>OW203675.1:10000000-11467500 GCA_934044485.1 Apeira syringaria | reverse complement strand
AACCTAACCTAACCTAACCTAACCTAACCTAACCTAACCTAACCTAACCTAACCTAACCTAACCTAACCTAACCTAACCTAACCTAACCTAACCTAACCTAACCTAACCTAACCTAACCTAACCTAACCTAACCTAACCTAACCTAACCTAACCTAACCTAACCTAACCTAACCTAACCTAACCTAACCTAACCTAACCTAACCTAACCTAACCTAACCTAACCTAACCTAACCTAACCTAACCTAACCTAACCTAACCTAACCTAACCTAACCTAACCTAACCTAACCTAACCTAACCTAACCTAACCTAACCTAACCTAACCTAACCTAACCTAACCTAACCTAACCTAACCTAACCTAACCTAACCTAACCTAACCTAACCTAACCTAACCTAACCTAACCTAACCTAACCTAACCTAACCTAACCTAACCTAACCTAACCTAACCTAACCTAACCTAACCTAACCTAACCTAACCTAACCTAACCTAACCTAACCTAACCTAACCTAACCTAACCTAACCTAACCTAACCTAACCTAACCTAACCTAACCTAACCTAACCTAACCTAACCTAACCTAACCTAACCTAACCTAACCTAACCTAACCTAACCTAACCTAACCTAACCTAACCTAACCTAACCTAAACCTACCTACATCTAAATCTACCTACATCTAAATCTACCTACATTTAGATCTACCTACATTTAGATCTACCTACATCTAAATCTACCTACATCTAAATCTACCTACATCTAAATCTACCTACATCTAAATCTACCTACATCTAAATCTACCTACATCTAAACCTACCTACATCTAAACCTACCTACATCTCAATCTACCTAAACCTTCACCTAAACCCACCTAAACCTAAACAAATTTTAAATTAAAACTGATTAAGTAATAATTTAAAATTTTTAACTCGTATATGTCTTATTGCATACCCGCACATGTCCCGGGCACAAGTTTGAGCATGCAAAAGACAGTATACAAGTTTTATATAAGTTTAACACACCACAATCAAATACAAGTGTTAAACTCCTTATACACGTTCCATGTAACGTCCCGTATTTGCCTGACGTGTTTGGAGCACCACGCAAGCGTGTTGTCGTCTCTGTGTTTATCATGATCATGAACCTTCTCTATCGGTACACATTTATGTGCTTTTTACTGTTTCATTATGACACAAATTTATTATGCTTATATATATATGTGTGTGTGTGTACCCTTTTTACGACAGCGCTTCATCGCCAAAGAAAGATTTAGGCTAGGCCCCCGTTCTGTGCTGCTGACTTTTTATAAATAGCCTCTCAAGAGATTTTAATATTATTGGTTTTCATAATTATAATTAAGTGTAAGAAGGTAAGTCTGTAAGGATTTTAACTTTATAGATCATGTCGCTACTCCTAGCAGTCGCAGCACAGCTATAATAAAATTAAATGCAATGCAGATGGCACCTCTAAACGAAAGTTATATCGCCATCCTACACCTACACCTTCACTGTAAATATGAATTTTAAATTAATACTGATTAAGTTTCAATTTAAAAGTTTAGCTCGTATATGTCTTATTGCATACACGCACTTGTCCCGGACACAAGTTTGTTTATGCAAAAGACATTATATGAGTTTTGTCTTGTATCTACAGTGTATCACACAGCTCATTATTATAATTAACAAGCAGTTCTAATTCAAGTTATTCTATTATTTTAGTTACTTGTTTTTATTTTCTATACACTACGGAACTATTAGCAGCATTTCTTAATGCGTTTCTTCGGACTGACAGATTATTTGGTGTGACGTTTATATGTTTCTATGTGGGTGCGACGGTCGTAATAATAATATGTTCTTTAATAGAATGCGACGCCAGCATTTTCTATTATTTCCTTGATTTACTTTACTCTACTCCAGTATGTTTAGAGCCGGCAGCGACACAACAGGGCCGATGTCAGATATATAGTGAGTATTTAGTTCTATTAGAGTTTACTAAATCGCGTTTTCACTGCAACAATGTGCGCTCGCCAACAACAAGTGAACCTCAGAGTGATGTCGGCACAGCTGACGGCTCCGCCCGCGCCGGGAGCACGTCACGGGTCACATTACAGGTAAGTACTGTCGAGAATACTCAACAACTAGTACTTATGTAAGTATATCTCGGGTGTAGTTAGCTCAGTGTCCATCGACACACGCGCGCTCGGCCCGGGACGCGGGCGCGCGTAGCCAATAGGACGGGCTGGAGCTCCGAGAACACAGCGCAATAAAATACTAATATCCATGCAATAAAATGTAAACGTAGAGTATTTGTCTAAATAGCGTTTGCCTTATAACTCCGATGGTGTAACTAACACCATCGGAGTTCAGCTCATTCTTTGGCATATTCGCAATCGTATAAATACGATTTTATAATTATATATATATTCAAAATATTTAAATACCCTATACCTGAGGTATAGGGGGTATGCACTTATATGTACCCATAAATAGGTACCTGCCTATGTTAATGTATATACCAGTACATCAACAAAACTATAGTTATGTTTTGTGCGCGCCATCTTTTGTATACTTACATGAAATGACATGTATCGTAATGCACAAACATAATACATATATTCGTATCTCAGTAGTCAGATGTTTGTCTTATCGCACACACGCGCTTGTCCCGGACACAAGTTTGTATATGCTAAAGGCTGTATATGCTACGAGATATATAGATGATACATATGGACGAGATTGCTATATTTACCTGTTTGTTTTTCATATTTATAAATAAGTGCTATTTGCAAGGATTTAAATACACATATTTATAGATCATGAAGACCTGCTCTTAACAAATGCTAAGATGAAATGAAATAAAGATGGCATCTCTTAACGAAACTTATTTCGCTAATCTGTGTTCTAACAGAGTGTTACTTTTGTAAATAGGCACCAAATATATAAATCAACATATATTATTATATATACAGTACACACACCGATCATTCAGATATTATATGTTTGTTAATTTTCAATTCATTTCGCACCAACACACGCACACACACGCACACACACGCACGCGCGCGCGCGATTTCGATAGTCTCATAACTATACTATATATCAGTTAAAGTCTTTATCTACCATTTACCCTTCGTATTAAGGCATTAATGTTTATGTAACTAAATACTTATATCTCAGTTATTGTTTACTGTTAGATATCTAACTGCATTCACTCGCGTGTCCCGGACACACGCAGTTCGGTGCAACAGATAAATAAATATAAACGCTGAGAACACAGCACAGTAAAATACATAATGTTACGGAAGTGGGTATAGAATTGGAAGGAAACAACACTTGTAACGACAGTGACGATTTATTCACTCGACTTTACACGTACAGAGTCTGAGAGAGTCCCGTGATCGAGTATCTCCACAGTCACTCACACTGGTTACTGCTCCTTAGGTCTTACTGCACTTTAGCACAGTTACAGTTCACTGTTCACTTCTCTTCTTACTTCACTTCTTAATTGGTTCTTTCTTGTATTGTATCTCAAACCCAACTGACTCACGGCGGCGCCTGGAGCCCCCCTGTTTGATGTTCATTCATTTGCGATTGTCATATTTTCAATCATCATATTTTCGATCGCCTTACCTTGAATCTTTCTAGAATCTTGTATTATTTCAGTCATGTGTTTCTCTAGAACTTTCGATACTCTTCCCATTCACTAATAATGTTCATCCTGTGTCCAGAACCTTCCACCGATTCCTCAAAACGAAAAAGTGCTTCGCTCCTCTACTACCGTGACGTGCCGTTTGTTTGTTTCTATGTCGATGCGCCCGTCAATATAATATTATATTCTTTAATAGAGTCCCCTTTTTCCCTGATGTTTAAGATTATACATAATCATGAACTTCTTCTATCTTAAAGTACATTTACTTTCACCAATTTTAAATTAAAACTGACTAAGTTTTAATTTGCAATTTTAACTCGTATATGTCTTATTGCATACACGCACTTGTCCCGGACACAAGTTTGTGCATGCAAAAGACATTATATGAGTTCTATCTTGCATGTACAGTGTATCACACATTATTATAATTAACAAGCAGTTCTCGTTCAAGTTCTATGTCACGTCCCCTGTGTGCCTGACGTGTCGGAGCCGCGCGCGACGTGTCCATCATGACTTTGTGTTTGAGGTAAAACTAAATCATGATGACGATGACTTTCTCTATCTCTAAAGCACATTTATGTGCTTTTTACAGTTTTGTATCGGCATATAAAATCTCAAACTCTTTCCGACAGCACAACACGTGTCTCAATGATAGTCATGTCGCCTTCTGCGTTCTAAGTTAGATATATGACAAAACTACGTAGGTATATAACTATGTCTGTAACTCTGTTGTGTGCACACCATCTTTTGTACACATGAAATGATATGTAGGTGTTACATAATACACATACATAATACATATGTTCGTCATTATATCTCAGTAGTCATATTTATGTTATCGCACACACGCACTTGTCCCGGACACAAGTTTGTGTATGCAACAGACTGTAATATACTACGACATAGACGATACATATTGGGCAGTTCTAATACACAATATATTTTCAATTCATCTCACACACACTCACGCGCGCGCGATGTCTTCAATATAACTACACTATATCAGTTAAAGTTCTTATCTGACATTTACCCTTTGTATGAGGGCGAGGTAATGAGGCGTTAATGTTTATGTAACTAAATACTTATATCTCAGTTATTGTTTACTGTTAGATATCTAACTGCATTCACTCGCGTGTCCCGGACACACGCAGTTCGGTGCAACAGATAAATAAATATAAACGCTGAGAACACAGCACAATAAAATACATAATGTTACAGAAGTGGGTATAGAATTGGAAGGACACAACACTTGTAACGAAAGTGACACTTTATTAACTCGACTTAACACGAGTTAATAAAGTCTGAAAAGACAAATGCACTCTTCATTTGTTGCGCGCGCGGCGGCCGCGACTCGCGTCGTGCGCCGCGCGCTCGTCAACAACAAGTAAGCCTCAGAGTAATGTGAGCACAGTTGATGTCTCATTACAGGTAAGTATTGTCGAGAATACTCAACATCTAGTACTTATTCCATTATATCTCGGGTGTGTTAGCTCAGTGTCCATCGGCACACGCGCGCTCGGCCCGGGACGCGCGTAGCCAATAGGACGGGATGGAGCTCCGAGAACACAGCGCAATAAAATACAAATATGATTGCAATCATATGTACAACTAAAACAAGTCATTGAACTCGTTGTTTGGAGTTTTTAACCGACTTCAAAAAAAAGGAGGAGGTTCTCAATTCGACCTGTATGTTTTTTATTTTATTGTAAATATTAGTTGTCGAACTGTTCCTTTACGCATTATACGTGAGACCCTCACACTCTCACTCACACAACATATAACGAGCGTCGCTCAGGAACAATCTATGCGCGCCGCTCGCGCCGCGCCGCTCGCTGCGTGCGCGCGCCGCCCGCGCCGCCTGACCCACATATGTGGCGGGCGAGGCAGAAGTGCGTGGATACTATCGCTAACTTATTAAAGTTCCATTACATTTTGGGAATTCGGTGCCAATCGTTGACGCGTCAGGACGCGCGCGCTAACAGAAGCATCTTTATATAATAATTGAAACTATACAAGGCGGTAATGTCGAGCTTCATTGGCCGTGTAGGTATTGTTAATATTGTAATCAAGCTAAAATTCATAAAAAATTTTGAAAATGGAATAATTCGTATTTTATATACCTAGTAGTACAAAAGTTATACATAGCGTAAGTACTATATGTATACATATATTAATATATAGTACTTACGCTAAAATTAAAATCTGGTATACCTGGTATATGCCAATGGCTCCTACTGAAAACCAGCGCAAAAGTTATTCATCGTTAGTTAACCTTACTATCTTAGTTGACCTGCTACATTTATAGAATTAATTGTCTAATCCTCACTGCTGTAATCGCTACCTACCTACTAGGTACCCTTTCTCTATACTAGAATAAAAGATCTAAGATCGATAAAACGGCTAAATGCCCACCTGTGAGCCAATAATCATCACCCAAGTAGGTCATACAATTGATCCGGGTATCGTGAAAGGATTGATACAGCATATCGATTGACCAGCTACTGTGTATAAGCAAATGTGTTATGAAAAAAAAAAATCGTTTGTCGCCACTCAATGCCTTGTCCAACCAACAACCGTTGGTCGGAAAATTTTATTGCTTTTCGAGCACTGCGTTGTATAAACAACTTTATACAAATTGCGTAAGGTTGAATTTGCAAAAATATATGCTTACAGCATAACTATAACTAGGTACGTAGGTATAATTGCTGATAGAGGAGCTGAGGCTGTATACTCAAAGGTGTTTGGCTACAGTTTCGAGCGTTACTTTTATTCGAGACTGTGCATCTTGGTTTTTTTTTATATCAATGCACCACGCGTCCGAAGTCGCAGGCATAACCTAGTTACACCTATTATTTGTATCTCGGTACGTTTAATGTTTGTAACAATTTTATTTTTCGAACACGTAAAATTTCTCTGCTTCTTTTTATTTTTTATTTCAATTCCACGAAAATTTGTCCACTATTTTTCTATTTTTTCTTATTCCAATTTTACAGGTGAAAACTTGTGATTGGCCGGTTGTTATCGGTCGATGTGGTCAGGAGTGCCCTCCGCCTCTCGCTCGGAATAAGTCGTTGGGAACAGGGGGCGCAGCTTCGTTCGTTCACTGGTGCTGATGGAGAACAATGGGAAGCTATACGAGCCGAGCGCTGGTCGTCAGGGTTATATGTCGAGGCAGGTACTGACAATGCGTTCAAAATATACTCATAAACTTTATTTAAAAAAACACGACATTTTTTTTCTCGCATAACTACAAAATTGAATTTAACACACGGCATCTATTTATTTAATTTACCTAATGACTAAATACAAAAATAATAAATAATATCGCGAGTTCACAGTGTCGCAACGTGAGAGAGGACGACACGTCCGCGCCGCGTGCGCCGCTCGCCGCGTCTCGTCGGTCGGGCTCAGCGTCGCTTGGGAGGGGGCGGGGGCGGCGGGCGGGCGCGGGGGCACGGCACGCGGCGGCGGCGCGCCAGCAGCAGCGCGGCGGCGAGCGCGGCGAGCAGCAGCGCGGCGCCGAGGCACCCGCCGGCCACCGCGCGCAGCCGCCCGTACTCCGGCACGCGCAGCGCCGCGCTGCCCGCCCCGCCGCCCCCGCCGCACCACACGCGCGCCCAGTACGACGCCCCCTCGGACACTTGCTTCACTGAAATAACACGGCACGTTCTTTTGTCTACGATTCATAGATTTTTTTAGCACCAATACAGATATCAGTTAATTAAAATGAAATAGCGAATATTTTTATAAGATCTACACGTTCGACAGGTCTCAGTCTGTACAGCTAAGCTATACAATATACATCGAGTTTCGTCCGGCAGCCATGTGTTGTGCCCTTCGAGCCCCGAACGGCCGGCCACAGCTCGAGGAATGTTGTGTGTGTGTGGGGCTGGGGGAGCACTCTCTTTTGTGTTCGTCCTTAGAGCCGACCGTTCAGACGAGCGACCGAAGTGTTCAGTGTGATTGCGTCCTCCCTGACCCTCGCGACTACGAATACATAATACGAAATACAAAATACTTTTAAGATATTGCATAGCTTCTATCGCGGGCCTTGAGCGTGGAGGCCGAATCTAGAAATTCCGTAACGAAAACAACCTACCACCCCCCACTTAGACCGGTACAGCGGTGATACTTTTTAGTTTTGCCATCTGTCGATGAATAGCAGAACTTTTAATGACTTTTTTGAAATATCACGCTTGTCTGTTTAGTTCAGCAACTCGCCTCTAGGTGGCATTGGTTGTATCGGCGTTACTGCATAAGTTATTAATATATTAATTGCATAAGTTGATAAAAAATGCTATGCAATAGCTTTACCGCGGCAGTCCCCGAGTGCCACACGTTTTTTTGTTATAAAAACTGACGTGAACGCGGTGGCAAGATTCTCCGGACACAGGCATTAGTTTAGCGTAAATTACCTTCGGTTATCCTCGGTTCGCCCAAACCGAATTATGAGAGACTTAAATACATAGCTGTAATAAACTAGTGAGTGTATTATTTTGGGCCTGCTCCAACAATCTTGAACGATGCGCACATCGCTTTCTCGCATTTATAATAAAAGTTCTCTTGTCTATTTATGATTTTTGTCAAATGTTTATTTATTCATTAGTTCAAAACATTAGATGTGGATGTCAAGTTGCTTAGTATCGATATCGACATATCAAGCAGTGCGCGCAGTAAAAGTAAATAACTCGGTTGGTCACATAGCGCCACTATCTAGTAAAGCGGACGCTAAAAAATATAAAAAGAACTAAGAGCGAGATCATCGACGAACTAGTTCGCATAGTTCACCTAAAAGAGCGCTCTTCCCACCTAGGTCGTTCGCGAACTACCCAAGACTACAACAATCAATGAAATTTAAATTAAAGTTATTCATTGTACGAAGTAAATAAGCATGTGCACGATAATTAGTCCGCCCGCGCCGGGGGGAGTAAACAATCGAAGGTGTTTTTTACGACACACAGACCGCGGTGCTGCAAAGCCGATCTATTTTATTTAGGACGACGTTATGCAGTAAAGTGAGGTCTGAGCCCGATAATGTGTCAAAACCACGTCAGTGGTCTTTTTCAAGGAGAATACGGGGCGCTCGCGGACGCGATCGCGGTTCGCCTAGTACTCCAGTTAGGAGTACTAGAGTACTAGGCGAGCGCGTCCGCGATACCACAAAACACTTTATTGAAATAAATGGTGTACAAAGAAATAGTGAAACGAGAGGTTCCCAAACTGGCCTCACCCAGAAAATACGTAGCTGTCGTCAGGTACATAGTTTACCTCAATATATCCCAGAGCCGTGTTCTTATCCCCACTGGGCAGGCGTTTGACCACTATCGCACGTAATGTTAACTGATGATGCGCTCTACGATGGATCACGCCTGCTGATACAGTTTTAAAATATATTTAGTGTTATAGATTTTCTTAGTGTTTTAACTGTATAAGTCTTTTAACTTCGCTTAAACATTTACCTAAAAAGTAATCGTGATGCGTGTGTGCAGCGGCGAGCAGTCGGTCCCCCTCGTACCATCGCACGGCGCACCGCCCCGCGCCCCCCGCGCCGCGCTCCCACCGCACCAGCGCACCCTCGTCTAGCAGTCGCACCGACACCTGCAGCTCGTCCCCGCCCCCTCCGCCTTCCTCCCCTTGTTCTCCCTCACCCCAGGGCACGGGGGGCGGGACCTCGCTGCTCGCCGCCTCGTCCGCCTCCGCGATCACCTCCGCGACCCCCGCACTCCCCGCGCCCGCTTCCTCCACATCTGAAACGACGACGACGCAGTCAGGGAAGCCCTCGCTCGCGGCGCACTCACCGTTCCGCCAGGGTCACTCACCCAGGGTCCGCACGTAAATCGGCTTGCTGAAGAGGCCGTCGCCGATGAGGTCCTGCGACAGCACGCGCAGCTCGTAGTCCGTGGCGGGGCGCAGGCCGCCCACCGTGGCCTCGGTACTGCCGCGCGACAGGATTTTCATGGTGCGCCACTCGCTCGCGTCGCGCTCGCGGTACCAGACGGCGTAGTCGAGCTCGGCCGGGGGAGGCCCGGGCCCGGGCAGCCATGCGAGGTGCACGGAGGCGGCGCCGGCGGCGGCGGTGAGGTTGCGGGGCGCGCGGGGCGGCACGTTCTCCACCAGCACCTCGGTCTCGACGGCGACGGTGGCGGCCTCGTTGGCAGCGCTGCACACGTACACGCCGCGGTCCTCCTCCGCCACCGCCGAGAGCGTGAGCCCCGCCGTCCGAACCGCGTGCCGCCCCGCCGGGAGCCCGCCGCCGTCCTTCTGTCCGACAGAACATACAGCTCTACCTGACACGCTCGGGAGCGAGCGACGCACGCGTGACGCGACGCACCCGGGTCCACGAGAGCGCGGCGTCGTCCTCGACGGCGAGCGCGCACGGCAGCACCAGCTCGGCGCCGAGCCGCGCCACGTACAGCGGGAGCGGGCGCGTCGCCAGCGCCGGCGGCCGCAGCACGCGCACGCGCACGCGGGGAGACGCGCCCGCCGTGCCCAGCGCGTTGTACGGCGTGCACGAGTACTGTCCCTCGTGCGACTCGTCGACCTGCCATCGGAAGGTTCCGGCATCAGTATCGCCTTCAGAATGTTGATCTCCCCAGCGAAAGCTCGGCCCGAACCTGATTGAAGAGCAGGCTGCCGTTTCTGCTGTAGAAGACCCCGGGAACATTGTACGGGTCGAAAAGGAAGCCGTCCTTTTCCCAGCGCAGGTTCGTGAGCGGCGGGTTGGCGCTGAAGTGGCAGTCGAGGCTCGCCGGCTTGCCGAGCGGGAGGTACCGCTCCTTCGGCGCGTACACCACCTTGGCTTTGTCTGGAACAGAAATGCGGCGTCAAGAGATAAAGGTCGGACCAGACAGGTGGGGTTTTGACGACGGGGCCTACGAGCCCGGCACTCACACTGCACATCGAGGAAGGCGCTGGCACTCTGCGTGGCACCGGCGGGGTCGCGCACGCGACACGCGTACTCGCCGGGGTCGGAGCTGGCGGCTCGTCGGATGACGAGCGCACCGCCCGCGGGCCGGTCGCAGCGCAGCGCCAGCTCGGGCGTGTCGTCGAGCGGCGCGCCGTCGCGGTACCACTCCACCGTCGACTCGGGGCTCTTGGGCGAGCACTCGAGCGCCGCCCTCTCGCCTTCCAGCACGGTCACATTCATCGGCGGCGTCACGATCAAGTTGCCTCCTGCCGGACGAGCGAGCGTTTAGCGGCGGGAGTGGGACGACCGACGACCGGCGACCGGCGCCGCTCGCGAGGAGCTCACCTTCCACCTCGAGGTAGTAGAGAGTGCCGTTGTTGCGCGCGGGCGGCGTGCGGTTGGGGAAGGTGACGCGGCAGCGGTAGAGGCCGGCGTCGGTCTCGCGCACGGCGCTCACGTTGATGGAGCCGCGGCCGAGCCCGAGCCGCCGGTCGCCCCCGAGCCGGCGCACGCGCCCGCCCCACCGGTCCGCCACGACCGCTCCCGCGCCCGACACGCTGTACCACGAGAAGATGGTCTCGCCCTGTCACGTACATGAGCGCCTGAGTTACAAGATCCCGCTCTCCTCCGGCACGGGGCTTAATACATCGGCATGGTTCGAGGGTTTCGGAGCTATATATACCGGTCCCCGAGTGGAGCCGCACCTTGATGGTGACAACGGATAAGCTTTCGGAGCTATATATACCGGTCTCCGCGTGGAGCCGCACCTTGATGGTGACAACGGATAAGCTTTCGGAGCTATATATACCGGTCTCCGCGTGGAGCCGCACCTTGATGGTGACAACGGATAAGCTTTCGGAGCTATATATACCGGTCTCCGCGTGGAGCCGCACCTTGATGGTGACAACGGATAAGCTTTCGGAGCTATATATACCGGTCTCCGCGTGGAGCCGCACCTTGATGGTGACAACGGATAAGCTTTCAACCATCGTATTAGATGTTTACTAACCTTAGACAGTATGATAGCGATGACGATAGCATCTCAGCATAACAACCCTGCAGGCTATTTGTTTACTTTTGTTATTATATATTACATTATCCTTTATATCCATACTCAAGGCTACTTTAAAGATTATATAATTGCTGCTGCCCCTATTGGACTTAAACTGAAACCTATCTCAGAAATAGTAATAGGATATCATATATTTACAATACTATTAATGTATGCGAATCTAACTTATACCTACTCGTATGTACACTGTGTTCTATCTTGTGATATCTTGATGACAAGAGTATACATCTATGTTCGTCGGTGGACTTCAGCTGCGTTATATTTGATCACCCGATATTTAAGCGCCGCGCTTTACGACATAACTATTATTCTTGATTCCATTATATTTTACTCTTATCCACTACTCGATAGTAAAGTATTATATATTAATATAAGGTATTGCATAGATTATACGGATGATTA
The DNA here is from genome assembly GCA_934044485.1 of Apeira syringaria. NCBI lineage: Eukaryota > Metazoa > Arthropoda > Insecta > Lepidoptera > Geometridae > Apeira > Apeira syringaria. The sequence goes on along the minus strand of OW203675.1, from coordinate 11,455,475 downwards.
TTTAGAACATTTAAAGTTTTCACAGTTGTTCCTATTGCTAGAAAAAAATACCTTAGCTGCTACGTCTTCGTTTCGCCCCCTAACACATAATAAATACAAAATAACTTTACAGAATAACGAGATGCGCGATCCGGCCAAAATATCTTGGCTGGGCCGTGTAACATGATTCTCAACATTTATTACCAGAATGTTAGGGGACTACGGACGAAGACGTCGCACTTTAGGAGAAATATACATCTGTACAGCTATGATATAATATTATTAACTGAGACTTGGTTGCTTGACGGTATAAACAACGAAGAACTTTTTAGTGACAAGTACGTGGTATGGCGCCGTGATCGAGATTACTCAAGTGTAGGTCAATCTCGCGGGGGCGGAGTTTTAATAGCGGCGCGTCGTGAACTGGCTGTAGTCGCGCGGCCGGATTGGAACTCTACGGCCGAAGATATGTGGGTTTCATTAAAGTTTCGAACGAGTAATAACTATCCTATAACGTTACATATTGGTTGTATCTACCTCTGTGGACAAAACCAGGGTCTGTCCTTTTCCGCGCAGCTCTCCAACTTTTCCGATAAATGTACTATGATTTGTGCTAACAACCCAACGGATAAACTGTTAGTAGCTGGAGATTTCAACTTAAGCGACATAGGCTGGTCCCCGTCTGGAAGTGATAGCTACCTTACTCCATCGTTTTGTAACAGTAATCCCAATCACATAGAACTTCAAGACTTAATTAATTTATGCAATTTTAACCAGTATAATGGCATTAAAAACCATTTAAATCAGCAGCTCGATTTAATTTTATCAAATGGAGATTTAAAGGTATGGCACTGTACTGAACCTTTAACAAGTGAAGACCGTTATCATCCTGCCTTAGTCTGCCGTCCCGATTTCGTAAATATACCAGACTTGAAACCCACTCCTAGACTAAAATACTACTACTCTAAAGGAAATTATTCTGCCATATGTGATGAGCTAAATGACCAAGACTGGGACTTTTTGTTGTCTAATGGATCTGTAGATGAGGCAGTTGAACTATTCAATAATATATTGCTTGGACTTAGAGATAAATACATTCCGTCAAAGTGTGTCAAACCTAGTCAGTATCCAGACTGGTATTCGCCCGCACTAAAAAAAATTCTCAAAGAAAAGAACAAATATCACAGTAGATATAAAGTATATCTAAATACAGCGGACCGTATTTCTTTTAACGTACTACGTGAGCGAGCTAAGCGGATAGAAAAAGAGTGTTATCTTAATTACATAAGTACTACTGAAGAATCAATTCGTAAAAATCCCAAAGCTTTCTGGGCCTTCGTTAAACACAGCAAGCAGCACAACTCATATCCTTCAACTATGACGTACAATAATATCTCACTGACGTCAGGGGGCGACATATGTAATGCTTTCGCTGAATTCTTCAACTCTATTTATGTAAAGCCTTCCACCTTAGATCCACCGCTGGATACCGATGCATCTACTTCTCCAACTTCATGCTCATCTTCTGATATTTCACGCTTGGAAATTGAGCAACCCCAAGTGTATAAGTTATTAAAAACTCTTGATTGTAACAAGACCGCAGGCCCGGATGACTTACATCCAATTTTGCTTTCAAAGTGTGCAACAAGTCTCACCTCACCAATCTGTACTTTATTTCAACGCTCGATCAATGAAGGGTTCATGCCAAAGATATGGAAATCAGCATTAGTCACTCCTATCTTCAAAAAAGGATCAAAACGCGATGTTACTAATTACAGACCCATATCTAAACTGTGTATTCTGTCTAAATTACTCGAGAAAATTGTACATAACCAAGTTTACGCAGCTCTTAAACACACTTTTCTTCCTCAGCAGCATGGGTTTCTAAGAGGAAGGTCTACTGTTACTAATCTACTGGCTTTTTCAGATGATTTATCTAGTGGGATGGAGTCAGGTGGACAAATAGACGTAATCTATACTGACTATGCCAAAGCGTTTGATCGAATTGATCATGCCATATTACTAGAAAAGCTAGAAGCCGCAGGTATTCATGGGGATCTACTCAGATGGTTTAAGTCATATGTACAAAATCGTTGTCAAACTGTGGTTCTCAATGGTTTCTTCTCGCACTCTTCTCTCTCTGCTGTCCCCTCGGGTGTCCCTCAGGGTTCTATTTTAGGACCTCTGCTTTTCATACTATTTTTAAATGATATTAATAATTGTTTTCTATACTCAAAAATTTCACTGTTTGCGGACGACATGAAAATTTACAAGGTTATCAAATCAACACAGGACTGTCTACTGCTACAGCAGGATCTCGATAGGTTGCACGAATATTGTGTCACTAACAAACTGGACTTAAACATATCTAAATGTAACTGCATTACTTTTAGCAGGTCCCCTAGAGTACATCATAGTGAATACACACTAAACTAGCAGATATTGAAACGTGTAGATATTGTTAGAGATCTTGGTGTCACTTTTGACACAAAACTACTTTTTGACACTCATATTGATACTATAATAACCAAAGCCAAAAAAACGTTAGGATTCGTCTTTAGAATCACAAAGGACTTCAAAACCATTAAAACTCTTAAAATACTATATAGTTCGCTTGTGCGAAGTCAGCTAGAGTACGCTTCACAGGTCTGGAATCCTCGCTATGAAACATATATCAGTAGAGTAGAAAAAATACAGAAAAAGTTTTTACGTTTTGTTAATTTCAAACACAAACTCGATATTCATGATTACATCGATAGTTGCAAACACCATCATCTATTGCCATTGGAACAGCGTAGAGAGGAGGCAGACCTTGTGTTTCTCCATAGTGTCGTTCTCAGTAGGGTGGACTGCTGTGAGCTCGTATCACGCATCAAACTGCAGGTGCCCCATCGTACTGTATCTAGACGAAACCACTTAATACTTCATGTGGAATTGTGTTCCACAAACTATAGACAAAATTCTTTCTTTATCAGAGTCTGTAGTATTTTTAATTCTAAATACACTGAGTATGTTGATTTATTTAATGCAAGGTACAACTTCTTCAAAGTCAATGCTTTTAACGCATTTTTTAACTAAAAGATAATGTTCTGCAACTGGTTGTAACTGGATTGATTTGCCTATGAACAATTAGTTAGATAAGATATTTAGATATTGATAGGAAACAAAACTATCTATTTATCATTGTTTTTTAGTGGTTATATACCTATTTTCTTTTTATTTCTCCTCCATTTTTCTTTTTTTTTCATTGCAAGAAGATTAGCTATACCTAAGTAACTGGAGAATAGTTTTATATTTTATATGTGGAAACTGTATTAGCTTGTTCGTACTACACTAATTTTGTCCTATATTCTTATTCATTAAGCTGTTTGTTTTCCATTAAATAAATAAATAAATAAATAAATTATGATCACTGTAAAAACTCTAATAAACGAATATTGGACTATATACACCTGCATACTACTAAAGAACATTCAGAAGATACGGCGGCGACCCGTCCACTCTGATAGCAGTTTGTCACCTTGGTAGGGAGGTACTCACATTTTCTGATTAAAATTACAAACAAAAAACGCAAAATAAATAACCGCTGACAAATTTATTATAATTTATAAAATGAAAATTCTAAAGATTAGGGATACTTTTGAGAAGAGTGAAGAAGAGTGCTATCATCGTATCGGCCATCGGATGTCCACTGCTGCACGTAGGTTTCCCCCATCGATCCCCACGAGGACCACCGCTCCGGTCGGGCCACTCCTGGCCCCTGGCCGTCTCCACTCCAGATCCTTTCCACCCCAGCGGCCATCAGTTATCCTTATCCGTGCTAGGTACTATATATTTTAAATCAATGTAACAGTTGTACTACCCATCTCTAGTATTATATTGTAGCACTGAGTGTGTACCTGGCAGCACGCCGCCCACTCAGGCACGTACTGGCCGCGACCCGGGACTCGAGCGAGCTCAGCTAGTACCTAAGTAAGTGATGATGAAGGCGCGATCATAATTGCTGTGACGAGTCGCGCCATCGCTCAAGAGTGCGCAGAGAACGCTGCACAAAGGCGAAATGAGCCGAATCTCTGTCCAAGGGTCGATGACCAATATCGTGCAATAAGTAGACGGAGGGCCCCTGTGGGTGTGTGGGTGTACAGTACAGTGGTAGGTACCTATATATACGTATGTGGGGGTAATTAGATCACTCGGTGAGAGGTCGCGCCGACGAAGTGGAGTTCCGGTGAATCACTCGTTAACTATCTGTCTAGTTGAGACGACGAGCGCGAGTGTACCCACCTACCCACACACCCACACACCGCCCGCCCGCATACACGTACACTTACATCAACTCAACTCTACATACGTATGTATATGAAATGAAGCTAAGTAGGTATTACACTTAGGTTATCATCACACGGGGTGATTTATGACAAGCTCAGACACTTTTCAATGGTAAATTTGAATGTTTATTTTTACCTGTTGACAATATCGTAATATTATAAAAATATGATAATGTCAGAGTCAGAGATTACACAGGTACTAAAACCAGACACTACGTCATACAATTCATAATAATCACATAATTCTATGTATATAGGTAGGTAGCTATAGCCCGTTCCAAAGTTTTAGATATTTTATATATACAATGTCCGGTGAGAAGCCTTCGGGGAGTGCTAGCGGGTGCTCCTGCGGCCTGGCATCTTGTGCGAGCCGAGGCTCCGCCCGCAGGGGCCGAGCCCGGAACATTGTTCACCGGGGATGTCTGTGGTTAATGTGTACCTACCGTGGTTTGCCCCGTTCTATATTCTATACCCTTTAAGGGGAAGACCGTAGCAAAACGCGCAAGTTTAAAACCTATTTATTCTAAAACTATTCGGTAAAATTTTGTGAAAAAAAATTATAATATTTTTCAGTTCTTTATTGAGTGAATTTTCGAATTAGATTTTCTAAAAATTACTTAGGTCTTCTGTAATAAATTGTCCCCTGAACCCCTTTTTACACAGTTTTTTTTATTATTTTTAGAGGTATTATTGAACCAATTACAACGATTATATTTTTTAATAATAGCTATTACCATACTTTAGTAAATTTTCTACAGTCGTTCACCTAAATAATATAATGAATTTTTAGCAAAATTTACGTGATCGAGAGAAGGAATCATCGCAGAGATCAGTCCGCCCGCAGCGCTCGGGCCGTGCGGACGTGGGCTCTGTGCGCTCGTTACGCGATTCTGTTTTTGATATTTTTTTAAGCAAATATACTATTTTTCTACTTTATAGGTATAATAATCCAGTTATATGTTATTGATTACCGAGTAAAAAGATGATTTGATTAGTTATTATGTATATATTGATTTATAAAATATTGCCTATAAGTTTTTTGTTTGGGATGAATAAAGTGTAGACACGGCATTTTTTAAACCTAATTTAGTGATACCAAAAAAAATTAGGAAACCGTAAGAAACACGATTTTGCTTCTGTTTTAGATTTAGATTGCCCAAAAAAATACAATGAGAAATAAGCGAAAACATAGAGGTCATGGATAACATCCATCAGAAAAAAAGAAGTTGGAAAAGACTTTTCTACTAAAAAAAAGTACCTATGTTTTGTACCTATGTACCTTTCTTATGACCATAATGATCATTGTTTTATTATTAGGTGATAGTCCAGTGGAAACGGTTGTGGACTGATGCCAGGCGCAGCGGGGCTTTGGTTTTTATTTCCTCCGTGGCGTGAAATTAAAATACTAAGTTAAAATATGACTAACATTGATTGATGGCATTTTGACATTAAATATACTTTTTTTAAAAACTGATAATTTCATTGTAGTATTTTTTAGAAGTGTAGTTTAAATACATTTCATCTTCATATTATGAAGATGCGATTCTTAATGTTTTGTTGTGTTTTATTATATCTATAATACCCAAGGATAAAGATAAAATCAAAATCTAGACCCAGCGCGATACATTTTTCATTTGTTATGATTTAATTTCGAAAAAAGGACGATTTCGGCCGGGGGTCTTGTTAAACTGGTACTGGTGTTTGTTTGTAAACAAACTTTTAGTCATAGAACATTACTTATACCAAAGAGTAGATATATTAATTGACAGTGTAAATCAACATCATGCTCTTTGAAATCGATTCAAAATTAATTTTTAGCAATTTTTCAAAAAGTAACCTCATATCCGAAAAAGTGCAACAGATGCACTTTTTTGACCAATTTTTTTCTACGAAAATGCTTCGAAGTTGCACTACCTATTTTACGACGGATTAATGAGTCAGATGTTTGACTCTCAGTATATAGTTATTTATCTATGTGTTTGACAGCGCTCACACTGCTCTACGTCTTGCTCAAGGCGCAAAAGAAACTCACCCTAGCAGAGCTCGAATGCGCATGCGCACACTGTGTAATCTAAACTGATATTATAAAGAGGAAAGATTCGATTGATTGTTTGTTTGCATTGAATAGGCTCCGAAACTACTGAACCGATTTGAAAACATTTTTCACAGTTGGGAAGCTACACTATCCCCGGGTGATATCGGCTATAACATTATATTTTCAAAAAACTAGGGATCCTTATAATCCTTAATTGTATTTAGAATTGTTTTACCCGTGCGAACCCGGGGCGCACCGCTAGTATATCACATATATACCAGCGGTCACGACATTATGAACGAGAAGTAGGTATGAGCGGCGCGACTGGCAGCGCCAGCGCAGCGCGCGACGTGCTCCGTCGACCGCTCGCACAGAGGGCGCGCGGGCGGCGCGGCTGGTGCGCACGCATTTTTATGCTATTTTACTATTTGAATGAAGACTAATTAGTCTTGCCTTCTTAACAATGTTAAACACCATCATTAAAATATTTAGGGATTATTCCAGATCAAAGTAAGAGAAAGTATTCTCCAGCGCTTACAATATGTGCGTAGATAGCTAGGTACCTATATATCTGTGTCCGTCCAGAACGATGGGCGGGCGACTTAGACCACAACCCCTACAAGTGACCAGATGTACTCCCACAAAGATAATGTATAATATACATTCGAAGGAAAGCCTCCGTGACCTTCCCAGGTCAGTTATCAGTTTTTAATGTTTTTTACCTGACACAGAATGTGCCTTCGTACTTCCGACTATGAACCGATTTTGATGATTCTTTTTTTATTTGTGAGCTGGTGCTTCCCGTGTATTCCCGTTTACATTTCATCAAAATCGGTCAAGCGGTTTATGAGCTACACTCCTAATCGAGGATGAAGAAATCGGTGAACACACAACACGATGAGAATCGATCCCTTGAGTTGAGGGAAAAAGGGTGAAAAAAAAATTTACCAAAAAATGCGCATTATATTTGAATAATATGCAGTTACTTTTGAAGTATCGCGGTACCGACTTCAACGACTTATTTCATACGAAGTCGATTCCTTTTCTTTTACGGTACGCAATTGTTATCTGTATAAACTTGTTAGGTTTAGGTTATCAGCTACCGTAGGTATATAGGTACCCTACAGAGGCCACCTATACTAGTTTACCTGCGGCTCCGATATCCAGGCGGCGCGCGGCGGCGCGGCACCGGCGCGGCACCGGCGCGGCACCGGCGCGGCACCGGCGCGGGCGCTCGATCGTTTGTTGTTGTGCACCTACGCATGCAGAGCCATGCGCGTGACGCTCGTGCGCATGCCGGAGAAGCGCGCCGTCGCAGGTGCGGTGCAGGTGCAGGTGGAGGGGGCACTCACATCTTTATCCCACTGCAGGTGGTAGGGTATCTCGTTCCCGAAGGGGAAGTCGAGGTGGCAGTTCATGACGGCGAACCCGCCGACGCTGGCGTGCAAGCGCTCCGCGTCGAGCGGCAGCAGCGAGCTCCCCACGCCTCGCGCCACCCACGCCCACGCCCACGCCCACACCGCGATCGGCGTCCCCGTCCGCGAGCGCGCTCCCGAGGCACCGCTGCTTCGGCACATTGTTCGCGCCGCACTGTCCGGCACACTGGCGGGCGGCGGGCGGCGGGCCGGGCCCGGCGGCGCGCGCGCACACAGGAAACGCCGCTAATGTCTCGGTACGTTTCTATTGTTCCTCCACTAACTCGGACCTCGGTACTCTGCCTGCTCTATGCACGCACACGGCGCGGGCGCGGGCGCGCCTACGATTGTGTACCTATTGTGTGCGCAACCTTCACATCACATTCCTTACAGGTAGGTACAGTGCGCCGCAGCCGTCCCGCGTGCACAGTGCGTCGCGTCGGTACCTCTGCTGACGACCTTCGGTGGGTACCTGCTCGTGCCGGACTCCGACTCCGCACAGGGCTATATAGCTACGTCTGAGCTCGTCACTAATTAGCTTTAGACAAATCCACCGACCATACTTCATTATTTGGAACCAATGATATTATATGTGTATATGAGGTAGATGTCGCACAAGCGCGCGGTAACTGAGGCGGCTAAAATAAGTCAATTGTAGTAATTTTCATTGCGACGCGTATTTGAAGCGCAAGTCTAAACATATAGCTATCCTTTTCTATATTATTTGTACCGTATTATCTGTCGCAGTAAGCATGTTTATGTCGTAAAGGAACAAAATCTGAGCACCGCGCAGTATGAATATACGTCATCTTTAGTAAAACATCATTATTTAGAACACATAAAACTCTTATCCTACTAAGTAATATTATAAATGCGAAAGTTTGTGTGTATGTTTGTTACTTCTTCACGCTCAAACGGCTACACCAATTTCAATGAAATTTGGTATGGAGATAGTCGATTAACACCGATGCTACATTTATCCCGGAAAAAGTATAGTTCCCGTCGGATAACTGAGGTAGCGGGAACACCTACACCCCGCGGGTGGAACCGCGAGGCGCTACCACTAGCTACTGTAGATACTTATACCAAAGTTCATACCTATAGTCTATAGCTTTAGCATGCGTTAGCATCATATAGGTACCTAATATAGTTTGTGGCTACAGCTATGGCACCAGGCGGTGGCTATAGCTCCTTACCTGATATATATATATAATACCTGCACCAGTACGGCGTATGACTAGTGCAATAATAACGTCCCGTCACAAAACACGGGTAAGACATGCACGTGGACCAAGGAGGCTACAGTTCGGATAAGACAGCTGGCGTTCGAGTGCACGAGTGGCGTTCGAGTGCACGAGTGGCGTCTGTGGCGTTTGGCAACGTTTGGACAACTGAACAAGTGTTACGATATCCCCCAAATCGAACGACACATGAGGTAAACATAGGTACCAGCGATGGACAAATACATTCTTTTACAAGTACCTACCTACCTAGGTATATACTCTGTTTCAACATCTTAGATAGGTACCTAAACAAACGGGTTAATGTTGTGATGATATCGTACGGCGCGGGCGGTAGGTACCTACCTGCTCGACACGTCACTGTACCTCTCCGTAGCATAGGTGTTGTTTTTATATGCCTGTCCTATTTTATGTAAATATTATTAATCCACCAGTTATTTTTGTCGTTCTATTATGTTTGCATGCAGCCAACCATAGCGCGCTGCCGCCCGCGCCCGCGCCGCCGCATGCCGGCCGACTGACACACGGACGCCTATTACCTAATTAGAGAAACTCACGGACCGGATGGTGACAATGGCATGCAGGCATCTTATTACCTTTATCTCAAGCATGTAATAGGTACCTACTAGGTAAAAGGGTCATTTGAGTGGTCTCCCGTATCATATAAATGTTTAAAATGTGCACACCTGGTGTGGCTGCAAGTACCTAATTGACTTTTATGGTAAGAACCTAATCTATTAGGAAACCCAAACACTGAAACCATGCTCTCGTCTCTTGGACATTACGAAGGCGATCATCAACATGTGGACCGACCTGTGACCGCCGCTAGCTATCAGTGCGCCATTCAATCCTTTTAATCTGGTGCGATGTGCTGGAATCGAAGATATTATCGAGATGCTGTATTAATGGGTATACGACTATACCTATGTATAGTATATTTCATTACGAGTGCGGAGAGCCTGTCATTGCAAAGATTACCGACCGACAAATGTGTTCCCGAGCCGAGACGCAGCCGTAGGCGAAGGTTGACACTCCGAACAAGTTGCAATGACGGTTCCGCAAGTTTACTGAACAACTATTTTTAATACAGTAGCGAAAAAATGAAGCAATTTAATAAAATAATAAAAACACAATAAATGGCGCCAACCGTAAAAGAATAAAAGCAGAGATTTCTTTTGTTTTCTTCACCCATTCTGGGTAGGCAAAGGGAACTATGCCCGTACAGCCAAGTCTTCAGTAGAATTTTTTATTGATATGAAATGAAAATGAAATTTAATGAGATGAAATGAAACCTAACCTAACTCATTGAATGAAATAATTAAATCTGATATTGAAACAAATTAGTAGCTTATTTTTAGAAATATTTGCATGAATCAGAAAAACTTCTATGATTTTTTTTTAGTAAAAACTTCGTGGTTGGTTTTTTCTTCTTAATAGACATTATTTTGACAGTTGGGAAAGAGAACGCACGAATTTGGAAAAGGTAAAGCTCGAGTATGTAATAGCCCACAGCTCGAACGCTTTAGTACGTCCCTGCAATACGCCATTTTTGGAGCAACTGCATTAAAAACTATATTACGGACGTATAACGTGAGCATCGGCTCGCGTGTCCATGAGCACAGTGTCCTGAAACGGCCGCGCCGCGACCGGGTATGTTCCGCCTGCAAACTTTACAATTTCAAAATTGAAAACATCTCATTTTATAGATCTTACTTTGCCCTTTCGACCTACGTTAATTATTTTATTTGCCCTTCTTTCGTTTTCCCAAGAAAAATCAAAATGGAATTTCCCATTTTCCTGTATTTCAAATAGTCATATCTCTTTGAAAAATGATTATTGTTTCCTCCACCAGGCATAAACAAATTGCCCTTGAGCTACTTTAATTTGCCCTTGTGAAAATTCGCAAAAATATTCACTGATTAACTAAGAAACAATAAAAAACGGTCGTCGAGTCACATTTCCAAGCGATTTTTTTGCGCATTGCGCATGCGCGACAGAATAAAGGTGATCAGTTCGCAGGGCTGCGTTCAGCCTTTGCTTTTCTCACGAACGGCTACACCATAAGAAGAAGTCACTTACATTGATCATAGATCACGTGATAGTTACCACTGAATATATCACGCCGTTGGAGGGGATCGAACCAGCATCCGTTAGTTTGACAGGCGACGCTCCCACCGCTCAGATATCATCGCTTCGACTAATGGCTGGCTAGTGGCTACTTTGCGGTTTCACCCTCGTGGATCATGGCCTTTCCCTTTTGATAACGGAACCACAGCTAACTTTTATTTGAAATTACAGCTACATTGTTAATTTTAGTAGGGATCACTAAAATCATAATACCTACATAATATCCTAACTAGCTATTTTTATTTACATGAATATATTATGATAGGGTTTAAGTGGACGAAACAAAGTTTTACGTTAATTAAATAAAATATTTCCGTTTATATTGCATTTTTTAAGGTAAGGTCGAAGGGGCAAAGTAAGATCTATAAAATGAGATTGTTTTAATTTTGAAGTTTGCAGGCTGGAACATACCCGGTCGCGCCGCGGCTTTGTTGGGCGCAGACAAGCGACCGGCGAGCGGCGACCGGCGCGGGCGACCAGTGACCGGTGACCGGCGGCGACCAGCGAGCGGCGAGCGCATCTCGCGATGCAGAGAAACAAACGGTTGTTGGCGGTATTCGCTTTATTGTTGTAAATACACAATAATCACTAACTTACATAACACGTAATATATGTACCTAGCCCTCCACATATTAACTCACTCGTAATAGTAGGGGAGCCCACGATGCTAAATGGGGATTTACTCGAGCGTCGTAGAGACCTATTGGGATGCAAAGCTTAGATGATAAGAAGAAAAAAATGTTATATGATATATACCTTTACATCGGTGGGGGAAGCGGCTATAGATTTTTAGATATGTAAAAAAAAACTGTTGCATAGACATCCTCGAGCGCGTCAGATATTGATAGCATCGATGCCCTACGTATTTTTAATAATGTACGTATGTTAATCTGATCGTTTGCATGATGCGGGTGGTTGTATATAAGGGTTGAAAATGAAAAAAAAAAAAAATTAATCGAGCGCGTCAGATTTTCTAAGGGAGTGTTAAGTGCACCAAAAAAAAGCTCTCATTCACTAATCTGGCGATTTCGATGGGACGCAAACTCGCGGCCATTTTCATAATGTGCAAAAAAAAATCGCCATTTTGAAATACTCAAGCGCGTCAGATTAATATATATATGGTTCATCTTTATGTTCTAAACGTACTGTCTCATAATCTGACGATTATCTAGAGGGATTCGCCTGATCTGACAAAAAAAAATTAGAAAAACGGTTCACCTTAAAGGCCATACCTGCAACTTCCCGCTAATTCCTTTCCTGGGCGCTTAAAATTGTACTTATGACATGTTTGAGCTCAAAATATAATTTATGTGATATTTTGAGCTCGCTGAGTTCAAAGAAATAATATTTCTATGCATTTGAGCTTTCCCAGCTCGAAAGTCTGATAGAAGTTTCATAGATCACTATTTTTGGAATTTTCAAACCGCAATAACTTTTGAATAGATCAAGCAATTTTCACGCGGTTGACGCCATTCGACGCAGTTTTATCATCCTCATAAGTTGTTTTCAGGTTTTAATTGATCGAACCAAAAATTTCGGAGTAATCCCGAAAAAACACTTTTTTCGGTTTTCTTTCGTTCACGATATCTCTCGAACGAATCAACCGATTTTGACCGGATTAGCAACGATCGGCGTGGTTTTTCTAGCTTAAGAGCGGATTAGTTTTTGAAGTTAATTGATAAAGCCGGTTAAAAGTTATTCAAAAAAAAACACTAAAAAAAAAAAAATTCTTATTTTTTTTTGAGATTTTTCAAAATTTCTTAATTTCACGGAGTGAGAGAGTAATAGATAGAGAAAGAGTGAGAGAGGAATAGAAACGCGGAGAAGGAAATGTAGGCATCACGCAGTTTCACGCATTTAACTTTATCGACGAATTTTTGTTATTTCGGCTTGCGGAAATCGCCAGATTATATATTTTTCATTATTCTTGAATTATTTCCTTCAAAATAAAAAAAAATTTAGCTACGCTCGAGAATGTAGAGATGACGTTTTTTTTTTACAACTTTGTTGCCCTCCCCTTTTTTACGTCACTCTCAAATTGATCACTCAGATTAGTGGAATATACACTTTTTAGGATGTAATTAACTCACCCTACCTTAATCTGACGCGCTCGAGAATTTCTGATGGTCAATTTTTTTTTACTAATCTGATCCTGTATCCTTCACGGGCGGCCTTATATATGGGCCTCATGTTTTGTGGAGGTACTTAGCCGGGTACAAGGTATCCCCCTGTATATTAATCTGCCGCGCTTTAGTAAATCCCGAAATCCCCTCTTGGGCTCCCCTACTATAATATTATGTACGTACCTATATCCGAGCGCTTCAACTAACAATAATACAAATATACTTATACAGCATAGTTTGGAATACACAATTGGGAATAAAGCAACGCGCCATTCGACGTTACTACATAATGTTAACTTAACTAAGAGTCCGCCGCCGGGCGCGGGCGCGGGGTGCGCGGGGCGCGGGGGCGTGCTACAGCCACACTGCACTATTCTCATTCATTAGCTTCTGCATTTGTTCGGTGTTTCGTGTTGTATACCTACTATTAGTTATTGTTTTTGTGAATATAGTAATTACAAAGATAACTGGCGGTGCGTTGAACCGATATGTCGTCGCACCGGTGCCGAAGAGCCGCCGGTCGGTCCTGGAGCCCCGGAGCCCCGGCGGAGGCGCGGCGCGGCGCTCGCGGAACTCACTCGGTTTCCAGTGAGTCGTGATGTGCGCTGTTAGATGACAATAATATATGATCGTCGAGTCTGTCGCTCGCGGCTGTAGCGAGGCACGACACGGCGCGGCGCGGTGCGGCACGGTGCGGCACGGTGCGGCTCACCCGTGCATGATGAGATGCACGAAGTTCTCATAGTTGATGTTCCCCTGCGAGTCCTCCTGCCCCTGCAGCAGTTGCTCCACCTGTCCACACACACATACTGAGAAACGAATTTCCTTTCATGTAACGAGTAGAAAACGAGCAGAGTAACCACCGGATGGTAAACGATCACCGTCGCCTCTCGGCGGCGCGGCGAAACAAACAATGCGCCGGCCGGTATTGTGCTGATAGCACCTGGAACCATGTCGCGTGTTTGAAAAGATGACTTAGGACTTGCAGCCGATCCTATAGGAGACGTACTGGTCATTTCTTATCTGATAATTTAAAAAAGAATAGGGTGGTAAAATCGAAACAAGTACACTGAAGCGGTACGCAAAGGGAGGTCACAGAAACATTTTGTTTACGGATGAGAAAATGTAGTGTATCGAGATACCATTCCTGAGAAGGTAGTGAAGCCCCTTAACAAGGCCATGGTCAATCAGCAAGACTCGGCGCCGGTCTACGCACTCTTGGCTGGAAACGAACGTTTCGGACTTCATCAGAGCTGAAGACTGGCCGGCGCGGCGTCTACTCCCGATCTTAATCCGCTGGATTATGATTTATGGTCAGTTTTAGAGAGTACGGCTCGCTCTAAACGCCATGATAATTTGGAGTCCCTAAAACAATCCGTACGATTGGCAGTTAAGAATAGAAAGAGCGCGTGCTTCTATCGATAACTGGCCGCAACGTTTAAAGGACTTTATTGCAGCCAATAGATTAGGGGAGGAGAGGGGAATAGTGACCGTTTGGTTTGGCGCTCGTCGCTCGCGACATGACAGCGAGAACATCGTCTGGACAGGAACTTTGACATGGCGACAATGTGTGTCGGAACCACTGAGACACCACAACGTTGGCGTTGGCCAGCTCGCCTACCAGGTAATATATCAACATCCTGAGTATCAATAGCAGCTAGTAGTAGTAGTAGTATGTAGTTATAACTAAACGTGAGTTCTGTGAGCGCGGAGGACATAATCGGTGAGATGAGTTTGCTCGTCAACCGAATGTCTACAATCGTTAGTGGGGCCACCCGCGCCCGCGCCCGCGCCCTCAGTGATTACTTATTAATGATACACGCGTCATAATATACCGTTGTCATGGTGACGGAACAAGCACCGTCCTCTATACAGCCAGTTCCGTGGGTGTGGGTGTGTGTGTGTGTGTGTGGGCCATTCAGCTGAGTACGGTAACTCAGAAACTAGAAGACGTACAAAGATCTGATCTTTATAGGAAGCATGACATCGACACCTACACCAGCTCGTTACATTTATATCCTAGTCGCGGCGCCCGGAGCCATTGTCACAGCTGCAGGCGGAGGGCCCCTCGCCGGCTCTACTGTCGATCATATACAGCTCGGGGCTCGTACATACGCGACATATTCTGTACGCGATCGAATCACAAATGAGGGGGTCCGTAGAAGAACGAAACCCACCGATACAGCCCAGAGTTGTAACATCATCAACATCGTGGCATATTATACTTCTATATGGACATCTCATACCTCGCACGGAGCAGTTATGGCGGACCACAGATACTCGAATAGAGATAAGATGATCGAATTGAATCATAATATTAATTTCTACATATTGTAACGTCATAAATACAGAAGGGTAGGGTAGGGTAGGAATCGGCATATCTTTGTTTAGCCTTGTCTTAACGACGAATAATAATCGCTTCGAGCACTGACTGAGCACCTAGGGAGACAAGGAATGCGCTCGTGTACCTCATCGTCGGAGAGCTTCTCCCCCAGCGTGGAGAGCAGGTGTCGCAGCTCCGCGGAGGATATGAACCCGTTCCCGTCCTTGTCGAAGTGGCGCAGACCCTCGATGAAGTCGTTCGCGGTGTCGCCGCTGCGCGCCTTCGATATCGCCTGTCGACAATCACTGCACGTTACGACACAATGCGACATGCCGCCGCACCGCGCCGCTTGACTACGTTGTATCGCGCGGTTCGGACTGCCGATGGACCATCAGCATCACCATAACACATACGTATGTACGACCTGTTGCCGCTGAAGCCTACTTTGACATCCGGAGATTGATATCGAATGAGCCCACCCGCCCGGCACAACCCCGGTAACTTGTACAAGCGCACACGTTGGCAGCGACATCACTCGCTCCGCAACAATACAAACGGAGCGTGTAGCCGTCGTCGCGTAGCAGATCAGAACAATGCCGTACTGTATGAACACACTTCATCGAATTGAGAACCTCCTCCTTTTTGGAAGTTGGTTATAAATTAAACATATTATTATGTGCTTATATAATTTATGTAACACTTATGTACATAATAATAATCTTTCTTAAATATTGAAAACAATAGTTAATATGCCGGAGAAATGAGCGTCGATGCAGTGGTCCAGGTGAGCAAGGTGTGGTACAGAAGTAGCATTATTGTTGCCATAGCGACAGCCGAGCATAACAAGTAACACACATTAACATTTCCTATTGTAATAACGGCAGGCGGACGTCCGATGGCTGAGACGGCGATGATATATTATACAGATCAATCCCATGCTCGCTAGCATTAACTCCTCATATATCTCAAGGTTGGGTTTAAATAACATTTATATTATTTCTTGTTTTTACATCACTCGGTAACTTATGGGAAAGCTTCACTCAATTATGACTTCTTTCTTCAAATGATATCTTTTAATATACAGTAGCGTCCGGTTATAATGACGACGAAGGGCCCGGTGGTATAACGTCGTACTAACCAGAACTCATACTAAACGGACCAACGGTTCTATTTTTATTATTATTATAAAATGACATTAATACCTAATGTATGTACATATTTAAAGTCTATTCATGCTTACTTGACAAAAAAGGTAAACAAACCACTGTCATCCACAAAAATGACGAATCTCCGCTGAAAATCACAATTTAGACAAACTCGACACTACCTGGATATAGTAGAAACATAAGCGCTTTTATTTACGCACAGATATCAACAAAATTCATCCTGATTACACTTATTTTCATTTAAATAAGAAAACTACAAAGAATGTCACCCCATTATTTTGATTTAGTCTTTTCCATATTCTATAGAATTTAGTGATGGAATTGGTAATTCAAGAATGAACGTATTATGTAAGCCTTGGGAATGAATGTGTTCATTGATATGTTTTATCAACTTAGTAGGAAACAAAACAAAAATTCAAGATTTTTTTGTCTAATAAGAAGCAAAAATTGTAATGAACAGATATATCTTAAACGAAAACATGAATTAACAACTTTAAGAAAGATTTGCTGCACAATTTAATATCTCCCCTTTATTGTTAATTGTTTGGAAGACAATAGCGATAGCGGGTGACCAAAAATAATATAAAGCCAAATAAAACACAGCCAAGCTAAATGCAAGGCCAAATATTTCATGTACATAATACATTCAAATTATTGTGTATAATTATTATATTATTAATATGGGATTATTCAAAGGAGGATAGTTAACAGAGTCTTAAGACTGTTGGCAACGTGTTGTAATGCACCCAGTATAACAGATCCATAGGCGACGGTGATAAAATCACTAAACTCACAGCCGTGTCAAAGATAGTTCTTTTATAGAGGTAAGACTTGACTACGACATTCTTGATTGATTTACTATCAACTCTAAAATATTTAAAACTTGGCTCTGGTTGAATACACAGATTTATGTATTCAGCCGATATTCGATGTACCTATACCTACATAAGAGAAAAAGAAAAAGGAGAACTAACGCTTTTGAAATGAATGGATTCAAATGTTCATTCACTTTATCTACACTTGTCGTTCATTCGAAGGTGCCCCATCCCTAAATCTTGTCTACAGTTGTGTTTGTGTACATTTATTGTCAGGTAAGGATGAACCGACTATACATATAAATATTTATGTGACCATCAGAGAATAAAAACATTTAAGTAAAAATATTTATCACATATTGTGCATACATAACGTACCTGCTCAGATAACTAACAATAAAATATCTAGTGCAAGAATTCTGTAATGTTTATTGTGTGTGTTTTTTACTTCTATAGTAAGATGAACAGACTGTATTATGCAAATGAGATACAATACTTTTTATGGTGTCGTCAAAATTACAATTATTTATTTGCAAACATCAATTCGTGTTGTTGTTGTAACTGGACAATTTTGTGTGAAATTACGTTGTTAAAAGCGGAGTCGTAATAAACCGATGTACTTTCATTGTGGCTTAATTATATATTAAAACCAAACATATTTTATGCTTATACTGGCGTCGCTAAAAACGGTAGGTCGATATATGTGAAGTGGTACTAATCGGATTCTACTGTATTACTTATTGGGCAGTCTATTTCAGTTCATTAATTAACTTTATCATAATCGCACCTCAAACATGCAAAATATCCTTTAAAGATTCCAGTTAGCTTACTAACAACTGTACAGGATAAACAAACATTACTGCAATTAAATAACTAATACCTATCGCTTCTTACTTGATAAATAGGCAGAAACACTTCGAAGGATATTCTCTCATCAGGTTTCAAGTGGAGGGTGCACTTCTTGACATCAGACTCGGTAGGATTCTGGCCCAGAGCACGCAGTGCATCGCCAATCTGGGCAACATGGATCTTGCCATCTCCACGTGAATCAAACAGCTGAAATGCTTCCAGGAACTCTGTCGATAGGTGAGGAATAAATTGTCAATGTTAATAATCTTCGGCACAACTTTGTCTTGTATGTTGTGTGTATCACCACTCTTACAGATATTGATGTCCTCTACCAGAGTTTATTCTCACGACTGTGTCAAGTTAAGATTTGACACATAGAAGTCACTTTGCTAAGCAGTTTTCAAAATACCAAACTCAATTTTAGGTGGAATATGCTGAAGCAGTCTTTTCCTTTTCTTTTTGTCATGTTTGTCATGCCAAGAGACAAATTTTATATTTAGCTAGACTAGAAAAAATAAAACTAAAAAACCTTCTACTGAGGTGAGCTTGAGCTTGGCTGGCGGCTCGTACATGAACATTTTGCTAAGGTGGTGGAGGGCGCACTGGCGGCGAGGCGCGCGTCGTGCGGCGAGAGCCGCGACCTCGCGCACACCTGGATCGGTTCAAAACTACCACCATATATGGTAACTAGGGCGCTTGTAACCGCCACCGTTTTCGGTAAACACGTTGATTGACATGAGTCATTCCGCGACCCCCGCGCTCTCTACCGATCCCGCCCTCCTGCGCCCGCGGCTACCATTCGCAGCGCACTTGCTCCCAGTTTTCGTCTCTCACTCAATGATGCACTAACTGCATTTTCTTCTCTTAATAAACGGCAAAATCGACACTATTTTTTACATTATTCGACAAAATTATGTAGTTTACATCTAGAGCGACGACGTTGACTCACCTGCTAGCTGATCTTCCGAGTATCCAGTCTAAAATTAGAACAAAGCGTTAATTATTATATTATATTACTAACAAGAAATACAAATTAATCGACTATCTACTTGCCATGATTTGGGAGAAACTAAAATTTGAAGAATGTAGTTCGTTCTTTGTTTTTATTTGGTTTCGACCTTATTAGAAATGAGTTGACGCAAAGATGACGTGAGTGACGACGACGTACACAATTCGTGACAGTACACATTATCAGACATGAATCTGCTTCTTTTTTTCTGTCGCGCGTTCTAACAGACTAAAGTCTTTATGACCATACTGCCTTTTCTTGTAGTAAATCAACATGCTTTAGCCGCCGAGCACATTGAGACGGTAACATACAAACAAACCGTAGACAGAAAAAGATATACACTTATAGATATCTTCCTTTTCATTCCCTCAAAAAAAAAGTAAGTAATGTAATCGCATTCTCAGAAAAGAAACGAAGCATAATTATTTCCATCTCTCATTAGTGTCAGTTATTTCAAGGCCAGCGCAAACATTTAGCTAAAGATTACTAACCTACTAGCTGTAGACAGAAACTCAGCTGAATACGTAGAGCTGTTAGCAAGTAATGAATTACTAGCTAGCCACAAAATAGCAACTAGGAGGTGTAAATGCTTAGATCACATTATGCTTACAACTAAATATCAGTGCTCATCAGTTGTGTTAAATACGTCTGTAGCAGATCTGCAACATTTTAAACCATAGTTTCACTGATATTATCCGGACTCTATACGCTAACATAGCTGTAGATGTTTTTTGCTGGAAAGCTATTAAACATTATCAAAATTAATACGCGAACATTCCGAGTACCACATAATGTTCGTATAATAAAGTCCAGGATCACTCTCGAAATCCTAAAATGTATGCGTGAGGACAGAATTCATATTGGTGTAAAAGAAACATCTAATAATGAAACGCTTAAACTGACATAACATACTCTTGCACAAACTTATTATAAAAGCTTAAAAATGACTACTTCCGAAAGGAGCTAGATAAATATTAAAAAATACATGGCAAACTATTAGAAACATAACGTTCACAGAAAAATTAAAAGAGTAATGATATTTTGCTGAAATCAAAATATACTCCTATTGCTTCTACTATCTAAGTAAATAATTATTTCTCCAATGTTGGTAAAAATCTTGCTGGTAAACGTCATGTCGATTCGACGTGACATTTTTTATTGTGTTCAAATTGTTGCTGGTCGTTTGTTTTCATGCCTTGTTTTATTTCCGTAGACAGAGAAATCAATAGACTAATGGATATCTTTCTTTTCATTCCCTCAAATCAAATCAACATTATGCAATGCAGTACAACATCTGTGCCTGTAAAATTATCCTTAAATTTCCTATTATTACATATTATGTGTGCTCCTTGTTGTCTAGAAGAAACAAGGACGAAATATTTTTAAAAAACAAATAAACATTTTCATTATACATCACCTATATTTACGCCCAGGTCGCTGAAACGTACATGGAAAAAGAAGAAAAACGATCTGAAGAGCGACTAAAATAAATAAGGTGCTTTGTGAATAATCGCGAAGAAAACTAAAGAAGTCGCAAATTTTGAAAATATTCTTACAGAATTAAGGTCAAGATTACTAGTTGTTGTTACTTTTATTTCGAATAATCAACAAACATATTGCATATATAATTGTAGGTTAACTTTCAATTTCTCCTACCCTTATGCTTATACCTACCACATGCATCCCATTGTTTCCCCGGTGTGAATATATCGTCATTGAGATTAGGTATAATGTGACTTTTACAGGTCAGGTTGATCACGATTGCATTTAATGCGAGACAGACGGGGCGTTACGACGCACTGCACTTAAGATGCTGATCAAGGCTTCTGGAAGAATCCGAAACAATCATCGATCGCAGTCTGGCCTACGCTTAGGTGTCACTTTATACCCGTATAATCGGGGTAAAGTACTTTAACATTATTTGTATATAGCACCTTTGAATTATTTTATGAGTTCATAATAATGATTTTATGAAAAAGAAAAGGCATCAATAGATTTAAAGAATAATATTAATTATTAATAGCTGCGCCCCGTGGTTTTACCCGCGTGGTGATTGTCGATGATGATGAAAAATAGTTTGTGTTATTCTGGCACCTGGGGCCGTACCATCAACTTTTACAAAACCATCATGTTTCAAGAACGTCATACTTCAAGCTTAAAGTAATAATGCTCAGATTCGTACCATGAACGTCTTAAAACATTATTGTTTTATTATCGCTCAGTGACGTGTAGAATGAACGAAGAAACATTCCTGCTGTAAGGGCAAGCGAGACAACATTATATTTTCATATAGCGTTGTCGCTTTCGTTGGCGCTGGCTCATGGTACGCTTTGAGTGAACGAAATAGAGGTTTACGTCACAAAACTGCTTAGTCTAAACAACATTAAAGTAACATTGCTTATGTGGCCTTGTGGTACGAAAATTCAAAGTAAGATTACAATAATACTGCTATAAGAGTTGGTGGTAGGCCCCCTGAAGTATCTACATACCAAATTTCATCGAAAGTGGTATAGCCGTTTGAGCGTGAAGAAGTAACAAACATACACACAAACTTTCGCCTTTATAAAATTAGTAGGATGTAGGATGTCTGTGTTACCAGTGATGACTTACGGAACATAAAAAGGTGGTCTCCGACTATGGGTCACGTGAGCAGGGTCAAAGTTACACAACGAGCAATGGAGAGGGCTATGCTGAGGCACTGTCTCGTTCTTTCATAGTTTCACGGCACATGCCAAAATTATGCTGTAACTCTTAATCTAGCACAATAACGTTTTGGTTGTAGATTGTAAGTTTTTGATGTAGCTGAATAAATAAATAAATGAATAGTAAGTGCTTCGACTTAGATTTATTTTGTACAAATATAGAAACGGCCAGGCAGCTGTTAAGCAGAGAGTTCTTTGAGTAAACTGGTTTTATTAGTACTATAATGCATATACGTTTGTACGTGTAAAAGTAATGCTTGCATATTATGTGGTTCACGATATTATTTATATGTGTGTATTGTAAAAATCTATTGTCATTATCCGTGAGAGCCTCTAATTGGCCTTTTGTTAAATAATAAGTTGTTATATTGTATATATGGCCGTTGGTCTTCCATATAAAAATGAATAAATGAATAAATAAATAAATAAGTAAGTAAGTATATCGAAGATTTTGTTCACTTCGGCACACTTTGCGCACATAAAAATAACAATTAAAATATGAGTTCAATCAAACCTCGAAAATGCGATGACGACGCACGGTGTCGTGCGTAGTTTTAAAGATTTAAGCATATATAGGGATAGAGAAAATGACTTTGTTTTATACTATGTAGTGATAGTGCAGTGATGATGACTAATAAAATCGGGTTACTTCAAGAATTCTCTGCTTACCAGCTGCCTGGCTGGGCTGTTCCTTTACTTGTACTCTAAGTATTAGATATCCCGCCCTCCTGCGCCCGCGGCTACCATTCGCAGCGCACTTGCTCCCAGTTTTCGTCTCTCACTCAATGATGCACTAACTGCATTTTCTTCTCTTAATAAACGGCAAAATCGACACTATTTTTTACATTATTCGACAAAATTATGTAGTTTACATCTAGAGCGACGACGTTGACTCACCTGCTAGCTGATCTTCCGAGTATCCAGTCTAAAATTAGAACAAAGCGTTAATTATTATATTATATTACTAACAAGAAATACAAATTAATCGACTATCTACTTGCCATGATTTGGGAGAAACTAAAATTTGAAGAATGTAGTTCGTTCTTTGTTTTTATTTGGTTTCGACCTTATTAGAAATGAGTTGACGCAAAGATGACGTGAGTGACGACGACGTACACAATTCGTGACAGTACACATTATCAGACATGAATCTGCTTCTTTTTTTCTGTCGCGCGTTCTAACAGACTAAAGTCTTTATGACCATACTGCCTTTTCTTGTAGTAAATCAACATGCTTTAGCCGCCGAGCACATTGAGACGGTAACATACAAACACACCGTAGACAGAAAAAGATATACACTTATAGATATCTTCCTTTTCATTCCCTCAAAAAAAAAGTAAGTAATGTAATCGCATTCTCAGAAAAGAAACGAAGCATAATTATTTCCATCTCTCATTAGTGTCAGTTATTTCAAGGCCAGCGCAAACATTTAGCTAAAGATTACTAACCTACTAGCTGTAGACAGAAACTCAGCTGAATACGTAGAGCTGTTAGCAAGTAATGAATTACTAGCTAGCCACAAAATAGCAACTAGGAGGTGTAAATGCTTAGATCACATTATGCTTACAACTAAATATCAGTGCTCATCAGTTGTGTTAAATACGTCTGTAGCAGATCTGCAACATTTTAAACCATAGTTTCACTGATATTATCCGGACTCTA
Organism: Apeira syringaria; assembly: GCA_934044485.1. Lineage (NCBI taxonomy): Eukaryota > Metazoa > Arthropoda > Insecta > Lepidoptera > Geometridae > Apeira > Apeira syringaria. The sequence goes on along the minus strand of OW203675.1, from coordinate 11,431,701 downwards.
TACGCTAACATAGCTGTAGATGTTTTTTGCTGGAAAGCTATTAAACATTATCAAAATTAATACGCGAACATTCCGAGTACCACATAATGTTCGTATAATAACGTCCAGGATCACTCTCGAAATCCTAAAATGTATGCGTGAGGACAGAATTCATATTGGTGTAAAAGAAACATCTAATAATGAAACGCTTAAACTGACATAACATACTCTTGCACAAACTTATTATAAAAGCTTAAAAATGACTACTTCCGAAAGGAGCTAGATAAATATTAAAAAATACATGGCAAACTATTAGAAACATAACGTTCACAGAAAAATTAAAAGAGTAATGATATTTTGCTGAAATCAAAATATACTCCTATTGCTTCTACTATCTAAGTAAATAATTATTTCTCCAATGTTGGTAAAAATCTTGCTGGTAAACGTCATGTCGATTCGACGTGACATTTTTTATTGTGTTCAAATTGTTGCTGGTCGTTTGTTTTCATGCCTTGTTTTATTTCCGTAGACAGAGAAATCAATAGACTAATGGATATCTTTCTTTTCATTCCCTCAAATCAAATCAACATTATGCAATGCAGTACAACATCTGTGCCTGTAAAATTATCCTTAAATTTCCTATTATTACATATTATGTGTGCTCCTTGTTGTCTAGAAGAAACAAGGACGAAATATTTTTAAAAAACAAATAAACATTTTCATTATACATCACCTATATTTACGCCCAGGTCGCTGAAACGTACATGGAAAAAGAAGAAAAACGATCTGAAGAGCGACTAAAATAAATAAGGTGCTTTGTGAATAATCGCGAAGAAAACTAAAGAAGTCGCAAATTTTGAAAATATTCTTACAGAATTAAGGTCAAGATTACTAGTTGTTGTTACTTTTATTTCGAATAATCAACAAACATATTGCATATATAATTGTAGGTTAACTTTCAATTTCTCCTACCCTTATGCTTATACCTACCACATGCATCCCATTGTTTCCCCGGTGTGAATATATCGTCATTGAGATTAGGTATAATGTGACTTTTACAGGTCAGGTTGATCACGATTGCATTTAATGCGAGACAGACGGGGCGTTACGACGCACTGCACTTAAGATGCTGATCAAGGCTTCTGGAAGAATCCGAAACAATCATCGATCGCAGTCTGGCCTACGCTTAGGTGTCACTTTATACCCGTATAATCGGGGTAAAGTACTTTAACATTATTTGTATATAGCACCTTTGAATTATTTTATGAGTTCATAATAATGATTTTATGAAAAAGAAAAGGCATCAATAGATTTAAAGAATAATATTAATTATTAATAGCTGCGCCCCGTGGTTTTACCCGCGTGGTGATTGTCGATGATGATGAAAAATAGTTTGTGTTATTCTGGCACCTGGGGCCGTACCATCAACTTTTACAAAACCATCATGTTTCAAGAACGTCATACTTCAAGCTTAAAGTAATAATGCTCAGATTCGTACCATGAACGTCTTAAAACATTATTGTTTTATTATCGCTCAGTGACGTGTAGAATGAACGAAGAAACATTCCTGCTGTAAGGGCAAGCGAGACAACATTATATTTTCATATAGCGTTGTCGCTTTCGTTGGCGCTGGCTCATGGTACGCTTTGAGTGAACGAAATAGAGGTTTACGTCACAAAACTGCTTAGTCTAAACAACATTAAAGTAACATTGCTTATGTGGCCTTGTGGTACGAAAATTCAAAGTAAGATTACAATAATACTGCTATAAGAGTTGGTGGTAGGCCCCCTGAAGTATCTACATACCAAATTTCATCGAAAGTGGTATAGCCGTTTGAGCGTGAAGAAGTAACAAACATACACACAAACTTTCGCCTTTATAAAATTAGTAGGATGTAGGATGTCTGTGTTACCAGTGATGACTTACGGAACATAAAAAGGTGGTCTCCGACTATGGGTCACGTGAGCAGGGTCAAAGTTACACAACGAGCAATGGAGAGGGCTATGCTGAGGCACTGTCTCGTTCTTTCATAGTTTCACGGCACATGCCAAAATTATGCTGTAACTCTTAATCTAGCACAATAACGTTTTGGTTGTAGATTGTAAGTTTTTGATGTAGCTGAATAAATAAATAAATGAATAGTAAGTGCTTCGACTTAGATTTATTTTGTACAAGTATAGAAACGGCCAGGCAGCTGTTAAGCAGAGAGTTCTTTGAGTAAACTGGTTTTATTAGTACTATAATGCATATACGTTTGTACGTGTAAAAGTAATGCTTGCATATTATGTGGTTCACGATATTATTTATATGTGTGTATTGTAAAAATCTATTGTCATTATCCGTGAGAGCCTCTAATTGGCCTTTTGTTAAATAATAAGTTGTTATATTGTATATATGGCCGTTGGTCTTCCATATAAAAATGAATAAATGAATAAATAAGTAAGTAAGTATATCGAAGATTTTGTTCACTTCGGCACACTTTGCGCACATAAAAATAACAATTAAAATATGAGTTCAATCAAACCTCGAAAATGCGATGACGACGCACGGTGTCGTGCGTAGTTTTAAAGATTTAAGCATATATAGGGATAGAGAAAATGACTTTGTTTTATACTATGTAGTGATAGTGCAGTGATGATGACTAATAAAATCGGGTTACTTCAAGAATTCTCTGCTTACCAGCTGCCTGGCTGGGCTGTTCCTTTATTTGTACTCTAAGTAAAAATAAAAAATTTAAAACAAGAGACAAAGGCGAAGTCGAAGCGCTTAGTAAGTAAATTGTAGTCATTGCTCGCTGCCCATAGATAGGAATTTCGCCTACAATTAGTATAAGCTACTGGAACATTTATTAAAATATTGTTCTAAAAGCCTAGTTCTAAGTGGATCTAAAAGGGATGTATATTTTAACTTTAAAACTAAAAAGTTCGGGCGAATCGATCAACATGGATGCAATCTTTCGAAGGTATGTTAAATCAGCAATCCTCTCTCTTTCTCTTTTAAACATTCCATTTTGTTGTACGTTTGTGCCACACAAGAACGTTTCTTTTTATGAAACAGTGATGTATTAGTATAAGATGTATAGTATTTTTTAGACTTTCGCGATTCGAACACATTGTTAATAAATCAAACGGGACTTGATCGCGAGAAAAACATTTAGTAATTTATTTACCTCGACGTTAAACGTCGAGGTAAATAAATTACTAAATGTTTATATATATATAAGTGTGATGTGATGATGATGATGATGATGATGATATATATATAAACATTTATATTAATATTACATTCATATTATATACTAAATATAATATAGGATATCAAAAAATATAAATTCATATAAATTTAAAATTATGATGATCTTACCAAATACTATTTTGAGAAAATACCTATTTATCTACTAGGTGGAAGGATTTTGATAATCCAAACTGTAAACACCGCCCGTAGCCGCACCGCATCGCCATCGCACCAATTTTGCTGCAAAAAGAAAAGAAAGATGGCAAAATGGTGTAACTCAACGATCGTCAGTAAGGTTAGTGTTATCTAAATGAGTTAGTTCTTTGTCGTATCAAATTAGTACCTTTTATTCGTGATTTTCCAACGAAAAAAATATATTTGCCACCTGTATTTCGCCGTATCGACTATTTTGCGTGACATAGCTGACGGCATTCGGCTTTCGCTTTGTTCGTCGATCTCCACGTGCCTGCCGCCATTTGAGTTTTAAAAATCGACTGATTTATGAGAACTTAACGGATATTCATCGCCGAAAAAGACCGTGGATGCGCACCATCACCAAAAGAACACGAGATCGAAGTCTGGTTAGATGTGGCGGCTGTGAGCGGCGTGCCAGGGCGGCGTGGTCGACGGGAGCATCGGGCGGAGTGGCCGTGACCGGTGCGCTGTTGTTGCAGGGGTGGCAGCGCCGCGGCGGCAGCGGCCAGCTCAGCACCGCGGCGGTGGCGGAGGTAGCGGCGCGGGACCGCGATGTCAATCAGTGGTAGCGGTGCGGCCGGGGAGTTTGTCGAGGGTTGGCTCGTGGCTCAACTCCTCGGTGAAGGAGCTTACGGAGAGTGAGTATTGCAATTAAGTATTAAATTCACACGAGTATCGATTTTAATATTGAGTTTACTGATGTGCCATGATGTATATTCATGAATGTTATAGTTGATACCTAAATGTTATGTTTTCTTATTGAGATAATGTAACCTTGAAAGGTTTGTAACCTGTAACGTTGACTATGTGGATTTAGAAGGAAGTGAATAGATCTAAAATAAGTACTTAACAAAATATTCAACATTATGTGATCCCATATCAGCTGTAATCTAGAAAGTGAATCCTGATCATTGTCATCATTCTAATTACATTGACACTCGAGGAACCTTTGCTGGCATTGCTTCAAGTACCTCTACAAATGTATCATTATAGGCAGATTGCTAATCTGAAATTTAACTTCAACTTTTTGTTTCTGATGGTTTGTGTGGGGCTGCCACAATTTCTCCAGATTCAGATTCAGAATGCATGCAATTAATAATTTGTAACTGAGGATATTTCATCTAAAACAATATTTAAAACATTGAAATCACAAAACAACACACAACAACCATTTTGCAGGTAAAAGGTAAACTCATCACATACAAAAATAGGAGGACACACAGGTGACCAACTTCAATGTTAATGGGGGATGAAATCAGCACATATTTATAATTAAAGAATTTAACACAGAAATATGGAAATTACAAGTTTGTTATAATTTCTCTGTGATTTTATTATGTACGTGTGTGTCTTGTTTTTGGCTTCAATGTCTTTATTTCAATGTTTCCTTCAACCTTTGTTTTAGAATATTATATGGATATTGAATTTGGGTTCTGGGTAACTGCTTGACAGTTTTGTCTGTGACATACCCCATTGCACTGTTGGGATGTCAATGGTGTAGGCAAGGAGGTACTGTAGAACGCCTTGGCCACCAGCTGAGCCTCAATCCTGATGTAGGAACCGCTATTGAGGATTGAGTACTTCTGAAGGAAGAGAGTGAGCATGAGAGCTCACATGACAATGCTTTCTTGGTGGATGGTGGAGGTGATATGTCCAAAGCCTGTGTGGAACACCACTCTGTTGTGTTCACTTTTCCGTCCCTTCATCGGATTTTTTATGTAAAGACAAAAAGATATGGGGATTAATGTAAACAATGGTAGTGATTAGCTTATTCAAATGAACTAAACTGAAATGTTGTAAAACTAAATCAGTTCTTATATGGTTACGATAAAGTCTAAATTAGTATGAGACTTATCAATAACATCACTAAAATTAAAAGTATTTATTAAATTGTGTGGGTACTTTTAGCGAAATTAAGATGCCACTTATTTGGAGCCTACTAAAACTACCTGTAATAGGCCAGCAATGGAATTAAACTTGTCTAATATTAGTGAGAGTGTTGTATGGAGTTATATGAATTTGAGTTTTAGCGTAAACAGAACCAGCTATTTCAATTTGAAGAATTTTAGTGAACTTCAGCTACTTCGTGTGATTAACAGAATTAGGACTAATGCCTTATCTCAAATCCCTTAATTGTGGTCCCACATTAGATTTTATTTAATTGTGAATCAGCAATCTGCAATGGAGCATGCACACTTAGAAGATACCTTTTCACTTGTGACTGGAAGACACCCAGATTGTATTCACGCAGAAGCACAACTCCTTAGCTCTGTAAAGTTCTGTCTGGCGAGTGTTCCATATTCCAATACATTACAATGACTTACACATAAATGCTCAGTTCTCTCTCCACATAACATATTGCATATGCTGTTTGACAAAATAAAACAAATGTCAGACATGTCTTCTCTATATGCTTATGATCGTGCGCAATGGGCTGTTGGAGATATTAATTATACAGAAATAGTAGGGGCCAAAACAAATATACACATTTTATATGTATACATACATACAAAATGTATACAACAAGTACAGTATTTATTAAGACAATGTATAATATATACAATGTTCTCAATGTAAACGACATTTGCTTAGCTTTATAGTGCCAAGCATCAATGTAAAGAAGCTTGGCACGTTATTACAAATGCGTCAGACTGTGTTAAATGTTTCAGTGGAGCTACTGCAATTCCACTTGAGAATAAAATCAATTGCTGAAGTGAACTACGTAATAGTAAATGTAACGTAGGAACTGGACATTCCACTGCATAGTAATAGTATGTATTTAGAACCGTGTGCTATGAAGACAGGCACAGAAAATTATAAAAATTAGATAACTTTAACTCTGTTGGATACAATGGCATAAATAGTGAAATACTATAATCATTTACATTACAAAATTTAATTAAATTACCCTTCATAGAAGATTCTTCCCGGACAGTATAAAAAATATGTTGTCAAGCTGTTTCACAAAGCTGATATTATGTTTGATTTAAATAATGATTGTGCTATCACAGTAATCCCAGTTTTGTCAAAGATATTTGAAAGAGTATATGCATATTGTAATTTTTAGACTCGCGATTCGAACACATTGTTATTAAATAATTTATTTACACCAAGTTGCATTGCAACTTGGTCGAAACGTTGAGGTACCTCAATAAATTACTAAATGTTTTTCTCGCGATTAAGCCCCGTTTGATTTAATAACAGTCATCTTACCTCATGACATTTTCGTTTTCTTTTTTTTTTGGCTTATCCATTAGATGGTGTGTTCACAGAAGCTGCACCGAGACATCAGTGTCGTGTTGTGGGTTCACATATACCGAACACTTTATGTGCTTCGCTTAGATAAGACTAATGACACGTATTTCGAGGCTACATGTATATAATATAAAGGAACCTGTAATGTAATGTACGGAAGACACGGTGTTTATTAATGGTAAGAGGCAAATGGAACAAATGAGTCCAGTCTGTGACAAGGTACCCACATTTGTATTCGCATTGAAACATTCGAAAACTCAGGTGACGACTGTTCTCGTTTTTAGCAAAATTATTTAAAGTATCACAGAACTGCCTCTCCAATATGTTTCTTAAATATTGAGTTTCGCTCATTGCTTATTTTTCATTGTTTTTTTATTTGAGGGAACATGACATTGATTATTAAAGTGACACTAAGTGTATGGGCGGCCGTTGTGCGCTTGTCTTGGCTTGGACTAACTGTACACCAGCCGCCAGTGCCGTGCGCTGCCAGACACACCACACTTCATCATCGTCGCCGCCACAGCGTGGACAGACGCCAGCCCGAGCTCCCGTTCTCATCCCTCTGGGAACATTATAAGTATCGCTCCTACAGTTCCGGGAGTCGGGACCTTTTGTAGGATATATATTGTTACTTCATTGTAATTGATTTTTAAAATTTGACAAATCTTAATGAGTTTATGAAATATTTGCAAAACACGTACACCCCCTTTGTGTTTATTATTTAATTAGCTTTTGTAATGTTTGCCAGCGGAACTAGATTCGTTTCCAGCATCATTTACGCGCCATCCCGAGTCGAATGACACCTCGATCATATTTTTCGGAGACTGAAGTTGACCAAAAAGGCACTCGATGACTATAAAGTATAGACTATCTAGAGGCTAGATCGCTGTTTACTATTAAAACATTTGTAATTGTCGTAACAAGACGGGTTTCTTCGCGGTATTTATAAAGATTTGTGCACAAAAACGCGTCCGCGACGGTGACGGCGGCGACGCGCGGCCCTGCGCGCGCGCCTCTGCTGAATAATGATCTATCCACCGGCCGATAAAGCTCGTCCACATATAATCGACGAACGGTATTCACGCCCTGTGTCATTCTACCGAACGTTTTTGCCGCACACCTGCTAAATGTCCGCCCACCACATTCTCTCCCTGCTCAAAAAGTAACTACCGTTTTTCCTCTATTAGTAACAAATTGTCAGATAATCTTATTTTATTCCATTATTTAGAGACTGGCCTTATGATTTTTTTTTTTGTTTAATTGGTTCACAGAACTGGTTGTACACAGCAAGGTATAAGAATCACTTAGTTACAATTGTTATACGTATGGCTTGTACATGTGTACACCCTTCTAGGTGTGAACACAGCATGCTTATAATAAAGAGTGCTCTAAGATTATATTAGTGATAAACAAAGTAAGCTGAATAACATATAGCATATAAAATTAATTTCGATTACTCACGAGAACATAGGATCATTGAAAAGTCTTTTAAATGAACAGACTGAACAGTTAAATATATCTATATCCTGGCAAATATGGTTGTAGGAACAACACAGGCGATACAAAGATGAATGCTGAGCGTAATTAGTGCGAGTGATTTGAACATTGAAAGTTTTTCTATTTTTGAGACGGCTTGAGGGGCGGGGGGCGGGGGACAAGCGATCCTACTTTACTACTTCTACGGACTAACTATAAAGCCAGTTTGTGTAGAAATACAATGTCAGCCAGGTTCCTCCTCTTCTCAAGCGTGAAATAAGGAAGCCTCGACTCGTATGTGACTAGCTGACGACAACAGTTCTTTGAATAGGACAGGTGGTACAGACATTTGTTTTGAAGTCGGTTAATGTGAGCTTGGTAAGACGGGCTCCAAACAGGACTGCAGTATTCCAGAACACTACGCACATAAGAGTTACTAGAATCATTGATAATTCAGGGTGCTTGAAAAGTTTGGTTTGTCTGGAAACGAAACCCATGATATATAACATTATAAAATGCCACTCATTTGTTATGTTCGATCTGTACTGGTTGTTTCTTACTGCAACTGCACAAAACCGGTTTCCCACCAATCCGATGTCGCAAATGGTAATAGAACTCTTAACTGTTACAGTGCTGGTGGTGGCACCATATCTGTGAGACACTTAGCTCCAAAATTCAAGCAGTTGCCGAGTAAAGCAGAGAAACGGTGTGTCTACTTGATCTTCTGATTGTCTCATCTGACTGACATCCAATCCATCTGGATGTCGCGCCTCCCGACGAGAGGGCGTCGCGGCTTGGGAAGGCCTGTTCTAGGACGTTCTGCCGTGATCGAGGAATAAAAACCGTTTCAGCCAATCTTTCTCATTTATACGCGGTAGTAACATTGCCTGAAACATAACATTTACCTAAGATAGGGTACCTAAGTGTTATGGGGTAATGATGACATACCTTTATACGTACGGGAGACTGTCGCTGACGCGTATTGTGTGAGCAGTTTTCACTTGTAGTCCCTACTTAGCCTGCATTTGAATTCGTGATCAAAATAGTAAACAAACAATTGTCACTTGATGTTATTGTCGAAGTGATCCGTGTGTCCGGCGGCCGGTGCGCGCACCGAGCAGCGTCACAGAACCTAGCGACGGGACCTGGACCAGCAGTACCTCTGCCGCTCGGGCTCGGCAAAACTTAATACATAATTAAATCTATGCACACACCACTTAGGTGAGACTGGGCCAGTCGCAAGTCTTCACCTCTAAACAAATGTATGTGTATCCGTGCAGAGTGAGGCTCCTGGTGCACGCGCGCACCGGCGCCGCCGTCGCGCTTAAGCGCGTGCGGGGCGAGGGCGGGGGCGGCGCGCGCGAGGCCGCGCTGCACCGCGCGCTGCGGCACCGGCACGTGGTGCGGTGCCTGGGGGCGCGCGCGCACGGGGACGCGCACTACCTATTCCTCGAGTACCTGCCGGCCGGGGAGCTGTTCGACCGCATCGAGCCCGGGCGCGGCGTGGCGGCGGGCGGCGCGCGCCGCTACTGGCGCCATCTGCTGCTCGGGCTGCGGTACCTGCACGGGCGCGGCGTGGCGCACCGCGACATCAAGCCCGAGAACCTGCTGCTCGACGCCAACGACGAGCTCAAGATCTCCGACTTCGGCATGGCGACGCTGTTCCGGCACGGGCGCGGGCGGGAGCGCCTGCTGACGCGCGTGTGCGGCACGCTGCCGTACGCCGCGCCCGAGGTGCTGTCGGCCGAGGCGCGCCCCTACCGCGCGCCGCCCGCCGACCTCTGGGCCGCCGCCGTCGTGCTGCGCGCCATGCTCACCGGCGGTAACTGTCGCCCGACCCCGCCCCGTCCCGCCCCACAGCGCACCGTCGCGTCGCCGCTCGCATCTTTGGTATCCTAGCTGTAGGCGTGTACCTGTATCCCTAAAGTTACGGTACCGAAGTTACGAGTCGCGACGCTCTCGTCTCCCCGCGCCCCGCGCCCCTCACACTCGAATACACGAGGAGATTCTTCTGTGTATATGACTGATCATTCACTTTGTACCTGTCATCTTAAAAATGTGTTTCTTCCTCACAAAAGGCAGGCGTTCGACCAAGAACTCACCTGATGTTAAGTGATGATGCGTTCTCCGTTGAATCACGCCTGCCTAGCAGATACCTGTTCGCGCGTGACCTCGAGATGCCCAGAATGTATCTATGTGGAAACACAGATTAAGGTGATGAGTTCCACTCGTTAGCTGTATGCATTATGAAGGTGGAAGTGTAACGCGCTTCGTGTGACTTCGGTTGGAACGTCTTCCATATTTTATGGATGTCGCATTGCAGTCCGTCTGGTCGTTCTCGGATGGAAGGGGCGGGCCCCGCGAACAGCAGGGCGCGTTGGAAGCGAGCAGCGACGAGTTCGCTTTGTCCTCTTGGGTTCCGAGGTCTGCGAGCGCGAGAGGTGCGGTGTCGTGCACCGCGCGAGTGCAGGTGTCGCGCGTGTTGCAGAGCTGCCGTGGGAGCGCGCGCACCCCGAAGACGCGCGATACGCGGCGTGGGCGCGCGGCGCCGCCCCGGGCGCGGGCGCGGAGGCGCTGCTGCGCAGTGCGCTGCACGCGGACGCGGCGCGGCGCGCGACCCTCGACCAGCTGCTGCTGCACGCGTGGACCGCGCCACCACACGGTCAGTGCGCGCACACACACACACGATCCTGCACCGACCTTTATTATAGTGAGTGCACGGTCCAAGAACTGCTCGAGTGGCGGGAGAGATGGTGACGGCGGCGTGTCAGGTACTAGGTGACTCTGAGTGGGCGCGTCTCAGAGCCGCCCGGTGCCTCAGCACGCCCCGCCGCGCGCGCGCCCCGCCCCGCCCCGCCCCGCGCGTCCCCGCGGCGGCGCACCTCGGCGCTTTGGCCATTTAGCTCCGTGACGTTCCACCGCTCATAAAGCTAGATTACCAAAGCACCGCGCTGCGCTCCCCCCGCCCCGGCCACACTTCACCGACGAGCGACGCGGGTGAGACAATCGTGCGTGTTTATCTTCTGCCCGACACGATGCGCCTCAGCCTGGGAGTTGGTGACAATAACGATGATTGCAGACGAAGGTGCACACGCTGTCTGCTCATAGGGATAGAGCGCCGCAGCACGCCGCGGGCGCGTCTTTCGATGCCACGGCATCGTTTCCAAGCATAGCAACTTATGTCGTACTTCCATAACGATACGTTTGAATGTCCATTGGTAAACATTCAAATCCCCTGCCGTGCCGCCCCGGTCTGCTCCGGACGGAGCGTTGGAGAAGTTGATTGCGCTCTACCTGCGCTCGCGGCGTGTCTGTGATGTATGCGTTATTTCCAATGGGATAGAATAAAGCTCGCATTACACATGTTAATATACACATGTGTAATCAATTCATATCATACCAAATGTGGTGATCATATAACCAAGAAAGGAGCCAAAATGGCCGGTTTTGTCTTGAGGCAAACTAAAACCTTCAAAGATCCAGAAATTCCAATTATACTTTTGAACGGCTACATACGCAGCTTACTCGAATATTGCTGTCCAGTTTGGAGCCCGTTTTATGCCATTCACATAAATAGAATCGAAAAGCTTCAAAAAAGTTTTTGTATAACCTTACCTATGCTAGTAATCTCTGTGGTAGCTTTGAATCGTATAACTCAAGACTCAGTCACTACAAAGTAACCACACTGGAAGTCAGGCGCAGGGTAGCTGACATTGTGTTCCTACAAATAATTGTTACAGGTTAAACAGATTGCCCAGAGTTACTAAAAACAATGCCTTTTACTATCCTCGAGCTGGAGCCGCCTGATAAATCGTGAAACATTGAATGTTCCTCCATCAAGCCGAACACACTACGGTCAGAACTCATCACTGAATCGTTTGTGCTCTTCTTATAACGATATTTGTTGTGAATTAGATATTTTCAGTGCATCGGTCAAAAACACTAAAAGTAAATTATTTCAAATTTTAATAAGTTACTTTTCTTTTGTTTGAATAATTATTCTTTAGTTTTAGCAAGAACTATTATTGTGACTGCTGTGTTCGCACAGGGTAGGGCGTTCAGTAATCAATGTTCTCACTGTGTCTAAATATTGAAACTTTGTAAATGCTGTTTCGCTCGAACCGAAAAGTAAAAGAACCAAAAAAAACGTTAAAGCGGTTTAGCGACGACACGACACCTAGTACTACAAGTATTCGGGCCGGCTCATTATGCTTATTTATTATTCCAAAACGCACACTATAACTCACGCACACTTTTAACGCTAAGTATTCCAAATCTGTTGATTTGTACGTAATGAAGCATAACTTTTTTAATAGGTTCACAAACTGGACGTTACAACAAAATAACACAGAAAACAGAACTATACAGACATGTTAGGAGAACGGCCTTCTAGACGCGAACACAACATGCACTTGCACACTGATAACATCTGAACAGTAGGGAATATGAGTTAACAGTTTATGGGATTAATACATGTTTGTATGGTGTTGATGACGCGTCGAAGATATCGATGTGATGACAGACGTCGTTGTAGCGTGAACACGCGCGGTGCGAGGGTGAGCGGTGACCGTGATCGGTTCCACATATAGGAAGAGCAATCGTTTCACGGTTGTGTCGGGGGCTGTTTTCCCGCGGGACAGTAAATGTTAGTTTTTCAAGTAAATCAGGGCTATCCATTTGACCGTTAATAATTTTAAAAAGAACGATCACGTCCCCTATTTTACGTCTATGCTCAAGTGTAGTCATTTTGAAGTGGTTATTCATACGAAGTAAGCTCTCGGCAAAGATTGTTAGCGTAGGAGAGGTGGTTTAGAAATGTTTTTTGTAGCCTGTCAAGTCTGGATGATGGATTCCAAATTGGACTGCAGTATTCCAATAGAGATCTGACTAAACAATTGAACAGGATAATGGGTATTTGAGGGTCTTTAAGTGTTTTAGTTTTCCTGATAACAAAACCAGCAAGTCGAGCTGCTTTTTTAGAAATAGTGTCAATGTGTTCTCTAAAGTCCAACCTCTTGTCTATTACCATTCCAAGATCGCGCGCGCTCAGAACTTCAGGTACCGGAGTATTATTGGTATAATATTGAGCGTTAAATTGTATGCTATGTTTTCGAGTGAACTTAATATGGAAGCATTTTGACGCATTGAGTATCATTTGATTTCTAGTGCACCATTTATTGATAGCACTGAGATCGTTCTGCGAGTGCGATGTATCTTCATTTCGTGCGTTCAGTGCTTCAGTGCGTTATTATTCTGTATATTTTTAAGTCATCTGCAAAAACTTTGTACTTAGAAGATAATGTTGAGCAGAGGTTGTTTATAAAAATCAGAAAAAAATATAAAAATCATCATTGATTTTTATGCCAAATGATATTATCTTGTTATGTGCTTTTATGTGGCTTAGTTTAGATTAGATTTAAATAGATTAAGATTAGATAGATTTATCAATTAAATATATCACATGCAAAAGTTTTCCACCAAGCTTAAAATAGCTTATCTGTCATGACATGACACTGTAAAATCTATAACCGAAAACTGTTAAGCCTTAGTGTTTTATATCTCTGCTTGTTATACTAATGTTCATTATTGCTGTTTGTTTTCCAACGAAAATAAAAATAAAATAAAGTCCAATTAGAAAACCACGCCGTGCGAATATTTCACGATAACTTGTTAAACGCCGTGTCCTCGGTCGGTCGCGACGCGCGCTCGGATACTCTTGTTAGCTATCGGCGTTCACACCCCCGCACTAGGATACTCCGCGTCGCCGGAGGCACGCACACGTTCACGTCGCACAAACGTCTGAGATCCAAAAGCGAGCGTGTAGGTGCGCTCGTCGCGGACACGTGTAGCTCCGGCCCGGGTACTCCTTGTCGATGTCGTATCGCGCCAGAGCTTCCTCCATGTCCACGGTGAGACGGAACGCGCGCGCGCGGCGTGTCGTGTCGCAGGCGGCGAGGCGGAGCGCGCGTGCCGGTCGCAGCCCGCGCCGCCCCCCGACCCCGCACCCACCGCCCCCGCCGACCTCTCCGCCGCCGACATGGACGCGCTCATCAGCCACTCGCAGCCCGCGCACGCGGACGACGTACTGCTAGCTGCGACGCCGGGCGCGGGCGGGGAGGGCGTGCTCGCGGGCGCGGAGGGCGTGCTCGCGCGCGTGGCGCGGCGCATGACGCGCGTGTGGGTGGCGGGCGGCGCGGAGGCGGCGCTGGGCGCGGCGGCGGCGGCGTTGAGCGGCGCAGGGTGCGGATTGAGTGCGCGGCGCGCGCCCGCGCTGCACCTGGCCGTCGAGTGCGAGGGCGGGCTGCGCATGCGCGCCGTGCCCGTGGCGGTGGTGGCGGGCGTGGGGGGCGAGGAGCGCACGCTGCTCGAGTTCCGGCGCTGGCGCGGGTGCGGGATGCACTTCAAGCGGCGCTTCGTCGACGTGCAGGAGGCGCTGCGCGCGCTCGCGCCGCACCCCGAGCACGCGCACGAACGCATGGACGTCGCGTGACCGCAACCGATGGATTCGAACGAGCTCGCTTGAACCGGTTCGAGTGTACGGCGGGTGTCTTGTGCGCGAGCGCGAGCGCGAGCACGTCCGCTTCGTTACCTGAAACTATGGGAACCGAGAAGGAATCACAGAAGAAAGAAATAGTTATTACTTGTACATATTCGACCGGTTTTATATGTTCAGTTTATTATTAAATATAAATAAAAACATTATTAGAGCATTAATCGAGTATTTTATTTTACTTATTTATTTTATTTTTATTTATTTATTAACATTCACACAAGGTCATCAGGTCCCAAACTAGGCAGAGGCTGAACTATGGTAACGTGATGACTGATATATAATGGGAAACAAACAGCTTCATGATTATAGAACGCATGTCGTGCAGTAGGCATGCAAGCGAGGCGAGCCACAGCCGCCGACACGACACGAGCGCTTCACGAAGCTTCGGTCTGCTGTGTTACAGGGTGTCGCAGATGTGCTCGTAAAATAATAGAGTTGAACTATAACGAGGCATCGCGAGTAGAGATCGACTATTTCGGGCATCTCTGTGTTTATAGTCTCGCATTCCACAACACTTGCTCTTTCCTCTAACTAACCTCGCCTTTCTACTTATTCTCAGTTGACGCCATATTGTTTTATTTTCTCAAGTTCAGATAACTTTATTAGACTAGACATTGGTCTTAAATAATCAACTTGGAACAACAACAATGCATTTTCGTGGGACCCAGCACCGCCATACGGACTACTGATGTTTTCCTGATTGCAAAATGTGCGGTAGCCACTTCCTAAGGTTATGGGGGGAGGGGGGTGTAGCTACGTAGCAAAGATGGCGGCCGGGCGTATTCTATTGAGAGGTATTTGTAGACAACTACTAGACCGATTTACTTCAATAAGTCGTCATATAAAACACATTCGATGTCATACATTCGTTCATGTAAATCTTATACCAAATGAAACATTCACAAAATATTGAGACCAAGTCTTTTATTATACTGTAAACGTCAAGATTATGGGAAACTAAGTCTATGCAAGATTACAACACTGGGTAGGGAGAGACGGGACTCCGTAGAAAAAAAAAGTCAATCGAGGATACCACAGGTAAACATGTCGACTGTAAAACAGTTATTCAGTTGTACCAAAACGACTGTAATAGGGATGTGCTGCATAATATTTAAAATCTATCGATATCGACAAACGACCCTGCTACCGGTAGGTAGGTAGTATTTATTCTATTCGATAATCGTCTCGAACGCAGGTTTGATGACTTCCAGCCTCCCAAACAAGCCGGTTCCGAAAAGGCTACAGCACCATAGACCACATCCATACGCTGCGGCAAGTTATACAGAAGACCGAGGAGTATAACTTGCCCTTATGTTTAGCGTTTGTGGACTATGAGAAAGCCTTTGATTCGATCGAGACGTGGGCGGTGCTTGAGTCTCTCCAGCGGTGCCGTATTGACCATCGGTATATCGAATTGTTGAAGTGTTTGTACAATAACGCCACCATGTCGGTCCGAGTACAAGAGAAAGTTTCGGGCCCATGCCCATGTTGCGCCGGCCCCCATATCAATTGGGAACTCGATTCTCAAAGTTGTTGACCATTACGTCTACCTAGGACATACAGTCCAACTTTGAGAAAGAGGCCAATCGTCGAATTCAACTGTTGAGCAGCGTTCGGGAAGCTACGAGACGTCTTCTCGTCCAAAATACCGCAATACCTGGAAACGAAGGTCTTCGAACAGTGTGTGTTACCTGTGAAGACTTACGGAACCGAAACGTGGTCTCTGACTATGGGCCTTCTGAGCAGCCCCGGATCTTCAATTTTTTTAGGCGGGGCAAAAACTGAAAAATGCCGCCCCCACCCACTTAAATTTATTTTTATCTTAATCATCCATATAATTTCACATATCAGATGTCCACTAATTGATTGAAATTTGGACATAGTCTTACATAGGCCTTCCGGAAATGATGCATCCATGGTTGTTTTTTCTGTGTTAGGCCTATTTATTTACAGATATAAGGACATAAACGTGTAGGATACATATTGTATACTCAGCACAGATTCAAAATAAAAATATATATTATATATATTTTACAATGTATTATAAAAATAAAAATCAAATATATTATTGCATATGTGAATTGAAATTACAATATTACTCTTCGAGGTTTTGTTCAGAAAATAAATCAATGGATTTGTCATAATTTAACTCGTGTGCAATTCGATTTTCTATCGCTAAGATTGCAAGACTCGATAATCGTTCCTGGCTCATAGAAGATCGCAAATAATTTTTAATTAGTTTTAGTTTGCTAAAACTTCGTCCGCAGCTTGCGGATGTAGTAGAAAGGAAAAGAGTAAATTACATAGACATAACTTTATTGTGGCAACTAACAAAAAAATACAATTAAAAAATGAAAATTAAAGTTATCTCTAGTTTTTTGCCACAAGCCGACCCCAACTCAGCATAAATGCTGGTTACTTCAACCAGCGCTGGTCTTCCGTTGGGACCAGCAAGTGACGTCACGCACGAATATACACTGCACGGCGCACACAACATATTTAGTTTAGAAAGAAAATACAATAGTACCTAACACAAAATATACAAAAACAGTGTAACAAATAAAGTGATGGTTTGTTTGTTTATTTTGTTGCTCTTTAAAAACGCACAGTTCCTGACAGAATTCAACGGCGCTTAAATCTCGCTCGTATTTTCGAGCCAGATCTACTCCATACTTTTGCAGTTCTTCAATTGACAATTTCAAAATATTAGTACCATTAAGAAAAGCAAAATTTAAATTCAGCTCAACCGGCCAGCTCATTCCTTTCTGCAATCCTGGCTTGTACTCCTTTGTGGATGCTGGCCATATTGGACCCATTATCATAAGATTGGCCACGACATTGTCCAATATTTAAATCATCAACTGCCAATTTTTCTAAAATCTGTTGACAAGAAACAAAAAGCAAAAGCCACGCGAGGAAAAGCGAACGCGGGCGGACGATTCTTTTTTATAAGGTTTTTATTTGCGGCCAGTACCGCGACATGGAGCCCAGAGGTTTGCCATGCTACAAAATAAAGCGAGAAGCAGTCAGACTGCGAGCTGATCGGCAACCTACAGGTGCCATTTGCAGCACGGTTACGGCTGCTTATTCGTTTTAAACTGCTGCATTGGATTGTATTGAATCAATAGCTGGAATAAAAAGGCTGTTTTACTTCTCAGTCATCCGATGGCTGCCATCGTGTAATAAACAAAACATGACACGCACGACGACGTAAAAATTTTACGTAAGTTTGATTATTGAAGAATTGACGTCGTAAGTGACTGCACGTATTAAATTGAATTTAAAAAATAAATATAGTAACTTAAAAAGCATAAGATAGTTATGATAAAATACTTACCTAGAAAAGCGATCGACGAGCTGTGATAGATTTATTGATGCGACACTAATAAAATCAGTATTTTACCTTCGGTTGATCGACAAGTAATAAATAGTAAACATAAAAAACACACATTTTTAAAACAAAACACTGCCGTGACTCCCCACGACAGTGTTTTGTTTTAAAAATGTGACGAGTAACTGACGAGAGCGAGTTTTTTTCATCTCTTTCGCACGCACGGTAACCAGACGCGTGCTGCCGCGTTCTGCGATTCTCGCGGGCGAGCGGGCGCGTATTTTGGACTATGCCTACGCGCCTCGCGTATAATAAATGTTCGTGCAGCACGTCTCACTCCGTTCTCTGGGTATCGGCCGAGTTGATATGGCCATGAAATATCTTTACTTGTACTAATATTTATTCCGTTAGTAAATGATGAGTTGTCTATTCGTCTGTAAAGTGTAAATTTCCCGCCCTCTGAACCGCCGCCGCCGCCCTCTGAACTTGCCGCCCGGGGCATGGGCCCCGGCTTGCCCCCCCCTAGATCTGGGGCTGCTTCTGAGCAGGCTGAGTCGCACAACGAGCTATGGAGAGGGCTATGCTCGGGGTTTCTCTACGTGATCGAATCAGAAATGAGGAGATCCGTAGAAGAACGCAAGTCACCGATATAGCCCAGCGGATTAGCAAGTTGAAGTGGCAGTTGGCAGGGCACATAGCTCGAAGAACCGATGTCCATTGGGTCGAAAAGTTTTCGAATAGAGACCACGGACTGGCAAGTGCAGCATAGGACGGGCGACTGCCGACCAGGTGGACAGACGTCCTGACTAAGATCGCAGGTAAGGGCTGGATGCGGGCCGTTTCCAACCGTTTCTTGTGGAAATCAGAAATATTTATTGAACTACTTACTGTGTGTTAATATAATATAGATATTACAATTTAAAAATGAATTCAACAGCCTGCCCAGTTTGAGCATGTTCAATAGTGGTCTATTTAATTATCTATATTATATTTCATACCTACTTAGGTATAGGTACCTATATTATGAATGATATCAATTTTACATATTTACATTAAAAAATCAACACTTAATGGCAATTACATAAATTACAGTTGCACCGAGATTAATCATTAAATAATTCATCATATTATAAAATGTTTTGGAGACCAACCACGATTTTAATTTTTTTTTAATTGTCTAGTACCTTTATTTCAGTAGGTAATCTATTGTCTAACATAAAGAGCCGTAGCATGTGAACTGTTACGAAACGTTTTATCATTAATCTGTGGTACAATTATAATTCATTTAAGCTTAGATTCACTTAGATCATAATTGGACTCAAAGAAATACTTTTTATTAATTTTGATATGCCGTGGTGGTACCGGCCTAGAGTGCCGTGGTGGTACCGGGAGGCGTATGTCCAGCTGTGGACATTCTCAATGGCACCAAATTCACAGCATATATAAGCTATTTTAAACATTCGGTTTCACCCCTTTAAACAGCGAATTAGGAAGTTAGCCGTCCCGTATTTGTGCTGTTTGTGGATTGCGGTTTGTGAACTTAGGAGAAGTTAGTAGGTACTTACTTCACACTATTGAGTGTTGAAGACGGTTCTGTTTTTTTCGATTTGCAATTAAAACTTAAGTTCAAGTTAATTTATTAAGCTTGTGGTCCTAGGTTTCAAGTTCTTCAAAGGGTACTGTTAACGATCTTTGCTCATATTCGACAACGTTACGATTAATTATTATTTTTCAAGGCTTGCAATACTGTTTCTGCGTACTGGTATTACCTCTTCTCTGATTGGTTGACGTTAGACCAATCAGAGAGATAGATCGAGTGGGGAGACTACGAAGCACTGCAGTGCTCGGGCGGACATTCGTTGGTTTGGCACTGTACGGCAAGGTTGTGTACTTACATTTAAAGTGATTAAAAGATTTGAAGTACCACAGTGATTTTATTTAGAAATACTATACTACTGTCGGAATAAATACACCGAGATTCAGTAAATAATTGCCGAATTATCGACGTGAGGTTTCTAGTTTCTATCGAAACAGCGCGGTCTACAATAGTACCTACATGTTAGGCTCGACAGCCCTAAGTCCTTAAGCCTGTGCTTTGTAAACGTAGGTACCTATACATTAGTACTCGTACCCATACTTACGAACACCTTTCATTTTTGTTGATCCATTTTAGTTATCTTATCCATATTAATGTTTGGTCATTGCGAGCAGGCTTACCCTCGTCGCTTATCTTAAGAGACACATTAGTTTATTTGATATAAATGAATTTACGGAAAGACAATTTTTAGACGACAGCATAATAATAGGGCGAGAAGAAATCTTCTTCTGGAAATTAAGCTGTCTTTTTTTAAAAAAATATTTAAATCCTGTCATTCAACGCAAAAGCTATTATGCTGAGAGCATTCTGCTCGCGATGATAACTGATGACAAGAACCACATCCGAGAACTGGCCGCGAGGCTCGTATTATGGGCGCGCAGGATGCTTTGAACTGCAACACCTAGAATTTGTAATAGTGCCATCTATAAATTAGAATGCTTCAACATGTAATAATTTAATAAATTGGCAGGAATTATAAACTGATACACCGATTATGAAAAACCTGTGGAGCTGGTGCTGCCTGTTATTGGTCTAACTCCCTCTGAAATAGACGTAACTGTACTAGACATCGCCCGGCGCCGCTCATATATATGTATGTTCATTGGGCGGGTGGCGGCCGAAGCGGCTGGGGCTGCTCCATCTGGCCCATCGCAGGGGACCACGAGCGTCGGATGTGGGAACATTAGAATAGCCTCCTGGCGGCGTGTGAATCCGCCGGGTATCATATCAGCCACGTATGAGTAGCACTTTCCAGTTAAGGAGTGTTACTCAAAAACCGCATCGCTATTTCAATGAAATTTAACGACGGGGGACGACACGGGAAGCACCAGTTTTCAAACAATAAAAGAACGATCATACGGGTAACATACGGTACGAAAAACATACGGGTCGAATTCGATCCTTCTCCTTTTTTGATGTCGGTTAAAAAGAGGAATTTTGTTGCCTGCGGCTTTAAATTTATTGGTGTTTCAGTCTGTTCGGTGCCTGCTTTTCCTCTCCAAGACTGTGATCGGTCGGCGCTCCTGGCAAAACGCCCATCGAAGCTCGGGCGTCGAGGTACCAAAATATGTAGATTTCTAAACGAATTGTGGGAACTAGGTAACTAGTTAGTTAAAATAAATTAAACAATTTCTATAAAAAATGATTTATTATAAAAGTTCAATTAGTTTACATGACTAAATTACGAGAATAGTCCGCTAAGCGCTAGTGCGCCTCCGCCGCCACCGCGCCGCTGTCGGTTCAGGACGCACCCGGCGCGGCGGCTCCGCCCGGGACTGCTGCTCGCAGAACCAGCTCGCGGTCAAGCCCGGGCTACACACGGGTCCTCATTCATACACCTACAGTTACGTTACACCTAAGTCTATCGCTCACTCAACACTAGCGGAGCGCGAGCTCGGGTACGATCGCATAAATATGTTCCGCGTGTACTAACCCAACATCGTACCGACTGCGTGTCGCACAGGTGAACACTCGTCACTCCCCCGGGTCGAGTGTGTGACGCGCAACGTGGACGCCGCAGGTAGTCATAGCTCGTCGTGTCAACTGTGTGTTTGTATGTTTGACAGGCCGGGCTGAACAGTTGAGCGCCGACGGCCGCGTCGCGTCGTCGGGGATGCTGACGTCACGCGGACTGACGGTTTCATGTTAACCTTATAAGTATTTTATTTCTTTAAATACTCACATTTACTGAGTTTTTTCCCTTCGTGAGTTATTATTTTTCCACATTTGTTTATTGGTTACTGACAAAAGGTGTCCCTAAATTACACTGATTATAATATAATACTAAACATCATTTATATTATTCGATCGTTCGTGTGGTCAATGATACAGAGAGAAAGATGCGTCGTGACAACCGGGATAGATGCCGCGCTGGGAAAGATGCGTCGTGACAACCGGGATAGATGCCGCGCTGGCCAAAGATGCGTCGTGACAACCGGGATAGATGCCACGCTGGGAAAGACGCGTCGTGACAACCGGGACAGATGCCGCACTGGGAAAGATGCGTCGTGACAACCGGGATAGATGCCGCGCTGGCAAAGATGCGTCGTGACAACCGGGATAGATGCCACGCTGGGAAAGACGCGTCGTGACAACCGGGACAGATGCCGCACTGGGAAAGATGCCCCGGTTTCCGAAAACCCGACGACAATAAAACAAAAGAAATGCATCATTCAATAAAACGTAACTATATCGTTTAATTTAATGGCTTTAGGCATAATATATACGTTAGATGTACACTTGGATCTAAGAGCTGTGGATTTTGTTCAATAAATGAAATAGGTACCTCATACGCCCCCCACCCGAGTGGGGCGCGCGCTGTTCACTGGTATGTCTGCATACTGTACATTCGCAGAAAATTACAAAAAGGTTGGTGCGTAAATTGTGATGTAAACTAGGTACGTGTGACGTCCACGGTCGACGCGCCAGCTCACGAACCGTTTGCTAAACAGCTGCAGATCCTACACATCATTGGTGACGGATACTGTAGTGTATAAGAAATGATAATATCTGAGGGTAGGTTAAGTAGGGTAGTGCAGTAAAACCAACATACGAAATAAACCAGTCATTGCTATCTTCGCGCGTTTGATTGTGCTCCGCATCCCGAACTATTCGTATACATCCTATTGGCGACGAGATAAATCAACGTATATGTACTCTAATTGTTTAGTGAATTGTGCTGCGTTGTGTGATACTAAATATACAATGTCGTTCGGAAAAATAAAGGAGTTTGACGTTAATACCGGTAACTGGTCTTTATATTGTGATCGTGTGGAGATGTATTTTCAAGCCAACGAGATAAAGGACGAGCTGAGATTACCGACGCTAGTAGCCCTAGTAAGTGAGGAAACATATGAATTGATAGTTAATCTGGCCAGTCCGAAAAAACCTACAGAATTTAGGTATGAAGAAATTGTTACGTTGGTTCGGGAACATTTGCAACCCAAGCCATCCATTATGGCGGAACGATACAAATTCCGTCAAAGACGACAAGAACACGGAGAAAACATTGTGCAGTACTTGGCAGCATTAAAGAAAATGGCGAAAGACTGTGATTTTAAGAGTACGCTAAATGAAAACTTGCGTGATCAGTTCGTATGCGGGGTGAGCAGTGAATTAATACGTCAACGGCTATTTGCCGAGCCGGAGTTGACGTATGCAAAGGCGATGACTTTGGCAACGGCTCTGGAGGCTGCGGAAAGGGACGCGGCAGCCGTGGACTCATCGGCAGCGTCGGGCAGCGGTACCGGCAGCGCGGCTAGCGCACTACACGCGCTCCGTGTGTCACCGGCGGGGGCGGCGGCTCGTAATCGGTCGCGCCATGTAGGCGATAGTGCCGCGGTTACTACGCCGGTAAGAAATCAAGGCTCAAAATGTGAGGCCTGTGGGGGGCAGCACCAGTGGGAGAGCTGCCGTTATAAAAACTTCATATGCCATACATGTAAAAATAAAGGGCATCTGAGAAGGGTGTGTCCGTATAAAAACTCGCAAGGAGAAAGAAAGTGGCAGGGGTCAAGGACAAAACATCGTGGCGGCGCGCGTACCCAGCAGTCGCATTACGTGCAGTCGGCAGCGACTACGACAGCGACGGCGACTAGTGAGGACGGCAGTTCTACATCAGAGGAAGGTGAACCTCTGTTTCAAATGGTGTTAGGTGATTACACTCCGGTGAGTCTGAAGGTGTTAGTCAATGGATCCCTGCTAGATATGGAGATAGATACAGGAACTGCCTGTTCTTGTATAAGTAAAGCTTCATATGAGAAACTGTTTAGTAATATAAAGTTAAGTAAGTCGAAATATGTATTCCTTTTTTATGATGGAAAGTCCAAAGTGAGGCCACTCGGATGTATAACTGTAGGTGTGCAATACGGTGAAATTAAGAAAGAATTAGATTTGTTTGTAATCGACAGAGGTGTGACGTCATTAATAGGCCGACAATGGCTGTCAGAGTTGCAAGTGCAAATTCCAGTATTGAAATACCCCCCTAATGTAAATAGTAATTTTAAAATTGAACCAATCGATAATTCTTTGTGTGTTATTCTCGACAGACATAAAAATATATTGAGCGGCGGCCTGGGACGGTACACGGGAGGATGCGCGGCGTTGAGGGTGCGCGAGGGCGCCGTGCCGGTGTTCCATCGCGCGCGGCCCGTGCCGTTCGCGCTGCGCGAGCGCGTCGACGCGGAGATAGACGCCATGCTCCGCGATGGCATCGTCGAGCCCGTGGAGTGCTCGGACTGGGCCACACCGTTAGTTTTGGTGCATAAGAGTGATGGTGCGTTGAGACTGTGTGCCGATTTCAAGGTAACGCTTAATCCCGTACTATTGGTCGATAGGTATCCGCTGCCGAGGGTAGACGAGCTGCTTGCGAACCTAGCTGGGGGGGAGGAATTTACGAAAATCGATTTGTCACAGGCCTACGCTCAGGTGTGTCTCTCGGAAGACTCGAAACAATTTTGTGTGATTAATACGCATCGTGGCCTGCTTAGATACAATAGGCTAGTTTACGGGCTCGCGTCTAGTAGTGGGATTTTTCAGCGTATAATCAGCAACGTGGTGAGGGACGTACCCGGGGTGCAATGTTTCGCTGACGACTTAATTTTGACAGCAAAAAATAGGACCTCTCATTTACAATCGCTCGAGGTACTTTTGCAAAAATTAGAAGCAGCTGGTTTAAAAATAAGGCGCGATAAATGTTCATTTTTAAAAAAACGAGTGAAATATCTAGGTTTTGTTATAGATAAAAATGGTATTCAGCCAGATCCAGAAAAACTTCGCGCAATAATAAATATGCCGAGCCCGAGTAATGTATCTGAACTGAAGTCGTTCCTCGGTATGGTCAACTTTTATGCACGGTTCGTTAAAAATTTAAGCGAAATAATCCATCCCTTGCACGAACTACTGCGTAGTGGCGTGCGGTGGGAATGGACGTCGAGACAAGCGCAGGCGTTCGATCGTATAAAACAGATGTTAGCGAGCAGCCGCGTGCTGGCGCACTACGACCCGCGATGTGAGCTAGTTCTTACGTGCGACGCCAGTGGCGTGGGCATCGGGGGGATTCTATCGCAGTGTGATAAAAGGGGCGAAGAACGAGCCGTGGCGTACGTTTCACGGAAACTTACTAAGGCAGAGCAATCATACGCACAAATACACAGGGAAGCGCTCGCGATAGTCTATTGTGTGAGAAAATTCCATCAGTATCTATATGGTAGAAAATTCAAACTGAAAACTGATCACAAACCTTTAGTTAGCATTTTTAGTCCTCAAAAAGGTATTCCAACAATGGCGGCGAGTCGTATGCAGAGGTGGGCTTTAATTCTTTCTGCGTATGAATTTGACATTCAATATGTGAACACTTGCAACAACAGTGCTGATATTTTATCGCGATTACCCGTAGTCGAGGAGACTAGCTACGAGCCTCCCGAACAGACATACTTGCATTTCGCAACGGAGGCCATGTTACTAGATAATAATAAGATAAGAAAAGAAACGGCGCGCGATCCCTTACTTAGCCGTGTATACGGATATACGGACAACGGTTGGCCTAAGCAGGCTGATATAAAACAACTCGAACCATACTTCGCTCGGAAAGACGAGCTGTATATAGAAGTCGGGTGCATAATGTGGGGCCACAGGCTAGTCATTCCAGAGTCGTGCAGGGCGTGGGTATTACGTGAACTGCACGGGACCCACATGGGCGTGGTGAAAACAAAGGCGTATGCTCGCTCGTATGTATGGTGGCCAGGTTTAGATGAGGCGGTCGCGGAGCAATGTAAGGCGTGCAGTACGTGCGCCGCAGTGGCGCCGGCACCTCCTTCTGCCCCAGTGACACCGTGGCACT
This sequence comes from Apeira syringaria, assembly GCA_934044485.1. Taxonomy (NCBI): domain Eukaryota; kingdom Metazoa; phylum Arthropoda; class Insecta; order Lepidoptera; family Geometridae; genus Apeira; species Apeira syringaria. The sequence continues at coordinate 11,405,741 of OW203675.1, read as the reverse complement.
GGCCGAGTTCCCCGTACGAACGAGTACATTTGGATTTTCTAGGGCCGATAGATGGTCAGACGTATCTGGTCACTATAGATGCGAGGTCCAAGTGGGTGGAGGCCTTTAGAATGACTCGTACGACAGCGGATGCCACTATTGCAAAGTTACGAGAATCGTGGGCAAGGTGGGGCATTCCGAAACAAGTAGTGTCCGACAATGGGCCGCCCTTTTCTAGTAAGCAGTTCAAAGACTTTCTGCAAGGTAATGGGGTATATCAGGCTTTTACAGCTCCGTACCATCCTTCTTCGAACGGAGCTGCTGAAAACGCGGTTAAACTAATAAAAGGCGTGATTCGGAAAGCCCGACGCGACGGCTTAGATCCTGAGTTAGCAATACAAAGATATTTGTTAGTGTACCACAACACCCCTCACTGCACAACTGGGGTGAGCCCTGCTCAAATGTTACAAGGCAGGCGGTTGAGAACACGGTTAGACGTTATCAAACCCGACCACGGAAGTAAGGTTCGAAACAAAGAGCTAGCATTAGTTGAGAGTGGGCGCGGGTCGCGGCAGTTAAATCCGGGAGATACCGTATGGTACAGGAATTTCGGGGCAAATCCTAAATGGTCAGAGGGGAAAATCATCTACCGTCTCGGTAGGAGCAACTATGCACCTAAAGCTCGCGATGGCTCGGCAGCGCATAGACATATCGACCAATTAAAACGGAGAAGTACATGCATCTTTCCGTCGGAAGGCGATAATGGTGTGGTCGAGCCCGTGCGCTCGCTAGTCGAACCGCGGTCCGCCAGTCCCGTGGCTGGTTGCAGCTCGCCACCGAGTGCGTCTCCGGTTTGTGAGGAGATAGGACAGTCATGTTCAAAAATGCGTGATAAAGGTGAACATGAGGAAGGTCACAATAATGATCATTTAAGTCAGTATCCGCAGAGTTCAGTTAAGATTACTAAGGGTACTCCCGATTCCGTGCCAGGCCGGAACAGCAATGTAGTAAATACACCTAAGCGCGTTAGAAAGAAAGTAGTAAGATATGGCTTTGAGTGAATAATTGTAGCTAAAGCTTGTATAAATAAATAGTAAATAATACTCGTATAAATATAGTACGCAGGTACTCGTTAATTGTCTGTTTCCCGAATTGTGTAACATAGGAGAACGTAGGTATTATGCCTATCTGTAGAGTTAGCCTTGTGAATCAGCTGGTCACTGTATGTATATAGTTAGATTTAAGGGTGGAGGATTGTAGTGTATAAGAAATGATAATATGTGAGGGTAGGTTAAGTAGGGTAGTGCAGTAAAACCAACATACGAAATAAACCAGTCATTGCTATCTTCGCGCGTTTGATTGTGCTCCGCATCCCGAATTATTCGTATACATCCCCAGAGGGCTGGGTGCGGGACCACACCCGGACCCTCGTTATACGCTTCAACGGACTCTGCAATGCGGAGAGCGAGGAGGCGCTGCACCCACTTTTGTATTTCTAATGTCATAGTGCCTACCCCCCTCCCCTGCACTTACTAACATACATACAGACAGGGCGTGAGTGAGGCGGCGGGGGCGGGGTTTTCTTCGACCTATTTATTACTGTACTAGTAGCGCTCGTGGTTTTACCCGCGCCGGTTACGGTTTTTCCGCTACATCAATTTATCCCAGGGGAGTCCCACACTTTACCGGGATAAAAAGTAGCCTATGTGCAATTCCAGACTATAATCTATTTCTGTACCAAATTTCATCCAGATCCGTTCAACCGTTCTGGCGTGATTGAGTAACAAGCATCCATCCATACTTTCATATTTATAATATTAGTGGGATTAGTTTAACGCACAGTTGATCATGACATCCGGTAGGGCGCGGGCGTCGCACTGAGCACACTCTAGTCCTAGTCGTGCGAGGTTCCGTCCGCCGCGCGCACTGCCCGACACCGCGTGCGCGCGCGCGGGGACCAACATGCTGCGGTACAAATAATAAAAAATACATAAATCTCTACTTATTATTAAAACGTCTGTGTCGCTGAATTGTCCCGGTTGAATGTTCCGCGAGCGGGGGGCCTGCACGGGCTGCGCCGCTTCATAGCGATTCTCTTTCTCTAACGATAAAGGAAAGGCACCTCGTCCAGGCCCTCCGCCGCCGCCGCCGCCGCCGCCGCTGGTGTGAGACAGATGTAGTCCTATATAGCAACTAGGTCCAAATAACAAACATGTACGATAACACGCGCGGGGCGAGACGGTGTGGTGAGGGCGGGCACGGGGGCACGCCGGCGCGCGGGCACGCGGGCACGCGGAGCAGTGCTCGGTGCCGGGTCGGGCCGCGCCGCGTCCTCCGCGCGCTCCGGGAGAGCTGGTTCCGTTCCGGCGCCGGCGGCGACTTCACGCCTACAGCGTTTTTGCCTTTTCCAATAATTCGTTGATGAATTTCTGGAATTGAAAATATATCACTTTAATTAATCGAGTGAGTAAACAAAGCTTACGACATACATACATACATATCGCCGCCATAAATATATAATCTCGGATCGCAGCACGAACCTTTCGTGCGTACTGTATACAGGGCGACGGCGGCGCCGGCCCCCGCGCCCGCCCACGTGCCACTGCCTGCGTGCGCGCAGGGCACATGTTCGATGGCCGCTCTCCGACTGACATTTGTATGTAACTAACTAAAGGCGCGCGAGATTACGTTAAATACTTTTATAATTTGAGTTTCCCTAAAACGAAAGATTAGTCGAGAAAGAGAGCGAGAAGCTGGAGCGGCAGATATTGATACTGTCGGGCTGAGCTTGAGCGAGCGCCGTGTATCAGTTTGTGGCTTGGATCGGATCAAGGCTCGGCGCCTCTCGACCAACGAAACATTCAAACGTTCACAAACAAACAGATTACCAAAACTAAACCCGAGAAACGTGGACGATTGTTAACGAGCAAGGAAAAAGTTAAATAAACTCTAAATCAAATATTGATCCTAAAACTGATGTGAGACAGTTCACCCACGCTCACTTAGGGGGCGTCCATGCATTACGTGAGGAGGCTTTAGCGATTTTTAAACCCCCCCTCACCCCTCCCCCCACGTGAGAGTTTTGAAAATACATATTTTTATTGTAAATAAATAAGTGAACATCTTTTTGACTGTTATTTAATGGATTAATTAATAACATAAGTGCATAAAAAATATTGTTATATAATTGTTATATTTAATGATTTATCTAATTAATGAACTAATGATTTTTACAAATTCATAATTAAATATTGTATTATGTGTCTTGCTCAGTATGACTAATGTTTTAAGGCCAATAAATTATTGTATTCTATTCTATGTTTACCTCATTTATCCCAGTTTTCTCGGTGCGTTACAATGTTCCTTGCGGAAAACAATTACGTGAGTATTTGTCGAACCCCCCCCCCCCCCCCCCCCCCCCCTCCCCCATGTGAGTTCGGGTGAGATTCGGCTTGACCCCCTCCCCCCGTAAACACCTCACGTAATTAACGGACGCCCCCTTATATAATGTTTATTGTTAATCGTTGCACGTAGTTAACTACACATACATCAGTTACTAAAAACAAATGATTACAATACTTAAATAATGTAAAAAACCCATATCATACATACAATTTGAATTAAATAATACACACGAGTTAAAAACAATATAACAACTCGAACGGTGCGATCTCGTAAGATGTAGGCCTGTGTGTGATATATGAGATGTATTGTGAGGGAAGTATTGACTACGTGCGGGGTGCGCGGGGAAACGGACTGTTTGCATCTACCGGCGGTCACAACCATATTTCATAAAATACCAAAACCGATTAGGGAATCAAATAATGATTGTTTTTTTAAACGGTATTGATAGTCCTTTTATCGAGGGTTTAGGTGTTGCAAAAAGCGAAGAAAAAATATTCTTATAATTAACTATTCCACGCCGACGAAGTCGCTGGCAAAAGCTAGGTTACCTATAAACTAAGTAATTATATTCGACGGTACACATGCGTGTCGCTCGACATCGTAGATAACGTTATTGTGGAAATGTTTTGTTTGCGGCGGTCTGAGAATTAGGTAAAGTGTTACTTACGTTAACATCTCTTGGCGGTTTCTTGGCGTCTGCCAGCAGCTCCTGTAACAGACAGACACGTGGGGCTCGTCAGCTGTTCTGACGGGGACATGACACCCGCCCTTCAGAGATGGCGATTACAAATAAAATGTTACCTCACTTCCAGGACTTGTACATGTTGTGTCGTGTAGGTATATATATATCTATACTATCTATACATATATGTTGAGTGAGTATCGCGGGTAGGTAGTGAGTATCGAGGGTAGGTAGTGATTATCGTGGGTAGGTAGTGATTATCGTGGGTAGGTAGTGATTATCGTGGGTAGGTAGTGATTATCGTGGGTAGGTAGTGAGTATCGTGGGTAGGTAGTGATTATCGTGGGTAGGTAGTGATTATCGTGGGTAGGTAGTGAGTATCGAGGGTAGGTAGTGATTATCGTGGGTAGGTAGTGAGTATCGAGGGTAGGTAGTGATTATCGTGGGTAGGTAGTGATTATCGTGGGTAGGTAGTGATTATCGTGGGTAGGTAGTGATTATCGTGGGTAGGTAGTGATTATCGTGGGTAGGTAGTGAGTATCGTGGGCAGGTAGTGATTATCGTGGGTAGGTAGTGAGTATCGAGGGTAGGTAGTGATTATCGTGGGTAGGTAGTGATTATCGTGGGTAGGTAGTGAGTATCGTGGGCAGGTAGTGAGTATCTGGGTATCAACTCTACTAAGACATTCTCATAAATCGTCGTTTTTTTCTAGTTTTGCTATTCTACTTGGATTTCTAATTTCTACCGCAATTCAATTGTCCACAATGCAATCTAGAAGCAATTGTTACTTTAGCGGAATATTAAGTTTATTTATGATAACATTTGAACGACTACCGCATTGTATAAGAATGGATTGTCATAATAAATAAGAGAATTGGCGCCCTGAGTATTATCATCATCACTATAAAACTATTCTCCAGTTACATATATATTTATTCACAGGCAAATCAATCTAAATAACTTTATTATCGGTCGACTCGGGCACGTGGAATTACATAATTCAAAATATGATTCATAACAATAGTGAAACAGCAACAGATAATTTAAAATGTTGGACAATTTAGTCGATCAAAAATAAAATACAATAATAAATAAAGTTATCGATTTACAATAACTGGTATAGTGTTGTTTGACCTTTCGTGTGGGACGCTACATGCGTCGTCAGTGACACTAGATGAGCCGGTAAGTATGATTGTCGGTGGCGATTCCCGCACAACAACTTACATTTAAATTATTCTAAATGTTAGATATCAAAAATAAATGGAACGTACCTACTTTTACATTTGCAATGAATACGGACACAAGTGATTGTTAACTTCCGCGCTCTCTCTCGCCGACGCCGACGCGGACGCCGACGCCGACGCGGACGCCGACGCCGACGCGGACGCCGACGCCGACGTTAGAGAGTGAGTGACAAATCATACTTAAAAAATTATATGAAATACGTTCGTTCGAATGTCGGTAAGTAGGTCAGTACTCTGCTCTGTAATTGTAATTATGTGGGTCTGGAAATAAACATGTTTGTTTGTTTGTTGGTTTTTATCTTGAATTGTGTTTAATCCATTACGAGGCGGCTCAGCGCTGGACTAAATAATAAACAAATACATGAACCGTCACGAGCTGCGCGCGCGACGCGGAACGTATCGTATCGAGACACGAGCGAGTCGGTAGGTAGGCCTATACAAACTAACAATCTACAAGCGTTAACGCTGAGAGAAAACTGCACAATGCATGAAATTGACACTTCACAGCGATAATCACGAGATCAACGAGAACGAATATTCATCGTTAGCGGTTAGAGAAAGAAAAGCGATGCGCCCGCATGTATCTTCTAGGTACGCGTGATCCATCGTTGACCACATCATCACTTAACATCGGGTGAGATAGTGGTCAAACGCCATGTGAATAAAAAAAGGTTAGAGTACCTAGTAGAAGTAGTTTAAGTGTTAGATTCACATTGTCGCAAGTTCGTAGCACGTGTGCGTGCCGCGTGTGCGTGCCGCGTGCCAGCACTCACCGCGAGGTGTGAGCGCCGTTGCTCCTCCGAGTCCATGTCGAGCAGCTCGTCGATGTCCACCTCCACCTCCTGGCAGGAGCTCGCCGCGCCGCCGGCGCCCGCCTCCTGCAATGTAAGGGTTCTCTCGTCAGCGCTGTCGGTGCCGGCGCCGGCGCACGCAGGGCCAGGGCGGGGGCGGGGGGAGGTCTTACCAGGTGAGGCGGTTCGTACAGCTTCTGGAGCTCGTCGTAGAGCCACATCTCGACGGCGAGCCGTTTGCGGATCAGCGACATCTGATGGCTGCCATACTTGGCCGTGAGGAACTTCTCGCGCCGCTCTTTCACCTTCAATAATCAATAATAGATCATGTACTTCCCCACAGCACAGTATCAGACATGTCACCAGAAGCAGTTACTAATAAACTAAACTGGAGTGACGGCTCGTGCTCATGGTTAGCTCCTTCCCGTTCAATACACGTTTACATGTACACGTTTAGGGTCGCCGAGCGACGCGGTTCTGGAGCCAACTGGAACCCAGCGCCCGCGCGCCCGCGCCGACCAGCATTAGGGTCTCCTTCGGTCTATCCTTGAGTACTAGCATCTGGCCGGTTGTTGTGCGTGTGGGGACACAGCGCATTAGTAAATATCGCAAACGTAGCATGTTAGCGACGTCACGCCACTCTGGCGACGGGCGCTCCGGCAGTCGCCTCGATGCAGTGGTCGAATAACCACGCCAGTACCTAGTCACCTCATAACCGTGGACGCAGAACCCTTTTTATATAGAACAGCTTACTTATGCACTACAAAAACAGTGAATTGACTTTGGAAGTTTTATTGGAGTCAGAACAATTAATAAAGGGACCCATATCGTATTGGACTCGGCGACCCAACATGTGTTTAGGGTCGTGCCTTAGGGATGCCTCACCCGCTGCAGGAATCGACTCGCCCGACCTATTGGGTGAGTCCATTAACTTGTAACTGTAATTGTAATTTGGGTAGTTAATCTCCACGACGCGACGAGAAGTGTAAGTCCGTAGAAGTGTTTGCATGTCCTCCTCGGACAGGGGGATTTCCAAAACAGAGGTGGATGAAAGAAAAGTGCATGCGACAGAAATGCGAATGTTGAGATGGATGTGTGGTGAATCTAAACCGGGTGAATTGAAAACTAGAATAGACAGGCCTACTAATGAGTACGACATATCAGATGGGATATAAAGATATACCAGAGGAAGCTTAAAAGTAGTGAATGATAAGTTGAAAGGGAATAGATTGACTCGCTTGACCTACTTAACATGAATGTGGATGATGTGGATGTACCTAGAGGTAGAGGAAGGCCGAAGAAGGTATTGAGGGACTCTGTGGAGATGTGTGATATGTTTATGAAAGGTGTGACATTGGCCACTGAGACGACTAATGATGATAGAACAGAATGGAAGAGGAAAACATGTGGTGGCGACCCCACCTAGTGTGGGATAAGGACAAGAAGAAGAAGATAAAAGTATCCTAGAGATATAGTTAATATAGATGTTAAAAAGTGTAGGGCCCAACACCCACCCCGAGGTACTCTGTAAGTGATAGATTTGTAAGAGCTTATGCATCCAGAAGCACAGCTGTCGGTCTGTAGTCTCTGAATATGCTGAGCGAAGACCATGAATGCCTACGCTAAACATATGTTCCAGTAGGATGGGAACAGAAGCTAGACTGCCAAGCGTCATCGACGTCCATGGTGGTAGCGGGCTCCACACCGACCTGCTTCCCGGAGTGTCGCTGGAGCGGCCCTGCCAGCGCCTCGTGTATCGGGATCATTCACTAACAGGAATGGTCATGGAAGGAGATGGGTTAGTCGTCGAACGACTCGTCAACAACATTCGGTGTCGTGGTGGACCGTGGACGGTGTCACCTACCTCGCCTTTATCGCTGAAGTTGACGTGCAGGCCGGTCTTGGCGGGCGAGCGCTCGGTGGGCGAGAGCGCGCATAACCCTGCGCCCGCGGGCGGCGGCGCCGCCACGCCGCACTCCATCCCGCACGCCGCCGTCGCCGCCGCTCCGCCGCCGCTTCTCTACAATTAAAATACAATTTTCACGTAATGTTACCTTCCTTTTATACATTAAATATGGTAGAGCTCAGCTATAGGCCACTACCGGGATCCATAAGATGGATCCTGATATGAAACAGGAGATGTCTTGATTCTGGAGATATACTCGCTAGCTGCGTGCCCAGTCCCCTGGCATACAGCGGGAAAGTTACCAGGGCGTCCGCGTCGTAGCGAGTCCCTTAGGAAGGGCATATCACTTAAGTTTATCGATGCTGCGATGGCGGACATCGGAACGGATATACATGGTGGCGTGACGGTTTCTCAGTTCCCACAAACTGAGAAACCATAACATGAATGTTCCCAGGATGGCTATTAAGGCAGAGTAAAGAAGCGATGCCCCTGAGTCCCCAGCTATCAACTGCCAGAATATGGCGAAGAAACTTCAGTCGCGCAGATTCCTCGCCCGTCCGGCCATGTCATAAAGACGGCGTCGTGTCGGTATACACTCGTATACCGTATGACACGAGGCGGACGACACGAACGCGGAGAACGGAACGTACCGAGACAGAAGTGTACCGTAACACACGTATTACGTCCTGTTACACAATGAATATTACTGATCTAGGGGTGAACGCCAACCAAATTCGCAAAGCGGTGTCACCGTATATTTTCGTATAATACCGGTTCCCAAAATCACTCGCTGTCTTCTGTCTCGGATCATCACAGTGTTCTTCTGCTCTTAAAGCCGTCTCGCTGCCAGTTCAATTACAAGTACTAGTGAAGTGCAGTAACGAGGGGATTTGGAATCGTATCGTTACTTGTGTTCAATGCATCGATTTGGCCACTGTTCGAACGTTGTACCAATATAAAATAACAGATGGCGCCACCAACTATTCTACATCGCGGTGACAAGATTCTCCGGAGACGGGCATTAGTTTAGCGTAAATTACCTTCGGTTATCCTCGGTTCGCCCAAACCGAATTATGAGAGACTTAAATACATGGTGTAATAAACTAGTGAGTGTATTATTTTGGGCCTGCTTCACTTGAGTATAACGATCCTGTACAAGGTCGAGAACGATAAGTAAATTTGCTTAAAATAAAATTATCAACATTTATTTTATGTCGAATGGCAAACTCCCGGCCGAATCCCTGATGGACAGTTACATAACCATACCGCCTATAACACCATCGGATATTGCGACGTATCTCTTAGAAATACAAAACTATTCCGATATTAATCGGCTATACCGACCGGGCGTTGTGCTCGTACGAGCAAATAAAAACAAATGCCATTTGAACAACATTGCATTGCATGTTTCACGACTTAATGAGTGCGATAGTTAACAACGTCAAGCGTGAAAGGTTGAATTATTATTTGTTTCACACCCATACCCCCGCACTAGGATTCCCTGTGTCGCGGGAGGCATGGACACACACAAACAACCAAGACCCGGGACAGTGACCACCGCGCCAGGCGACCGTCGTTATAATTGAAGGGAACGGAATTGATAAGGTTTGGTTTTGATTGTGTTTTCGCTTTACACGTCACAAACATGGAAGGAGTAGAATAATCAAACATTGACTAATAGGTCAACAATAATCCCTCATGGAATATTTGCTGGCTATATGAGTACGTACATAAGTAGGCACATAACCAACTACCTATATAATGTGTTTAATTAAATAAATCCTCTGATAAACGCTGGCTGGTGCAATGATAGAGAGATCCATCATAGAGAACAGAAGGAGCGAGGCACGCGCGCCCCGGCCCCCCGCGCCGCCGCCGGCCCGATCTGCTTGGCTGTTATCTTATCACTTTATCAGCGCCGGTAGCTGTATCACTCCAGCACGCACACGTCACTCAGTAAAAGTGACGCCTATGTGTGCATTACGCACACAAGCGTTTGAAATCGGTCCGCGGTTTGTTTATATTCATGTGTCAGAATCGAGCGCGGCTGTTAAAGCGGAGCCGACGAGCTGATGTTTATCACACTGAATACGGCAGGTTGTAGGTACAGTCTCAAATATAATAATACCTACCGGGTCTACTATTCTATCTGAGCCTACAGCTGCGTACCGAGGTACCTACCTACCTCTCAGAAAACATTATGCATTCTAGTGCCCCTAAATATAGATACATGTACATTTATATATAGACAGGACAACCCGTGCGCACCGCCTAGCCTGGTCTGTGGCGCCGCGACCGTCCGCGTCGAGGGAGACATCTGTCTCGTCGTACCTACGTCGAGTTGTTACAGTAGGCGCAGCTACCTACATTACCTACATTATTACCCATATGCGGAAACTTTAAAAAGCTCACTTTATCTATTTACAAATATCCAAATATTTATCATTCTTATTAGCTGTAGTTTTCCGAAGAGAATAAAAATAAAATAAAATAAAAAATAGCTGTGCAGTAGGTAAGTATAAATCGGTGAAACAGATGTTAGTTTAGTTAGATAATACCTACCACAAATATAAATATTTAATAATACTCAGCTACGAAGAAATTTACATTTTTAATGTTCGTGAAAAAGCATACCTACTAATTTTTTTACTATTTCCTATGCTTCCGTTTGTGGCGGAGCCGCGTAGCGTAGACCTAGACGGTTCCGTCGATGTGTTCGGCGGCAACATGGCCGCCGCCGACCCCTCGTCGCCCTCGGCCGCGTCGCCGAGCTGCTCGGCTCGGTTTTGTTTAGCAGATCGTGCAAATCACATTTCTTTATCCGAACATTTACAGGCTCTCATAGAAAAAAATAGCAATGATGGTTTCTAAGGATGGTACGACATTTACGTACGTCAAAGATTTGAGACCAAACGGTGTCAAAGTTTGTCATCAGTGCAGTGGTGCCGTCAGCCGTCAGCCGAGCCGGCGAGTGCAGAGGCAGAGGCCGAACGGGCTTTTTCTGCTGCTGGATATACCTACCTACCTACCTAGTATAGCACGAACCCTTGAAGCCAGTTCATTTCGTGGAAACACTGTGTAGTCTCAGGAGTTCTTTTTTCAAAATAACCGTATTCATTCTTCATTTCGCCCCTAGAGCATTTTTTTCGGCCATCTTTCAATAGGTACTATAGGTAGGTACCTATGATCGTTTAAAATAAGAGAATAGATTTGCGAGATGAATGCACAAAAGATTGTCGATAAAGCTACAAGTACACCTACCGGATGACGGGCGACGCGAACAGGTTGATGGCGTGTAGGTAGTGTACCTACCTAGGTTAGGTACCATCTAAGATATTTCTACCAACCCTTACCTTATTTCCCAAGTCGCTGTCAGTGGTTGGGTGGTTGGTGCTGTGCTTCGATCAAGAATGTGCTGTGCAAGGCTGTGCGTGGTGGCTACCTACATGGGGTATCTCAGGCTGCACTGTAGTAGCCGTGGTGCTTATCTAATCGCTTTTCGGACCGCGGTGTTTCCGTCCCGGAACGCTCTACATTGAATACCTACTTGTTATCCCAAAAGATCTCTAAATAAAAGTATCGTACCTATTATGATATTACACGTTGTAAGGCGTATACGTAGGTAAGTACCAGACTGCTGTGAATACGTTCGGATAAACAATAACATTACAGAATGGAGTTACTGAGCCTAGGTGATGAGGGTAATGCACCTTATCGATAACTACCTAGATAGATCAGATAGTGGTCAGATACTACATCTTCATCAGGTCAGTTAGGCATTAGCTGTGTATTAGCATGATGTAATGTGTAGGTATTGTTGATTCGTCCGCCGGCGCCCGCGCGCCGCGCCGCGGCCCCGGCCGGCGGGCGCGAGTGTGCGTCACACACGATCAGGTCATCTCCGCGTCCGTACCGAGATGGTGTCCGCGGTCAGTGACTTCGCCGCGCCGCCCCAGTGCCTTCACGTAGCCCTCGGGTAGGTAAGCTCCTCCACTTCACTGAACACACACGTCACACTGCGTCGCGTCGTACCTTCGGAACACAATAAGCGAGCCCCGCGCGCTACAGACTACGGAACCGACCGCGCGCGCTCGCTACTGCTGACTGCACTCACGACCAGTGTTGCCAGTGGCAGATAATGAAAAGTAACATGAGACCGCTCATAAACTAACATTTTAATTAGAAAATTAACATCACCTTATTTTTTTGTTTTTAAAACAAAGGCACCTATTCTAGAATCGAGAGCACTACTAAACAACCTGATATGTGTCTTCAATTTTCATATTCTTCTATTTCGTTCGAGGATCGAATTCTGTCTTATCCCCGTATTGCAAGATAAAACTTCACCCTCGAAATGATCTCCTTGAATCGGCATCGAAGTGACATATTTTCACGCCAATTTCTCTCGTCTCTTTGTGTTACGATGAATGCGTGCAGTGAAAACTGGCATGAGTGCGTGCAGTTTCACAATTATTTTTGACGTGATAACGTTTTATAAATTGATGAATACCAGCAACACTCATAAAAAATAGTAACGATCCGCGTAACGTTCCACCTGAGTTTTGTATTACATAAAATAATCAAAGTCAAAGTCATAAATGATTATGACGTTATCACGTAAATCTATCGTCCGTAAACCGACTTTACAGACAACCAATTTTTTGTTAGTTTTTAGTGGCTCCAGCTATGGTCTCAAATATTCTCAAAAGTAACGTAAAAGGATCATTCTGAGCCGTGTAACATGGAGGTAACATGAAAGGGTGAAAAGTAACGTGAAATGTTACAAAAGTAACACTCTGGCAACGCTGCTCACGTCTGGAGCAGCGGCAGGGTTGCCAACCTATGAATTTTTTTCCTTATACGGAAATAATGAAACTCTCATATTTTGGCTTTCAAGCCTCGTATAGTCGTGTCGCATGTAAAATATGATAAAACCATGAACAATGCTTAAAAGTTAGGACGTTTTACATAATACATTTATATTTGCAAGTTTGCTACAAGAAAAACATCACTATACATTACTAGAAAAAAAATATTTAAACTAGCTGCGCCCGCGGTTTTACCCGCGTGGTGATGATTGATGATAATGATGATGATGAAAGTAGCCTATGTGTTACGGGTCTAAAGTATCTCCGTACCAAATTTCATCGAAATCGGTGTAGCCGTTTGAACGTGAAGGGGTAACAAACATACACACAAACTTTCGCATTTATAATATTAGTAGGATTACTTACGTAAAATAGCAAAATAAAATTCTTAAAAGTATAATTATATGTACTTATACTTAGTCTGACCATAAATACTGTTACAATTAGAAATAAACAAAATATTACATTTGAATTTGGAATCTGTCATTTTTGTATGTTTGTTCATTAAGTTTTCTCATTTTGGCGCCAATGCATTGTACAATATTTTGTATACTAAAATGGAGTGGGGCAATGATATTATATGAGGCAGATGTCGCACAAGCGCGCGGAAACTGAGGCGGCTAAATTAAGTCAATTGTAGTAATTTTCATTATGACGCGTATTTCAAGCGCAAGTCTAAACATATAGCTATCCTTTTCTATATTATTTGTACCGTATTATCTGTCGCAGTAAGCATGTTTATGTCGTAAAGGAACAAAATCTGAGCACCGCGCATTATGAATATACGTCATCTTTAGTAAAGCATCATAGGAGTCGGGTGATAAAGAGAACCGAATCGCTGTGACTGCGCACGGTACACACAGTAGGTGTGGAGACAAATGCAATGTTTAAAACTCTCCATACGCTTGGTATTAGTAAAATGTTTGTGTCCCGGGGTGTGCTGTTAACAGGTGCAATGAGACCTCCTCTGTTTGTGACAGAACAAGATCTGGCCGTCCACGTGGTGTTCGTACGAAAAAGGTGGTCAAAGCAGTAAGGGAAACAATTCTAAGAAATCCTTTCCGAAAGTAAAATATGCTATCTCGAGAGATGAAGATCACCTGGAACCAGTCGCGTGTTTGAAAAGATGACTTGCAGCCGATCCTATAGGAGACGTACTGGTCATTTCTTATCTGATAATTTAAAAAAGAATAGGGTGGTAAAATCGAAACAAGTACACTGAAGCGGTACGCAAAGGGAGGTCACAGAAACATTTTGTTTACGGATGAGAAAATGTAGTGTATCGAGATACCATTCCTGAGAAGGTAGTGAAGCCCCTTAACAAGGCCATGGTCAATCAGCAAGACTCGGCGCCGGTCTACGCACTCTTGGCTGGAAACGAACGTTTCGGACTTCATCAGAGCTGAAGACTGGCCGGCGCGGCGTCTACTCCCGATCTTAATCCGCTGGATTATGATTTATGGTCAGTTTTAGAGAGTACGGCTCGCTCTAAACGCCATGATAATTTGGAGTCCCTAAAACAATCCGTACGATTGGCAGTTAAGAATAGAAAGAGCGCGTGCTTATATCGATAACTGGCCGCAACGTTTAAAGGACTGTATCGCAGCCAATGGACACCACTTCGAATAAGCTTTTTATATTTATGTATTAAACTAACACACTGTAAAAGTAAGAAATGTTATTTGCAGTAGAATTATTTTTTCTTTGTTTCAGTATTTATGGCAAGTCGAGGTATATTATGATACTTATGTAGGAAGTGACGTCACATCTTACCGCCCACTCCGAGACGTCAACTTACTTCATCTGTCATTATTTGTGTACTGGTTTTGACCGAATTGAATGATAATTAGTGTTGACTTGTCTGACTAGGGCAGTTAGTTTACATCCTGAAATGTTGTATCGGGAACATCGTCACTAGCGTGGTTGTTCTACCATCTCCGTATAATAGTGTTGTAGTGACGCGGCTGCACGTCTGCTCTGACGGTTCAAACGGACGCAGTTCCCTGTCTGCGGTAAGAAGAGCGCCGTTCACAGTTTCGACAGTAAGTCGGTTTCATGTCTGTTTTTATTTAATTGGCTTTACTGAAAACCCGCCCGCAGTCAGCATTCGCATGAGAATGGGACATCATAGATACGGCAAAACTGTCACTTCGGTGTCCCAGGTGGACTAAAATACACAGATCTTGACATATTTACAGATAGATGAATAGTTTTTTAACCGACTTCATATTTGGATGCGTATATGCTTTTTACATACAAAAAGTACGCAGCAAATAAAAAAGTTCAAATTTTTAGTAGAGATGTACTAAGAACGTTAAGGTGATTAATTTCAAATCAAAATCAATTGAATTCGAGTAATGCTATACCAGAGTATAAAGCATATTATGATATTATTGAAAGATGCACAAGTCGTTCCTACTAACAAAGCAAATCCAATGGCAAACAGTGCGGACAGTGTAGTGTAGGTAGTAGTATTGGGGCGTTAGCTGGATAGTCGGGTAGCTGTACGGTACGACGGGTCCGTTCTGCGTTAGTGGTCCTGGTCTGTGATCTGTGCTGTGACACGTTCCATGCTGTTTAACGCGTGTGTGGAGAGTGGTCAATATCATCATCATCATCATCATCTCAGCCATAGGACGTCCACTGCTGGACATAGGCCTCCCCCATTGATTTCCACAAGGACCTGTTGCAAGCGGCCCGCATCTAGCCCTTGTGGCCAATATACATTACCATATTGATGTAACACGAGCTATTATTAACGCAACGAAAACGTAAACACCGATTAAAGAAGCACATAAGTACGAGTGTTATTCGTTATGGTGTGGGTCCAGCGCACGTCTCGATAACATCCCCGGGGCTCTCGTGCCCGGGGGGGGCGCCCGGGCGGCCCGGGCGGGCGGGGGGCAGGGAGCGGCGAGCCCTCGCTTTGTCTGAGCAGACGACGTCGCAGCGTGCGCGTGGCCTACGGGCGGTGCACCGCCGCCGCAGGTGCTGGGCGGGCCGCGGCGCACGGACCGGTCGTCATAGCTTACTTGGTCACGTGCAGGACAAATATAGATAAGTGAACCCCTACAGTATAGTTACAACCCCTCGCCGCGTCGCGTCGGCACAGCTCTACAGATCGATCAACGCGTCTCGGCGTCTGTGTATCTCTCACGTCACCCGTCCTCCTCCAGCGCTACACATCACATCACAGCCCAGCACAGCACAGCACATAAGGGCACGAGCACATCGCTCCTAGCGGACACAACCCGAGTACGAATTCGAATCCTGCTTCATTTATGGCCTGACACCAAATTGGTATATTATTGAACAGAACCCAGATTCGTTCCAAGCGACGGCGACGGCGACGGTCGATAACACGGGAGCTGAGCTCAGGAGGCCACACCGCGACTGAAGCGAAGGCGGAGAAGTGCACAAGGAAGGGGGCGGGCGGGGGCGAGCAGCGTGGGAAGCGCCGAGGTACTCACGCTGCTCCTGAACTTGAAGAACAGCGACATGGGGCAGGGCTGCGGCCGCCGCTCGCGCCACACTGCCGCCGCCGCCGCCGCCGCGCTGGTCGGGGGCGGCCGGCGCGCCTGCGCGCTCCGCCCGCTGTCACCTCTCCCAGCTGTCAGCCACGGTGTCACTCGCCGCAACGACGGCGACGGCCGTGTCCACGACACGAGCGCGTGCCCGCGGGTTCGTCCGCCGATAGATGCAAATGATGCGCAACGTGTGCATATCAGTACAATAGCTATCCCGCTCTCGCATCGACGGACAGAAGTGCGCACGGGTGGTTCTGCCGCGAACCATATATCTATATCGTACAATTTTTTTTAGTACAACTAAAAAATCTAAAGTACTTAAGTAAGTCTAAACTATCTATCTCCATTCCAAATTTGAACGAAATTGGTGTAGCCGTTTGAGCGTGAAGAGGTAACAAACATACACACATACTTTCCCATTTATAGTATTCGTAGGAACAGGGAGGATTATCGCACCAGACGTGTGTAAGTAGGTAGTGTATATGTACACTATGTAGTACGGCGTAAACACCGGCACACATGCGGCGGTCGACGAGACTACACCTGGACGTGTTATATTACTGCTTGGCTCGTGGAATGCCCGACGTGGTGGACAAAGTACCCACATCTACATTACATACGCGGAGATACTACCTACCTACCTAGCTACCTACCTACCTACCTACCTAGCTAGCTCCTGAGTTGTTTATTGTGTCGGGAAGGAACATGCAGACTCGAGTAGCCTATGTAGCTAAGCGCTGCTGTCTAGGTAGGTACCACTGGCTACTAGCTGTGTCGGCGCGGGCGGCGGGCGGCGGACGGCGGGCGACAGGCGCAAGATTTGGGCCCTTGTGGGGCTTCCTAGAACTGGAGTTGTGTCCAGTTTGCTTGTAAGCCTCAATATCTTACTGTAGATACTATACTGTAACGCTTTACTGAATCCGAGATATAGGGAGGTGCCTACCTAGCTACTTGTGCATATGTGTATATAGGTGGTGGATGATAGCGCCGCGCCGCGTCCGTAACGAGGTAACAGAGAAAGTTGACAGTTGCCCAAATACTTACTTAGGTAGGTAATTATTGTACGGTTAATAATAACGGTGCTAAAGCTGTCGGCGTAGACAGGTGGTACCTACTTACACCGTCGGTGCGGTGCTACCCGCCGAGAACCGTTCGGACTACAGGCGAGTAAACATTACAAGCGTGGAACTGCCAGGTGTGTGGAGGTCGGTGGGTGCCTAGCTACGTGCCGTGGTCTCGTCTCGTTATCGGGCGGATGGCGGCATGCGGGGCGGCGCGTCGGCAGCGCGCAGGCGCGCGGGTATCGACCGCGCCGCCCCCGCCCCCGCCGCCGCCTCCGCGGGCGCTACACGCGCGCGGCGGACGGGTGACAGAGGCGCTGGTCCCTCGTGCACGCGGCGGACCGGTACAGAGACGGCAGCCGTGCCCGGTTCGGTGTCGAGTCAGGGTCGACAGCGCGATGAGGCGAGCGCTCAGCGCGTGGTGGGCGGCGCTGGCGTGGGCGGCGGTGGGCGCGCGTGAGCTCGACGAGGGCGCGTGCTCTGCGCGCTTCGACGTGCAGCGCGACAAGATCATCCGCACGGAGGAGTCGCGCGACATGGGCGCCGTGTACCTGTCCGAGCTGGACGTGGGCGCTCGCGCCGAGTGTCTGCGCCTGTGCTGCGAGACCGACGCCTGCGACGTGTTCGTCTACGAGGAGAAGGTGAGTCGGCCCGTCCCCGCCCGCGGCGGTCCCTGTAGCCCACGGTGCCACGGTCCCACAGTGCCACGGTGCCACGGTAGAGCACCCGCCTCAGAATACAGAATACAGAATATGTTTATTGTATATAACTGTGTACATAAGATGGTCAAGTTTACAATGTAGGTTTCAACAGTTTGCCCATTTCGGACAAACAATTTTTATAATTTACTTTTCACATACATATTATACATTTCGCATACATAATAATGGATGTTTACATCTATTCCTAATAACAACTTAAAGGCAACTGACAACTTTATTACTTTACATCAAAATATTCTGCCAAATTGTAAAATGCTTTGGATGCAAGCCAGCTCTTGATTTTATATTTAAATTGATTGTTTTTTAATAACTTCAGTTCTAGGGGTAAACGGTTATAAACTTTAATTGCCATGTAATAAGTACTTTTATGAAATGTAGCATTGTTGACTTGTGGTACGCATATATTATACTTATAATTGGAACGTAAAATATCAGCACGAATGGAATGAGTATTAAAATAGTAGCTTTCGTTGTTTTTTATAAATAAACATATTTCATAAATATAAATACCCGTTAAAGTTAAAAATCCATTTTCTTTAAATATATTTCGAACAGTATCCGTTCTATATAAATTAAACATTATTCGAAGACATTTCTTTTGAAGAATAAAAGTGGAATCTACATTTACTGAATTTCCCCAGAATATTACACCATAACTTAATAATGGATAAATATAGGCATAGTAAGCATTTGCCACAATTTGTTGGGATGTAGCATTTTTAAGTACTGATAAAGTGAAACAGTATTGAGACAGCTTACTGTTTATGTTATTTATATGGGATTTCCAGTTTAAATTTGTATCAATAGTTACTCCTAAAAAGTGTGCTTCGTTTACCATATTAACTTTACTGCCAGTGTTTTGAATATCAAGATGCAATGAATGTTGTTTGTAATTTTTAAAATTTAAAATTTTTGTTTTGCTTACATTAACTTTTAAATTTATATTTCCTAGCCAAGTTACCACCTTATTCAAAGTATCGTTGATTTCTTTTTCATATGATTTGGTACATGATATATTTTTCGGATTAAAGATGGTTGCATCGTCTGCAAACATTACGCACATATGTATGCTTGGTTATGTGAGGTAGCTCGTTTACGTATATTAAAAAGAGAATTGGCCTCAACGTAAAAGCGCGTATACCTACTTAAATAAAAAGTGGGATCGGACAATTATTATTGTGAGAAACGATTGATCCGACATCGATCAAATATTTACAGCCGTGTTTTTGTAAAACACAATTTCAAATCGTGGAAACAGGTTTCGCCGATTTTTTATCGAATATGACGAGAATCGTGAAATTCAATAAAGTGTAACGTATATAGCGATAACTCTAGGTATGTATACGTATATAGCGATAACTCTAGGTATGTATACGTATATAGCGATAACTCTAGGTATGTATACGTATATAGCGATAACTCTAGGTATGTATACGTATATAGCGATAACTCTAGGTATGTATACGTATATAGCGATAACTCTAGGTATGTATACGTCTTACATTTAATTAATCCAAATTTTACTTTATTTAATTTTTAAAGAATATACTTACTATAAATACATAGGAAATACACGAAACAACCCCTTAAATTAAAATTAAACTTAAACTTAGGCCAGACATTTATTTTTTAGTTTATGACAGAGACAAGCAAAATTTGAAACAATACAATTTATACATAGATATACGAGTACATGGTATGTTAAAGATCGTAAAGTAAAAAGGTGCCGCAGAGAAAGAACACATTCTCACATCAAACAAAATAAAATATTTCAGACACACTTAGGTACAATGTTTCCTAAAAATATTTTGTTATTGGTGGCCTAAATGGCTTTGCTATGAGTTTTCCTAAGGAACTCTTACGTAGAGATTTTTTTTTAAATTCTTATTTTATTTGTAACCGCTCCGCTGCAGCACATATAAACATATTTGGGAAATAATAATATGAAATGTGTTAACGGCAGCGAAACACTTAATCGTTTGAATTTATAACATTTTAATATTTATACCTTTTTAAATCACGAGACTCATAACATTAATAATAAAAAGTCTAAATGAGCTTGACGTAGACCAGTGACGTAGACCAGTGACGTAGACCAGTGACGTAGACCAGTGACGTAGACAAGTGACGTAGACCAGTGACGTAGACCAGTGACGTAGACCAGTGACGTTGCGCGCGCGCGCGCGAGGCCAAAACTACTAATAAGCGAAAGAAATGATTCGTATAAAATGCGATTGACAAAACATTGCGCTCTGTTTTCGCACAAATCGTAAAATACGACGGATGAGACGATTGTCGCGTCGAATCCGACGTGACCTGCGTCTGCCTACTCGCGTAGTGGGCGCCAATTCTCTTATTTATTAACACCAACATTCCATAACAATGCAATTGCGATTCAAATGTTATCGTAATAAAGCTTGGTATTCAGCTAAAATAACAGTTGCATCTCGATTGCATTGTAGGTAATTGTATTGCGGTAGGAATAAAACATCTATAGCCATTCCAATATGTGCTCCAAGTAGAATAGCATAACTAGCAAAAACGACAATTCATTAACAATGTATGAGCAATGTGCTAGTAGAATTGCCCTGTACTGCGAGTAGAATGGTCGACACAGGCACATCGCGGAACAAGAGTGGTGTATAATTTGTTCCGTGCCGCAGCCCCCAGCCCCCAGCCCCCAGCCCCCAGCTGAGTTTCCTGTAGGGATCTCTGACACTTGAAATAAGAAGTCTATTTCAAAACGATGCATTCGGCGCTCGATTTTGCTGATAATTGTTAAGAAATACTTGGTGTTTAATTAGAAACTTCATATCGAGTCGTGATGCAGGCGCCAGGCGCCAGCTGCTCGCAGCAGAGCTGATATTTGGAACAAAAAAAGCTTTCTATTATACATACGTAGTTCCGTATTACCTATGGCGGTGGACTGAGAATAAGGCGGTGAAGGCGATGTAGACAGCTGACGAACCAGGACGCGCCACGCTGTAGCTACAGACGATATGTGCGTCCCAGGGCCCCGGGAGCTGCTACCTGTTCAACTGCGGCCCGCCGGAGGACTTCCGGTGCAAGTTCACGGCGCACAGCAACTTCAGCAGCGGCGTGATGGCGCTCAGCCGCCGCCTCGCCGAGCTGCAGGACCAGCAGCAGCGCGCCCACAGGGAGCAGGAGCTCGCCAGCCTCAGGTACCCACCTGGCCCCACTGAGTTACTATTACTAGTAATAGAACCTTGGTGTCTGGCCCGCACCCAGGTGTGTAGGTATCATATCTGCACACCTGGAGGACGACTCTCCTTCTAGACAGTAATTGGACGTAAATAATTATATTGAAAGCAAAATTTTTTTTTACTTTTTTTGCTAATATCATTGGCCAAGAACTAAAAGCAATTTGACGTTAATAAGTCACGTATCAAACATCATCATAAAGCGTTTGTTATGTAATGTAACCGTCCACATTGTGACTCCACATACACGAGATGTAATGTAACCGTCCACATTGTGACTCCACATACACGAGATGTAATGTAACCGTCCACATTGTGACTCCACATACACGAGATGTAATGTAACCGTCCACATTGTGACTCCACATACACGAGATGTAATGTAACCGTCCACATTGTGACTCCACATACACGAGATGTAATGTAACCGTCCACATTGTGACTCCACATACACGAGATGTAATGTAACCGTCCACATTGTGACTCCACATACACGAGATGTAATGTAACCGTCCACATTGTGACTCCACATACACGAGATGTAATGTAACCGTCCACATTGTGACTCCACATACACGATATGTAATGTAACCGTCCACATTGTGACTCCACATACACGAGATGTAATGTAACCGTCCACATTGTGACTCCACATACACGATATGTAATGTAACCGTCCACATTGTGACTCCACATACACGATATGTAATGTAACCGTCCACATTGTGACTCCACATACACGATATGTAATGTAACCGTCCACATTGTGACTCCACATACACGAGATGTAATGTAACTGTCCACATTGTGACTCCACATACACGAGATGTAATGTAACCGTCTACATTGTGACTCCACATACACGAGATGTAATGTAACCGTCCACATTGTGACTCCACATACACGAGATGTAATGTAACCGTCCACATTGTGACTCCACATAGGTACACGAGGTGGCAGGTCCACGTCGCCTCCCGCAGGCTAGTGCTGGCCGTCTCGGCCCGGGATGTTTCCGGAGAGTACGATTGGAGCGGCCGCGGCGTTACTCCCTTTACAAATGGTGCTGTTACTCTCTTGCAATCTCTTTAATCCATAAAACATTCATCATCTTTATCTAGTACTGAATTTGGACGTTCGAATCCGTCGTCCGAAACGATTCCTGTCCGCTACCTGCGTCCGGAAGATATTATTATGAAGCGAAATAATAATGATAGGTAGTATAAATAAATAAATATACGGACGAAAAGGCCGTAGGCCGTAAAGGCTCCGTTATCTATTGGCAGGACAGTGAAAATAATTATCTACATTAGATCCATAGGTAATGCACGTACAGCACCCATCATTATTTTATATATATACCCTTCTTGAATAGAAAAAAATCCGGTCCTTCCCGGAATTTCCCGATCCCGAGACGGCAGCATCAGCCTGCTGGTTACTCCCGGTGTCTCCGGTACAAGCCGAGCTGCCTGCTCCGCACCATAGTGGCGGCACCACTCGAGTGACGGCGACGCTCGGCGCCGGCGCCGGCGCCGAGCGTCGCCGAGCTAGGCGAGGGGCAGATTGCCTTTCGAAAAAGAATAAGTATTAAGATTCAGTTCAGTACTGGAGTCTAGAAGCGATTTGCCTGATTTTGTCCTGTGACTTGTGGATTGTTACCCACTACCACCCCGAATTGTTCCAGAAGTGCGACGAGCGCGCCCGCGCCGCCCACCTCGAGCACCACGACTACGGCGCCCCCCGCGCCCGCGCTTGCGCCCACACCCTCGCCCCCAGCCTCATCACCGCACCCCACACGTATAGTATACATAATTATATTATGTCGCAGCCAACTAGTTTAATCAGCAGCCTAGCCTTTTTACTAACCAGCACCGCCCCGTTCAACTAGCGGCCTGAACGAAATGCAGCCGTAACGTTTGTTACAACATTTAACAAACAATAGTGAGCTAGGAGGGGCGGGCACGCAAGTTTAAAATAATTATTTAAGTGCCGCGCCATTTCCTCAGAATACTGCCAGCGTTGCTCTACCTACGTCGAAATACGATCTTTCGCATCTCCCGTTGGATTGCTCGTTAACTATTATTTTATAGCCAAAGGATATGTTTCATTTGCATATTGATGTAAAACGCCGCACTGCATAGCCTACGACAGTAAGAGTTCTCTATAGATAGGGATATAGAGAGGGGTAAAAGGGAAGAGGTGAAGATTGTCTTAGAAGTACCTGATGACGATTCTGGTCTGAAATATAATTATTTGCAATGCATCCATTGTTGCATTTATCAATTAGGTATAGTTTTTACGTTTAGGGTAAAAAAGATTAAGAAAAAAAAGCTGTTTTAGATTTTGTTTGGTTCTTGTGTACACAGTTTTCAATTCATTTGATACTATTACCGCCACCTCCAAGTGCGCCGCTTTGAACTTATTTCCTTGGGGATAAAGACCGCGACATTTAGGAACCATTTAAGTACTGGAGCCCGCCAGAACGAGACGTGACGGGGCGAGGTTCCATAGAGGTGGTGACCAGGAGCTGGTCGCTCCCCAGTCGGGCGGCGATGAGAGCTCGCACGTTGTGATCGGTTTGAGCAGCGGCGCCGGCGCCGGCGGGCCGCTGCAGCCGGTACCAGTTCGAGTGCCGCCGCGGGGGCGAGTGCATCGCCGTGTACAACGCGTGCGACGGCGTGCCGCAGTGCGCCGACGGCAGCGACGAGGCGCCCGAGCTCGGCTGTCCCCCGCCCGCGCCGCCCCGCGCCACGCCGCGCGCGCCCCCGCCGCCGCCCCCGCCCCCGCCCGCCGAGCGGTGGCCGCACCGCCTCGCCCAGGCGCAGCCTCCCCGCCGATACAGCGCCGGTGACTATCTTCGTCGGACATGCCGTCCGCAGTCGACATCAGAGGCTCATGTCATGTCAAATAGTATACTTGCCTCCAATATAATTATAAAAATCTATCATTTTAGTGCCATGTAAAAATGGCCGGTCTCAAAATTACGATCCTACTCACGTGTTTTCAGAATTTCACTACTTTTATTTCAAAGACACACTGACATCAGCCTGTACGAGATTAGGATGGCTCTGAAAGAGCTTAAGAACCTCACCGATATTGAAAGTCTTTCAGAAGCTCTTTAACTCTGTTGTCCTCGAAGGGTCATCGCCGAAAGTACGGAACAGAAACTTAGTGGTGTTGTTCTTTAAGAAGGGTGACAGCACATTGCTTAAGAACTACAGACCCATTTCGTTTCTGAGCCATCAGCCATGTTTACTGCTGTTTTCAAGAGTCATCACGAATCGTCTCAAACGCAGGTTTGATGACTTCCAGCCTCCCGAACAAGCCGGTTTCCGAAAAGGCTACAGCACCATAGACCACATCCATACGCTGCGGCAAGTTATACAGAAGACCGAAGAGTATAACTTGCCCTTATGTTTAGCGTTTGTGGACTATGAGAAAGCCTTTGATTCCATCGAGACGTGGGCGGTGCTTGAGTCTCTCCAGCGGTGCCGTAATGACCATCGGTTTCGCATTGGAAGATGCCTTCAAGCTCTTGGAATGGCAAAGGATTCAGCATCGACATCAACGGCGAGTACATCCCTCATCTTCGGTTTGCCGACGATATTGTGGTCATGGAAGATTCGATGAAGGACCTTAGCACGATGCTCTAAGGCCTCAACAGAGTTTCCCACAGGGTGGGCCTGAACATGAACAAGACGAAAATTATGTCAAATGCCCATGTTGCGCCCGCCCCAGTATCATTGGGAAATCAATTCTCAAAGTTGTAGACCATTACGTCTACCTAGGACATACGTCCGCCAGTCCAGTTATTGGGTAACTCCAACTTCGAGAAAGAGGTCAATCGTCGAATACAACTCGGCTGGGCAGCGTTCGCGAAACCTTCGCGACGTCTTCTCGTCCAAAATAACACAATGCTTGTAAACGAAGGTCTTCGATCAGTGTGTGTTACACACGGGTAACATGATGACTTACGGAACGGAAACGTGGAGTCTGTCTATGGGCTTCGTGAGCAGGCTCAAAGTCGCACAGGCTACGCTCGGGGTTACTCTACGCGATCTAATCAGAAATGAGGAGATCCGTAGAAAAACAAATGTTACCGACATAGCCCATCGGATTAGCAAGTTGAAGTGGCAGTAAGAACTGATGGCCGTTAGGGTCGAAAGGTTCTCGAATGGAGACCACGGACTGGCAAGCGCAGCACAGGACGGCCACCGACCAGACTAAGATCGCAGGCAAGGGCTGATGAATATAATATTTATTAGTAATCACAAAAATTACATTCAAACAACAAATTTCAAAGACAGTCAAAAATACCATTTATCCCGCATCAAAATTGACAAAATAATGTATAAGCTATTTGAAACATTCGGTTTGATCTGCAACCCTCGAACGGTAACGTTCGCCGTCGTGACAGCGCCCGCTATGGAATCGATTAATTCCTTGTTAACATCTATGACATTGGGCAAATGATTAGCTAAGTAAGTACAGACACGATTTGTTTACACCTTCTGGATCACGGGAGTTACTCACGTAATAAGTGAGAGGGTTCCGATTATAGTTTCGACCACATTCCGTGGTCTTTTTCAAGGAGAATACGGGGCGCTCGCCGCTAAGCGACCGCCCCGTATTCTCCTACGCCTATAGTACCTATAGTACGGTCAGTACTAACTGACCGTACTATAGGCGTACCGCGTAACCGCGATTACGTGATTAATCCCGAGTTATATACATTCATAATGTGTCAAAAATGCGTCAGTTTTATTAACTATCGTTATCCTTCTAGATCTATAATAATTTAGCACAAATTACAGTATATTTGTGGGTATTCGAAGGGTTTAGAAAATCACAAGCTTATAGTTGTGACGAATTATTTGCATCATTGCCATCGGCGAGTTTCTACTAAGTAGAGCCTTACCTAAACTATTTGTTTTGATGTTTTACGGATTAATCCCACTAAGATTATAAATGTGAAAGTTTGGATGGATGGATGTTTGTTACTCAATCGCGCCAGAACGGCTGAACGGATTCGGATGAAATTTGGTGTGTAGATACTTCAGGTCCCGGAATAACAAATAGGCTACTTTTCATCATCATCAATCATCACCACGCGGGTAAAACCGCGGGGCGCAGCTAATTAAATAATAATTGACGGTGTTGCGCCCATACAGATACCTATGTATGAAGCTGTGAACTAGCTCAGAAGTTCCGTGTAGGGAGAAATGGAATTTCTGCATAATTATGTTTATCTCTCGTTTCCGTATAACGACACCGCGTCAGATGCACTTGTGGAAATGACTGCCTCAGTGCGGGACGATTCTCCATAGCACAGTGTCACCCGGGAGTCAACTGTTGGGTGTTGTGTCGGGCCGCCGCCGCTGAATGAAACGCGTCCGCGACGTGTGTGTTGCAGAGAGCGCCGGGGGGAGCGGGGCGTCGCACATCTTCAGCCACAAGGGTGGGCTGGTGCAGGAGGCGGAGAGTGGCGCGTACTCTCCCTTCGAGCCGCCCGCGCCCTGGCCGCGCCGCGCCTGGCCGCAGCCGCCGCCGCAGCCCCAGTCGCAGCCGCAGCCGCCCCATCAACAATCGGGTGCGTGTGCACGACTTAATCCCCTCGAGTCATAGTCATTTTATTAATGACATTTATTATTTAGACATATGTTACAGGTCCAATAAAAATACAATTTCCATTAAGGAAAATACAACATGAAATTATTAATAAAACAGTCATTACTACAATTAAAATTTAAACAATATAAATCAATGTCAATTAACAATATTTATATATGAACCGTAAATTAAACGGCTTATTTAAGCATCAACGCTTTAATACTTAAATAGGTTAATAAATTTATAAAATGTTTGCTCTATAAGCCATTTTCTATCTCGAGGGTGAGTTACGTACATCCTCCGGCAGTTTGCTATAAGCGTCGGGTGCCATTACCTGGATCAGTTTCGAAGTGTTTGTGAGTCGGCGAGGTGCCTCACGCAACCTGTGCGGTACCGCGTCATTGTCTTCACGGTCGTGAACAATGGCTCTGCTGAAATCTCCTGTGACGCTCGTACTATAGCTCGAAGAGCTCTTTTTAGCTTAACAAGGACGCGCTCAGTGCGCAGCGCGACCCCAGAGCTCTACGCCGTACTGAATTAATGAGTGCGCGGACGTGAAATAGCAATTCCGGACCATGTGAAGCGGCAGAGACCCGCCGCATTGCGAAACAAGCGCGGCCTATTTTATCGTACAATTCATTTATATGGTTCTCCCACGTGAGGGCGCTATCAATTTTGAATCCTACAAACGTTGTATTGAGCACTTGTTTCGTCTGGGTCAGACTAACCTTGACGTCCAGCGAGTCGTAAGTTCGACCCGCCAGATTTATATGCATGAACTGAGTTTTTGATACGTTCGATATAAAGCCATTGATTTTGAACCAGTCATTTATATCGCAAGCCACCTCATGTAGCTTGTGCTCTGGCAAGTTTACGCTTGGAGCAGTTACAATCGCTGCCGCGTCATCTGCGTACATTAGTGTGTGACCATTACGGACATGCTTCGGTAGATCGTTGAGGAGAAGCGAGAACAGCATGTTACAAATGTACTGTACTGAACCTGCATACCCCAAGGTGCCGGGCTTGAGCAGGTCATTAATGTGCTGTAGGAACTGTGTTGCAGAGAGCACAGACCCCTGAGGAACACCGGCATTGATTGATCAGACGGAGCGCCATCGAAGACCACTCGAGACCACCAACTGTCCCTCAGAACGTCTGTTATCCAATCCCATAATGCAGTGAGCAAGCCGTATGAATGAAGCTTGCTCGTGAGGCTGTCGTGCTGCGATGTCGCGAGAAACGGCCAGCGCTTCCCCGTATTTCTCAATGACCTCACTCCAGATGTATGTGGCTTACGCTAGGAGATCTCCCGTGGACCGGTTGCGGCGGAAGCCGTATTACCGGTCACTCAGAAGATCGTTAGTCTCCAGGTGTGCCAGCAGCTTGTTGTCGAGGACTCATATCCATACTCTTTCAGGGAACGGACGTGAACGATATGACGTCACATGCCTGACGAATCTTGTCCTGACGCGAGTTCAATATTATTACCCCAGTGCACCACGTCGCTAAAGAAGTATTCAAGTCAAATCAAATCAAATAGTTTATTGCGAATATAGGTTTTACAGAGATGTTTACATGAAAGATAAATTGGTCCGCTATATTCTACCCTTTAGGCATGCAACATAAAAAGCATTCGCAGAAGAATAACTAAACTTTAACATTTAATGTCCTTACAATAACTATCTAAACATGTCACTAAGTATATTATTGTCAATCAATTACATAATTAAAACTAATGCCTACCTACAATATACATATACATGTCACCAAAACCTAAAGAAAATCACATAAAAATTTGTCTTCTAGATATTCTTTTACGTTGTAATAAGCCTTTGCGAACAAAAACTGCATCAATTTAAATTTAAACATATTAATACATAGATGTTGATTATATGATTTGGTAAGTGATTATAAATAAGGGGAGCCATACAGAAAACACCTTTATTAAATTGTGCAGTCTTATGAGGTGGAAAACAGATTTTCATTTTACGACGTTTGCTATTTAGGTGGCTAAATATATTCTTATTAGAATAAGCAAGCACGCAGATCTCATAAATGTAAATTGAAGGAAGTGTTAGAAGTTTCAGATGTATGAAAAATGGTTTACATGTGTCAGATGGCTTTAGTTTACAAACGGCTCTCACGCACCTTTTCTGTGCCTTAAACACCATATCTTTGTCTACCGAGTTCCCCCAAAAGATAATGCCGTATCTCAAAATCGATTCTACGTAACCATAGTAGGCGGTAACTGCAGCTGACTGATTTGCAACTTTAGAAAGCATGTAAAGAGCATATGAAAATCGGCTCAACCTGCCACATATATGCTTAACATGATGTTTCCAGTTTAAATGGCACTCAAGATTTAAGCCTAAGAATTTTGCAGTTTCTACTTTGTTAATATTTTTACCATCATAAAGAATCTCAGTCATTCAAAAGTTATTTCTATTTCTAAAAGTTTGTCTTTTCTAGATTAATTAATAAATTATTTGATTTCAGCCATTTGATTATAATGTCAAGAGTGTTTTTCATATCTGATTCTAAGTGTGTTTTACATTTGTTTGTAAACATAACGGTGCTGTTATCAGCAAATAAGACCATATTTCTATCGACAAATTTAGGTAAGTCGTTTATATAAATAATAACGGACCAAGAACACTCCCTTGAGGAACACCTTGAATTACACTACATAATTTTGACCGATATACCGTTTCTTTCTTCGTTTTTGGGCATATACTTGTAATTTGTGTGCATTGACTTCGGTTGGTAAGATACGATTTTAAAAGGCTTAAAACGTTTCCTCGCACACCGTACGCCTCCAATTTGTTCAACAAAATATTATGGTTCACATATTCGAAGGCTTTGGTCCAATCCATATATAATGCCGAGACTAATTGTCGATTATCAAGACCAGTCATCACAGTATGTAAGAACTTATAAACAGCCAAGTTAATGGTTTTGTTTTTTCTAAAACCTATATGTTCTTCTGTAAAAACATTGTTCATCTCAAAAAAAGTATACAGACTTTCGTAAATTACCTTTTCAAATATTTTAGAAAATACAGGAATCAATGCAATATGTTTTCTTTGTCATTCTGTTTAAAAAGTGGTTTCACAATTGTTTTCTTTAATTTGTTTGGAAATATTCCAGAAACAATACATACATTTATGACATGACAAAGAACAGGTGATATCAAAATTGACACATTTTTTAAGATTTTAGTGGACACATCACCGTAACCCGTGCTGTTTGTATTTTTTAAGGATTTTATTATAGTATTAATGGCAAAAGGCGTAACAGGATTCATAAATAGGGAATGCGAATAATTTGTATCACATGTCATTGATCTGCATTTGTCTGAGGTCAATATTTGTTCATGTGCGCTAATGAAAAAATTATTAAACGCTTCAGCTATATGAAGGAGATTTTCACTTCTTATTTTCACATTTGGTAGGAATGTAGATTAAAACTGACGTGGTTTTGACACATTATAAATGTATAAAACACGGGAGTTACTCACACGGACGCGGACGCGGTCGCGATTCGCCTAGTACTGTACTAGGCGAATCGCGACCGCGTCCGCGAGCGCCCCGTATTCTCCTTGAAAAAGACCACCGAATGTGGTTGAAACTATAGCCGGAACCCTCTGACTTATTACGTGAGTAACTCCCGTGTTTTATACATTTATAAAGGAATGTAGATATTTAAGGTCCCGGGATAACACATTTTCATGATCATGAACCATCACCACGCGGGTAACACCGCGGGGCGCCGCTAGTAATGTGTAAACATATAGATTAATATCCATATGCTCCGTGTTGCAAATGTTCGTGATGGTGTTTCAGGTGTGGACGTGCTGCAACTGGACGGGTGGGGCGCGGGAGGGGGTGGCGGCGTCTACGCACACGAGTGGGCGCCGCGCGCGTGGCCCGTGCCGCCCGCGCCGCGCGCCGACCCTGTGCGTTACCGTCCATCATCACTCTATAATATATATGTATCTATGTACAGCGTCAGTGCCATGGCCGGGATTGAAGGGTTCGCTAGATCGGAGGATGGTTTAGAGGGAAGAAGGCGGTTTCTTTACCTTTTACATGTCCACGAGTAGCGAGCTTGGCTTCGTCGTTGGTCCCTTCTCATACTCCTGTAGGGGGCAGTTCAGGGCGAGTTCCGGTTTCTGCCCTTAACTATGGGCGTCTTTTGGGGTTTTCTGGAGCTTCGGTGTTACCGTAGGTGACCGATGAGTTCCTGGTCGATCGGGCCCTGGCGAGTGAGACCCCGGGTGCCCAGGGGAAGCCTAGCGAGCCGATCAGCGGGCGGGTGGTCACCTTCTCATTCTCTGACCGCGGAGTGTTCGTTCTCGTTGTTCATATCAATAATAGTGTTGCGATAAGTGAAAGATGACACCAGGAACATTATTCACAATGTGAATGAGGACTAGATACGCGGTCCTGTGACTAACGCTACATAAATGCGAAAAACTGTTTTCCCAATTTCAGAGAAAATTCTCAGTTTTGAGTCGATTGAAAATGTATTGAATCTACTGCTAAATATACGTGACGTGGTAACCCTTAGTTTGTGTTCTGTCTCTGCCTAGTCCCTATCTAGGTTCTTCTGTTTGTGTTGTGTTGGTGGTACCTAACAATTCGTTTGGTACAAAGCTCTGTGGCGACATATCGCGCACGCGGGTCATTCATCGTGGGATCACTGCGTCGAGATCGTGGTCTGAATATACCAGTAGCTCTAGACAAAGCAACATTCTACAAGCGTTAACGACAGTCGTCATGTCGTGGCGCAGTGGTCATCGACACGACTTCTGTGTCTCCGGGACCCTGGGTTCGAATTCCAGCAGAAGTAAACATTTGTGCGATGAGTGTAGATGTTTGTCCTGGGTCTCGAGTGTTTATGTTTGGGTGTAGGTGTGATAAATAAGTTGTCAAATAATAGCGCTGAGTGGAAACATATTAAATGTCAAAAACACTACCAAGCGATACATCTCATGAACAAAGATAACGAGCCATCGACGGTGAGAGCCCACCGGGAGCGCTCTAGCATCACGGGACGGACTATTGTCGCCGATAAGCCATGCCACCTCCTTACTGTTATTGTTAGTTAGCCATTATTGTCTGTCCGAAATGTGTAATGTTATAATATCAATAAAACGTATGTACATAAGCACGCAACAAGGCATTTATTATGTGTGCAGGAGCTGCCGATGTACATTTCGGGGAAGACAATGCCCGAGGTGCCGGTCGTGTACTCCAGCGTGCAGGCGACTCTCCGCGATAGCGCCAAAAAGGGCCCCGACATGACGCACGGGGCCCCCGAGGTGGGTCCTGCGGCGCCCCCGCCGCCCCCCTCGCCGCCGCCGCCCGCGCCGCCCGACCTGCGCGAGGAGCGTCGCCCAGAACCGCCTCATCGCGCGCTCGACAAAGACAAGGTACTTCGGAATCATCTAGTTGGGGACGTGGGCGGTGCGTCGCTCGCCCCGCACGGCCTCCACGCGCCGCGGTCCGCTCGGTGCTGCTACCTGCTGCGGCCCGCCTGCATTACATCGTGCGCACAAGATATCATGTACATCAGTAGTTCAGATTGTACAAACATACACAGTATGATGATAACGGTTTAAAGTATGAC
Source organism: Apeira syringaria (assembly GCA_934044485.1). Classification (NCBI taxonomy): domain Eukaryota; kingdom Metazoa; phylum Arthropoda; class Insecta; order Lepidoptera; family Geometridae; genus Apeira; species Apeira syringaria. The sequence continues at coordinate 11,373,097 of OW203675.1, read as the reverse complement.
GTGTGTCGCCGGATACGGAGGGAGTTCTGAGTTTTATCTGAATATCGTTATATCGATTCGACATCTCGAACAGTAATGTGCCAACGAGGTGTGTTTTTATCATCGTGTCACAGTCGGGATCCCCCGCCGCGACGACAGGCGCGCGACACTCGGAGGGTGTGAGTAGCGGGGGCGGGGCCGCGGCGGAGCGCCACCTGAGCGCGGACGAGCACGACGGGCTCAGCGAGCACCCCCCCGCCGCCGTGCTGCTTCTCGTTCTGGGTACGTAGCGCCGTCTCACTCGAGCACCTTCAACATTCACGGCACAGATCGTACAGAGGAAGGAATCGGCCCAACGGATTAGCAAATGAATATGGCAGTGGACAGGGCGCATATATGATAGAAGCGCGTATCGGGTCGAGAGGAAAATCACTCGAAGACCTTATGGCCGTTGGGATCGAAAGATTTTCGGATGGGGCCCGCGAAGTGGCAAGCGCAGCACAGGACGGATGACCGACCGGGTAGACAGACGACCCGACTTAGATCGCAGGAAGAGGCCGGATGCGGGGTGCTTTCAACCGATCCTTGTGAAGATCGACGGGGGAGGCACATGTTCAGCTGGGATGATGATGGTGTAATTGATGTATGGGGCTCTGGCTGAGCGCGGCGACGCCCCGTGACGGTAGGGACGGCCTCACCAACCCATGGTCCTACCGACCTTTCGGTTTGGAGGAGTGAACCTGCGAACACTCCGGCTCGCGGCCGGCTCGGCCATCCTAGAGTCGCGTTCCACTCTGCGGGGTTCCCCCCGTCCGTACATAGCTAGGTACATCCGATAGACGCGGGGACAGTGCGTGACGTGTGTGTCTGTGCGCAGGGCTGGCGCTGACGGGCGGCATGGGCGGCGTGGTGGCGTGCCGCGCGCGCGCGCCGCGCCGCCGCGCGCGCCGCGGGAAGCCGCTCGCGCACGACGCCGACTATCTCGTCAACGGGATGTACCTCTAGCGGGCGCCGCTCGCACTCGCTCCGCCTAGATGCTGCGACGTAGGGATGAAGCGCGCTCCTCGGTATCGAGTGTGATGGCGGTGTCGGCCGACCGCTCGGTCGCCACCCGTCCGTCCCGTTCTTATGACTTGCACCTCAAAATAACGTCAAGTTTGAGCTTCACCGAGCTCGGCGACGAGGCTCGAGACAGAGCTGAACGACGACCGCGAACGGCCCGAATAGAATCCATCTTGTAACAACGCTCACTTCTCTTACCTAGGTACTCTAATAATATATATATATAGGTATGTATATACAACTATATCATAGACAATCGGCCAGCGGTTGTCGACGAGACTGCCGACGACGCGGACGGCCAAAGTTGTACCTATATAGGTAACTAGTAGCGCCCCGCGGAGTCACCCGCGTGGATCACGGTTTTCCCGCTATATCAATTATTTCACGGAAATCATATATTTTATTGGGATAAAAGTAGCCTACGTGCTATTTCAGACTATAATCTATCTCTGTGCCAAATCTTATCCAGATCTGTTCAGCCGTTCTGGCGTGATTCGGTAACAAACATCCATCCATCCAAAGTTTGACATCCCACTCCTAGTAATATTATAAATGGGAAAGTTTGCGTGGATGGTTGTTTGTTACTCAATCGCGCTGAAACGGCTCGACAGATTTGGGTGAAATTTGGTACGATACTTTAGTTCCCGGAATAACACATAGGCTACATTTATCATCATCAATCGTCACCACGCGGGTACAACCGCGGGCCGTAGCTAGTATATAATATTAGTGGGATAGGATTGGTCCGTTGTAGAGCTCGGTCCCGCGGGCGCCGACCGGCCGCTTCTACTCGTGCGACGATGACGCTGCGATGGAGCACAGACCCCCTATACTGAGCTCCGCGTCACGGGGAGTGGGTAGCGTGGAGGCACGACGGTAGCGCGACCTATCACTCGAGCTGACGCGTGTATGCGTGACGTGTGCGCGCGCCTCCCCCCCCCCCCCCCCCCCCCCCCTTCCTCCTCGGCCCTGAACACGCCGCTCGCCGGTTTCAGCGCGGACTGCGCACACAAAGGTCCGAAACACACCCCCGCGCCTACTGTGCTGTGCCACAAACGTTGAACGTAACGCTTAGCGCCTGTGCTTCTGGGCGAGGGCGGTCGTTGTTGTGGTGGGTAATTATTGGTGCGGCCAGTGATGTCTACGACCACTGGCGCAGGGACCGACGCGGCCTTCCATCGGGACTCGGCAGACAACGAGTCGGTACCTACCGCACCTACCTACTCTATGGCGCGCTCCTCTCTCTAGAGAGAAGCCGAAACATACATTATCATTGTTGAATTATTTTTTAATCGAAATGTGATCTGTGATTGTCTACACAACTGACCCGACATCGGCCACCGCCGAGCTGGCCACCTCCCTCACTAAATGACAGGTCACCGTCGGGCCGTTGTCCCTTAGGTATATGCTGTACATAAACATCTAGATGTCTAACTTACATATTAGATAAGGTACATTTAGGCCTCGCCTCGTTTAGATTATAACCTAACATTTGTAAATAGTAAGTTATTTTGTAAAAAGTGTATGTACTTAGGTACCTTGTTTCATACGAAAATAGGACATATAAATGTAATTAAAAAATATTACATTAATTAGACTAATTATGTCTACCTACACAATATACACATCTAAGAGTAGATGGTGCGACTTGCGCGACCATCGCCCTGCCTTCACCCATTTTGGTTAAGACTTTGAACAAGGATGTACGTCCAACAACCGCGGGTCCTGGCGGGTCGTGCCTGCTCGCCGATACCAGCGACCGTCCGGGTTCCGAGCCACGCGGCCGCACTCGCCACGGGGTTATGAAGTCCCCACCTGTAACTAGGGAGCTATTGTACCGAGTGCTCGGAGCGCAGTTCCCGGTGTGCACTAACGGATGAGCATCGTCCCCATCGTCCCCGACAGGACGCCGAGTAGCGCTGTCGGAATGTTCCCGTCGGCCGCTGTGCGCTGTGCGCAGCTTAGGTATCACTTTATACGTTTTGGGCTAAATCGTTCTTTAAGTTTTTATCAATAAAGTTACCTTTTGAAATATTGTTAAAGCTTGTTTTATTTAGTCTGCCGACCTGACCGACTACTCCTTATCGTAGAACTGTAACCGCCGACGACCGGACCTCACATAGAACATATTTAGACAATATACCTACTATCAGGGGCGTTACTCAGGGTGATTTACAGAACACGAATAAGGCGTGTATTTAATTCATGTCTGTCTATTATTATATTAACTAGGTATGTACCTTATTATTACAACTCAAGAATGGCTGAATGTAATTTAATTTCCCGTTGTTTTCGTTATCAATGAGATTCCCGGGTTGTTCTACACGGTTACAACGCGGAGCTCCCGGTCGATGAGCATCTGTGCGGGTGTATTGGGGGGCTGAGTAACCATTTACTTAATACAATAAAATGTAATTATTGCCTTTTATTGTAACTACCGCGTGGGATAAACTTTTTCCACGAAACTTCAGGGAACCGAGTTATACGTGGGCAGGTACAGCGACATGTAGTCAATAAGTCCAATTCATTAGATTGATTCTAAATGTGATGTAGACGCGTCGCGTCTGTCAGCGTCAGCGTACGATTGGTCGAGGCGGGGGTGGGGGGCGGAGCGGAGGGGAGTCCCCTACTGGATGACATCAGTAGGTAAGTTGGAGTCATCTAAGTGTACGTTCAGATGGCGTCGGACGTTTCTCTATTCTAAGTATAAATAATTCCGTATTAAAAGCTTCGGTTTCCACTTCGGCCGATGTCCGAACGAACTGATGACGGAAACAGAAAACCAAGGATCTCAAAGCGCGCGCTGACAACAGGCGAGCGCTTTATTAAAACGCGCGTTAGCTTGTGTACGGCCTGAGTAAAATGTATGTATAGTTGTAAACGCGCGTTGAGCGCTCGTCATCTGAACGTAGCTTAAGTGTCCTCTAACTTTCTAAACATTTTGTATGTACCTAGCTATGACAAGGCGGTCCGTGGACAAAACATTGTTTTATTTGCTGATGAATGTTATACACCTCGTGAAGAACGGGACCTATCAGTGGAAATACATCCATGAAATCCTTTAGGTAGATAAAGCGGTCAAGTCACTTCTGGAACAACTTATAACAATTATACCGTCGATCGTCTAATAATTAAAACATACAATTGATATTAGTATTGAATACTGCACCGTGCTCCCCCGAGATACGGGCCGTATCTGTTATATTAGTATTGAATACTGCACCGTGCTCCCCCGAGATACGGGCCGTATCTGTTATATTAGTATTGAATACTGCACCGTGCACCCCCGAGATACGGGCCGTATCTGTTATATTAAATAATAACTAACGAATATATTGGTAGACAAGATATTGTGTCCAGCCCACTGTGTCCACAGAGCATACTAAACGTTTTGATAAAATCGATCACTCGCTATTCTAACGAGTAAACTCGTAAATGCAGGAATTAGGAGGTTCTCAATTCGACCCGTATGTTTTATTGTTTAATGTTTGTTACTCCATAACTTCTGACTGGGTGAACCGATCTTGATCGTTCTTTTTTTATTTGAAAGCTGGTGCTTCTCGTGTAGTCCCATTTCATCAAAATCGGACAAGCCGTTTTTGAGTTACACTCCAAAAACTGAAAAATGCGTGCTTATACCTAGATCACAACAGAACTGCAAACATGACCGCGACACCGGCCCCCCGCGGCGCGGGGGGTACACGTATGCGAGTTTTGATTGAAACGGTCATCAGACAGATCAAAAAATATGGGCTGTACAAGTTGGGTTTCGAAAGGAAATGGGATCTACGGATCGCGCCCTCGCGGTGCGTCACCGAACAATGTTGGGCTGTACAAGAGGGGCGGGTTGCGATCGGTGATAGTCCACCTGCCGCCGCGCGCTCCTCGCGCTCGGCCCGCGCGCTGCGAGCCGCGCGCCGTCGAACGTTCCATTCCACGCTTCATTTCGAGAGCTCACGTCGAAGTTATTTCTTTACAAACGATAAACAAGGGAGAGATAATAAAATAATATAAATGGTAAATCTATTTAATGTTGAGAGTTCGCTCGATCATTGCAATCGTATATTTACATAATAACTATAGTATATATGTATAAGTACATAATCATATAAGGCTTCTCGACGATACGAGCACCGCCGCGGCGCGCCGTGTCGGGCGCCGGCGCCGGCGCGCCGTCCACCGACACAACGGCGATAATAATGTTCATATACCTCCAAATATCAAACGGCGTCACTCGAACATCGTTTCGACGTCTCGGTACGTTTTAAGGTTAACCGAACAGTGCATTCGTAGTTTATACAACAAAACAGGAACGGGAAGGCACTAGCGCGGGGCGAAGGGGGGCGAAGGGCACGCCCCCGAGACGGACTCGATTCGCCACTTTCGTTCGAAACGTCTCTTTCTATCGCGAAACGGTCGCCGGGAATCGAAATCGAAGGGCGCGCATACATTGGCGACGACGCCGCGCACTCGTCGTGCGCGGGGCGGGGGGGTCACAGCGCGCGCGGCGGTGCGTGCGCGTGCGCGAGCTGGCAGTTCTCCACGTACAGCTCCTTGACGAGCGCGTCCGCCGCGCACAGTCGCGCCTGCAGCCGCCGCACCGCGCCCTCCGCGCGCCCGCACCGCGCCCAAAGCGCGGGCGCGGGAGCGGGCGGAGGCGCGGGCGCCGGCGCGCGCTCGGCCCGGGCGAGGCGCGCGTGCAGCGCGGCGAGGCGCGCGCGCGCGTCGCGCCGGTAGCGGCGGAACTCGGCGTCGAGGTCGGCGACCTGCGCCTCGAGCGCGGCCGCCTCGGGGATGGGCGCGAGCGCGGGCGCGGGGGGCGCCAGGCGCCGCTCGAAGGCGGCGATGCGCGCCACGAGGTCGGCGAGGCGCGAGGCGGAGGCGCGCGCGTCCGCCTCGTGCGCCGCGCGCTCCGCCGCCAGCTTGCCGCTCCAGTACTCCTCGCACGCCTCGTACTCCCCGCGCAGCGCCTCCACGCACCCCTCCAGCTCCCTGCGACACCGCACCGCTACTCTCTCTCCTTCTCCGCCGCGAGCCAGCCTTTCGACTTCTCGTCCACCGGAGCCACTTTCGAGCTCACTCTGATATACTCATTCCTCATCTCGTCCAGTCTACCTTATCTAGTCGTCCCGCACATCCATCTTCGCATGCACTCTCCTTTCGCGGACATCATTCAAATCCACACATCGTGACAGGTGTCACTGTGGTTTAGTAAACTTCGCCTTGAGTTTCATCGTTAATGCCCATGCAAAGTCAAAACTCGCGGATCGTATACGGACCCTGAGGCCCGTCTCTATTCCTTCCGACCTGCTTTTATCCAGTTCCATTCGCCTCGGCCAACCTCGGCCGACGTTTTGGATCAACGAACCGAATACGATCCGAGGTCCTGACACCGACCGGTGGGATACACCATGTGACCATAGTATATGAGTTTGTCCGTCTGCACGTCGCGCGCTCGCACACTGTCACGTGCAGCAGGGAGCACTCGCGCTCGGTGCGAGCGCCGACTCTTATATTATCTTATTGTGTTATTTATAAGGGCCGCTTGTTTTACTTCTAAACGCGAAAACTATTCAAGACTAATGTAAGTTTATTGTCTGGAATCTATCATTGTGAAATAAAGCCGTTTGTTTTCCATGTAAAATGATATAGTACAGGGGTAAAAGATTTGTTGTTTCACCGAAGTGACGGAACAGATGTCGTTTTTGGTTTTACTGCTCGTTAGTCCCGCGCCCCCGGATCGTTCCCGCCGCTTCCCCGCTCTGTCCGGGATCACGTTTCCATCGTCTCCGACGGGAACCTCTATCTACCTCGTGTATTACTGATGTCAGTGTATACATGACGAGGAGGAATAGAAGAGGGCTCAAAGCCGATCCCCAGTGTGAGCCTACAATCACATCGAGTGCGCCGGTAACGCGAGCTTCGGAGTGCAACCTCTCGAGGGACGCGATCGTATGAGTTCCTAAGGTGACCGGAACCCATAACTATTGGTGCGCACGTGTGCACTTCGCACAATCGCCGGACGGCGGATATGGCGCGCCTCGTCCTCGAGCCCTACACTACACCCGTCGTCCCCTCTATTGTGGAAAGGTTCAATGAAACTAGACTCACTTCACTAGCTCTGTGAGCCGCTGCTTCTCTTCATCTCGAGAGCTCTGTTCCAGGTCACGCTCGTCCTCCGCACTTCCCCCCGGGAGCCGGTCCCGGGCCGCGCGCTCGGGGTCGGCCGGTGGAGACTCCACCATCGGATCGGTGCTCGACGCATTCTCCTACAAAATAAATGTATATAACTCCGGAGCTGACACGCCTTTTCGGCTCTCTTTTCAGTCTGGTATAGTACCAAAAGCGTGGAAGCTTGCCAATGTACGGCCTGTCCCCAAAACGGGTAGTCGTGCCGACCCTGCTAAGCCTACACCGTTTCTAGCCACGGTTCTCAGTCATCCGAACGTGTTCTGAATTCCTTCCACGTTTATAGTGCGTACTGCCAGGGAGAGAAACTCAATGCCTGAATCTGTGTTTCCCGATCGATACAACCCCGGAATGTTCAAGTCGCGAGGGAATAGGTTCCTTCCAAGTTTACGTGCAACACCATAGACCGCATCGTCACTTAACATCATGTGAGACAGTGGTCAAACGTAAGCTTATAATCAGTAAAAACAAAAAACGTATAAATTTGACCCGTTGTACCCATTTGAATGAACGACAAGTGAAGATAAAGGGAATGAACATGTGAATCCATTCATTTTAACCATTGTAATCGGCCCACAGCGAGGGTGAGCTTATTCTCTTTTATATATGTACATGGCTCCGCACATCTGTGTATGTAGCCAGCGCCAGGTTTCAAAGATTTTCAGGTTGATGGTAAATTGAACACAACATTCTCAGACAAAGCTGCGTCAGTCAATCCTCTGTAAAACAACCTATCTCAAAATCGGCTGAAACGATTTTAATGAATTTTTCATATAGATAGAGTTGGGTTTATCAATATTTTTTGTGTATGTCTGTTAAAACGCAACATCACACGAAATGTTTTTTTATAAAAGTTATATTTTTGCTGCGGCACCATCTATGAAACAGCGAGCGATGCTCGGTCCGCGAGCGACTAGTAGCTTATCCACCAAAAGGTAAACTGAAAGGTGTGTAATGTCTAGTATTGACAAAACGATACAATATCAGCTTTCCACTGCGCCGCCTACAACTCGATGGCTGTCTTAGTCTTGTGTGAATCTTAGAGAAATTAGGTTGCAGGCAAATATTTGTGTAAGGCGCGTTTGTTTAAGATGGATCTGTTCAGTATATTCAGTATATCAATTTTATGCTTCTTACTTGTTAAAAAATCATGAATTTTGTTTGATTTTCTACTAAGTTGATGAAACACATCAATGAACACATTCATTCTCAAAGCTCATATTACCCATTGATTGTTGAATTACCATTAATGGAGTGACTTTAATTGTAGTTTTCTTATAACTGAAAATAACTGTAATAAGGATGAATTTTGTTGATAAAGAAAAAAAGCCTGTGCGTTAATAGTAGCGCTTATGTTTCCACTATATCCAGGGACTATTGTGTGTGGCTCAATTGTGATTATCAGCAGAGATTCGTCATTTTTGTAAAAGAGTGGTTTTTTAACCGACTTTAAAAAAGGAGTAGGTTCTCAATTCGACCCGTATGTTTTTTTTAATGTTTGTTACCTCATAACTTCTGACTGGGTGAACCGATTTTGATCGTTCTTTTTTTATTGGAAAGCTGATGCTTCTCGTGTGGTCCCATTTTATCAAAATCGGACAAGCCGTTTTTGAGTTACACTCCAATAACTGAACCACCTAGACGATATTGTAGTAGCGGGTGAAGACATCGGTGAACATACCTACACCACACTGAAAATTGATCCCATGAGTAACAAAGGTCACTAAAAATATGGAAAAAAAAATTTTGTCAAAAAATGGAACCGACTTCAACACTCTAATTTGTCGAAGTCTGTACCATGAGCACAATATTTTGATCTTAGTTACTTTTGAACTATCATGGTACCGACTTCGACAAATTTTTTTTTTATTGGTTTTTAGAACTGGTTGTACACAGCAAGGTATAAGAATCACTTAGTTACAATTGTTATACGTATGGCTTGTACATGTGTACACCCTTCTAGGTGTGAACACAGCGCGCTTATTATAAAGAGTGCTCTAAGATTGTATTAATGATAAAAAGTAAGCTGAATAACATATAAAATATAAAATTAATTTAAATTACCCACGAGAACATAGGATCATTGAAAAGTCTTTTAAATGAACAGACTGAACAGTTAAATATATCTATATCCTGGCAAATATGGTTGTAGGAACAACACAGGCGATACAAAGATGAATGCTGACCACAATTATTTCACACTTTTGAGTGTTGAAGTCGGTTCCATTTTTTAGTAAAACATTTTTACCTTTTTTGTCAAGTAAGGATGAATAGACAGTACAATATTCAGCAACTTAAATGTCATTTATGTCGGGATGTCAGCGGGGGGCGTGGGGGGGACGTCGCTGCCGGACTTATCGCCCCCAGATTGAATAAGAATCATTCACCTCATCACATTCGGGAAGCAGCACGGAGCGAAGTTCAGCGGACAGGTCATCTCGCGGGGGCGGCGCGGGCGCGGGACCGGGGGCAGCGGAGGTCGGCGCGGGGGCAACGGAGGTCGGCGCGGGAGCCGGCCGGCGCACGGCCTCCAGTGCGGCGCACAGCTCGTCGGCGCGGTCGCGCAGCCGCTGGTTCTCGCGCTGCAGCTCCGTAGCGCGCGCGCGCATCGCCTCCGCCGCCCGCTCCACCTCCGCCGCGGCGCAGGCGCGCGCCTCCGCCTCACGCGCGCGCACCGCTGAGCGTGCGCCGCTCCGCTCCAGCGCCGTAACGCGCTCAGAGGCGAGCGCGAGGCGCGCCTCCGCCTCGTCGGCGCGGTGTCGCGCCGCCTCCGCTTCGGTTCGAAGGCGCGTCTCCGCGTCGAGTCGCCGCGCCGCCTCGGCGTCGGCGCGCGCGCGCTCCGCCTCGGCGCGCTCGCGCTCCTGCGCCGCCTCCTCGCGCGCGCGCCGGGCCTCCTCTGCGTGCTTCGCTTCGGCTCGCTTGAGACTCGTCTTCAGTTCGTTCTCGATGCGCGCATGGCTCTCGTCCATCTCCTGTGCGAGGAGACGCGCGCGTTCGTTCGCCTCGGCCACGTCGCAGCGAAGCTGTGGATTTACGCATTATAACAATATTAACCATTGAAAGAAGTACATTTCATGTAGAACTAATTTGTCTGAATACATACTTAATGTGTTAATTATTCTGTAGTTATACACGATGAGCTGTATGATGAGCTGTATTGGCTTTATGTATCTAGTTATTACTACTATATACTAATCAAATTCAGTGTTACTATTCGTGAGGACCTGTAATTGGCCTCCTGTTTTATATCCGTATATCTATTATGTATAACGGCTGTTGGTCTTCCTTTAAATTAAATAAATAAGTTTGTGTAGCTGATGGTCGTCCAAATAAATAAATAATGCCTGTCTTGATTTCAGGAGTACACAACAGTGGATGTGGGAATAGTGCAATGATTCCCAAGTGGATATACTGTGTGAACCCCATTATTTATCAGGTTATTCAATGTTATTTTGTTTAGTCTGTTATTTAAACATGCCTATTTTTTTCTCTTTTCGGCAATAAGTACATACTTCAACAGGATAGTAGTTACATTTAACTCTCGTTTTATGTTCAACAAACACCAATGAACTAATGATGTAATGCACACTTCAGGTCTAGAAGGAAATATGTAACCGTGAGATATTGATGTGAGATATGTGGGCTTGATATAAAAAAAAACAGCTAAACGACATTAAAAAACAGCTGAAAAGAAAAATTAAGGACTTGAATGAGTTGATGAGTTCATGTGAAAGTTTCTCAGTGAAGTAACAAACGAGAGTTCATCTAAACGTTTGATATGGAAAACCACAAAGATTTCAAGAAAAAGAAATGATGCTTCTCCCACCACTTACAACCCTAGATGGTGCTTGGGCCAGAAATAATGACCATATAGCAACTACGTTTGGAAACAACACTTGGAAAACATATTTCAACCTTTCGTAGAGAACTTGGATAAACATATTATTAATATAAGCCTTCTGTCAGATATTTCACAATTGGTTAGGTTCTTTAGTTGTTTTATTGGTTACAATATCTGTGCTTTGTTATATCAAAGGCCTCCTCCAACTGACTCCACTCTCACTTTAGGTTCTCTGGCTAGTGATGTACCGCCCGCCACTGCCTTAATTTCGTCAACCCATCGCCTAAGGGGTCTGCCTCGTTTTCTCATCTTGTTGCCTGTGTACCAGTTCATCATAATTTCGACTACTCAGAATATGCAAATATGAGGGATGTCATACGGATCTCGACGGTGCCTATAAACCAATTTGAGATAGAAGATACTATCAATTTGAGATTGCACTATTTTAAGGCATATAATTATAACAGCTATTTTGTCTCTCACAGAGGGAGGAGAGGGGGGGTAGCATGGTGATGTCTTCTACATCTTGGTTTTTGTCATCAGTATTTATCATTTTACATTTGAATTGTAGGTATCTCATACACCTATGTTGAATTGAATGAGTTGATTTAATCTCTGTGACCTTTACCAGAACAGCCAGTTGTGGCGAGTTCAGGTTCATTTTGTTAAATATTGTGAGCTCTAAATATTGTGAGCTCTCACAAGCCGATTCAATAGCCACCTCCAGGTATACCCCCAGCTACTGGAATAGTCCAATAAGAGAAAACAAATGTTCAGAGTTCGGACACATTTCATCAGAAACGTTGAGCCCTCACTACTAGACTCAATGGAGTCACTAGACTCGATGGAGTCACTAGCCACTAATGGGCAATCAGGCACATCCTGCCATTTAGAAGTTGGACACACCTTATCACGCTCGGCGGCGAGCGCAGCACGCGCGGTGGCAGCAGCGGCGGCACGGCGGCGGGACAGCGCCAGCGCAGCCACCAGCACCGACTCGCGCGCGCTGCGCGGGCCCTCTAGCGCGCGCACCTCCTGCTCCAGCACGCGCTCTACGCTCCCGGCACCGCCCAGTTCCGCCAGCAACTGCCGAGGCCGCGGCACGCCCGCACCCACCCACGCCTCCACCACCTCCTCAGCCGACGGCTCTTCCGCCCCCCGCACGCACTCCTCGCCTTCACCCGCCCTCGCCTCCTCCGTCGCACCCCCGAGAGAACGATTCAGCTGATCGAAGAAATCGCCCACTGTCGTCTCGGAGGTCGCGGATTCGTCGAATATACGCTCCACAAGGCAGCGGTCGATCGAGTGCATGCGCAGCGTGCGGCAGAGCGCGAGCGCCTCCTCGCGGTCAATGCGCCGGTCATGGTGGAGCGCGAGCTCGCCTTCGCCCTCGCGCGTCTCGGCGGCGGACGCGCTGCGCCGGTAGCGCGGCCGCCGCTCCTCGCCCTCGAGGCGCGACGCCGATGCGGCGCGCGGCTCGTCACCGGCGCTGGCGTGCTGCGGCCGCGACCGCCGCCCGTACCGCTTGGAGCCGAACACGAAGCGCGGCTCTATCTCGCGCTCGGCGCCTCCGGCCTTTGACTCGCCGGCGGGCGGCGGATCGGTCGGCGCGGGGGGCCCGTCGGGAGGGTCGGTCACTGCGGAGGACACGTCGGGTGGGACAGTCGGCGAGGGAGGTCCGTCGTACGTGTCGGTTGGCGCGGAGGGCCCGGCGTGCGGCTCGCCGAGCACGGCCAGCAGCCCACTGCGGAACTGCGCGAACGAGACGCGCCCCTCACGCCGCTCGAATAGGGTGTCCACGAGCGTGGCGCTTCGCTCTTCCAGCTGCAAAGCGTCACACAGATTGTTAACTGCGGTTTCATCCAGGGATTCTTCGTTGTGTACGTCGAAAGATTTAAACACTGAATATAATTGTTGTTCGTAATGATTCATAGCGAGATCATCCATGGTCGCTAAAACTTTCGTTCTTCGTTCGCCTCAGGCCTAGTAAACATTACCTACGTAGGTGCACCATTATGTTTAGGTATATCACTCATTTATTGATGACTGACTGAGAAAAGCAGGAAAATTGTCGCATGTTATCAGGATTGTTTTCTTCCTTTTCTCCGAAAGAAATAAATTAAACTTTTTAATTAAAAAAGTAATTATAATCCAATACATTTCAAAACTGCTCATAGCTACAAGTTTGTCATATCTGTATTCTATACAATCACCATGCATGCATGAACTGTCAGCGTTGCCAGCGGTGCCAATATATTTAATGCTAAACCAGTCCCGAAAAGTAGCTAGATAACCAGATTATCGACACTAAGTAGATGGACATAGGATAAGAAATTTTATTTAAACCAGCACGAACTATAGCAACAATATATAAGTATCGTATATTAATATCGTATTATCAATAAGGGTCGCTTGTATAATCCAGTTCTAAAAATGAAAACTATTTAAAGCTAATAGTTCTTTTTTTTATATACTGTATAGGTCTAACGTTTAGCCACTACATAATATATTATATGTAAGTTTATCATCTTTAACCTACAATTGTTTGTAAAATAAAGTTGTTTGTTTTCCATATAAAATAAAATAAGATAACTAGTATACATAATAATTGAAATATATTTTTGTAATATATTTTAATTACTTTCTAGAGTTATTCTAATTATTTCATATACTGTGCTTAAGCTGTTGGTTTTCCAATAAATAAATACCAAAACGTCAGCTATGGTAGCTAATTGCGTTATTTCCCATATGGTATAAATGAACCTACCTAGCAAAGCTGACATAGTGCTGTCTGAGTGTGGGTCTGAGCTTTTGGTCAGAGATCAGCTCATATAATGCTGCAGACAAATCTGCATAGCTGATTTTCACCTTAAAGTAACGCGCGAAAATCAGTCAATTACAGTGACAGAATAATAATAACAGTAAGTAAATATTATTAAACCTATGAATTGAAACATTAAAGAAATCAGTAACTTCACATCATTGCTTAGTTACAGTGGCCTTAAAAAAATATTTTAGAATTTTTCATGTACCAAACTACTGCGATAAATAAAATAATGCATAATAGTTTACAATAATCAAAATTTAACAAATTTAAATAGTGTTTTATAGATACCTAGGATATACACGGTTAACCCCTTAAAATTTGGCCAGTAATTTATTTTTAGCAACAATATAAAAAAATATCGAATTTGCAAATCACAAAACAAATATGTGCCACAGAGTCAGAACACATTCATATATATGCACCTAACGTGCAAAGATACCACGTGTCGCGATACACACAATATCACGCAGAAAAATTGGTTGCCTGTAAAGTCGGTATACGGGCAAAAGTTTTACGTGACAACGACTTTGAGTGCCTTTCACTTTTTATGTCTGTCTCTCTCGCTCTTAGGCGGGCTTACCATGCCCGAGTGGAAGGGACGCGTGCCTCTCACTCGCTCTCATTGTGAGCGCATAACGTGAGCGGAGCGTAACGCAGTTTCTTGAAGTGTCACCCGGCAAACCAATTTATAAGACGTTGTCACGTCAAAAATATAAAATACACATGCTCCCACTGACTGATGACGAAGAGAGATGACAGCAATATAGCGTCAACCAAAGCAGAGCTGCTTGGAGAGATCAAGAGCTTCTATGGACAGCTACAGGTATACTTCGGTCGCTAAACCTGTTGACAGCTTGGCCAAAGACTAAAGAGCCAAGCTGACCCGTCACTATACCGAAGACTTCCCGGATATCAGCCTGTACGAGATTAGGATGGCCCTGAAGCAGCTTAAAAACAACAAGGCGCCAGCTGCCGACGGAGTCACATCAGAGCTTCTGAAGTCCTGCAGAAGCTTTTTGATTACGTTGTCCTCGAAGGGTAAACGCTGAAAGCATGGAACAGACGCGTAGTAGTAGAAGACATATGTGTAGACATGCTGAACAAATTCATAAGTCATAACGAAATTGAAAGTCAGTTTGTTGTCTCTCACGCTTTAACTTTTAAAGTAATCATGAAATTTAGCATGAACATCGTTCAGAATGTAGTGAAAGGCTGCATCATCTTCGTTTTTTATCACTGATCGGGTAAAATTCATCATATAGATTAATTTATTGTTTTACAATGATATCAGAAGTGAGAAGGAGGCAAAAACCATTTTTGCCATAAAATAGAACCGACTTCAACATTCAAAAGAGTAAAATAACTTGTTGAAGTCGGAACCATGATTGTTCAAAAGCAACGATCATCAAAATATTGTGCGCATAGTACCGACTTCGACAAGTTATTTCAAGTGTTGAAGTCAGTTCGATTTTTTTAATTATTTTATATTCATCCTTTTCAGTGACCCTTTCTGCTCACGGGATCAATTATCATTGTGTATGTTCTCCAATGTCTTCAACCGCTACTTGAATATCGTCGATGTATGCTTATCACTTTTCAGTTATTGGAGTGTAACTCTCAAACCGCTTGTCCGTTTTTGATGAAATTTTAATGTGATGACCACGGAAGTATACTCTATCAAACAAAAAAGAACCATCCCTCCACGACACCAACCACCGATTTCTTCACTCGCAATTAGAGGCCGTTCAAGTATTACGTAAGCACTACACGGGTCGGTCTGGATGATGATTACGTGAGTAGTTATTTTCTTTTTTTATGATATATATTATTATAAAGGGTGTTTTGATATACTTCTGTATATCAAAATAGGATAAAGGGTGCAAGTAAATAGACACAACATTGAGTAGCTAAAATCCACTATCATCGAAAACTTATATAGAATCATGGATTCGGGTATCATGGCCTGTTAATTGGAATTGATGTGTACTTATACCAAAAGTTTTACAGAAGTTTGTTTTGTTCGTAATATTACTTAAGATATTATTGTACTATATTTGTTCCTTACTCTATGTAGAATACCGTCTCAATTAAGTTAAAGTTAGTATTCATATAAACATTAACACTGAAGATACGCCCCAGCTTCACGGTAAATAAAGTAAAAATTGTAAGCTTTCCTAATTTTTTTGTATATATATTATATCCTATGTCACCTGGGCATAGGTCAAGCTTCCCAACAGAGAAAAAAAATTCAAATTGGTTCATTCGTTTCCGAGCTAATTAATGGAGCGATTTGAAATTTTTTTTCTCTGTTGGGGAGCTACACTATACATACAACAATGCATACAAACAAGCAAACAGTTAAATCTTTCCTCTTTATAATATTTCGATAGGTTGTGTGAGTTAAAGTCCTCTACCCTAAGCCTGTTTCCTTATATCCAGAATTACAAGTGCTGCTCATGAATCAATAATAAAAAAGCATTAAAAGAAAAAATGCATATAACAACGTTTACGTAAGCATGGGAAGGGGGTAAGAGCTGTGCCTACTTTTGCTGACAGAGGGGATGGAGGGGTAAATAATTGTAATAAATCTGCTTACGTAATACTTGAACGACCCCTTATAATGTCATCCGAGTAGACGGAAAACTTTTAAGTTAATGGAGTATAACTCAAAAATAGCTGAACCGATTTTAATAAAAATTAAAATAGGGCAACTCGGGCAGTATCAGCTTTCAAATGAAAAAAGAATCATTTTAATCAGTTTACCCACTCGCAAGTACTAAGGTAATTTAAAAAAAATCAGACGGGTTAAGAAACTCCTCCTTATCCTGATCGGTTAAAAACTATTGTTTTAACAGAGTATGAGAGATATAGGACAAATAACCATACGAACGAAACATTTATTATATTATTTATGGGAATAATTGTAAACTGTTAAAGTCAGATGCCAGATCCACTCCAGTCCAGACCATCATACTTGCTGTCAAAATGATATGCCAGATCATTAATAAAAACAAACCACGTACAAATTATAAATACTGTGTCGCTACGTCGAAGAGTTGCTATGGTCTAAAAGTAGCCAGAACTAGCTACAAAGTAGCTAAGTTGGCAACAATCTATAAAGATAGTGTTTCTGTCATCTGTCTATGACACAAACAAACAACTGTCATTTACTATGGCACCACAGATGCTAATGGCAAGATAGGAAACTTGGATGAGCCAATAACAGACAGCTAAATTTCATTTAGCCAGACACATTTTTTAAATTTTGGCAATTGAATTACGTTAGGTACAGACGTTAGGTACACATATGCCTAAATCGATAGCCAAAAATAAAAAAGCAACTGTGATATGTATTATACGGGGTACTATTATGGTAATTATTAATTTATATTATGTTATCACGGTCCTATTACAATAAAATACTTTGCTTTATTACTATTGCTACTTTTTCCACTGCATAAGCCTTACAATTTTTATGATTACAGCCTGAAACACAACACTTTATAAGCCAATGATATTATATGCTTATATGAGGTAGATGTCGCACAAGCGCGCGGAAACTGAGGCGGCAAAATTAAGTCAATTGTAGTAATTTTCATTATGACGCGTATTTCAAGCGCAAGTCTAAACATATAGTTTAATAATTTTTTTCATTAATCAGAAAGCGAAATTTGTTTCGTCTTCGTGATACTATTTTATATTATTGAACAGCTGAAACCTTAATTTCATCGTAAGTAGCTAATGTACTATTACTAATATAAGTCCTAACCTATGCCTAAATTTGTAACACAGGATTTATACGTCCAAAAATTAAATACATTTATTAATTATATATTAAGTTAGCTGCGTCCCGCGGTTACACCCGCGTGGTGATTATGATGATGATGATCCTACGTTGCTTTCTATTGGTTAAAGTATCGGTTCAGATATCGGTAGATACATAGTTTAACACCTACAACCCAATGATATTATATGTATAAATGAGGTAGATGTCGCACAAGCGCGCGGAAACTGAGGCGGCAAAATTAAGTCCATTGTAGTAATTTTCATTGCGATGCGTATTTCAACCGCAAGTCTAAGCATATAGCTATCCTTTTCTATATTATTTGTACCGTATTATCTGCTGCAGTAAGCATGTTTATGTCGTAAAGGAACAAAATCTAAGCACCGCGCAGTATGAATATACGTCATCTTTAGTAAAACATCATTGTAAGCACTTATTGTGCTGTTTCACGTTTTGGAAATCGGAGGAGTGTAACATCACTTGATTTTCGACTGCTAACACAATAATGAATTCAGCTAGAACCACACATATTTAAGATATTCATGACGAATTGTCGATTTCAATGTTAAAGGATACGTATAAGCACGCAACACAAACTAAGTAATATACGATGCTTACGCATTTTATTATCAATCAACATGGCCGTAATGATCCCCCATCGGTACTACCCCGGAGGATGTATCGATCGAGAAACACAATCAGGCAGTGAGTTCCACTCCCTGGCAGTACGCACTATAAACGCGGAAGGAAAACGCTTCGTGCGTAACGGTTGTATATTTGCCATGTGGCGGTGGTGCATAGTCGTACGTCTGGCTGACCGATGATAGAATAGAGATGTTGAAATTAAATTGTGTAATTCCAGTGCACATTCACCGAAATTTAACCGATAGAAAATCGATAGGCAATCAACTCTACGTCGGTGTTCAAGGCTCTGTAGCCTAGTATGTTCGACCAGAGAGTCGCTACCGATGATCATTATGGTTCGCCTTTCTATAGAGTCCAAAGCTTCAAGTTGGTATTTGGCTGAACCATCCCAGAGATGCGAACATGACGACCATGCACGTCCGGACTTGTGCCTGATATAGGCTAAGCATCTGCCCCAGCGTGAAGTACTGTCTCACCTTGGCCAATATGCTTAACTTTTTGGCAGCCAAGTGCGCTTTCGACTCTTTATAGCTTCCAAAGTTCAGCGTAGAAGTCAGTGTTACGCCAAGAAGCTCCAGTTGGTTGGTTATCGGAACGGGTACATCTTGAATATCACTCCGTTTTGCAGTGAATAGACACGCCTGAGTCTTAGTGGTATTGAACTGGACTACATTGGCATCGCCCCCCTTGGAGAGATCCTTGAGAGCCAAGTTCAATCGACCAACCATAGCCTCTCTGAGTGACGGGACCTGTGCATGACTGACCGAGCGCTGGATGTATAACTCTACAACTGTGCTGTCGTCTGCATACCCATAGGTACCGGGCTTTAGCAGATTGTTAATATGCACCAAAAAAAGAGTTGCGGAAAGTACCGACGCCTGAGGAACCCCGGCTATAACAGCCAATTGATCGGAAGAGCAGCCATCAATGACTACTCGTATCGATCGATTCCTCAAGAAATCCGCTGTCCAAACCCGTAGTCCAGCATGCAAGACGTAAGAAAAGAAAGCTTGCCAATAAGATTGTCATGCCAAACCCTGTAGAAAGCCTTAGAAATATCGAACGCCAACGACGCATACACATATTGTAAGTACCTATACGTAATTTACACGAGAGCTGTCAAATACGACGATTCTTTTGAATATTCATGATTTAAAAATGTTTCAATATCTATAATATTAGCTTGAATCATAACGAGAATTATATTTTCGTAATTGAAATAGAAAGAAATTACACTGGCGTATTTTTTCAAGTTTTTTTATCTACTCACATCAGCTGTAGCTACTGTGAGCTGTCAAAAAACGCTCACAAAAGACCCAGCCTCGGAGGTGGGTCAACACTGGCAAATCACGGTGACGTTTTTAACACTTTTCTTGCATCTCGAACTGCGAACGAAAAGTTCAAAACGTCACCTGTGCCAAAACGAACGCAGAACGTGACCGTTTTTAACTCATAAAGCCCATCTCGAACGCAATAAGTACAAATTAAAAAATAATAGTAAAAGTAAATTGTACGTACCAACTCACGGTAGTATTACATTCTCTAGGGTACCAACACCAGTCACTTCACTAGTCAGTGGTTTATGTTCATTGATGTTAAATAATAATAGGATATCCTGTGATGTTTTTGTCCATTGTTTTACATGTACAAGTTGACTTGATTTGATTTAAATGTGGAATTCTTTTGGATACACAAATTACGTTTGCTTAGGAACAAGTGTCATCATTTAATTAAATTTTTAGTATGTCATGTAAAGTTTACATTTTTCACTAAATTGTAGCTTCATGAAAGTTTTGGCCCTTGGAATACAACTACGTATCTAATCCAGATTTTATTGACGTCATAATCTAGGATTACAAAAACCTTTGCACCAGTGCAGTGCTGTTTAACCATTAATTAAATGGGTTAATAATGTGCAAGTGCTACCTAATATGAAGGATAAATTAAAGTATGTTTATTGGACCAACTCAAACGAAAAACTGTGCCTAGACTGGCATGAAAGACATTTTCCTGATGGTCTTACAATGATAAAAAATAACTCTTACACTCATCAAGTTGTTATTGCAGTGAGCCTATTTGCTATGATGATATCTTTTGTACTGTGTTTATTTCTGGTGTGGGATCTGAATGCAGCTACTGTTATAGACACATTAGGGGTAGTAAAGCATGGTAATGTGATATCCTGCTACTATAATACTCCTGATCGGAGTAATGCATCATCCAACCAGCTACTTCCATCTCATATCGACCCTTATTTGTGTACACATATCAATGTTGCTTTTGCTCGCGTAGTACATAAAGAAATTTTTCTAGAGCAGTCACAGTACATAACTTTGCATGAGGTTGTTCAACTGAAGCGAGCAAATCCACTATTAAAGGTGCTACTGTCAGTCGGCGGTGCTGGGGAAAATAATGGATTTTCACAAATGGTAATTGACCATGCTTCCAGAAAAGTATTCATTAAGTCTGTTAAAAATATTTTAAGGAATTACAATCTCGATGGAATAGACTTGGACTGGGAATTCCCAGCTTTACATGTACAAGAGACTAACATAGCTACCAGAGAACGGCAGCACTTCTCTCAACTCCTAAGAGAAATCAGGATGGAGTTTACCAGAGAAAAAAGAGATTACTTACTCACAGTGGCCATCGCCGCTCCACAAATAATCGTAGACGTCGCATACGATGTGGATCAGATCAATCTGTATGTGGACTTTGCTAACATAATGTGTTACGACTATCATTATTACACAACCTTCACTCCTTTCACCGGATTGAACAGTCCATTATATGCGAGAGCTAACGAAGGGCTGTACCTGGCCACTCTCAATATCAACTATACAGTTCAGATGTATATAGCCAAAGGCCTTGACAAAACAAAGATAGTGGTCGGCATACCTACATACGGCCACACATTCAAGTTGGTGAACACGGATAATCCTAGAGTCGGCAGTCCAGCTTCCGGTTTCGGCAGTCTGGGCGGTCTCGGGTTCGTGAACTATCCCGGCGTGTGCTCGTTCCGGGAGAGCGGGAACGTGACGGTGCAGTACGACGCGGGCGCGCGCGTGCCCTACTCGTTCCGCGGCGCCGAATGGGTCTCGTACGACTCCCCGCGGAGCGTCACCGAGAAGGCCGACTACGTGAAGGAGAGCGAGCTGCGCGGAGCCATGATATATTCGCTCAACGCGGACGACTACGAGGGCGCGTGCACGGCGCGAGGCGGCTCCGGCGGTGGCCGGTTCCCGCTGGCGCGCGCCGTGCGCCGCGCTCTGCTGGGCGCCGCGCCCGCGCCCGCGGTGCGCTCGCACGTAACACCGCACGCACTGAGACTATAGGTGATACACCGTTCGCGCGCGCCGAGTTTTACTTTAAAATTACCTGTTTCTTTTTAGTGACGTAAGTTATTTTATACATCGTGCAGGATTTCATGGTCGAGTCGCGGACGGCGGGCGGGCGGCGAGGCGGCACTGGGCTCGCGGCTCGCGGACGGCCGGTGGCGGGTCGCGGCGGAGCGCCCACGCCTGCCGCGAGTCTACAATCGGCGCTGCGCTAGAGTGTAATGTGTGCGTGGGCTGCTCACCCGCACAGAA
Source organism: Apeira syringaria (assembly GCA_934044485.1). Classification (NCBI taxonomy): domain Eukaryota; kingdom Metazoa; phylum Arthropoda; class Insecta; order Lepidoptera; family Geometridae; genus Apeira; species Apeira syringaria. The sequence goes on along the minus strand of OW203675.1, from coordinate 11,351,180 downwards.
CATCGCGCTGCATTCATTACGACTCTAATTAACTTTTACAGTTGGAAAATACTCGACCGACTGTTCACCGCTCGCTGGTTCCCCTCGAGTGGTCGCTCATCACACGCGAGCGCGAGCACGACGCCCGCAGCGGCGCGCGCGCGCTAGCTCGCGGCTCGCGACAGGCGGCCGCTTCATATCGGCGCGAAACCTGTCAAGCGACAAACATGATTCATTATGCGAGTACGAGGGATGGACGGGAGCGACGCGGCGCCGGCGCGCGGTGGGCACGGGCCGTAGTGGGCGAGCTCACACGACACCACCCGTATTATTTCTATTGTGATTTGTAAGTAATATAAGTACATCGTTACTAGTTGTCATGTAGCACGCGGTGTTCCTCGGCGATGCGAGCAGGTGGCGGACCTCGGTCTAGCCGTAGACTGCCGCCGCGCGGGCCGAGATCGTTTACACACGGCGCGGGCGCGGGTGCGGGCGCTTTTGTATCGAGTTTGGTGCCGCGGCAAGACTCGATATCTCCGCGTTTCTCTGGTCGCGTCGGTGCAGATGGGGCCGGTGTTAACTTAATGTACCTGTATAAGTGAAAGTTCAAATTTATCGGTTTAAAAAACTGATTACTATATTTTTTATTTTCTATAGTTGTAATGATATAACGATGTAGGTAGGTACGCTTAGATACACATGTATTGTACGTGTACCTACAGGGACGGTTCTAGGTACTCTGTTCCAGTTGAGATTCTGAATCTTTATTTGCCTTACAACTATGACCTTTACCTATATTAGGCAAGTCAATAGTCACAAAACAGATGAGGACAGAAGTTAGTCACATGTATGTACCTACTTCACTTTTTATACGTACGCTCGGCGCGGGCGGTCGCGCTAGGGTTGTCGACAGGCGTGTGCACAAAAACTATCGTAGTACTGATAAACAAGTACATACGAGTGGCACTGGTATCTAGTTGTTTGATTTATTATTGAGAATGAAACAGGAAGTAGGTACGGAAATATGGAGCAATAATAACTAAATTATTTAATTTTTTATGAAATTGTTATATAGAAATTTGTCTCAGAAAATATATAAATTTGCGACGATTTCGAAACTGGCGAAATGCACGATTATCACATTTTAAAGTATAATAGTGTATTAAATAAATAATACGGGGGCCGGGGTGCTCACCTACCTATCTACCTAAATATGTTATTAATCTGTGTTATGTTAAAACGTACCATCGAAATACTTATACGAACATATTTGCCTCTGAAACAACTGGCAACGTAAAAAACCACAATCCACCGTTTAATGGTGAATTTTTAAACAACCGCTCACATTAGTAGTTAGATTAACTTTTTTTTTTTGCTCCATTTTGCACATAAAAGTTGACAGACGCGTGTCTCAAGCGGGCACGCGCGCTCGCCCTGATTTGAAATGATTAGATCGTGTCCGTGAGAGGTGTCTATGTGTGCGTTGCTCGAGCGCACTTCGTATGTAGATCACTTCTGTACCTATCTGTTTTGTGATATAGTTACCGTTACCATGTTTATATTAAATCTACTAATAATAAATAAGTTTAGTGTAATTCGACAGGTATAGGTAAGGGACATAGCAATCAACTATTACTGCTAAGATTACTAGGTTATCATGATACGAGTGTACTCAGAGCCAGTCCACTCGTACGAGGACGAACACGGTTCACGGTGTGTGTCGGTGTTCAAGCTTCGTCCTGCACACAACACATGGAACAGTCATCGGTCTGCTGTGTACAGGGTGTCGCGGATATGCTCGTAAAATAATAGAGTTGAACTATAGCGAGCCAATAAGCAAAGAACGAATGCAGCAAGAAATTATCGATTGAACTAGCAAATTTATTGTACTTTTATGTTAAGCCTGTTGTAATACTCCTCCTCCGCCGTTCCCTGGTCGAGAGGATCGTGACTGTACCCACGAAGCGCGATGGAGGACACTGCGGCCCCCACTCGCTTCGTGGGGTGCAACTTTGAGTGGCACCTGCACCTGTTGCTGCACCGGGTCAGACGAACGTGTTGGGCTTCGTTAACTTGTAATACGACGAAACACATAAAACATTCCCTGAATGTCAGTAATATTAGTGTACACCACGAGGTCACGTCATTAATCCAATGTCTGCCTTCGGAAATGACGGTGTTTATTCCAACATTGATGCTCCAGGGAAGGAAATTCCAAACAAATAGTTCGTAGACCCAGCGGAGTTCACACTCGGGTGTCTGTTTGCTAATTGTATTGCTTCTAGAACGAGCTTCGGCTGTAGCCGTCGTCTGCTCTTTACATTCAGCTAAATTTGTTAGCGATCGTAGAATCGCGAACATAGGTAGCGAACGCTCAGGCGGAGGCGGAGGCGTACCCACCGCGCGCGGGTCAACGACAGGTTCGATCTTTACGTTCTTCTCTCTCTGTGGTTGCACCGTGTCGCCGTGTAGGTACCTACTTTCATAGATGATCGGTAGGTCGTTGTTGACACAGTCACTGAGCTGAACCATCTTATATCAAATATTATTATTATTTTTCTTTTTAACACTCAGACCAGCATTATCTGTGTCCCGGGAGGCATGGACACAATCTCTGTGTCGCGAGAGGCATGGACACAAACACCCACGGCCGGGGACAAACACCTACACTAAGAACAGAAATGTTTGCCCCGGCCGGGGCTAACATTTTTCGAACCCAGAAGTCACATCACTGAGCCACGGCGACCGCCAAGACATTCAAATTGTATTTTTCAATAATAAGCTTCATGCATCTATTAACCGCGTAGGTATAATGTAAGCGTTCCTCGATGTTGTAATGCCCGTTCGGTAGACTGGTTGGCATTGGGCGCCCGCGCTGTGCGCCATATCGGGCAGGGGCGGGCGTGCGGGGGCGCACCTGCCACTTGGTAAAATCACACCTTAAGGTCTTCGTGTGAGACTATAATATTAACAATCATAAGTTACTTGTATGTAGCTACGCTACGCTTGCTGTTGCTACGCAGTATATTATATACATTGATGTTATTAACGTGTGTAGGTACTATTTATGATGTTTGATGTAAACAAGATACCTACGGTACGTATGAAAGCCAAATAAGTATTGCGTGTCCTGTGCTCCTGTCCTGTACAATAAATATATCCATTAGGTACCTACTTGTTTGTTTTAAGTCGTTCAGACAACTTACATTGGCTGGCCAACGGCCGACCCGTGCTGTCGTGATGTGGCTAGCACTCTTCTCTCTGAAGGCCGATGTATAGGCCTACTCCTGCAATTTATGATAAAGTTAATGCAGTGGCGGAACTCTTGTTTAATTTAGCTAATGCGCATTACAATTACATCATATAACTCGATCATCACTTGAACAGACATATGGCAATGCACCATTATGGTACAGCGTGAAACTTACTTACATAGGTACCTACTGCTTCCAAATCCATATTCTACTAGTAGTCATCATCATCTCAGCCATAGGACGTCCACTGCTGGACATATGCCTTCCCCATTTATTTCCATAAGAACCGGTAGAAAGTGGGGCACGTAGGGTTGCCATCTCTAAAATTTGGGAACCAGGACAAGTCGCTTGAAAACCCCGGATTTAGAGCCCAGAACCCGGACATGTTGACATGTCTCAACACAATTTTTAAAGTGTCATAAAAAATGTTGAAAATGTCATATATCACCATTTTATTTATTTTCAGACCTTCAAATTAAATTTAGTCATCTTTTATCGTTTTTAACCGACTTCAAAAAGTTAGAGGGTTCACAATTCGCTCCGTATTTTTATTTTTTGTTTTTGTTACGTCAGTTAAAGACCTGAGGTAACAAAAATAAAAACAAAATTCATCAAAATCGATTTTCATGATTCTTTCTTTATTTGAAAACTGGTGCTTCCCGTGTGTGGTCCCATTTAAATTTCATCAAAATAAGACAAGCGTTTTTTAAGTTACGCTCCATTAACTGAAAAGTACCACTCCTTGACGACATTATAGTTCCTGGTAAAGACATCGGTGAACATACAACAATGACAATTGATCCCGTGAGTAGCAAGTCACTGAAAAAAATAATTACTTAATAAAAAATGGATTCGACTACAACACTCAAAAGTGTGAAATAACTTATCGAAGTCGGTACCATGAGCACAATATTTTGATAATAGTTACTTTTGCACTATCCTAGTACTGACTTCAACAAGTTTAGTCCCACTTTTGAGTGTTGAAGTCGTTTATGGCCGAAATATTTTTATGCCGTTTTATTTCATTCAGCGCGTGTGTCGCGGCCGGCCCAAGACTTTAAATTTTTAAACCCTGGACTACAAATGGAGCCCCGCCCGGACGCCCTCTAAACATTACTCCAAAACAAACAACCCGCATCCAGCCCTTGTTTGCAATCTTAGTCAGATCGTCTGTCTACCTGGTCGGTGGCCATCCTATGCTGTGCTTGCCAGTCTGTGGTCTCCATCCGAGAACTTTTCGACCCCTACGACCATCAGTTTGAGCTATGTGCCCTGCCCTCTGCCACTTCAACTTGCTAATCTGTTGGGCTATATCGGTGACTTGCAATCTTCTATGATTATGGATCTCTTCATTTCTGATTCGACCATGTAGAGAAACCTCGAGCATAGCCCTCTTTATAGCTCTTTGTGCGACTGTGAGCCTGCTCAGAAGGCCCATAGTCAATACTACTAGTAGTGTGTACTAGTTAATGAAAGGCATGCTTAGTTCTGCCCTACTCACTCATACTATGCGAGTCCACTGTGAGCTCTCCGCCCTGCTTAAGCTTACTCAAGATGAAGCCAATGATTTCAGCCAGGGCTTCAATTTAGTTTAAGAAATTTTACAGATTTATAAATTAAACAACATTTAAAAAATAGACAGGAAGCTCTTTTAATATGGCACTACATTAAAGTACCTAACTAAGCGTTAGTCTAGACTCTAGTTGTAAGTGGAAGGCATCTCACCACTGCATGTGACATGATGCAGATGGCGTTTGTGACTGGTGACGTGGCAGCACTACACACTGAGATGAGGCGAAAATCATAATTTACTCTAAAATCAATAGCTAGTTATTATAACATTACAAAGTACTCTTTTCAAGTACAGTTGCACATCCTGTCAGTAAGTGGCTGCAGACACTCCAGTATACCTACAAGAAGAGTAAGTGTGAGGTCAAATGCACCATTACCTATCGTATATGGCGTGGGGCCTAGCTATGACTGACTAGTGTAGTGGTGTCATTCATACAGCAATGCATAATACAATTTAGCACAAACTATCATTTTTATCTGTAACTAATGTGGCACAGATCTGATGGATTGTTACGTTCAGAGTGAAACAAGCTCTTCTCATAAACTATTCATGCTGCAGCCAGTTCAGTGTATAATTATTTATTACCACTTGTATAATAATAAAAACATTCATAGTACTTATCTTATTACCTATTGTGTTGAGATAAACATTATTATTTACGAGGAGTATAGGCAAAGCTGGACATGTTTCAGAATCATCTTTATGGTTTATCTTATTAGTTTTCACATAGATTGTAGTGAATGTTCATAAAATAATATGGCATTAACTTGTACATTGAATGTTAGCAATATTATCCTCCGCCCAACTGGAGATGCACTGATGCAGCTTATCTACACAATACATCAGTACTTAACATTTATCATGCCTGCTTAAATTACTATCTAGAAACGGTTTATTTCAAGCCATTATCTAAAAAAATATATTAAAAACATAAAAGCAAGGAATATTGTTAACATATCATAAAAGCACAAAAATACAAAACTTAAACATAAAACTAAAACAATGTGACCAGTGGATATGGTCATTAAGAGTGCAAACTGGAACATTCTGAGTTATGCTTTTTACTATTCAGTAGTACTTATTAGCCAATATCCAGAGAGCATTAAAATCCTATTTGCTTAAAATATCTACTTTTCATTGGGTCTAATAACTTTATCTGTTTTGATAGTGATGGATGCAGAAATGCACTGTTAGATTGCTCTTATTTGTTATCCAACAGGGTAATGTGTTCTACAACCTACCACACAGTTCACTTATAATTCCCTTCGAGGGGTGATTGATATGATCAAGGTCACAAAGTGTCTCAACCAAAACCTCCTAGGGTTTCCGGTACTCTGGGAATCTTCTTATGACTTAGCCTATTTATCTGTAACCTACCTTACTCTTGACGCAAAATGTAAATTCATCAGTATCACAAACTATAGGTATATATAATACTCTATACTTCTCTATATGCATATATAATGTATAGTTGAGTATCTAAATATTAGGATATGGCAACTTAACAACTTATTGTCTAATGGAATAGTCTATAGCTAGCGGTGGCCACAGAATGCAGACCCCATGCTTCAGCTTCTCCTCACACTCTATGCAACCAAGAAAATGAAAATCTCAATGAATGGCACTTGTCAATTCATCCCTGGAGGCATAATGTATATAGAATTAATTCTGAATCTAAACAGGCCTCGGAAGGGGCAGGGTTAGTTTTACCGGTTTAGTGAGTTATTGGTGATTGATTACATAGAACATGAGGGCTACGAGCTGTAGCTATACAAACTCATTACAACTACACATATTAATATTGTTACACAAAAATAACAACTACCTAAAGTTTGACAACAAAATAGTCACAGTTCAAGGAAAGTTTTTACAAAACCACCCTTCAATATAAACAGTAAAGCCTCAATTATCAATCAACACTGAGCATTTAGGTATCTTCTATACCATATCCCTACCCATTAGTAGTAGCGACCAGGTGGCGTTATGGATATTACAAACATTTTGGTCTCTTTCATTTGCTTTCCACTCCATCCTCTTAGTGTGGGAAAACAACATCAAATTGATATAACCAGAGGCGCTATGTACTGCACACTTTACATACTAAAAATTAAAATTACAACAGGACGGTTCCGCGTGAGATGTCACCTAATATAGAAGCAGTCTGATATGTTTATTAACTACCGCTTGTGGTCAAACCAGTCAGTAAATGAGATTCATTAGTTTAACTTGGATTTACATACTGAAATCATGATATGATAAATAGCCAACATTATACCTTTAGACAGAAGCCAGAGTGGAGGGCTAGCGCAAGCAGACGATGTTACGTCTGCAACCAGTGGAACATCAGGCTGTGCACAGTGGGATAGTCCAGCTCCATGTTAGGTGCACTCAGAAACTCCTTCAAACTCAGCGCGCGATCTCGGGCCGCCAGCTCGGCCAACTCGGCGGCCGAGTGGGCAGAGTTGTCGTCTGACGCGCAGTCTGAGGAAGCAGCCGGTTCCCGCCACTTGTCTTCGTAGTTGAGGTCGCACAACGTGGGTGGTTCGTCACCGTCGCTAAGCTCGTCGTCAAGCAGAGGGACATGTGGTTTGGCACGTCCCGGTTCGCCGTCCACTGACCCGCCACAGGCACCCTCGTGCTGTCGCCGCGCGTTCTTCAGTGCTCGATAGCGTCGCGAGCGCTCGCGCTGCAGTCGTCGCTTCCTCTCGTCTGCGCGCTCCAGTTCTTCTGGCGTCTTTTTAAGAGAATTCTTGCCGAAGAAATATCTCATAAACGACTCGTCACAGTTCCGTTTCGACAGATAACTCGCCATTAACTTGTAATAGTACTGGTTATCCATTCCAGTGATATGTTCTGTAAATGTGTATCGAAACCCTTATACAATAAAGCACAATGAAAAGGTTTTATCTGTAAATTAAAATAATGAAATAAAAATAATAAGAACACGAACTGTTTCACGTGACGTCATTTTCATAGTGTTGCGCGTCACAGATTTCGCTTTCTGATCAGTGGTCACAGTAAAAAGTCCTAAATTGCTTTCAAAATCAGCCGGTTTAATAAAAACATATTTTTTAACACAACGGTCCTAATTCTTCAATACAAGCTAATAAATCCTACTAATATTATAAATGCGGAAGTTTGTGTGTATGTTTGTTACTTCGTCACGCTCAAACGGCTACACCGATTTCGATGAAATTTGGTATGGAGATAGTTTAAACCTTGGATTAACACATAGGCTACATTTATCCCGGAAACAGTATAGTTCCTGAGGGATAATTGAGAAAGCGGTAAAACCGTAATCCACGCGGGTGAAACCGCGGGGCGCTACTAGTACTCTATAAAATATTTTAAAATGTAATAGTGTATGTGTATTTATATTCAAAAAATTGAAAACCTATTTTCTTTTGTTTTTACTTCTTACAAAGCACAAACTTTATACGATAGTAACGCATTTACTTACAACGCTATCTCCATATATTAGGTACTTTTCTACAACTGGCAATCTCTAATTATAGTAGAAAGCTCGCTCGTGTTTTACAGGTACTAGATAGCTTGTGGGTACGGGTTAGATTTAGGTACCTCTGCCTACATTGACAACGATAGTACAAAAAGTGAAAAACTTAAAGATTGTCATTGTAAAATATAGTAAGTACGGTTTGCTATTTTCAATAATATATTTATATCAGAATAGTTCAAAGTGTTATTAGTTTTCTTCTCTCCTTAAATGGGTCATCTAGGGCTGTTATGTGTGTTGCCAATATTAACGTATCCTAGTCTTCTTCTTAAACTATGGCTTTTGTGGCTAATTGTCACGGTTTTGCCAAGGGCCGTTCATGCTAGTTTCGTAAACCATCCTTGCGTTCGAGATGGGCTAGGAAACAGTTAAAAATGCTCTCATTCCGCGTTCGTTTGGCACAGGTGCCGTTTGTAATAGTTTTCGTTCAGCGTTCGAGATGCATGAAAAGTGTTAAAAACGCTACCGTGAACGCTACTTTTGACCCACCTCCGAGGCTGGATCTTTTGTGAGCGCTTTTTGACAGCTGAGAGATTGACAGCTACAGCTAATTTAGTAGATAACCAAACTGGAAATAATGCGCCAGTGTAATGTCTTCTTTCTATTTCCATTACGAAAATGTAATTCTCGTTATGATTCAAGCTAATATTATAGGTATTGAAACATTTTTGAGTTATGAATATTCAAATGAATTGTCGTATTTGGCAGCTCTCGTGTAAATAACGTGTATGCGTCGTTCGAGTTGGAAAAGATCGTTTTTGCCACAAAAGCCACACTTTTTTTATACTGTAAAGATCTAGCGTTTGACCACTATCTCATTTGTTGGTCAGTGACGATGTGGTCGAAGATGTTATCAGGCTAGATCTAGAATGCTCACTCGCTCTCAAGGACTGCTGCCTGAAATGTGTTTGGTGACAGTTTTTTAAACTTGAAGGTGGTAGCTAGCCAGGCGGGTATTCGAAACTACCCTACCACCATGCTGGGAATTTGATAACGGGGTTACCTTCACCGGAAGCTCAAGCTGTTGTTGGGGATCGAACCAGTGTCCGTCAGTTTGACAGGCGACGCTCCCTCCGCTGTGCTAGCATCGCTTCACATTCCCAAATCGAACGTTTGTTCAGTTGTACACTGCTAAAAACGCCACTTGCTCATCTCGAACACGCCTTATGTGGGAATTGACCATAGATAAAATCATCTATCTACGGAGTTGAATAAGAGATCAGCGAGAAGATTATTTCAGCACAAACTATGCACTGACCATGGCCATCTTGACAGATTCAAAGTTGCTTTACGACTGTTAATACATGTTAAGTGACGATGGTGCGCTTAGTTACTGAGACCAAAATGTCTTACAGACTACTAATTTAACTAATAATGGCCTAATAGTCCAAGATCCCAGGGCCATACGTACCATAAGTAGTTAGATTTATCGGCGATGCATAATTATCATTGCAACATCATTTTGATTTTATTAAATAGGTACGTCAAAATCATAAAAGAGATAGAAATGATGTATATGTAAACATTAATCAGTTATTATAATTATTATATAACATTAAACATATGATTTTACTGTGCAATTTTATACATAATGACTAAGGCGCTTTTTGTTTTATAAAATATATTTAAATTAGCTAGCCTAAGTGTATAACTCAAGATGATAAGCTGTCAAATACCTGTTTATCATGTGATATGAAAACATTAAAATATTGTACGTTATCGGACTGTCGTTGAAGAGTATTAAACTTTGTTTTATTTAATTTATAAATTCATATATCAGAACAAAAAAACACACTCATATTTGTTATTTTATACTGTTTATTTTTATTTATTCAGACAACTGAGCCCTTATTATACAAAATAATAATTTAACAATTTATTTAAATACTACCAGTGTCATGATTTCACAGTCAAAAGTGATTTAGTCCTCTCAATCATCTTCCACACCAGAGAAGAATCAAATTTCTCAGCTATCGCCTTTAGGATGCTGTTACTGCTTGAGCGAAGTCTGATCAGCAATGAAGCGGTCTTTTGTAAGTTTTAATATATTATTAAGCAATAATTTTAATTTATTTTAAAGGGATACCTTGACTCTGACTTTGCAGGCAGTTTTGTCGTTATGGTACCTCAACAGATATATATGCTTAAGTAACTGCAGTGTGCTGCTTTTATAATCTCTGTCCCAGGGCAGAGCGTGTTAATTTGGCCTTGGAATCTTTGTCTGTTTGCTGCTGCGGGAAGAGAGAGGGTAACTAGGTTTTCGTTAACTAGCAAAAAGAGATTCCTTCTTCTTTCTGAGTTTGGTACCGGTATGCCCATTAACTCTCCGTGTCCCAATGGAGGGCTTTGTCTTAATGATGCTGTAATGTAGGAATCCCATAAAATGTTCTCTGAGCCTGAAAAATAATGTTGCAATAAACTTCAGTTACCTATAGTTTATTACGCGCAATTGTTTCCGCTTCCGAGTTGGCGCTTGGTTCGCACTGAGACCGACACAGTGCGATAGCGTTCTCTTTTCTCGCTTGGCAGCGCGAGCGCGCCCAGCCCCAACACCGGCACCGATCGGAGAACAGGCGAGAAAGGGACGGCGCGCGTCGCGTTTTGGGCCACCCATTTGTAAAAACCAAAACGTAGGCTTGTCGTTGGTAGAAAGGACAAGCTTGTAATAAATTGTACAACGCTTAAACTATTAAACAATGTCAATTACATGTTTACAGTAGGTATCTTGGCCACTCCTGCCCCTGCACCGTCCTCCGTTAGGAGTAATATTATTCTCCACGAAAGTTATTCTCCTACACGGTCCATTTTTTTATTTCAATAAGTTGAGGTGTAGGTATATAGAGTGTGCGAGGCTTTCTCCGTAAAAAGGCTTCAACAATGAGAATACTAAGGAATACATAAACAAACGACTGGATAAAGGCGCTTCCGACCAGCCTCTGTGGAAACCAATGGGGACGACTATGTCCAGCATTGGACGTCCTATGGCTGAGATGATGATGATGATGAATCAAAGTACACAATAACAGTATTATCGTTGGTAATGCATTAGTAGATCTCAAGTGACATGTGAAAGATGACCTCTTGCCCTCACATTATGTATTATTTACTAAATTTCGTAATTTTACTTTATTTGTCATACTCAAATACTTTTATTGAAGTGAAAACTTCTTACTACGTGCCGCGTTGTGCACTTTTGTATGGGGAAAAAATGTTAAACTCGCGTCAGCTCACGTGACACTGATCGCAAAATTCGTCAGACGCGTGACGTCATCGAAAATTCGTAAGACGGAGGGAGCGTAGTAATATCCCCCTCTCTTTCTACCGCGCGGCGAAAATGTATGCCTGCTCCTGCTGTTTCGTTTAAGCGGCGCACGTCAGGTGACGCCGTAAATGCCCTGTGTGGCAAACAGCATTTAGTCAATTGTAACATACATAAGCGGCGCAGGGCGATGTAAAGTTATTGTAATAGTTCTGAAGTGATACATTTTCTATGTAATAGATAGGTATAAATTGACATGTTTGTGTACAATAGCGCAATAAATGAATATTGTATTTTAGCACATAAATGATGAGTAGACTAGAAGACGGCTATGTCCGTCCGTTTGACGGCGGAGAGGCCGTCGTCCCAGGTGAGCACCGCATTGCAGGTGAGGTAGAGCGCGAGCGCGGACAGCATGTGCCACAGGTCGTGCGAGTCGTAGAACTGCAGCACGCGGCACTCGTGGTTCCGGTGGCGCGAGCGCGCCGGCGTGCTCGACCAGTCCGTCGAGCCGGAGAGGAAGAAGTAGAGCGCGGGCGCCCACGTGACCGCCGCGCCCCCCAGCAACAGCCACGCGTACCAGCGCACCCGCTCGCCGTGCAGCAGCTTCATGCTCAGGTAGAACACCACGTACAGCAGCGCGTTGCCCAGCACCACGAACAGCAGGTGCGACGCGATGTCCGCGCCCTGCGCCACCAGCCTGCGGAGCGGCGCTCGGGTGAGTACTGTTCGATCCGATCCGGTCGAGCGGGCGCGGTGGTACCCACCCGTAGAGCGCGAAGGCCCAGTTGACCGCGTTCGCGATGAGCAGCGCGACGAGCCGCGCGGTGTACAGCGGGCGCGCGCTGCCCGTGCGCAGCGAGCGCGCCGTCTCCGCCAGACTGTGCTTGCCTGTGCGGTGAAACAGTGTTCGTGTAGAGGCGCTCCGGGCCGTGGCGGGGTGTGGCGGGGTGTGAAGGGGTGTGGCGGAGGAGCGCGAGTTACCCAGGCGGAACTGTCCCACGTAGTAGATGCGCAGCGAGAGCAGCAGGAACGTGAACACGTGCAGCACGGTGAACACGCTCCAGAAGAGCGCGCCGCCGCCGAGCACGCCCCACACCACGAGCGCGATGAGCGCGGCGAGCACGCCGAAGGTGGAATGCGCGCGCGCGTTGATGTCGGGGTGCCGCGACTGGTAGATCTTCACCATCAGCAGCACGCCCAGCACGTACATGAACGCGGTGTCTGCGCAGACGCAACGCAAACACATACTTTAACCGTCGCTCGGCTCCCGATATCGCAGACTCAGTGATATCGCACGAAGCGACCGACCGCGTGACCAGAGTGTTGTCATAGTCGAATGTAACCAACTTGAAGGTATTATTATTTTTTTTTTTTTTCTCAGCTATGTGCGTCCACTGTTGGACGTATGCCTCCCCCATATAGGGGGGATTTGCCAATACTCGCCACGCTTGGCAGGCGGGTTGGCGAGCGCAGTATGATTTCCGATCCTCAGAAGGCGCTGCTGCCCACCTCCTGGTACGTTATCCCTTAGCCGACTCTTACGGCACCCGCGGGAAGAGATGGGGGAGTACTATTCTAGGCCGGTACCACCACGGCACGGAAGGTATTATTACATATATTTATTACCAGGTATTATTATGATAAGCAGCTCTAAGGTGATGCGTGTATACAAGAGTCAGTGCATTTAATTATATATTAAAAATGTTTGTCCAGTCTAATTTTAAAACAGTTAACTGAGGGAGCGCTCACTCACAAATGACACGGTTTGGCGGAAGCGCTGTTAGGGTTTGGTGTTGCACCTCAGCCTTAGTAGTCTAAATTTCTGTGGATGAGCTCGGGTAGGAGTTCCAAACTGTGGTAGAGCAGTGTGAACGGTAGCCCCTCCCGACCCGACTTGAATCACTGCACTGTTTCCTTCGACGAGTCTTCTGCATCTCGTCTGAAGAGATTCATCTCCCTATACCAACGATTTTGGCACTTACCTGTGCTATGATATTAGATATCAGGTGTGTTTCTGTTATTATAATAAAAGTACCTAGGTCTCAATCTGTTTACCTCAATTAAAAATAGGTCAGGTTCGTATAGAAGAAAGTGGGTTCTGTGACATCTTGGATAATTACTTTTCTGAAATGTCTTGACTTGTACTATTTTCGGAGCATGGTTGATACATGACACAGCGAGATCGCTCCCACCAGCCCGAGGTCTAGGTTGAGTTCCCGTTAAAGGTTCATATGGTGTTAGATATTTGTTTACATTTCGCACTCTATGTAATGTTTCACGTTGTTGAGCAGGCGGAGCGCCACGACCCTCCACGGCGCGTGTCTTCGGCGACCAGTGGGCCGGATGGTGGTGGATGGTGACGTGAGGTGAGGTGTGGCGGGGGCAGGGGCACGTACCGAACTGGAAGTTGAGACGGTTGGGGCAGACGTGGTAGCTGGCGGAGAGCAGCGCCACCATCATCATGCCGGCGCCGAGAGACGACAGCAGCCCGTAGTGCTGCGGGATGCCGTACTCCTGCACACCGACGGACGAACCCACGTGAGCCGAGCACCGAGCACCGAGTGTCGTACTCGAACCGGCTACACGACACGGCACGGCAATGCCAGCGCTGTGTGAGTCCCGAGCGCGATACAGCGCTGCTCAAAGGAACTGACGTAGGAGAGATGAGATTTGAATTCGTTGAGATCGAACACAGATCTCACCGAATATAACTTGCCCAACCCAAACTCATAATTTAATGCATTTTAAATGTCTGCAATGTTTGGAGTGCTAGACCACCGTGACCCTTCCAATATTGAGAATGGTAGGTATTTTAAAAGCTTTTTCATAAACAAGGCAGGCGTTTGACCACTATCTCACCTGATGTTAAGTGATGCCGTCGTGCTTTAGTCGCGATGCTGTAGCCCTTTAGTCGCGATGCAAACGCATGCTGCACATTCTCCAACAACCTTCGTTCCCCCGATGTCGTCAGAAGCGGTCGCGCGTTTGCATCGTTTCCGTCGCACGTTGCAAACGTGACTACCGCGCAATAGTAGCGATGCAAAAGTGCGTTTACAAAACGCGCGACAGCAACGCAACAATAAGTAGCCGTGGGCGAGGCGCCTACCTTCGCCAATGAGCGTTTGGTTTGAAGTTAGACCAAGAAAATCAATTGCTTCCTTATATTATTGTACTTAGTTTAAAATAATATTAGTGTTCTCTGAATGCGTGGGAGGAAACAGTCAGAGTGAGTCCTCGAGAGCTGCGAACCGGATCCTGGCCCCGGAACTCCAGGGTACTCGCGACGGACCTTCGAACGTCATCTAAATATATGGTAGAGATACCTACGCGCGTAATTAAACCGAAAACGTCAAGAGCTTTAGAAATAATAAATAATCTCCATCAACATGTTGAAAGCTCGTAGGTACCCGTGGCAGCTACCTGGCTAGGTAGCTCTTAGCGTTGTATGTACCTACTATATTTATGTACTGATATACCTACTTACCTAGATCTCTGAAGTTTTTCACACGATCTAAAATTTTGTTTTTCATTGCGTACCTCCTTCCATTTTTTTCAAAATTTTAAATAGTTGAACTACAAATAATAAACTAGCCTGTGAGGGTTTGCTGAAGACTGCGTGTACTAATTACTTGCAACCGGAAACAAACCGTGGAGTATTATAGCAAAGATGCACATTTTGAATGATGCAGGTTTTGTATTTTAAATCCTTGTATCGTAACCCTGTCTCGAACATACCTCGTCCCGGGGCTGGCGCTTGCGTCGCACGCGTCTGCGTCGCACCTGCACCATGAACAGCGCGCCCAGCAGCAAGTACCCCAGGTTGGAGAACACGTGGTTGAAGTCCGAGAGCGCGCCCAGCGGGTGCGCGCACAGGAAGTTGTAGTAGCACAGGTCCAGCGACCCCGACACGTTCAGCGTCTAGTTCGGAAACGTTCGGCGTCAGGCAACGGTCAACAGGAACGGGAATACGATTACAATGTCAGATCTACAACCACACCGAAATGAAACACAATACAAGTGTGGGGTGGAGTCGCACCCCACTACCCGTCGGCCGACAGATCACTCGCCAGACGGCGGGCGGCGGCACCGTGAGGGTCCAAGTTGACGCCCAGCCTACACACATGACAACCATTCTTGCCTCGTTCAAATAAAATGCATCTAAATTGCTCAAAGATCACTTTCAGAACATAAGAGAGCGACTACAGTCACGTAAAGTGTTGCATCGGCTCGAGCGCCACGTCCGCGTCGTCAGCGAAAGGGCGGAGTGCAGGGGGGGGGGGGGGGGGGCGTCGCGGCGGTGGACACTGACCACTTGGAAGGCGGCGACGAACTGCACGACGGGCAGCGCGTAGAACACCCCCACCGTGCACAGCGCGTACAAGTAGCGGTCAGAGCGAGCGCGCAGCACGGCCACGCGCCGCCGCGCCAGCGCCGCCACGTGCAGTCGCGCCGGGAGCCCGAACGGTCGCGCCGCCGCCGTCGCCGCGCCCGCCTGCTCGTTTATCTATCATCAATGTCATATTACAATTGAAGTACAAAAACCTGCGAAGAGCGTTAATATAATCAACATAACAATAATTATAAAATAAGATAATAATAATCGGATTACGTTCAAATTATTTGAAGGAAACATTCGGCTTCTAGTGTGATGTGGAACAACATCCCCGCAGATGTAAAGGAAAGGAATCAATTGGGCAGCCAGTGGAGTGCTCCTATAGCTGGTGTATGGCACTCTTGTGGGAGGGAAAGGTCACTTCAGAACTAGTTCCGGAAACACAATGTCCGTGTCTGGAGCAGACTACTGGACAGTGAGGAGTCGGTTTGATACTACCTACCTACCACCACATGTTAACAAACGCACGTACTTGGATACCGAACCGTGTTGGTCTTTATATTATTACTAGTATTTCGGGTGGTGCGCGGGCTGCGAGCAGCCCGCGTTATCGATGTGCATTTGTATTTATTTCAAGATTGTAATTGCAGTTGAAAATATATATAAAAATTCTCATACAAGTCGAGAAAGGGACAGTTTCTTCTAGTTCAGTACAAAGTGTGAGCAGGGTTACCATGTGCAAGTTGATTTTTTTAAATAAAATTTTAGTCGCTGTAAAATCGCAGCAAGATTGTTAACGACTTTTGTTAAGGGACCATACCTCTAAGTGCAGTGGTTAACGTGGGCAGTTGCCTCGGAGACCAGCTCGAGATGTGGAATAAACTCCCCATTCGGGACTCGGCCTTCGGCCTCGTTAGTGACTCTCCTAAGGAATGTAAACGCGTAACACCCCATTCGTAAGTGACTAACACGGCTCGGCCTACGGCCTCGCGGAGGCCACGCTCGGCCTTCGGCCTCGCGGGCCGAAAGCTCGGCCTCCGGCCTCGCAGGTTTGAAGCTCGGCCTGCGGCCTCGCAACCGTGGCGTTGTATCGCCAGCGAAAATCCCCATCCAGTAAATAAAAAGATTTAAAAATTTCCATGCAAGTCGAACAGCTGACAGATACTTTTAGTTCCCGTGAGCGGTTGCATCAAAGACCAGCTCGAGATGTGGTAAAAACTCCCCATTCTGAACTCGGCCTTCGGCCTCGTTAGTGACTCTCCTAAGGAATGTAAATGCGTAACACCCCATTCGGAACTCGGCCTCGGCCTCGTAAGTGACTAACACGGCTCGGCCTACGGCCTCGCGGAGGCCACGCTCGGCCTTCGGCCTCGCGGACCGAAAGCTCGGCCTTCGGCCTCGCCCTCGAAGCTCGGCCTTCGGCCTCGCAGGTTTGAAGCTCGGCCTGCGGCCTCGCAAATAAGAAGTGGTTTCGCCATCAAAAATCCCCATCCAGTAAAAAAAAAACAAATGACGTCATCCAAAAAATTTTTTCATATTTGGAATCAGGGACCCCCAATCTCCCTAAATACCAAATTTCAGCCAGATCGGAGCAACTTGGATTTTGGTATCCGGGTCGAAGGACCAATTTTAAATTTTCGACTAAAAGACCAAATTCTCCTACAAACCCTCTATAACATTTGTTCAAACCCCCCATACCCACCTATAACGGTTTCGGAGTTGCGGTCGTTTTAAATTTGTATGGGAGAACCTCTTTTTTGTTCGGGAGGGTAATTTTTTTTCAACTCTCCAAAAAGGTCCTAGGGTTTTAGTCATTTTTAGTTTTGACACCTACCCCCCATCGATTATGGTTTCTGAGATCCGTACACCAGTTCCATCAAGGAAACCAAAAATGACACTTTTCGGATTTTTCTGGTGGTCATAGGAACCTCCTCTACACTTTTCCCCTACACCACAAACACCCCCCATCGCTCCTTCTGGGAGAACAATGATGTCAATGAGTGAGTGAGTGAGTCAGTGGTAATCGAGCTTTATATAATATAAACTAGTATTTGGGTGGTGCGCGGGCTGCGAGCAGCCCGCGTTATCGATGTGCATTAGTAATATTTATCAAACTGGTAATTGCAGTTAAAAAAAAAATTATAAAATTCTCATACAAGTCGAGTAAGTGACAGTTTCTTCTAGTTCAGTACAAAGTGTGAGCAGGGTTACCATGTGCAAGTTTATTTTTTCGATAAAATTTTAGTCGATGTAAAATCGCCCCAAGATTATAATCGAGTTTTGTTAAGGGACCATACCTCTATAGGCAGTTGTTAACGTGGGCAGTTTCCTCGGAGACCAGCTCGAGATGTAAAAAAAAAACTCCCCATTCGGGACTCGGCCTTCGGCCTCGTTAGTGACTCTCCTAAGGAATGTAAACGCGTAACACCCCATTCGTAAGTGACTAACACGGCTCGGCCTACGGCCTCGCGGAGGCCACGCTCGGCCTTCGGCCTCGCGGGCCGAAAGCTCGGCCTTCGGCCTCGCAGGTTTAAAGCTCGGCCTGCGGCCTCGCAACCGTGGCGTTGTATCGCCAGCGAAAATCCCCATCCAGTAAATAAAAAGATTTAAAAATTCTCATGCAAGTCGAACAACTGACAGATACTTTTAGTTCCCGTGAGCGGTTGCATCAAAGACCAGCTCGAAATGTGGAAAAAAAACTCCCCATTCGGGACTCGGCCTTCGGCCTCGTTAGTGACTCTCCTAAGGAATGTAAATGCGTAACACCCCATTCGGAACTCGGCCTTCGGCCTCGTAAGTGACTAACACGGCTCGGCCTACGGCCTCGCGGAGGCCACGCTCGGCCTTCGGCCTCGCGGGCCGAAAGCTCGGCCTTCGGCCTCGCCCTCGAAGCTCGGCCTTCGGCCTCGCAGGTTTGAAGCTCGGCCTACGGCCTCGCAAATAAGAAGTGGTTTCGCCATCAAAAATTCCCATCCAGTAAAAAAAAAACAAATGACGTCATCCAAAAAATTTTTTCATATTTGGAATCAGGGACCCCCAATCTCCCTAAATACCAAATTTCAGCGAAATCGGAACAACTTGAATTTTGGTATCCGGTTCGAAGGACCAATTTGCAATTTTTGACAAAATCCCCAAATTTCCCTACAAACCGTCTATGACATTTGTTCAAACCCTCCATACCTATCTATAACGGTTCCGGAGTTGCGGTCGTTTTAAATTTGTATGGGAGAACCTCTTTTTTGTTCGGGAGGGTAATTTTTTTTCAACTTTCCAAAAAGGTCCCAAGGTTTTATTCATTTTTAGTTTTGACACCTACCCCCCATCGATTATGGTTTCCGAGATCCGTACACCAGTTCCATCAAGGAAACCAAAAATGACACTTTTCGGATTTTTCTGGTGGTCATAGGAACCTCCTCTACACTTTTTCCCTACATTACAAACACCCCCCATCGCTCCTTCTGGGAGAACAATGATGTCAATGAGTGAGTCAGTCAGTCAGTGAGTGGTAATCGAGCTTTATATAATATAACTAGGTGTTGGGTGGTGCGCGGGCTGCGAGCAGCCCGCGTTATCGATGTGCATTAGTAATATTTATCAAGATTTGTAGTTGCAGTTTATAAAAATATATATAAAATTCTCATACAAGTCGAGTAAGTGACAGTTTCTTCTAGTTCAGTACAAAGTGTGAGGAGGGTTACCATGTGAAAGTTGATTTTTTCGATAAAATTTTAGTCGATGTAAAATCGCCCCAAGATTGTAATCGAGTTTTGTTAAGAGACCATACCTCTAAGTGCAGTGGTTAACGTGTGCCGTTGCCTCGGAGACCAGCTCGAGATGTGGAAAACGCTCCCCATTCGGGACTCGGCCTTCGGCCTCGTTAGCGACTCACCTGAGGGACGTTAATTCGTTACACCCCATTCGGAACTCGGCCTTCGGCCTCGTTAGTGACTAACACGGCTCGGCCTACGGCCTCGCGGAGGCCACGCTCGGCCTTCGGCCTCGCGGGCCGATAGCTCGGCCTTCGGCCTCGCGGGTTTGAAGCTCGGCCTGCGGCCTCGCAACCGTGGCGTTTTATCGCCAGCGCAAATCCCCATCCAGTAAATAAAAAGATTTAAAAATTCTCATGCAAGTCGAACAACTGACAGATACTTTTAGTTCCCGTGAGCGGTTGCATCAAAGACCAGCTCGAGATATGGAAAAAAAACTTTCCATTCGGAACTCGGCCTTCGGCCTCGTTAGTGACTCTCCTAAGGAATGTTAATGCGTAACACCCCATTTAGAACTCGGCCTTCGGCCTCGTAAGTTATATAATATAAACTAGGTGTTGGGTGGTGCGCGGGCTGCGAGCAGCCCGCGTTATCGATGTGCATTAGTAATATTTATCAAGATTTGTAGTTGCAGTTTATAAAAATATATATAAAATTCTCATACAAGTCGAGTAAGTGACAGTTTCTTCTAGTTCAGTACAAAGTGTGAGGAGGGTTACCATGTGAAAGTTGATTTTTTCGATAAAATTTTAGTCGATGTAAAATCGCCCCAAGATTGTAATCGAGTTTTGTTAAGAGACCATACCTCTAAGTGCAGTGGTTAACGTGTGCCGTTGCCTCGGAGACCAGCTCGAGATGTGGAAAACGCTCCCCATTCGGGACTCGGCCTTCGGCCTCGTTAGCGACTCACCTGAGGGACGTTAATTCGTTACACCCCATTCGGAACTCGGCCTTCGGCCTCGTTAGTGACTAACACGGCTCGGCCTACGGCCTCGCGGAGGCCACGCTCGGCCTTCGGCCTCGCGGGCCGATAGCTCGGCCTTCGGCCTCGCGGGTTTGAAGCTCGGCCTGCGGCCTCGCAACCGTGGCGTTTTATCGCCAGCGCAAATCCCCATCCAGTAAATAAAAAGATTTAAAAATTCTCATGCAAGTCGAACAACTGACAGATACTTTTAGTTCCCGTGAGCGGTTGCATCAAAGACCAGCTCGAGATATGGAAAAAAAACTTTCCATTCGGAACTCGGCCTTCGGCCTCGTTAGTGACTCTCCTAAGGAATGTTAATGCGTAACACCCCATTTAGAACTCGGCCTTCGGCCTCGTAAGTGACTAACACGGCTCGGCCTGCGGCCTCGCGGAGGCCACGCTCGGCCTTCGGCCTCGCGGGCCAGAAGCTCGGCCTTCGGCCTCGCCCTCGAAGCTCGGCCTTCGGCCTCGCAGGTTTGAAGCTCGGCCTGCGGCCTCGCAGCCGTGGCGTTGTATCGCCAGCGAAAATCCCCATCCATTAAAAAAAAAACTAATGACGTCATCAAAAAACTTTTTTCATATTTGGAATCAGGGACCCCCAATCTCCCTAAATATTAAATTTCAGCCAGATCGGAGCAACTTGAATTTTGGTATCCGGGTCGAAGGACCAATTTGCATTTTTTGACAAAAACCCCAAATTCCCCTACAAACCCTCTATAATATTTGTTCGAACCCCCCATACCCACCTAAAACGGTTTCGGAGCTGCAGTCGTTTTAAATTTGTATGGGAGAACCTCTTTTTTGTTCGGGAGGGTAAATTTTTTTCAACTTTCCAAAAGGATCCCAGGGTTTTAGTCATTTTTAGTTTTGACACCTACCACCCATCGATTATAGTTTCCGAGATCCCTTCACCAGTTCCATGATGGAAACCAAAAATGACACTTTTCGGATTTTTCTGGAGGTCACGGAAACCTCCTTTACACTTTTTCCCTACACCACAAATACCCCCCATCGCTCCTTCTAGGAGAACAATTCTGTCAATCAGTGAGTCAGTGAGTCAGTCAATCAGTCAGTGGTAATCGAGCTTTATATATATATAACTAGTATTTGGGTGGTGCGCGGGCTGCGAGCAGCCCGCGTTATCGATTTGCATTTGTATTTTTAATTAAGTTTTAGTTGCAGTTTATAAACATATATAAAATTCTCATACATGTCGAGTAAGTGACAGTTTCTTCTAGTTCAGTACAAAGTGTGAGCAGGGTTACCATGTGCAAGTTGATTTTTTTGATAAAATTTTAGTCGCTGTAAAATCGCACCAAGATTGTAAACGACTTTTGTTAAGGGACCATACCTCTAAGTGCAGTGGTTAACGTGGGCAGTTGCCTCGGAGACCAGCTCGAGATGTGGAATAAACTCCCCATTCGGGACTCGGCCTTCGGCCTCGTTAGTGACTCTCCTAAGGAATGTAAACGCGTAACACCCCATTCGTAAGTGACTACGAATGGGGTGGACTACTAACACGGCTCGGCCTACGGCCTCGCGGAGGCCACGCTCGGCCTTCGGCCTCGCGGGCCGAAAGCTCGGCCTGCGGCCTCGCAACCGTGACGTTGTATCGTCAGCGAAAATCCCCATCCAGTAAATAAAAAGATTTAAAAATTCTCATGCAAGTCGAACAACTGACAGATACTTTTAGTTCCCGTGAGCGGTTGCATCAAAGACCAGCTCAAGATGTGGGAAAAACCCCCCATTCGGGACTCGGCCTTCGGCCTCGTTAGTGACTCTCCTAAAGAATGTAAATGCGTAACACCCCATTCGGAACTCGGCCTTCGGCCTCGTAAGTGACTAACACGGCTCGGCCTGCGGCCTCGCGGAGGCCACGCTCGGCCTTCGGCCTCGCGGGCCGAAAGCTCGGCCTTCGGCCTCGCCCTCGAAGCTCGGCCTTCGGCCTCGCGGGTTTGAAGCTCGGCCTGCGGCCTCGCAAATAAAAAGTGGTTTCGCCATCAAAAATCCCCATCCAGTAAAAAAAAAACAAATGACGTCATCCAAAAAATTTTTTCATATTTGGAATCAGGGACCCCCAATCTCCCTAAATACCAAATTTCAGCCAGATCGGAGCAACTTGGATTTTGGTATCCGGGTCGAAGGACCAATTTTCAATTTTCGACTAAAACCCCAAATTCTCCTACAAACCCTCTATAACATTTGTTTGAACCCCCCATACCCACCTATAACGGTTCGGGAGCTGCGGTCGTTTTAAATTTGTATGGGAGAACCTCTTTTTTGTTTGGGAGGGTAATTTTTTTTCAACTTTCCAAAAAGGTCCCAGGGTTTTAGTCATTTTTAGTTTTGACACCTACCCCCCATCGATTATGGTTTCCGAGATCCGTACACCAGTTCCATCAAGGAAACCAAAAATGACACTTTTCGGATTTTTCTGGTGGTCATAGGAACATCCTCTACACTTTTCCCCTACATCATAAACACCTCCCATCGCTCCTTCTTGGAGAACAATGATGTCAATCAGTCAGTCAGTCAGTGAGTGGTAATCGAACTTTATATAATATAACTAGGTGTTGGGTGGTGCGCGGGCTGCGAGCAGCCCGCGTTATCGATGTGCATTAGTAACTTTTATCAAACTGGTAATTGCAGTTAAAAAAATATATAAAATTCTCATACAAATCGAGTAAGTGACAGTTTCTTCTAGTTCAGTACAAAGTGTGGGCAGTGTTACCATGTGCAAGTTGATTTTTTTGATAAAATTTTAGTCGCTGTAAAATCGCACCAAGATTGTAAACGACTTTTGTTAAGGGACCATACCTCTAAGTGCAGTGGTTAACGTGGGCAGTTGCCTCGGAGACCAGCTCGAGATGTGGAAAAAAAACTCCCCATTCGGGACTCGGCCTTCGGCCTCGTTAGCGACTCACCTGAGGGACGTTGATTCGTTACACCCCATTCGGAACTCGGCCTTCGGCCTCGTAAGTGACTAACACGGCTCGGCCTACGGCCTCGCGGAGGCCACGCTCGGCCTTCGGCCTCGCGGGCCGAAAGCTCGGCCTTCGGCCTCGCCCTCGAAGCTCGGCCTTCGGCCTCGCAGGTTTGAAGCTCGGCCTGCGGCCTCGCAGCCGTAGCGTTGTATCGCCAGCGAAAATCCCCATCCAGTAAAAAAAAAAACAAATGACGTCATCCAAAATTTTTTTTTATATTTGGAATCAGGGACTCCCAATGTCCCTAAATACCAAATTTCAGCCAGATCAGACAAATTTGGATTTTGGTATCCGGGTCGAAGGACCAATTTTTAATTTTTGACAGAAACCTCGAATTCCCCTACAAACCCTCTATAACATTTGTTCGATACCCCCATACCTACCTATAACGGTTCCGGAGTTGCGATCGTTTTAATTTTGTATGGGAGAACCTCTTTTTTGTTCGGGAGGGTAATTTTTTTTCAACTTTTTAAAAGGATCCCAGGGTTTTAGTCATTTTTAGTTTTGACACCAACCCCTCATCGATTATAGTTTCCGAGATCCCTACACCAGTTCCATGATGGAAACCAAAAATGACACTTTTCGGATTTTTCTGGAGGTCACGGGAACTTTCTCTACA
This sequence comes from Apeira syringaria, assembly GCA_934044485.1. Taxonomy (NCBI): domain Eukaryota; kingdom Metazoa; phylum Arthropoda; class Insecta; order Lepidoptera; family Geometridae; genus Apeira; species Apeira syringaria. The sequence continues at coordinate 11,326,931 of OW203675.1, read as the reverse complement.
CTTTTTCCCTACATCACAAACACCCCCCATAGCTCCTTCTAGGAGAACAATTATGTCAATCAGTCAGTCAGTCAGTGAGTGAGTCAGTGGTAATCGAGCTTTATATATATAACTAGTATTTCGGGTGGTGCGCGGGCTGCGAGCAGCCCGCGTTATCGATGTGCATTTGTATGTTTTATTAAAGTTTTAGTTGCAGTTGAAAAAAATATTTAAAAATTCTCATACAAGTCGAGAAAGGGACAGTTTCTTCTAGTTCAGTACAAAGTGTGAACAGGGTTACCATGTGCAAGTTGATTATTTCGATAAAACTTTAGTCGATGTAAAATCGCCCCAAGTTTGTAATCGAGTTTTGTTAGGGGACCATACCTCTAAGTGCAGTGGTTAACGTGGGCCGTTGCCTCGGAGACCAGCTCGAGATGTGAAAAAAGCTCCCCATTCGGGACTCGGCCTTCGGCCTCGTTAGTGACTCTCCTAAGGAATATAAACGCGAAACACCCCATTCGTAAGTGACTAACACGGCTCGGCCTACGGCTTCGCGGAGGCCACGCTCGGCCTTCGGCCTCGCGGGCCAAAAGCTCGGCCTTCGGCCTCACAGGTTTGAAGCTCGGCCTGCGGCCTCGCAACCGTGGCGTTGTATCGTCAGCGAAAATCCCCATCCAGTAAATAAAAATATTTAAAAATTCTCATGCAAGTCGAACAACTGACAGATACTTTTAGTTCCCTTGAGCGGTTGCATCAAGTGCCAGCTGGAAATGTGGAAAAAAAACTCCCCATTCAGGACTCGGCCTTCGGCCTCGTTAGTGACTCTTCTAAGGAATGTAAATGCGTAACACCCCATTCGGAACTCGGCCTTCGGCCTCGTAAGTGACTAACACGGCTCGGCCTGGGGCCTCGCGGAGGCCACGCTCGGCCTTCGGCCTCACGGGCCGAAAGCTCGGCCTTCGGCCTCGCCCTCGAAGCTCGGCCTTCGGCCTCGCAGGTTTGAAGCTCGGCCTGCGGCCTCGCAAATAGGAAGTGGTTTCGCCTTCAAAAATCCCCATCCAGTAAAAAAAAAACAAATGACGTCACCAACAATTTTTTTTTATATTTGGAATCAGGGACCCCCAATCTCCCTAAATACCAAATTTCAGCGAAATCGAAACAACTTGAATTTTGGTATCCGGGTCGAAGGACCAATTTTCAATTTTCGACTAAAACCCCAAATTCTCCTACAAACCTTCTATAACATTTGTTCAAACCCCCCATACCCACCTATAACGGTTCGGGAGTTGCGGTCGTTTTAATTTTGTATGGGAGAACCTCTTTTTTGTTCGGGAGGGTAATTTTTTTTCAACTTTCCAAAAAGGTCCCAGGGTTTTAGTCATTTTTAGTTTTGGCACCTACCCCCCATCGATTATGGTTTCCGAGATCCGTACACCAGTTCCATCAAGGAAACCAAAAATGACACTTTTCGGATTTTTCTGGTGGTCATGGGAACCTCCTCTACACTTTTCCCCTACACCACAAACACCCCCCATCGCTCCTTCTGGGAGAACAATGATGTCAATGAGTGAGTCAGTCAGTGAGTCAGTGGTAATCGAGCTTTATATAATATAATAACTAGTATTTCGGGTGGTGCGCGGGCTGCGAGCAGCCCGCGTTATCGATGTGCATTAGTATTATTAACAAAAATGTCATTGCAGTTAAAAAAATTATATAAAATTCTCATACAAGTCGAGTAAGTGACAGTTTCTTCTAGTTCAGTACAAAGTGTGAGAGGGGTTACCATGTGCAAGTTGATTTTTTTGATAAAATTTTAGTCGCTGTAAAATCGCACCAAGATTGTAAACGACTTTTGTTAAGGGACCATACCTCTAAGTGCAGTGGTTAACGTGGGCCGTTGCCTCGGAGACCAGCTCGAGATGTGGAATAAACTCTCCATTCGGGACTCGGCCTTCGGCCTCGTTAGTGACTCTCCTAAGGAATGTAAACGCGTAACACCCCATTCGTAAGTGACTAACACGGCTCGGCCTACGGCCTCGCGGAGGCCACGCTCAGCCTTCGGCCTCGCGGGCCAAAAGCTCGGCCTTCGGCCTCGCAGGTTTAAAGCTCGGCCTGCGGCCTCGCAACCGTGGCGTTGTATCGTCAGCGAAAATCCCCATCCAGTAAATAAAAAGATTTAAAAATTCTCATGCAAGTCGAACAACTGACAGATACTTTTAGTTCCTGTGAGCGGTTGCATCAAAGACCAGCTCGAGATGTGGAAAAAAAACTCCCCATTCGGGACTCGGCCTTCGGCCTCGTTAGTGACTCTCCTAAGGAATGTAAATGCGTAACACCCCATTCGGAACTCGGCCTCCGGCCTCGTAAGTGACTAACACGGCTCGGCCTACGGCCTCGCGGAGGCCACGCTTGGCCTTCGGCCTCGCGGGCAGAAAGCTCGGCCTTCGGCCTCGCCCTCGAAGCTCGGCCTTCGGCCTCGCAGGTTTGAAGCTCGGCCTGCGGCCTCGCAGCCGTGGCGTTGTATCACCATCGAAAATCCCCATCCAGTAAAAAAAAAACAAATGACGTCATCCAAAAATTTTTTATATATTTGGAATCAGGGACTCCCAATCTCCCTAAATACTAAATTTCAGCGAAATCGGAACAACTTGAATTTTGGTATCCGGGTCGAAGGACCAATTTTAAATTTTTGATAGAAACCTCAAATTTCCCTACAAATTTTCTATAATATTTGTTTGAACCCCCCATACCCACCTATAACGGTTCCGGAGTTGCGGTCGTTTTAAATTTGTATGGGAGAACCTCTTTTTTGTTCGGGAGGGTAATTTTTTTTCACCTTTCCAAAAGGGTCCCAAGGTTTTAGTCATTTTTAGTTTTAACACCTACCCCCCATCGATTATGGTTTCCGAGATCCGTACACCAGTTCCATCAAGGAAACCAAAAATGACACTTTTCGGATTTTTCTGGTGGTCATAGAAACCATCTCTACACTTTTCCCCTACATCACAAACACCCCCCATCGCTCCTTCTGGGAGAACAATGATGTCAATGAGTCAGTGAGTGAGTGAGTCAGTGGTAATCGAACTTTATATAATATAACTAGGTGTTGGGTGGTGCGCGGGCTGCGAGCAGCCCGCGTTATCGATGTGCATTAGTAATATTTATCAAGATTCTTAGTTGCAGTTTATAAAAATATATAAAATTCTCATACAAGTCGAGTAAGTGACAGTTTTTTTCTAGTTCAGTACAAAGTGTCGGCAGGGTTACCATGTGCAAGTTGATTTTTTTGATAAAATTTTAGTCGCTGTAAGATCGCACCAAGATTGTAAACGACTTTTGTAAAGGAACCATACCTCTAAGTGCAGTGGTTGACGTGGGCCGTTGCCTCGGAGACCAGCTCGAGATGTGGAAAGCCCCCCCATTCGGGACTCGGCCTTCGGCCTCGTTAGCGACTCACCTGAGGGACGTTAATTCGTTACACCCCATTCGGAACTCGGCCTTCGGCCTCGTAAGTGACTAACACGGCTCGGCCTACGGCCTCGCGGAGGCCACGCTCGGCCTTCGGCCTCGCGGGCCGAAAGCTCGGCCTACGGCCTCGCAGGTTTGAAGCTCGGCCTGCGGCCTCGCAACCGTGGCGTTGTATCGCCAGCAAAAATCCCCATCCAGTAAATAAAAATATTTAAAAATTCTCATGCAAGTCGAACAACTGACAGATACTTTTAGTTCCCGTGAGCGGTTGCATCAAAGACCAGCACGAGACGTGGAAATAAAACTCCCCATTCGAGACTCGGCCTTCGGCCTCGTTAGTGACTCTCCTAAGGAATGTAAATGCGTAACACCCCATTCGGAACTCGGCCTTCGGCCTCGTAAGTGACTAACACGGCTCGGCCTACGGCCTCGCGGAGGCCACGCTCGGCCTTCGGCCTCGCGGGCCGAAAGCTCGGCCTTCGGCCTCGCCCTCGAAGCTCGGCCTTCGGCCTCGCAGGTTTGAAGCTCGGCCTGCGGCCTCGCAGCCGTGGCGTTGTATCGCCAGCGAAAATCCCCATCCAGTAAAAAAAAAATCAAATGACGTCATCCAAAAAATTTTTCCATATGTGGAATCAGGGACCCCCAATCTCCCTAATTACCAAATTTCAGCCAGATCGGAGCAACTTGGATTTTGGTATCCGGGTCGAAGGACCAATTTGCAATTTTTGACTAAAACCCCGAATTCTCCTACAAACCCACTACAATATTTGTTTGAACCCTCCATACCCACCTATAACGGTTTCGGAGCTGCAGTCGTTTTAAATTTGTATGGGAGAACCTCTTTTTTGTTTGGGAGGGTAAGTTTTTTTCAACTTTTCAAAAAGGTCCCAGGGTTTTAGTCATTTTTAGTTTTGACACCTACCCCCCATCGATTATGGTTTCCGAGATCCGTACACCAGTTCCATCAAGGAAACCAAAAATGACACTTTTCGGATTTTTCTGGTGGTCACAGGAACATCCTCTACACTTTTCCCCTACATCACAAACACCTCCCATCGCTCCTTCTAGGAGAACAATGATGTCAATGAGTCAGTGAGTCAGTCAGTCAGTCAGTGAGTGGTAATCGAACTTTATATATTATAACTAGGTGTTGGGTGGTGCGCGGGCTGCGAGCAGCCCGCGTTATCGATGTGCATTAGTAATATTTATTAAGATTTGTAGTTGCAGTTGAAAAAATATATAAAATTCGCATACAACTCGAGTAAGTGACAGTTTCTTCTAATTAAGTACAAAGTGTGAGCAGGGTTACCATGTGTAAGTTGATTTTTTTGATAAAATTTTAGTCGCTGTAAAATCGCACCAAGATTGTAAACGACTTTTGTTAAGGGACCATACCTCTAAGTGCAGTGGTTAACGTGGGCAGTTGCCTCGGAGACCAGCTCGAGATGTGGAAAAAAAACTTCCCATTCGGGACTCGGCCTTCGGCCTCGTTAGTGACTCTCCTAAGGAATGTAAACGCGTAACACCCCATTCGTAAGTGACAAACACGGCTCGGCCTACGGCCTCGCGGAGGCCACGCTCGGCCTTCGGCCTCGCGGGCCGAAAGCTCGGCCTACGGCCTCGCAGGTTTAAAGCTCGGCCTGTGGCCTCGCAACCGTGGCGTTGTATCGCCAGCGAAAATCCCCATCCAGTAAATACAAAGATTTAAAAATTCTCATGCAAGTCGAACAACTGACAGATACTTTTAGTTCCCGTGAGCGGTTGCATCAAAGATCAACTCGAGATGTGGAAAAAACCCCCCATTGGGACTCGGCCTTCGGCCTCGTTAGCGACTCACCTAAGGGACGTTAATTCGTTACACCCCATTCGGAACTCGGCCTTCGGCCTCGTAAGTGACTAACACGGCTCGGCCTACGGCCTCGCGGAGGCCACGCTCGGCCTTCGGCCTCGCGGGCCGAAAGCTCGGCCTTCGGCCTCGCCCTGGAAGCTCGGCCTTCGGCCTCGCAGGTTTGAAGCTCGGCCTGCGGCCTCGCAAATGAGAAGTGGTTTCGCCATCAAATATCCCCATCCAGTAAAAAAAAAACAAATGACGTCATCCAAAAATTTTTTTCATATTTCGAATCAGGGACCCCCAATCTCCCTAAATACCAAATTTCAGCCAGATCAGAGCAACTTAAATTTTGGTATCCGGGTCGAAGGACCAATTTGCAATTTTTGACAAAAACCCCATATTCCCCTACAAACCCTCTATAATATTTGTTTGAAACCCCCATACCCACCTATAACGGTTTCGGAGCTGCAGTCGTTTTAAATTTGTATGGGAGAACCTCTTTTTTGTTCAGGAGGGTAATTTTTTTTCAACTTTCCAAAAGGATCCCAGGGTTTTAGTCATTTTTAGTTTTGACACCAACCCCCCATCGATTATAGTTTCCGAGATCCGTACACCAGTTCCATCAAGGAAACCAAAAATGACACTTTTCGGATTTTTCTGGAGGTCACGAAAACCTCCTCTACACTTTTCCCCTACATCACAAACACCCCCCATCGCTCCTTCTAGGAGAACAATTATGTCAATCAGTCAGTGAGTCAGTGAGTGAGTCAGTGGTAATCGAGCTTTATATATATAAACTAGGTGTTGGGTGGTGCGCGGGCTGCGAGCAGCCCGCGTTATCGATGTGCATTTGTATTTATTTCAAGATTGTAATTGCAGTTGATAAAAATATATAAAATTCTCATACAAGTCGAGTAGGTGACAGTTTCTTCTAGTTCAGTACAAAGTGTGAGCAGGGTTACCATGTGCAAGTTGATTTTTTTGATAAAATTTTAGTCGCTTCAAAATCGCACCAAGATTGTAAACGAGTTTTGTTAAGGGACCATACCTCTAAGTGCAGTGGTTAACGTGGGCAGTTGCCTCGGAGACCAGCTCGAGATGTGGAATAAACTCCCCATTCGGGACTCGGCCTTCGGCCTCGTTAGTGACTCTCCTAAGGAATGTAAACGCGTAACACCCCATTCGTAAGTGACTAACATGGCTCGGCCTACGGCCTCGCGGAGGCCACGCTCGGCCTTCGGCCTCGCGGGCCGAAAGCTCGGCCTTCGGCCTCGCAGGTTTGAAGCTCGGCCTGCGGCCTCGCAACCGTGGCGTTGTATCGCCAGCGAAAATCCCCATCCAGTAAATAAAAAAATTTAAAAATTCTCGTGCAAGTCGAACAACTGACAGATACTTTTAGTTCCCGTGAGCGGTTGCATCAAAGACCAGCTCGAGATGTGGAAAAAAAACTCCCCATTCGGGACTCGGCCTTCGGCCTCGTTAGTGACTCTCCTAAGGCATGTAAATGCGTAACACCCCATTCGGAACTCGACCTTCGGCCTCGTAAGTGACTAACACGGCTCGGCCTGCGGCCTCGCGGAGGCCACGCTCGGCCTTCGGCCTCGCGGGCCGAAAGCTCGGCCTTCGGCCTCGCCCTGGAAGCTCGGCCTTCGGCCTCGCAGGTTTGAAGCTCGGCCTGCGGCCTCGCAAATAAGAAGTGGTTTCGCCATCAAAAATCCCCATCCAGTAAAAAAAAAACAAATGACGTCATCCAAAAATTTTTTCATATTTGGAATCAGGGACCCCCAATCTCCCTAAATACCAAATTTCAGCCAGATCGGAGCAACTTGGATTTTGGTATCCGGGTCGAAGGACCAATTTTCAATTTTCGACTTAAACCCCAAATTTTCCTACAAACCCTCTATAACATTTGTTCAAACCCCCCATACCCACCTATAACGGTTCGGGAGCTGCGGTCGTTTTAAATTTGTATGGGAGAACCTCTTTTTTGTTCGGGAGGGTAATTTTTTTTCAACTTTTTAAAAGGATCCCAGGGTTTTAGTCATTTTTAGTTTTGACACCAACCCCCCATCGATTATAGTTTCCGAGATCCCTACACCAGTTCCATGATGGAAACCAAAAATGTCACTTTTCGGATTTTTCTGGAGGTCACGGGAACTTCCTCTACACTTTTCCCCTACACCATAAACACCCCCCATTGCTCCTTCTAGGAGAACAATTATGTCAATCAGTCAGTCAGTCAGTGAGTGAGTCAGTGGTAATCGAGCTTTATATATATAAACTAGTATTTGGGTGGTGCGCGGGCTGCGAGCAGCCCGCGTTATCGATGTGCATTTGTATATTTTTAAAACTTTTAGTTGTAGTTGAAAAAAATATATAAAAATTCTCATACAAGTCGATAATGGGACAGTTTCTTCTAGTTCACTACAAAGTGTGAGCAGGGTTACCATGTGCAAGTTGATTTTTTTTTTGATAAAATTTTAGTCGATGTAAAATCGCCCCAAGATTGTAATCGAGTTTTGTTAAGGGACCATACCTCTAAGTGCAGTGGTTAACGTGGGCCGTTGCCTCGGAGACCAGCTCGAGATGTGGAAAAAGCTCCCCATTCGGGACTCGGCCTTCGGCCTCGTTAGTGACTCTCCTAAGGAATGTAAACGCGTAACACCCCATTCGTAAGTGACTAACACGGCTCGGCCTACGGCCTCGCGGAGGCCACGCTCGGCCTTCGGCCTCGCGGGCCGAAAGCTCGGCCTTCGGCCTCGCAGGTTTGAAGCTCGGCCTGCGGCCTCGCAACCGTGACGTTGTATCATCAGCGAAAATCCCCATCCAGTAAATAAAAAGATTTAAAAATTCTCATGCAAGTCGTACAACTGACAGATACTTTTAGTTCCCGTGAGCGGTTGCATCAAAGACCAGCTCGAGATGTGGTAAAAACTCCCCATTCTGAACTCGGCCTTCGGCCTCGTTAGTGACTCTCCTAAGGAATGTAAATGCGTAACACCCCATTCGGAACTCGGCCTTCGGCCTCGTAAGTGACTAACACGGCTCGGCCTACGGCCTCGCGGAGGCCACGCTCGGCCTTCGGCCTCGCGGGCCGAAAGCTCGGCCTTCGGCCTCGCCCTCGAAGCTCGGCCTTCGGCCTCGCAGGTTTGAAGCTCGGCCTGCGGCCTCGCAAATAAGAAGTGGTTTCGCCATCAAAAATCCCCATCCAGTAAAAAAAAAACAAATGACGTCATCTAAAAAATTTTTTCATATTTGGAATCAGGGACCCCCAATCTCCCTAAATACCAAATTTCAGCCAGATCGGAGCAACTTGGATTTTGGTATCCGGGTCGAAGGACCAATTTTCAATTTTCGACTAAAACCCCAAATTCTCCTACAAACCCTCTATAACATTTGTTCAAACCCCCCATACCCACCTATAACGGTTTCGGAGTTGCGGTCGTTTTAAATTTGTATGGGAGAACCTCTTTTTTGTTCGGGAGGGTAATTTTTTTTCTACTCTCCAAAAAGTTCCCAGGGTTTTAGTCATTTTTAGTTTTGACACCTACCCCCCATCGATTATGGTTTTCGAGATCCGTACACCAGTTCCATCAAGGAAACCAAAAATGACACTTTTCGGATTTTTCTGGTGGTCATGGGAACCTCCTCTACACTTTTCCCCTACATCACAAACACCCCCCATCGCTCCTTCTAGGAGAACAATGATGTCAATGAGTGAGTCAGTGAGTCAGTGAGTGGTAATCGAACTTTATATAATATAACTAGGTGTTGGGTGGTGCGCGGGCTGCGAGCAGCCCGCGTTATCGATGTGCATTAGTATTTATTTCAAGATTGTAATTGCAGTTTATAAAAATATACATAAAATTCTCATACAATTTAAGTAAGTTACAGTTTCTTCTAGTTCAGTACAAAATGTGGGCAGGGTTACCATGTGCAAGTTGATTTTTTTGATAAAATTTTAGTCGCTGTAAAATCGCCCCAAGATTGTAAACGACTTTTGTTAAGGGACCCCACCTCTCAGTGCAGTGGTTAACGTGGGCAGTTGCCTCGAAGACCAGCTCGAGACGTGGAAAAAACTTCCCATTCGGGACTCGGCCTTCGGCCTCGTTAGTGACTCTCCTAAGGAATGTAAACGCGTAACACCCCATTCGTAAGTGACTAACACGGCTCGGCCTACGGCCTCGCGGAGGCCAAGCTCGGCCTTCGGCCTCGCGGGCCGAAAGCTCGGCCTTCGGCCTCGCAACCGTGTTGTTGTATCGCCAGCGAAAATCCCCATCCAGTATATAAAAAGATTTAAAAATTCACATGCAAGTCGAACAACTGACAGATACTTTTAGTTCCCGTGAGCGGTTGCATCAAAGACCAGCTCGAGATGTGGAAAAAACTCCTCATTTCGAACTCGGCCTTCGGCCTCGTTAGTGACTCGCCTGAGGGACGTTAATGCGTAACTCCCCATTCGGAACTCGGCCTTCGGCCTCGTAAGTGACTAACACAGCTCGGCCTACGGCCTCGCGGAGGCCACGCTCGGCCTTCGGCCTCGCGGGCCGAAAGCTCGGCCTTCGGCCTCGCCCTCGAAGCTCGGCCTTCGGCCTCGCAGGTTTGAAGCTCGGCCTGCGGCCTCGCAGCCGTGGCGTTGTATCGCCAGCGAAAATCCCCATCCAGTAAAAAAAAAACAAATGACGTCATCCAAAAAATTTTTTCATATTTGAAATCAGGGACCCTCAATCTCTCTAAATACCAAATTTCAGCGAAATCGGAACAACTTGAATTTTGGTATCCGGGTCGAAGGACCAATTTTCAATTTTCGACTAAAACCCCAAATTCTCCTACAAACCCTCTATAACATTTGTTCAAACCCCCCATACCCACCTATAACGGTTCCGGAGTTGCGGTCGTTTTAAATTTGTATGGGAGAACCTCTTTTTTGTTCGGGAGGGTAATTTTTTTCCAACTTTCCAAAAGGGTCCCAGGGTTTTAGTCATTTTTAGTTTTGACACCTACCACCCATCGATTATGGTTTCCGAGATCCGTACACCAGTTCCATCAAGGAAACCAAAAATGACACTTTTCGGATTTTTCTGGTGGTCACAGGAACCTCCTCTACACTTTTCCCCTACATCACAAACACCTCCCATCGCTCCTTCTAGGAGAACAATGATGTCAATCAGTCAGTCAGTCAGTGAGTGAGTGGTAATCGAACTTTATATAATATAACTAGTATTTGGGTGGTGCGCGGGCTGCGAGCAGCCCGCGTTATCGATGTGCATTTGTATTTATTTCAAGATTGTAATTGCAGTTGAAAAAATATATAAAATTCTCATACAAGTAGAGTAAGTGACAGTTTCTTCTAGTTCAGTACAGAGTGTGAGCAGGGTTACCATGTGCAAGTTGATTTTTTTAAATAAAATTTTAGTCGCTGTAAAATCGCACCAGGATTGTAAACGACTTTTGTTAAGGGACCATACCTCTAAGTGCTGTGGTTATCGTGGGCAGTTGCCTCGGAGACCAGCTCGAGATGTGGAAAAAGCTCCCCATTCGGGACTCGGCCTTCGGCCTCGTTAGTGACTCTCCTAAGGAATGTAAACGCGTAACACCCCATTCGTAAGTGACTAACACGGCTCGGCCTACGGCCTCGCAGAGGCCACGCTCGGCCTTCGGCCTCGCGGGCCGAAGGCTCGGCCTTCGGCCTCGCAGGTTTGAAGCTCGGCCTGCGGCCTCGCAACCGTGACGTTGTATCGTCAGCGAAAATCCCCATCCAGTAAATAAAAAGATTTAAAAATTCTCATGCAAGTCGAACAACTGACAGATACTTTTAGTTCCCGTGAGCGGTTGCATCAAAGACCAGCTCGAGATGTGGAAAAAAAACTCCCCATCCGGGACTCGGCCTTCGGCCTCGTTAGCGACTCACCTGAGGGTCGTTAATTCGTTACACCCCATTCGGAACTCGGCCTTCGGCCTCGTAAGTGACTAACACGGCTCGGCCTGCGGCCTCGCGGAGGCCACGCTCGGCCTTCGGCCTCGCGGGCCGAAAGCTCGGCCTTCGGCCTCGCCCTGGAAGCTCGGCCTTTGGCCTCGCAGGTTTGAAGCTCGGCCTGCGGCCTCGCAAATAAGAAGTGGTTTCGCCATCAAAAATCCCCATCCAGTAAAAAAAAAACAAATGACGTCATCCAAAAAATTTTTTCATATTTGGAATCAGGGACCCCCAATCTCCCTAAATACCAAATTTCAGCCAGATCGGAGCAACTTGGATTTTGGTATCCGGTTCGAAGGACCAATTTTCAATTTTTGATAGAAACCTCAAATTGCCCTACAAACCTTCTATAATATTTGTTCGAACCCCCCATACCCACCTGCAACGGTTCCGGAGTTGCGATCGTTTTAATTTTGTATGGGAGAACCTCTTTTTTGTTCGGGAGGGTAATTTTTTTTCATTTTTCCAAAAAGGTCCCAGGGTTTTAGTCATTTTTAGTTTTGGCACCTACCCCCCATCGATTATGGTTTCCGAGATCCGTACACCAGTTCCATCAAGGAAACCAATTATGACACTTTTCGGATTTTTCTGGTGGTCATGGGAACCTCCTCTACACTTTTCCCCTACACTACAAACACCCCCCATCGCTCCTTCTGGGAGAACAATGATGTCAATGAGTGAGTCAGTGAGTGAGTGGTAATCGAGCTTTATATAATATAAACTAGTATTTCGGGTGGTGCGCGGGCTGCGAGCAGCCCGCGTTATCGATGTGCATTAGTATTATTAACAAAAATGTCATTGCAGTTAAAAAAATATATAAAAATTCTCATACAAGTCGAGAAAGGGACAGTTTCTTCTAGTTCAGAACAGAGTGTGGGCAGGGTTACCATGTGCAAGTTGATTTTTTTGATAAAATTTTAGTCGCTGTAAAATCGCACCAAGATTGAAAACGACTTTTGTTAAGGGACCATACCTCTAAGTGCAGTGGTTAACGTGGGCAGTTGCCTCGGAGACCAGCTCGAGATGTGGAAAGAAAACTCCCTATTCGGGACTCGGCCTTCGGCCTCGTTAGTGACTCTCCTAAGGAATGTAAACGCGTAACACCCCATTCGTAAGTGACTAACACGGCTCGGCCTACGGCCTCGCGGAGGCCACGCTCGGCCTTCGGCCTCGCGGGCCGAAAGCTCGGCCTTCGGCCTCGCAGGTTTGAAGCTCGGCCTGCGGCCTCGCAACCGTGGCGTTGTATCGCCAGCGAAAATCCCCATCCAGTAAATAAAAAGATTTTAAAATTCTCATGCAAGTCGAACAACTCACAGATACTTTTAGTTCCCGTGAGCGGTTGCATCAAAGACCAGCTCGAGATGTGGAAAAAAAACTCCCCATTCGGGACTCGGCCTTCGGCCTCGTTAGTGACTCTCCTAAGGAATGTAAATGCGTAACACCCCATTCGGAACTCGGCCTTCGGCCTCGTAAGTGACTAACACGGCTCGGCCTGCGGCCTCGCGGAGGCCACGCTCGGCCTTCGGCCTCGCGGGCTGAAAGCTCGGCCTTCGGCCTCGCCCTCGAAGCTCGGCCTTCGGCCTCGCAGGTTTGAAGCTCGGCCTGCGGCCTCGCAGCCGTGGCGTTGTATCACCAGCGAAAATCCCCATCCAGTAAAAAAAAAACAAATGACGTCATCCAAAAATTTTTCATATATTTGGAATCAGGGACTCCCAATCTCCCTAAATACCAAATTTCAGCGAAATCGGAACAACTTGAATTTTGGTATCCGGGTCGAAGGACCAATTTTCAATTTTTGACAGAAACCTCAAATTCCCCTACAAACCCTCTATAACATTTGCTTGAACCCCCCATACCCACCTATAACGGTTCGGGAGCTGCGGTCGTTTTAAATTTGTATGGGAGAACCTCTTTTTTGTTTGGGAGGGTAATTTTTTTTCAACTTTCCAAAAAGGTCCCAGGGTTTAAGTCATTTTTAGTTTTGGCACCTACCCCCCATCGATTATGGTTCTCGAGATCCGTACACCAGTTCCATCAAGGAAACCAAAAATGACACTTTTCGGATTTTTCTGGAGGTCACAGAAACCTCCCCTACACTTTTCCCCTACACCACAAACACCCCCCATCGCTCCTTCTAGGAGAACAATTCTGTCAGTGAGTCAGTGAGTCAGTGGTAATCGAGCTTTATATAATATAACTAGTATTTCGGGTGGTGCGCGGGCTGCGAGCAGCCCGCGTTATCGATGTGCATTAGTAATATTTATCAAACTGGTAATTGCAGTTAAAAAAAAATATATAAAATTCTCATACAAGTCGAGTAAGTGACAGTTTCTTCTAGTTCAGTACAAAGCGTGGGCAGAGTTACCATGTGCAAGTTGATTTTTTTGATAAAATTTTAGTCGCTGTAAAATCGCCCCAAGATTGTAATCGAGGTTTGTTAAGGGACCATACCTCTAAGTGCAGTGGTTAACGTGGGCCGTTGCCTCGGAGACCAGCTCGAGATGTGGAAAAAAAACTCCCCATTGGGGACTCGGCCTTCGGCCTCGTTAGTGACTCTCCTAAGGAATGTAAACGCGTAACACCCCATTCGGAAGTGACTAACACGGCTCGGCCTACGGCCTCGCGGAGGCCACGCTCGGCCTTCGGCCTCGCGGGCCGAAAGCTCGGCCTTCGGCCTCGCAGGTTTGGAGCTCGGCCTGCGGCCTCGCAACCGTGGCGTTGTATCGCCAGCGAAAATCCCCATCCAGTAAATAAAAATATTTAAAAATTCTCATGCAAGTCGAACAACTGACAGATACTTTTAGTTCCCGTGAGCGGTTGCATCAAAGATCAACTCGAGATGTGGAAAAAAAACTCCCCATTCGGGACTCGGCCTTCGGCCTCGTTAGTGACTCTCCTAAGGAATGTAAATGCGTAACACCCCATTCGGAACTCGGCCTTCGGCCTCGTAAGTGACTAACACGGCTCGGCCTGCGGCCTCGCGGAGGCCACGCTCGGCCTTCGGCCTCGCGGGCCGAAAGCTCGGCCTTCGGCCTCGCCCTCGAAGCTCGGCCTTCGGCCTCGCAGGTTTGAAGCTCGGCCTGCGGCCTCGCAGCCGTGGCGTTGTATCGCCAGCGAAAATCCCCATCCAGTAAAAAAAAAACAAATGACGTCATCCAAAAAATTTTTTCATATTTGAAATCAGGGACCCTCAATCTCTCTAAATACCAAATTTCAGCGAAATCGGAACAACTTGAATTTTGGTATCCGGGTCGAAGGACCAATTTTCAATTTTCGACTAAAACCCCAAATTCTCCTACAAACCCTCTATAACATTTGTTCAAACCCCCCATACCCACCTATAACGGTTCGGGAGCTGCGGTCGTTTTAAATTTGTATGGGAGAACCTCTTTTTTGTTCGGGAGGGTAATTTTTTTTCAACTTTCCAAAAAGATCCCAGGGTTTTAGTCATTTTTAGTTTTGACACCTACCCCCCATCGATTATGGTTTCCGAGATCCACACACCAGTTCCATCAAGGAAACCAAAAATGACACTTTTCGGATTTTTCTGGTGGTCATGGGAACCTCCTCTACACTTTTCCCCTACACCACAAACACCCCCCATCGCTCCTTCTGGGAGAACAATGATGTCAATGAGTGAGTCAGTCAGTCAGTGAGTGGTAATCGAGCTTTATATAATATAACTAGTATTTCGGGTGGTGCGCGGGCTGCGAGCAGCCCGCGTTATCGATGTGCATTAGTAATTTTTATCAAACTGTTAATTGCAGTTAAAAAATAAATATAAAATTCTCTGCAAGTCGAGTAAGTGACAGTTTCATCTAGTTCAGTACAAAGTGTGAGCAGGGTTACCATGTGCAAGTTGATTTTATTGATAAAATTTTTGTCGCTGTAAATTCGCCCCAAGATTGTAAACGACTTTTGTTAAGAGACCATACCTCTAAGTGCAGTGGTTATCGCGGGCAGTTGCCTCGGAGACCAGCTCGAGATGTGGAATAAACTCCCCATTCGGGACTCGGCCTTCGGCCTCGTTAGTGACTCTCCTAAGGAATGTAAACGCGTAAAACCCCATTCGTAAGTGACTAACACGGCTCGGCCTACGGCCTCGGGGAGGCCGCGCTCGGCCTTCGGCCTCGCGGGCCGAAAGCTAGGCCTTCGGCCTCGCAGGTTTGAAGCTCGGCCTGCGGCCTCGCAACCGTGGCGATGTATCGCCAGCGAAAATCCCCATCCAGTAAATACAAAGATTTAAAAATTCTCATGCAAGTCGAACAACTGACAGATACTTTTAGTTCCCGTGAGCGGTTGCATCAAAGACCAGCTCGAGATGTGGAAAAAAAACTCCCCATTCGGGACTCGGCCTTCGGCCTCGTTAGTGACTCTCCTAAGGAATGCAAATGCGTAACACCCCATTCGGAACTCGGCCTTCGGCCTCGTAAGTGACTAACACGGCTCGGCCTGCGGCCTCGCGGAGGCCACGCTCGGCCTTCGGCCTCGCGGGCCGAAAGCTCGGCCTTCGGCCTCGCCCTCGAAGCTCGGCCTTCGGCCTCGCAGGTTTGAAGCTCGGCCTGCGGCCTCGCAAATAAGAAGTGGTTTCGCCATCAAAAATCCCCATCCAGTAAAAAAAAAACAAATGACGTCATCCAAAAAATTTTTTCATATTTGGAATCAGGGACCCCCAATCTCCCTAAATACCAAATTTCAGCGAAATCGGAACAACTTGAATTTTGGTATCCGGGTCGAAGGACCAATTTTCAATTTTCGACTAAAACCCCAAATTCTCCTACAAACCCTCTATAACATTTGTTCAAACCCCCCATACCCACCTATAACGGTTCCGGAGTTGCGGTCGTTTTAAATTTGTATGGGAGAACCTCTTTTTTGTTCGGGAGGGTAATTTTTTTCCAACTTTCCAAAAGGGTCCCAGGGTTTTAGTCATTTTTAGTTTTGACACCTACCACCCATCGATTATGGTTTCCGAGATCCGTACACCAGTTCCATCAAGGAAACCAAAAATGACACTTTTCGGATTTTTCTGGTGGTCACAGGAACCTCCTCTACACTTTTCCCCTACATCACAAACACCTCCCATCGCTCCTTCTAGGAGAACAATGATGTCAATCAGTCAGTCAGTCAGTGAGTGAGTGGTAATCGAACTTTATATAATATAACTAGTATTTGGGTGGCGCGCGGGCTGCGAGCAGCCCGCGTTATCGATGTGCATTAGTATTATTAACAAAAATGTCGTTGCATTTGCTAAAAAGATATAAAATTCTCATGCAAATCGAATAACTCACAGTTTCATCTATTTCAGTAGAAAGTGTGAGCAGGGTTACCATGTGCAAGTTGATTTTTAAAAAAAAATTTTAGTCGCGGTAAAACCGGACCAAGATTGTAAACGACTTTTGTTAAGGGACCCCACCTCTAAGTGCAGTGGTTAACGTGGGCAGTTGCCTCGGAGACCAGCTCGATATGTGAAAATACTCGTTATCCGGAACTCGGCCTTCGGCCTCGTTAGTGACTCCCATAAGGTACGTTGATGCGTTACACCTCATTCGAGCTCGGCCTTCGGCCTCGCAGATTTGAAGCTCGGCCTTCGGCCTCGCAGGTTTGAAGCTCGGCCTTCGGCCTCGCGGTGGTAAAGACAGCTTCTTCAAGTTCAGTACAAAGTGAGAACAGAGTTACCATATGCAAGTTTATTTTTTTCATTAATATTTTAGTCGGGGTAAAATCGCACAAAGAATTTAAACGACTTTTGTTAAGGGACCCTACCTCTAATTGTAGTAAATAACGCGGGCAGTTGCATTGGAGACCAGCTCGAGATGTGGAAAAAACTCCCCATCCGGGACTCGGCCTTCGGCCTCGTTAGCGACTTCCATAGGATGCGTTAATGAGGTACACCCCATTCGGAACTCGGCCTTCGGCCTCGTAAGTTACTAACACGGCTCGGCCTACGGCCTCGCGGAGGCCACGCTCGGCCTTCGGCCTCGCGGGCCGAAAGCTCGGCCTCCGGCCTCGCAGGTTTGAAGCTCGGCCTTCGGCCTCGCGGTGTTTAAAGCTCGGCCTGCGGCCTCGCAAGTTACAAAGGGAATGATTTTAAGCTGTTCCCAATGACGGCCAGCTCGGCCTTCGGCCTCGCAGGCCTACAGCTCGGCCTCCGGCCTCGCTAGGGTGGAGCTCGGCCTTCGGCCTCGCCTCCACAGCTCGGCCTGCGGCCTCGCTCGATTTCAGCTCGGCCTACGGCCTCGCAAAGAGAATGTGGTTTCGCCACCAAAAATCCGCATCCAGTAAAAAAAAAACTAATGACGTCATCAAAAAACTTTTTTCATATTTCGAATCAGGGACCCCAAATCTCCCTAAATACTTAATTTCAGTCAGATCGGAGCAACTTGAATTTTGGTATCCGGTTCGAAGGACCAATTTCAAGTTTTGGACAAAATCCCCAAATTTCCCTACAAACCCTCTATAACATTTGTTCAAACTCCCCATACCTACCTAAAACGGTTCCGGAGTTGCGATCGTTTTAATTTTGTATGGGAGAACCTCTTTTTTAATAGGTAGGGTAATTTTTTTTAACTTTCCAAAAGGGTCCCAGGGTTTTAGTCATTTTTAGTTTTGACACCTACCCTCCATCGGTTATGGTTTCCGAGATCCGTACACCTGTTCCATGAAGGAAACCATAAATGCCACTTTTCGGATTTTTCTGGGGGTCACGTGGGCTTTCTCTATACAGTCCACTATATAATTTCAACCCAAAAACACTCCTTCTGGGAGAACAATTCTGTCAGTGAGTCAATCAGTGGTAACTAGTATTTCGGGTGGTGCGCGGGCTGCGAGCAGCCCGCGTTATCGATGTGCATTTGTATTGTTATCAAAATTTTAGTTGCAGTTTAAAAAATATATGTAAAATTCTCATACAAGTCGAGTAAGTGACAGTTTCTTCTAGTTCAGTACAAAGTGTGGGCAGGGTTACCATGTGCAAGTTGATTTTTTTGATAAAATTTTAGTCGCTGTAAAATCGCACCAAGATTGTAAACGACTTTTGTTAAGGGACCATACCGCTAAGTGCAGTGGTTAACGTGGGCAGTTGCCTCGGAGACCAGCTCGAGATGTGGAATAAACTCCCCATTCGGGACTCGGCCTTCGGCCTCGTTAGTGACTCTCCTAAGGAATGTAAACGCGTAACACCCCATTCGTAAGTGACTAACACGGCTCGGCCTACGGCCTCGCGGAGGCCACGCTCGGCCTTCGGCCTCGCGGGCCGAAAGCTCGGCCTTCGGCCTCGCAGGTTTGAAGCTCGGCCTACGGCCTCGCAACAGTGGCGTTGTATCGTCAGCGAAAATCCCCATCCAGTAAATAAAAATATTTAAAAATTCTCATGCAAGTCGAACAACTGACAGATACTTTTAGTTCCCGTGAGCGGTTGCATCAAAGACCATCTCGAGATGTGGTAAAAACTCCCCATTCTGAACTCGGCCTTCGGCCTCGTTAGTGACTCTCCTAAGGAATGTAAATGCGTAACACCCCATTCGGAACTCGGCCTTCGGCCTCGTAAGTGACTAACACGGCTCGGCCTACGGCCTCGCGGAGGCCACGCTCGGCCTTCGGCCTCGCGGGCCGAAAGCTCGGCCTTCGGCCTCGCCCTCGAAGCTCGGCCTTCGGCCTCGCAGGTTTGAAGCTCGGCCTGCGGCCTCGCAAATAAGAAGTGGTTTCGCCATCAAAAATCCCCATCCAGTAAAAAAAAAACAAATGACGTCATCCAAAAAATTTTTTCATATTTGGAATCAGGGACCCCCAATCTCCCTAAATACCAAATTTCAGCCAGATCGGAGCAACTTGGATTTTGGTATCCGGGTCGAAGGACCAATTTTCAATTTTCGACTAAAACTCCAAATTCTCCTACAAACCCTCTATAACATTTGTTCAAACCCCCCATACCCACCTATAACGGTTCGGGAGCTGCGGTCGTTTTAAATTTGTATGGGAGAACCTCTTTTTTGTTCGGGAGGGTAATTTTTTTTCAACTTTCCAAAAAGGTCCCAGGGTTTTAGTCATTTTTAGTTTTGACACCTACCCCCCATCGATTATGGTTTTCGAGATCCCTACACCAGTTCCATCAAGGAAACCAAAAATGACACTTTTCGGATTTTTCCCTAAGTCACGTGGGCACTCCCTATACAGTCCATTATATAATTTAAACCCAAAAACACTCCTTCTGGGAGAACAATGATGTCAGTCAGTCAGTCAATCAGTGGTAGAGCAGCTTTATATATTATAACTAGTATTTGGGTGGCGCGCGGGCTGCGAGCAGCCCGCGTTATCGATGTGCATTAGTATTATTAACAAAAATGTCATTGCAGTTAAAAAAAATATATATATAATTCTCATACAAGTCGAATCAATGACAGTTTCTTCTGAATCAGTACAAAGTGTGGCAGGGTTACCATGTGCAAGTTGATTTTTTTGATAAAATTTTAGTCGCTGTAAAATCGCCCCAAGATTGTAATCGAGTTTTGTTAAGGGACCATACCTCTAAGTGCAGTGGTTAACGTGGGCCGTTGCCTCGGAGACCAGCTCGAGATGTAGAATAAACTCCCCATTCGGGACTCGGCCTTCGGCCTCGTTAGTGACTCTCCTAAGGAATGTAAACGCGTAACACCCCATTCGTAAGTGACTAACACGGCTCGGCCTACGGCCTCGCGGAGGCCACGCTCGGCCTTCGGCCTCGCGGGCCGAAAGCTCGGCCTTCGGCCTCGCAGGTTTGAAGCTCGGCCTGCGGCCTCGCAACCGTGGCATTGTATCGCCAGCGAAAATCCCCATCCAGTAAATAAAAAGATTTAAAAATTCTCATGCAAGTCGAACAACTGACAAAAACTTTTAGTTCCCGTGAGCGGTTGCATCAAAGACCAGCTCGAGATGTGGAAAAAACTCCCCATTCGGGACTCGGCCTTCGGCCTCGTTAGCGACTTCCATAGGATGCGTTAATGAGGTACACCCCATTCGGAACTCGGCCTTCGGCCTCGTAAGTTACTAACACGGCTCGGCCTGCGGCCTCGCGGAGGCCACGCTCGGCCTTCGGCCTCGCGGGCCGAAAGCTCGGCCTCCGGCCTCGCAGGTTTGAAGCTCGGCCTCCGGCCTCGCAGGTTTGAAGCTCGGCCTTCGGCCTCGCGGTGTTTAAGGCTCGGCCTGCGGCCTCGCAAGTTACAAAGGGAATGTTTTTAAGCTGTTCCCAATGACGGCCAGCTCGGCCTTCGGCCTCGCAGGCCTACAGCTCGGCCTCCGGCCTCGCTAGGGTGGAGCTCGGCCTTCGGCCTCGCCTCCATAGCTCGGCCTGCGGCCTCGCTCGATTGCAGCTCGGCCTACGGCCTCGCAAAGAGAATATGGTTTCGCCACCAAAAATCCGCATCCAGTAAAAAAAAAACTAATGACGTCATCAAAAAACTTTTTTCATATTTCGAATTAGGGACTCCAAATCTCCCTAAATACTAAATTTCAGCCAGATCGGAGCAACTTGAATTTTGGTATCCGGTTCGAAGGACCAATTTGCAATTTTTGACAAAAACCCCAAATTTCCCTACAAAACCTCTATGACATTTGTTCGAACCCCCCATACCTATCGATAACGGTTCCGGAGCTGCGATCGTTTTAAATTTGTATGGGAGAACCTCTTTTTTGTTTGGGAGGGTAATTTTTTTTTAATTTTCCAAAAGGGTCCCAGGATTATAGTCATTTTTAGTTTTGACACCTACCCCCCATCGATTATGGTTTTCGAGATCCCTACACCAGTTCCATCAAGGAAACCAAAAATGACACTTTTCGGATTTTTCCCTAAGTCACGTGGGCACTCCCTATACAGTCCATTATATAATTTAAACCCAAAAACACTCCTTCTGGGAGAACAATGATGTCAGTCAGTCAGTCAATCAGTGGTAGAGCAGCTTTATATATTATAACTAGGTGTTGGGTGGTGCGCGGGCTGCGAGCAGCCCGCGTTATCGATGTGCATTAGTAACTTTTATCAAACTGGTAATTGCAGTTAAAAAAATATATAAAATTCTCATACAAGCCGAGTAAGTGACAGTTTCTTCTAGTTCAGTACAAAGTGAGAACAGAGTTACCATATGCAAGTTTATATTTTTCATTAAAATTTTAGTCGTGGTAAAATCGCACGAAGAATTTAAACGACTTTTGTTAAGGGACCCTACCTCTAATTGTAGTAAATAACGTGGGCAGTTGCATTGGAGACCAGCTCGAGATGTGGAAAAAACTCCCCATCCGGGACTCGGCCTTCGGCCTCGTTAGCGACTTCCATAGGATGTGTTAATGAGGTACACCCCACTCGGAACTCGGCCTTCGGCCTCGTAAGTTACTAACACGGCTCGGCCTACGGCCTCGCGGAGGCCACGCTCGGCCTTCGGCCTCGCGGGCCGAAAGCTCGCCCTCGGGCCTAGCAGGTTTGAAGCTCGGCCTTCGGCCTCGCGGTGTTTGAGGCTCGGCCTGCGGCCTCGCAAGTTACAAAGGGAATGTTTTTAAGCTGTTCCCAATGACGGCCAGCTCGGCCTTCGGCCTCGCAGGCCTACAGCTCGGCCTCCGGCCTCGCTAGGGTGGAGCTCGGCCTTCGGCCTCGCCTCCACAGCTCGGCCTGCGGCCTCGCTCGATTGCAGCTCGGCCTACGGCCTCGCAAAGAGAATGTGGTTTCGCCACCAAAAATCCGCATCCAGTAAAAAAAAAACTAATGACGTCATCAAAAAACTTTTTTCATATTTCGAATCAGGGACCCCAAATCTCCCTAAATACCAAATTTCAGCCGAATCGAAGAAACTTGGATTTTTGTATCCGGTTCGAAGGACCAATTTACAATTTTTGACAAAATCTTCCAATTTCCCTACAAACCCTCTATGACATTTGTTCAAGCCCTCCATACCTATCTATAACGGTTTAGGAGTTGCGATCCTTTTAAATTTGTATGGGAGAACCTCTTTTTTGTTCAGGAGGGTAATTTTTTTTCAATTTTCCAAAAGGGTCCCAGGGTTTTAGTCATTTTTAGTTTTGACACCTACCCCCCATCGATTATGGTTTTCGAGATCCTTACACCAGTTCTATCAAGGAAACCAAAAATGACACTTTTCGGATTTTTCCCTAGGTCACGTGGGCACTCTCTATACAGTCCACTATATAATTTTAACCCAATAATACTCCTTCTGGGAGAACAATGATGTCAGTCAGTCAGTCAATCAGTGGTAGAGCAGCTTTATATATTATAATAATAATAACTAGTATTTGGGTGGCGCGCGGGCTGCGAGCAGCCCGCGTTATCGATGTGCATTAGTATTATTAACAAAAATGTCATTGCAGTTAAAAAAAATATATATATAATTCTCATACAAGTCGAATCAATGACAGTTTCTTCTGAATCAGTACAAAGTGTGGCAGGGTTACCATGTGCAAGTTGATTTTTTCGATAAAATTTTAGTCGATGTAAAATCGCCCCAAGATTGTAATCGAGTTTTGTTAAGGGACCATACCTCTAAGTGCAGTGGTTAACGTGGGCCGTTGCCTCGGAGACCAGCTCGAGATGTGGAAAAAGCTCCCCATTCGGGACTCGGCCTTCGGCCTCGTTAGTGACTCTCCTAAGGAATGTAAACGCGTAACACCCCTTTCGTAAGTGACTAACACAGCTCGGCCTACGGCCTCGCGGAGGCCACGCTCGGCCTTCGGCCTCGCGGGCCGAAAGCTCGGCCTTCGGCTTCGCAGGTTCGAAGCTCGGCCTGCGGCCTCGCAACCGTGGCGTTGTATCGTCAGCGCATTCGGAACTCGGCCTTCGGCCTCGTAAGTTACTAACACGGCTCGGCCTACGGCCTCGCGGAGGCCACGCTCGGCCTTCGGCCTCGCGGGCCGAAAGCTCGGCCTCCGGCCTCGCAGGTTTGAAGCTCGGCCTTCGGCCTCGCGGTGTTTAAAGCTCGGCCTGCGGCCTCGCAAGTTACAAAGGGAATGATTTTAAGCTGTTCCCAATGACGGCCAGCTCGGCCTTCGGCCTCGCAGGCCTACAGCTCGGCCTCCGGCCTCGCTAGGGTGGAGCTCGGCCTTCGGCCTCGCCTCCACAGCTCGGCCTGCGGCCTCGCTCGATTACAGCTCGGCCTACGGCCTCGCAAAGAGAATGTGGTTTCGCCACCAAAAATCCGCATCCAGTAAAAAAAAAACTAATGACGTCATCCAAAAACTTTTTTCATATTTCGAATCAGGGACCCCAAATCTCCCTAAATACTTAATTTCAGTCAGATCGGAGCAACTTGAATTTTCGTATCCGGTTCGAAGGACCAATTTCAAGTTTTGGACAAAATCCCCAAATTTCCCTACAAACCCTCTATAACATTTGTTCAAACTCCCCATACCTACCTAAAACGGTTCCGGAGTTGCGATCGTTTTAATTTTGTATGGGAGAACCTCTTTTTTAATAGGTAGGGTAATTTTTTTTAACTTTCCAAAAGGGTCCCAGGGTTTTAGTCATTTTTAGTTTTGACACCTACCCTCCATCGGTTATGGTTTCCGAGATCCGTACACCTGTTCCATGAAGGAAACCATAAATGCCACTTTTCGGATTTTTCTGGGGGTCACGTGGGCTTTCTCTATACAGTCCACTATATAATTTCAACCCAAAAACACTCCTTCTGGGAGAACAATTCTGTCAGTGAGTCAATCAGTGGTAATGCAGCTTTATATATTATAATAATAACTAGTATTTCGGGTGGTGCGCGGGCTGCGAGCAGCCCGCGTTATCGATGTGCATTAGTAATATTTATCAAGATTTGTAGTTGCAGTTTTTAAAAATATATATAAAATTCTCATTCAAGTCGAGTGAGTGACAGTTTCTTCTAGTTCAGTACAAGGTGTCGGCAGGGTTACCATGTGCAAGTTGATTTTTTTGATAAAATTTTAGTCACTGTAAGATCGCACCAAGATTGTTAACGACTTTTGTTAAGGAACCATACCTCTAAGTGCAGTGGTTGACGTAGGCCGTTGCCTCGGAGACCAGCTCGAGATGTGGAAAAAACCCCATATTCGGGACTCGGCCTTCGGCCTCGTTAGCGACTCACCTGAGGGACGTTAATTCGTTACACCCCATTCGGAACTCGGCCTTTGGCCTCGTAAGTGACTAACACGGCTCGGCCTACGGCCTCGCAGGTTTGAAGCTCGGCCTGCGGCCTCGCAACCGTGGCGTTGTATCGCCAGCGAAAATCCCCATCCAGTAAATAAAAAGATTTAAAAATTCTCATGCAAGTCGAACAACTGACAGATACTTTTAGTTCCCGTGACCGGTTGCATCAAAGACCAGCTCGAGATGTGGTAAAAACTCTCCATGCTGAACTCGGCCTTCGGCCTCGTTAGTGACTCTCCTAAGGAATGTAAATGCGTAACACCCCATTCGGAACTCGGCCTTCGGCCTCGTAAGTGACTAACACGGCTCGGCCTGCGGCCTCGCGGAGGCCACGCTCGGCCTTCGGCCTCGCGGGCCGAAAGCTCGGCCTTCGGCCTCGCCCTCAAAGCTCGGCCTTCGGCCTCGCAGGTTTGAAGCTCGGCCTGCGGCCTCGCAGCCGTGGCGTTGTATCGCCAGCGAAAATCCCCATCCAGTAAAAAAAAAACAAATGACGTCATCCAAAAAATTTTTTCATATTTGAAATCAGGGACCCTCAATCTCTCTAAATACCAAATTTCAGCGAAATCGGAACAACTTGAATTTTGGTATCCGGGTCGAAGGACCAATTTTCAATTTTCGACTAAAACCCCAAATTCTCCTACAAACCCTCTATAACATTTGTTCAAACCCCCCATACCCACCTATAACGGTTCCGGAGTTGCGGTCGTTTTAAATTTGTATGGGAGAACCTCTTTTTTGTTCGGGAGGGTAATTTTTTTCCAACTTTCCAAAAGGGTCCCAGGGTTTTAGTCATTTTTAGTTTTGACACCTACCACCCATCGATTATGGTTTCCGAGATCCGTACACCAGTTCCATCAAGGAAACCAAAAATGACACTTTTCGGATTTTTCTGGTGGTCACAGGAACCTCCTCTACACTTTTCCCCTACATCACAAACACCTCCCATCGCTCCTTCTAGGAGAACAATGATGTCAATCAGTCAGTCAGTCAGTGAGTGAGTGGTAATCGAACTTTATATAATATAACTAGGTGTTGGGTGGTGCGCGGGCTGCGAGCAGCCCGCGTTATCGATGTGCATTTGTATATTTTTTAAAATTTTAGTTGCAGTTGAAAAAAATATTTAAAAATTCTCATACAAGTCGAGAAAGGGACAGTTTCTTCTAGTTCAGTACAAAGTGTGAGCAGGGTTACCATGTGCAAGTTGATTTTTTCGATAAAATTTTAGTCGATGTAAAATCGCCCCAAGATTGTAAACGACTTTTGTTAAGGGACCATACCTCTAAGTGCAGTGGTTAACGTGGGCAGTTGCCTCGGAGACCAGCTCGAGATGTGGAAAGAAAACTCCATATTCGGGACTCGGCCTTCGGCCTCGTTAGTGACTCTCCTAAAGAATGTAAACGCGTAACACCCCATTCGTAAGTGACTAACACGGCTCGGCCTACGGCCTCGCGGAGGCCACGCTCGGCCTTCGGCCTCGCGGGCCGAAAGCTCGGCCTTCGGCCTCGCAGGTATGAAGCTCGGCCTGCGGCCTTGCAACCGTGGCGTTTATCGCCAGCGAAAATCCCCATCCAGTAAATAAAAAGAATTGAAAATTCTTATGCAAGTCAAACAACTGCCAGATACTTTTAGTTCCCGTGAGCGGTTGCATCAAAGACCAGCTCAAGATGTGGAAAAAAAACTCCCCATTCGGGACTCGGCCTTCGGCCTCGTTAGTGACTCTCCTAAGGAATGTTAATGCGTAACACCCCATTCGGAACTCGGCCTTCGGCCTCGTAAGTGACTAACACGGCTCGGCCTGCGGCCTCGCGGAGGCCACGCTCGGCCTTTGGCCTCGCGGGCCGAAAGCTCGGCCTTCGGCCTCGCCCTCGAAGCTCGGCCTTCGGCCTCGCGGGTTTGAAGCTCGGCCTGCGGCCTCGCAGCCGTGGCGTTGTATCGCCAGCGAAAATCCCCATCCAGTAAAAAAAAAACAAATGACGTCATCCAAAAAATTTTTTCATATTTCGAATCAGGGACTCCCAATCTCCCTAAATACCAAATTTCAGCCAGATCAGACAAACTTGGATTTTGGTATCCGGGTCGAAGGACCAATTTTCAATTTTCGACTAAAACCCCAAATTTTCCTACAAACCCTCTATAACATTTGTTCAAACCCCCCATACCCACCTATAACGGTTCGGGAGCTGCGGTCGTTTTAAATTTGTATGGGAGAACCTCTTTTTTGTTCGGGAGGGTAAATTTTTTTCAGCTTTTTAAAAGGATCCCAGGGTTTTAGTCATTTTTAGTTTTGACACCAACCCCCCATCGATTATAGTTTCCGAGATCCCTACACCAGTTCCATGATGGAAACCAAAAATGTCACTTTTCGGATTTTTCTGGAGGTCACGGGAACTTCCTCTACACTTTTCCCCTACACCATAAACACCCCCCATTGCTCCTTCTAGGAGAACAATTATGTCAATCAGTCAGTCAGTCAGTGAGTGAGTGGTAATCGAACTTTATATAATATAATAACTAGTATTTGGGTGGTGCGCGGGCTGCGAGCAGCCCGCGTTATCGATGTGCATTTGTATATTTTTAAAAATTTTAGTTGCAGTTGAAAAAAATATAAAAAAATTCTCATACAAGTCGAGAAAGGGACAGTTTCTTCTAGTTCAGTACAAAGTGTGAGCAGGGTTACCATGTGCAAGTTGATTTTTTTGATAAAATTTTAGTCGCTGTAAAATCGCACCAAGATTGTAAACGACTTTTGTGAGGGGACCATACCTCTAAGTGCAGTGGTTAACGTGGGCAGTTGCCTCGGAGACCAGCTCGAGATGTGGAAAAAAATCTCCCCATTCGGGACTCGGCCTTCGGCCTCGTTAGTGACTGTCCTAAGGAATGTAAACGCGTAACACCCCATTCGTAAGTGACTAACACGGCTCGGCCTACGGCCTCGCGGAGGCCACGCTCGGCCTTCGGCCTCGCGGGCCGAAAGTTTGGCCTTCGGCCTCGCAGGTTTGAAGCTCGGCCTGCGGCCTCGCAACCGTGGCGTTATATCGCCAGCGAAAATCCCCATCCAGTAAATAAAAAGATTTAAAAAATCTCATGCAAGTTGAACAACTGACAGATACTTTTAGTTCCCGTAAGCGGTTGCATCAAAGACCAGCTCGAGATGTGGAAAAAAAACTCCCCATTCGGGACTCGGCCTTCGGCCTCGTTAGTGACTCTCCTAAGGAATGTAAATGCGTAACACCCCATTCGGAACTCGGCCTTCGGCCTCGTAAGTGACTAACACGGCTCGGCCTGCGGCCTCGCGGAGGCCACGCTCGGCCTTCGGCCTCGCAGGCCGAAAGCTCGGCCTTCGGCCTCGCCCTGGAAGCTCGGCCTTCGGCCTCGCAGGTTTGAAGCTCGGCCTGCGGCCTCGCAAATAGGAAGTGGTTTCGCCTTCAAAAATCTCCATCCAGTAAAAAAAAAACAATTGACGTCACCAAAAAAATTTTTTTATATTTGGAATCAGGGACCCCCATTCTCCCTAAATACTAAATTTCAGCCAGATCGAAGCAACTTGAATTTTGGTATCCGGGTCGAAGGACCAATTTTCAATTTTTGACAGAAACCTCAAATTCCCCTACAAACCCTCTATAATATTTGTTTGAACCCCCCATACCCACCTACAACGGTTCCGGAGTTGCGATCGTTTTAATTTTGTATGGGAGGACCTCTTTTTTGTTTGGGAGGGTAATTTTTTTTCAAATTTCCAAAAGGGTCCCAGGGTTTTAGTCATTTTTAGTTTTGGCACCTACCCCCCAACTATTATAGTTTCCGAGATCCCTACACCAGTTCTATGATGGAAACCAAAAATGACACTTTTCGGATTTTTCTGGTGGTCATAGGAACCTCCTCTACACTTTTCCCCTACACCACAAACACCCCCAATCGCTCCTTCTGGGAGAACAATGATGTCAATGAGTGAGTCAGTCAGTCAGTGAGTGGTAATCGAACTTTATATAATATAATAACTAGTATTTGGGTGGTGCGCGGGCTGCGAGCAGCCCGCGTTATCGATGTGCATTTGTATATTTTTAAAAATTTAAGTTGTAGTTGAAAAAAATATATAAAAATTCTCATACAAGTCGATAAAGGGACAGTTTCTTCTAGTTCACTACAAAGTGTGAGCAGGGTTACCATGTGCAAGTTGTTTTTTTGATAAAATTTTAGTCCCTGTAAAATCGCACCAAGATTGTTAACGACTTTTGTTAAAGGACCATACCTCTAAGTGCAGTGGTTAACGTGGGCAGTTGCCTTGGAGACCAGCTCGAGATGTGGAAAAAGCTCCCCATTCGGGACTCGGCCTTCGGCCTCGTTAGTGACTCTCCTAAGGAATGTAAATGCGTAACACCCCATTCGGAACTCGGCCTTCGGCCTCGTAAGTGACTAACACGGCTCGGCCTACGGCCTCGCGGAGTCCACGCTCGGCCTTCGGCCTCGCGGGCCGAAAGCTCGCCCTTCGGCCTCGCAGGTTTGAAGCTCGGCCTGCGGCCTCGCAACCGTGGCGTTGTATCGCCAGCGAAAATCCCTATCCAGTAAATAAAAAGATTTAAAAATTCTCATGCAAGTCGAACAACTGACAGATACTTTTAGTTCCCGTGAGCGGTTGCATCAAAGACCAGCTCGAGATGTGGAAAAAAGACTCCCCATTCGGGACTCGGCCTTCGGCCTCGTTAGTGACTCTCCTAAGAAATGTAAATGCGTAACACCCCATTCGGAACTCGGCCTTCGGCCTCGTAAGTGACTAACACGGCTCGGCCTACGGCCTCGCGGAGGCCACGCTCGGCCTTCGGCCTCGCGGGCCGAAAGCTCGGCCTTCGGCCTCGCCCTGGAAGCTCGGCCTTCGGCCTCGCAGGTTTGAAGCTCGGCCTGCGGCCTCGCAAATAAGAAGTGGTTTCGCCATCAAAAATCCCCATCCAGTAAAAAAAAAACAAATGACGTCATCCAAAAAATTTTTTCATATTTGGAATCAGGGACCCCCAATCTCCCTAAATATTAAATTTCAGCCAGATCGGAGCAACTTGGATTTTGGTATCCGGGTCGAAGGACCAATTTTCAATTTTCGACTAAAACCCCAAATTCTCCTACAAACCCTCTATAACATTTGTTCAAACCCCCCATACCCACCTATAACGGTTCGGGAGCTGCGGTCGTTTTAAATTTGTATGGGAGAACCTCTTTTTTGTTCGGGAGGGTAATTTTTTTTCATTTTTCCAAAAAGGTCCCAAGGTTTTAGTCATTTTTAGTTTTGGCACTTACCCCCCATCGATTATGGTTTTCGAGATCCGTACACCAGTTCCATCAAGGAAACCAAAAATGACACTTTTCGGATTTTTCTGGTGGTCATAGGAACCTCCTCTACACTTTTCCCCTACACCACAAACACCCCTCATCGCTCCTTCTGGGAGAACAATGATGTCAATGAGTCAGTGAGTGAGTGAGTGGTAATCGAACTTTATATAATATAACTAGTATTTCGGGTGGTGCGCGGGCTGCGAGCAGCCCGCGTTATCGATGTGCATTAGTATTATTAACAAAAATGTCATTGCAGTTAAAAAAATATATATCTAATTCTCATAAAAGTCGAATCAATGACAGTTTCTTCTAAATCAGTACAAAGTGTGGCAGGGTTACCATGTGCAAGTTGATATTTTTGATCAAATTTTAGTCGCTGTAAAATCGCACCAAGATTGTAAACGACTATTGTTAAGGGACCATACCTCTAAGTGCAGTGGTTAACGTGGGCAGTTGCCTCGGAGACCAGCTCGAGATGTGGAATAAACTCCCCATTCGGGACTCGGCCTTCGGCCTCGTTAGTGACTCTCCTAAGGAATGTAAACGCGTAACACCCCATTCGTAAGTGACTAACACGGCTCGGCCTACGGCCTCGCGGAGGCCACGCTCGGCCTTCGGCCTCGCGGGCCGAAAGCTCGGCCTTCGGCCTCGCAGGTTTGAAGCTCGGCCTGCGGCCTCGCAACCGTGGCGTTGTATCGCCAGCGAAAATCCCCATCCAGTAAATAAAAAGATTTAAAAATTTCCATGCAAGTCGAACAACTGACAGATACTTTTAGTTCCCGTGAGCGGTTGCATCAAAGACCAGCTCGAGATGTGGTAAAAACTCCCCATGCTGAACTCGGCCTTCGGCCTCGTTAGTGACTCTCCTAAGGAATGTAAATGCGTAACACCCCATTCGGAACTCGGCCTTCGGCCTCGTAAGTGACTAACACGGCTCGGCCTACGGCCTCGCGGAGGCCACGCTCGGCCTTCGGCCTCGCGGGCCGAAAGCTCGGCCTTCGGCCTCGCCCTGGAAGCTCGGCCTTCGGCCTCGCAGGTTCGAAGCTCGGCCTGCGGCCTCGCAAATAAGAAGTGGTTTCGCCATCAAAAATCCCCATCCAGTAAAAAAAAAACAAATGACGTCATCCAAAATTTTTATTTATATTTCGAATCAGGGACCCCCAATCTCCCTAAATACCAAATTTCAGCCAGATCGGAACAACTTGGATTTTGGTATCCGGGTCGAAGGACTAATTTTCAATTTTCGAGTAAAACTCCAAATTCTCCTACAAACCCTCTATAACATTTGTTCAAACCCCCCATACCCACCTATAACGGTTCGGGAGTTGCGGTCGTTTTAATTTTGTATGGGAGAACCTCTTTTTTGTTCGGGAGGGTAATTTTTTTTCAACTTTCCAAAAAGGTCCCAGGGTTTTAGTCATTTTTAGTTTTGACACCTACCCCCTATCGATTATGGTTTCTGAGATCCGTACACCAGTTCCATCAAGGAAACCAAAAATGACACTTTTCGGATTTTTCTGGTGGTCATAGGAACCTCCTCTACACTTTTCCCCTACACCACAAACACCCCCCATCGCTCCTTCTGGGAGAACAATGATGTCAATGAGTGAGTGAGTCAGTGAGTGGTAATCGAGCTTTATATAATATAAACTAGTATTTGGGTGGTGCGCGGGCTGCGAGCAGCCCGCTTTATCGATGTGCATTTGTATTTTTAATAAAAGTTTTATTAGCAGTTGGTAAAAATATATAAAATTCTCATACAAGTCGAGTAAGTGACAGTTTCTTCTAGTTCAGTACAAAGTGTGAGCAGGGTTACCATGTGCAAGTTGATTTTTTTGATAAAATTTTAGTCGCTGTAAAATCGCACCAATATTGTAAACGATTTTTGTTAAGGGACCATACCTCTAAGTGCAGTGGTTAACGTGGGCAGTTGCCTCGGAGACCAGCTCGAGATGTGGAAAAAAAACTCCCCATTCGGGACTCGGCCTTCGGCCTCGTTAGTGCCTCTCCTAAGGAATGTAAACGCGTAACATCCCATTCGTAAGTGACTAACACGGCTCGGCCTACGGCCTCGCGGAGGCCACGCTCGGCCTTCGGCCTCGCGGGCCGAAAGCTCGGCCTTCGGCCTCGCAGGTTTGAAGCTCGGCCTGCGGCCTCGCAACCGTGGCGTTTTATCGCCAGCGTAAATCCCCATCCAGTAAATAAAAAGATTTAAAAATTCTCATGCAAGTCGAACAACTGACAGATACTTTTAGTTCCCGTGAGCGGTTGCGTCAAAGACCAGCTCGAGATATGGAAAAAAAACTTCCCATTCGGAACTCGGCCTTCGGCCTCGTTAGTGACTCTCCTAAGGAATGTTAATGCGTAACACCCTATTTAGAACTCGGCCTTCGGCCTCGTAAGTGACTAACACGGCTCGGCCTGCGGCCTCGCGGAGGCCACGCTCGGCCTTCGGCCTCGCGGGCCGAAAGCTCGGCCTTCGGCCTCGCCCTCGAAGCTCGGCCTTCGGCCTCGCAGGTTTGAAGCTCGGCCTGCGGCCTCGCAGCCGTGGCGTTGTATCTCCAGCGAAAATCCCCATCCAGTAAAAAAAAAAACAAATGACGTCATCGAATTTTTTTTTTATATTTAGAATCAGGGACCCCCAATCTTCCTAAATACCAAATTTCAGCCAGATCAGACCAACTTGGATTTTGGTATCCGGGTCGAAGGACCAATTTGCAATTTTTGACTAAAAACCCAAATTCTCCTACAAACCCTCTATAATATTTGTTCGAACCCCCCATACCCACCTATAACGGTTCCGGAGCTGCGGTCGTTTTAAATTTGTATGGGAGAACCTCTTTTTTGTTCGGGAGGGTAATTTTTTTTCAACTTTCCAAAAGGGTCCCAGGGTTTTAGTCATTTTTAGTTTTGGCACCTACCGCCCATCGATTATGGTTTCCGAGATCCCTACACCAGTTCCATCAAGGAAACCAAAAATGGCACTTTTCGGATTTTTCTGGAGGTCACGGGAACTTCCTCTACACTTTTCCCCTACACCACAAACACCCCCCATCGCTCCTTCTAGGAGAACAATTATGTCAATCAGTCAGTGAGTGAGTGAGTGAATCAGTGGTAATCGAGCTTTATATATATACTAGTATTTCGGGTGGTGCGCGGGCTGCGAGCAGCCCGCGTTATCGATGTGCATTTGTATTTATTTCAAGATTGTAATTGCAGTTGAAAATATATATAAAAATTCTCATACAAGTCGAGAAAGGGACAGTTTCTTCTAGTTCAGTACAAAGTGTGAGCAGGGTTACCATGTGCAAGTTGATTTTTTTGATAAAATTTTAGTCGCTGTAAAATCGCACCAAGATTCTAAACGACTTTTGTTAAGGGACCATACCTCTAAGTGCAGTGGTTAACGTGGGCAGTTGCCTCGGAGACCAGCTCGAGATGTGGAATAAACTCCCCATTCGGGACTCGGCCTTCGGCCTCGTTAGTGACTCTCCTAAGGAATGTAAACGCGTAACACCTCATTCGTAAGTGACTAACACGGCTCGGCCTACGGCCTCGCGGAGGCCACGCTCGGCCTTCGGCCTCGCGGGCCGAAAGCTCGGCCTTCGGCCTCGCAGGTTTGAAGCTCGGCCTGCGGCCTCGCAACCGTGGCGTTGTATCGCCAGCGAAAATCCCCATCCAGTAAATAAAAAGATTTAAAAATTTCCATGCAAGTCGAACAGCTGACAGATACTTTTAGTTCCCGTGAGCGGTTGCATCAAAGACCAGCTCGAGATGTAGAAAAAAACTCCCCATTCGGGACTCGGCCTTCGGCCTCGTTAGTGACTCTCCTAAGGAATGTAATTGCGTAACACCCCATTCGGAACTCGGCCTTCGGCCTCGTAAGTGACTAACACGGCTCGGCCTACGGCCTCGCGGAGGCCACGCTCGGCCTTCGGCCTCGCGGGCCGAAAGCTCGGCCTTCGGCCTCGCCCTGGAAGCTCGGCCTTCGGCCTCGCAGGTTTGAAGCTCGGCCTGCGGCCTCGCAAATAAGAAGTGGTTTCGCCATCAAAAATCCCCATCCAGTAAAAAAAAAACAAATGACGTCATCCAAATTTTTTTTTCATATTTGGAATCAGGGACCCCCAATCTCCCTAAATACCAAATTTCAGCCAGATCGGAGCAACTTGAATTTTGGTATCCGGGTCGAAGGACCAATTTTCAATTTTCGACTAAAACCCCAAATTCTCCTACAAACCCTCTATAACATTTGTTTAAACTCCCCATACCCACCTATAACGGTTCCGGAGCTGCGATCGTTTTAAATTTGTATGGGAGAACCTCTTTTTTATTCGGGAGGGTAATTTTTTTTCAATTTTCCAAAAAGGTCCCAGGATTTTAGTCATTTTTAGTTTTGGCACCTACCCCCCATCGATTATGGTTTCCGAGATCCGTACACCAGTTCCATCAAGGAAACCAAAAATGACACTTTTCGGATTTTTCTGGTGGTCATAGGAACCTCTTCTACACTTTTCCCCTACACCACAAACACCCCCCATCGCTCCTTCTGGGAGAACAATGAT
The DNA here is from genome assembly GCA_934044485.1 of Apeira syringaria. Taxonomy (NCBI): domain Eukaryota; kingdom Metazoa; phylum Arthropoda; class Insecta; order Lepidoptera; family Geometridae; genus Apeira; species Apeira syringaria. The sequence continues at coordinate 11,292,642 of OW203675.1, read as the reverse complement.
GTCAATGAGTGAGTCAGTCAGTCAGTGAGTGGTAATCGAACTTTATATAATATAATAACTAGGTGTTGGGTGGTGCGCGGGCTGCGAGCAGCCCGCGTTATCGATGTGCATTAGTAATATATATCAAGATTTGTAGTTGCAGTTTATAAAAATATATAAAATTCTCATACAAGTCGAGTAAGTAACAGTTTCTTCTAGTTCAGTACAATGTGTGAGCAGGGTTACCATGTGCAAGTTGATTTTTTTGATAAAATTTTAGTCGCTGTAAAATCGCACTAAGTTTGTAAACGACTTTTGTTAAGGGACCATACCTCTAAGTGCAGTGGTTAACGTGGGCAGTTGCCTCGGAGACCAGCTCGAGATGTGGAAAGAAAACTCCCCATTCGGGACTCGGCCTTCGGCCTCGTTAGTGACTCTCCTAAGGAATGTAAACGCGTAACACCCCGTTCGGAACTCGGCCTTCGGCCTCGTAAGTGACTAACACGGCTCGGCCTACGGCCTCGCGGAGGCCACGCTCGGCCTTCGGCCTCGCGGGCCGAAAGCTCGGCCTTCGGCCTCGCCCTCGAAGCTCGGCCTTTGGCCTCGCAGGTTTGAAGCTCGGCCTGCGGCCTCGCAAATAAGAAGTAGTTTCGGCATCAAAAATCCCCATCTAGTAAAAAAAAAACAAATGACGTCATCCAAAAAATTTTCATATTCATATTCGGAATCAAGGACCCCCAATCTCCCTAAATACCAAATTTCAGCCAGATCGGAGTAACTTGGATTTTGGTATCCGGGTCGAAGGACCAATTTGCAATTTTTGACTAAAACCCCAAATTCTCCTACAAACCCACTACAATATTTGTTCAAACCCCCCATACCCACCTATAACGGTTCCGGAGTTGCGATCGTTTTAATTTTGTATGGGAGAACCTCTTTTTTGTTCAGGAGGGTAATTTTTTTTCAACTTTCCAAAAGGATCCCAGGGTTTTAGTCATTTTTAGTTTTGGCACCTACCGCCCATCGATTATGGTTTCCGAGATCCCTACACCAGTTCCATCAAGGAAACCAAAAATGGCACTTTTCGGATTTTTCTGGAGGTCACGGGAACTTCCTCTACACTTTTCCCCTACACCACAAACACCCCCCATCGCTCCTTCTAGGAGAACAATTATGTCAATCAGTCAGTGAGTGAGTGAGTGAATCAGTGGTAATCGAGCTTTATATATATACTAGTATTTCGGGTGGTGCGCGGGCTGCGAGCAGCCCGCGTTATCGATGTGCATTAGTAATATTTATTAAAATTTGTAGTTGCAGTTGAAAAAATATATAAAATTCGCATACAAGTCGAGTAAGTGACAGTTTCTTCTAGTTCAGTACAAAGTGTGAGCAGGGTTACCATGTGCAAGTTGATTTTTTTTATTAAATTTTAGTCGCTGTAAAATCGCCCCAAGATTGTTAACGACTTTTGTTAAAGGACCATATCTCTAAGTGCAGTGGTTAACGTGGGCAGTTGCCTCGGAGACCAGCTCGAGATGTGAAATAAGCTCCCCATTCATGACTCGGCCTTCGGCCTCGTTAGTGACTCTCCTAAGGAATGTAAATGCGTAACACCCCATTCGGAACTCGGCCTTCGGCCTCGTAAGTGACTAACACGGCTCGGCCTACGGCCTCGCGGAGGCCACGCTCGGCCTTCGGCCTCGCGGGCCGAAAGCTCGGCCTTCGGCCTCGCAGGTTTGAAGCTCGGCCTGCGGCCTCGCAACCGTTGCGTTGTATCGTCAGCGAAAATCCCCATCCAGTAAATAAAAATATTTAAAAATTCTCATGCAAGTCGAACAACTGACAGATACTTTTAGTTCCCGTGAGCGGTTGCATCAAAGACCAGCTCGAGATGTGGTAAAAACTCCCCATTCTGAACTCGGCCTTCGGCCTCGTTAGTGACTCTCCTAAGGAATGTAAATGCGTAACACCCCATTCGGAACTCGGCCTTCGGCCTCGTAAGTGACTAACACGGCTCGGCCTACGGCCTCGCGGAGGCCACGCTCGGCCTTCGGCCTCGCGGGCCGAAAGCTCGGCCTTCGGCCTCGCCCTCGAAGCTCGGCCTTCGGCCTCGCAGGTTTGAAGCTCGGCCTGCGGCCTCGCAAATAAGAAGTGGTTTCGCCATCAAAAATCCCCATCCAGTAAAAAAAAAACAAATGACGTCATCCAAAAATTTTTTTTATATTTGGAATCAGGGACCCCCAATCTCCCTAAATACCAAATTTCAGCGAAATCGGAACAACTTGAATTTTGGTATCCGGGTCGAAGGACCAATTTTCAATTTTCGACTAAAACCCCAAATTCTCCTACAAACCCTCTATAACATTTGTTCAAACCCCCCATACCCACCTATAACGGTTCGGGAGCTGCGGTCGTTTTAAATTTGTATGGGAGAACCTCTTTTTTGTTCGGGAGGGTAATTTTTTTTCAACTTTCCAAAAGGGTCCCAGGTTTTTAGTCATTTTTAGTTCTGGCACCTACCCCCCATCGATTATGGTTTCCGAGATCCGTACACCAGTTCCATCAAGGAAACCAAAAATGACACTTTTCGGATTTTTCTGGTGGTCATGGGAACATCCTCTACACTTTTTCCCTACACCACAAACACCCCCCATCGCTCCTTCTGGGAGAACAATGATGTCAATGAGTCAGTCAGTGAGTGAGTCAGTCAGTGGTAATCGAGCTTTATATATTATAACTAGGTGTTGGGTGGTGCGCGGGCTGCGAGCAGCCCGCGTTATCGATGTGCATTAGTAACTTTTATCAAACTGGTAATTGCAGTTAAAAAAATATATAAAATTCTCATACAAATCGAGTAAGTGACAGTTTCTTCTAGTTCAGTACAAAGTGTGAGCAGGGTTACCATGTGCAAGTTGATTTTTTTGATAAAATTTTAGTCGCTGTAAAATCGCACCAAGATTGTAAACGACTTTTGTTAAGGGACCATACCTCTAAGTGCAGTGGTTAACGTGGGCAGTTGCCTCGGAGACCAGCTCGAGATGTGGAAAAAAAACTCCCCATTTGGGACTCGGCCTTCGGCCTCGTTAGCGACTCACCTGAGGGACGTTGATTCGTTACACCCCATTCGGAACTCGGCCTTCGGCCTCGTAAGTGACTAACACGGCTCGGCCTACGGCCTCGCGGAGGCCACGCTCGGCCTTCGGCCTCGCGGGCCGAAAGCTCGGCCTTCGGCCTCGCCCTCGAAGCTCGGCCTTCGGCCTCGCAGGTTTGAAGCTCGGCCTGCGGCCTCGCAGCCGTAGCGTTGTATCGCCAGCGAAAATCCCCATCCAGTAAAAAAAAAACAAATGACGTCATCCAAAATTTTTTTTTATATTTGGAATCAGGGACTCCCAATGTCCCTAAATACCAAATTTCAGCCAGATCAGACAAATTTGGATTTTGGTATCCGGGTCGAAGGACCAATTTGCAATTTTTGACTAAAAACCCAAATTCTCCTACAAACCCTCTATAATATTTGTTCGAACCCCCCATACCCACCTATAACGGTTCCGGAGCTGCGGTCGTTTTAAATTTGTATGGGAGAACCTCTTTTTTGTTCGGGAGGGTAATTTTTTTTCAACTTTCCAAAAGGGTCCCAGGGTTTTAGTCATTTTTAGTTTTGGCACCTACCGCCCATCGATTATGGTTTCCGAGATCCCTACACCAGTTCCATCAAGGAAACCAAAAATGGCACTTTTCGGATTTTTCTGGAGGTCACGGGAACTTCCTCTACACTTTTCCCCTACACCACAAACACCCCCCATCGCTCCTTCTAGGAGAACAATTATGTCAATCAGTCAGTGAGTGAGTGAGTGAATCAGTGGTAATCGAGCTTTATATATATACTAGTATTTGGGTGGTGCGCGGGCTGCGAGCAGCCCGCGTTATCGATGTGCATTAGTAACTTTTATCAAACTGGTAATTGCAGTTAAAAAAATATATAAAATTCTCATACAAATCGAGTAAGTGACAGTTTCTTCTAGTTCAGTACAAAGTGTGAGCAGGGTTACCATGTGCAAGTTGATTTTTTTGATAAAATTTTAGTTGCTGTAAAATCGCACCAAGATTGTAAACGACTTTTGCTAAGGGACCATACCTCTAAGTGCAGTGGTTAACGTGGGCAGTTCCCTCGGAGACCAGCTCGAGATGTGGAAAAAAAACTCCCCATTCGGGACTCGGCCTTCGGCCTCGTTAGCGACTCACCTGAGGGACGTTGATTCGTTACACCCCATTCGGAACTCGGCCTTCGGCCTCGTAAGTGACTAACACGGCTCGGCCTACGGCCTCGCGGAGGCCACGCTCGGCCTTCGGCCTCGCGGGCCGAAAGCTCGGCCTTCGGCCTCGCCCTCGAAGCTCGGCCTTCGGCCTCGCAGGTTTGAAGCTCGGCCTGCGGCCTCGCAGCCGTAGCGTTGTATCGCCAGCGAAAATCCCCATCCAGTAAAACAAAAAACAAATGACGTCATCCAAAATTTTTTTTTATATTTGGAATCAGGGACTCCCAATGTCCCTAAATACCAAATTTCAGCCAGATCAGACAAATTTGGATTTTGGTATCCGGGTCGAAGGACCAATTTTTAATTTTTGACAGAAACCTCGAATTCCCCTACAAACCCTCTATAACATTTGTTCGATACCCCCATACCTACCTATAACGGTTCCGGAGTTGCGATCGTTTTAATTTTGTATGGGAGAACCTCTTTTTTGTTCGGGAGGGTAATTTTTTTTCAACTTTTTAAAAGGATCCCAGGGTTTTAGTCATTTTTAGTTTTGACACCAACCCCTCATCGATTATAGTTTCCGAGATCCCTACACCAGTTTCATGATGGAAACCAAAAATGACACTTTTCGGATTTTTCTGGAGGTCACGGGAACTTTCTCTACACTTTTTCCCTACATCACAAACACCCCCCATAGCTCCTTCTAGGAGAACAATTATGTCAATCAGTCAGTCAGTCAGTGAGTGAGTCAGTGGTAATCGAGCTTTATATATATAAACTAGTATTTGGGTGGTGCGCGGGCTGCGAGCAGCCCGCGTTATCGATGTGCATTTGTATTTTTAATTAAAGTTTTAGTTGCAGTTGGTAAAAATATATAAAATTCTCATAAATGTCGAGTAAGTGACAGTTTCTTCTAGTTCAGTACAAAGTGTGAGCAGGGTTACCATGTGCAAGTTGATTTTTTTGATAAAATTATAGTCGCTGTAAAATCGCACCAAGATTGTAAACGACTTTTGTTAAGGGACCATACCTCTAAGTGCAGTGGTTAACGTGGGCCGTTGCCTCGGAGACCAGCTCGAGATGTGGAAAAAGCTCCCCATTCGGGACTCGGCCTTCGGCCTCGTTAGTGACTCTCCTAAGGAATGTAAACGCGTAACACCCCTTTCGTAAGTGACTAACACAGCTCGGCCTACGGCCTCGCGGAGGCCACGCTCGGCCTTCGGCCTCGCGGGCCGAAAGCTCGGCCTTCGGCCTCGCAGGTTCGAAGCTCGGCCTGCGGCCTCGCAACCGTGGCGTTGTATCGTCAGCGAAAATCCCCATCCAGTATATAAAAAGATTTAAAAATTTCCATGCAAGTCGAACAACTGACAGATACTTTTAGTTCCCGTGAGCGGTTGCATCAAAGACCAGCTCGAGATGTGGTAAAAACTCCCCATTCGGAACTCGGCCTTCGGCCTCGTTAGTGACTCTCCTAAGGAATGTAAATGCGTAACACCCCATTCGGAACTCGGCCTTCGGCCTCGTAAGTGACTAACACGGCTCGGCCTACGGCCTCGCGGAGGCCACGCTCGGCCTTCGGCCTCGCGGGCCGAAAGCTCGGCCTTCGGCCTCGCCCTGGAAGCTCGGCCTTCGGCCTCGCAGGTTTGAAGCTCGGCCTGCGGCCTCGCAAATAAGAAGTGGTTTTGCCATCAAAAATCCCCATCCAAAAAAAAAAAACAAAGGACGTCATCCAAAAAATTTTTTCAAATTTCGAATCAAGGACCCCCAATCTCCCTAAATACCAAATTTCAGCCAGATCGGAGCAACTTGAATTTTGGTATCCGGGTCGAAGGACCAATTTTCAATTTTCGACTAAAACCCCAAATTCTCCTACAAACCCTCTATAACATTTGTTCAAACTCCCCATACCCACCTATAACGGTTCCGGAGCTGCGATCGTTTTAAATTTGTATGGGAGAACCTCTTTTTTATTCGGGAGGGTAATTTTTTTTCAATTTTCCAAAAAGGTCCCAGGATTTTAGTCATTTTTAGTTTTGGCACCTACCCCCCATCGATTATGGTTTCCGAGATCCGTACACCAGTTCCATCAAGGAAACCAAAAATGACACTTTTCGGATTTTTCTGGTGGTCATAGGAACCTCCTCTACACTTTTCCCCTACACCACAAACACCCCCCATCGCTCCTTCTGGGAGAACAATGATGTCAATGAGTGAGTCAGTCAGTCAGTGAGTGGTAATCGAACTTTATATAATATAACTAGGTGTTGGGTGGTGCGCGGGCTGCGAGCAGCCCGCGTTATCGATGTGCATTTGTATATTTTTTAAAATTTTAGTTGCAGTTGAAAAAAATATATAAAAATTCTCATACAAGTCGAGAAAGGGACAGTTTCTTCTAGTTCAGTACAAAGTGTGAGCAGGGTTACCATGTGCAAGTTGATTTTTTTGATAAAATTTTAGTCGATGTAAAATCGCCCCAAGATTGTAATCGAGTTTTGTTGAGGGACCATACCTCTAAGTGCAGTGGTTAACGTGGGCCGTTGCCTCGGAGACCAGCTCGAGATGTGAAAAAAGCTCCCCATTCGGGACTCGGCCTTCGGCCTCGTTAGTGACTCTCCTAAGGAATGTAAACGCGTAACACCCCATTCGTAAGTGACTAACACGGCTCGGCCTACGGCCTCGCGGAGGCCACGCTCGGCCTTCGGCCTCGCGGGCCGAAAGCTCGGCCTTCGGCCTCGCAGGTTTGAAGCTCGGCCTGCGGCCTCGCAACCGTTGCGTTGTATCGCCAGCGAAAATCCCCATCCAGTAAATAAAAAGATTTAAAAATTCTCATGCAAGTCGAACAACTGACAGATACTTTTAGTTCCCGTGAGCGGTTGCATCAAAGACCAGCTCGAGATGTGTTAAAAACTCCCCATTCGGGACTCGGCCTTCGGCCTCGTTAGTGACTCTCCTAAGGAATGTAAATGCGTAACACCCCATTCGGAACTCGGCCTTCGGCCTCGTAAGTGACTAACACGGCTCGGCCTGCGGCCTCGCGGAGGCCACGCTCGGCCTTCGGCCTCGCGGGCCGAAAGCTCGGCCTTCGGCCTCGCCCTGGAAGCTCGGCCTTCGGCCTCGCAGGTTTGAAGCTCGGCCTGCGGCCTCGCAAATAAGAAGTGGTTTCGCCATCAAAAATCCCCATCCAGTAAAAAAAAAACAAATGACGTCATCCAAAAAATTTTTTCATATTTGGAATCAGGGACCCCCAATCTCCCTAAATACCAAATTTCAGCCAGATCGGAGCAACTTGGATTTTGGTATCCGGGTCGAAGGACCAATTTTCAATTTTCGACTAAAACCCCAAATTTTCCTACAAACCCTCTATAACATTTGTTCAAACCCCCCATACCCACCTATAACGGTTTCGGAGCTGCGGTCGTTTTAAATTTGTATGGGAGAACCTCTTTTTTGTTCGGGAGGGTAATTTTTTTTCAACTTTTAAAAATGATCCCAGGGTTTTAGTCATTTTTAGTTTTGACACCAACCCCCCATCGATTATAGTTTCCGAGATCCCTACACCAGTTCCATGATGGAAACCAAAAATGACACTTTTCGGATTTTTCTGGAGGTCACGGGAACCTCCTCTACACTTTTCCCCTACACCACAAACACCCCCCATCGCTCCTTCTAGGAGAACAATTCTGTCAATCAGTGAGTCAGTGAGTCAGTCAATCAGTCAGTGGTAATCGAGCTTTATATATATACTAGTATTTCGGGTGGTGCGCGGGCTGCGAGCAGCCCGCGTTATCGATGTGCATTTGTATTTATTTCAAGATTGTAATTGCAGTTGAAAATATATATAAAAATTCTCATACAAGTCGAGAAAGGGACAGTTTCTTCTAGTTCAGTACAAAGTGTGAGCAGGGTTACCATGTGCAAGTTGATTTTTTCGATAAAATTTTAGTCGCTGTTAAATCGCCCCAAGATTGTAAGCGACTTTTGTTGAGGGACCATACCTCTAAGTGCAGTGGTTAACGTGGGCCGTTGCCTCGGAGACCAGCTCGAGATGTGAAAAAAGCTCCCCATTCGGGACTCGGCCTTCGGCCTCGTTAGTGACTCTCCTAAGAAATGTAAACGCGTAACACCCCATTCGTAATTGACTAACACGGCTCGGCCTACGGCCTCGCGGAGGCCACGCTCGGCCTTCGGCCTCGCGGGCCGAAAGCTCGGCCTCCGGCCTCGCAGGTTTGAAGCTCGGCCTGCGGCCTCGCAACCGTGGCGTTGTATCGTCAGCGAAAATCCCCATCCAGTATATAAAAAGATTTAAAAATTTCCATGCAAGTCGAACAACTGACAGATACTTTTAGTTCCCGTGAGCGGTTGCATCAAAGACCAGCTCGAGATGTGGTAAAAACTCCCCATTCTGAACTCGGCCTTCGGCCTCGTTAGTGACTCTCCTAAGGAATGTAAATGCGTAACACCCCATTCGGAACTCGGCCTTCGGCCTCGTAAGTGACTAACACGGCTCGGCCTACGGCCTCGCGGAGGCCACGCTCGGCCTTCGGCCTCGCGGGCCGAAAGCTCGGCCTTCGGCCTCGCCCTCGAAGCTCGGCCTTCGGCCTCGCAGGTTTGAAGCTCGGCCTGCGGCCTCGCAAATAAGAAGTGGTTTCGCCATCAAAAATCCCCATCCAGTAAAAAAAAAACAAATGACGTCATCCAAAAATTTTTTTCATATTTGGAATCAGGGACTCCCAATCTCCCTAAATACCAAATTTCAGCCAGATCGGAGCAACTTGGATTTTGGTATCCGGGTCGAAGGACCAATTTTCAATTTTCGACTAAAACCCCAAATTCTCCTACAAACCCTCTATAACATTTGTTCAAACCCCCCATACCCACCTATAACGGTTCGGGAGCTGCGGTCGTTTTAAATTTGTATGGGAGAACCTCTTTTTTGTTCGGGAGGGTAATTTTTTTTCAACTTTTTAAAAGGTCCCAGGGTTTTAGTCATTTTTAGTTTTGACACCTACCCCTCATCGATTATGGTTTCCGAGATCCGTACACCAGTTCCATCAAGGAAACCAAAAATGACACTTTTCGGATTTTTCTGGTGGTCATAGGAACATCCTCTACACTTTTCCCCTACATCACAAACACCTCCCATCGCTCCTTCTAGGAGAACAATGATGTCAATCAGTCAGTCAGTCAGTCAGTAAGTGAGTGGTAATCGAACTTTATATATTATAACTAGGTGTTGGGTGGTGCGCGGGCTGCGAGCAGCCCGCGTTATCGATGTGCATTTGTATATTTTTTAAAATTTTAGTTGCAGTTGAAAAAAATATATAAAAATTCTCATACAAGTCGAGAAAGGGACAGTTTCTTCTAGTTCAGTACAAAGTGTGAGCAGGGTTACCATGTGCAAGTTGATTTTTTTGATAAAATTTTAGTCGATGTAAAATCGCCCCAAGATTGTAATCGAGTTTTGTTGAGGGACCATACCTCTAAGTGCAGTGGTTAACGTGGGCCGTTGCCTCGGAGACCAGCTCGAGATGTGAAAAAAGCTCCCCATTCGGGACTCGGCCTTCGGCCTCGTTAGTGACTCTCCTAAGGAATGTAAACGCGTAACACCCCATTCGTAAGTGACTAACACGGCTCGGCCTACGGCCTCGCGGAGGCCACGCTCGGCCTTCGGCCTCGCGGGCCGAAAGCTCGGCCTTCGGCCTCGCAGGTTTGAAGCTCGGCCTGCGGCCTCGCAACCGTTGCGTTGTATCGCCAGCGAAAATCCCCATCCAGTAAATAAAAAGATTTAAAAATTCTCATGCAAGTCGAACAACTGACAGATACTTTTAGTTCCCGTGAGCGGTTGCATCAAAGACCAGCTCGAGATGAGGAAAAAAAACTCCCCATCCGGGACTCGGCCTTCGGCCTCGTTAGCGACTCACCTGAGGGTCGTTAATTCGTTACACCCCATTCGGAACTCGGCCTTCGGCCTCGTAAGTGACTAACACGGCTCGGCCTGCGGCCTCGCGGAGGCCACGCTCGGCCTTCGGCCTCGCGGGCCAAAAGCTCGGCCTTCGGCCTCGCCCTGGAAGCTCGGCCTTCGGCCTCGCAGGTTTGAAGCTCGGCCTGCGGCCTCGCAAATAAGAAGTGGTTTCGCCATCAAAAATCCCCATCCAGTAAAAAAAAAACAAATGACGTCATCCAAAAAATTTTTTCATATTTAGAATCAGGGACCCCCAATCTCCCTAAATACCAAATTTCAGCCAGATCGGAGCAACTTGGATTTTGGTATCCGGGTCGAAGGACCAATTTGCAATTTTCGACTAAAACCCCAAATTCCCCTGCAAACCCTCTATAATATTTGTTAAAGCCCCCCATACCCACCCATAACGGTTCCGGAGCTGCGGTCGTTTTAAATTTGTATGGGAAAACCTCTTTTTTGTTAGGGAGGGTAATTTTTTTTTTCATTTCCAAAAGGGTCCCAGGGTTTTAGTCATTTTTAGTTTTGACACCTACCCCCTATCGATTATAGTTTCCGAGATCCCTACACCAGTTCCATCAAGGAAACCAAAAATGACACTTTTCGGATTTTTCTGGAGGTCACGGGAACCTGCTCTACACTTTTCCCCTACACCACATATACCCCCCATCGCTCCTTCTAGGAGAACAATTCTGTCAATCAGTGAGTCAGTGAGTCAGTCAATCAGTCAGTGGTAATCGAGCTTTATATATATACTAGTATTTCGGGTGGTGCGCGGGCTGCGAGCAGCCCGCGTTATCGATGTGCATTAGTAATATTTATTAAAATTTGTAGTTGCAGTTGAAAAAATATATAAAATTCGCATACAAGTCGAGTAAGTGACAGTTTCTTCTAGTTCAGTACAAAGTGTGAGCAGGGTTACCATGTGCAAGTTGATTTTTTTTATTAAATTTTAGTCGCTGTAAAATCGCCCCAAGATTGTTAACGACTTTTGTTAAAGGACCATATCTCTAAGTGCAGTGGTTAACGTGGGCAGTTGCCTCGGAGACCAGCTCGAGATGTGAAATAAGCTCCCCATTCATGACTCGGCCTTCGGCCTCGTTAGTGACTCTCCTAAGGAATGTAAATGCGTAACACCCCATTCGGAACTCGGCCTTCGGCCTCGTAAGTGACTAACACGGCTCGGCCTACGGCCTCGCGGAGGCCACGCTCGGCCTTCGGCCTCGCGGGCCGAAAGCTCGGCCTTCGGCCTCGCAGGTTTGAAGCTCGGCCTGCGGCCTCGCAACCGTGGCGTTGTATCGCCAGCGAAAATCCCCATCCAATAAATAAAAAGATTTAAAAATTCTCATGCAAGTCGAACAACTGACAGATACTTTTTGTTCCCGTGAGCGGTTGCATCAAAGACCAGCTCGAGATGTGGAAAAAAATCTCCCCATTCGGGACTCGGCCTTCGGCCTCGTTAGTGACTCACCTGAGGGACGTTAATTCGTTACACCCCATTCGGAACTCGGCCTTCGGCCTCGTAAGTGACTAACACGGCTCGGCCTACGGCCTCGCGGAGGCCACGCTCGGCCTTCGGCCTCGCGGGCCAAAAGCTCGGCCTTCGGCCTCGCCCTCGAAGCTCGGCCTTCGGCCTCGCAGGTTTGAAGCTCGGCCTGCGGCCTCGCAAATAAAAAGTGGTTTCGCCATCAAAAATCCCCATCCAGTAAAAAAAAAACAAATGACGTCATCCAAAAATTTTTTTCATATTTGGAATCAGGGACCCCCAATCTCCCTAAATACCAAATTTCAGCCAGATCGGAGCAACTTGGATTTTGGTATCCGGGTCGAAGGACCAATTTTCAATTTTCGACTAAAACCCCAAATTCTCCTACAAACCCTTTATAACATTTGTTCAAACCCCCCATACCCACCTATAACGGTTCGGGAGCTGCGGTCGTTTTAAATTTGTATGGGAGAACCTCTTTTTTGTTCGGGAGGGTAATTTTTTTTCAACTTTCCAAAAAGGTCCCAGGGTTTTAGTCATTTTTAGTTTTGACACCTACCCCCCATCGATTATGGTTTCCGAGATCCGTACATCAGTTCCATCAAGGAAACCAAAAATGACACTTTTTGGATTTTTCTGGTGGTCATAGGAACCTCCTCTACACTTTTCCCCTACACCACAAACACCCCCCATCGCTCCTTCTGGGAGAACAATGATGTCAATGAGTGAGTGAGTCAGTGGTAATCGAACTTTATATAATATAACTAGTATTTGGGTGGCGCGCGGGCTGCGAGCAGCCCGCGTTATCGATGTGCATTTGTATTTATTTCAAATTTGTAATTGCAGTTGAAAAAATATATATAATTCTCATACAAGTAGAGTAAGTGACAGTTTCTTCTAGTTCAGTACAAAGTGTGGGCAGGGTTACCATGTGCAAGTTGATTTTTTTGATAAAATTTTAGTCGCTGTAAAATCGCCCCAAGATTGTAATCGAGTTTTGTTAAGGGACCATACCTCTAATTGCAGTGGTTATCGTGGGCAGTTGCCTTGGAGACCAGCTCGAGATGTGAAAAAAACTCCCCATTCGGGACTCGGCCTTCGGCCTCGTTAGTGACTCTCTTAAGGAATGTAAACGCGTAACACCCCATTCGTAAATGACTAACACGGCTCGGCCTACGGCCTCGCGGAGGCCACGCTCGGCCTTCGGCCTCGCGGGCCGAAAGCTCGGCCTTCGGCCTCGCAGGTTTGAAGCTCGGCCTGCGGCCTCGCAACCGTGGCGTTGTATCGCCAGCGAAAATCCCCATCCAGTAAATAAAAAGATTAAAAATTCTCATGAAAGTCGGACAACTGACAGATACTTTTAGTTCCCGTGAGCGGTTGCATCAAAGACCAGCTCGAAATGTGGAAAAAACTCCCCATCCGGGACTCGGCCTTCGGCCTCGTTAGCGACTTCCATAGGATGCGTTAATGAGGTACACCCCATTCGGAACTCGGCCTTCGGCCTCGTAAGTTACTAAAACGGCTCTGCCTACGGCCTCGCGGAGGCCACGCTCGGCCTTCGGCCTCGCGGGCCGAAAGCTCGGCCTCTGGCCTCGCAGGTTTGAAGCTCGGCCTTCGGCCTCGCGGTGTTTAAGGCTCGGCCTGCGGCCTCGCAAGTTACAAAGGGAATGTTTTTAAGCTGTTCCCAATGACGGCCAGCTCGGCCTTCGGCCTCGCAGGCCTACAGCTCGGCCTCCGGCCTCGCTAGGGTGGAGCTCGGCCTTCGGCCTCGCCTCCACAGCTCGGCCTGCGGCCTCGCTTGATTGCAGCTCGGCCTACGGCCTCGCAAAGGGAATGTGGTTTCGCCCCCAAAATTCCGCATCCCGTAAAAAAAAAACAAATGACGTCATCAAAAAACTTTTTTCATATTTCGAATCAGGGACCCCAAATCTCCCTAAATACCTAATTTCAGCCAGATCAGAGCAACTTGAATTTTGGTATCCGGTTCGAAGGACCAATTTGCAATTTTTGACAAAATCCCTAAATTTCCCTACAAACCCTCTATGACATTTGTTCAAACCCTCCATACCTATCTATAACGGTTTAGGAGTTGCGATCGTTTTAAATTTGTATGAGAGAACCTCTTTTTTGTTTGGGAGGGTAATTTTTTTTCAACTTTCCAAAAGGGTCCCAGGGTTTTAGTCATTTTTAGTTTTGACACCTACCCCCCATCGCTTATGGTTTTCGAGATCCCTACACCAGTTCCATAAAGGAAACCAAAAATGACACTTTTCGGATTTTTCCCCAGGTCACGTGGGCACTCTCTATACAGTCCACACCATAATTTCAACCCAAAAATACTCCTTCTAGGAGAACAATGATGTCAGTGAGTCAGTCAATCAGTGGTAATGCAGCTTTATATATTATAATAACTAGATGTTCGGTTGTGCGCGGGCTGCGAGCAGCCCGCGTTATCGATGTGCATTTGTATTTTTAATAAAAGTTTTATTCGCAGTTGGTAAAAATATATAAAATTCTCATACAAGTCGAGTAAGTGACAGTTTCTTCTAGTTCAGTACAAAGTGTCGGCAGGGTTACCATGTGCAAGTTGATTTTTTTGATAAAATTTTAGTCGCTGTAAGATCGCACCAAGATTGTAAACGACTTTTGTAAAGGGACCATACCTCTAAGTGCAGTGGTTAACGTGGGCAGTTGCCTCGGAGACCAGCTCGAGATGTAAAAAAAAAACTCCCCATTCGGGACTCGGCCTTCGGCCTCGTTAGTGACTCTCCTAAGGAATGTAAACGCGTAACACCCCATTCGTAAGTGACTAACACGGCTCGGCCTACGGCCTCGCGGAGGCCACGCTCGGCCTTCGGCCTCGCGGGCCGAAAGCTCGGCCTTCGGCCTCGCGGGTTTGAAGCTCGGCCTGCGGCCTCGCAACCGTGGCGTTGTATCGCCAGCGAAAATCCAGTAAATAAAAAGATTTAAAAATTCTCATGCAAGTCGAACAACTGACAGATACTTTTAGTTCCCGTGAGCGGTTGCATCAAAGACCAGCTCGAGATGTGGAAAAAAAACTCCCCATTCGGGACTCGGCCTTCGGCCTCGTTAGTGACTCTCCTAAGGAATGTAAATGCGTAACACCCCATTCGAAACTCGGCCTTCGGCCTCGTAAGTGACTAACACGGCTCGGCCTGCGGCCTCGCGGAGGCCACGCTCGGCCTTCGGCCTCGCGGGCCGAAAGCTCGGCCTTCGGCCTCGCCCTGGAAGCTCGGCCTTCGGCCTCGCAGGTTTGAAGCTCGGCCTGCGGCCTCGCAAATAAGAAGTGGTTTCGCCATCAAAAATCCCCATCCAGTAAAAAAAAAACAAATGACGTCATCCAAAAATTTTTTTCATATTTGGAATCAGGGACCCCCAATCTCCCTAAATACCAAATTTTAGCCAGATCGGAGTAACTTGGATTTTGGTATCCGGGTCGAAGGACCAATTTTCAATTTTCGACTAAAATTACAAATTCTCCTACAAACCCTCTATAACATTTGTTTAAACCCCCCATACCCACCTATAACGGTTCGGGAGCTGCGGTCGTTTTAAATTTGTATGGGAGAACCTCTTTTTTGTTCGGGAGGGTAATTTTTTTTCATTTTTCCAAAAGGGTCCCAGGGTTTTAGTTATTTTTAGTTTTGACACCTACCCCCCATCGATTATGGTTTTCGAGATCCGTACACCAGTTCCATCAAGGAAACCAAAAATGACACTTTTCGGATTTTTCTGGTGGTCATAGGAACCTCCTCTACACTTTTTCCCTACATCACAAACACCCCCCATCGCTACTTCTGGGAGAACAATGATGTCAATGAGTGAGTCAGTGAGTCAGTGGTAATCGAACTTTATATAATATAATAACTAGGTGTTGGGTGGTGCGCGGGCTGCGAGCAGCCCGCGTTATCGATGTGCATTAGTAACTTTTATCAAACTGGTAATTGCAGTTAAAAAAATATATAAAATTCTCATACAAGCCGAGTAAGTGACAGTTTCTTCTAGTTCAGTACAAAGTGAGAACAGAGTTACCATATGCAAGTTTATATTTTTCATTAAAATTTTAGTCGTGGTAAAATCGCACGAAGAATTTAAACGACTTTTGTTAAGGGACCCTACCTCTAATTGTAGTAAATAACGTGGGCAGTTGCATTGGAGACCAGCTCGAGATGTGGAAAAAACTCCCCATCCGGGACTCGGCCTTCGGCCTCGTTAGCGACTTCCATAGGATGTGTTAATGAGGTACACCCCACTCGGAACTCGGCCTTCGGCCTCGTAAGTTACTAACACGGCTCGGCCTACGGCCTCGCGGAGGCCACGCTCGGCCTTCGGCCTCGCGGGCCGAAAGCGAAAATCCCCATCCAGTAAATAAAAAGATTTAAAAATTCTCATGCAAGTCGAACAACTGACAGATACTTTTAGTTCCCGTGAGCGGTTGCATCAAAGACCAGCTCGAGATGTGGAAAAAAAACTCCCCATTCGGGACTCGGCCTTCGGCCTCGTTAGTGACTCTCCTAAGGAATGTAAATGCGTAACACCCCATTCGAAACTCGGCCTTCGGCCTCGTAAGTGACTAACACGGCTCGGCCTGCGGCCTCGCGGAGGCCACGCTCGGCCTTCGGCCTCGCGGGCCGAAAGCTCGGCCTTCGGCCTCGCCCTGGAAGCTCGGCCTTCGGCCTCGCAGGTTTGAAGCTCGGCCTGCGGCCTCGCAAATAAGAAGTGGTTTCGCCATCAAAAATCCCCATCCAGTAAAAAAAAAACAAATGACGTCATCCAAAAATTTTTTTCATATTTGGAATCAGGGACCCCCAATCTCCCTAAATACCAAATTTTAGCCAGATCGGAGTAACTTGGATTTTGGTATCCGGGTCGAAGGACCAATTTTCAATTTTCGACTAAAATTACAAATTCTCCTACAAACCCTCTATAACATTTGTTTAAACCCCCCATACCCACCTATAACGGTTCGGGAGCTGCGGTCGTTTTAAATTTGTATGGGAGAACCTCTTTTTTGTTCGGGAGGGTAATTTTTTTTCATTTTTCCAAAAGGGTCCCAGGGTTTTAGTTATTTTTAGTTTTGACACCTACCCCCCATCGATTATGGTTTTCGAGATCCGTACACCAGTTCCATCAAGGAAACCAAAAATGACACTTTTCGGATTTTTCTGGTGGTCATAGGAACCTCCTCTACACTTTTTCCCTACATCACAAACACCCCCCATCGCTACTTCTGGGAGAACAATGATGTCAATGAGTGAGTCAGTGAGTCAGTGGTAATCGAACTTTATATAATATAATAACTAGGTGTTGGGTGGTGCGCGGGCTGCGAGCAGCCCGCGTTATCGATGTGCATTAGTAACTTTTATCAAACTGGTAATTGCAGTTAAAAAAATATATAAAATTCTCATACAAGCCGAGTAAGTGACAGTTTCTTCTAGTTCAGTACAAAGTGAGAACAGAGTTACCATATGCAAGTTTATATTTTTCATTAAAATTTTAGTCGTGGTAAAATCGCACGAAGAATTTAAACGACTTTTGTTAAGGGACCCTACCTCTAATTGTAGTAAATAACGTGGGCAGTTGCATTGGAGACCAGCTCGAGATGTGGAAAAAACTCCCCATCCGGGACTCGGCCTTCGGCCTCGTTAGCGACTTCCATAGGATGTGTTAATGAGGTACACCCCACTCGGAACTCGGCCTTCGGCCTCGTAAGTTACTAACACGGCTCGGCCTACGGCCTCGCGGAGGCCACGCTCGGCCTTCGGCCTCGCGGGCCGAAAGCTCGCCCTCGGGCCTAGCAGGTTTGAAGCTCGGCCTTCGGCCTCGCGGTGTTTGAGGCTCGGCCTGCGGCCTCGCAAGTTACAAAGGGAATGTTTTTAAGCTGTTCCCAATGACGGCCAGCTCGGCCTTCGGCCTCGCAGGCCTACAGCTCGGCCTCCGGCCTCGCTAGGGTGGAGCTCGGCCTTCGGCCTCGCCTCCACAGCTCGGCCTGCGGCCTCGCTCGATTGCAGCTCGGCCTACGGCCTCGCAAAGAGAATGTGGTTTCGCCACCAAAAATCCGCATCCAGTAAAAAAAAAACTAATGACGTCATCAAAAAACTTTTTTCATATTTCGAATCAGGGACCCCAAATCTCCCTAAATACCAAATTTCAGCCGAATCGAAGAAACTTGGATTTTTGTATCCGGTTCGAAGGACCAATTTACAATTTTTGACAAAATCTTCCAATTTCCCTACAAACCCTCTATGACATTTGTTCAAGCCCTCCATACCTATCTATAACGGTTTAGGAGTTGCGATCCTTTTAAATTTGTATGGGAGAACCTCTTTTTTGTTCAGGAGGGTAATTTTTTTTCAATTTTCCAAAAGGGTCCCAGGGTTTTAGTCATTTTTAGTTTTGACACCTACCCCCCATCGATTATGGTTTTCGAGATCCTTACACCAGTTCTATCAAGGAAACCAAAAATGACACTTTTCGGATTTTTCCCTAGGTCACGTGGGCACTCTCTATACAGTCCACTATATAATTTTAACCCAATAATACTCCTTCTGGGAGAACAATGATGTCAGTCAGTCAGTCAATCAGTGGTAGAGCAGCTTTATATATTATAACTAGGTGTTGGGTGGTGCGCGGGCTGCGAGCAGCCCGCGTTATCGATGTGCATTTGTATTTATTTCAAGATCGTAATTGCAGTTTATAAAAATATATAAAATTCTCATACAAGTCGAGTAGGCGACATTTTCTTCTAGTTCAGTACAAAGTGTGAGCAGGGTTACCATGTGCAAGTTGATTTTTTTGATAAAATTTTAGTCGCTTCAAAATCGCACCAAGATTTTAAACGAGTTTTGTTAAGGGACCATACTTCTAAGTGCAGTGGTTAACGTGGGCAGTTGCCTCGGAGACCAGCTCGAGATGTGGAATAAACTCCCCATTCGGGACTCGGCCTTCGGCCTCGTAAGTGACTCTCCTAAGGAATGTAAACGCGTAACACCCCATTCGTAAGTGACTAACATGGCTCGGCCTACGGCCTCGCGGAGGCCACGCTCGGCCTTCGGCCTCGCGGGCCGAAAGCTCGGCCTTCGGCCTCGCAGGTTTGAAGCTCGGCCTGCGGCCTCGCAACCGTGGCGTTGTATCGCCAGCGAAAATCCCCATCCAGTAAATAAAAAGATTTAAAAATTCTCATGCAAGTCGAACAACTGACAGATACTTTTAGTTCCCGTAAGCGGTTGCATCAAAGACCAGCTCGAGATGTGGAAAAAAAACTCCATATTCGGGACTCGGCCTTCGGCCTCGTTAGTGACTCTCCTAAGGAATGTAAATGCGTAACACCCCATTCGGAACTCGGCCTTCGGCCTCGTAAGTGACTAACACGGCTCGGCCTGCGGCCTCCCGGAGGCCACGCTCGGCCTTCGGCCTCGCGGGCCGAAAGCTCGGCCTTCGGCCTCGCCCTGGAAGCTCGGCCTACGGCCTCGCAGGTTTGAAGCTCGGCCTGCGGCCTCGCAAATAAGAAGTGGTTTCGCCATGAAAAATCCCCATCCAGTAAAAAAAAAACAAATGACGTCATCCAAAAAATTTTATTCATATTTGGAATCAGGGACCCCCAATCTCCCTAAATACCAAATTTCAGCCAGATCGGAGCAACTTGGATTTTGGTATCCGGGTCGAAGGACCAATTTTCAATTTTCGACTTAAACCCCAAATTATCCTACAAATCCTCTATAACATTTGTTCAAACCCCCCATACCCACCTATAACGGTTCGGGAGCTGCGGTCGTTTTAAATTTGTATGGGAGAACCTCTTTTTTGTTCGGGAGGGTAAATTTTTTTCAACTTTCCAAAAGGATCCCAGGGTTTTAGTCATTTTTAGTTTTGGCACCTACCACCCATCGATTATAGTTTCCGAGATCCCTTCACCAGTTCCATGATGGAAACCAAAAATGACACTTTTCGGATTTTTCTGGAGGTCACGGGAACCTCTTCTACACTTTTCCTCTACACCACAAACACCCCCCATCGCTCCTTCTAGGAGAACAATTCTGTCAATCAGTGAGTGAGTGAGTGAGTGAGTGAATCAGTGGTAATCGAGCTTTATATATATATAACTAGATGTTCGGTTGTGCGCGGGCTGCGAGCAGCCCGCGTTATCGATGTGCATTTGTATTTTTGATTAAAGTTTTAGTTGCAGTTTAAAAAATATATAAAACTGTCATACAAGTCGAGTAAGTGACAGTTTCTTCTAGTTCAGTACAAAGTGTGGGCAGTGTTACCATGTGCAAGTTGATTTTTTTGATAAAATTTTAGTCGCTGTAAAATCGCCCCAAGATTGTAATCGAGTTTTGTTAAGGGACCATACCTCTAAGTGCAGTGGTTAACGTGGGCAGTTGCCTCGGAGACCAGCTCGAGAAGTAAAAAAAAACTCCCCATTCGGGACTCGGCCTTCGGCCTCGTTAGTGACTCTCCTAAGGAATGTAAATGCGTAACACCCCATTCGGAACTCGGCCTTCGGCCTCGTAAGTGACTAACATGGCTCGGCCTACGGCCTCGCGGAGGCCACGCTCGGCCTTCGGCCTCGCGGGCCGAAAGCTCGGCCTTCGGCCTCGCAGGTTTGAAGCTCGGCCTGCGGCCTCGCAACCGTGGCGTTGTATCGCCAGCGAAAATCCCCATCCAGTAAATAAAAAGATTTAAAAATTCTCATGCAAGTCGAACAACTGACAGATACTTTTAGTTCCCGTGAGCGGTTGCATCAAAGACCAGCTCGAGATGTGGAAAAAAATCTCCCCATTCGGGACTCGGCCTTCGGCCTCGTTAGTGACTCTCCTAAGGAATGTAAATGCGTAACACCCCATTCGGAACTCGGCCTTCGGCCTCGTAAGTGACTAACACGGCTCGGCCTGCGGCCTCGCGGAGGCCACGCTCGGCCTTCGGCCTCGCCCTCGAAGCTCGGCCTTCGGCTTCGCAGGTTTGAAGCTCGGCCTGCGGCCTCGCAGCCGTGGCGTTGTATCGCCAGCGAAAATCCCCATCCAGTAAAAAAAAAACAAATGACGTCATCCAAAAAATTTTTTCATATTTGGAATCAGGGACCCCCAATCTCCCTAAATACCAAATTTCAGCCAGATCGGAGCAACTTGGATTTTGGTATCCGGGTCGAAGGACCAATTTTCAATTTTCGACTAAAACCCCAAATTCTCCTACAAACCCTCTATAACATTTGTTTAAACCCCCCATACCCACCTATAACGGTTCGGGAGCTGCGGTCGTTTTAAATTTGTATGGGAGAACCTCTTTTTTGCTTGGGAGGGTAATTTTTTTTCAACTTTCCAAAAAGGTCCCAGGGTTTTAGTCATTTTTAGTTTTGACACCTACCCCCCATCGATTATGGTTTCCGAGATCCGTAAACCAGTTCCATCAAGGAAACCCAAAATGACACTTTTCGGATTTTTCTGGTGGTCATAGGAACATCCTCTACACTTTTCCCCTACATCACAAACACCTCCCATCGCTCCTTCTAGGAGAACAATGATGTCAATCAGTCAGTCAGTCAGTCAGTCAGTCAGTGAGTGGTAATCGAACTTTATATATTATAACTAGTATTTCGGGTGGTGCGCGGGCTGCGAGCAGCCCGCGTTATCGATGTGCATTAGTAATATTTATTAAAATTTGTAGTTGCAGTTGAAAAAATATATAAAATTCGCATACAAGTCGAGTAAGTGACAGTTTCTTCTAGTTCAGTACAAAGTGTGAGCAGGGTTACCATGTGCAAGTTGATTTTTTTTATTAAATTTTAGTCGCTGTAAAATCGCCCCAAGATTGTTAACGACTTTTGTTAAAGGACCATATCTCTAAGTGCAGTGGTTAACGTGGGCAGTTGCCTCGGAGACCAGCTCGAGATGTGAAATAAGCTCCCCATTCATGACTCGGCCTTCGGCCTCGTTAGTGACTCTCCTAAGGAATGTAAATGCGTAACACCCCATTCGGAACTCGGCCTTCGGCCTCGTAAGTGACTAACACGGCTCGGCCTACGGCCTCGCGGAGGCCACGCTCGGCCTTCGGCCTCGCGGGCCGAAAGCTCGGCCTTCGGCCTCGCAGGTTTGAAGCTCGGCCTGCGGCCTCGCAACCGTGGCGTTGTATCGCCAGCGAAAATCCCCATCCAATAAATAAAAAGATTTAAAAATTCTCATGCAAGTCGAACAACTGACAGATACTTTTTGTTCCCGTGAGCGGTTGCATCAAAGACCAGCTCGAGATGTGGAAAAAAATCTCCCCATTCGGGACTCGGCCTTCGGCCTCGTTAGTGACTCACCTGAGGGACGTTAATTCGTTACACCCCATTCGGAACTCGGCCTTCGGCCTCGTAAGTGACTAACACGGCTCGGCCTACGGCCTCGCGGAGGCCACGCTCGGCCTTCGGCCTCGCGGGCCGAAAGCTCAGCCTTCGGCCTCGCCCTCGAAGCTCGGCCTTCGGCCTCGCAGGTTTGAAGCTCGGCCTGCGGCCTCGCAAATAAAAAGTGGTTTCGCCATCAAAAATCCCCATCCAGTAAAAAAAAAACAAATGACGTCATCCAAAAATTTTTTTTATATTTGGAATCAGGGACCCCCACTCTCCCTAAATACCAAATTTCAGCCAGATCGGAGCAACTTGGATTTTGGTATCCGGGTCGAAGGACCAATTTTCAATTTTCGACTAAAACCCCAAATTCTCCTACAAACCCTCTATAACATTTGTTCAAACCCCCCATACCCACCTATAACGGTTCGGGAGCTGCGGTCGTTTTAAATTTGTATGGGAGAACCTCTTTTTTGTTCGGGAGGGTAATTTTTTTTCAACTTTTTAAAAGGATCCCAAGGTTTTAGTCATTTTTAGTTTTGACACCAACCCCCCATCGATTATAGTTTCCGAGATCCCTACACCAGTTCCATGATGGAAACCAAAAATGTCACTTTACGGATTTTTCTGGAGGTCACGGGAACTTCCTCTAAACTTTTCCCCTACACCATAAACACCCCCCATTGCTCCTTCTAGGAGAACAATTATGTCAATCAGTCAGTCAGTCAGTGAGTGAGTCAGTGGTAATCGAGCTTTATATATATAAATAAACTAGTATTTCGGGTGGTGCGCGGGCTGCGAGCAGCCCGCGTTATCGATGTGCATTAGTAATATTTATCAAGATTTGTAGTTGCAGTTGAAAAAAATATTTAAAAATTCTCATACAAGTCGAGAAAGGGACAGTTTCTTCTAGTTCAGTACAAAGTGTGAGCAGGGTTACCATGTGCAAGTTGATTTTTTCGATAAAATTTTAGTCGATGTAAAATCGCCCCAAGATTGTAATCGAGTTTTGTTAAGGGACCATACCTCTAAGTGCAGTGGTTAACGTGGGCCGTTGCCTCGGAGACCAGCTCGAGATGTGAAAAAAGCTCCCCATTCGGGACTCGGCCTTCGGCCTCGTTAGTGACTCTCCTAAGGAATGTAAACGCGTAACACCCCTTTCGTAAGTGACTAACACAGCTCGGCCTTCGGCCTCGCGGAGGCCACGCTCGGCCTTCGGCCTCGCGGGCCGTAAGCTCGGCCTTCGGCCTCGCAGGTTCGAAGCTTGGCCTGCGGCCTCGCAACCGTGGCGTTGTATCGTCAGCGAAAATCCCCATCCAGTATATGAAAAGATTTAAAAATTTCCATGCAAGTCGAACAACTGACAGATACTTTTAGTTCCCGTGAGCGGTTGCATCAAAGACCAGCTCGAGATGTGGTAAAAACTCCCCATTCGGAACTCGGCCTTCGGCCTCGTTAGTGACTCTCCTAAGGAATGTAAATGCGTAACACCCCATTTGGAACTCGGCCTTCGGCCTCGTAAGTGACTAACACGGCTCGGCCTACGGCCTCGCGGAGGCCACGCTCGGCCTTCGGCCTCGCGGGCCGAAAGCTCGGCCTTCGGCCTCGCCCTGGAAGCTCGGCCTTCGGCCTCGCAGGTTTGAAGCTCGGCCTGCGGCCTCGCAAATAAGAAGTGGTTTCGCCATCAAAAATCCCCATCCAGTAAAAAAAAAACAAATGACGTCATCCAAAAAATTTTTTCATATTTGGAATCAGGGACCCCCAATCTCTCTAAATACCAAATTTCAGCCAGATCGGAGCAACTTGGATTTTGGTATCCGGGTCGAAGGACCATTTTTCAATTTTCGACTAAAACTCCAAATTCTCCTACAAACCCTCTATAACATTTGTTCAAACCCCCCATACCCACCTATAACGGTTCGGGAGCTGCGGTCGTTTTAAATTTGTATGGGAGAACCTCTTTTTTGTTCGGGAGGGTAATTTTTTTTCATTTTTCCAAAAAGGTCCCAGGGTTTTAGTCATTTTTAGTTTTGACACCTACCCCCCATCGATTATGGTTTCCGAGATCCGTACACCAGTTCCATCAAGGAAACCAAAAATGACACTTTTCGGATTTTTCTGGTGGTCATAGGAACCTCCTCTACACTTTTCCCCTACACCACAAACACCCCCCATCGCTCCTTCTGGGAGAACAATGATGTCAATGAGTGAGTCAGTCAGTCAGTGAGTGGTAATCGAGCTTTATATAATATAACTAGTATTTGGGTGGCGCGCGGGCTGCGAGCAGCCCGCGTTATCGATGTGCATTTGTATTTATTTCAAATTTGTAATTGCAGTTGAAAAAATATATATAATTCTCATACAAGTAGAGTAAGTGACAGTTTCTTCTAGTTCAGTACAAAGTGTGGGCAGGGTTACCATGTGCAAGTTGATTTTTTTGATAAAATTTTAGTCGCTGTAAAATCGCCCCAAGATTGTAATCGAGTTTTGTTAAGGGACCATACCTCTAATTGCAGTGGTTATCGTGGGCAGTTGCCTTGGAGACCAGCTCGAGATGTGAAAAAAACTCCCCATTCGGGACTCGGCCTTCGGCCTCGTTAGTGACTCTCTTAAGGAATGTAAACGCGTAACACCCCATTCGTAAATGACTAACACGGCTCGGCCTACGGCCTCGCGGAGGCCACGCTCGGCCTTCGGCCTCGCGGGCCGAAAGCTCGGCCTTCGGCCTCGCAGGTTTGAAGCTCGGCCTGCGGCCTCGCAACCGTGGCGTTGTATCGCCAGCGAAAATCCCCATCCAGTAAATAAAAAGATTAAAAATTCTCATGAAAGTCGGACAACTGACAGATACTTTTAGTTCCCGTGAGCGGTTGCATCAAAGACCAGCTCGAAATGTGGAAAA
The DNA here is from genome assembly GCA_934044485.1 of Apeira syringaria. Lineage (NCBI taxonomy): Eukaryota > Metazoa > Arthropoda > Insecta > Lepidoptera > Geometridae > Apeira > Apeira syringaria. The sequence continues at coordinate 11,267,718 of OW203675.1, read as the reverse complement.
AACTCCCCATCCGGGACTCGGCCTTCGGCCTCGTTAGCGACTTCCATAGGATGCGTTAATGAGGTACACCCCATTCGGAACTCGGCCTTCGGCCTCGTAAGTTACTAAAACGGCTCTGCCTACGGCCTCGCGGAGGCCACGCTCGGCCTTCGGCCTCGCGGGCCGATAGCTCGGCCTCTGGCCTCGCAGGTTTGAAGCTCGGCCTTCGGCCTCGCGGTGTTTAAGGCTCGGCCTGCGGCCTCGCAAGTTACAAAGGGAATGTTTTTAAGCTGTTCCCAATGACGGCCAGCTCGGCCTTCGGCCTCGCAGGCCTACAGCTCGGCCTCCGGCCTCGCTAGGGTGGAGCTCGGCCTTCGGCCTCGCCTCCACAGCTCGGCCTGCGGCCTCGCTTGATTGCAGCTCGGCCTACGGCCTCGCAAAGGGAATGTGGTTTCGCCCCCAAAATTCCGCATCCCGTAAAAAAAAAACAAATGACGTCATCAAAAAACTTTTTTCATATTTCGAATCAGGGACCCCAAATCTCCCTAAATACCTAATTTCAGCCAGATCAGAGCAACTTGAATTTTGGTATCCGGTTCGAAGGACCAATTTGCAATTTTTGACAAAATCCCTAAATTTCCCTACAAACCCTCTATGACATTTGTTCAAACCCTCCATACCTATCTATAACGGTTTAGGAGTTGCGATCGTTTTAAATTTGTATGAGAGAACCTCTTTTTTGTTTGGGAGGGTAATTTTTTTTCAACTTTCCAAAAGGGTCCCAGGGTTTTAGTCATTTTTAGTTTTGACACCTACCCCCCATCGCTTATGGTTTTCGAGATCCCTACACCAGTTCCATAAAGGAAACCAAAAATGACACTTTTCGGATTTTTCCCCAGGTCACGTGGGCACTCTCTATACAGTCCACACCATAATTTCAACCCAAAAATACTCCTTCTAGGAGAACAATGATGTCAGTGAGTCAGTCAATCAGTGGTAATGCAGCTTTATATATTATAATAACTAGGTGTTGGGTGGTGCGCGGGCTGCGAGCAGCCCGCGTTATCGATGTGCATTTGTATATTTTTTAAAATTTTAGTTGCAGTTGAAAAAAATATATAAAAATTCTCATACAAGTCGAGAAAGGGACAGTTTCTTCTAGTTCAGTACAAAGTGTCAGCAGGGTTACCATGTGCAAGTTGATTTTTTTGATAAAATTTTAGTCGCTGTAAAATCGCCCCAAGATTGTAATCGAGTTTTGTTAAAGGACCATACCTCTAAGTGCAGTGGTTAACGTGGGCAGTTGCCTCGGAGACCAGCTCGAGATGTGAAAAAAAACTCCCCATTCGGGACTCGGCCTTCGGCCTCGTTAGTGACTCTCCTAAGGAATATAAATGCGTAACACCCCATTCGGAACTCGGCCTTCGGCCTCGTAAGTGACTAACATGGCTCGGCCTACGGCCTCGTGGAGGCCACGCTCGGCCTTCGGCCTCGCGGGCCGAAAGCTCGGCCTTCGGCCTCGCCCTCGAAGCTCGGCCTTCGGCCTCGCAGGTTTGAAGCTCGGCCTGCGGCCTCGCAGCCGTGGCGTTGTATCGCCAGCGAAAATCCCCATACAGTAAAAAAAAAAAATGACGTCATCCAAAAAATTTTTTTATATTTAAAATCAGGGACCCCCAATCTCCCTAAATACCAAATTTCAGCCAGATCAGACAAACTTGGATTTTGGTATCCGGGTCGAAGGACCAATTTGCAATTTTTGACTAAAAACCCAAATTCTCCTACAAACCCTCTATAATATTTGTTCGAACCCCCCATACCCACCTATAACGGTTCCGGAGCTGCGGTCGTTTTAAATTTGTATGGGAGAACCTCTTTTTTGTTCGGGAGGGTAATTTTTTTTCAACTTTTAAAAAGGATCCCAGGGTTTTAGTCATTTTTAGTTTTGGCACCTACCCCCTATCTATTATAGTTTCCGAGATCCCTACACCAGTTCCACGAAGGAAACCAAAAATGGCACTTTTCGGATTTTTCTGGAGGTCACAGGAACCTTCTCTCCACTTTTCCCCTACATTACAGACACCCCCCATAGCTCCTTCTAGGAGAACAATTATGTCAATCAGTCAGTGAGTGAGTGAGTCAGTCAGTGGTAATCGAGCTTTATATATATAACTAGTATTTCGGGTGGTGCGCGGGCTGCGAGCAGCCCGCGTTATCGATGTGCATTTGTAATATTTATCAAGATTTGTAGTTGCAGTTAAAAATATATAAAATTCTCATACAAGTCGAGTAAGTGACAGTTTCTTCTAGTTCAGTACAAAGTGTGAGCAGTGTTACCATGTGCAAGTTGATTTTTGTGATAAAATTTTAGTCGCTGTAAAATCGCCCCAAGATTGTAAACGACTTTTGTTAAGGGAACATACTTCTAATTGCAGTGGTTAACGTGGGCAGTTGCCTCGGAGACCAGCTCGAGATGTGGAAAAAACTCCCCATTCGGGACTCGGCCTTCGGCCTCGTTAGTGACTCTCCTAAGGAATGTAAACGCGTAACACCCCATTCGTAAGTGACTAACACGGCTCGGCCTACGGCCTCGCGGAGGCCACGCTCGGCCTTCGGCCTCGCGGGCCGAAAGCTCGGCCTTCGGCCTCGCAGGTTTGAAGCTCGGCCTGCGGCCTCGCAACCGTGGCGTTGTATCGCCAGCGAAAATCCCCATCCAGTAAATAAAAAGATTTAAAAATTCTCATGCAAGTCGAACAACTGACAGATACTTTTAGTTCCCGTGAGCGGTTGCATCAAAGACCAGCTCGAGATGTGGGAAAAAAACTCCCCATTCGGGACTCGGCCTTCGGCCTCGTTAGTGACTCTCCTAAGGAATGTAAATGCGTAACACCCCATTCGGAACTCGGCCTTCGGCCTCGTAAGTGACTAACACGGCTCGGCCTGCGGCCTCGCGGAGGCCACGCTCGGCCTTCGGCCTCGCGGGCCGAAAGCTCGGCCTTCGGCCTCGCCCTCGAAGCTCGGCCTTCGGCCTCGCGGGTTTGTAGCTCGGCCTGCGGCCTCGCAAATAAGAAGCGGTTTCGCCATCAAAAATCCCTATCCAGTAAAAAAAAAACAAATGACGTCATCCAAAAATTTTTTTCATATTTGGAATCAGGGACCACCAATCTCCCTAAATACCAAATTTCAGCCAGATCGGAGCAACTTGGATTTTGGTATCCGGGTCGAAGGACCAATTTTCAATTTTCGACTAAAACCCCAAATTCTCCTACAAACCCTCTATAACATTTGTTCAAACCCCCCATACCCACCTATAACGGTTCGGGAGCTGCGGTCGTTTTAAATTTGTATGGGAGAACCTCTTTTTTGTTTGGGAGGGTAAATTTTTTTCATTTTTCCAAAAAGGTCCCAAGGTTTTAGTCATTTTTAGTTTTGGCACCTACCCCCCATCGATTATGGTTTCCGAGATCCGTACACCAGTTCCATCAAGGAAACCAAAAATGACACTTTTCGGATTTTTCTGGTGGTCATAGGAACCTCCTCTACACTTTTCCCCTACATCACAAACACCCCCCATCGCTCCTTCTGGGAGAACAATGATGTCAATGAGTCAGTCAGTGAGTGAGTCAGTCAGTGGTAATCGAACTTTATATAATATAACTAGTATTTCGGGTGGTGCGCGGGCTGCGAGCAGCCCGCGTTATCGATGTGCATTAGTAATATTTATCAAGATTTGTAGTTGCAGTTAAAAAATATTTAAAATTCTCATACAAGTCGAGTAGGTGACAGTTTCTTCTAGTTCAGTACAAAGTGTGAGCAGGGTTACCATGTGAAAGTTGATTTTTTTGATAAAATTTTAGTCGCTGTAAAATCGCACCAAGATTGTAAACGACTTTTGTTAAGGGACCATACCTCTAAGTGCAGTGGTTAACGTGGGCAGTTGCCTCGGAGACCAGCTCGAGATGTGGAAAAAAAACTCCCCATTCGGGACTCGGCCTTCGGCCTCGTTAGTGACTCTCCTAAGGAATGTAAACGCGTAATACCCCATTCGTAAGTGACTAACACGGCTCGGCCTACGGCCTCGCGGAGGCCACGCTCGGCCTTCGGCCTCGCAGGCCGAAAGCTCGGCCTTTGGCCTCGCAGTTTTAAAGCTCGGCCTGCGGCCTCGCAGCCGTGGCGTTGTATCGCCAGCGAAAATCCCCATCCAGTAAATAAAAAGATTTAAAAATTTCCATGCAAGTCGAACAACTGACAGATACTTTTAGTTCCCGTGAGCGGTTTCATCAAAGACCAGCTCGAGATGTCGTAAAAACTCCCCATGCTGAACTCGGCCTTCGGCCTCGTTAGTGACTCTCCTAAGGAATGTAAATGCGTAACACCCCATTCGGAACTCGGCCTTCGGCCTCGTAAGTGACTAATACGGCTCGGCCTACGGCCTCGCGGAGGCCACGCTCGGCCTTCGGCCTCGCGGGCCGAAAGCTCGGCCTTCGGCCTCGCCCTGGAAGCTCGGCCTTCGGCCTCGCAGGTTTGAAGCTCGGCCTGCGGCCTCGCAAATAAGAAGTGGTTTCGCCATCAAAAATCCCCATCCAGTAAAAATAAAACAAATGACGTCATCCAAAAAATTTTTTTATATTTGGAATCAGGGACCCCCAATCTCCCTAAATACCAAATTTCAGCCAGATCGGAGCAACTTGGATTTTGGTATCCGGGTCGAAGGACCAATTTTCAATTTTCGACTAAAACTGCAAATTCTCCTACAAACCCTCTATAACATTTGTTTAAACCCCCCATACCCACCTATAACGGTTCGGGAGCTGCGGTCGTTTTAAATTTGTATGGGAGAACCTCTTTTTTGTTTGGGAGGGTAATTTTTTTTCAACTTCCCAAAAAGGTCCCAGGGTTTTAGTCATTTTTAGTTTTGACACCTACCCCCCATCGATTATGGTTTCCGAGATCCGTACACCAGTTCCATCAAGGAAACCAAAAATGACACTTTTCGGATTTTTCTGGTGGTCATAGGAACTTCCTTTACACTTTTACCCTACATCACAAACACCCCCCATCGCTCCTTCTGGGAGAACAATGATGTCAATGAGTCAGTCAGTGAGTGAGTCAGTCAGTGGTAATCGAACTTTATATAATATAACTAGTATTTGGGTGGCGCGCGGGCTGCGAGCAGCCCGCGTTATCGATGTGCATTTGTATATTTTTTAAAATTTTAGTTGCAGTTTATAAAAATATATAAAATTCTCATTCAAGTCGAGTAAGTGACAGTTTCTTCTAGTTCAGTACAAGGTGTGAGCAGGGTTACCATGTGCAAGTTGATTTTTTTTAAAAAATTTTAGTCGCTGTAAAATCGCACCAAGATAGTAAACGACTTTTGTTAAGGGACCATACCTCTCAGTGCAGTGGTTAACGTGGGCAGTTGCCTCGGAGACCAGCTCGAGATGTGGAAAGAAAACTCCCCATACGGGACTCGGCCTTCGGCCTCGTTAGTGACTATCCTAAGGAATGTAAATGCGTAACACCCCATTCGTAAGTGACTAACACGGCTCGGCCTACGGCCTCGCGGAGGCCACGCTCGGCCTTCGGCCTCGCGGGCCGAAAGCTCGGCCTTCGGCCTCGCAGGTTTGAAGCTCGGCCTGCGGCCTCGCAACCGTGGCGTTGTATCGCCAGCGAAAATCCCCATCCAGTAAATAAAAAGATTTAAAAATTCTCATGCAAGTCGAACAACTGACAGATACTTTTAGTTCCCGTGAGCGGTTGCATCAAAGACCAGCTCGAGATGTGGTAAAAACTCCCCATTCTGAACTCGGCCTTCGGCCTCGTTAGTGACTCTCCTAAGGAATGTGAATGCGTAACACCCCATTCGGAACTCGGCCTTCGGCCTCGTAAGTGACTAACACGGCTCGGCCTGCGGCCTCGCGGAGGCCACGCTCGGCCTTCGGCCTCGCGGGCCGAAAGCTCGGCCTTCGGCCTCGCCCTCGAAGCTCGGCCTTCAGCCTCGCAGGTTTGAAGCTCGGCCTGCGGCCTCGCAAATAAGAAGTGGTTTCGCCATCAAAAATCCCCATCCAGTAAAAAAAAAACAAATGACGTCATCCAAAAATTTTTTCCGTATTTGGAATCAGGGACCCCCAATCTCCCTAAATACCAAATTTCAGCCAGATCAGAACAATTTTAATTTTAGTATCCGGGTCGAAGGACCAATTTTCAATTTTTGAAAGAAACCTCAAATTCCCCTACAAACCCTCTATAACATTTGTTTGAACCCCCCATACCCACCTATAACGGTTCGGGAGCTGCGGTCGTTTTAAATTTGTATGGGAGAACCTCTTTTTTGTTTGGGAGGGTAATTTTTTTTCAACTTTCCAAAAGGGTCCCAGGGTTTTAGTCATTTTTAGTTTTGGCTCCTACCCCCCATCGATTATGGTTTCCGAGATCCGTACACCAGTTCCATCAAGGAAACCAAAAATGACACTTTTCGGATTTTTCTGGTGGTCATAGGAACCTCCTCTACACTTTTTCCCTACATCACAAACACCCCCCATCGCTCCTTCTGGGAGAACAATGATGTCAATGAGTCAGTGAGTGAGTGAGTCAGTGGTAATCGAACTTTATATAATATAAACTAGGTGTTGGGTGGTGCGCGGGCTGCGAGCAGCCCGCGTTATCGATGTGCATTTGTATTTTTAATTGAAGTTTTAGTTGCAGTTTATAAATTATATAAAACTGTCATACAAGTCGAGTAAGTGACAGTTTCTTCTAGTTCAGTACAAAGTGTGGGCAGTGTTACCATGTGCAAGTTGATTTTTTTGATAAAATTTTAGTCGCTGTAAAATCGCCCCAAGATTGTAATCGAGTTTTGTTAATGACCATACCTCTAAGTGCAGTGGTTAACGTGGGCAGTTGCCTCGGAGACCAGCTCGAGAAGTAAAAAAAAACTCCCCATTCGGGACTCGGCCTTCGGCCTCGTTAGTGACTCTCCTAAGGAATGTAAATGCGTAACACCCCATTCGGAACTCGGCCTTCGGCCTCGTAAGTGACTAACATGGCTCGGCCTACGGCCTCGTGGAGGCCACGCTCGGCCTTCGGCCTCGCGGGCCGAAAGCTCGGCCTTCGGCCTCGCCCTGGAAGCTCGGCCTTCGGCCTCGCAGGTTTGAAGCTCGGCCTGCGGCCTCGCAGCCGTGGCGTTGTATCGCCAGCGAAAATCCCCATCCAGTAAAAAAAAAAAAAAATGACGTCATCCAAAAATTTTTTTTATATTTAGAATCAGGGACCCCCAATCTCCCTAAATACCAAATTTCAGCCAGATCAGACAAACTTGGATTTTGGTATCCGGGTCGAAGGACCAATTTGCAATTTTTGACTAAAACTTCAAATTCTCCTACAAACTCTCTATAATATTTGTTTGAACCCCCCATACCCACCTATAACGGTTCCGGAGCTGCGGTCGTTTTAAATTTGTATGGGAGAACCTCTTTTTTGTTAGGGAGGGTAATTTTTTTTCAACTTTCCAAAAGGGTCCCAGGGTTTTAGTCATTTTTAGTTCTGACACATACCCCCTATCGATTATAGTTTCCGAGATCCCTACACCATTTCCATCAAGGAAACCAAAAATGGCAATTTTCGGATTTTTCTGGAGGTCACGGGAACTTCCTCTACACTTTTCCCCTACACTACAAACACCCCCCATAGCTCCTTCTAGGAGAACAATTCTGTCAATCAGTGAGTGAGTGAGTGAGTGAGTGAATCAGTGGTAATCGAGCTTTATATATATAACTAGGTGTTGGGTGGTGCGCGGGCTGCGAGCAGCCCGCGTTATCGATGTGCATTAGTAATATTTATCAAGATTCTTAGTTGCAGTTTATAAAAATATATAAAATTCTCATACAAGTCGAGTAAGTGACAGTTTCTTCTAGTTCAGTACAAAGTGTCGGCAGGGTTACCATGTGCAAGTTGATTTTATTGATAAAATTTTAGTCGCTGTAAGATCGCACCAAGATTGTAAACGACCTTTGTTAAGGAACCATACCTCTAAGTGCAGTGGTTGACGTGGGCCGTTGCCTCGGAGACCAGCTCGAGATGTGGAAAAAACCCCCCATTCGGGACTCGGCCTTCGGCCTCGTTAGCGACTCAACTGAGGGACGTTAATTCGTTACACCCCATTCGGAACTCGGCCTTCGGCCTCGTAAGTGACTAACACGGCTCGGCCTACGGCCTCGCGGAGGCCACGCTCGGCCTTCGGCCTCGCGGGCCGAAAGCTCGGCCTTCGGCCTCGCCCTGGAAGCTCGGCCTTCGGCCTCGCAGGTTTGAAGCTCGGCCTGCGGCCTCGCAGCCGTGGCGTTGTATCGCCAGCGAAAATCCCCATCCAGTAAAAAAAAAAAAAAATGACGTCATCCAAAAATTTTTTTTATATTTAGAATCAGGGACCCCCAATCTCCCTAAATACCAAATTTCAGCCAGATCAGACAAACTTGGATTTTGGTATCCGGGTCGAAGGACCAATTTGCAATTTTTGACTAAAACTTCAAATTCTCCTACAAACTCTCTATAATATTTGTTTGAACCCCCCATACCCACCTATAACGGTTCCGGAGCTGCGGTCGTTTTAAATTTGTATGGGAGAACCTCTTTTTTGTTAGGGAGGGTAATTTTTTTTCAACTTTCCAAAAGGGTCCCAGGGTTTTAGTCATTTTTAGTTCTGACACATACCCCCTATCGATTATAGTTTCCGAGATCCCTACACCAGTTCCATCAAGGAAACCAAAAATGGCACTTTTCGGATTTTTCTGGAGGTCACGGGAACTTCCTCTACACTTTTCCCCTACACCACAAACACCCCCCATAGCTCCTTCTAGGAGAACAATTCTGTCAATCAGTGAGTGAGTGAGTGAGTGAGTGAATCAGTGGTAATCGAGCTTTATATATATAAACTAGTATTTCGGGTGGTGCGCGGGCTGCGAGCAGCCCGCGTTATCGATGTGCATTAGTAATTTTTATCAAGATTTGTAGTTGCAGTTAAAAAATATTTAAAATTCTCAAACAAGTCGAGTAGGTGACAGTTTCTTCTAGTTCAGTACAAAGTGTGAGCAGGGTTACCATGTGAAAGTTGATTTTTTTTGATAAAATTTTAGTCGATGTAAAATCGCCCCAAGATTGTAATCGAGTTTTGTTAAGGGACCATACCTCTAAGTGCGGTGGTTAACGTGGGCCGTTGCCTCGGAGACCAGCTCGAGATGTGGGAAAAAAACTCCCCATTCGGGACTCGGCCTTCGGCCTCGTTAGTGACTCTCCTAAGGAATGTAAACGCGTAACACCCCATTAGTAAGTGACTAACACGGCTCGGCCTACGGCCTCGCGGAGGCCACGCTCGGCCTTCGGCCTCGCGGGCCGAAAGCTCGGCCTACGGCCTCGCAGGTTTGAAGCTCGGCCTGCGGCCTCGCAACCGTGGCGATGTATCGTCAGCGAAAATCCCCATCCAGTAAGTAAAAAGATTTAAAAATTCTCATGCAAGTCGAACAACTGACAGATACTTTTAGTTCCCGTGTGCGGTTGCATCAAAGACCAGCTCGAGATGTGGAAAAAAACTCCCCATTCGGGACTCGGCCTTCGGCCTCGTTAGTGACTCTCCTAAGGAATGTAAATGCGTAACACCCCATTCGGAACTCGGCCTTCGGCCTCGTAAGTGACTAACACGGCTCGGCCTGCGGCCTCGCGGAGGCCACGCTCGGCCTTCGGCCTCGCGGGCCGAAAGCTCGGCCTTCGGCCTCGCCCTCGAAGCTCGGCCTTCGGCCTCGCGGGTTTGAAGCTCGGCCTGCGGCCTCGCAAATAAGAAGTGGTTTCACCATCAAAAATCCCCATCCAGTAAAAAAAAAACAAATGACGTCATCCAAAAATTTTTTTTATATTCGGAATCAGGGACCCCCAATCTCCCTAAATACCAAATTTCAGCCAGATCGGAGCAACTTGGATTTTGGTATCCGGGTCGAAGGACCAATTTTCAATTTTCGACTAAAACCCCAAATTCTCCTACAAACCCTCTATGACATTTGTTCAAACCCCCCATACCCACCTATAACGGTTCGGGAGCTGCGGTCGTTTTAAATTTGTATGGGAGAACCTCTTTTTTGTTCGGGAGGGTAATTTTTTTTCAACTTTCCAAAAAAGTCCCAGGGTTTTAGTCATTTTTAGTTTTGACACCTACCCCCCATCGATAATGGTTTCCGAGATCCGTACACCAGTTCCATCAAGGAAACCAAAAATGACACTTTTCGGATTTTTCTGGTGGTCATAGGAACCTCCTCTACACTTTTCCCCTACATCACAAACACCCCCCATCGCTCCTTCTGGGAGAACAATGATGTCAATGAGTCAGTCAGTCAGTGAGTCAGTGGTAATCGAGCTTTATATAATATAATAATAATATTCCTACTATTTTTTTTTATTCTGTTAGGAAAACTAAAGCTTATATGGTATGCTAATGAATATTTGTAAGTATATTAATGTAAGTAAGGTTTTGAAGTTTCCGCATATGATATTATAATATGCATATAATATATGTAGACATTATGCGGCACAACCAATGATATTATATGTGTATATGAGGTAGATGTCGCACAAGCGCGCGGAAACTGAGGCGGCAAAATTAAGTCAATTGTAGTAATTTTAATTGCGACGCGTATTTGAAGCGCAAGTCTAAACATATAGCTATCCTTTTCTATATTATTTGTACCGTATTATCTGTCGCAGTAAGCATGTTTATGTCGTAAAGGAACAAAATCTGAGCACCGCGCAGTATGAATATAGGTACGTCATATTTAGTAAAACATCATTGGGCACATCACCGACCTGCGAGCTCTCACCGCCGACCGCCCCCCCGTTCCCCACCGCTCTATCTCCATTTCCCATCCCTTGCGCAGGGAGCACTTCATCTCTCTCTAATATATCAGCTCTGGTGACGGCGTCCGCGTGTGTGGGGGGGGCGACGTCACCGGGCGGGGAGGCCAGCGGGGGGGTGGAGAGGGCGGCGGTGGTGGTGGCGGTGGCGGTGGTCGCGCCGTCGTCGGACTCCGAGTCGTCGCTCGCGTCGCTGCTGTCGAACGTCGCGTCTGTTTTGATAATACACGAGTAAATTAGCGAAACCGTGAGCGATATAGATGGTACATTATTTTATTTTATTTTATTTTATTTTTATTCTCTTCGGAAAACTACAGCTAATATGAATGATAATGGATATTTGTAAATAGTTAAAGTGAGCTTTTTAAAGTTTCCGCATATGGGTAATAAAGTGCACAGTACATTATAATAATACATAATAATAAGTAAATATCACGATTCAACACATCCTTATGTGGGTATATGAATATATATAGTGTTTGTATAAAAACTAGGTACTCTCAGTGATGCCAAAGTAGGTTTTTGTAATTGTATTTTTAAATATGCTATGTCTACTGTTAAATATATCTATGCTCATTGAGTAATTTTGGTTATAATTACTACACGCACGTGGTATATACGAGTTTTTTTTATAGTTAGTATGGCAGGGTGGGTAACTCAGCCGCAGGTGATTACGCCGCACCGACGGTCTCGTAGGGGCCACAAATCCGATAGCAGATAACAATAAAGGTGTATCGATTCTGCTGTTTATATTATAAAGACATATAGGTACTGAAAGCATCCTAAGCACCGAGAGCTCCGCTCATAACATATTTGTCGGGAGTGCTGAGCGTGTTCTGAGCGGGAAAAAAATGTTCGTCGACATTTGGAGAATTATTATTCTTAGAATTCGGGATCTTCAGAGCTAGTAGTCGGTGCTCCGCCGACCATTACAGGTTTGGACTTGGAGCGTGGAGCGTGGAGCGACCCGATTAAGCAACCCATCGGAGCTCGCCTTCATTACCGGAGTCTCGTCGCCGGCGTAGCGCCGCCGGCGCGGGCGCCGCCGCGTCCGCCACGTCGCCGTCGCTCGCGTTTTCCACGTCGTTCAAACCGCCCGCGCCGCCCGTCTCCCACTCTGTATATAGAATATGTAGAAATTATAACAAAAACGATGCTACGAATAGAAGGTGTCGGGTGCGACAAAGAGAGTGCATAGTACGTACTGCGCGCCAGCACCGCCCGCGGCGCGACGAGACGGCGCCAGCGCGGCCAGCGCTCGGCCAGCGCGAGCACGCCCAGCGCCGCGTACAGCGCTAGGAAGGCGGCCAGCGTCGCAAGCGTGCCCACCAAGTACTGCGCGCGCGACAGCGACGCCTGCGCAACACACCGACGATCAAACCGATGAGAACGTCCACCACGCGCGTGCCGGTGCTGCGAGACGACGTACCTTCATGGTGAGCGTGAGCCGCTTCACCCGCGGCGGCGGCGCGGGCGGCGCGGGCGCAGCGCTCCCGGGCCACACGGCGGCCTCCCACAGCCAGTCGGGGTCGGCGGCCGCCTCGTCCGCGTCCGTGCACGCCGCGTCCGTGTCGCCGACCGCGGCGATGATGTAGAACCCGCGCGGATACCGCTCCCTCTGAGGGGCGACGTCGGCGCGCGGTTAGGTGCGGTTAGCCGCAACATATTATATAAACGGAAATTGTGTACCGACACTCGATGCGATCAATTTCAGGCAACGTGATAAAGCTCCTCTTGAAGAAATAAACAGCGGCTCCATCATAGTATTTTGTTTCTTTAGTTCTGTAGGGCATCGACTCATCCCCCCATGGGCAGAAACCCACGGATGGAGTGACAAACGTGACATGAAAATGAACTATTCGAAGTGTTATGTTATGACCTTCGGTCGAATAGATACGACGTCCAATCGAATTTCAATACAAATTTACCCACGAGGTCTATGACACGGTCTACATCGGTCAAAGATCTAGGCCTGCGTATCATTCGACCGTGAGTCATCGCGGTTGCTTAACCCTTCACAGGGAGAAGGATGCGCCTGATCTCCGTGACGAGGTGCGCCGTCTGTTCGTTCCTGATAGGAACCTTCGCGGCCGAAAACAAACTGTGTAACACATCAATCATGTCAGAATGTTTGTTGTTCTGTGAAGGGATATGAATTTAATCCTTTTTGACATATATTTCAATTATATTGTATTTTTTACATTTTGCCCTAAATTTGACTTCAGACTGAAATTTGACAAGATTTTTAGTTAGATACCTATTCTACTTTGTAACTATTTGTGTTATATTTTTACATTAAGGCCTACCTATGTATATAATATTACATTGCCGTAGAGCCTTTCTAATTGAATAAGTATATAAGATCTGCCGCCAACCGACGCTGTTCTACAGTCGCGGACGCCTAGTGTCGACCCGCGGTATAATTAGCGGGCGATTAGCCGTAAATATATGTCCATGTCAGGAATCATACACATGTTTTCATTCTTTCTTTAGTTCTCCCGTACGATACCTAATGTTGATGATTCCAGAGGTTAAGTTGGAATGGAAACGAATTGAACGTTCGTGTGTATCTCGCTATTAATGTGCGTTCACGAGAGCGACCGTGTCGTGTCGTGTGTATGCATTATCTGTGAGTAACGAACGCAGAGTGAGGCGGCGGCTGCGAGTGGGCCGTGCTCGGCGCTCGGCGAGCGGCGATCGCTCGCGCTCGGGCGGGACAAGGCGTTCAGCTGACAGGATTTAAAAACCGCTTTAAAGCGGTTCGCGATCGTAGTGAGCGTCGATCGTTTGTCTGTCAGTTTCCGAATCGAACGCCACCTTACGAAACAAATTGTCATCAAAAGGCAGATCGTAGTGAGCACTTAGCTAACGGGAGGTGATGCTCACAGATGTGTCGCCCGTGGAGGCCGGCCACCCACCGACTTGTGCGTGTCTGCGCCCGACCGCCGTCTATTAACAATTAATATAATTCTAAACAAACAATAACAGTGTATATTTACAGAAAGCTGAGCTCCCCCGGAGCGCTGCACGGTCATCCTGAGGGTGGACATCTCCATTTCCGGAATAGTTTCAGAGATGGGGCACTGAAATATTTGAATACACCTTCATATACCTCCTTGGTTACTTATCTATGCTACATCTTTACCTCACTATTGACTCATTAAACGATACTGAGAGTGATGGATTCGAAGTCTCGATTACGATAGCTCCTGTCTCAAAACGTATCATAAATTTGTGCCCGGAAAATGGTGTCTATTCTAGCAAACTCAAAGTATCTGTAATCCAACAACTGTTTAAGAAAGGTATCAAAGAATGTCTAGGTAAGATTATAGGCCGTTCGCTCTAATCCCGATTTGTTCAAAGATTGTTATTTATCAAAAAATAAATGTATATTGTTAAAGCATATAATATTTCCACTCCACAACAATATAGTTTCAGGATGTTTTTTATTAATATGGTAATATATTATAATTAATAGTAATATATTATTTTTTGCACAAAGCCTTAAATAATATGGATAAAACAGCGCCCACAGTTGCATTATTGTTTATGGATATGACGAAAGCTTTTGATCATGTCGGCCATGAAACGACTCTGCTGCTGCTGAATAAGCTGGAATGGCGTGGCGTCAGAAATACTGCCAATCAACTCATACTCATATAATCACTCATATATTAGCGACAGGACGGTCAAATAATTTAGTTAGTTAGTCAATATTTTTTTCTTAAATAATGTATGTTTAGGTTCCGCTGACTAGTTGGCTTTGGTCTGAAACGTGATAACTTTTGTCTTGTCCAAGTTGACCGTTAAATCGTTAATTTCCGTCCAATCAATAATAGATTTAAACGTAAGTATATTAACTTCATGTAATAGTTTATTTCCCTTACTTGTAGTGCCCTGGAGCAGAGCTGTTCTGTCGTCAGCGAGCACTGTTATTAAATGGTCTGACATGATGTGCTCAATAATATATACAACAAATAGAAGTGCTCCTAAGACACTTGACATTATTGGTAAAAAAAAACCCATTTAAATGTATTTATGTAATGTTGCCCATTAATGGGAATATATTTTTTTTTCATTTTTATATCACTGAATTTAAGTTTTTTTTGTGTATAACAGTGTCTTTTACCAGTGATGACTTACGGAACTGAAACGTGCTCTCTAAGGGCCCTCTGAGCAGGCCCAGAGTCGCACGAGCTATGGAGAGGGCTATGCTCGGGGTTTTTCTACGAGAGCGAATCAGAAATGAGGAGATCCGTAGAAAAACAAAAATCACCGATATAGCCCAGCGGATTAGCAAGTTGAAGAGGGCAGGGCACATCGCTAGAAGAACTCGAAAGATTCTCGAATATGTATTATATCCAGTGGTGGGATGCCCTATGGCTGAGATGATGATGACGACGAGTCTTTTTAAGATTCAGTTCCGGTAGGGTCCATCTCCGTTATTCGGTCGGTAAAATGTCTGGAATGGCTGAGCTGAGCCCGATAGTGAATGTTCTTCGTGCAATGTTCGGTTCGGCCGGCTATAGGTACGCTCCCCGTGAGGAACGCGTACAACTTTGACTCGGTAAACACCCGAGGAGAGTGACGGTGCAGAGCGTTCGTGTCGTGGAGAGACGGACGCGCGGGGCGCGGGGGTACTCACGGTGTACTCCTGCACCGCCACGGCGCAGCACACGTCGTCCTCCGACGCGACCACGAGCCGCACGCTCTCCTCTCCCTCCTCGAACTGGTAGTAGTGCGCGCGCGGGGCTGCCTACGCACACACACACACACTGTACGACTATTACTTCTCCGATACTATTGTACCTATGATATCCAAATCAACATTATGCCTGTAAGTACCTAATTATGTTACACAAAATATTGAATTCAACCGATTTTGATGAAATGGTAGATATCTATCCAATGGAACCAATCCAAAAGTATTACCTATCAAATGCACATAAATATTTTTACAAATCCTGTCAACCGTAGATCTACGTACGTGGGCACATACCTATTAAATACTTAGATCGTTAACAAATGACGAATATATAGGACGCATAGGTCGCACGTAATGCATAAAAATATCCTCATCTTTTGGAAGTCGAAAAATGAAATTTAAAACTCATTTTTTCTATATCTACAGTTAGATATTACATGATGTAACAGGGCCCTTCAATCGAGTCCCAGGGCTTCCGAGACCAATCCTTTAGGATAACAACGTTGTTAAAATAGGGAATGATATTGCACGTTACCGTTACTAGTGTAGCCGGCGCGGAGTGATGTGCGCCGACACATGTGTGTGCAGCGGCGTGTGTACCTGCGACACGGTGACCGCCGCGGAGGCGCCGCGAGCGACGCGCCAGTCGCGCACGACGGCCGCGCGGAGCGTCTCCGAGAAGGGCGCGGGGTGATGTGCGCCGACACATGTGTGTGCAGCGGCGTGTGTACCTGCGACACGGTGACCGCCGCGGAGGCGCCGCGAGCGACGCGCCAGTCGCGCACGACGGCCGCGCGGAGCGTCTCCGAGAAGGGCGCGGGGTGATGTGCGCCGACACATGTGTGTGCAGCGGCGTGTGTACCTGCGACACGGTGACCGCCGCGGAGGCGCCGCGAGCGACGCGCCAGTCGCGCACGACGGCCGCGCGGAGCGTCACCGAGAAGGGCGCGGTGCAGGACGACCCCAAGTGCAACGTGAACGCGCCGCGGGCGTCCGCCGCGCCCTCGTCCGCTGTAACGCCTCATCATACACAACTGCTTCCTCGACATAACGTCCCTTAGCCTTCCTTCACCCGAGCACCTACTTCAATCCTTTCACGAACCAAATTTATTTATTTTTAACACAATTCATATGTATTTGTTGTAATGACAGACAGACAGAACCAAATACCCCCCCTCCACTCCCCTCCATATCCATATCCGTGGACATAGGTAACTAATTTAGATCACTGCTGGACACTTCTACTCGGAATGTGGATGCTCAGACGCATCGGACGTGCCTTGGGTACTCTACGGGAATTGTTTTGTTGTTTAGGGCCTGAATCTTTTTAAAGAATTGAATACGCTTGTGATCGTCGGGAACAGTGTCTATACGGTGTCGGCGTTCGTTTCGATAAATAAATAAATGAATAAAACTTAAAAAAGCACACGACTGCGTGCCTCGCTCGCAACGTGAGTGCCTCACCGCATCCCTCGGAAGGTTGGTGGTCGATGGAGTCGTCGGGACAGAGCGTCCGCTCCAGCTCGTACAGCAGCGTCTCGCCCGAGTAGTACGGCAGCTGCCAGGTCCTCGCCCCTGCAATGTGTGCAACGCTCCTACTGCTTCAAACTGATATATAATTAAACGGCAAACTAAAAAAGGAGTCAGCATTACCGTTTTTGTATAAAGATTGGGCGAGCTCCATTCCATCTGGCTCCAGACTATGAAGGCATATAACATTATTATGGTGTAGGAGAGGAAGGTCGATTGGAGAAGCGGGCAGTTCCGCGCGAGGCTCTTGGAATTCAATATGGTATACCCACGAAGGAAACACTTTATATTTGATTCATGGGTCTACGGTTCATCCATTTCCGCTCTAACATCTGACTATTATTCACCTGGCTGCGAGTGAAGTTCGGTACGGTGGATAAACAAGAGATAGACCCGCGCCGCCTGTGTGCTATTCCCGTAACACCTGCACACGCACCTACTCGTGTAACTTGTGAGGATCCAGCTTTACTCGACACGCGTCCAGAGAAACTCGTCGATTATTTTCGGCGTGAACCTTTAATAGCATATATACCTATGTATATCTTATTTTATTTTATTTTCATAGGAAAACTTACAGCCTAAAATTAAATCTATGTACATACAACTTAGGTTTGACTGGGCCAATTACAAGTTTTCGCCTTTAAACTTAAATTAGGAAAACTAAACATAAAACATTCTCTCATCTTCAGATGTACATCAATGTAGCATGGTAAACACGTACCTACACGTCATGTGTCTACACAATTAGTTTTGACAAACGTTTGATGGCGGCGCGGCACTACGTACGTAACTAGTAGGTACCGAGGGTTTCTTTAGGATTAGTCTTATTCCGGCGTTTACCCACCCGTTAGCTCGAACTAAGGCGATTGTCGAGAGTAGATACCTGAGTACATCGTGTAACTCGACACATCACTAGGGTCCAGCGCACGAAATAATTAGTTTATAAGTATTAACTATCTAGGTAATAGTGAAAAGGATACAAATAAAGTATAGTAAGGTACTAACTGACTTGGTTTTCCTAATGCTTTGTTTGCGCAGAGAGAGTGGGATCGGCCGCTGTGCGAACAGGCGCAGACAATTTTTTCAATACGTGTTCTAAATCTTTTGCCCTCGAAGTAAAGGCTGGTTTTAGTGTGGGACGCTACATGCGGTGACACTCTAGCGCCATCTACATTTTCCCGAGACATTTTGCTAGGGCTGGCGCTGCGGCTGTTTAGGGGGAGCAGTCGACGCGCCGAACATACGCTAGCGTAGGTCAGTGGTGGATACGTATTCGCGCCGTTCGGGTTCGAGACATCGGGCCCGTGGAGACCGGGAGTTCGCGATGCCCTGATTTAGCTAAAGCTGGGGGCGGTACCTGCGCGCTGGCGGGCGGTGACGAGCAGCGGGCGCGCCGCGTCGCCGCCGCCGCTGCGCACCCACACGCGCTCCGGGAACCGGCTCTGCTCCGCCGTCTGCACACACGCACCATGCAACAAAGACTCGTATCACCGTGCAGTACGTATGCTACCGACATAGGTACCCGCCCGACCCCCGACCCCCGGCTGCCCTGCCGGCCCTATCACCCTCAAGTTTCAATTCTGTCACCGAAGACACAATGCTTAGGTAGCTTCCGTTGAAAGTGACGAAACATTCTAGGGCTAGCGCGTGAGTCCGCCTTCGACCACGTCTACTCGTTACTGACCATTAAGAGAGAGAGAGATAGTGGTCAAACTCTTAAGTTAACAATTAACATAAAATATAAAACCAATAAATCATAGAAAGGTTTTTTCAGTAAGTACCAATTTTATTAGCTTGCGTTTGATTGACCACAGTCCGTTGGTTTTATTTTAAAATAATATGTCGAGATGAATGATCACAGATTAGGGAAGGAACAGTCGAATTATTTAATTCAAATGCACATTCTCAGAAATGTATCCGCTAGTAAACAAATAGACAGGCCCACGTTCTACCAGAGTTGCTGCCGATGATCCATATAACCATACCAAAGTGAAAGTAGGTACCTATAGCTTTGCTCAAACATAAGTTACTTGCTCAGCTGCTAATACTTACTACACTAACGCATACAATTTAACACCAGTGCAGTCGGCGTGAAAAGCACATAGCTTTGCATTTAAAGTAGGTACTTAGTAAAATTAAATTAAAAATGTATCAAAACCCACTGAGGTGATATAAATAGTAATACTACCTCAGTGATACGAGCCCGACACAGTATAATAAAAGATACTATGAACTTAAGATTCCTAACACAAGTAAAATATGAAACTATGGACTACAACAAACTGAACAATATATAAACCTTATTTATATTATTTAGGTATGCCGTCGTAAACACATAAGCTCCTGCCAATCAACGGTGTTCTTACCCTCGAACATTAGAAATCCCAAAGAGAAGTGGAACGACGATAAAGCCGCCATATTAGATCAAGCCCAACATCGTGCGAGTGCTCAGTGCCGCACCGACGTTACCGCCCGGTGGTTAGTACTAGTGCAGGTAAATATCTTAGATAAGATAGCGAGGAGGTACGAATCGAACTATGGCGTGTATGAACTCACCGGTAGGAACCGCAGGATGTACTCCACGCTGCTGTCCACCGCGAGGGTGTGCTCCTCCTCCAGCGCCAACCTGTCACATCACACGATTGTTCCGCGTCACCATCGACCTCGCGCAAACGCTACTCGCTAATTACTACCAGGTAGGTAGGTATGTACACCTGCCTAGTATAAGACGCCGTTCATTCATTTCACAGAATAGCATCCCTATTTATACAACTTCAAAAAAGGAAGAGGTTCTCAATCCGACCGGTATTTTTTTATTTGAAAGCAAGTTCTAACCGTGTAGTCCTATTTAAATTTCATCAAAATAGGTCAAGCGGTTTTTGAGTTATACTCTAACAACTGAAAAGTGCTACGCGTATCTTGATGATATTATTGTCGCGGTTGAAGACATCGCAGAACACAATGACAATTAATTGATCCCGTGAGTAGCAAAGGACACTGAAAAAAGTGAAAAAAATTTTTTTTAACACAAATCAACCGACTTCAACACTCAAAAGTGTGAAATAACTTGTCGAAGTCGGTACCATGAGCACAATATTGTGATGATAGTTACTTTTGTGTGAACTATCATGGTACCGACTTCAACAAGTTATTTCACACTTTTGAGTGTTGAAGTCGGTTGCATTTTTCGTTAAATTTTTTTTAAATAATTTGATTGCAGCTTGAGTTTCTGGCGTGACGCGTCGCATGAGCAAAACTTATCAACATTTAATTTTTTTAAACTGGACGAGCTTTCTTTCTTACTATACCTATTTTTTTATAATTATCAGCGCGCCACCTATTTTGATTGGATAAACTTACCGGTATCACGACAGAGAATTGTTTCGGTTTCTTCCGGAAGCAGGATCTTGGGCGTTGTGCTCGTGTGCGAACTGTTATAATGGATGAGTGGATTGGGTTTTTAAAAAAAAGAATTTATTTATTTGGAGACAACCGTCTTGGTTGGGATATATTTCGAGACTAACTTAAGTAGGTAGGGAGTCTGGGAAGGAAATAAATGCTGATATGGCGAAAGGGAAGTGGGTCTAGCAAGGGTAAGCAAAAAGGTAAAGAAGATAAGATATAACACCTCCCCCAACAAGAGTAAACTTACGGTTACAAGGAAGTTTACTTAGAAGTAGAAGAAGGAGGATGTCAAACGAGGAAACCAATAGGGCTGATTACAAGGATAGGAAGGATGCGCCTTCTATAACTAAGAAAGTTATACAAAACTAATACTTATGCTATTCTTAATCTAGGAAGTGGAACATCTTCTACAGGTGAACCGTCGTCTGTGTTTGACGGTGGGTTTGTACACATTAATGGAATGTTAAAAATCTTAGCTTTGTAATAAATGTAACTAAGAAGTAAAATAAAGGAAATAACTAATAAAATGGTAAGAATAGGGAAACTTATATGGTGAGATATTATGTTACTATCATCGTTTACAAAATTATTCAATTCTCTGTTTACTAAATCTGCTTGAGTTTTTAAATGCTTGAGATCGTCTAAGTTAATATTGGACAAGATTACAGCAGATGTATTTACTTTAAACTTGTTGAATGCATGAAAAGTACAGCATTTATCATCAATAAGGCTAAAATCTGTATGAATATGTGGTATGTTTATTTCTAGGTCAAGCATTGTTAACAGTTTTACATTTCGGCAAAATGCCACACATCGAGGTTTTAAGGATAATATACCTGTTCCATTTATATTTATTTCTCTGACATCAGAGTTACATTCTACGGAAAGTCTTGTAGATCGGGATTGTACAAATATCCAGCTATTATGACCAATGTTTTGCCATATGTCTACATTGCCATAAATAAATTTCGTTTCACACTGTGAGGGTAAATTTTTTACAACTCTCGTCATTAATTCAATTTCACAAATAGGATTTGTATTAACTGAAAGAATATTTGAAACATCGCAAGCGATATCCTTTTTAGATATAATTTTGCAAGATTGAAGGTCTGTTAAGGTGCAATATGTCGATTTATCTTTACTAAGGCCTACGAAGTTTGATGTAGGAATTATCATAGCATATGAATTAGATAAGTTTACGTCATGTGGTACTGGGATAGGAATTATTTTGTATAAGTCATACTGAATATGATAAACTAGCGGGATCCTTAGTATAAATATAACATTGTTAGGGCTATAATAAGCATCAAGTTCCGAAACTTTTAATATTACATTGATATTACTTAAATCTATACTTACAGGTAATTCCTTATATTTAGGTATATGCTTAAGGTTACTTTCTATGTCAGCATATAACTGTGTCGGAGTGACGACAGAAGGATGCAGCGTATTGCTGTTTGCAAACATTACAGAATTAACAATATCCTCTAATTTATACGATAAAGTAAGTAGACTGGCTTCGAGGGTATTAATTACTTCAGCTAACTTATTTCTAAATAGTATTTCATTAGTAATAATAGATACATTTTTTAGTAGAGTACTAGTAACTTCATTCAAACGGGCTTCGTTATTTAATATCGTATCTATAGTTTTATTGAAATTCAAGATTGCCGATTCGGAAATAAAAATATTTTGTTTAATTAAAGAAGCTATCTTCTTTTCATTTAAATGCAGCGTTTGAATGGCGTTATTGTACTTATTTAAGTCATCTTCATCCATAGTACCGAACAAGTTTTTCATTAATGTACCAACACCAGCAAACCAAGCAGATCGTTTAGGTCTATTCGATATTAAGTGAGATATTGAATTATAATCTCTATATATGTCGTCGTAAAGCGACGTTAGTGGATTTAGCATATTATAACATCGGAAATCGTCAACTGCCTTGTTTTGCTCGCAGAGGAATTTATACGTATCGAATACATTTTTGATATTTGTGAGATGTGGTTTAATAAATTTGAGATCCACTGGTATGACAAAATGAATATGATCGTTTACGAGTTTCAAAGTGCCGATAGGGTCGAAGTAAATGCCAGGACTTTTATTCAGTGGTTGAACGAGTTCATGAGCCAAAGATGTCGTAATAGGAAATAGGAGTAGTACGAGTCTGAAAGTCAAATATTAAATAATAATATTAATGATTATACTAAGTTGGGACTTGCCAGTTTTATTTCGTCAAAATGATGTCGCACATGTCTCCTATCAATTAGTAGAGTCACAGTATTATTGTTATGGACTTGTAGGATTTTGTAAGGACCTTTCCATATAGGGGATAGTGCTTTCCTTAGTCTAAGGTGATTTTTGAGATAGACGAGATCTCCGACATGGTATTCAGGAATTCTTGTATGTGTGTCATAGTATTTTTTCGAGTTCTCTTTCGATTGATTGATGTGTTCGATTGCTTTTTCTCTGGAGTATTTGAGCCTGTGGTTTAGCATTTTAAGATACTCAGGATACGTGAGGTCCGGTGCAGAGTCATAGATTGAGTCAGGTATGTAAGGTTTGTGTCCAAATAAAAGTTCATAAGGTGTATAGTTCGTGGTGCAATGAGTGTTGGTGTTGTAAGTCATGATAGCAGTGTAAACGTAACGAGGCCAGTTATCCTGATTATCATTGACGAATGATTTAAGATATTCTTTTAGAGTCGAGTGACTGCGCTCAAGGGCGCCTTGAGTTTGTGGGTGGTATGGGCTTGACCATAATTGCTTGATTTTTAGGAATTCACAAGTCCTTTTGAAAAGATCTGCTGTGAAATTTGTGCCTTGATCTGTTAATATGGTTTTAGGAATACCGAATAGGGAAATGAAATGTAACAAGCACTCGCTAGTTTCCTCAGCTGTTGTTGATCGAATTGGGTAAGCTAGTGAGTATTTGGTCAGATCATCTTGCAAGGTTAGGATATATTTCAATTTGGCTGTCCCTGCTTCGGGTAATGGACCAACTATGTCCAATGCAATGCGTTGAAAGGGGGATGTTGATGTAGTAGTGATTTGCATAGGAGCGCGGTTAACCTTTCGGAGAGCTTTATTCTCTTGACAGAGTTTACATGACTTCACATAGTTTTCTATATCGCTACGCATACCCTTCCAGTGATATTTCTCTTGAATTCGTTTAAGCATTCTTGCGCTTCCTAAGTGACCTGCGATAGGTATATCGTGATTTTCGCGTAATATCGTTTTTATTTCTCCCAATGATGGGAATATTATGGTATTGCGATAGATAGTGACGAGTATATTTGTATTATTAAAAAGGAATAGTATCATACTGTACAATTTTGTATATGAATGTGAATCAAACGGATTTTTAAAATCTGTGATGCTGATTTGATTGATAGATTTTAGAATTAAGTTATTGCGGAGATTTTTCAGGCTGTTGTATAATTCTTCATAAGAAGTCTTATCGAAGTGATTGACTTTGGTGAATAATAGATAAACGTTTCGATTTTTTAGATCAAAGTTTATGAATGAATATAATGTTCTTTCTCTATTAATAACTTCATCTTTATTTTCCAGTTCATTAAGGGTATCTTCTACGTAAGGGTTGCTTTCATCGAGATCAATAGATGTTGGTATTACAATGATTGCTTTGATATCGCTTTTAAGAATACTTGAATTTGATTCTAGAATTTTTGCATTGGATGTAAATGTTCTGTTGGCTGTCATAGTTTTCAGAAATCGGGAGTAATCATCGTTTGATATAACGAGTTGTTCTTCACTTATAGGGTTCTGAGGATTTTGGTCACTTGCAGTTTCGGGTAGGTCTACAGCTGGGTCGCTGTATGAATCGAGTCGTGATGTCGAAGGTAAGTTCATATTGTTCTCAGGATTGAGAGAAGGAGTGAGAGGTAAGTTTGTGTTCCTTTCAGGTTCTTCATTAGCGGCTGTTTCGTTAACGCCGGGTGCGAGATATTCTAATACTTCATTTTCGATTTCAGGATTAATGATATCTGCGTCTAGACTAGATGGTGGAGACACTAAAAGGCTTTGGAAATCGTCAGTTTCTTCATTAAGTGTGCCTGATGGCTGTGATGTTTGTAGTGGAACTTCGTCGGTTGCGACATTTGGGTTAAGATTTGACTTATTTTGTGGGTAGATTGGATTGACAGGATATCTAGAGAGCGCGTCTGCGGCAGAGTTGAGTTTACCTTTGCGGTACTCGATGTCGTAGTCAAACTCCTCGAGTTTCAGTCTCCAGCGTTGGAGTTTGCTGCTGGGATCCCTATGATTAAATAACCATCTCAAGGGTCTGTGGTCAGTGATGATCACAAATTTACGACCATAAAGGTAAGGACGGAATGTTTTACAACCGTATAGTATCGCCAATAATTCCTTCTCGGTGGTGCTATAATTGATTTCGCATTTGTTGAGGGTTCGCGAGGCGAATGCTATAGGTTGGTCCGTTCCTACTGATCCTTGTGAAAGGACAGCCCCGATGGCGTGATTTGAGGCATCACAGGTAAGTATGAAAGGCTTCGAAAAGTCTGGGTATATGAGGAGTGGCGCAGTTGTCAGGCGGTTCTTTAGTGTATCGAATGCTAGCTGTTCTTCGTTACCCCATTTGAATGGAACATCTTTCTTCAAAAGGTTTGTAAGGGCCTTAGCTGTTTTGGAGAAATCGGGTATAAACCTTCGGTAATAAGAGACAAGTCCTAGAAAGGATTTTATGTCCTTCGGCGTCTTCGGTGCCGGAAATGCAGTGACAGATTTGACCTTCTCGGGGTTAGGCTTGACGCCTTGCTCGGTGATGATGTGTCCAAGGTAACAAACTTCTCGCCGTAGGAACTCACATTTGTCGGGTTGTAGTTTCAGATTGAATTCACGCACTCTTTCAAAGATGTCGTTCAAATTGGATATGTGACTCTGAAGGTCATATGAGTAGATTACGATGTCATCCAGATAGACGAAGCATTTAATGCCCTGGAGACCCGTGAGAGCTGAATTCATAAGGCGCTGAAAGGTTGAGGGCGCATTTTTTAAGCCAAAGGGCATTCGAGTAAATTCAAAGTGCCCTTGCGGTACGGAGAATGCGGTTTTGGCTGCATCATCAGCGGACATCTTTATCTGATGAAAACCAGACGCTAAATCTAACGTAGTGAAGTATTTGCTGGCTCCTAGCTGATCAAGTATTTCAGAGATATTGGGTATAGGATAGGAGTCGCCTATTGTGACGTCATTTAGTTTTCGGTAATCGATCACTACCCGCCATTTTCTTTCACCGGACGCGTCAATCTTTTTGGGTACTATCCAGATGGGTGAAGACCATGGAGAATAAGAAGGCTTAATTATATCTTGTTCTAGCATCTTATTCACTTGCTTCTGAACTTCTTGTTTATGACATTCAGGGAAACGGTAAGTTTTCGTGTTGATAGGAGCAGAGGACGTAGTTTTAATTTCATGCTCGATGGCATTGGTAAAGGATAGTTTGTCCCCTGGTAAGTAAAACACATCGGAAAATTTGGAACAAACTTCGTGCAGTGCTTGGGTTTCCTCTGTATTCAGATGTGAAACACGGAGCTGCTCAATTACTTTACCTGTTCGAATATAATTGTCATGGTTTTCGCATTGTGACGTATGATTGATTGAATGAGGAGTCATCTCCTTTTTGTCTAAGTGTGTAATTGTTAGTTTGAGAGACGAGTCAATTGTCATAGGGTCTTCGGATATGTTTACAACAGAGATGTTAATTCTATTGTTGTCCTTGACGCGTACTAGACAGTTTGCGATCAAAAGGGTGTCGGATAATTTTTGGTCAAGGATTAGTCCTTCTCTCACGTCAGGGTTGGTCACAGCACATTCGATCACAGTCTCAGTCCGTGCCGGGATAATGAAGGCCGGTTCGTGAAAGTGTAGTTTTATCGCTGTCCGTCTGAGATAGAGTTTGTCGTCAGTATAGTTGATACTGCAACCATGGGCATTGAGCATGTCGGATCCGATGATTCCATCATATGGAAGGTGGATCCAGTCCACAACATGGAATTTGTGGCTGATATTACATGATTTAGAAAGTGCCATACGTAGATTGAAATGACCTCTGGTGGAGATAGGATCTTCATCAGAGTCAATGCCCTTTAATTGGATGGTCTCTTTAGTGAGCTGAGGGCGCTTTTGGATACATGAGCTTTTTAATAAGCTGACAGTCGATCCCGAGTCTACCAAGAGAGACAAGGGGATGTCGGATATTGAAGATTCCACTAGAACGTGTGGAAGTAAGGTTTTTGTAGGATCACTCGTGATTTCATAGAGTTGGCTGGGTTTTGATTCCTCATTTTTGAGGTTATGGTTTCCATGTGGCGGAACCATCTCGAGTGTAGAAGGCTTGGATGATGAGGAGCGAGCATGTAGCGCTGCTCCTGAGGGCTGATTGTCTACTGAGCGGCGTCCATGTCGCGGAGCCGGAGTAGATTCAGGAATTGGATTAGAATTGATGCCGATTTTAAAATCACGAGTTCTCGCTCGGCATCGAGACGAGACAGCTATTAGTTTTTTGGAAGGGTGTCGTCAGTTTCATCGAATCCCCGTTCAGGGGGTGAGTACTCGTCGGATTCTCGGTTGTCATCAGTCGTGAAGTTAACACGCTGGAACTGTCGCGGACTCTGGTCAAAGTTGTTTTTAAAGCGGTTGTTGTTGTATTCCCTCTTTCTGCACTGTTCAAGGACGTGTCCTTGAGTTTTGCAGTATCTACAGAATAAATTTGATCTGTTTGCACTGGGCCCTGTTTGAGCGTTGTACGCTCTGTCAGGCTGCTGTGGTCTTTGTGTTAGGAATTGTGGTCTCTGTGTTTGGAATTGTGGTCTCTGTGTTTGGAATTGTGGTCTCTGTCTGTCATTTTGGGTAGATCGTTTATAAAGGCTCTGCTGTATCCGTTCTTCTGATATTGCTAAATTTATGGCTTCGTTTAGTGTTTTGGGTGCCCTACACCTAACCATATTAGATAACCTCGGGTGGAGACCGATGAGGAAGTGATGGAGGGCTAAGTCCTCCATCGCTGCCGTTCGGCCTGCGATTTCTTTACTTTTTGTATTTGACAAACTAATTTCGGTAATAAGTTGGGCCAAGCAGGCCTCTACTTTTAGGGAAAATTGGCTAACAGTTTCCTGGGCGCCTTGCTTACTTTCCTGTAGGTCTGTAAGTAGGTGGGAGTAGTGTTTACGTTCACAAAATTGTTTTTTCAGGAATTCCTTGAGCTGTTCCCATTCTGAAAATTCCTTTATGGAACATGCTACTTCGGCTTTGCCGTTTAATTGGCTAACGATATATTTGAACAGGATGGGCTTTTGCCCATCTGATGCGAGTTCAATGGCATTATTGCAGTTAATTAAAAATGGATTTAACGTCTCCCTATTCCCGTCATAGGGCTTGATAAATTTGAATAGGGTGTTAAGGTCGATTTCGGACATTTTTGACGTTGACCTTGTTTTGGGTGCGGAAATTAGTGGAGAGCTATAGGGTGTGCTTGCGGTCTGTTCGTCTTCTTGTGAAATATCTAGATCTATGCAATGAATGTCTTTTTCGGGCTTTAGTTCCCTGGGCATAATTTATTTGAGGCTCTAAAGATAATTATTTTCTCTTTAGAACAAATAGCAAGCAAACAACAACAACAACATAACAATACACAATAAAATTTCAAGATAATAATAATACAATGAATATAAAATTAATGGCTGAAATAAACATAGAATATTGTAAAACTTTGGATACGACACGGAGAGAACACAACACACAGTAAAATAAAATAAAGTTCGATTTAGAAATGGCAAGAGTTCACTTACTGGCTATACGCGTAGAATATTATAATTAAAAACATTGTCCGAGATAAGCCGCGGAGCGTCGGATTACGTCGACCAGCAGGTAGATAGTACCGGCCACGGTATAACCGTGACAGTGGGCAACCACCTCGCCACTCAAGGCGAAGACCGGCTGTAGCACAGAGCAGAGTGCCCAGCAGTGGGCCTTACAGGGGTGGACGTGGACACTTTCACGCACTTCACAGAACCTTTGCCCAATAGTGGGCTTCACACTTTTAGGTCCTTTACCCTATAGTGGGCTTTGCACAGTAGAACACTTTCGAGATTTTTGCGCGGAGCCGTCGCCCAGCAATGGGCTTTCACCTAACACTTTGTATTTTATTTCACGGATTCGGAGGGTTAACCGGGGATTTTCTAATTTAAATCCCTTTACGCTGCCACCATTTGTTATAATGGATGAGTGGATTGGGTTTTTAAAAAAAAGAATTTATTTATTTGGAGACAACCGTCTTGGTTGGGATATATTTCGAGACTAACTTAAGTAGGTAGGGAGTCTGGGAAGGAAATAAATGCTGATATGGCGAAAGGGAAGTGGGTCTAGCAAGGGTAAGCAAAAAGGTAAAGAAGATAAGATATAACAGAACGCACCGCACTCAACATCCTGATGAAGGGTTCCGGAAAAAGCCGAAACAATTGTCGATCGTGATATCGACTACGCGTAAGTTGTAGATGTTATAATGAGTGAGAGTTGTGACAATATTATGGACATAACGGCCCGACCCGTTTACAGCGTCTGTATAATTGGTATTATGGTTTTGGTCAATTGTTTGTCTCCATCGGTATAAGTGCCTCCGTGTGTATAATCGCTTACGTTAGCCTGATGACAGTGACGTTGTCTTCGGCGTGTGCACTCGCCGCCAGCACCGCCATCGCTGCGCACCACCACATGTTTATGTATATAGTCACACTTATGTACCTATGGGTAGGTACTGCACCGCACCGCTCGTCACTAACCCTTGAACAAACAACGGCGGCCCCGGCATCTAGGGAGAGCGATCTCTCAGCCGCGTGTTCCCACACTTCTGCACACTAGCTCTAGTACCTACGAGAATATGCCTGAGCTCGTAGATGATACTAAGTACACGCACTCTGACAGATATCGATAGAGTGCCTGAATTAGACTGCACCTACATCGAGTCCACGTTATCGGTGTCGGGCGATATCGACGCCTCTAATCTCCCACGCGCTCCGGTTAGGTATAAGATAACGTGAGAACCCTGCGCCTGCGCCCGCGCGGTGACTCACTCCGCCTTCAGCGATCACTATCATCGATATCTACAATCGGAATAATCACACTAATAAAGTCGAAAATTTGTGTGTAAGTTTGTTACCTCTCTACGCTCAATCGGCCACACCGATTTCCATGAAATTTGATATGGAGATAGTTTAGACCCTGGATTAACATAATTACACGCTTATTTTCATCACCACGCGGCGCAGCTAGTAATATATATATTGTAAAAATGTCTCGTCTTCGCAATACAACGTTTCCTGTTTTCTACCGTTTTCGAATCACGCGAAAACTAAACTAAATGATATTGTACCTACTTCGAGAAAAGATATCTTGCGTCTGGCGGTCATTACAGTATACGGTGTCTAAATATAAATTGTATTCTCTGTATTTTTCGGCGCGTGTAAGATATTGGAAGAGGGTAGATGGCGTTAACTATAATGTAAAGGTGTTGCTAGTCTCGGACAAATATGATAGATGGCGTTGTCAAAGCGTTTTAGATGTTTAAAATGGATGGCGCTAAATCTAAAGTTTTAGCTAGTACTTGATTGGTTAACTAAGTGGAGGTAGGAAACACGTGATATTGTTTGTCCAATAAAAGGTTAGTTTGTGAATAGAGTTGAGTGTTGTTAGGAACCTCGGTCCCAGCGAACAATCTAGTCGTGGAAGCCGTACCGAATGGACGTTTAAGTAGTACCAGGGGTATCTTTGCTAACGCGTTCAACACGCTCCCGTGGAGCACAATACACGCGGGCCTGGGGCACCACAATGTGCCCAGGTACCTGCGGAGGCTCGTCGAGGACTACCTCTCCGATAGAGAGGTAGTCTACTCGACGACCCAAGGGGTGGGACGTAGCCCCATGACGCGCGGTGTTCCACAGGGGTCTGTCCTCGGACCACTCTTGTGGAACATTGGGTACGATTGGGTCCTCCGCTGCGGTAAGCGGGAGCGTAACGAGCAACCGGCGCCGAGGGAGGTGATGCTCTGGCGGGAGAAAGCCAGAGCATCCGCCATCACGCAGTGGGAGGGAAGGCTCCTCGCAGAACCCACGCAGAGGGGGGATAGCGCTCGACGACTCCTCGAGGCTATCCGTCCCATACTCGGAGAGTGGGTTAACCGGAGGCATGGGAGGCTCTCCTATAGGCTGTCGCAGGTCCTCTCGGGGCATGGTTGCTTTGGGAGGTACCTGCACCGTTGTGCTAGGAGGGAAGTCTCCCCGGTCTGCCACCAGTGTGGGCACGCGGAAGACTCCGCCCAGCACGCACTGGAGGCTTGTCCGGGAGGAACCGAGCCGCGCCGAGCTTTGGTCGCGGCTCTGGGAGGCACTGACCTCTCCTTGCCGGTCGTCTTAGCCAAGATGGTCGGTGACGAGAGGTCGTGGGAGGCGGTCGCTTCCTTCTGTGAAACGGTGATGTCACAGAGGGAGGCCGCGGAGCGGGAGAGAAAGGGACCCTCTTTCTCACCCGCTTCGGCGAGCGCGGACACGGAGGCGGGCTGATCGGACCCGCACTCCGTCTCCGCTTAGAGGGCCGGGGGTGCTAGATGCGGGGGCGTCTGGCATCCCCCAAGTATGAGCCCTCCGAGGTGGCGATGCCCTCGATGTGTTCCCGAGGGCATCGTGCACGAGGGGTGAGGGAGGAATCCCTCCCCGAGGTGGGCCCGTCGCAAGGCGGGCAGCGGTGTCGACGGGGGCTGCGGATAGTGCGCAAGCGGCACCGTGCCCCCCGTCACAAAAAAAATAAAGGGGTATCTTTGTTAATAGTGAACTAAAGTGAAGTTAGTGTCGCTATCCAACGGGAGTCTCTAGTCGCCATACTGAGAGACAACGGCTGGAGGCGTGGAGCGAGTAATTGTGAGTAAGTAATCTATTGTGGTATCTTGTAACTCTTGGATCTCTCTATATCTCTCTGTGCTTTAACTGGAGGAACGTAAGACCCGGAAGTGAGAGAGAATGTTTTGGTGATGTAAAAGGGCCCGTTAATCCACCACCGTGGGTCACAAGTCCCAGGGCTTCCGAGTTCGCTCCTTTATGATAAGTACGTTATTATAATAGGAACTGTTTGGGTGGTACTTTTACCGCTATTGCTATGATAATTTAACGGTTATACCATACTGACATTCTACCGGGACACCATCCTAACCGCGCTTTGGCGCGCGCCGATTTTTTTTTTTTTATTTATTTATATATATTTTATATAATACATACAATAATTATGTTACATACTAACTTATTCTAACTTATGACTATGTAGAAGTATATCTATATATAATGCTAGCATGCATTTTTAAATTAGGTAAGTTAGTTTGTTTGAGCTCTAGCTCTCGCGGTAGGATACCCTGAGTCTGTGAGGGCTAGCTCGCTTCCAAATAGTTCTATTTTTGAATATTTGTGAGTTTGTGCTGAAAGTTCAATAATTAAATTTAGTAGAAAACAATTAATGAAAAATGAAACAATCAAAAAATAAGAAATAAAACAATCAAATAATAAAAAAACAATCAAATAAAATGAATATAGCATAAAGAAATTATAAATTAATTCTAAGCAGTTTTTCTGTGCTTGACTGGTCTGTCACTAGATATTCCGTTATTTTGCGCTTGGCTACATAATTAGTAGCATGCAATATGTTTAGTGTTTTATTTAATTGTTGGTAAATATATGATCCCAAATAATTAAAACATTTGTAAACAAACAAATTGTAAATTGATGGTCAACCTTTCAAATGTTATTCCACAATCAATATGATAATTGTGGCCGGGGCCGACAACAGCCAGATCCTGGTCGCTCGCAGCGGGTCGATACCAGTCATTCTACTGAGGTTCATTGCGATGGTACCGTTTGGCGGGGGTACAATATAAACGAAATAAAACCAAACATGTTCATACTTTCATATTTTTATTATTAAAATACCGTGCGTACATTAGTACTGAACGAGGTGCACTTCAGCGCATAACACATCGGCGCGGCGCGGGCGCTCCGGCACGCCGGGAGCGGTCCGCCTTCGAGGTTAACTAGGATCAATGTGCGTGTCCCCTCCCCCCGCAGGGCTGTAGTCGGTCCTGAGTCGTTAACGTCGAAGGGGATCTCCCATGTATATTGGAGGCACATTCGATATAACATTATACGAACACTCGATAAACCGAGTGCGAGGGCGCGGGCGGAACCGTTCCTATCACGATTGTCGAAGCGCGCGCTACGGACGAGACATATCTTATGTTCGTATACGTCGAGTTAACCGCGACCGCGACCGCATCGCGCCGAGCGAATCGCCATCATCATCATCGGCCGCGCGGTGCGGTGCGGGACCAATTTTATACATTTTAAAAGTCGAGGTCACAAGTAAAATATAGTTGCAATAATAGTTTCCGGCCAATATTCGAGTGAAGCAGCGACTAGCACTAAGCTGCAGCGGCGCGAGCGCGAGCGGGGCGGGGCGCGGGCCCACGTGGACTATACCCGAGTAGGTATGTCGCGTCGCGGAGCGGACACCCATCTCTACCGACATCACATCCGTTTCCAAAACATTTATCTGACACAGCGCGTCAGTTCTAGTCATTGAATTATCTTTAACCCGTGTCTCGTCCATAAAACGCGCTCGTCTGGTGCACGCAGATGATGTACAAAACTAACAATTTGATGATAACGCGAATACGCGGGCACACTTAACATCTTACAAAAAACACTTAGATCTATGAATTTACAACAGATTTTGATTAACAACAGTAACAGATTCGAACGAACGACCAGTGAACCGTACACACTGGACGTTCCCTCGTGTCGAAGGTCGGTCTCGCGCCGGCGACGGACATTTACAACAACACATCAACAACTGTGGCCAATAATACAAATATATAACACATGCGATTACGGGACGTAGTCGGCGTCGAGTCGTTGACATACAATTATTCCCCTTATGTACTAAACTTGAAACACAACTATGTAGCAGTAGTATATGAGGCACTGTTGTATCGTGCATCGATGAATGCAATTAATGATTCCTTTATGGTTACAATGTAAAAACAAGCGGACCAATAAATAGTAACAAATAATGAACGCAAACATGGCGTCGTCTGCGCGGATCTTTGCGATTCTCTCCTCATTGACCAGTGAGTGTACCGCGGGCGCGGGCGTGGGCGTGGGCGCAGGCGCGGGCGCAGACGCGCGCTCGGCTCGAGCAGACTGTACACGACAGCGCCCAGCAAGTACTGGTACATGACGTTCATTAAATAAACAGTTCGGGCCAACGGAGCGATTAAACTGTACTCGATTCTACTCGCACCGCGCTCACACTTAGCCGAGACAGATGATAGAGATCTTCTTAAAAAACAACCTATTGTGGTCAAGATATTCCTATTCGTTTTATTTAAAGGTAAACTTTGTTTACGAAACGTTGGGGAATGCGTTAATGTAAATATATTATATATAAGTGCATAGCAAAATATAGTTTGTACAGGTATACACACTACCAATAATAAATATAATAAATTAAAATAGCTTATCTCTCATGACATGAGACTGTAAAATCAATAAGCGAAAACTGTTAAGCCTTAGTGTTTTATATCTCTGCTTGTTATACTAATGTTCATTATTGCTGTTTGTTTTCCAACGAAAATAAAATATATATAAAGTATCAGCGATCCCATTCAAGTGTTCGCGAGTTAACGAGTACGACGGCGCCGCGCCCGCTTGTGCGCCCGCGCCCGTCTCCCTTGTACTCCACACGGCGGGGGCGCGGGCGCGGGCGCGGGCGCGGCGTTCATTAGAGTACATATTCGATTACTGATATTTGCATTTGAGGCGCGGCAGTGGGGGCGGGGCGGGGCCGCGGCGCGGGCCCCACGGTGTCGGGACTCGACGGAAGGGGCACCGCGCGCGCGTGCGTCGCTCGAGGTCGAGTACGATTCGATAATACTTCTCGTACGAGCAGATCAACGCACTCGTCGTCCCCTGTCGTGCAGCGCACGCGCTATAGCCGGCGCGGAGTGGGGGCGGGGGCGAGGGCGAGGGGGCGGCGCGAGTAGCGCAGCCCGAGCTCGGCGACGACCTGGTCGATGGCGGCGAGGCAGGCGTCCAGCTGGTCGCGGGTGTGCGCCGCCGACACGCAGAACCTGCAACCGACGCGGGGCGGGGCGGCACTGTAGGCGGGCGGGTGGTGCACATGACAGTGCAATATTTTCGATTGTGTATTTATCATTTAACAGTTATTTAATACAAGTTGTATTTTTTAAAGTATTTTTTTATCTGGTTCACAGAACTAGTTGTACACAATAAGGTAATCACTTAGTTACAATTGTTATACGTATGGCTTGTACATGTGTACACCCTTCTAGGTGTGAACACAGCGCGCTTATTATAAAGAGTGCTCTAAGATTGTATTAATGATAAACAAAGTAAGCTGAATAACATATAAAATATAAAATTAATTTAAATTACCCACGAGAACATAGGATCATTGAAAAAGTCTTTTAAATGAACAGACTGAACAGTTAAATATATCTATATCCTGGCAAATATGGTTGTAGGAACAACACAGGCGATACAAAGATGAATGCTGAGCGTAATTAGTGCGAGTGATTTGAACATTGAAAGTTTTTCTATTTTTGAGACGGCTTGAGGGGCGGGGGGCGGGGGACAAGCAATCCCACTTTACTAAGTAAATTAGGACTATCTATAAAGCCATTGATCAGTTTGTGTAGAAATACAATGTCAGACAAGTTCCTCCTCTTCTCGAGTGATAATAACTTGAAATAAGAAAGTCTCGACTCGTATGTGACTAGCTGACGACAACAGTTCTTTGAATAGGACAGGTGGTACAGACATTTGTTTTGAAGTCGGTTAATGTGAGCTTGGTAAGACGGGCTCCAGACAGGACTGCAGTATTCCAGAACACTACGCACATAAGAGTTACTAGAATCATTGATAATTCAGGGTGCTTGAAAAGTTTGGTTTGTCTGGAAACGAAACCCACTAGGCGTGACCCTTTCTTAGCTATAAAGTCTACATGTTCCCTAAAATCTAGTTTAGTGTCGATTATAACGCCCAAATCACGAATACTACTGAACTCTGTCAATGGAGTATTTATTATTTATGAAATAGTTTACATGCTCTGGTTTTTTTTTAGTGAAATTTTAAAAATAACATTTTTCTGTATTTATTACCATTTTATTACAAGCGCACCAGTCAACGATATTATCAAGGTCTTCCTGCAGTTCCAACACATCCCGTGACGAACTGATTTCTCTATATATCTTTAGCTCATCCGCAAACAATTGGACTTTTGATGTAATTTTTGTAGAAAGATCATTTACAAAAATTAGGAAAAACAGCAGCCCAAGGTGTGAGCCCTGTGGAACACCTGATGTTACTGATCTTGCGTCGGATTTAAAACCTCGAACCATAACGATCTGAGATCGGTTTCGGAGGTAAGACTCGCACCATCGCAGTAAAGAGCCACAAATCCCCGCATCGCCGAGCTTTTGTATGAGTGTGGTCCACGACATCAAATGCCTTGGAAAAATCAGTGTATACGGCATGCACCTCATGACGGTTAGTGAGCCCTTCTGTGACGTCACTTACAAAATCAACGAGGTTAGATGTGGTGGACCTACCTGGCTGAAATCCATGCTAGAGTGGCGTGAATATTGATTTAGGATGAAAGAAAAGTCTTTTTTGGATAAGGGATTCAAATAATTAACCTATAGCTGACAAAATTGATATTGGTCTGCAGTTAGACATTTCTCCAGAGTCTCCTTTTTTATGGATTGGAGTGATATGCGCTAGTTTCCATTTGGTAGGAAATATACCGCAGCATAATGATTTACGGAAAGTTCTAATAAAAGTTCTTATAAATTTGAATGTTTGAATAGTTGCCTTTGGGATAATTTAGGACGCACATTTTATTATGCTTAGGCGGCTCTAGTGAGCACTGATGTTGCTCAGTGCTGTTTTCAGCATTGTATCATTTACAATGTGAATATTTATATTCACTGCCGTTTATTCTATCTTCCGATACTGTCCATCCAAAGGTTGTCTGGTAGAGATCGCTACGAGCGATAAGACCACTCCTTGTAGCACCATAATTTGATTGTACACTTTATTGTGGGTAGGCGATAGTGTGACAGGTTGAGCCTTTTTCATAAAAATAGAGAATAAAATGGGAAATTCGTTACACAGGAACCGTTGGATGACCGATCGGAGACTGACGGGAGGGATGGGTGACCGCTCCGGGGTAAGGAGGGTGGCGGGAGAGGGGTAGTGCGTGCGTACCGTATGCGTGCCATCCCGAGCGGCGTGGCGGGGAAGCCGACGCCGACGACGGCGATGCCCCTCTCGCCGAGCCGCTCCACGGTGGCCGCCATCTTGCTGAACGAGTACACGAGCAGCGGCACCACCGGCGACTGCGGCGCGCCGAACGTCACCACGCCCATGCGCGACAACCTGCACACATCGTTTATTATTATTTCATTGGAAAACTCACAGCCTAATAAGTAAACCTATATACAACTTCAGGTTTGACCGGGCAATGACAAGTGTTCACCAATAAAACTAAACTGTCTAAGAAACATGAAATGTTATACATATAAAAAAATGGTAATTTTAAGTGTACTACTTACCGTGATACAATTAATAGGTGTAATTATTATTATTATTATTATTTATTTATATCAGGTCATAGACCCATAACTTAAAATACCTTAATATAATTAAATACATAGAAAATACAATAATGCAAGTGGATGCGTTTACCCACAGTGTAGACGCATCCAATGAGCGAACAATGCGCTATCCCACCTATCTACCAGTGTTTTTAGAATGATGTTGGGGCTACCCCGCCACCTGCTTAGTAGGGAGGCACATCTCTTCCGGATGATGGCATGAAAACCATCGATCCGTGCCTCAGTAAACATGCCGGATGCACTGCAGTAACGTGGTAGCCCCATCAACACTCTAAACCCGTTGTTGAATTGAACTCTGAGTTCGTTGTATGAACGCTTTGTATAGTTAACCCAAAGGCTGCACGTGTACATGGTTTGGCAGTAAGCTGTAAATAGCGTCGCTTTCACCTCAGGCGTCGACCGTGCAAATCTTCGGGCCAACATATTACTACGGACAGCCAACGACCTCCGTTCCCTTTCTATGTCAGCATCATCTCTCATGTCCTCAGTTACCCAGTGCCCTAGATACTTAAACTTATTTACTACGTTTAGAATATTTCCGTCTAAGACAACCTTTGGTAATGAGTGGGTTTTTGTGCCGGCCTTAAATACCATTATCTCACTCTTTTTTGGATTGTATTTGAGGCCATGAGAGGCCGCATATGATTCACACAATAATAACAATTTCTGAACAGCACCCATTGATGGACCCAGGAGCACCATATCATCGGCGTAGCTTATATTGTTAAAACAAACCCGGTCTATATGGCATCCAACCCTGGTGCTGCTGAGTCCCTCAATGAGGCCATTCATATAAAAATTAAATAGTGTTGGAGATGTTACCCCCCCTTGCCTGACTCCGCATTCCAACTGAAACTCCTCCGACAAAGCCGTTCCCCATCTTACTCGATTTTTCTGATGACCATACCAATATTTAAAAATAGTTACTATCTCTGAGGGCATGGTGGTTTCCTTTTGCATTTTTTCCCAAAGAACATCATAGGACACCAAATCAAATGCTTTTGAGAGATCAAGGAAACATGCGTAAACTGGAGTTCTTCTAGTGGTGTAGTACTTGACAGTCTCCTTGAGACATAGGATAGCACTCTCAGTCGACAAACCAGGTCGAAAACCAAACTGCGAGTCATTTATGTTGAGGTGTTTACGCAGGTGACGGTCAAGCAGACTATCAAGCACCTTAGCCAGTATACATGCCAATGAAATAGGCCTATAGTTAGTCAGGTCGGAGGCGTTTCCTGTTCTATTTTTAACCACGGGAACTACAACTGTATACATAAGTTCTTTCGGTAAATACGAATGTCTAAGACACAGTGTAAAAAGCATTGCAAGAACCCTCGGAAGATGAACTCCTGCGTTACGCAAGTGCTCAATACTAAGGCTATCATGCCCAGGAGATTTTCCTCTAACCATCTTGGAGATTACAGACGCTACTTCCCTCCCGGTAAATAGGATCCGAGGCATCATACCCTCACCGGTGAGCACGCGGTCCCTTGGAGATCCCGAAGGCGTTAACAAAGGAGACATCACTTTAAATTGCTCAAGAAAAGCACTCGCAATTTGTTTAGGCTCAGAGATTCCCTGAACGCTTAACGGAAGAGTCTCATGGTGGTTCAGGTCCCTCGTCTTTTGCCAAAACTTAGAAAAATCTTTATTAAAATGATGGTGAGCTATGATATCCATTTTAATTTGTTCTTCATTTTTCTGGCACCATTTCAATTTAGACTTGAAAACTCTACGAGATTGACACATGTTTTGGTAATGAAAACCTGAATTAGGTTTTCCGTATAACATCCAGATATTGAAACAAATGCGAGCCTCCTCATGAGCATCTCTAACATGCTTGTTCCAACCGATTACATACTGTTTTCTTGAATGTTTTACTCGGTAACTCAGCACTGCAGCTTCGGTTAGAGCAGAAACTATACAATTATACAAATTATCCAATAATATTCTATGCTTAACATTTGCACACATTTTGTCCGCGCATTTATGAAATTGTACATCGAAATCAATATTTTTCAATTTATTGTTACACAAATCATGAAACTTTTTAGTCTGTTCAATATCTCTAAAACTCCACTTCACTCTATTTACTGGCAAGTTTCGACCCACAGTTTTAGGTTTAATTAGGTTTAGGCTACACTCCATTAAAACAGGGAAATGATCTAACCAGTAGGTATCGTGAATAACACTTACATTTGTAACAGACTGCCTGGCTGCGCTCGTAACTACGCAATGGTCAAGCCACCTTTGACATCCGTGTGCATCACTCACAAACGTAAATGTATCCCTAGGTAGAGCCTCAACATCGAAACAAGACCATGAATGATCCACACAGAAAGATGATAGCTCTGAGTAAAACAATTCACCGGGGTGGGCATTGAAGTCACCGAGTATGTATACATACTCCGTGTTGCAGGACTCGATAATGCTTATAATCTCACAAAGACATTCCGTAAACTCCAACAGATTTTAATAGATTTAATAGTAATACGCGTCGCATAGAAACTAAGGGTCAGACGATAAGGCACGACCGATCGAACGCAAGCTTCCGGTGAGGATATCGATTTTGTTATTGCGTTTGAAGAATTCACTTCCTTTAGGGGGGTTCTGCACTATGGGGGTGTGGGAGTGTTCGCGGGGGGCGGCCCACACAGACTTATGCCGTGAGTTGGAACTTAGACCACGAAGACAGATTTAGCCGCGTGATTCAGCGCTTATCGACTTTGGTCCGATAACAATTTTAAAATAATATATAATGATGTTATTAAATCAAACGGGGCTTTGATTTTAGTCGTGAGTGCCAAAGCGACACTCAGGACTCGGCGTGTGGCGCGTGGTGCGGTGCGTACCTGTCCCGGAAGTAGGCGGTGTTGTCCCGCAGGCGCGCGACGCGCGCGCGGCCGGCGGGGGAGGCGATGGCGCGCGTGGCCGCCAGCACCTGCGCCGCCACGCACGGCGCCATCGCGTGCGCGTACGGGTGCGCGTGCCCGCTCGCCGCCACGCACGCGACCAGCCGCCGCGAGCCTGCGCACGCCGCACACTCACTCTTATAATACTATGCTACATGTTATCAACAACGACAAAAACTGTTATTACACACTTCAAATAAAGGAGGAGGTTCTCAAATTGGCCCGTATGTTTTGTATGCTTGTTTCCTCGGAACTTTCGACTGGGTGAACCGATTTTGATGTTTCATTTTTTATTTGCGAGCTTCCTGTGTGGTCCCATTTAAATTTCATTAAAATCGGTTAAGCGGTTTTTGAGTTACACTCGAATAACTGAAAAGTGCTACTCATACGTCAATGATTATTATAGTTGCGGGTGGAGAAATCTGGAGAAAATGAAATGAATGACAACTGATACCGTGAGTAGCTAAGGGTGAAAAAAATTTATCAAAAAATGGACTTCAACATTCAGAAGTGTGAAATAACTTGCTGAAATCGGACCGTGATAGTTCAAAAGTAACTATTATCAAAATATTGTGCGCATGGTACCGACTTAACAAGCTATTTCACACTTTTGAGCGTTGAAGTCGGTTCCATATTTTTTATTTAATGTTCGCAAAATTCCAATATTTATGTGCGGCGAGAGCGCGAATACTGACCGCTCTACTCTGAGCGAAGGGCGCGTGCGCAATTATACTTCTCGCTCAACACTCAGGAATTATATCTCAAAAATTAAAGCAAGTCATCATCATCACAGCCACAGAACGGCCACAGCTGGACATACGCCTTCCCCATTTATTTTCACAAGGACCGGTCGGAAGCGGCCCGCATGCAACCGTCGCCTGCGATCTTCTGTCCACCCGGTCGGTGGCCCTCCTATGCTGCAATTGTCAGAAATAAAGTGCTATTTCAAACAATTTACTTGTAATAGTTG
Organism: Apeira syringaria; assembly: GCA_934044485.1. NCBI lineage: Eukaryota > Metazoa > Arthropoda > Insecta > Lepidoptera > Geometridae > Apeira > Apeira syringaria. The sequence goes on along the minus strand of OW203675.1, from coordinate 11,226,557 downwards.
TGACAACTTCTGATGCACTTTCGATTAGAGCAATGAAAACAGAAGTGTGTTCAGTATACGACGGCGGGCTCCTCGCGCTCGCCGCGATGGACACGTCCTCTCGACCGTCGACCAAACGGTCGAACCTGCTCCGTAGGGAACATTACGTGTCGTAGATATAGCGGGCGCCAGTAGAGGTGAGTTACCTGCGATGTACCCCCCGGCGGCCGCGAAGCTCTTGGTAAAGGTGCCCATGAGCACGTCGACGTGGTGCGGCGGCACGGCGCACAGGTCGGTGACGCCGCGGCCGGCGGGGCCGAGCGCGCCCACCGAGTGCGCCTCGTCCAGGTACAGGTGCAGCCCGAGCCGCCGCTTCAGCGCCACCAGCGGCCGCAGCGCGCACACCGACCCCTCCATGCTGTACACGCCCTCTACCACCTGCGCACGCGCACACCCACGCCACTCGCACCGGCCGGCGACACGTTTCACGAAGACGTCGATGCGATAGCGAGCCACAGATACGTGTTAGCGTTCTCTCTTATATATTATACTAGCTGCGCCCCGCGGTTGTACACCCGCGTGATGATGAACAACGGTGATGATCAAAATAAGCCTATGCTTTAACTCAGGATATAAGCTATCTACGAACCATATTTCATTGAAATCGGTGTAGCCGTTTGAGCGTGTAGAGATAACAAACATACACAGAACACATACTTTCGCATTTAGAATATTAGTAGGAAGTAGGATAGGATAAAATCACTATTAGTATTACGTAGGTAACGATAGTGGTAACGATAGTGGTAACGAGAGGCGCGCAGGTCGATTTGTCGCGAGACCGACGTCGTTTGTACATTTCCCATTAAACGTTACCGAGACGTTCAGATTCAGATTCAGATGATTTATTAACCATTTCGTTACATTGCATAACATTGGCACGTCAAGTCAGTACATAATTATCAATTATATTATATCAATATTAATATTTACAACAGCTGTTTTTAGGACATTACATCTTACCAGGTTGTATTACATGCTATATATCAGAAAATGAACAGCTCATGTAATCATTTATATTATAAAAAAGGTGACATTCGAGGAATTTCTTAAGCACATTCTTGAAAGTATTTATGGGTAAATGGGTTATTTCTAATGGCAATTTATTAAACATATTCCTTGTTTATAGGTCTTCACGAGTCTCGTTTTTGGTACATGTATTTTTTCCTTATTTCGGGTATTATAATTATGTAATTGGGTTTTTGTTGGAAATTCATGTTTAATTAAATGTATTTCTATTAAGCAGGTATATATAAATTGGGAAACCACTGTTAGTATCTTGGATTTTTTAAAATAAGGTTTGACAGATGTTAACCGGGATAAGCCATGCATGATTCGAATAGATCTCTTTTGGCTAATAAGAACCCTATTGATATGGGGAGCGTTGGCGAACCATGCGCCCCGCCCCGTCCCGCCCCGCGTATATAGTACAGGTGTAGAATGTGCGGACTCACGACGACGATCTTGTCCCACTTGCGCTCGGCGATGGCGGTCGTCGCGAGCGCCTCCAGATGCTCCAGGTCGTTGTGCCGGAAGACGCGCACGGCGGCCGCCGACAGCCGCAGCCCCAGGATTAGCGAGGCGTGGTTGTTCTCGTCGCTCAGCGCCAGCGTGCGCCCGCCGCTGCCGCCCAGCAGCGCCGGCAGCGACAGCACGTTCGTCGCGAACCCCATCCCCATCACCACCGCCGCCTGCGCACACCGCACACACTCCACGCTAGCGCGCTAGGTCGCGAGCGAGCCATTGTAATGGTAGAGTGCCCGTACATAACCTTCACATTCATCCATTATGTCGTGTTTATCTCCTCTCATACACCAGCGATATAAAATAGGGTAGATACCTGATCGCCCGCTCGAAAACGACACCGCCAAAACAAGGCATATGCCTTGTTTTGGCTATTCTATAGTATATTTGATTGAAGCAATACACCTATTTATATATCGCAAAGTTAGGGTTCCGTTCGAGCCATTTATTGTTCATTATTAATATGCGGCCATTCACCAGCCGAGCTTCCAATCAATTATGAAGAAAAGGGGTTAGCTCGCCTCGCTTTTTAATTCATAAAATATCGTTGAACCACTACCGTCGCGTCGGCGAGCTAGTACACCTCCGACACAGTTAGCGAGTGCGTGCGCCGCGTCTGGTGCGGCTGTACCGGGATGTACCCTCAGTATAGTGTGGAGCTATTGTCGTGCGGCTGCGGGCGTACCTCGACCCCGAGGAAGGCGGCCAGCTCTCGCTCGAGGTCCCGGTGCAGCGGCGTGGAGCCGAGCTCGGCGCGCGGCGAGCACAGCGCCACCCCGTACCGCCGCACCGCCGCGCGCACCGCCTCCGCCTCACCCTCACCGCCCGCCCCCGCGTACCCCAGGTAGTTGTACGAGCCCAGGTTGATGCAGCGCCGCTCCCGCCCCGTGAACCTGGAGTGTCGCACCGCACCACGTCATCTCCTCGATCTGCCCCTCACCGGCTACCGGCTACCCTCGTGATTGAAAAACTAGCACCGAACACATAGTGTACCTATTCGGGAAGCCGTCCTCGAGAACCGATGAGCATTCTAGGTCTACCGCGGTAGCATCTCGATCGCGTCGTCACTGACCATCGTCGAGTGGGATAGTGGAAAAAGCGCTAGATCTGTTCATCTTCTTAAATGATGGGTTCTGCGGCTACTCGCCACAGTTCTGCCGATGTCCGCTCGGGCCGGTTCCGTGAGCCGTGCGGGGGTCGGGGGGAACACGGTCGGTGAGAAGATCGTGTCCGGAACGCGACGGTCGACTAGCTACCGTATAATCATAACATATAACAAATAAACGACACAAACTCGTATACGATACCGACTCTACAGCGAGTACAACTAATAATAATAATAATAAAATGAATATGATAAAGGACATACAGTTTACATAAACGTAAAACTAACTATTGTTTACAACTTAATATAATTCCACAGGAGGCTACGCGTGATGTACGGGGCCGCCGCGCCCGCGTCATCGACGCTCCGATGGTGGACCTATCCTACAGGCGTGGCAGAACAACCTTCGCTAGTCGGCTAGTTGTACAATAAAATAATATAAAATAATATGGTTTTAGTTTGTAATACCTTATGTTTTTCCACCTGAAAAATGAAATTAACATTACATTTGTGTCGGTACAACGCAGAGTCGATGAGTGTGGTGCGTGTGTGCACTCCCGCTACGTGGATGGATGCCTGACTGGCGGCGGGGGCGGCGGGGGCGTGGTTCCGCGCGCGCGCACGCGCACGGACGTCGCGGCTCGGTTGGGAAGCGTTCACGAATACATAGCTAACACGCTCCGCCACAAGCGCGTGCGCGTTCCAACACACAGCCGCACCGAAAAGAACCGACGATAAACAGCAGTGCAAGTGCCGAACAATCGTCAAATTCGTCATATTTTCACGATTTATGCGAGCACCGAACGCAGATCGCAATCTTTTGTCTATCGCATGCGATCGACTATTTTCACGATTCATTTTTTATGCTTATTAGGAGTTTTGGCTTCGCAAGCCCTATGTCGAGCTAATTTTGGAATTTTATTAATGTTATTGTGTCTCGTGATTTTAAAATCTATATTCAATTTTATAAATTCAATCGCTGCCGTGATACATTTTAGGTTATTATTTTCCAAGCAATGTTTTATGTCCAGCGGCGGAGTGGTAGAAATAAAATAAGAATTAAATTCTCAACGTAAGAGTTCCTTAGGAAAACTCATATCAAAGGGCTCATAGCAAAGCTCTCCTAACATTTAGGCTACCAAAAACAAATTATTACTTAGTGCCTACTTATACCTAAGTGTGTTGAGAGGCACATCTGTGAATTAAATATTTTATTTTGGTAGCAATTTATATAGTTTACCCCTTCACTGTTGGATACAAATAATCCCAGAAACCCATAGTCTAAAATGTACCAGAAGCGTTATTGCAATTTTCCAATTGAATAAAAACACACGTATGTTGCAGCACCATACATAATCATATATTTTATGTCATCTGCTAATAAGATAGAGTACGTTTGTGGCTCACACACTTAATAACTGTAACTGTAAATATTAATTTACAGTTAGCCTCACAAGTACACACCAAGTATCTCAATTCTGGGTCCTGCATTATTTTTGATTTATATAAATGAACTGTGCTGTACTGCCTTTCCAGACATGGACATACTCACGCGTGCAGACGACACTGTGTCACGTGTACGCGGCGAGTGTTGGCAGACAGTTGCAAAACATGCCGAATTTCGTCTCTCAACAATTATATTGCCTCCCGATGTCTACAATTACCCAATGGCTTGAAAATAGTCTTCTGTCACTTAACACCGATAAATCAAAATATATTTGCTTTAGCAAAACCGCCGCAGGCGAACCTAAAATATGTATTAGCTTGAAAATTCACAGATTTCCATGTAACCGAGATTATTTGTACCAAACTAAAGGTAGCTGTTCAGTGTTATCTCGCGTCAACTCCATTAAATATCTAGGATTATTAATTGACAACAAACTTAACTGGAGTACACACATACATACATACATTAGCCTCTAAACTACGGAAGTTTATTTATAATATTAAAACTCTTATAACTGTTGTTAGTCCAAAGTTAGCCATAGACACTTACAAGGCTTTATGCGAATGTCTTCTAAGGTATTGTCTGCGCGTGGGGTGGTGCAGCCAAAACTCACCTCATTGCTATCGAGCGCTCACAACGAGCTGTTCTAAAGGTTTTGCTGTACTTGCCATACAGGCATCCTACAACAAATGTGTATGAACAAGCAAATGTTTTAAGCATTCGTAAACTATTTATTTATGTGAGTCTGCGACGGTATCACAGAAAAATTGTTCCCACACTACCAGAATCATCAAGGAGGCTCAATAAATGCCCTATACCCTGTGTAAGAAGTAGATTTGCGCAAAAGCATTATGAATCAGTAGTCCCACTTCTTTATAATAAACTAAATAAGAATAACATAAATAACACAAAAAAATGTAATAACAATGAAATTAAAAAGGTAATTAAATTATGGCTAACTATAGCTGCTTTGATTACACTGCCACAAAGGGAAATCTTATCAAGTTTTTATATTGACTAATTTAAGAATATTAATACTTTGTGTTTATCTACCTTGCGTTAAATTGGAGATGCATATGTCCAGCAGTGGACAGTTGACTACAAACAGGCTGACGATGATGATGAAGACCTAGTTACATACATTACTACACATACATTACACACACAAATACACGCATTCATAACACTTCCAGAAACACAACACACACACACACACGAAACAAGTAGTTTTTATAGCTGTTTAAATTATATAGTATGTATTTACTTGACGTAAGCTAAGTCTTTTCTAGGAGAGGTCATTGGCTCCTGAAACACAGTCCCACTAGTTCAGAAGTCTTTGGGTTCACTATTTGTTTGTACACGAATTATGTCAATAAATAATTTTTGTATTTGTTTTTAATTTAATAGGCGTTAATCCCACCCAGTTCATATTGATACTAATTACTTTTTAACACGGTCGTATAATAGCTTAATTTTATCGACCTTGTTTTCAATGTCGGGAAATCGATTCGTCTAATTCGCGAAAATGTACGATACCATAGACAAATTATGCTGGAGTTATTACTCGTTAAAATTTGTCGAATATCACGATCCTCGTGATATTCGATTAAAAACCGACAAAAACTGTTTTCACGATTTGAAATGTCAGATTATACAATCTACGCGATCGTGAAAAGTTCCGTACTTGCACTGCTGGTTTGTCAATATCGTCTTAATTCTCTCAATTCGTCTTATCTTAACGAACGTATTACCTAAATTATAAGTTGGTGAATTGTATATAAGTTTGAGATGTGATCTTCTAATCGTTATTTGTATTATGAGACGAGTTGTGACACCTGTCACCTGTTCATAGCACAATAAGCCATTTTAAAATAAAATTCTGTGAGCTATTCGTCGCGAGACGTGTGCGTGACCACTGACGCGACGGGAAACGTATCCGGCCTAAAAACTAATACAACTCTAAAAGGAAGCTTTCATTCGCCGTTCCTTATCTAAAACTAGGTTTTATCCAATACCGATGACGAATCCAATCGAGTGAACTGGGGGATTATCTCAATATAAATATTTTAACTTTTATTCCCTCTCGTTGTAGCAGTAAAGTAAAATGGGATCATATAGTAGTCCACGCGGCGGCGATGAATTTTACCTAAAGGTCCAGTTGTAGTCGGGCGTGTCCCGCTCCTTGATGACGAGCTCGGCGCCGGGCGCGGAGACGAGCGGCCGGTTGAAGCAGTGCCGCAGGCGGCGGTACACGTAGCGCGAGTAGAACTGCTCGAACGGGTCGTACAGCGGCGCGTACCCCTGCAACGGCCGCACACATCACTGCACTGCCCTACACCCCCCGCCGGACCTATGCCTCCCGTCGGACGCCGGACGCGGCCTGCATACATATTACTTTGTCAGGTCGTCTGTTCACCTTCTAGATTCGTTCCCGTACACTCCGCTAGCGGAGTTTAAATAATATAACTTGTTATGTCACCGATAGCAAGGCGGCCGAGTCCCGCAAGATCGCTCCGAAGAGAGCTCGGATGTAACTACATCAGCCGAATAGAGAACGAACTAGCCCTGAGGGTAGGGCGCGGCGGCGGTAGGCGGTAGGTACAAAATAAACAAGTGGCAAATATATCATCCCCGATATGACAGTGATATGTTCACCTGTATGACCACATCCCAATGCGATGATTGAAGCCCGCGACCAGAGGAGTCGGACGATCATATTCATTTCTAGTATAATTATTCTTTAACCTCTTAAAAGAACTGAAATGCTAATTAGGTATTAATCTTAAGGTGCCGATGGTGTACATAAATAGATAATTATTTCAGAAACAATACAATAAATAGGTACCTATATTATCACACAGAAACGTGTCGCGATTGGCGATGTTTCACAGGTATTTCCTGTTATTAGGTGTTCGTAATCATAATTTATCATCTATATCTACACCTTGGACGGATAAAAAGAAAGACGGCACAACGCTACCAGCAAAACTGACGCACTAAAAATTTTTGTCAAAAATAGGAACCGACCTCAACACTCAAAAGTGTAAAATAACTTGTCGAAGTCGGTACCAAGATAGTGCACAAGTAACTATTATCAAAATATTATGCTCACGGTACCGACTTTGACAAGTTATTTCACACTTTCGAGTGCCGAAGTCGGTTCCATTTTAGGTATATTTATTGTTTCATCGTTTTCAGTGACCTTTGCTACTCGCTATTGTGTATGTTCAACGATGTCTTCACCCGCTAATGAAGTCGTCCAGACACTTTTCAGTTCAACTCGAGTTCTCGAGATACATATACTTACTATATGTAGCTGATGTGCTACCTAGGAGCACTACGACGACTAATGGTACAAGAGAATGGGAGAGGCATACATGTTGTGATGACGCCCCATATTGCGGGATAAGGATGAGAAGAACACAGAATTCTTCTTTCGTAAACGTCATACTGGTTACGAGCGCGGCACCAGGAGAATTGTTTAATGGATCCAAGGTTAACCCTCAGAGGTTATCTCCACTCGGTGCTACCCTGGATGTCGCCGCCTCCCCGCCTTCCATCACTGACACAACATTCCACAGCCCCATGCGAGCGGGCGAGCGGGCGAGCGGGCGGGCGAGCGGACGGGCGGTCGGGCGAGCCCACCGTAACGCGCGTACCTACGCATCGTAACCGTTTGTTATCAACCAATACTATGAGCATCGGTTGTGCGTTTCAGGAACCGGAGATAACAGCGACGGTGATACATACCTACTCCGAGTGATGACACGCCCCTGCGGCTCACTCGCCGACCGTACACATATACACAATGACCCTTGCTTTGCTCGTGCTGTGTTTAGGTTAACAAATCCGCGATTCCAACATTTTACTATACTTTTACGGCGCGAATTATCAAAATGTTACTGGTTTTTTCTTCCCCAGGAAAATATAACAAAATTAGCATCTTGACATCTGCCATTTCCATCGTAAAATGAGAGTTAAAGTTTTCCAATCGCGGACTTGTGGCGAGTGGTTGTGTGAAACACACTCGTGGGTAAAGTTTTGTAGCGTCTCGTGTTGTGAAACCTTCGCTACGCTCCGGGTTCGCTAATGCCGTTAACGTGGTTTGGTACGCTAGTCCGACCGTAGAACCCTTCGCTCGCTCAGTTGGCGGCCCGAGCACGCGCGCCACAAGTCAACTTCACACACGTGTAATGAGTCAACGTGGATGTAGTGCACAAACATTGGCCAACGAGGGCGAGAGCAGAGTCGCAGAGCGAGCGAAGCCGGCGACCATCTTCGACCATCCGGTCGACACGAGGAAAGGACGGGTCAAGAACATAATGCGACTAGCGCGAGAGGGGCTCGTGCGGAATCATTAATGACAATCCGAGATCTCTCCTGCTCTACCCAGTACCGACTACCAATTACCCGGTACTGAGTACCAAGTACACAGTACCGAATACCAAGAACCCAGTACCGAGTACAAAGTACCGAGTACCAAGTACCCAGTACCGAGTACTCAGTACCGAGGTCTGAGCCTCCTGCATCTAAAATATTCATAAATTTTAACATTTTAACATTGACGTTTGTATACCATTTCCATTCGCTTCAACTCGTACTTATTTATTACTAGTAGCGCCCCGCGGTTTCACCCGCGTGTATTAGTTTTCCCGCCACCTCAATTATCTATCCCACGGGATATATACCTTTTCCGGGAGATAAAATAGCATATGGGTTATTTCAGGGTCTAAACTATCTCTATATCTAATCTCATCGAAATCGGTGTAACCGTTCGAGCGTGAAGGAGTAACAAACATACACACAAACTTTCGCCTTAATAATATTAGTGGGATATTCCTCGACCGTGATGTTTGAAGACCATCGAACACTGGGGATGTTTGCGGTTCGCAGGAAATGTTGAACGAGACGCGTGCTAACACCCACATTGATTATAGCTAAGTTTTTCATATTTCAACTGTTTACGCTTAACGCCCGCGCCGCGCCGCGCCGCGCCGCCCCGCGCCGCGCCTACAGCCGTATGTAATCAAACGTGCATTATACCCGATGTACGGACGTCTACTTGCGCTCACTGTTCGACATTGATATTGGGAGTGACGCAACCACGGCGCGTCGCACTTATCACATCACTAACTGCTCTAAACTACACCGGTACAGCACGTCGCCAGCGCAGCGGTGTGTCGGCTCGCCCGCGCCCGCGCCGGCGCGCTGCACGGATCTATTACGCCTATAGCTCTTACGGTACAATATCATATTATATTGGTGGGCAGTGGTACTGATCTTTGACTGCAGGCATTGAGGTTGTTATTTATTCATTTGTGGTGAGAACATAAATATAAGTATAGAATATTGGTCGAGAAAATGAAGAATTGTAAGTTGATTCGGTTCGGCCGCCAACAGATTTTATTGATTAATATTGAGGCAGGCGCGGGCGCACTGGCTCGCCGGTGGTAGGTACCCGGCCCCGTGGCGGCGGCGCGGACTGTCTGCGCACGATCTGTACCGAATTGGTCACTAATTGGACCAATAACACTAATATTACTCTTCGGCTCCCTCCGCTGTGCTAATTAGACATGTCTTCACACGTCCGTTGTAGGTATGTCCAGTACATATATGGGTGCTAACCGCCACATTGATTTCAATTTCAAATAGAGACCTGGATATCAAATCAACAGTTCAAAACTACTTCGACAAAACTGAAAAAACAAACCAAATTATTTGTTACGTAGTTAATCGAAACCGCTCGTTTTGATAAAACACGATCTCAGCCGATACCGGGTACAGCACTAGGTTATAGGTTGGGTGAAGGCACCGCGGGCCGCGCTGAACGCGGGCAGCGGGCGCGTACATGCGGCTACACAGAACGCAACAAGAGACTGAGCTTACATTTTTTCAGTTTTGGTATCTTTGCTTCAGTATTAAATAATGATTAGTCACTATAAAAAAAAATACGTAAGTATATCTTTGTAAATAAAGAGAATATATATACAAAACTTACGTATTTATATCCATAATATATACTTAGTAAAACGCGCCGCGCCGCTCTCCGGCCGCTCTGCACTCCCTCATACATTACTAGCCTTTTCGATACATGATCGATTAGTAGGGCTGCAATAAAACGGCAAACCAACTGTACAGCCCGATTGGAATCGGTTGGTCGGTTGGTCGCTGGAACTAACACCGCCTGTAATCGGGCCGCACGGTTACTTAGCGTTTTATTGCAGCCCTACCTACTAACTTCATTCAAACTCCAAGTTTGCAGTTGGCGTGCAGTTCAAATGCAAACCGTCTGTCTACAACCTAAACTAATAATCAAATGAGTCATTTTAGTTAATAATAATGAAAGGCGAAGCGGCCACAGTTCCGTTGATACGCGACGATACGACAGGAAAATAGCATTCTTTATATTTGTCCGGTTATATGCGATCTATCGGTGGCGTTTAAACTTACTATCGGAGAAGCGTGCGTAGTTGTGTCCGATACTCTGGTGCGGGGGCGAAGGTGTGCCACCAGTAGCGTGCAGATCAGATCACAGATTATTGATCAGTTGGGGAGTATGGTCGGCGAGCGACGTGCGCGGGCACGGGCGCGGCGCGGGGGGCGCGGGCAGCGCGGCCGCTCCACCTCCACATTGCACACATGGGGACACCACTCTCCTCTTAATTGTTAACTAGGATCTCCGGCCCAGGATGGGGTTTGTGTTGTAAGTCAAAATATCCAGAACGACAACGTAATAATAGAAAACGTGCCGTGTTTTATTTTACAGCAGCTTCCCCGGACACACACACACTTACATCCACGTCCACATACACTTCGAGCTGTTTCACCGGCACCGCCAGCGCTGGCGCCACGCCGGTACCGGTGACGGTGCCGGTGCCGGTGCCGGTGCCGGTGCCGGTGACGTGGTGTAACTCGGTTTACATAGTAAATAACTAGACATTTCAAGTTTCCCATATTGTGAACAGAACGATGTCAAAGAAAAGTCAAATAGCGCGAAAACAAATGAACCCCTAAATAAGAAACACAAAGCTAGTATTGTGTATATATATACATGTAGGTTACATTACCGGTAGCCCTTGAGCTGTGTGTCCACAGGCGGCGGGCGGCGCGGCGGCGGTACTCACCTCTCTATTCTTCTCCGTGGCGACGTTCGGTTTGAACAAGATCTGGTTCACGAACCCCAGGAACATAAGAATGTAAAGGCCAATGTTGGTGAGCACTGCAGTGAGGAGCGAACACTTTTCGAAGGAGCCCGCGGAGACCTCCTCGCCCTCCTCCTCCCCCTCCTCCCGCGCGCCGCACTCCGCTTTCGACACGCCGTTCTCATTCTTGTGCTGAAAAATACATTAATTACTTTGTAAAATTTAAAAAGGAAAATTATCCTCCCATACAGAACGTCTTGTGACTGTCAAGAATTTGATGGTTATTATTAGAAATATAAAATACAAAAATATATATTTATTATTTTATAATTAGTAGGTATACATGAAACATAGGTAGGTGGCCCCACCCGCTGCCTTAGCGCTAGCTGAGTTGCAGCGGACAGTGTCTTCCTAATGAAGGCAGCAGAAACAATAGGAGAAGGAATATACATAATGTAACGCAACCTAAAAAGGAATATGAACAAAAATAATATGCCCACGCTGTGACATTTATATCAAACGAGCCGAAGGTATCCAGATTAAGTTCATTGAGTATTTATGCTTTGCTTAAACATACCCTTCAGATCGGAAATTTATCTCACCGTTTCCAAAAAGTTTCACACACTTCCTGTCTCCAAAAAGAGAACAGATATTGTTTTCCTATTAAATATAAAAAGTAATTTAATTGACTGTCCTGAGTATTATTAAGAGTGATAAAGCTAAATGCCCCCGCTACAATTCTGCGTTTTAATCCTCTTTTATACACGCTGATAGTTAAAACGAAATATAGGCAAAATTGCTACTTGTGGAGAGCGAGTCAGAACTTTTATTACATATATTGGAGCGTAGGGCTAATGCGCCAAAGCGCGGTCAGGATGGTATCACGGTAACATTATCAACACATAGCTGTAACAGAAGCACACATTAACATTTCCTATTATAATAACGTCCTTATCATAAAGGAGCGAACTCGGAAGCTCTGGGACGACAAAGCATACTTTAAGATGCAAAAAGTACAACGTGCTGCCCGAAACGACGGTCGCGGACTGTCCCTGCCGATTAGTACGATCGAAAACCAAGACGATCGTGCAAATCGAACTGGCAAATGAAGTGCTCTCGAAACTTGGTGACATTGTGAAAAGCGCGGAATATACTCTTGACCATACTCCCCTCAAAATGAGCGTGGATGCTAGACATTGAGTATCTCCAAGGCGAAGAATTATTAAGGCACCTAAAATTGGCCCCAAGTCTGAGAAAATCCTTCACTTTGAACTCATATTGGAATGTATTTCTAAGCCTAAGTATTTCTTTTCTCCTATTATCATGCTTATGCATTTGCTGTGAATTTACGACCTTGACTCTTGGAAACCAGATAAATTTAAAAATTGAAGCACCTAACACTTCCTTCCATGTATGTAAAAAAAACCATCACCGTTCACCTAAAAGAGCGTGATGCTGTAGTGATGTTATGATTTCACACTAAGCGGTTTACGCCAGGTTTTAGAACTGCTCGGATCTTGCATGGTTTTAACAAAGGTTGATAACCTACTGTTTGAATATGTCCCTGACTACATCTATTTAGGATAGATAATATCTCACAGAGATCAAACCACAAAATTAATTTGGGTGAAGAATAGGGAAAAGATTGGCAAATATTGGGATTTTTAAAAGAAGTCTTTAAAATACGAGGAACTAAGTATGCAAATAGAATTGAAAGTCTTTACATGCATACTTCCAGTAATCACCTATGGATGCAAAACCTGGGCACTCACTGAACACCACCGAGAAAAGTTGAAATGCTGCCAGTCATGGAGAGAAGCTTGACAGGAATGAAGTAACGAGACAGAGTGAGATGTAGCATAATAAGGGCCAAAACCAAAGTTGTTGATATAATAACCCAGATAGATGAAGAAAAGTAGGGATGGACAGGCCACATGTTACTCGACCCATAAGAGAAACAGTGTAACATTGTAACCAACTGGTAGCAGAGATATGGCAGGAGAAGCAGAGCACATCAACAAACAAGATGGAAAGATGATCTGAAACTCACAGTTGGATTTCACTGGAGAAGAGTAGCAAGTGACAGGTCCCAGTGGAAATTGTTAGAAGAAGGCTATGCCAAGAGGCAAATTGAGCTTCGGGATATATTATAACAAGAACATATAGTACTCATACTTATGAGAAATTCAGAATAATCAGGCTTATTATTATTATTACATATGTCATAATTCCACAGAATGTCAATTACAAGAATGATTCATATTGTGCACACACCACTAAACAAGAGTCACTGTGAGACCGCTGAAGCAGCATATTGAGAATTAGCCACAACTGGAGACCGCCTCCCTCGCTGTAGTCACCAGTGCAGTGATGACAGTCAGAGGCATCACTTTACTTTCGATTCTTACATCAATCATAACTTAATTAAGAAATAATTCAATATATTTCTTTTATCTCAATTAAAATCATAAGTAATTTTCTAAATGATACGGAATTTACATTTTCTTATAGAAAACATTTCGTTTTCATTGCTTTCTTGGATGCTGCGAGACTTAATTCTCGTTTAACTTTCTGAATATAAACCAAGCGTATCTATTTGTAACGTTGGAAGTCATTTGTATGTTCTTATTGAGGTATGGTTACTTGCAGCGGAATTTCTTGTTTTAAATAAATGCTACCCTATACTTAAAGTGCACTTTATTACCTAAGGACGTAAAAATTGGTGGTTAAAGTGACACAGTGTATCATAAACTTATACTCATGACTTTCAACGCAAACTACACATAGGTACCGAGAATGGGACAGTGCATATCTGAACGCAGCACAATTTCCAAATTCCAGACAGGAGTATATTTAGGGGAGCACCTGCGAAGCTATTTTTCTGTTAAAACTAATGGTTTGCAAGGTTATGAACACGAATTTACTTACAGTCGTACCATTAGTAACAGATCCTGACTTCACGTAGCCATTATTGCTGATTTTCCCATTCAATATTTTTTCTTCTTTCCCATTGTTTTCTGAATATTTCAAGTCATCAACGCCCCTATGTCCACTATAAACAATTCCATTCCCTACTTCTGCAGCCATCCTCACCTCGTCTTGCTTGACAGTCTGACTACCACAAACTAAATAGAGTGCTGTCTGTCTACTAAGCACTGGCACTGAGCATAGATGATAGGTAACTTTAAATATCTATGGCACTGAGCAGGTAATATGCTCCGTTTTATGTAACTATAGCTATGGCATCCATCTATCTACGGGCTGCGTTCAGGAGTCGTACCACCAACTTTTACAAAACCATCATGTTTCAAGAATGTCATACTTCAAGCTTTAGTAATAATGCTCAGATTCGTACCATGACCGTTCTGAAATGAACGAAGAAACATTCCTGCTTTAAGAGCAAACGAGACAACATTATATTTTCATATAGCGTTGTCGCTTTCGCTGGCGTATTAGACTACGTTCTGAAGTACGGATTTACTACTCAGAAAGTTATGCCGAAGTCATATATTATGGTTATTTGTACATAAATTAATGTAAACGAATGGAATTATTCATAATGTTTCAATAAATAACTCATGAAAATAACAAACGTGTAGGAATCTCTTCAAATGTAAATAATGTTCATGATTGTATGATCAATTGATTCAATGATCCGTTCCCGTCAACCTGTCAGACCAAATTATGCTCGACTAGACCATGATAATCTTTCTAAAATCGATCAAATCTTGGCCCGCTATCAAAAGTGACATATGCAGTAGTAACTATCACGTGATCCATGATTAATTTAAGGGACTTCTTCTTCTGTGACATCCTATGGAGTAGTGGTTCATGAGACCTCGACCAAATATTGGTCGATCAATATTTGTGCGACGAACGCAGTACTGGGTTCAGGAGCTTCGTCGCACAAATATTTTAATTCTATCTTTATGGTTTTACAAGTTGAAACTTTAAGCACCCCTTTCGTCGTAGAAACCATAGATCAGATAGAATAAATACTGGATTATTCTTTGGGTAAATCTGAGAAACAAGTGGTAATGATAGTATTTCCCTTGCTAAAAAATTTATACTTAATATAGTCTGACAACTATCGTCGCATTACTGTTTAATACGCTATAGACGTTTCTAGTTCCTTCCATTTCTACTGCGTAATAGTGTCATATTTCCGTTTGCTTTCTCTGTTTATAATTCCCCATGCGTTAGCATCATAATTTGTGACGATTCCTTTTGATGATAGTATCTCTCGTTCGTTGAATTCATTCCATGGGAGTGAAAGAACGATAAACAAAATGTTTCGACGGCTGCAGTTTGTATAGAAAGGTCAACCGTGAATTTGTATACGTATGTTCGTGAGGTCAACCCAATCTTTTTGCAAATTTTGCCAAATTTTTGGCAGCTTCGTTAGCCAAATACTGGTCGATATTTGATGGATGTCTCACGAACGGCTTCTCCGTCAATAATAAAGTTTTTAAGAGAAGAAGACGGCACTTGATAATGAATCAAGCGTTAAATACATTGCATATGTCACTTAACAGCTGACCAAGATTTAATCGAATCGAAAGAGGTAGATACAATCTCTCGTCGTTCATAATTTGGTCGGAAAGGTTATTTAACAGACATCATCAAATATTAGGCACAGCGAATAATGCTCGAATGGAGTTCATAATTACGACGCCTCACATTCGCCGTCAGAGTAAAATATAGCTTACCCGATGGAGCTGCCGAACGCACGCCAGTAAATGAATGAGTAGCAGAATATGCTCCTTGGCTAAGTTCTGCGCGCGCAACACTTCTCGCTCGCCTGCAGAGTGCAGAGTGAACTGTCAAGGCAACGCACTGCACACTGTCGACATTCAAAACAGTGCTCTCGGTACGTAGTGTACTTAGGTGGAGGCTCATAATCTTTGGGTTTCAATTTACATTATCTTTGGCATTACAAAAAAGGTCAGCATCGAATCAATAATGTCATATCACTGATCAGAAAGCGAGTCATATTACGTAAAATCACCGTAAAATTATTTTTTCACTATACCTAATTAATTTTCTAATTATTTTTGAGTACATATATTATAGAAATATTTTTATCCGTTTATGTATTCCTGGTTATGATACATGTTTGTTAAATAGAATTTTTAAGTAGGTATTAAGTTCTTTGATAAAGGAACATAAATAAGTTTGCAATTAGCGCTTGCTTCGCACCCGCTGCACCGTCGAACTCGGTGTCGGGGTAGGGGTAGGGGTCGGCAATGAGTAATACCGTTCCTCCGCGCCGCCGCGGCCGCGCTCGTGTCGAGTGACGTGCAGGCAGACCGTCGCCCGGAGCCGCGCCGCGCCGCAGTTCGGGCCCGCGAGGAGTCCCGCGCGCTCGCACACTCGCACCGCGCCCTATCGATCACTCTCGCAACTTTCATTTATATTTTATCTCCTCGAAGAAACATGGAAAGCGCCGACGATCTCCTGGGCGGGCTCGGCAGCGGCGACACGGTCGCGGCGGCCGCGCCGCTGCAGCCGCTGAAGCGGGATTTCGACTCCACGGACGACTTCGAGCACCTGGAGCGCGAGGGGCGCCAGGAGTCGCCCGACCGACGCCGCACCGCTACGCAGAGCTTCCTCGATATGGAGCGCGAGCTGCTGGCTGATCAGCCGCGCGCGCCATCCGTCACCGACAAACTGGACCACCTCGCCGACAAGTTCACGGACAGCGAGTCCGACGCGGACACCGCCGGAGAGTCGCCGCTGCACCGGCCGGCGCCCGCCCCGCCGGCTCTCGCGTCCGTCGCCGCCCACGCCCCGGCACCTGCGCCATCGACACCAGCTCCGGCGCCGGAGCCCGTGCAGGTGCCCGCGCCGCCGAGCCCCGAGCCCGCCCCGGCGGCCCCGGAGCCCGCGCCGGTGCAGCAGGCGGCCGCAGCGCCCCCCGAGCCCGCGCCGGTGCGGTCCGCGCCGCCACCGGAGCCCGTGCGCGCTCCGGTCGCGCACGTCATAGAAGCCGAAGTCATATTTTGTCAGATGGGACTCGGTAAGCGATATATGCTACTATAATTATGTACATTGCTTTTATATCGTCCCCTGGCCGGGCCGCCCGAAACGGCTTCCTTGTGTCTACGGCAGGGAGAGTATAACGTAATTGCGAGCCGCAGCGAC
Organism: Apeira syringaria; assembly: GCA_934044485.1. Taxonomy (NCBI): domain Eukaryota; kingdom Metazoa; phylum Arthropoda; class Insecta; order Lepidoptera; family Geometridae; genus Apeira; species Apeira syringaria. The sequence goes on along the minus strand of OW203675.1, from coordinate 11,209,159 downwards.
AGCATCCCTGGGTATAATATCCACTACGCTGAACTAACTGGACACTGTCAACTTTCATTATTTCTCTCCACAAGGAACAAGGAAGTTAGATCAAAGTTTTCTTAGAATCCTTTATTTTGCAGTAGTCGAATGCTATTGATAAATTGGTAAACGTTTCACATTCGTTTTTGCATATAAATATCAGTAATATTAAATTGTTATGTTCGTTTCGCTTAGTGCGCGTCATTGTATATTTGCATCTGCATGAGTTCATCGTCGCAGAGTGACGCACCGCACCGGCAGCGGCACGGAGCGCGCGTGTCGCCCGTCACCCGTGAACGATCATATATCTGCATGTGAAATATTAAACAGTACCATCTCACCCACCGACGATTCGCCATTATCATCCTGTTTATAATATAGTATTCCAACACATGACTCACCGACACAGTATCCTTGATAGTTCCGACACCATACAGGTACGTTTGGAATCTATTCGATTTGTATTCGAGCATGACGTCACTCAGTCACGGACCGGTGAATCATAGACAGACGAGTGAGGATTCGATATGGTCTAGCAAAAAGTTAGCAGCCTTTGTGACCATTATGGAGGGTGAAGAGGCGGGGGCGCGGGGTCTGGTGGCGGTCGCGAGGTGGTGGAGCGGCAAGAGCGATGACCGCCGTCGCGCCGAGTAACGGCACCCGCTGAAGCCCACGCACGCTTCTCACTGCACGCTGCACAGGCGGACGGACTAAAGGACGCTCGTGAAGCTCTGCTTACCGCGAATGAAGAACGCCATGTTGCACATATTTCCTTGTTATGTTATTCAGTGTTTATAGCCACCATTAGCCACTGGGACATTGAATAACATGCGACAGAAAATCATCGCAAAACACCGTTTTGAGACTTTCCGCCTTTAACTCCGTCGTATTTATTCGGTGGAGCCCGTATCCCGAACCAGAATTATTTGTGTAACAAAGGGAATGTTGGTTAGTCTGATCGACCATCTCGACAAACCTGAGTCCGCGATCGATTGCACTTCCATGAACTGGGTCCGAGTGAATCGTAGGGTGAAGTAGGTAGACGCTAGCCGTTCGCCAAACACTGGCAAAACGTATTCGTATGCCGTAGGTAGGTACCCAGGAATTGTTTACTTTTAAGACTCACTTATCATTTATTTACGAGTATAACTAGCTGCGCCCCGCGGTTTCACCCGCGTGGTGATGATTGATAATGATCATGAGGATGATGAAAATAAGCCTATGTGTTAATCCAGGGTATAAATAAACTATTTGTGTTCCAAATTTCACCAAAATCCGTTGAGTAGTTGTTGCGTTAAAGAGTAACAAACATACATCTATACTCACAAACTTTCGTAATTATAATATTAGTAGGATTAGTATTGGATTACTGGACAAGTTGGACAAGGTTTATGTTTCACTACGATTTCCCCAGGATCAGCACAGACTGTCGGCACCCTAGGATTGTAAGCGACTGACAGTTAGGTCAAATACAAGGTTAAATTAGAAAAGAAAAAGAAAACAAATTTTAGAGAGCCAGTGAGCATTCTAGGTCTAGCGTGATAACATCTTCGACCGCACACGTCACTGACCATAAAGTAAGATAGTGGTCAAACGCTAGATCTATACAGTATTTTTTTTAAAGTTTGTATTGTCAAAAGCACGTTTACATTAGATAAATTTAATTTGAACTTTAAGTTTTCATACATTTTCTAAATTTCCGCGCTGGTGCCGTAATTTTTTTCTTCGATGAGATTCTTTTCCTGACAATAACAAACACAACAAAAAAGAATGATATATTTATATGATATATATTGGCCCAGCCGTTGACGCGTGACGTCGTGACCTAGGGGTATATGTATGTGATGTGACGATTGCTCTTTATCTCGATGAGATACACATTGTACGAGTGAACATATTAGGAACTTTTAGATGAGTCGCGCGAACGTGACATAATGATATATTTCACACCTACCCTACTCCATATATCAGAACATTCACTACAACCTTCATTATACACGCGCTGCCTCAACCTACACGGTACATTTTTTTGTAGTGAGAAAATGAATACGTTTTTCGTCAGTGTCAACTGGTTTATCTATTCGAATGAAAGCAACTTATATAATCGCAAGTCGTGCCCGGAGCCTGCAGTACGGCGCGGGCGTCCGCCATGTCGGTGATGAGTTCCCACAACTATCGTTCCTCAAATCCCAATGTCCAAAATATTCGAAAAATGCCACTCAAAATCGGTAGGAGTGCGGCAACAGCGGCGCGCGGCGGGTGCGCGGCGTGTGCGCGCGGTGTGCACGCACAGCGACCCGACGCCGGCGCGCTAATTTTAGCGCGCTGCTGAACTAAAGCTCTGAGTGAGAGCTCAGTCAGAAACGGCGTTCCCTCGGCGCGGAGCTCACGTGCGCCGCCGTCTGCACGCGCATCGCCGACTCTCTGAGTCCGAGCAGTCTGAACCCGCGACCACCTCCCCGGCCCTGGAGCTGGACCTGGACCTCTCTCTCGCTGTGCTCACTGTAAACATTGTGCTGTTCACATTCCACCATGGCATCCGGAGACGATGACGCCATCACCCGTAAGTCGGACCGTGCCTGCTTATCGATCGATCGATGTTATTTATTCAAATCATAAACCCATCCTAGGTACGTAGTACTTCACAGTTGTATTACAATTACACTGTATTCATTAAAATTGAACAATAATTATTATTGAGTAGTGGCCTCAAAATTACTTTAATTAATAAAATATAAGAACAAAAAGATATGCAATCTAAACAATTATACTTACATATAAAAAGTGGTCTATTTAGCATGACGTTGCGACGGCGCGAGTATCACAGGCATCACTCGTTCATTTGACATTTGCCAAACAATATCCTGGTGCTTCATCGTCACGTATCGTGAGTGAGTGTGCGGTTGTAGGGAGTGATCGCCACACTTACCTACTATGTGAGACCATTTCTGTCGTTCTACATACAGATTTACTTTTGTATTTACAATAAATCTGTACGAGACCGGCGAGACATTCGTCATCAAACTATTACGTCAGAACGTGGCGTTAATTCTGTCATTTTGTTGATGTGGATTGTGGTCGGACGGTCCAGTAGGGATGCTCACGGTGGCGCCGGCCGACGTGAACTTGACACGACGATGCACCAAATTAGAATATGGACACGCCGGTGCGCACCCGTGTCCGTGTCCGTGTGGTTAGTGTCGCGGGTGGAGTCTCTGTCTCTCTAGTACCAGTGTTGGGCCGCACTGCCTGCGCTACACCGGCCACCGGCCACCGGCCGCCCGCGCCGGGCGCTTCATCGTGACGCTCATCGTATTATCGCATTTGATATTTCACATTTTTGTTCCTACAACTACATAATTATGTGACTACTATGTACGTTCTCCGTTAATGTCGAGCGAGCGAGCGGTCAATAGGTAATCATAAATTGGAACCTCCCTTCTCTACTGGTCTAAGGCAAATGAAATGAAACAACCGACAAAACTGATCTAGCGCGCGTGCGATCGAGCCTTTGAGCGAGTCGCCTCGTCCTCTCCTAGTGGCCTAGGGCCTTCGCGCCAGGTGACGCTGTAAATGCCGGTAGAGGCAGACAGCGTTAGTCCGCTCAAACAAAATAACTCTTTAGTACCTGGTGTACAGGGAAGACTCCAATCTATAACAATACGTGTATCGAGTTGGTATCATCTTCCCGAACACTTGTTGGCCCAATTCGAACTTGACTAATAGCTGTATTATTTACTATGCTCTGATCCGCGTTCGGTTCGCCGCCTGATCGTTAGCCTCACTGGATGCTATCGGAGCGGAGAAGATCGCCTGTTCCTTATTTGTATTTATACTTTTACACCGTTTTGTAAGGCACTGAAATATTCGTGATCACTTCGAGACGTACTATCCTACCTGATCCTGATCTGGCGATAAAGTCATCTGAAATATTTGCTAAAAATAAATCCAGATATGATTTATTTTATCTTTTATACACTGGCGGCGGGCGGCGCGGCGAGCGGCGCGGCGAGCGGCGCGGTGAGCGGCGCGGTGGTCGAACGGAATCAACAGTTCGTTTCAATGTTTCGCACGGTTTCACGATAACAAAATATACACAAGTGGGCAGAACAAATCTAGAAACAACCTGATTTGTTGTTTCTTCGGCTCGTATCGAAGCCCACATCCTTCCATCTTGTGTAATGTTAGATGTTTGTTAAGAAACGTCCACTCGTAAGCTTTCCTATATTTGTCCTTTGATTGGCAAAAATATTTTCCTTATAAGTAGGTACTATACACGGATTCTTATATAGGATGATCTTTATTTGACGACTAATAATAGAAGAGAATGGAAGAGGAAAACTTGTAGTGCGACCCCACCCAGTGTGGGATAAGGACAAGAAGACGAAGATTTATATCTATATGTATTATGTTTGAGGAATTTCTTATACTTGTTATAAGTGATGCATGTACGATATACGTATTATGATGATGTTTACAATTATTAAGAAGATCAGAAGATGGACGCGAAGGTTCAGGACGAGAGGCACGATCAATGATGAAACCGTGAGACCGTGGACTTCTTGGGGAGTGCTGATGCGAAACTGCAACCTGCCGAACGCTAACAACCCAACTCCTTCGTGAGCGTTTCCGCTACCGGAAACATCATACAAATTCTGAACTGTTCGCTGTATAATTAGAGATTAATTCAGTAAAGTATGTGAATTGTTTCTGAAAACGGAAAATCCCAGACTCGATGGACGGCACGCAGGCGACGACGCCAAGGGCGGGGGGCGGCGCGGCGCGGCGCGACCGTCTGGAATCTGGATCAATACTCCGTCCCCTGTGTCAGTAGTAGTACTCGGTCGCCCCCACCCTGCACCCATCCCTGCGGACCACCGGCCTTCCGTAGCCAACACGCACGCAGACACACCGTCTGCTCTTTACATAAAGGCATGTAGGTAGGCCTCGAGTCCTGCTCGAACGCGCCGATAGAGCCCAATAGATCTCATAATTCAATTTAAAAAAAAAAGAGATCTTTCGGGTATGTTTATCTACGAAAGGTTTTGGGAAAAATATGAAAACAAAGTGGGTACATGATAGTACGTGTATACGACGCAAACATTCATTGTACATAATATTAGTAGGTATGTTAGAGTGAGGGTGCGTCGGCGGCGCGTCGTACGTGTGAGTCACGGGGAAACCTTCCGGTGTGACGCGACAAGTGCGCGCGTTCTGACCGGGGGAAGGCAGTAGCGGTTACTAAATTATTACACTATAAAGGTAGTGTCATACATAATTAACAAAATGATTAGGCATCGAACTGTAACTTGTAATAAAGTGTTACATTATAGTTTACAAAAGAAGGGACCCCCTCGTACATTTATGTTTGCAACATCGACAATTGAAGAGTTATCGCGCGGGCGGCGGGCGGCGGCGCGGCGTTAGGTATGGGATACCTAGGTGCCTAATGTACTTACCTACACTACTCCGACAAGAGTACATCGATTAAGTAGCCACGTTAAATTTAGAATTTAGGGTACTTACTATCTCTCGTGTCAACGGGCAATTTGGCCAATATTTCACAAATTGTAGTAAACTTTTAGTGTGATAATCGCGTGCTCTCAACTCCTAAGGAACTCAGGCGTGATTTTTTCCAGTTCATATCCATTAAACAAGGCCTCTTTATCTTCAGTGTAGCTAGCTACCTAGTAGAATTTAATAGCTATATGGCTACACCGTGTTCCATATTCTTAGATAGTTTAAGTAAAGAAAGAAATTTGCCCAAAACATTTTACACAAATTAAAAATATTTTTGTCTTTTTTTAATAATGCTTATTGTGGTCTATCTCGACAAACAAGGGGTGCGTTTCAATTTGGGCTCACAGTGCATACGTTCGTACGTAAGGATTTAGCTGTTCCGAGATGAATTTAGTACTGGCTGTGCTGACACTCGTAAGCAAATCGGAACGGAATGTGTGTGTGAATGCGCGTGAATTCTTTAAATGTCAGTTCCCATCAAATTCATATTAATAAATTCACTTCCATACTTCACGGGTACCAAATGGGTCATTTTTTTCTGATAGTTAATATTGCGTATTTAATTTTTTGTGGACGCACTACCAATTTTTCGGCAGATTCTCTAAATGAGGCAGGTGCAGACTCTCAGTATATAGTTAATTGACATTGTGTTCAACAGCGCTCACACTGCTCTACGTCGTACTCGTGAGCGTTCTAAGCACAGGACGATGACGTCATCTAAATTTTGCGTGCAGCTGTCAGTGCATTTCGGAATGACTTTATGTACGCTATTTGTGATCAAAGCGCTTAAAGCTCATTATGAAACGCACCCAAGATAATAGGTAATTATTTATTTTACATGTGGGTAAAGTTGTTTTTTGGCGTGAGTCCTTGTATTATGTATGTCCGCTACGCTCATGGCATCCTAGTAGGATTGAACCACGCGCGAAGCGAGTGGTTCAATCCCATCCCAGTCCCATTATAAAAGATATGTTTTGCACTGTTATCCCCTTTGTTAACATAAACTAAAAGTAGTTAATTGTCAACTACAACATATTATTTTGGTCTCTACCGAACCTGCCTATATGTAGTCACAAACTAGGTATGTATACAATACTAACATGCACACCGCAGAAATCACGTCGCACTTAAGACTACGCACATTATGCGTGTAGGTTAGGTACCTACTCCAAAAATAATATGTAAGTAATTTAATGTTATCTTGTTTAGGTAAACGTGTGTCCGTGTCAAAGTAAACTCTCATCTGTGTTTATGGCACTGATCCTGTCAAATAAACCGCAATTTCATGAGTTACACCAATGATGTTTATGAGTACATATATATCATTGTGTTACACATAAGTGTCGGATAGGTATACCTATCTCCGTCTGTCCCGGCGCGGCGAGCGGTGCTGCCTTATGAAGACCTAATGTAATAATATTATCTACGCTACACGGGCAGTAGATAGATATTGTGGTGCTTGCGGTCAGTTGTGGTCGAGTTAGTCGAGTAGGGGCATTATTATTATATTATATGTTTATATGAGGTAGATATCGCACAAGCGCGCGGAAACTGAGGCGGCAAAATTAAGTCAATTGTAGTCATTTTCATCACGACGCGTATTTCAAGCGTAAGTCTTAACATATAGCTATCCTTTTCTATATTATTTGTACCGTATTATCCGTCGCAGTAAGCATGTTTATGTCGTAAAGGAATAAAATCTGAGCACCGCGCAGTATGAATATACCTCATCTTTAGTAAAACATCATTGAGTAGGAGTGCGTTTTATTTTGCGTTCACAGTGCATAGGTACGTTCGTACGTAAGGATTTAGCTATACCGAAATGAATTGAGTACTGACAGTGCTGACGCTTGTAAGCAAATCGGAACGGCTTTTTGTGTGAATGCGCGCGAATTCTTTAAATGTCAGTTCATCAATCATTCACTTCCGTACTTCATGGGCACTAAATGGGACATTTTTTAAATAACGTTTTTAATTTTTTGAACGATCGAGAACAATATGTAGAAATAGAATATTTTGACTACAGCACCGGGACAATAAACATGGTTAGATCGGGATCATCACGAATCAATCACTCAATCCCACAAGGTAGTGTCCTAGGATGTATCCTGTTTTTAATATATATAAATGACCTCGCTAAATCAATTGACGAATCTTGTATACTCTTCGCTGATGATATTTCCCTTTTGACATCATGTAAAAATAATGACAATTTTAATTTATATATAAAACTTACTGACATGTTTAATAATATTACAAATTGGATGACTGACCACAATCTTGACTTAAATTTTTCAAAAACAAAACTGATCCAATTCAGGCCTTATCAAAAATTCCAGCTAGATATAAATTTTTCATATGATAATAATAAGTTCAAATGTGTTGAAGGGGCTACATTATTAGGGTTAGAAATAGATTCAAATGTAAATTGGAAAAATCATATTATTAAAATTAAAGCCAAATTATCTTCATTCGCGTACGCCCTCAGGGAATTACGTCGGGAGACAGATCCAAATACTGCCTTACTCACCTACAACGCATACGCACTGTCCTGGCTTAGCTATGGAATAATACTCTGGGGAAATAGTGTCAATTCAGGAGAACTTTTTATATCACAAAAAAAAATGCATTCGTACAATAGCCAACATAAAAAATACGGAAAGTTGCAAACCATACTTCTTAAAATATAAAGCGTTGACGTTAGTATGTATATATATATATATATATATATTGGAAATATGTAAGTTTGTCAAAAAGTATCCAGTTTTTCAAAAAAGTGACAGATGAACCACGACGTTATCCGACAAGATTTCAACATAAACTTGTCTTACCGAGCTCTAAACTTAAAATGCACAGTTCTGGTCCATACTTAATGGCCATAAAAATATTCAACAAATTACCTGACAAAATTAATGAAGAAAAAGAGTCGAAATTCATCACACATTTAAAACAATTGCTTTTAACGAAATGCTATTACAGCTTGAATGAGTTTTTCTATGATAAATTTGAAAACTAATAAATAAATCGGTCGCTCCACATTGCTATACCCTACCAGGGTCATATGTACGCTTGAAAAAAAAATGTATTTAAGACCTGCATGTAACGCCATATGAATGCAATAAACTATTGAGTATTAATTTTTTGTGGACGGACTGCCAATTTTTGGACAGATTCTCTTAAAGAGTCAGATGTTTGACTCTCGGTGCATGGTTACATAACTATGTGTTTGACAGCGCTCACACTGCTCCACGTGTCGTACTCATGACCGTTCTCTAAGCACAGGACGATGACGTCACATAAATTTTGTGTTCAGCTATCAGTGCATTTCGGAATGCCTTTAAGCACGCTATCTGTGCTCAAAGCGCTTAAAGCTCAAAAAGAAACGCACCTTAGGTGTTTTTTGTTGTAGTCTTCGATCAAGAATACGTACAATATTGGTATTCTTGATGAAAGGTTGTGGTCGTGTCGTGTCGGCCGGCTCACTGTTGTAGCGAGAGCGAGAGCGAGATGTACAATCCAGTGAAGTAGTCAGGTTCTTGTGGCGCCGACCGTGAACACGGCGCAATACGGTTTCAGTGTTGCACTGGTGTCTCTCTGTGTTCTCTGTCTGTACAATATTATGTTTATTGAACTTTATTGGTTCGATAAGATGCGGCTGCGCCCACCATAGATAAATATATACCTGACCATAATCCATGCTGTACCACCGTAATGTACACCTGTATTATTGTACCCATTTACGCACGAAATAAATGAATTGACCTGGCGCCTACACACTTGATGCTCAGTGGTGTACCTACTCCGGCTTCTTTATTTGCTCCTATTCCATAATTAGCACCTACATTAATAAATTGACATTTGCTTAAGTAGGTAGCTTATGTACCTATTATGTTTTGTTTTTCGATTAGTTAATTACCTAAATGAGCCCGCATGTGTTATTGGTACGAAGTGTCGTGTAGGTATTCCATACGTCTACCTACCTACAGCTATGTAGGTGTAGCGAAGCTGCTTGTATTGTTTGTGTACATAAAGTAGGTACCTACTTAGTAGCTATGTAGCATGTAGTGTATGGTTGTGTTCCGAGAACCTACCTAATAGTGATTCATTGTGTGAGGTAAGTACCTACTAGATAAAAAAGCACTTGATCTGAACGTGATCATTTGACGGGCGCGCGACGCGACGGCCGAGGAACGATCAGAAAAATATTTGCCTGAGACAATCACTGACTCAGGAATTCTCGAAGTTACCTACGTTGTTAGAATAACTATTTTTAAATGAAAAACTGGTTTAGCGGCGTTGTGCACTTTTATATGGGAAAAAATGTTAAACTCGCGTCAGGTCGTCAGAACGTCAGGACGTGATGTCATCGAATTCGTAACACGCAGGAAGAGTAGACTGCGCGCCGTTGAAATAAAATCAATGTGTTACGAATAAGGAACATTTTCGTTTGTTGGTATTTTATTTGATACCTAGTCGTTTTATTAAAAGTGTTATTGAGTTCGGTTATCAAAACGCTGATAGGTATTAGAAAGAGAAACATTTCATTGTTTTAAAAAAAACGTCTTCATGTTAATTCTATGTGTTTACTTTTTTCGCCCAAGTTTCTTATTTTTGTCTTCCAATTTTACAATAAGTAACAAATTGAATTTGTTAAAAAAAAAAATTGGTTGTCTGTAAAGTCGGTTTACGGACGATAGATTTACGTGATAACGACATAATCATGTATGACTTTGACTTTGAATTTGACTGACTTTGACTTTGACATTGACATTGACATTGACATTGACCATTGACCATTGACCATTGACTATTGACTATTGACCATTGACTTTGACTTTGACTTTGCGCGGAACGCTACACGGAACGTTACTATTTTTCATTTTGGCATTCATCAATTTATAAAACGTTATCACGTCAAAAAATTAAAAAATCACAAAAAAAGAATTAAGTATTTAGTAAGGTTGGTCCAGCTGTTGACGCGTGATGCTGTGACCAGGGGAAATAGGTGTTCATTTTTACACAGGTAGGTATACAGATTAGATTACGTTGTAAAATACCTAGGTACCTACCTACTTACCTACATTTAGTCTCTTGGTCAAATACTTAGGTATAGGTATGTACTTATTATAGAGGCGGCAAAATTAAGTCAGTTGTACTAGTTTTGATTACGACACGTAGGTATTTCGCAAGTCTAAACATATAGCTATCCTTTTCTATATTATTTGTACCATATTATCTGTCGCAGTAAGCACGTTTATGTCGTAACGGAACAAAATCTGAGCATCGCCCAGTATGAATATACGTCATCATAATCTCATATCGTACATCATTGTGTAAACTATCGTATTTGGGCGTACTTAGGAAGAAGCAATATAACAGTTAGGTGAGTGTATCTCCGCGGCGGTGTGGCGGCGGCGGCGGCGCGCGGCTGCAGCAGGTTGCAATGCAAGTAGGGCGCGGTGCGGCCCAGTGACGGTGACCTTAGACCTGCGAGCGTTTGTCGTACCGCCCGCGCGCCCGCCGCCGCCGCAGCCGCCCGCTGCTTCGAGACGACTGCCTCTCGTCTCGTTTTGTCATACGTTCATTATTCGCCGGCTGTACCTACCTGTGTTGATTGTCACAACTGACTGTATTTATCTTTGTAAATATTGCATGCCTCTTTCTCTTACTAACACTTTCACAAAACTTCACTTTCCGAGATAGTAGGTAGGTATCTAGTTGGCTAAGATCCGTCTGTAATAACGACGTGAGAACGTCAGATGTGTGTACTGGGTGATGCGACGCGGTGCTGCGGCGATGGTGATGGTGATAGAGATCCTCAGGGGTGATGGTAGGTGTGCAGGCAGGCAGGGACTGCCAGGGTCGGGAGCGCTACGCGCATGCGCGGCCCGGGCGGCTGGCGCGGCGCGGGGAGGGGGAGTGCGCGGGGCTGCGCCGCCACCCGCCAGTATCGACGCGAGAGTCCCGCGCGGCGCGCGCCACGACCGCCGTTATATTAGCTCGCGTCAACTCCGCGTTACGTAAAGTGTCACCATGGCGGACTCCGGGCCCTCCCTCTGCTGCGTGCTCAACCCGTGTAAGTGTGTCCGTGCGCCGGCTTGGCTTCGCCCGCTTCCTCTCTCCTGTCGCGACTAACCAGCTAACGCGCAGCCCTCTCTTCCAGATGCCTGGTTCGACCCCCAGAGGCTCCATCCCGAAGGTGAGTGTTCGCCGCGAGGCGGCAGAAATACTGCTCGGTGGCGCACCGCCAACGGCCCGGGCCCGAGCGCGGGCGCGGGCGCGGCGCCCCGGGCGCTACTGGCCCCGCGCCCTGCGCTGCCGTGACCCACTCACCTCTGTAGTAACCCGTGTATGGTGCCTATAGCTATACGTATGCCTTGGTCCTATCCTACTGTGTGTCGAACGGTTTCGGTCGGGAGTCGGGACACCCTTCGATCGCGGTGGGGGGGATGGTGGTGATGGCGGCAGAGGTCGTGGTGGCGTGCGATGTTGAGAATCTCAACAACCAACCGACTGTATAATCACATAATGAGTGGATTTTTTATTCCCAACGATACACGAATTTGAAATTTACAATCCTCCAATCGCATCGTCAGTTGACAGAACAATAATAACTTCATTGTGTCAAGGCGACCATACTATAGCTAGGTACATACCTACCTGTGCGAATCTCTAGACGGCTATCATCAGGCCGCGGCCCGATCTCATCACACAGGAATGTGCAATTCACAGCTGCAGGTAGGTGATTGCTCGTCAGTATCCCCCCTACATCTACTTATTTATGTCACTTGTATGGGAGACAAAGATGCAAATACGTTCCCAACGCGTAACTAGTTAATTCTGTTATCCTACGAGACGGACAGGTTTAATTTAGATCTGAGTCTGATATAATCTATTGTGGTTTGTGCCCCGCGCGTAGTCGCGATTGCGAACGCAACCAAACAGTTGTTCATTAATTAGTACATGATGGGTTCGGGTCCATATTACGGCCTCTTTTGTTTGATGATGCATGCTTGTACGATACAGGTGATGCGCACACCTACGTAGTTACTAGTGGCACTGTCTTGGTCCCGCCGCGCCGCTCGCAGTGATGCTGTAGCACGCATCTCCGCCTCCATACAGGCGACACTAGTAGGAATAGATGATAAAGCGTCCCAACTCAACTGACATTCACAAGTGTTCGACATATCACGTCACATGTCCCACACGTGCTGTTGCTTCTGTTTAGGGCTTGTGTAGACTGTTGTATAGTTGTAGTTGTATCTACCTAGTTTGGATTCCTTGCGTTGTTCTTCCCACGATGTGTGTGTGTGTGTGTGCCCATCATGTGTTGACTGCAACGCTATCGGCTATCGGCCACTGTGCTCCTCGCCGGTAAGGGCTAAAAACTTTTTACAAGGAATGAAGTATATTTAGGTTTAGGAAAATAAACAGTAGTCATTTAGTTTATTAATGTTTTAGACTCTTGTTGCGCCGACACCGCCTAGTGTGGGATAAGGACAAGATGAGGTCTAAAACATATTTTAGTGCTTCACGCACAACTATAAGTTTAGTGTCGTGTTTTCCAGCCTCCACGTGCCTCACCACAATCAAAATTAAATTTAAAATGAACGAAGAAAGATGTAGAACGAGGAATTAATATTTGATATGTACCTACGTAAGTCCGCCTGGCTTGTCGTCAACGCCATCAACCACAAAAACAAATCTCTGAGGACCTCAGACTTTCTAAATGTATCCGAGCTCTATATCTCCCTTCCCGCCCTTTCGCATTAATTAGATACTGAAAAGAGTCTGTACTTGAATGCTGAGGTAGCGCGGCAACCGACAGTGGGTATGAGACAACATTTGTATTATTTTTTAATTCTTCTGAAGCCTTTACTCATGTGTAGCTACTGTTGGGCACTACTCATATTGAAAAACGTCTATCGTCTGATATGTTTAACTGACTTTAAAAAAAAGGAAGAGGTTCTGAATTGGACAATATTTTTGTAGGTGTGTTAGTTACCCCAAGACTATTCCCTTTGGATCTCGTTTGGGCGATAGAAACAATTATAGGCGTTATCCCACTGGGTATAATATACATATTTGTGTAGACAGAGGTATCATTCTAAATGTTATAAAATATAGGATTACTCCAATCTTAGTCAAGGGCGACATCGGACCCTTCCAACTATAGACCGGTGTCTATACTTGATATCCTTCCAACTTTTTGCAAGATCTTTGAAAAAATATCCGTGAACAACTTTATTATTATTATTTATTTATTTACACTTTCACAACACCTGCACAGTAAAAACCAATACAATGCTGTGAGTTTAAAAACACTTAGTACCTATTCTATACTTAGATAATCATATAAAAAAAAATGTATTAAAGACGAAAAGACGACGAGCTAAGGATACATTAGTAGTAATTATTCTCAACACTTTGCCTCGCTACTTCCATGAGTTTCGTCATAGTTCATGCAAAAATATCAATATCTTCAGAGATCATATTTAATATACGTATGGCTCGTGGCAATGGCGAAAACTTGAGCAGATTAGTTCTGGCTGCGACGACCGAAAGCGTCGCGAGACGACGACGGCGCTTGCGCCCTTCTACATCCGGCGCGCACAGCCGCAGCTCTTCCAGCACCTCCGGGTGGTGCAGCCAGCCACGTAGTACTCTGAACACATGCGTAGCTAGCGCTACGTCTCTCCTTACTGCCAAGCTGCTGTACCCGACCATGCCGTTAACGAACAGACTCGGATACATCAGCGGGTAGTAAGGATACACACCGTATTCTTTGGAGTATAGAAGCTTGGTAAATTTCTTTTGTATTTTTTCTACCATCAATGTATATTTAGCCTCATGAGGGTTCCAAATTATTGCATTCATTTCGAGGCGACTCCTGACAAGTGTCTTAATCGCATGTGTTCTGTGGAAGTCCTTACACTGTCGTAAAAAAACTTGTCGCATTATATCGAGCACAAAATACTAGTAAGTCGGTACATGGAGATCAGTTCGGTTATACGAACCTGTGTTCTGTATCCAGCGTTATTTGTGATTTCTCCAAAGCATTCAATTGTGTAGAGCAACTCACTGTGTTTCACAAACTGTCCGGCTGTGGCACTCGTGGTCCATAGAGTCCATACTGCCAATCGAGTTAATTCGATCGAGTTCAACGTTTGTAACAGACAGGCAAAGGGTTGTAATGAATAGTGCTAGATCTTAAGGGTTTTTGATTGATATGGGTGTTCCGCAAGGGTCCATATGAAGGCCTTTTTTGTTTCTAGCATATGTCGACGACTTTCCTTGTGGTTAAAGATCTATGTGACGTAGTTTTGTTTGCGGATGAGACACGTCGTGGATTTTTAAAGTAGACAGTAAAGATAGGGAGCTAATGAAAGGGATTACTGTCTTATCTCGGACTTCTACATTTTAAAATTATTATATAACTAGCGGTTTCACTCGCGTGGATTACGGATTTCCCGCTACATCATTTATTCCACGGAAATCATACATTTTACCGGGATAAAAAGTAGCCCCAGACTATAATCTATCTCTGTGCCAAATTTCATCTAGATCCGTTCAGTCGTGATTGAGTAACAAACATCCATCCAATCTTTCACATTTATAATACATAGGTTACCTAGTGGGAAGTGGGATAAATGTAAAAGTTTGGATGGATGGATGGATGTTTCTTACTTAATCACGCCAGAACGGCTAGACGGATTTGAATGAAATTTGGTATGTAGATACTTCAGGTCTCGGAATAACACATAGGCTACTTTTCACTTAATCATCGTCAATCATCACCGCGCGGATGAAATCGCGGGGCGCAGCTAGTATTATAAATGTATCAGTATAGTTAGAAACCCTATCCCCGACCCGACTCACCCCGTTTCCGAACACCTGTATTGTTGTAATTCAATTAGAGGCCGTCGTACTAGGTGTGTCACCGAGAACTTGTCGCAGGCGGGGTGAGGGGTGCGCGGCGCGGGGTGCGGGGAGGGCGCGTGTTGTTGATGCAGTCGTATGTGTATTATAGCGGTGGGGTTGCAACGGGACGGACGTCGGTGTCTCGCTCGGTATCCTCGCGGACGCAGGTAGCGGTAACATGGAACACGAGAGGTGTCCGGAGGCCGCTCGCTCGCGTCCTTTATACCTGTTACTGTGCCGTGCGCGTCGGTACCGTGACAACACGACGCGTAGTAGGTATCCTTACGTTCACGCAGTGAAGTGACGCCGCCTCGCTGCCTGCGTCCATTGTTCACATCGTGTAGCTGCCTAGGAGAACATACACTCATACTATACCATATATATATACGAGTATAACATGTTACATTGTATCACTCATCGCGACACTGAATACCAAAGTACCGTGATTCACGAAATGAACACCATTTCCTAGAGTAGGTAGGTATGTGCGGCGTTACGTCGTTTTCGTACATAACCGAACACAGGTACCTATACTCATTATTTCGCTCTCAAAACATATTGTTTCTCCGAGTCGTTAAGTGATGTAGCCTCGATCTGTAATTGATCGCTAATCGTGCTTGTAGGAAGCACAGTAAGGGTGACGTTGCACTTCCGGGGTGATGATGGCGATGAGCGCATTGTTTGATAACGCGATAAGGCCTGAGCGGCGGTAATTAGTGCCTGTGCCTCGCGCCTCGGTCGGTCGGTGTCGGTACCCTACCGATACGCGGCTCGGTGGCTGCTTATCAAAGTATGATATTTCGTTATAATAGACATAACCATTTTGTGTCCTCTCACAAATCATTTATCGTCGCCGAGAACGATCGGTATCTATTGTTATTTGTTAGAATCAATGTACATACGCAAAGCATACTCATTGTTAAATCTACTTACTTAAATAAGCTTATCGTTCAAAACGTATATACTTTATAATATATTAATAATAAGTATAAAAATAGTAATAAATTTGACTGGCCGGTTGGCGCAGTTGGTAGCACTCTGCCTTCTGAGCCGCTGGTTCCGGGTTCGATTCCCGGACAGGTGAAACATTTGTGTGTATGAACATGTCTGATTGACCTGTGTCTGGGTGTGTATATGTATATAAGTATATTTATCAGTCATCAGGTTACCATAGCACGGGCTCTGCCTAATTTGGGACCTGAAGATCTTGTGTAAAAAAAAAAATAGTAATAAATAAATAGTAAATAAGTATATATATAACGTATATATTTATTAAAGGTTTTTGAGCAGTTTCGGAAAAATATGATTTAAATGTCATTCGATTCGGAAAATCATGTATGCTTTTAAAAAAAAGTAAAAATTGCAAAAGCTCATAAAAAGAAACACTAAAACGACGATTTTAAAAAGTAAGTTCGTTTTTGTGAATATATCAAAATCATATTCAAAATTTAAATAAAATTTTAAAATTGGAGCAAGTGTATGAGTCCCAACTCCGGGAACTGGAGGACCAATATTTCGAATAGTCCGAGACCCTGAGGGGTCAAATAATTACGGCCAAAAGTGTGTACCCGGCCCTGCTGTACGCAGACCACGCCCGCAGGCACTATGATATCTATTCAATAAAACATCTCAAACATGCTAAATACCAAAATGAGGAAATGAAGAAACGAGTACTACATAAATGGATAAATGAATAAAAATTAATCCGCCGGATTTTTTTATCGATTTTTTTTTATTAGTTATGCAATAAGGTGATAAATATATTATTTTGAAATTATAAATATGAGACTTGTGTCCTCCCCTTAGAGCTGTTGAAAGGCTTCAGGATGGATCCCTGCCGGATAAAATAACTTTTCATTAATACATATTTCAGTTGTTTGTGAACAATTAACGTAGGTAGGAGCAGAATTAAAATGTGTAGTGACTTGTATGTTTATCTCGAGTCCGAGGAATGGCTGTTATCATTCGCCGACTGTAATGATGTAGAACGGTGGTAGAGAGCGAATGTAACGCTACACGCGTTCGCTTTCACTCGGACCGTTCAAGCGCGACCGCGACGCCCGAGGACAGACCCACGAACTCACCGGCTTCTATAATACATTACCATATAGTCGAGTCCTTAATATGCTTATGACATACATTCATAGATAAATAATGATATGATCATTTTTATCATGATCCTCTCTGTTTCATCTAACTAGGTAGGTAGGTAGGAACCTAAGTAAAGTGTTATCGCGTTATCTAACGATAATGATGGAGAAGAGGGTGAAGTGAGATACTATCGCCTACTCGCTCTAACACTCGCAGCTGTGCTCTCCCGGAGCTCTCTCTCCGAATCCCATTATATAATAGTATAGTCGTATGTACTCGTCTAAATAACGTTACACATGAATACCTACTTGCGCTCGACAGTCTGGTATCTCAATAATGTCGAAGATATGGGCAGGAGCTCACATACCGTCGCAGATAGATGGTAGATAAGGGAGATTATATCTGACATGTGAAATAGGAATACCTACGTCGCCGTCGTCTGCCAATTGACTCAAATGTGATAATGACGTTACTGACGGAAACCGCCCGCGCCGGCGCGGCGCCGCTACAGCTCGATATCGATAGTACACTAGGGAGGCTCTTAGATTAGATAACTATTTTCTTTACTTGAAATTTACTACAACTGATCTATCACCGATGCTACTCTAAAATGTAATAATAATAAAAATATACAGATTATGTATCAATGATTTTTATTATATTGTGTGTGTTCAATACAATGAATGTGGATGGATATAGAGGTAGAGGAAGGCAGAAGAACGCATGGATGGACTGTGTGAGGAATGATATGTTTATGAAAGGTGTGAGCACTGAGACGACTAATGACAGCAGAGAATGGAGAGGAAACCATGTTGTGGCGACCCCACCTGGTGTGGGATAAGGGCAAGAAGAAGAAGTGTCCGTGAAATATTGCGAGCTATAATAGTTTGAATCTATACCACGGTTACACAGCGCCACTTTCGCTCCCATCGCTGAGTTATCACTCATCGCTACAAAATTATTATTGTTATTACTGTGTAATGGTAATAAGTAGGTAAGCTATCACATCTTTAGTGGAAAATAAAAATGAATGACGAGATTATATTTCATTTGATCTCAGTTAGATGGAAATGACTGGTAAAGAGTAGTAAGTACTGCCCGCGGGCCGCGCCTCCAGAGCGGGACGTTTGTTCTGTCGTACCCGCGCCGCCGCCGCCGCCGCCGCCTCCCCCGGTTTCTGCCATATTCTGCTTCGACCCACTGACCCGCTAGAGCACTTATACACAATGTGTCCCACGCACCGCGTCACCTCAGTTATCCCACGGGACCGCGTATTTTCCTTCTCCAGAGATTAACCTATATCTGTGCCAAATTTTCTCCAGATCCGTTCTGCCGTTCTAGCGTCAAAAAGTAACAAATACCATATATATACCATACATCCACCCTCGCCCACTTATAATACTAATGGATACGTTTATGTATTACTCTTCTACGCTGTCATCACAATATGGACAGTATATAGTTTGTAGGTGTACTACTGACAACAATAACATACTGTTTCAGCAGTTGTATTCCATATCATTGACACTCAGGTAGGGCATGTTCTATTTAAATACTTTTGGGCAATGAATTTCTATGAAAGTCATTGCGTTTGGGACTGATCAGGTCGCCTGGTCGTCTCTGAAATCAGGAACAGCTAATAATAATCGAACAGGTTGTATTTACCTAGAGCTACCAACAACAGAAAGTATTATTTAGATAAACGTTAGAGGTGGTTCATAAACATTGATAGTTTATCAAATGAAACTAAATTATAATTGTAAAAGTGTACATGGAAGAAGAATGATTACGTTGAGAGTACATATGTACTTAGACGATATATTCTACTCGGTGTTTAGAGGCAGCGATGAATGTGGTCCATGATTGGGATGGATCCGGACTCCGGTACTAAATAATTTTGTAAATATTACTATTAAATTAAATATACTACGAAACTGTACACTCGTGGGTCCGCTCGCCTCCGTCTCGTGTTAATGTACATAATTGTTGAGTAAATAAAACAACAGCCACAGCTCGTAAACATCGATACCGCTCCTTCCGGTTCCGGCGCCAGCTGGACAGCTGTGACGGGATAACTCACCGTAGCAGCTGTTCGCGTACCTAACCTGACCGAACATAACCATCGCATGACCAGTATACCCAGCACACACGTTATATGATTCATATTTATGAAACAATTAAAAACCCCCGATAAAAAAGTATTACCTTTAGTAACAATTGTTTACCATAGCCACGGTGCAAACACTAGGCACCCTTGTTTGTCCGATCTGTGGTACTGTAGGTAAGTACCTACATAATATTATCAAGTCACCAAATCTGGGGTAGATAGAGTATCCTGCAGGCTTCGCTTGTCTCTGTCGTATGGATATTATATAGACACCTAGGTAAGTCTTATTGATGTATGTACTCACCACATTATCAACTACTTTTCTAGTTTGTAGCCACATCATTAGAAATCAATTATTGATTTCTAATGATCAATAACAAGATTTAATCTTGTTAAAAATTTCCACGCCTGGGAATGAATCATTTATTTGTTTTGTCCTTTTAATCTGTGGGTGAAGGTCAAGGTCTGTCCGCGCCCGCGCCTGCGCTCGCGCCGTGTCGTCGATCATAAAGTAAACAACACTCATTACAAAGACGTACCTGTTCCAAAACAAACCACTCGCCAATGTTTCGTCCGTTACCTATCTTTGCTCAGCCAGATCTGTGCTCATGTGGTCCATCACCAGCTCTACAATAACCTAATGCCTTGTTAGTACTTATTGTTCATCGCTTGTCAACGATATTTCTCGTGATAAGCCACCCAGCGATAGTCACGATGGCATTGACCGCAGGTCCCTCCCCCCCACGCTCCTCCCCCCGCATGCACCCGAACGTATGCCAAATTATGTATGCAACGCTCCTCGCACCTGCGCTATGGTGCGCGCAGTGCGGTGGCGGTGTTATACTGGCTGGTTCTCTCAGTGAGCCGGTTAGGGTGACATTGGCAGGAATTATACATTCGTCAATCAGGTGTCGTTGTCGGTTTGTACAATGCTTTACTGCACTTTGACCCTTTGACTGTATATTTTGCTCCTAATGTTATATTTGGAGAAGGCACATGGATGACGCACCGTGCCCGAATCGGTCTCGAGTTGACCTTCTAGTTGGTCGACCATTACTTCATCGATATCGATATCGTGTGATGACAAGTTCCATTGAGATAGATATATTGGTCCGGGTACACTCAATTATTTTCTCGTGAAAAATCCCATTAATCGGAGCTAATGCAAAGGCTAGGGACTACATTTTCATCAGAATTCTGTTTTGGATTTTAAATAAGCATATACCTATGTATAATACTGTTAATTTACACCGCGATGAAAATACAAATATTGAAATTGATTTAGGAATCGGTCGATCCGCTTACGATTTTACTCGTATTTATTTATAAAACAAGCATATTATTTATGTAGAATATTAAACACTTTCTCTTTATAATATTATAGATAGTAGATAGAAAACTGGTCTAGTGCTTTCCGACGAACATTGCGCCTATTTAGGGATTCAATGTGTAGTTGTTTCTTGAATCTGAGGCTGTTTTTGTAAAGTACCTAGGTGTCGTAAAAGCAACGTTACTTGGAGTGTTGCTCTGGCAACATTGAATTGATTGTTTTCTACTGCTACGAGGCGCCTGCATGGTTACATCGGCAACTGTACACCTCCACCGGAGTCCCGGCGGCGCGGGCGCGGGCCGGGCGCGGGCGCGGGTGCGGGCGCGGGCGCCATCGCGTCACTCGGACGTGGTTCTTCAACTGGTCTCACAACTTTTCGATACATTTTACTTTCAGTTTCGTTCGAGCTTCAAATGTGTACATGTGTGCACAGAAATGTGGTGTCATGTGAGTTGCTCTGCTTTGTACTGTATGGTACAACTCGGAGCCGAGATAAACAATATTGGAAAACGTTCAACTGCACAAACATAACTATGACATGATGCTGTAGCGTTACGTTGTTGGTACATATGGGATGATAGAGTGCTGTAATGGCTTCCTACGAGTGTGTTCCCCGGCGTTGTTAAGTGAAGGTAGGTAGGTATTTTCAAGCTAGAAATTACTTCGTCTAAAAATGGTTAAATACTTATAATAATATATTGTCCTCTCTACCCCGACACGCCACGTGAAGACTGCTCATAAGTATGTGAGTAGTCGGTGATGACCAACCACTCTAGCATCTGTGTGTGGATAGAGAGAGTTACAGTATTTAAAAGAAATTGCGTTTTAGTCCGAAAATGTACGATACACGAAGATTGAAGCTTTCGCTTTAGAATTCGCGGTGTAGTAAAAGGTGGTGTTCGTTGACAAAACATGCAGGTTTTATTGTTAATTTAATATCTATAATATGTAAACTAATAGACGATAGACATTTGTTGCATGCATAATGAATGGAGGCAGTGCTCTGGCAGCGACCTGGTTCACTCTCACGGTGCTTACTGTTCAAGGCGCTGTTATCTATGGCCACGATATCGGCGCGTCACAGATAAACATACTGATTCCACGATGTAATACGTATAGATCATAGACATACGAGTGTAATAGCAGTCCAGCAGTCTCATTGGTCTTAAACTAGAATTGATTTTACGTACAAAATGTAATTATCGGTTATTGTAAGTACACATAGGTAGGTACACACGAGTAGATCGTTAGTTTCGGCGACGACGGGCGCGAGGATACTACGTTCATTGACGAGGCGAATTTGTACTTGGAACAACCGAGACGCCTTCAGTCACAAACTTCATAAAACAATCTATGTATTTTACACGGGTACATAATATACATATTATGTATCTGCGAGGTGTGATATACGCATATCTGTCGGTACCTAATCTTCCACACGTTCCTTATTGCCATTTTTCACGTACATGTCCATTGTTCGAGTGACTAATGCCGCTCCAAACCACTATCAAACAAATGATTCCCCGCGTCGATGTCGCTGAACTTCCCGAACACAACGACGCATTTAGTGGTGGGTGACTCGCTCGCATCCGACTTGGAGGAATCCAGTCGGTCACTCCGCTGCAGAGACGTTCCTTCTCCGTTGATGAGTATCCAAACACGATTTGGATTTGTTTACGAAGTTAGTTAGAAATGGAAATCACTTGTCGCGTCGGTGCTCGGAGCGATTACTTTATCGAGTGGCCAAGTTCATTGGCTCCGTCTGGCCGGTCGCGGCCACAGCCAGTTCCGCCAGCCGGTTCACCATTACAGAGATCGCCTATTCGTTTGAATTAATAATAAACAGTGATTATAATCGGTTGAAATTATTGTTGGTTCTGTAAATATGTTTGTTGAGATTAAACGATCGCTGGCTCGCGAGATGCACTCGTTCGTGTCGAGGGCCTTTCTCGTCGCGCTGATAACCTCTAAACTAGTAAACGATGCGTGGATAAGAGCGAGCTGCGTGTCCGCGCTGGCGCACGGCGCGGCGGCGCGGCGCGGTGTCACCGCCGGGACCGATGACGTGTGTAGAAAGGTAGTGGGTTCGTGGCGCGCGTGTCGCCCGCGCTCTCTCACTCGGACATCATGGCCCGACCCAAGCAGTCGCCGCGTCACGCCGCTCAGTACGAGAATCTCCCGCCGCGTGGACCAGGTATTTCATTACCGCCATTCACATAAACGCTCTTTTCCCGCACCCTGAGATCCCCGAATCCCCGAGCACCGCGACTCGCATTCGTTGAACTGAACGTTGACCGATGTGAGGACGTGGAACGCGGGCTCTGCAGTCGCAGGTCGAAACTCTCCAGACGTGGTCAATTCTAACATTTTATAAATGAAACTAGAGTTATTATTGGACGTTTCATCTTATCTAGTTGAAATTGTTCAATATCCTATAAAATATGTCGAGTGTTTCGTGTGTTGTGAACCGTAAACGGTGCGGGGTGCGGGGAGCGTTTACAGCAGCTGTTTCGTATCGTGTTGCAACGTAGGTGTCGCGTTGTTTTTGATGAGATCTCTACCGTCACATTCGACGTCCTCTATAACTATTGAGACAGAGTGAGTGAGTTGGCTGTGCAAGCGCAGCATAAACCTTCGTAGGTGTCGCGTGTGTCTCGGGCGCGGAGGCTCCACGGGTCGGGCCCGCGGCGCACTAGGCGGGGGCTAGTGAACTCTGCGCTCGCTCGGGCCAGGGTTCCAGCGCCGCCACCGCGACCGTGACGTCACCGCTCGCCGTACGACGTATACACAATAACACGATCTCGGCTCGCAGCTCTCTCTCATTGATGCCGTCCACCATACGAGCCGATTGTTCTTTATCTTCGATTTGTTCATTTCTTGAAAAGATTTTGTTTGCAGATATTCATATTTTTCCTTTTATTTAAAAAAACAACAAAATCAAAATCATTTGTTTATTTTCAAGAAAACAATGTAACTTCTTAGGTCTTAATACAAATTATTTCTTTATTTCAATCACTAACGGCTTACGCCAACACGTACGTACATCGAGGTAGTACCAATGTCTTTCATCCATCGGGATAAAGTAAATCATATACTAATATACTTACATGTATTTAATTATCCCTTGCTTTTATCTGCGACCTCATCTATTATTTATTTATTTATTTAATGGAAAACAAACAGCTTAATGAATAAATCAAATCAAACTATATTTATTGTCTCACAACTACAATATTGCCACATAAATAAATACACAAAAACACAGAAAAAAAACAAAAGGATAGGCAACTATAGGACGAAAATGAGTGTAGAACAAGCTAATACAGTTTCCACATTATAGGGACCTACCTCCCGCGCTTTAATCCAGCGTGGCTGTGATATTATTCCTTTCCAAATTTGATCAATGTTAGCAGGCCCACAGTATCTATGAGTACGTCTGGGATTCGTTACTTATTTAAAATCGACCCAATTCTCAAAAACCGCGAATTCAATTTTGATAGCCTACGTGCGAGCGAGAGCCTGCGAGTAATAGTATCATAATTATGTTTTAACAGTCCGCGGGTGATTTGTAGTTTCGATCACCGGCAGACTTCTTTTCATCACCATTCCGCTCGATCGATTCTGTATTGAGAAGCAGCAGAGCTGATCCGCGCCCCGCACCCCACGCACCGGGGGCGGTGCCGGGTGCGGGGTGCGGGCGGCGGTGAGGCGCGTGCTGAAGGGTGTGCTCGTGCATGTTTCAGTGGAGTCGCTGATCTACTGGCGCGTGGCGACGCGGAGCGGGGCGGCGCTGGGCGCGGGGCTGGCGCTGCTGGTAGCGCTCGCGTGCTGCAGCGTGGTGTCGGTGCTGGCGTACGCGGCGCTGCTGGCGCTCACCGCCGCCGTCGCCTTCCGCATCTACAAGAGCGTGCTGCAGGCCGTGCAGAAGACGAACGACGGACATCCCTTCAAGTAAGTACTCACCACCACCACTCTTAGCTCTCGGGGAGCCGCCGTCGCGTCGCCCGCTCGTCGGTGGCGTGGCGCGCATCGATATAGGTGTGAGAGGAGTCGCCTCGGGCTCCTGTTCTCACAGTGCCCACCTCCCTCGTGGTGACGCGGGCGGTCGGTGTGCACGCCACGCCGCGTCGCCCGCGGCCGAGCCCGGGACGCTGCCGTGTCGACACGCGCGGGGAACGCATCGGCCGCTCAGCGATAGGCGCACACCGATCCGTGACTAGAGTCGGCAGCGCTGAAACAGCGATACGCCATTATCCTGTTACACGCCACTCGCTGCTCGAACGCTTTGAAAGTTGATCTCACTTTTGACAGTTCATTGAATGAAAGGTAACCGACACTAGTCCGTGACTCCCCGGACCGGAACATCGTCCGCGGCTTGTTTCCGACCACCTAATGTAACTTACGTCACCTCACCTATGGAATACCTACTCGTATGTGTTGTACGTGTGTAATGTGATCACCTGCAGACATTGCTCGATGAACGCGCGTATATAGATACAGTAGATGTAGATACATATGCACGCCTCGTTCGACTAGCTATGCACCATATTGGTGCAGTGCCATCACTGTGCATGGTGGTAGGGAACTTTCGAGTAACCCGCCTGGCTAGCTACCACCCTCAAGTTTGAAAAACTGTCACCGAACACATAGTGTGTTCAGGCAGGAGTCCTTGAGAGCCAGTGAACATTCTAGGTCCAGCGTGATAACATCTTTGACCACATCGTCACTGACCATCAAGTGAGATAGTGGTCGAACGTTAGATCTATACAGACTAAAAAAAATATCGATACAAACGCCTGTGACGTGCCGTGATAGGTGCTCGTGGACGTAGAAGAGCCGAAAGGCTCGTGCAGCTTCTCTCTATCGCCGAGGGAGCGGGCATCAGATCATGACGTGTCGGCGCACCCCGCGCCCCGCACCCTCGCCGGGAATAATTGTATCTCCCGGAATTAACACTATATATTGTGTAATTAATATCATTTCCATTCAGTAAGTAATCGTTAATTTAACTCGCACCCGTTACACGGGTCGCAGTAGAGATGATTTAAAGACCCGCAATAAAATAGTAAAGTTTATATCGAAGGCGACTTGGAATAAATCTCCAAAGTGTATAGGTAGGTACGGTCGAGTAATATTTTAGACTTGCGTATTAGACTTTAATGTAATCGTTGAATAGTTATAGTCCATAATCAGCTCCGTGCAGTAGATGAGAGCTCTAGGTGCCGTGTTCCAGGTGGCTGCTGGAGCAGGACATCAGCGTGGGCGCGGCGCGCGCGCAGGAGCTGGCGGCCGCCGCCACCGCGCACCTCAACGTCGTCTCCAGCGAACTGCGCAGGTCCGTACGCTCCTTCTACCCCACCCTACCCCTACCCCTACCCCCAACCTTCCGGCCTGTTATTATTCAGAAAATCATTTATATTATACCTGGTATTTCTTTAATATACAGCGGCGCGCGCTCGGTTGCAGGTTATTCCTGGTGGAGGACCTGGTGGACTCGCTGAAGTTCGGCGTGCTGCTGTGGTGCCTCACGTACGTCGGCGCCTGCTTCAACGGCATCACGCTCATTATCCTAGGTACCTACTGCACCACACCACACTACACTACTACACACCCACACTCGGGGAACAACAGAACGGCACTCATTATGTTCAATATCTAATTATCCAATAATAATAAGTGGTTATTCTGTCAAAATCCAAAGTGCAAAGTTAAACAATATGTAAATCCTAAAATGAAAATGAAATAGCAGGTGATTGTTATAGATCTCAACGGATTAAAACAAAGATTTCTGAAGTATTAATCGAGATATCTAGTCTATGCGCTTACAGCGCCCGCGCACGCATTGCGGCGTCATTACGATATGCCTCCGTCTCGCACGGGTAAAGGAATATCGATGAACCCTTCCGTTTCCGGAAGTAGCCGAAACGTCAGTGCAAGTGCCGGTTTCGGCTACGACGCCGACGACGCCTGCGCGGGAGCAGTAAGCGCATAGACTAGAGATTTCGATTAATGCTTCATAAATCTTTGTTTTAATCCGTTGAACTCGTGTCGATAAATTTGACGATCGTCATATTCGTCATATTTTCACGATTCGTGCGAGCACCGAACGCAGTCGCTCTTTTGTGTATCGCATGCGACCGACTATTTTCACGATTCATTTTTTTTGCTTATTGGTAGTTTTGGCTTCGCACGCCCTACGTCAAGCTAATTTTGGACTTTTATTAATGTTATTGAGTCTCGTGATTATAAAAACTATATAATATTCGATTGTACAAATTTAAACGATTAAGTTTTACGCTGACGTGATACATTCTTCATGGCCGTGCCGCGGTGGTACCGGCCTAGAATAGTACTCCCCCGTCTCTCCCCGTGGGTGCCTTAAGAGTCGGCTAGGGGATCACGTACCAGGAGGTGGGCAGCAGCGCCTTCTGAGGATAGCAAAACTATATTGCGCTCGCCAACCCACCTGCCCAGCGTGACGAGTATTGGTAAATCCTCCCTATATAGGGAGGCATATGTCCAGCAGTGGACATCCTATGGCTGCGATGAATGAAGGATACATTTTAGATAATTATTTCTCAAGTAATGTTTTATGTCCTGCGGCGGAAAGAAAGAAATAAAATAAGAATTAAAACAAAACTCATAACAGAGCTCTTCTAACGTTTAGGCCACCAAAAACAAAATACTTTTAGGAAGCACTGTACCTAAGTCTGTCGAGAGGCACATTCGTGAAATAAAATATGTTATTGTGGTTGATGCAACAATTTGTAAAGTTTACCCCTTCGTTACAATATATGTATTACTCTATACTAGAAAACCTTTGTTTAACAGGTAGGTACCATGAGCGTTATTCCAATATGTGTATTATGTAAAAACAAAAACACGTATGTTGGAGCACCATACAAAATCATATTTAACATCTGCTAGAAGATAGAGTACGTTTGTAGATAACATACCTAGATTACATATTAATTTACAGTGAGCCTCACAAGTGCACACGGTCGTATAATATCTTCATTTTATCGACCTTGTTTACAATGTTTTTTTTTTTACTACTATTATAAGTTTGCGTTTGACAACTGTCTCACCTGATGTTAAGTGATGACGTTGCCTAGGATTTAGCACGCACACCTAGAAGGTACCTATTCACTCGCGACTTGAAGACTCCAGGATTGTACATATCGGGAAACACATGTCGTGATAGCGATTCGTATTCGCTAAAATACACGATACCATAGACAAATTATGCTGGAGTTATCGCTATAATCGTTAAAAATTTGTCGAATATCGAGATCCTCGTGATAATTGTTAAAGAATCGACAAAACCTATTTCAAATTAGAGGATCTACGCGATCGTGACAAGTCCCGCGCTCGCGCTGCGGTCGCGCTGCCGACTACGCGTGCGTACCATCGTGTGTGTCGCTCAACGTGTACACCTAAATATTATTATAAAGTAGATCAATTGTAATCTTCTAAAGTAATCATCATAGTTATATTGCCTTCAACAAAGGTTTCGGACAAACCTTTAATCTAAAATGTGTTATGGACACAGTTGGGATCCGACAAATTATTGTTATCTGTTAACACTAAATACAAATTGCTATATAAATGTATTGCAATTTGTATTTAGTGTTAACAGAATAACAACTTTCACATTTAATATAAAGTTTGTGTAATAAACAGGGGCCCTAAGTCTACTAATCAATATGGCAATATGATCGGCTCACAATTGGCGAATTTGACAGCTTGCTTTGGTAGTCCGCTATTTTTAATTCGTCCATATTGAATCAATCTTGATTCAGTTCTAGATTCAATGACACAGCGCGTTATTTCCGTAGTCTGTTAGTAGTTAGTTAGTTAATTTTAATTAATGGCAAAAGTTAAAGGACATTATTGCCAGTGTCACGTCAAATAGGAAAATAAATCTAACTGAAGGAGGTAATTTTGAATTTGGGTTGTCTGAAACAAAGAAAGATATCTCACATATAATAATAATTGAACAACTTACACTAAATAATATATTAAAATATGGAGACCATACTTAATTTATTATGAGTATATATACAGGAATGGAATAATACTAAAGCTTGATGTTATTTACAGATATGAAGGATGATATTATATTATAGTTATGGGATTTCTATTACACAGAATATTATCTATATGAACAGGAAGTGGAAACTTATAATGTATTAGAGATGTATATATAGGGTCATGATCAAATAGAGAACATGAAAAGAAAATGTGATTTAAGTCACCTTTGTCTAAGCCACACTCACAGAGGGATGTGTCTTTGATTCTTAGCCTTTTTAAATGAACAGGTGAACAGCAATGGCCAAATCTAAGTCTAGATGTTATGCTGCTTAATTTCTTACTACAGTGAAATTTAAAAAAACAGGGTTTACTCTGAATAACAGGTTGGTACTTTGCATAATTCGTCCCCGTCTGTCTACTACTAACTGACCATCTTTTCAACCATCTGAATTTTAAGTCACGAATTGGCAGGAGCAAAAGATCCTGAGGGTAATTTTTAAATGGCACTTTGTCACCACAAACAATTGATTCCTTAGCAATCATATCAGCTTTCTCATTTCCAGTTATGTTACTGTGACTTGGAATCCAAGCTAAATTAACCATATAACCTAAGGTAAAGCATTTTAATAACTGATTCTTACATTGAAATATGAGCCAGTTCTTGGAACCAGTTTTAAAAGGATTGCTCTGAAAAGCTTGCAATGCACTTAGTGAATCGGAAAAAATTACCGTTTTATTTAATTTGAACAATAAAATATAATTTATAGCTTCCAAAATACCCCTACAAAACTGAAGTTTCAGGGGGACGCTTAATTTTTTGAACTATGTTATAATTTTGATGAAATAATCCAACACCAACGCAGCCCCTATCATTCTGTTTGGAAGCATCTGTGAAGATGTAGTGCCGTCCATGCCAAAGGTTATCCTTCATTCGCAAGACATTTTGATTAGCTGAAGGATCCCCTTTAGTTAGATCTAAGTTAAGACTCATAGTGGGTTTAAACAAAATAGTCTGGTAATCAAATTCAAAGAGAGGGAGTTTATTACTTCTGTGAGTTGGAAATTTTAAATTACAAACTTTTGCATAGCTCAAAACTAGGCAAGGAAGCTTTTTGTGTTTCCAGTATGTAGATTGTGTAATGTAGTTATGTAACAGTTGCAATTTTGGGAACAATGGATGGGTAGAAAATTGGAATAAACGATAAAGAAACATGTCCGACAGATAGTCTGTTAGTACATTAAATGTCAAATGCCCTACTAAATCGACACAGGCCGAGCATAGATTGAACATAGACTCAGGCTGCTATGACATAGCAGACTACGGATTTTTGACGTTGTCCTAATGGCATCGGCTCGGCTTTGTATTAGTAGACTTGAGACCCGGATCGGTAGCACAAGGTAGGTTCCTAGTTTATGTAGGTAAGCTAGATGTAGGTATATAGGTCGGCGCGCGGCGCGGCGCCTCGAGCTCACGAGTCACCGCTCGCTGGGTACACAATCACACGGACGTCGCTGTGTTGAAGGTCATAGGTACTCTGTGAGGCTGGCATTATTGTTTGGATATCATTTTTTTGCATATCACCGTAATGACGCCGTTTGGGACAATACCACCAGTTACATTTGTATAATAATGTGTATATGTGTATATATAACGGCCCGGTGCGCGCGGGGGGTGGTTACAGGGTGGGTGGCGCTGTTCACGCTGCCGAAGGCGTACGAGATGAACAAGACGCAGGTGGACGCCAACCTCGAGCTGGCGCGCGCCAAGATTGACGAGATCTCTGCCAAGTTAGTATTCTCTCTCTCTCTCTCACACACACACACACACACACACACAGATAATTGTTGATCGACTGACGCTATAACCGCATAATGGAACGTTATAAATGTCCATATGCAGAAAATGAGTGAATATCAACTTTGAAATGGCTGTTCTATTTAAACAGCAATATACAGTATATAGTGTTTCTTACAATAAAACAAGTTTCGTGTACTGGACATTTTTAATGAAAGACATGTAAATTATTTATTATTAACACGCTTTTATTAGCTTCGCCTGAATCCATACATATGGAATCCCAGATAGAAGTAGTGCCCCCGAGTTGGCTCCAGGGTCTGTGAGATGTCCACTGTAATATGTGTACCGTCTTCATGTAAGATGGCGCTAGTCCACCCCGTCCCCGAAAAGGCGATCGGCCCGATCCAACTATGAAATCGTAATCGCCTCTCTACTCTGCAAGGCGATGGAGCGAGTGATTAACACCCAACTCTACATATATCATCAGCTCCTGGTGTGGTTTTGTGTAAGTCTCGGTGTCATCGGCCTTTTGAGTATAACTAGTTTGACTTGAGTGTGTCAGCCTCTCGCTCCCCGCAAACAAGTCATACAAAAATAATTCCTTTTTCTCCTTAGGGAGCACCGAGTTATAGAATAGAAGGATTATTCTCAACCATACTATAGAAACGTGAACCTGCCGAGTGGTGTACATTACAGTCGTGTACGGGTCTCTTGTATGGCCCACGGCACTTTGTTGGATTAATGGGGGCCACTTTTTCAGTGGAATATGTTCTGATTCTGAGTAACCGTCTGAATATGAGTTAGAGTTCCTCATTTATGATTTGTTCGTAGACAAAACCCACACAC
The DNA here is from genome assembly GCA_934044485.1 of Apeira syringaria. Lineage (NCBI taxonomy): Eukaryota > Metazoa > Arthropoda > Insecta > Lepidoptera > Geometridae > Apeira > Apeira syringaria. The sequence goes on along the minus strand of OW203675.1, from coordinate 11,177,491 downwards.
CCTAAACAACTTGCACTTTCATGATATTATATTAGTATATAATGTATAATATATAATATAGGATATAAAGTAATGTTTACCGTGCGCGTTACCTTTAGTTGCCCCTGAACCTGTATAACAGTTTCGCCTTATCATGTAATTGAATATCTTTGAGATCGAGATGAATCTGAAATGAGGAGATCCTTATAGGAACGAGTCACCGACGCGACGTCGCCGTCGCCCGGCGGAGTAGCGAGTTGCACTGGCAGTGGGCGGGGCGCATACAGCTCGAAGGAACTGTTTTTGTTTATTTATTTTAACTGTGGAGTACCTACGTGGCTCTCCACTGGTTCGGTGCGAGTGTGGCTGTGACAGAAACCTTTTGACTTTCACAGTGCATACATACTCCTGCTTGAAACTGGGCGGACATGAGGTTATTCACCCCAGGAGCGGACGACCGGTGTTGCGGTAGCGGTCTGGGTCAAACTGGATGTTCACGGATCCTTTGTGTCATTGCAGAGTGCGCGCGGCGGTGCCGCTGGGCAAGAAGGCGGAGAGCGAGAAGGACAAGTAAAGTGAGAGCGAGACGGCCGACTGCGGGCGACGTGACGGGAGGGAGCGAGACGGAGCGAGGCGGACGGCGAGACGGTTTCTTAGCGCCGAGTACTTCACTGTTTGTTATATTTATTAATCTATTATTAAAGATAACTACTTTACGTGTAAAGCTTTATGAGAAGAGAGTCATGCGGAGATTATTGTATTTGCTTTTTGAAATTTTAAATTAAAACAACCAGACGATTCGTATGTTTTATTTGTAACGAGCTGTAGTCCGGGACTTGTCCCGAGTGGGGGGTGCGGTGCGGGGGCAGGCAGCCCCCACCTCGCGGGCTTCACTGATCTGTGGTCGGGGACACCGGGGTATTGACCGCGGGCCTGTATGTTTGTTTGCCCGCGAGGACCGGAGCGGTTATATCCTATGGCGAAACATATTTATGTACACATTGTTTAAACACGAGATTCGCACCATGATTTTCATTTTTATTGAGTTCCCGATATTTCCACCCACCACGAACGTGTCTCCGATTCTGAGTCCTTCCGTGATCTAGTAAAATATAATGTATATATATTTATTATATGAAAAGCCGTTAAAGTTTAAAACAATATAAGTGTGTATATAGAGCCATCCGAGGCCTATTTAGTGTTCTTACTATTCAGCACCAAACCGTTATCTGAGACGGACCTAACGCGACGCGACCGCCGGCCCGAGGCTGCGCCCGCGCTGCAGAGTTTAGCGTTAACTACACTGTAGATGGCTCTGTGATATCAAGGTGTATAGTATTATCTGCATACTCGTGTATTTCGGCGTTACCGATGTAGTTAGGAAGAATGTTAGTGTTTAAGTGTCAAGGGTCCTGAGGAACACCCATGACGTAACATATACTTACTACTAACTATTAAAAAACATTTTATTACCTCCGAAACAAAGTTAATTATTAATTTATCTATAGTTTACATATAGATAGATAAACTTATATGTATATACAATCGGTGTAGAAAATATATATTATCTTCTTTTTGCTGCTTTTATTATTTTAATCTCCAAAAACTTAACTTCAGATGATTGATAGATATACTGGTCTAAGATACGGCTTAAGAAACATATCCCCTCGTCTGTTATTTAATTATGAGGAGGTTTAAATGTTAGATAATATGTAGAGGGATAAAGTGCACATGGGTCGCCGAGCTCAGCCCGGGCCTATACTGTCAAATAACCCAATAATTATAAAATCTCTCTGCGTCCTTGTCTCTCACATGAAGTAGCGCGCGCGACGCTTCTGTCATTCTCCCTACCTGCTGTTCAATCTGACGTTAATAAAATCTAAGCATACATGAACATGACACAGTTTTAAATATCCAACCTCATACTGTTCGATAGGCAATAAAATAAGCTATAATTTAAACACTGTTTAATATAAAAGTTAATATTATTAAACAGTGTAGGCGCGGGATTTCGCTAGAAAACCCATGAGCAATGTAGCAATCTACATATTAATTAACATATAATCAAAGTCACAAGTGAATAACAGATGAGGGGATTTATTTCTTAGGCCGTGTCTCGTACTGTACCTACTTACAAGCCGGAATGGGTTAAAGCTAAAGCGACATAAATGGAACATCAATTAGGGACGCATTGACAAGTACATACTCGCAACGGGACCCTCAGGAGCTGTCAGTCGCAAGATGTTAAGCCCACGAACATGGACCTAGAGCTGGACTGAGCAGTATTTCATTGAAAACAAGCCAAATGAAAGGCGTCAAAGTAGTACTTCATCTCTTTCTTGTAGGGTATCCACACAAATAGTAGTCGTAATACAATCGTCTTCTTCTTGTCCTTATCCCCCACTAGGCGGGGTCGGCACGTGTTTTCCTCTTCCATTCTCCTATCATTAGTCGTCTCGGTGCTCACACCTTTCCTAAACGTATCATTCCTCACACAGTCTATCCGTATTAATGCAATATAATAAATATAACAGTAAAGTGTGGACTCATTGTAAGTAGATACTTGAGTAGTTCATTCATCTCAGCTATAGAACGTCCACTGCTGGACATATGTCTCCCCCATATAGGAGGCATTTGCCAATACTCGCCACGCTTGGCTTGGGTAATAAAAAGTTTTAAATATTCCAATGAGGCGTTCAATGATTTCGTTGCGACAACGAGGGCACAATTGTTTGATGTCAACTTTTAGCTTCAGTGTTTACAAAAATAAACTACAAAGGGAATTTATTCATGCTAAAGTTATTTGAAATTGTTATGAATGGACTAAACTATGTCGCATGTGCGTGGCTATTGGTTCACAGTCTATTTATTTATGTGATAAAGATGAAGTACGCGATCCAGGTTTAAAGTGACTTCGTAACCTAGTTTCTACTACTAAAGTTGCTCTTGCTGTACTATATATAACATAAAAGGTGAACACCGAGTCTCGGGCGGCGGTGAATAGCCTGACAACACCATGAGCACTCAGCGTACCTGCAGGACGCGGTGACCACAAACTGAGGAAGCTGAATAACTTGTGAAAGTCTGATGCAGAAGGACGCGGGAATCCACTACGATTACTTTCCCTAGAAAACCCTCCATCATGAAAAGTATAATAAAACAGTGTAACTCTGATAACTGTATTGTATTTATAATATTGGTGATTCAAGTAGGGGTTTTCTTTTTAATCATAATAACAATCAAATAACAAGATCGCAAATAAACAGCCGAGCCACGAGTGACTATTAATCGTCTGAAGTCCCTACGTAATATGAATATTGTAAACATTGATCGTTTCGGCTCGACAAATAGCTAAATAGACAATTTTGAGTCTGTTCAACTTATTTCAAGTCCTAGAATGTCTCACAGACTTGAATACTAATTATGAGAACACTAAATGACGGGACCTTATTATTCCTTTATCAAAAGTTCTCGCGGCAACGACGAATGCGCTTGCTTTGTTTCGTGCACGCCTGATAATCGATATTCGCGATACACTTAATCCTTTTGGCAGAATCCCCGGAGTCGTTGTGCCACAAAGACTTAGGTAGCGTAGCTGACCTCTCGACGCATTGGTAATGTTCACTCTCACTCATACATCAGATAGAATACATACTAGTACTAGTGCTCTCACTGTCGCCGGAGCCAAGAGTGGTCGCAGGCACGCCTATCGAAGTTGTGCAGGGACACGTGTGCCTGGGTCACTCTCGTGCTGGGTAACAATAACTTATATAAGGAAGCCGATAGGATTCATTCGGGCTGGGCAGCATTTGGAAAACTTCGTCAAATCTTATCATCCATCTCGTCCCCATTTATTAAAAATAAATTCATTAATAAGTATAAATATTGTGTTATTTTATTCTATTCATTGAAACATGAGGACACCGTACCTAATACAGGTTTAAATATACGCGCCATATGCGAGCCTATTCCGGCAGTAGGTTTGGCTTTGGTGTAAATTCCATTTGCTATATTCACTCGCCCATAAAAAACGACAGTCATACGCGTAGATAGATGATTACTTTTTTAAGGTCATACATACGCTTCGAACTTAATTTAATACTAAACCACTTACTAAACTCTATAGAAAGTGCTTTACCTACAACGCCATCTTACAGACATAGGCTACAAATTCGCTGTGTGACAGTTTACTTGACTCGCTACGCACACAGACCCAATGATAATGTTGTCAGTTGGAATGCTTTTCCCTCAAATCGGGTAATTGGAGATTATAGTGTAAAGTTAACATATTCATAATTTTCAAAGATTTAATAGCTAATTATCATAACATGTTAGCTACCAATTGATTCACAAATTACGAAAACACTCAATTATTTATTACGAATTATATCCATAAATCATTTTTTTTCAGCTCTACTCTTATTTGTTTCATAGATCCGCTGAATCGAAATTGTTTTTAGTGTTATCGTCTTCTTGGACATATTTTGAATTTCCCAATTTTATTATGTGTCACTTTCGAGTCAAGTAACTTGTAACGCGCAAATCGGTAAAACCGGCATAAGTCTGTCGTCGGTGAACGTCACGGGACGACTAAGCTAAGTAAAAGACACGCCAAACGTGAGATGGCTATATTTAGCTTGCGCTCGGAATGAAACAACGGAATGGATATGTATTAAAATTAAGAACACTATTTAGTACACTTTGATACAATCATTCAGTTCAGCAGTGCCAAAAAGTACTATATATATACGGGAAATAGGAAAGCAGTCATTGTAATCTCTTTGAAAACAGTGTTACACAGGTTTTTGTTCATCCTCCTCCTCCTCGAGTCGTATTCCTCATGTCTGAGGGTCGTGACCACCCCTCTGCATGATCTTTTCTCTTACAAATGTACGCCATCTTCCCCTGTTTTTGGCTACATGGATAGCATGGTAGAGAGAAGTATCTAACGTGGTCCGGACTTGATCCGACCAACGCATCCGGCTCCGGCCACGCGATCGCTTGCCTTCCACTTTGCCAGTGACTATTAGCTTTTCTAGGTTGTATCCATCTTTCCTGGCAATGTGTCCGAAGTATTCAAGGATGCGCTGTTTTGTTCATAGGGCTGCGAATTTTATAATTTAGACTACGAATATTGAAATAAAAATATCAATATTCACAGTCTGACTTGCGACTATTATTTCTTTTATATGGTAGCATTTAGCTCATGAATTTGTTCCACCGTTAATTAGTTGAGTAATATCGATTTGAGAGGTGAAGTAAATTGTTCTAAAAGTTGAAATAAACTTTTAAATATCTGATCTTGTGTATATGGACATTAAAAACAAAGCTAACGTGGTGTTTGTTCGAAATTGCGATGGCTGAACTTTCAAGGTAAGTTCACATTCAATGAAATATTAATTAGAAAAATAACACTAAAATTTTTAGGAGGGCGAAATAATTTGAATGTTTAATATAACCAAATTAAAAAACTGGTGCATGGTGTTAAGAAGGTTGCATAAGTTTCATGAAAAAGAAATACGCGCTTTATTTGAATTATTGACCTATATAAGAACTTCTTCTTGTCTATCACTTCTGGTAAAATAGTGAAAATGTTATGAATTCGATATTATATTTTGTGCAGTATAAAATGGTGTTTTATGTCCTGACGATATAGGAACAGAATATATATTCGTTAATTTAAGACATGGAAATGTGAAAGCAAATAGCTTAACCTCACATTTCCAGTTTATTATGTAGGGGGGCTACAAGCTTCTTCTGCATTTTGGTAAGAGCAGCCTCTCAGCCCTTCTGTGGCAAATACTGGCACCAGTCATTCACTTAAGAATCTTTCGCTGTTTGGTCTGGCAGTGCTGGTTCCTTGTTTTTTCATAGTAGGTTGGGGCTTTTTTTTTTTTTTAAAGATGAGGTATAAGCTTGCGTTTGACCACTGTCTCACCTTCATCAGATGCATAGCTTTACAAAAACACTGCAGGGACAATGGAAATGATAAGAATAAGGTAAACGTACCAGCAATGGACAGTTAAAGGTTCATAAAATACAGTAAAAATATTTCTCGAAAAATCTGCGAATTTTTTTAACTTTTATTATTTTATGTAAACAAGGTAACTATACTTCTTTTAAAAATAAATTTCTTTTAACATGTTTGATAAAATAAAAACTCAAGAGAAAAACGGCATATATTTCTTCAGTGATGGACAAGTAATAAACTAGTGTTGGACGTCTAGTTATAAACATTGTTCTGGTATTGAGTTATCTGTCTGTCTGGTGGTGGTTATCTGGTAAGGTGATGAACTAGTGTTTAGGCTGGCTCAAGCGCACAGCCCATTTGAAGTGGCGTGTAGTTTTTTACCATTGCAATGGTAGCTGATACTATAAATTTCTGTACTAGATTGGGATGAATTAGTGATGAACATCCAGTAATGAACACCCTTTTTCATGACTGGTAATAGCCCCTAGAAAGCTACAATAAATGTACAGTTCGTCATGCTCTTATTAAAGAATCGAAATGAAGATAAATCAATGAAAACAAGTATTACACTGGTCATCGACAAATTGTCCATGACTACATAATGTTGAAATCACATGCACCGGTAATGAACAAAGTCTATAATTTTAAAACAAGTTATTGGTTTTAGTACATAAACGTGTAATCAACAGGAAAATTGTTTACTTAAGGCACACAGCTAATATTAAATCAATAGGCCTTCCATTTTGTCGTCTGTTGCTGTGGTGCAGTGGTTAGTGTCATTGACATGACTTCTGTGTCTCCGGGACTCTTGGTTCGAATCCATGTCCCGAGAGGACCTGTGTCAGCCAATAGGAGAGCCTCTCATGGCTCCGGTTGACCCAATCTCATAGTGTGAGATGGATAGCTTCGAGGAGTTGTGGGCCAGGAGAGGAGCCATCCCTCCCACTGCGTGATAGCGGATGCTCTGTTCTGTTGGTGCCTGAGCATCACCTTCCTCAGCGCTGTTCACTCGTCCCGCTGCCATGCTTAGGCTCTACGCCAGTAAGGACTTCAAGGCCTCAGCCTCACGGGAGCGTTCCGGCGAGGGCGCATGCCAACTCGTGTCAGAGCGTGCCCCCTGCACATTCTGTTCGCCATCACGCGTTGCTCTGATCAGCAGTCGACTGCCGATCGAGCTGACCCGCCCATATCGGGGCGTTATACAATGCTATGGAGCTAACCACCGCTGTATAAAGGCGGCGGCAGCTCCCCTCTCCTCCACCAATGTTCGGGAGGAGACGGCTTAATGCCGTCATGACCGTAGCCACGAGTTTCGGGGACGGGAGTCGCATGTGCGCCCCGAATGTCTATCTCCCGTCGACGACCCGGGTACTTCAGCGTCGTCCCGAACGGGCTGGGGTGCGTGGCGCACAGGCCCGCGTGTATCGTGCGCCACGGGAGCGTCCTGAATGCGTTAGCGTGGTCCAACAATATGGCCAACAACACGCCGCCGCAGCAGCCCGCCTCCTCGGAGTGGTGATTACTTAGCAAATTTTATCGACAGTTCCGAGGAAGGCCTCCAAATTAGTCCCCTAGTATTGCGAACTTAGATGTATATAAAAAATCTACTTATCGCAGTTCACTTGGGTGTGTATTTGTTTTAATTTGTGAGCTTTGTTTGGATTTATTTTCTACTACTTCTACAAGTTTCAAACTTAGTTGTACAATTTTGGTAATAATATAAAAAATTCTACCATATACCAAATAGTCTTTACATGGAAAATATCAACACAAGAACCTGTCAGGGTGGTAAGGATGAGGTATTGGACATAGATTAAGTCAAGTGTTAACTGACAATATGTTTTTACACACATGTCTTTTTGGTACGAGTTGTTAAGTTAGATAAGATAATAATTATTAGAAAAAAGAGTACCTTAAATACAACAGTTATTTCACACTTATGAGTGTTGAAGTCGGTTCCATTATTTTGGGAAAAATTTGTTTTTCACCCTTTTCAGTGACCTTTGTTACTCACAGGTTCAATTGTCATTATGTATGTTCACTGATTTCTTCACCCTCAATAAGGAAATCATCCAGATAGACGTAACACTTTTCGTTTATTGGAGTGTAACTCATAAACCGCTTGACTGTTTTTAATGAAATTTAAATGGCTGACTACCTGGGAAGTATACTCTATCTAACAAAAAAAGGATCATCGAAATTGGTCCATAAACAATGAAATTATCCGTGAACACACACTAAAAATATAAATATATGGTTGAATTGAGTAACCTTTTTTTGAAGTCTGTTAAAAAAAACAAGACAACTCAAGTTGTTGTTTTCAGCGCTGAATGATATAATTTTTCATGTTTACCAGAAACAAAACTTCACATACCTCTCATAATAATAAAGGAGAACTTGGAAGCTTATAATCTTTTTCTCTCCACTCCAACACACCAATCTTCCTTAGTATATAAACATTTCTTCTGTTGCTACAGTCAAAATGTGGAATGCTTTTAAAATGATACTTTCAAGCAACAAGTTAGTAATTATTATAGGAAAAAAGTTAATCCGGAGCCATAATATAGTGCCTTATAATCACTCTTCTCGTAGTTGTTAATCTTAGTTATTCTGCTCACTCCACAATCACCATCATCACCGTTTTCCCAGCCTTCTTCATTTCATCCATATTATTAAATCGCTGTTTGAACTCAAATGCTGTATGCATTTATCTAGGTATATAATAATATGTATTTATATTATGTGTATATATTCATATATTTGAATATAGAACGATATGCATATTCATAATTATAATAAAGGGATATATTTAATTATTATATACCTTATACGCCACATTTACACACTACTATCAATTTAATTTTACTATTGCACCGCTATCACTTTCCTTTACCTTGTGGATGACTAGTGGAAAATGCTACTTAGCGTTAAGTCCTCCATGTACTGAAATAGTGTTTAAGTATAAATACATACTGTACCTCAACTTAAACTAACATAGTATATATTAAATAAATACTAATTGTAGATGGTTTCACGTCCAGTAGTTAGTTCCGTCAAGCTTGATTCCTGTTAGCTATATACAATTAAATATGGAGCTAGGCGCCGTGCACTCCACTGACATAACATACCTAACATTTCGTTTTATGGTAAATCATCATTCAATAATTAATATAATTGCAATACAGCAGTGCCAGTACCGAATTTTTTAATTTACATAAATTAGACGATTGTCAAATTCATCGTATTATTATTTATACGATCGAGTACCGAACGCAGATCGCAATCTTTTGTCTATCGCATGCGATCGACTATTTTCACGATTCATTTTTTCGCTTATTAGGAGTTTTGGCTTCGCACGCCCTACGTCAAGCTAATTTTGGCTTTTTATTAATGTTATTGCGTCTCGTGATTTTAAAATTATATTAAATTTTATAAATTCAATCGATTAAGTTTTTCGCTGACATGATACATTTTAGATTATTATTTCCCAAGCAATGTTGTATGTCCTGCGGCGGTTTGGTAGAAATAAAATAAGAATAAATGACCATGTATGATACTGGTCCCCACAACAGGGAATCCTAGTGTGGAGACCAGCGAACAATTACTTTGATTTGTGAACTAGCTGTATAATCGTATATATATAATATTATTATTATAAGATAAGATACTTTATTAATAGTTTTAAGATCCATATGCCTTGGTCTAAATAAATTTCATTTCATTTTAATTAAAAAGAAATTCTCTGCATAAGAGTTGTTAAGGAAAACTCATATCAAAATTCTCCTTACCTTTAGGATACCAAAAACAAAATATTTGTAGGTAGCATTGTGCCAAAGTGTGTCGAGAGGCACATCTGTGAAATTAAATATTTAATTTTGGTTGATGTAACAATTTATATTGTTTACCCTTTTACCGTTTGTTACCAAATATTTCCCAGAAAACCTTTGTCTAACATGTACCATGAGCGTCATTCCAATTTGTCTACTAAATAAAAACAAAAACACATGTTGGACTTTATGTAGGAGCACTATACAAAATGATATACAAAATCATCTTCTAAAAAGATAGTTGCCATCGAAAACAAAGCTTGTCAGAAAAATCAAATCTCGCAGTTCAGTTGGTCTACCGTGAAAAGTTGTGAGATCCATGTAATATGTCAAGTCGGTTAATTTATTCAGGGACCTTCTGTCTTAAGGTATTACGTAATTACCTTATACGTAATTACTATTAGTAACCTAACCTAACGTCATTTTACAGTGACCATATCAATATTAAAAAATCTTTTATGTTTTATATAAAATGGTTTTGACTTGAAGATCGCGTAGATCGTGAAAAGTTCCGTACTCGCACTGCTTATATGGAAAGTCTATAATTTTATTTTTGCTGTTTTATTCATAAAGTGTGTGTGTGTATGTGTGTGTGTTTGGTACGGTGTTACTAGCAGGAGTATTGTGGTTTCAGGATCGAACCGGCCTCTCACTATCCACGTCACTCGGCCGTTAGGATGTTGCACTGCGGTAGGTACCTCTATTCTATGTTTGTTTATAATTGGGCCCGTTTCATCCACGCCCACGCGTGGACACCCGTCCCACTCAAACTGTTCCATTGCATGACTGTCTTCAGCTTACGGCTTTATTGACATCAATTAATCTCAATTGTAGACCATAGTATAGTTCTCTGTTTATGTAACAAATATGTTTATCGATTGCATGAATAAATCGTAAAATTCAAGTATATAAGAAAGTCTTATATATGTATATGTATACGATAGTAAATTGTGATTATTGTTCCTCGTATTCTACATCCGTGAGGTCCTTACAATTGGACAGTCAATCGTTGAAGCATGTTTGAGTAAACACTAACACCGCTCTAACCACAACATCCCGCGGGGCCCCGGGGGCCACTGTGTGAACGGTGCACTGTCACCGTCTTGACACTTCCCATGCCTCATTCACGCAACAAAATAACTTTCATTATTGTTATTCAAACGTTTTCATGATCGCTAAGCTACGGTGACAAATTCTACAAGATATTACTTTTCTATTACATTTTTCACTCAACATCTAATAAAATAATATAAAAAAATTTACAAAACATGTTAGGTGCTGCGGAACATATTAATCGGCATAATGACACGTAATCTCGCATAGATAGTTACGTATGGATACGATCTTCGAATATGTTCAGAGGATACTAGTATATACAACAATGGGTTCACCAGTAAACAATAAAAGCGAGTCGGAACGACCGCCGGTAGAGGCCGGTAGAGCGGATGTTCCCTTGATGCTTGTTTGTGCTTGCTTGCTTGTGTATACCCTGTTCCATAATCACACATATTTTTTTGAAAAGAAAGTATTGTCACGTAGTCACTGACATAGTGGCATGCCCGATACCCAAAATATGTGACATACTTAAGTAAAAAATATTATTATATCTTGTTGTATTATTCTAACCTCTTAACATATATTATACCACTGATCAGAAAGCGAAATATTATACAACATCACTGTTCAACAAACAAACATTCTAAAAGCAAGATAGTCAAATTGGGACGGCACCAGGATGCTTTTTTAAAAAGAAACGCAAGAGACTTTTAGACGTCTATTCAATGCAAGAGCCAACTTAATTCTAACTTAATTCTAGACATCTCTGCCGTCACCGGACACAGAAGACCACCCGCGTTATCGCATCATACGCCTCGTGTGAATGCAACGCAGCAAGATATGGTTGTCATTAGTCAGCACGTATGGTGATCGTGTGGGGTTCTGGTCGCATGACTCCTCCCTCCTCAGATTCGAAATTATCCTGAATTGGAGAATTTCGAATTGTACACTTATAACCCATTTTTACTAGTCTAACATATAAAATAACTAATCCGCTAACTGCAATAATCACATATAGTATGATCGTCCAAACACTGACACTATAGATTTTAACTTCACTTATTTCACTTGAGTCAATGCTTTTTATGGAGTTAATCTTCAATTGAACCGTTTTCAAATCCATACTTTCTAGTACCACAGGATTTCCTCTTTCCGTATGTACTTCACTTATATGAGGTAGGTTGACAATAGGCAGTCTGGCATATTCTACGTTTTCCAATTGATGCGCTCGTAGTTTCAAAGAAAACTTATCTATTTTTATTTCACAGGTATCTTCCAGCGTAACTATGTACGTTCCTTGAATGAATTTCTGCTCTATTTCATTTGCGCAGACTTTTTGTATACGTTTCCGGTTTTTGGAATATACTATCCACCTATTAGGCTGTATGTGCTGAATAAGTGTATTGTCTATTTTTACTGGAACCAGGGTACAGGAACTCATATTTTTCGCGTATTTCATTAGATCGGAAATGCATTTGTCTTCAATAATTTGGGCAGTGCTGTCTTCAAAACACATGAAACTGGAGTCACCCAACGGCTTACATGGCTGCGATAGTGGCTCGGAGGTAAGTCCATTCACTAAAAGGTAAGGGTATTTAGGTAGGATGATGTAGGTATTGTGATCATGGAGTACAGGTATAGGATACAATTTGTAATATATATAGATCTCTTTACTAATCAACGGAACTTCCATTACAAATGTTAACTGATTTTCTTTGAGAAATGACTTCAGCCCAATACGCTGCTCAATTCTAACTAGGTTTTCATGGTTAGCCGGAAAAGGCAACTTGTCTGTTTGTTCAATCTTTTTAAGCTCAGTCAACAAAGTATTAGAATTGATAATTGATTGATGCAGAGTATTAAGTTTACAAAATGCTATAGCAGTTTCGACATCACTTAGTTTCAAAGAAATACTTTGGAAATTATGTAAAATCACAGAGTATAGATTTATTATCATATTGCTAGTAAAGTGTACATTTTCTGCCTTCAGTGCATTTTCTAGATTTTCTTGAATATTTTCCAATTTAACATTGAGCTGAATCACATTTTTCTTAATAGATTGTGTAATATTATAAAACCCTTCAACAACTTCGGAAACCAGCGTGACCTTTTTAATTTGATGATTCTGTTTTAACTGGATATCGTTAATTAGTTTGTCAAATTTGATTGCATCATCATTGTCTAAGTTTCCTGTAATGATTTTAATTATAGAGCCTAAAGGGTTAATTATACCTCTCTTTACCCTATAACTAGGGACTAATTGTTTGTACTTGGTGATAGTTTGGTTCATTACATATTCGGTTTGGATTTTAAAATTAGAGAACGTAATGGCTGTATACGATTCGTTATAAGTGGTGTCTATAATACTATTTAATTCTGAAAACTTCAAAATGTTAAGATTTAGATCTTCTGATATAAGGTTAAGGTCTAGTCTTTTAAGTAACGTCCAACTTTCAGTGCTGACGACCGCAGTTCCTTCTTTAATAGGTAAGACCCCGGGAATGCCCTCAAGTGACTGAAGTTGAAGGGCCTGGAGTTGGGTCACTGCCATCAGGACCAGCACCAGGTTTCGGGTGTTTCTGTGAAGGACGTTTGATATCTTTAATAGGGACTCTTACCTCGCGATTTTTGGCTGTAACAGTCACTACATTTCTATCAACTTCTCCTACAACAACACCTCGTTCATACCTGGGTTTGTCTTTACTCCTTCTCACATTTGTTCCTTTAAAGAAAACAACGTCATCGGGATTTATATGAAACTGTGTTTCTCCTCTCTTCTTCTCTATGGTATCTTCTTTTTTCCTAATCATTTTATCAGTTATATGTTTATATAAGAATTTAGTTCGTTTAACATGGTCGCTAATTAATACCTGCATGTATTTTTTATCTAAGTTTATATGGAATGGACTCTTAGCTTCCGTGTGTCCAAATACTACTTCAAAGGGCGTGAAACCCGTTACCGAATGGATGCTGTGGTTATAGGCTATAATGGCAAAAGTCATTACTGACGCTGCGTCAGTCAACTTTTGTTCGAACTTAGCGAGTCGGTATGTCTCAAGAAGAGTGGAGTGGAATCTTTCTATAAGACCCATAGAACTCGGGTTATTCGGTGTACCTAGATGTAGTTCGACCTTATAAAACGTTAATAGCTCTTTTATGAGCGCGTTGTTAAATTCTGAGCCTGAATCAGCACTTATTTTATTAGGTGTTCCATAAAGGGAAAAATACTTAATCAAAGCTCTTACAACTTCTGGTGCAGATAAATTAGATACCTCGAATGCTTGACCTAATTTACTGAATGCATCTATAATAGTAAGGAATTATTTCCCTTCTATTTTGAATATGTCAATGAATAATTCCTCAAAAGGTCGGTTCTGAGTTTGTGTGAGCTGTAATGCGGGTTTAAATGGTTTTCTATCGTATTTAAATTTTTTGCAAGCCTCACATGCGTTTATTACCGCAGCTACGGTAATATCCATGTTGTGCCAATAATAAGTTCTTTTTATATGCGATACTGTTTCTTTAATACCGCGGTGGCAGTTCTTGCCAATGTGGTACTTTTGTATAATTTCTTTTTGTTCGTCTTCGTTTTCTACGTTAACTACCCGTTCAGTGCATTCAAAAATATTAACTGTACCCTTTTTGAATAGAGTTATTACTGCTTCTGTAAACGCTGCCCTATGATGTTGTAATTTTATTTCGTATATATTTCTTTAGGAAGTCTCGTATAAGGTCAGGTCTATTTAAAGGCATGTGTACTTCTAAAATTCTTTGCCTTTTGTTTGAGATATCCTTAATTGCAGTTTCATCCCTAAACCACGTGTATACCAATATCTGGTTCGGCTTTGTGTCGACCGCTTCTTTTAAAATAGAGATTCCTACCGAGTCAGTGTTACGTTCAGAGTGCACAGTCTCGGAACCTAAATGAATCGACTCTGATTCTGATGCTGTAATTGTTCCACTAGAAGGTGATGGAAGGTGATTTGAACCATGTTCAGATATGCTGATTGTGCTTTCTAAATCAGAGACAGTTAGAGTTTTTTCTGAATCAGAAGAGAGAGCGATCGGAGATTTTGGTTGTACTTTCTTTGTCTTCTTTCTGTTTCCTAACTCGATTATTTCATTAGTTAAGCTATCACAATGTCTTTGCAATTCCATTTCACTTTGGTCTACATTTACTTGTATAGAACTGTCATCGTTAGCGGCTTTTCCTATTGCATTTATTTTAACCCTAGAGAGTGCGTCTGCGTTTGTATTTTGGCGTCCGTTTTTATACACAACTTCATAATCGTATTCGGCGAGTCTTAGGCGCCATCGAGTGATCTTACTACTCGGCTCCTCGAATGAACTGAGCCAAGCTAACGGTCTATGGTCGGTATATATAGTGAACCGTTTACCGTAAAGATATGGGCGAAAATGCTTAACAGCCCATATAATTGCGAGAGCCTCTTTCTCGACGGTGCTATACCTACTCTCGGCATCGTTCAATGTCCGCGAGGCATAAGCAATAGGTCGATCACTACCAACTGTACCCTGTGATAAGACGGCTCCGATAGCAAAATCAGAGGCATCCGTTGTCAAGATAAACCGTTTATCGAAATCTGGGAACTGCAATAGAGGTGCATTTGTAAGCAACTCCTTGCATTTCTCAAACGCTTCAATATAGTCTCTATCAATAACTATCTTATGGTGTTTCCTTAAGCATACAGTTAAGGGTCTAGTTAGTTTAGCGAAGTCCTTAATAAACTTTCGATAATAGCCCACTAACCCTAAGAAACTTTTGATTTCTGTTTGGGTCCTAGGTAATGGGAAATTAATGACAGCGTCGATCTTATCCGTGTTGGGTTTTAACCCATCCTTAGTTATAGAATGTCCCAAGTAAAGCACTTCCTTACGAAGGAATTCGGACTTATCTAGTTGAACTTTTAGGTTTGTTTGTCTTAAGCGATCGAAAATCTTACGCAGCTTATCCACGTGTTCCTGGAGGCTGGAGGAAAAGATGATGATGTCATCTAAATATACTAGACAGTGTATCCCTTGGAGACCTCGCAGGATACTATCCATGGCTCGTTGGAATGTAGCCGGGGCTGTCTTGAGCCCAAAGGGCATACGTAAGAATTCAAAATGGCCTGCCTGGGAGCTAAACGCGGTTTTCGGTCTGTCCTTCTTGTCAATTTCAATTTGGTGGTACCCACTGGCCAGGTCTAAGGTAGTGAAGTAGGTCGATTTACCCAACTTATCGAATAGGTCCGATATATTAGGCAGTGGATACTTATCGTCTATGGTAATGTCATTCAACCGTCTAAAGTCAACGACCATGCGCCATTTCGCTTCTCCAGAAGCATCCATTTTCTTGGGAACCAAGTGAACTGGAGCGTTCCATGGTGAATGTGATTCTTGGATTACATTGTCTCTCAGTAATTTGTCTACCTGTTTGTTAATCTCATCATTCACTGTATGTGGTTGTCGGTAAGGTCTCACGAAAATAGGGTCTTCGTTCGTCGTTCTTATTTGGTGCTTAACTTTATTGGTGAACGACAACGGGACCTTGTCGCAATAAAATATGTCTCGGTACTCTAAACACAACATACTTATTGCATCCATTTCTTCTGGATTCATGTGGTCAAGTCTCAGCTTTCCTAAATTTTCCACTAAATAATCGTCAATCTCTAAGTCATTGTCAGTGATAACGTTTAAGTCACATACTTGAGGTTTGAATGGGGTTATGTTAATCAGTTGATTAATTTTAAGTTTAACTGGTCTCTCCAATGAATTTTGTATAACTGTATATGTGTGTCCATTGACACAGTTAACTAATGCACACGGCATTCTGACGCCATCTTCAAATTCTCTAAAATCCATAATACCTGTTCCATTCTGCATAGTTGTCGGTAGTCTTACGCGAGTTTCAGTTCGCGGTTCCAATTGTAAGTTTAGTTGCGGGTTATATATAAATGGTATAGCCGTATCACGAGTATGTATCATTTGATTTTTCATATCTATGTTAGCATCAATTTGCGCCAACAGATCGGAACCAATAAGTCCATCGTAGTCTTTGTCTACTTCGTATATATAAAATGTATGTTGTTGGTTACTTTTAAACGACTTCAAAAGTGGGATGTGGATTGCTTCTCCATGGGCACTTCGGCCATGAGTACTTACTACTTCGAACGGAACTGAGAACTTATACTCCTTAAAGTACTCATCAACCTTATGGGGGCTTATAAATGATCGTGAACTACCAGTGTCAATCATGAATTTTGCGTTTATTTCAGGTAATCTAATGTAGGGTAGTTTAGCAAAGTTATCGCAATTAATATTTATTATTTCGGATTGTCCGTGTCCGAGGCTGGTTTGTAAAAATTTTCATCGTTGTTTGTCTCGTCATAGGTCTCGGGCATGTCAACGGTGTAATCGGCTTGTTCATAGTAATTGTCATAGTCGTAATAGTCATAGTTGTCACTATACACTTCTAATTCATTGTGGAATACAGCGTTAGGTCGTGCCGCAGGCAATGCTGTACGCATTGTGACGTCTGTGTTGTCAAGTTTAGATTGGGATGGTATTCCGAATTTAAATTGGTTTGGTTGTTGCTGGTGGAACGCCTGCCTAGGTGGTGTTTGACCAAAAGTGGGTCGATAACCTTGAGGTCCTGGTATGTTGGGTCTGTACCCTTGTGGAGTACCATGCCTAATTCCTTGATGAGGAATACCAAATTTGAAATTCTGATTAGGTTGTTGGAACTGTTGTTGTAGCTGTGGTCTATAACCTGAATTGTGAGGTACTCCGAATTTGAACTGCGGAGCCTGTTGTGCCCCATAGTTTGGATTTTGTGGGACGTTGGGCTTGAATTGGTTAGGAATACCAAATCTAAAACCTCCTTGCTGCTGAGGAGTGCTATTGGCCGAGAAGTATGGTTTTAAACCAAATTTTTCGACGTACGGATTGTGAGAAGATGATGGTTGTGGTTTATTTGTACCTATTCGCAGCATCTTATTTCGAGCATTGTACTGAAATTGGAAATTTACTTCTTCCAGCACCATACTCACTGCTTCTTCTAGAGTTCCGCTACCCTTAAGCCTAACAATGCGTATTAAATCCTCAGGAAGGTTATAGAGGAATACGTTAAGGGCCATATTGTCATAAATTGTGATCTTACTTTTCCTAACATTGTTATCTGATATCATATTAACCTTTGCTATTAATGTACTCTTAACCTGCTGGATTCTATTGCAGAAGTCTAGATATGACTCGTTATGGTTAATTTTTAAGGTCTCCAGTTCAATGGCAATGCATTCTTCTGAACGCGGGTCTCCGAAATGTTGAGTTAAAACGGCTTTCAACTCGACCCAAGACTCTATATCCTGTCTTTCACTTATGAGGTGAGCGGCTTTGCCAGTAAGCTTACTGGTAAGAACGTGAAACACATACAACTCTTGGGCTGGGTTGGTTCCATGTACAAAACAACTAATCACATATTCGCATTTCTTTATATAAAGATTTAGTAATTTTTCATCCCCGTCAAATTTAGGGATGATCGAAGACATCTCTATCGGCACAGATTGGATTTTAGTAGTACTAGCTTCCGTCATTTTAAAAGTTTAAAGAATACACTTTTACACAAATTAAAATTAATATATAGTCGTCTAAGTATGTAAATCAATCAAAGCTAGACAATAAATCTAAAATGTCACGGTTTCAAAATTGTTCTATATTCTCAATTATAATAATATTTCTCGTCAATATGCTAAACTAAATATACTTTTGTAAAGATTATATAATTATATTATATTATACTACGATATATAACTGTCAATTTTAGTACAATTATAATACGAGTAATACTTCTCGATCGAAGTCAATATGCTATACTAAAATACTTATGTAAACTAAAGATATATAATTGTCAATTCTAGTACAATTATACCGAAAATCAGTTAACGCAAATTAAATTAGGCAATTTCTAGACCTAAAATACAGTATAACAGATTTTATGGATTGGATAAGATAGGGAAACAAGGAATAGTGAAGTGAACTACTCACAAGCCACACATCTCCTCTCCTGAGAATCAGCTGCTCCTTCACCCTGGATTGCGCGTCGCGGGAGACTTATTTGTTTGTTCGTCAGGATACTCGAACCACTTTCACCGTACTTGTACGCACCAAAACCGATTTATGGGCCTTTACTAAGCGTAAGCACGGCAGTAGGACAATGCGAGTATCCTACCGGCTGCGCCAGTCAAATTGGGACGGCACCAGGATGCTTTTTTAAAAAGAAACGCAAGAGACTTTTAGACGTCTATTCAATGCAAGAGCCAACTTAATTCTAACTTAATTCTAGACATCTCTGCCGTCACCGGACACAGAAGACCACCCGCGTTATCGCATCATACGCCTCGTGTGAATGCAACGCAGCAAGATATGGTTGTCATTAGTCAGCACGTATGGTGATCGTGTGGGGTTCTGGTCGCATGACTAGATAGCTTTAGCGAATCTAATAAAACATTAAAATACATCAGGTACTTTTTTTGTGATTGAGTAATCACCTTATAAATTATTATGACAATTGTGAACAAATGTCTGATACAAACCCCGGCTTGTTGACAGTTATGATATATCTCCTGCCAATATGATCAATTATGGTATTGAAATGGCGCATCTTCCACTTTTATTGTGTGTCTGATACAGCGACGTAAACTAAGTGTGGCCGCGGTACTTAAACGTTATCTCTCCAATATTGTGGCTCGGCCCTGCCCTTGTAATCATGACCTATGTTCGCGCCGAACCATTGCGAGCCCGCGGGCCCCGCGCCGCGCCGCGCCGCGCCGCACCGAACTAACGCCCGCGTGTGCAGACACCGGACTGAGTGCACTAGCCCGACATCAACAAGCCGCCCAAGACAAGAAGCGGAAAGTAAGCGACAGTGTACTTCCTGTCTCTGGAAGGTTAGTTAAGCTTGCCCGGTGCGACCATCCCCCCGCGCTATACCCCACTGGACCGGGACGGCCTGTTTTCTGGCCGAGCGCTGGCCCTCACTGGACCGGGAGGACCTGTGTCCGGGCCGAGCGCTGGCCCTCACTACACTACACGAGCACAGCCTAGATACGGTCGCGCGGTATGTAAATAAGTACGTAATTCCTAGGTATTTCCATTTCATCTAAGCACCTTAATACTAGTTTTGTGATTGGAAATATATGTTTTATTTAACAGATGAAATTAGTATTGAATGAAATGAGAAGTTTTTCACTAATCCCCCCCTGATCGACAACTAATCGATTCGATATTGTTCTCAATATCGAGAACAGTTTTAAACCGACTTCGAAAAAAGAGGAGGTTCTCAATTCTACCCCTAGGGTTTTTAATGTTTGTTACTTCAGAAGTTTCGAGTGGACGAACCGATTTTGATGATTCTTTTTTATTTTGAAATCTTCCCGTGTGCCCATTTAAATTTCATCGAAATCGTCAATTAAAAGGATATAATAAATAATCTCAAAATAAAAAAAATAAAATTGGTTGTCTGTAAAGTCGGTTTACGGACGATAGATTTACGTGATGTCATAATCATTTATGACTTTGACTGACTTTGACTTTGATTATTTTATGTAATACAAAACTCAGGTGGAACGTTACGCGGAACGTTACTATTTTTCATGAGTGTTGCTGGTATTCATCAATTTATAAAACGTTATCACGTCAAAATATTATGTATAATAATATAAATCTTAGTTTTTAAATAACAAAAAGGATCATCAAAGTCGGTTCACCCAGTCGAAAGTTCTGAAGTACCTAACAAACATTTTAAAAAAGTTCGTCGTGTTGAGAAACTTCCCTTAACCAATTAAGTTAATAACATTTATTTAAAATCATGGCTGCACCTTCGAATGCTACGCCACTGACCTATGCGTAAGAATGTAGACATAGTTATAAATTCATAAAAAACCGGACTTACGATTAAAATATTGTGTAATCGACGTACCTGGGTAGCGGAGCACAATGTTAATGTTGGAGCCCGAACCGTACTGAGTGTAGTAGTGTAGTACCGGGTCTAGCTCGCAGGTCGCGGCGTGTCGCACGACACGGCGCGCCCGGTGTGGGTCGTGCGCTCGTGCGGCGTCCGTCGTCGTCGGTATCTGTGCACGCTCGGGATTATCTGTCATGCGAGCTATCGGCTCAACACGAGTGTTATAGATCGCCGCGATATCTCTCCATTTGGAACACAAAACGGATCGGTAGACGTGTCTGTCACCAGTGCACCTCCACCTCCACCGCCACCTCCACTCCGCGCCTGCGCTACTCCGACACGCGCGCCCAACAATCGTCATGTTCCAAATGCTATCTGTGTCTGCTTTTTTAGAATTCCGTCCTAATGACACACACTTACTTCTAGCGTACATTTTGTATGCTATCGTATTGTTAACCCACTATCAAAGACAAGCAGTCGTATGGCTAAGAGTTTGCTCATCACGGCGATTTGTCCTCAGAGAATTGTAGATTTGTCTTGGCGATGGTTCCCCCCTTGTTACTTGAACGAACACGGTGCTGTATAATTCTTCTACTTCTTCTTGCCCTTATCTCACACCTGGTGGGTCGGCACAACATGTTTTCCTCTTCCATTCTCTTCTATCATTGGTCGTCTCGGTGCTCACACCTTTCATACACAAATCATTCCTCACACAGTCCATCCATACGTTCTTCTGCCTTCCTCTACCTCTATATCCATCCACATTCATGTTAAGAACTCTTTTTGTTATATGTTTTTTATCCCTGCTCATGACATGCCCACACCGAGCCGATCTATTCGCTATCAACTTATCGTTCACCGGTGCAACTTTCAAGCTTCCTGTGATGGTACTCATCCTGTATAATTGATGAAGAATATGTTAACACCTGGGCTGCGCTCGGCAGCCGCTTCGGCCGAATATTTGATCGATCTCCCACGAACGGCTACTCCATAGTATCTCACAGAAGAAGGAGTCACTTACATTAATAATGGATCACGCGATAGAATTACTACTAAGTACCTACATATATGTCACTTTTGACAGCATATCGAGAATTAAGTTATTGGAAAGATTTAATGTTCGTCAAAATGTATTTAAATTGTTAGTATTTGGAGTTCCAGCCCAATTATCTATCAGTGTCAACCGCCTGGATGCTCAGTCATTAGTGCTCAAATGGGGAAACACCCCATAAAATAAGTTTCGTGTAATATTTTTTGTGTATGTAACTAAAACCAAAATAATGAATTGTATATGACGTATAGTGTGTACTACCAACCACTACTCACGCCACTGTGTGCCATTCGGGGTGCCGATTCTCCTATTTATGCAGACAAACAATTCATAAGCAATGCAATAGTGAAAGAAGCGTAATCATAAATAAACTGGTATTCCGCTTAAATAATAATTGCATCTCGTTTGCATTGCGGTAGAAATTAGATCTGTCTGAATTAGATAGTATCCATTTCAATTATACTCCAAGTAGAATAGCCAAACTAGAAAAAACTACAATTCATTAACAATATATGAGCAATGTGTTAGTAGAATTGATACCCTGGACTATATTATACATCTTCGTCAAATGTCATTCAGATCTGTCTTCAGCCTTTCTGGTTCTGGCTCATTCGAGTAACAGCCATGTAACAGAGACCCAAATAACACTCGTAGGGAATGATTCCAGTACTGTCGAGACATGTTGTAGGAAGAAGTGCCGATTAATCGTTTACACGGTGGGAACATCGATACAAACAGCTGTTTTGTTACAAATACCACCTCATTCTGATTCGGTTATCTTATCTGACAATAATTAAAGCGCGTGAGTTACACATGCAGTATAAAACAAGGCACGCTTCGAGTGTCGGCCGTCATTGGGTATCCGACGAGCGCGGGGCTGACTGTTACCGAGGAGTCCCGCCCCCCTGTCCCCCCTGTCCCCCGCTGGAACATTAGCGCCGGTTTCGCGGTTGCAGACTCGACGAGCGAGATAAGGAGGAGCGTCCGTGTCTGAGTCCAGAATCGGAGAGCGATACCGGAGCGAAGATGTGGGGCGTACAGAGGCGCGTGTCGCTCGACGCGCTCATGGTGCTGTGGGGGCTCGGCACGTGGCTCGGCGTCAACGGGCTGTACGTGCAGCTGCCGCTGCTCGTGGAGCGGCTGCCCGAGGGCTGGGCGCTGCCCTCCTCCATGGTGCTCGCCATCCAGCTCGCCAACGTGGGCCTGCTCGCGTACGCGGCGCTCAAGCGGTTCGCGCCGCGTATCCCCGACGCGTACTTCATCTACGCGCTGCTCGCCATCGGCACGCTCGCGCTCGTGCTGAACGCGTTCCTGTACGAGGTGACGACGCTCGTCGGCGGGCGGGAGCGCTCGCTCGCCTACCTCGCGCTCACGTTCTTCGCGGCGCTCGTCGGCTGCACGAGCTCGGTGCTCTTCTATCCGTATCTGCGCCACTTCCGCGACGTGTATCTCACCACGTACCTGGTCGGCGAGGGCCTCAGCGGGTTCGTGCCGAGCCTGCTCGCTCTAGTCCAGGGCGTCGGCGGCGAGCCCGAGTGCGTCCCCTCCGAGGACGGCACGGCCGCGTTCCCCGTGTACCCCCCGCCGCGGTTCGACCCGACCGTATTCCTGCTGCTGCTGGGTGCGATGTCCGCGTCGTCGCTCGCCAGCTTCGTCGCGATCAACCTGTACGGCGGGTTCGACTCGGAGCGCGTCGCTCCGGGCGCGGCCGCCAAGGACGAGGAGGCGACGCGGCCGCGCGAGTCGCTGGTACGGGGGCGCTGGATGGGCGTGCTCGCGCTGATGGCGGTGCTGAACGCGCTGAGCAACGGCGTGCTGCCCTCGATCCAGACGTACTCGTGCATGCCGTACGGCACGCGCGCGTACCACCTGGCGGTCACGCTGGGCGCGATGGCTAACCCGGCGGCGTGCCTGGCGGGCGTGTGGCTGGCCCCGATGGCGGCGCGCGCGCTGGCCGCGCTGCTGCTGGCGGTCGCGGCGCCGCTCGGCTACATCCTGGCCACGGCGCTGCTCAGCCCCGCGCCGCCGCTCCTAGCCACCGCAGGGGGCGAGGCGCTCATCGTGAGTATATGCACTTTGGTGTTTATTAGTATAGTTATGCTTACGTTTTATGGAGGCCAATCGTTCGATCTTCCTTGTTGGTCACATACCTACTTTTGCCCGCATAAGCCTGGATAAAAAGTAGCCTACGACATCGTCTATGCAATAATCTGCATATCTACCAGATTTCATCAAAATTCGTATAGCCGTTTTAGCGAGATTGAATAACGAACGACGAAACTCACTTTCGCATTTATAATATTAGTAGGATATTAACTGAATCCCCCGAATGTTATCCACCAAGTAGGGAGCTTGTGCACGAGACCAAGGTCGAGTCGAGCCACGCGAGCCTTACAGCCGCGCTCGGCTGGATGCGTGCCGCTTCCCACCGGTCCTTGTGGAGACCGATCGGGAGGCGTATGTGCAGCTGTGCACGTCTCATGGCTGACGTGATGATGATGATGGCGACCCGAAATAATTTATATGAAATAAATACCCACTGATGACTGTAACATCTATACCGGATACTTTGTTGCACTGGAGTAGTGTTTTATGCTGACGTCATCGGTCGCGGGTGGCGCGAGATCAAGGGCACGCTTCTTGCGGCAGGTGGCGTCGTGGGTGGTGGTGCAGGGCGGCGTGGCGTACGCGCGCATGTGGGTGTACGGGTGGGCGCGCAGCGGGGGCGCGCGGGGCATGCGCGCCTGCGGGGCCGCCACGCAGGTGGGCTCGGCGGTGGGCTCGGCGCTGCTCTTCTTCCTCGTCAACTACACCGGCCTGTTCGTGGACGCGGACGCCTGTCCGGCGCCGCTCGCCGTGTAGTAGCGGCCTCGGTGCGGTGGGTGAACCTAGGCTGCGGAAGAGACAGTAGTGAGAGCTAGCTCGCTCCCGAGTTCTGGCTGTGACCGTATTCGTGACTGAAAAAATTCGGCTTTCGTCGAATCATACGTGAGTTTACTGACACTGTCAGCGTGAGAGACACCGTCTCTCACGCTGACGGACGTTCGCGCAGAGGTCTCAACCATTCTTAATTATCATTATCTCTGACTTAATATACTCAATCACTCTCATTGAGCCAGCTCTGGCCCTATCGGATTTGTTAAATATATCGCGTGCACCTTTAGCCTTCACTTTAGTTAAAACTTAAGCGTTCGGTGAAGGGGATTTTTTAGGATTAATTATAGTAAATGGTTTAGTGTTAAGTGTAGGCGCACATACACCGGGGGGGGGGGGGGGAACGTCCGTACTACGCGATACTTATCTCGTGCTTGACCATGTTGTGCTCCTTAGAGCATTATAACTTCAATTATTCCACTTTATTTAGGGGGGTTCTATTTGCTCGGGTGTGCCGGATGCTCTGCGACATTTGCACCAGTGTGGTGCTCTCAGATACCACATACAGAATTTTCGGCACATTGTATTTTATTCTGTGCACATGGAAACTCGTGTGTATACATTTCTGATAAAGTTTCGAAAAATACGAGGCTATGAGTGTGAATGTGTTTGTAATATGTACTTTGGTTATTGATAAAAACGCTGCGCGCCATAATTTAATATAGCTCAAAAAGCACGAGATTTCACTAGACGATATTGACTACGTGATGAAAACCTAAACCCTCCCCCCGCTCTCCTGAGCAAGCGTGGTATTTGTAGCCCCCTCCCCCCTCTGAGGGTGACGCGGTGTGGGTGCGTTCCCCGGGTACCGATGGCGCGTTGTTAGGAACACTCGCGCGTGCGCACTCTGCTGTGTAACACGAACGTGCACCAGCTCGGGTAATCGTCATGTGGCGTTTCAGAAACGTGCGATCCTTTAATGTGCTGACATATAGATGTTTTTATATATTTATTTCAGAAGTGTTATATTATATTGTTTGGTAGTTCCTAATGCTTTTGTAAACAGTTAAATGATTTCACAAAGCTGAGTGAGCATACAGGTAACCGTAGGTGTTCTGTGATACGAGAGTTGGTTCGTGCACGAGTGCGACTCCCGAACCAAACAAAACTCTATTTATGCTGCCTCAAAGGTGAAACTGAGGTCGAGAGGGGACCTAATAAGAGTATTGATATTATTGAGACTCCACCCCCATGAGTGAAGCATGCAAGGACGCGGGGGGCGGGGGGTGAGGTCTCTGGCGCTCGTGAACTCATAATCCACGAATCTATAGTGGATATTCGTGGATTATGAGTTCACGAGCGGTGTGACACAGCACAGGCAAAACAAACATCCATTTTGTTATGTTAATGAATTTATGAATTATATTTTTTTATGGGTTAAGACAAGAAATTTAGTAATAATTATTTAAATTAGGGTATTTTCTAACTTTAATTAGTATTGTATTGCACGATGATTGATGAGATGACACACGTATTGTGTGTCGAACCGTTGTATGTTAATGTCTAGTGTTTAACAAGTACTTACCTTATTTAATTGACATGTAAAGTGGCATAGGTACCTAATATAACGTGTAATTGTTATATATAGATCATAGTGAATAATCTAATGGAACTACGTAGAAATCCCAGATTTCAAATAAAACTAGAATTATCGAACTAAGTTCTGAGGTAATGTATAAAAGTCAATGTAATTGCGAGTCTCCGCCTTTTTAGGAAGTCGGTTGAGAAAATGCGAATACAAATGTCACCACAAACATACACACAACAGTTAGCCTAGGTATATAACGGCCACAGTGTCGAGATGTCAGCTCGTATTTGTTGGGTGCCACTGTAGCGGTTCTAGACATTGACGCGGGTCGCGGTCGCGGCTGCTGCCTAATTGTATAATCTAGTTAAACGTGAAGTCCTAGTGTTAAACGCGATACGGAAATAACGAACATTTGTATTTGTTTTCTATCAAGAACATTTAATGTGGCTCTGTTTTTAACAATATTAAGTCTGGCGTATGCAGGGTCACTGGTAACTTCGGCTAAACGTGTTAAAGGTGAATTGGCTACATTAATTGTAATGTAACAAACCGACTAGGACTCACGTGGTAAATTGTAATTTGTTACATTACAATAATGGAAGAAACTCGCGATAGTTTTCAGACTCAAATGGCTACATTAAGACTAAAACGTTTATCGTAGTACTTTCACTATTCCACTAATGTTTGTTTCTCAAACATTAAATCAAATCTGCCTCAGCTCCGGCCGAACTGTAATGTATGAATAATGTTTTTTATCATAAATTATGTATAAATCATCTGTCAATTGAATTGTACAATCAGTATATTCTTATTATGTGTGAATGCAGAACCTGCTAACAGAAATGTTAAAACACGTATTTTTGTTGTTACGTTTTTTAAGGACGACACCAATGATGTTTTACTAAAGATGAGGTATATTGATACTGCGCGGTGCTCAGATTTTGTTCCTTTACGACATAAACATGCTTACTGCGACAGATAATACGGTACAAATAATATAGAAAAGGATAGCTATATGTTTAGACTTGCGCTTGAAATACGCGTCGTAATCAAAATTACTACAATTGACTTAATTTTGCCGCCTCAGTTTCCGCGCGCTTGTGCGACATCTACCTCACATAATATCATTGGACGACAGTTTTGTTTAATGACACCTAGTCTGAATATATATAATACATTTAGATGAAGTGTTATTTAGTAAGTACTCTTTATGTATATATATGTCAGGTTATACCAGCGCACGACGCGGTGCGGTGTAGAGTCGTAGACATTACACAGATCGATTCTATTACAGTATCTCCGCTCTCGGACGCTCGATACTCTACTATATTTATAGGTTCCGAACTCGTTGAGGTTTTGTGTATCCGAACATTAATCATATAAATAAAATATTGTTCGCCGATATAGTTGTAACAAGTAACTGAAGTACTTAATGAGTGGAATGAGGTTAACAATTTAAAAATGAAACGCGTAATAAATCTCTTACGATGTTTTATTGAACCATCGATGGTCGAGCAGGCACAAGGCGGCGCGGGCGGGGCCCACCGCAGCGCACGCGCACGCGCACGCCTCCCACTTCAGTCAGTGCGCTTTCGTATCTCGCAAATTGGTGTGGCCTTCGCAATTTTTTGCGCAAGTATAGAAAAAAGAAAAGAAAGACATTTTATCTTTATTATATATTTATAGTTGAGTGATTTTATACAAATTTAATAAATGTAATTGATATTAACGATGTTCGGGGCTCATTCGCAACTGTCCGGCGCGCGCTATAACGGCCGTAGGTACAGGTACCCACAGGTCCACAAGTGCTACATAATATAGTGGCGCAGAAAGTTGAAATTATGCGAATGTCGAACAAACGGCTGTGTCGAGTAGAAATATGTACGGGTTATTACATTGTTTAGATCTCGCTTCTGCCACGGTTTTAGAAATGTGCGAGAGCTGAGAGAGTAGAAAGCTAGCTGCGCTGGAAACCGCTCAGTTGCTGCGGATAATGCGGATTGCGCCAGAAGGAGACCGGTGTCAGGTGGCCAAATAGTTATAATAATGCGAATAGTCGGTCGCACAAGAAGCCAAATATTCCCAGGAAACGGGGATCTTAAGAAAGAAGAGCACGTCACCCTCTGACTGAGCTGTGACTGAACGACCACGAAAGCTGACAGAACGAGGCCATCGTTTCCAGTGAGCTGCGGTCACAAACTTAAATAGTGTGCTGGCCACAGTCGCGTCGCGAGGTACTTCATTTGAATCCCTTTTATCCCTGAACGTCATTCAGACGTTAGACAAAGATGTTGTACAGGGTGAGAGACGACGACTGACACGTTAGTTAATTGTAAAAAGCCAATACAATATGGAAGATGTGCGAGCAACGAGAAAGTTGTATGTACCTACCAACCACGGTGGCTGCGATAATGATCATAATGTACCTACCAACCACGGTGGCTGCGATAATGATCATAATGTACCTACCAACCACGGTGGCTGCGATAATGATCATAATGTACCTACCAACCACGGTGGCTGCGATAATGATCATAATGTACCTACCAACCACGGTGGCTGCGATAATGATCATAATGTACCTACCAACCACGGTGGCTGCGATAATGATCATAATGTACCTACCAACCACGGTGGCTGCGATAATGATCATATTGTGATTACCTTTTTCACTTGCCGGTGCCGCCAAAACAAAACAATCTACCTATGTGACATTGTATTGTTTGGGCGGCAGGTAAATGTCGCATCACATAAGTTTGTATGTATGTGTATTGTCCTGGGTCGAACGCATTCCCTCCGCGGCCGGGCCTGGAGTAGCTCACAAGCCAGTGCAATATTGTAGCGACTCGCCGCTTGCTCTCCGGCTGTGATCTGGATAGGACCGGCGCGGGCGCGGGCGCAGCGTCATGTACCTACTCTACATATACCTAGGTACTGACTGTAAATGTACATTAAGCAAGATTATGGAAGAATATAACTTTTCCAATGTTCGCCGTTGTTTCAATACATACCTACCGAACCTACAGAATTGTATAAAGATTTAGTATGAATTAAATGAATATTGTCAAAACTAGATGTAACCATTTTATATTTATGTACAATGAAAAAAAATTAAAACAAAAACAAAAGAAAGTCAAAAAATGAAGGAAAGGAAAAAGAAGAAAGAAAAAAAACAAAAGAAGAAAAAAAGGGCTAATCAAAACTGTTTTAAAGTAATGTAGGTAATTCCCGTTCCATTACCTTTTTCCCTGTTCCCCTGTTCGACTTTTATGAGCCCGAACCGTCTCTAACACAGCAAATTGAGTGTCTTAAGGTGTGTCCGCTGCAAAACGACTCTGACCTAATGTCAGAGGAAAACCGGTATGTACATCCAAAAAAAAAAAAAACATACCTACCTGTACCTACCGACACCATTCTGTGATCTGCCTTCTAACGAAATCGTCTACACTTAGGAACCTGTTTTGATAACATTTAAAAAACCTATCATTTTTTTTAATTCATGCGTATCCAACAGCTGTATAAATGCTTTGTTTCTCGTCGACGCCGCGCGCCGGCGCGTCCTGAGGTCGAGCGACTCAAATAGCGCTTAGTAACAGTAGGTATAATTTGGAATTGATCATTGTAACCTACTCAAAAAGTTATACCTTAATATAAAAAATACTTGATTGTCTCGCAGCCGTTCGCCCCCTCTTACCTAAGTTAGTTGTTTCGCCCCCCGATCAAGGTGTGTCCTGTATAGGAACTATTGGATCCTTGACGTAAACACGTGCGAAGGTATTTGTAATATTTCTGCAATACCTACCTACTCGTGTGTCCCTTTACATAATATATATCATTTATGTCTAAAGAGGTTTTTTTGATTAAATATAAAAAAATAATAAACAAAAAAAACATAAAAAATTTCAACAAAATAATGGATTATTTGGACTCAGGAGTATCTATCCCGGAGCCCGGCCGTTGAGCCAACGGCTCCGGCCATTACGAGAGGCAACGTATGTACCTGCAAATTGTTGTTCGACGATCATCGTGTTTCAGTGATCAGAGACATGACTGCTGGGTCTCGCAGCCCAGGGTTTGAATCCCGACAGGGCAAATATTTATGCGATGAGCGTAGGTGTTTCGGATATTTGTGTGCGTTCATGACTCCCGCGATTCAGGGAATCTTAGTGCAGATATTTGTGTGAAAATAAATGTTAACTTTGTGCTTATTTACGTGTGTAGGTACCATTAGGTGAATGAAGATGCACAGTTAGGGGACCACTAGACCAGCCGCTTCCGGCGTCCGCGCCCGCGCCCGCGGGCTAGTAATAGTAAGTAATGAATTTGCTGAGTTCATTACTTACTGTTATTTCTGAATTATGTATATTTCCACCTCGTCAGCTTTACCATATTTAACACGTACACAATACAATATTAGTAGGTATGTATATATGTGTATGTATATAACAGCTCCAAACGCATGTCTTCTCTTTTTAAAGCATAATGTTATCACGGTCGCAATCCACTTTGGGCGTCGTTTAACATAGGTTTCGACCGTAAAGTTAGGGAAAAGTCACTCATATAAGTAGGAACATATCATCTGTTTAAGGCGTCATCTCGAAAATAGCATTCATGAACTTCATGTTAGTAGATACCTATTTGACATGAATAATGAAGGTACATTCCCTGCGCCAGCAGCTTTATTATTTGTCGGTCAGCGCTCAGAAGGGATGAAACCGAACAGAGAAAGAAAGCGGGTCCAGGTGTGAGCGTCACACTGCAAGCGACATGAAAACATCAAATATTATATACTTATACGTAGGTACAGCCGTGGTGGTACCGGCCTAGAATAGTACTCCCCCATCTCTTCCCGCGGGTGCCGTAAGAGTCGGCTAAGGGACCACGTACCAGAAGGTGGGCAGCAGCGCCTTCTGAGGATTGGAAATTATACTGCGCTCGCCAACCCGCCTGCCAAGCGAGGCGAGTATTGGCAAATCCCCCCTTTATGGGGGAGGCATATGTCCAGCAGTGGACGCACATAGCTGAGAGAAGAAGATACGTAGGTAGGTATATACTCTGTGTAATGAACACATTCGCAATTTCAAATATTGTTCGTGATAAGGACTCTTTGTTAGAAGATTAATTATGTAGAAACTTTGTTTGAGTAGAAGTTGTTGTTGTACCGGCGCTGGAGGCGAGTGATGCAGTAAGGAAGAGTTGGTGCGTCATCATATTGACGGCCACAACGAGTTGGTCTCAGGAGGTAGGTCTCCTTAGGTCGTGAACTTGTAATACGGCAAGTATAGCTAGCATGGCTATGAGCTGTGATAAAAAAAGACGTGTGGCACTCGGGGACTGCCGCGGTAAAGCTATTGCATAGCATTATTATCAACTTATGCAATTAATATATTAATAACTTATGCAGTAACGCCGATACGACCAATGCCACCTAGAGACGAGTTGTTGAACTAAACAGACAACCGTGATATTTCAAAAAAGTCATTAAAAGTTTTGCCATTCATCGATAGATGGCAAAACTAAAAAGTATCACCGCTGTGCCGGTCGGAGTGGGGGGTGTTAGGTTATTTTCGTAACGGAATTTCTGGATTCGGTCTCCACGCTCAAGGCCCGCCATAGAAGCTATGCAATAGCTTAGTAAGATATGTAATAATGAGATGGATGCGCCATCAAACAACTCGTCGGCACCCCTCGCCGCGTCCGGCTCCGCGGCCTCGCCGCAGCCAGATGTCTCCGCCCGCGTCTTCCGTTGCCGTTTTTGGCTCATCGCACGGTGTGGCGGGTCTTGTCAAACAATGGTGATCCGAGCCCCTTTCCTTGTGTTGTTATCACGCGTTGGGGTTATAAGGCAAGCGCACGTTTCTGTACGTTGTGTACTTGAAACCCCCTCTCTGGCGCGAACACCAAAAAAAATCGAATGCAAACATCTAAATATCTCCTATAAAATTGACAAAGTGCCCGTGAACTTACGTCATTTGACAATATTACCATTCTAGTAATGCCAAATAAATGAATAATCTAACAATAAAAGCATTTTATAAGTGGAACTGATTAGTGTCCAATCGGTTATACCTAGGTAACTACTCAGGTAGGAAGCGGTCTAGTTTACGGTTACAATCGCTTCGCAAACACGAGCCGGCCTTCTGATAACGACGCTGCTTGTTGGAATAGTTTAAGGAGAAACGGGTCTCGGTTAATTAGATATATCGCTAACTAATTACCTACCTACCTGTTTATGCTCAGCTACTAGATAACATTTACCTGCATTAACACTAATATGAGGCAAGTTTAAAAGTTTCACTCATTACAACAACGATTAATCGAATCCACGTGACCATGGTCACGCTTTTTATTTTAACAATGACCTAAGATTTATTGCCTATTATTCGTATTTATTCTCATAGCTAGTGACCATGAAACTGATTAATTTGGATGGTAGGTAACTATATTATATAGGTACTTATTCCTATTGATATAGTATACCTAATAAATCAGTCCAATACGTGCCCACTGCTGGGAGACCTTCCTCCCGGGAGGAGTTTTTAATAAACGTGCTCACATCATGACATGTGAGGCGCCGTCGATAAGTTATTTACCCTTGTGTTTTGTATAAGTAAGTAGCAAGCTAGGATGAAGGGACCCGCTGATGGATCCAGTAGATACTGAGTGTGGGCTCGGGGTCTCTTAACTACTGTTATTCTAACGACAACACAATTGACAACTAACACCGATGACTTGACGTAGGACGGTACCAACCAAACCAAGGTACCACGGTGAGTATTACCCAGGGACGAAGGTTAATACCGCGCAGGTAGCCCTCGCTACGGACTCTCCGTGGATCAGACTTCGCCTTAAATCATCGTGTTGGCTTACGTACCCGTAGTGAGTGTATAATAAGGGCTATATTAGCAGGTACCTAACTACTTACCTGAATAACTCTTGTTATAAAAGTTATGGATATGAGGAACTGGCAAGTAGTCTTCGTCAGCCAAGGCATTTGGTTTTTTTAAAAGCTTACGTTTGACCGCTGTCAATGGAGCTGACCAGTTTTATTGTGGCATTCTTTGTTTCCAAGAAAATATATATGTTGACAGCATTCGTTTGCTGGCGTCCTGGTAAGTTACTATTAACATTTAAATTTACACAATTTTAATTAACCTACTTTAAAAATAATTAATTCAATAATATTACATTAAAATTATCTTGTGTGCGCAAATGAGTAAGTATAGGCACGTAGGTACCGTAAACTACTACTCGCTTACACTTAGGTACCTAGGTACTTCTTAGCCCGCTGATTAGTGTTACCGTCCACGGACCACGGCATACCGCATACTTGGTCTCCTAATATTGATTGAGCCCAAATCGAACCACCGCACCGTAAAGCGATGGACACACTTCGGGAATTAGCCCCTCTCCAGCAGGAACCGCTACGGACGAAGGTACTAGCGACGTTAGCAATCTTAATCTAAAAATATATCCTATAGAATAGGAAAATGATTTCAAATCAAATAGCGAATTTCACACATTAAAAACAACGGAAAGAAGAGCCATATCTTTTTGAAAGTAGATTAAAACTAAAGAAAGATTCATATTGGTAGTCCAACAAAAAAAGATTCAAAACTCGAAAAAAATTTGATGAGCATGAGTATTATCTATTACTACTGATGTTCCCGCGAGATATGATTTTATTGACTTAATTGTTCTTCAATTAAGAGAAAAATACTAAATGAGTACCTACGAAAGTGAACTTTTGGCAACTGTGCCGCCATCTCTGTTTTAGTAATGTACTTTGTCACTATGAATAGTGGTGACGTTTCAATAATTTATTATTGTTTTGAATCTATAGTTTCGTTAGAGTTTACCTAGAGAGTTTGGTAAGTATTAGCAAAATATCCGTGTATTCTTGTATAGGTACCTATCTACTTATGAACATTCCATTTCGGAAGTAGATTGTTTTCACGAGTCGTCAGGGCCGGATTAAGTCTGCGCCCGGCCTGAAGCAAATTTTATCATAAGGACCATGATTTATTTTGATATTACTTTTGTTACATTTATTAACAATATCGACTTATTAAGTAAATCGTGTTCAATAATGAGGTGATTAGGAGTTTCTTGCGTCATCATGTTCCTCAACCTATTTATAACACGTTTTCAAGTTGAGAAAGATTGTTAAGACAAAGTAGGTAGTGCGCAAAGCAATTTCAAAGTTTAGGAAACAATATTGTAAATACATATAATAAAAGCTTGTACAACTAGAGTTCCAGAGTTGCGGTCAGAAAGCATTGATGCGCAGGCCTTCAAATTCACGTGGCCCGTAGCATTTGCTACCCTTGCTAAATGGTTAATCCGTCACTGCGACTCGTAATAGTGCCCAAAGTCTTTGCGAAAAATAAATTGTTGCCGGCAGCGGTGAGGTTAAATTGCATTTCCATCAGATACGACATCGATACTATGGCGGACGGCATCGGAAGCTGGAGTCAGATTGAAGGTGTATTCAGACTTCGGCGCCAGCCCCGAGCTGTCCGCCTACGACGTGTATCGCGAAGGAGTGCTGGTGGATGTGGACTGTCCCGGAGCAGATGTTATTCTTCGAAAGGTAGCTTTTAGAAATATGGGTATGAAGTAAGATATGCCTAAGTTAAAGGGTAATCAGTTACAACGTCACTGAGTCTGATGATTAACGATCTTCGGCGACTCGCTGTAGTGCCAAAAGTATCAGAAAATGGTCCCCTTTAGACGGAGATGTTTAATGTAATATTGTATTCGCTGTGGCTTGGGTTAGATTTCTCTTCAGTCTTCTATACTCGTAGACAACACTCCGCAACAGGTACTAGCGTAGTACCCAGCACTCAGCTCGGGCTGATGTCTATATACGAGTTACTGAGGGTCTAAGGCTTAACTCTTACATCTACTGAAATAATGCTGAGCTATTCTAGACACTAGAATCAGCATTGCAATTCAACGAGGCAATGCTGCAAAATTTTCAAAATGTTGGTTGATTGGTCAGTCAATTAGTCACCGCTACCTTTATGTAAATGTCACGACATCTTTAAAACACTACAAATAAAGTTTGTTTCTCTCTCTCTCAGACCTGGAGCCCCTCAGTATGCGTAGAGATATTGGCTCTCTGTGTATTCTCTACCGCATATACAACGGGGAGTGTTCTGAAGAGCTCTTCAGCCTTATTCCACCATCACGGTTCTACCACCGCACCAGCCGGCACCGCTTGAAAGCTCATCCACATTACATAAATATTTGACACATGGGAGTCACATACTGTGCGATTTTACCGATCGTTTTTAACCTACGCCTGCATAATGTTCTACCTCCCTCGGTGTCCCCTATTAGATACAATATGGGATCGCTTACCATCAGGCGGCCGTCTGCTTGTTTGCCACCTATACCTAATACACAAAAAATATAACTACAGTTACTAGGTACAATAACATTTGAGCAACTCACGAGGAGATAACTG
Source organism: Apeira syringaria (assembly GCA_934044485.1). Lineage (NCBI taxonomy): Eukaryota > Metazoa > Arthropoda > Insecta > Lepidoptera > Geometridae > Apeira > Apeira syringaria. The sequence continues at coordinate 11,141,712 of OW203675.1, read as the reverse complement.
ATATTTGTACTAAGTCGTAAGTTTTAAGATCGGTACCGAGGTAGGTATATGAACATACAATAGTATATTGTAAGTAGATGCCGCCCAGGTATGAGGGGTGCAGCATGATGGGTATGAGAGAACAACAAGTATCGTGCTCACGTGTCGTTTCCAGGCGTCATTGTCCCGTGCGTTCATACATCGCTACTCGTGGCTTCTCTTCGACAACTCTTCACTCAGCTCATCATCCATCGCGGAACTCCTGGCCGACGTGGACATCCTCCCAGACGCCGATGTCACCTGGTCATCTCCAGATGCTTCCGTAGACGTGTACAAAGTCAAGAGGAACCACGGTGTAACTTTGACTGCGTTGTCACTGAAAAGGACTGCTGGTGTTCAGGACTTGGAGACGATGTGGGGCCGCTGGCCGACCTCTGTTACTAGGAGAAAGGATTTAAATAACATCTTTCTAAAAGCTGCCACCATTGTAAGTAGATACATAACAGAGGGGGAAAGATTAACTTCGATGATGAGCAGGTAAACCACAAAACGTGTCAGTGTGCTAAGGGGAGCCGTACCTACCTAGGATAGAACGTCTCAGAGATGAGTAATGCACTATTTTTAGTTTAAACTTTGACAATCATATTCAAACCCAGGGGAAGAGAAGAAGAAAAGTACTTATATTGCATTTTAATTACATTAAAATCGCTCAAGCGGTTTTTGAGTTAAACTCCATTAACTGAAAAGTGCTACGCATCCGTCGAAGATATTATAGTTGCGGGTGGAGAAATCTGTGAACATACTCAATGACAATTGATCCCGTGAGAAGCAAAGATCAATGAAAAAGGCGATAAAAAAATGTTACCAAAAATTGATTTTTTATTTATTTAAGTACCTACAAGGAGTCCTAACAAAGGAAGTAACAGTGAATAGATATCCAACAGATGTGTAGACAATTACTCGAGTCAAATATTGAACAGTAGTGATATATATCCATAGTGATAGGTATATCCCCATCATTATCCCTAACCGTTAGTAGGTATAAGGTAGTTAGTTCCGGGAGTGTGGCCTGGGAAAACGCCGAGTGAAGCCAAGTATGACCTGCCTGAGTAACCCGGCCCCGGCCCCGGCGCTCCAACAACCGTCTATTACGCGCCTACTTTACTTTCCATCAAACATTGATCGCTTTTGAATCAGGTGTTACTATAAAATATAAAATAACAACCCTTGCTAATATTGTTTGGACATTGTGAGGAGTAGTCCGTATGTGCAGTGCAGTTGTTGCTATTGTTGCAGATAACCCAACCGCAGCATTTCAAGGGCTGGGCAGATCTCACCAACCGCCAGATAGACACATTCCCAAAACTCACGTACCCCTTAATGATGCTCCTTGCGGAAGACTTGCATTTCAGGTCAATATTATAATCGTGTTGGTCGAGCTTCATAGAACAAATATTGAATCGAAAATATCAGTTCATTGGCTTGCAGGTACTATAGTCTAGGCACATTTTATATAAGGGGCCATCCATAAATTACTTCACACCTTATGGGGGAGGGAGGGGGTCAACGAAGTGTGACGAGGGGTAGGGGAGTCAGGAGTCTTAAGCTTTGTGACGTCACATATCAAATTCTTCTTTTACAACATTTACAAATCCGCATTTTGCGTGGCGTCGGTAAGCGACGACGTGATACGAGACATCAAAATGGTGGTGGTACCTAAAGAACGTTGTTTAATATAAAAGATCGCTTTTGACCGCATCCGTAAACTAGACTACTACGAACGCATTTCATTCTTAATTGATATAATATAAATACGTAATTATAAACGATGGGTCCTTGGGCGGGCGGCAGGTACGACCTGAGGCAGGTGGACCTGTACGGCGAGGAGCGGAACGGCTCGTTCGACGGGTTGGCGGGGCTGCTGCAGCGCCACGAGCTCGAGCTCGGCGTCACCTCCATGTTCCTGCGCAAGGACCGCCTGCGGGTGCTGCACTTCGCCTCCGAAACAGTAGAGCTCAAGCACGTTCTTACTTCTTCTGTCTCTTTCTTGTTTCGCCCTTTTCAGTGCTTACTGAGTATCTATCCACATCATTTAGTCATAGGTTTGGGTTATAGCTACAAGGAAGGATAATCTTGAGAGAATAAGACCACTCTTGGGAGCTAGTTCTGTACGAGTAGTAGGCCCGAATTGCTATTGTCTCGTCAATAGGTGTAGCCCTCCGCAAGCGAGATAAGCGGCAGGGCCGTTGTGATGTTACAATACTAGGTCCCTGCTAACCGCCAGGCTAACGACTAGCCCGTATGTTTGCTTGTGGACTTCCAGGGGAGCGTTCATCTTCCGGCAGCCGTCCCAGTCGGCCGTGTCCAATGTGTTCCTGGTGCCGTTCAGTCGCGGAGTGTGGGTGTCGTGCGGCTCCGTGCTGCTGCTGGCCGCGGTACTCCTCGCGGCGCTGGCGCGAGCGCTCCATACGACGCACCACGATTTGAGACAGCTGACGCTGCCAGAGTGTTTCTCGTTTGCTGTGGGGACAATCTGCCAGCAAGGTGTTTACTGAGATGTTACAGATAGCCCCGCTTTATGTCATCTACAAGAAGTACACGCCTGTGAAAACAACACGTAACTGCGTAGTAGGTACATAGGTATATAATGTGTGTAATGTGTATGCCATAAATTCATTCCAATACCTATGTTTGACAAAACAAGTAATTTGTAAAATATTTATTTGTGGGACTGTGTCCTTGCACACATACAAAGTATAGACTTATAGAGTAGGTTAGGGTGACATACTCTCTCTCTCTCTCTCACTGCTTCGACCCATCCCTTGATGAAAGGGGCTTCAGGTACGACATGGTTGTTGGTTCGATTGCCTGAATAGGTCTTACACTCAAAGTAAACCCTGGTTTTCATTTCGTATAGGAGTCAATAAAATAAAATACTCTGAGAATAACGTTTATTAGATAATTAAATAAAATATGTTATCAAATAAAGACTAGCATTTTAGCGCCTCATTTTACAAACACTGTATGTTATGTATGTATCTACCTAATAATTTAAATATCTTTCTCTTGATCAAACCCTGAATCTGTTGAACCCATGCGGTACTAATAATTTGTGTGGTATACCCACACTCTTGCACTCGGGAAAACATCTGACGATCGAATTGCCGCTTTCCTGCATTTCTTGTTTCTTTTTTTCTATGAGATTCTACCCGAGCTGGTAAGTATAATATATAATATTTATTATGACTGATGATGGTAAATATAATGTGTTTAGGTAAAATATATGTCACTAATATGATATGTGAGTAACAAAAGAAATTATTAGTAAGTAGGTACCTATTATGCATTATATACTTCTACATACCGTTATTCAGGTTTTTTGGATTTTACTATCTATTTATAGGTATACGTTGTTATTTTTAACCGACTTCAAAAAAGGAGGAGGTTCTCAATTCGTCCCGTATGTTTTTTTTATTAGTGATTAATTACGTTATGATCTAGCGGTTAAAGAAACTTTTTTATTAGAACTAAGTACCTATTTACTTATGTTAATTTATGTGCAGTTCAAAAACTTAGTAGAAAGCCGAGAGGAAATTAAAAACACAACAGGTTCACAGTATACATATAGAACACAGGTCAACGAAATAGATCAACTTGATTCTGCTCAAACATCATCGGCCAGAAACAAACTTGTCTCATCATCATCTCAGCCATAGGACGTCCACTGCTGGACATAGGCCTCCCCCATCGATTTCCACAAGGACCTGTTTGAAGCGGCCCGCATCCAGTCCTTGCCTGCGATCTTAGTCAGGTCGTCTGACTTGTCTTGTATGTACGTAACATGTAGCTTTAGAAGCCTACCCACCACAGCTCGGTCTCGCGTCCTTGTTACAATATTAATTAGGTATATTTATATTTATTTATTATAGAGGTTTACAACATACTGTTATATATATTGTACCTACCTAGACATACATCTGTCAGTGGCTGCGACCACTACCCGCCATTTCTATTGAATAAAGACAGTGCGACTACAACCGCCGCGTGTGTCACTTGTCCCGACCCATATACAACATTGGCGCAGACGGTTACTCGTTTATACAGGAATAAAAGTTGTGGAAATGGCACTATTCGGAATCTTAACAAGTTTCGATCATAATTTGCAAAGTTGGAGTACTTACAAGAGCCGAATTACTCAATGGTTCATTGCAAATGATATCGACGCAAAGACGGACGGGGCAGACACAAAAAAACGCGCTATTTTGTTGAGCGCACTCGCCGATGGTACATACAAACTTGCAGCAGATTTAGCTTTACCGAAAGATCTGCAAAAGGTACCATATGAAGAAATCATCAAGCTGTTAGATGGTCACTTTACGCCCAAGCGTCTCGGATTCACCGAGCGATACAACTTTTATGCCGCGGTGCAGCAGGCGGGTGAAACTCACACTCAGTGGGCCGCGAGACTTCGTGGACTTAGTGAGCACTGCGGATTCAAAAATGTGGAAGAAGCGTTACGCGACAGGTTCGTGATGGGCATAGCACCAGGGCCCGAGAGGGATAAGTTATTCTCACAAAGTTTGGACGAACTGACGCTGTCAAAGGCGGTGGAGTTGGCCGAGAGCGTGCGATGTGCGCGCGCTGCCAGCGCCAGCGCGCCAGCCACCTCTGCCGGTGGCGAGTCTACCGGGCTGAAGAACGTGACGCAGGATTACTTGTTCAAAATGGATAAAGTTCGTAAATCTTTAAATAGTGACGTTAAAGCAGCGGTGAATAAGTGTTCGGTGTGCGGTCGTTCCAATCACAAGTCCTCCCAGTGCCGGTTTGCGAATTATACTTGCAATAAATGTAATACTAAAGGGCACCTTCGTAAAATGTGCAACAAAGTGAAGTATGTCGTAACGGGATCGGATGTGGCCGAGGACGATGATGATGATGGTAAGTTTTTGTTAAATATCCGTACGTTGCGGGGGGAGCCGATGACAGAAATGGTTAGTTTGAACGGAGTGCAATTATGTTTTGAAATCGACAGTGGGGCTCCAGTAACGGTAATTTCGGAAGACACGTATAACAGATATTTTAGCAGTGTTCAGTTGACGACTATTAAAAGCCCGCTGTATACTTATGTAGGTAATAGTATGGAGTGCCTAGGCGTAGCGATAATGCCTTTATCGTATATGGATAGAACGCATCAAGTCAGAGTCCACGTTATTCGTAACGGTGGGCCTCCGCTATTAGGCAGAGATTTTCTCAGTTTGTTTAAGTTACAGCTGACGCCTTGTAATTTTGTCTCAAGCCATGGAGATGTAATAGCGTCTCAGTTACAGCGTCAATATCCAAAAGTGTTTTCTGACAACTTAGGTACCTTTAATAAGTATGACGTGAAATTGCAATTGAAAGAAAATGCTAAACCAGTATTTTTCAAAGCGCGTCCAATGGCGTTCGCCTTACGTCCCAAAGTAGATAAGGAGATTGACCGATTAATTAGCTTAGGTATCCTTAAACAAGTTGAACACTCGGATTATGCGTCACCTATCGTGCCCGTGCTTAAGCGGGACGGGTCCGTGAGAATATGCGCGGATTACTCTGTATCGATAAACAAACAGCTGATAGTTGAGCATTATCCGTTGCCTACGGTACGTGAATTATTCTCTAAGCTACATGGTGGACAGCAATTTTCGAAACTCGATTTGTCCATGGCCTACTCACAACTTAATTTAGATGAGGAATCACAAAAGGTCACTTGCATCAATACCCACCGCGGGTTATTCAATTACACGAAACTTATTTTTGGAATTTCCAGCGGCCCATCTATTTTTCAACGTGCGATGGAAAATTTACTAGCGGGCATGGACGGAGTATTGTGTCTAATTGACGACGTACTTATTACAGCCTCCGATCCCGCCCTGCACATGAAGCGTCTCCATGCTGTCCTTCAGCGCCTGCAAGAAGCTGGGCTAACGTTGAAAAAGGAGAAATGCGAATTTTTCAAAAATGAAATTCAATATCTTGGCTACATGATAGATAAGAATGGTTTAAAAAAATCGCCTGAAAAGGTAAAAGCTATGGTTGAGGCCCCTGTTCCTACTGATGTGAATAAGCTACAATCATTTCTGGGACTTGTAAATTATTACAGGAATTTCGTGCCAAATGCTTCTGTTATACTAAGCCCTTTGTATGATTTGCTTAAAAAGGGACAAAAATGGACTTGGGGCCCCAAGCAAAGTAAAGCTTTTACCAAGATCAAAAATATAATCGGATCTGATCAAGTACTGGCACACTTTAATCCAAACGCTAAGTTAATTTTAACTGTAGATGCGTCACCGCACGGCCTGGGGGCAATATTGTCCCAGGTAGATGAAAATGGCTTAGAGCGACCATTATCTTTCGCCTCGAGGACTTTAAACCCTGCCGAAAAACGCTATGCTCAGATTCAAAAAGAGGCTACGGCCATTATATTTGGAGTACGGCGTTTTCACCAGTACTTATATGGAAGATCAAGCGCGTTTATATTACGCACCGATCATAAGCCTCTTACTTCTATTTTCGGTCCTCACAAAGGGATACCGGAAGTTTCCGCTAATAGATTACAGAGATATGCTATATTTCTAAGCGCGTATAACTATGAGATCGAGTTCGTAAAAAGTGACAACAATAGCGCTGACTTCTTATCGCGCGCTAGCTTGCCTTGTCCGGTGGGGAGGGGAGCCACCGCCGGCGCGCGAGGGGCATCAGCTGATCGAGCGACGGACCTCGATAATATTCCTGTTGACCAAGCTACCTATGTTCATTTTGTGGTTGAGGGCAACCTACCGATAACACTCAGTGTGTTAAAAAATGAAACTCAAAAGGATGTGGTTTTAAGTGAAATTATATACTTTATATTAAACGGCTGGCCGAAAAATGTCTCAGATTTAAAACTGAGACCGTATTTCTTATGTCGTAATCAATTATCATACGAAAACGGATGTCTCATGAGAGGACATAAAGTAGTAATACCAGAGAATTTGCAGGCATCTATTTTATCAGAAGTGCATAGTTCACACTTGGGCATTGTGAAGAGCAAAGCTGAAGTTCGGTCACGATTCTGGTTTCCAAGAGTAGACGAGGCGTTGGAGATGCTAATAGGATCATGCGACGTGTGCTTGCGGATACGCCCCGCTCCACCCCGCGCACCCCTAGCACCATGGCCTTATCCTTCTAGTCCGTTTCACAGAATTCACATTGATTTCTTAGGTCCTATAAATGAGTGTGTCTATTTTGTTATTGTAGACTCCTATTCAAAGTGGGTAGAAACCTATGACATGACTAAAAATACCACGGCTGTTGCCGTCGTTGAAAAGCTGTACGAGTTCATGTCCAGATTTGGAGTGCCACATACGATAGTTAGCGACAACGGGACGGCGTTTACATCACATGAGTTTAGGTCATTTTGTTCACTAAATGGAATATCACATTTAACGTCAGCTGCTTATAACGCGGCTAGTAACGGGCAGGCGGAAAGCTACGTCAAGATTGTGAAAAAGGGAATTAAGACAAGCATTTTATCGTCGAATAATCGTAAAGCCGCTCAGCTCAAACTGTTAAAATATCTCTTCGATTATAGAAACTCGTTGCACTCTGTCACCGGCTTCTCACCAGCGCAACTCGTATTCGGACATAAACTCAGATCACGGTTGGATTTAATTAATCCGAAAGGGTCATCATCGGCCTCGCTCACATCCCTCGCGTCTAATGTCAAACGTAAACAGTGCTTGCAGAGTAAAACTTACGGCGGCAAAAATATGCATACGTTTAATATAGGTGAAAATGTTTTATATAAAAAATTTGTAAATAAAGACAAGTTTAATTGGTGTAAGGGAACCATTACACAAAAAATAGGGAAAGTGATGTACCTGGTTAATGACTGCCTAACTTCTCAAGTGGTGAAAAAACATAAGAATCAAATAATACCGTATAAATACAGCAATGGTTGCTTAAGTCCTGTATTTGACGTCGATATGGTTCATGACGCGCGGGGAGAGTCGTCACCCGCGCCCGCGCCCGCGCCCGCGCCGCAGGCGCAGGCTGGCTCGCCACGGACCGCGCGCGACCTCCCGACCGATAATGTGATGTCAACTTCAGCGGGAACTCCTGATACGCGTTCAAGGCCTTCTCGAGGGCTTCGTCAAATACCAAGAGTAAACTACAGGAATTTTTTTTAACATGTCGGCACTATGTATACCTAATATAGTTTATGTTTTCTTAGATGGGGGAGGAAGTGTTATATATATTGTACCTACCTAGATATACATCTGTCAGTGGCTGCGACCACTACCCGCCATTTGCATTGAATAAAGACAGTGCGACTACAACCGCCGCGTGTGTCACTTGTCCCGACCCATATACAACACATACGATTGATAGCTAGACCGCACATGAGCCAGATGGAAACCACATTGTGTCACCTATATATTTATAAACTATATCGAGTCCATCGCTGGGCATGCGTTCGTGCATATCGAGTCCATCGCTGGGCATGCGTTCGTGCGCTTCCACACCAGTGTAGACTAACACCGCAGGTTTCCACGTGACGCCGGACGTCGTCTCCATCCGTGTGGTGATGATCTTCTCGCTGATCTCTTCCCTGTTCGCGTTCACGGCCTACTCCGCCAAGATAGTGGCCATCCTGCAGACCCCCAGTGACGCCATCCGGACCATCGACGACCTCACCAGGTCTCCCATGGCCATGGGAGTGCAGGAGACTACATACAAGCGGGTTTATTTTGCGGTGAGATAACAGTTACATATTTATAAAGGTAGGAACTATATAATATACAGCGAGCGATCACGCCCGCCCACATCAGCTCCACTCCTCCACCGAGAACTTTAGGGTGTCAAGTGCTGTGCTCCTCCGTGAGTGCTGGCTTCGGTGTCTATCATTAACTGTAGAAACCATAAACGAACGATCATCCTATCACAGAGGTATTAAGAGGCAGGTACAGATGCAGGGCACAGCTCGGGTTGTGATGTGCGGGTGTGGGCTCGGGTTGTGATGTGCGGGTGTGGGCTCGGGTTGTGATGTGCGGGTGTGGGCGCGGGTTGTGATGTGCGGGTGTGGGCTCGGGTTGTGATGTGCGGGTGTGGGCGCGGGTTGTGATGTGCGGGTGTGGGCTCGGGTTGTGATGTGCGGGTGTGGGCGCGGGTTGTGATGTGCGGGTGTGGGCTCGGGTTGTGATGTGCGGGTGTGGGCGCGTGCGCAGGAGAGCACGGAGCCGGCGACGCAGCGGCTGTACCGGCGCAAGCTGCTGCCGCTCGGAGACAGAGCCTACCTCAGCGTCGTGGATGGAGTGGCGCGACTCAGGGCGGGACTTTTCGCTTTCCAGGTGCCTACCATAGCTCACTGTACTTTATGAGCACATTCTCACTTAGGTACTTATACCCACTTTTTGCTGTTAAAAGATCTTGTACCTATACTAGGAAAGTGTAGGAAGGTACATTTAACGTTTACGTAATGTAAAAGTAAAAATATTTAATTTTATCCAAGCGTTGTGAGAATTAATGCAAAGTATACATTAAAATAAATATCGGTTTTGTGTTGTAAACTCGAATGAGGAATCTGATTCTCCGTCTTCCTCTTCTTGTCCTTATCCCACACTAGGCGGGGTCGGCACATGTTTTCCTCTTCCATTCTCCTATCATTAGTCGTCTCGGTGCTCACACCTTTCCTAAACGTATCATTCTTCATACAGTCCATCCAAGCGTTCTTCGGCGTGGATTGGCTGTGTGAATGGGGAATCTAATTATTATTATGGAAACAAAAACTGTCTCGCGGAATAACTGTAACTGTTGTATTTGATTGCTTTAGGTGGAACAGAGCGCCGGTTACGACATAATCAGCAAGACATTCACGGAGCGCGAGAAGTGTGGCCTCCAGGAGATCCAGGCGTTCAAGCTGCCCATGGTGGCCGTTCCGGTGCGGAAGCACGCCGGCGTGCGCGAGCTAGTCGCCTCTAGGTACACCGTGAAGCCATTCTTGCTGTTAATCCCTAAGTTTGCCTTAAGATGGCACCGCAAGAGGAGCATTCAAAAGCAGAATCGCACATTGCGGAAGCGTTTCAAGCTAGAAAACAAGAACCTCGAATATCACATAGGTGAACCACCACCCACCCACCCACCTACCCACAGTGGGTAGGTGGGTGGGTGGCCCGAAACGCAGCACGAAATGTCACCGTGAGTGGATTACCCATGCGTATGTGTACCCACGTCACGAAAGTGACATTTCGTGCTGCTCCCTTATTTTCCTTTTCAGCTGTGCTGGGGGCTCGTAGGATTGTTTAAAAACGTCTCCTCGCTGTGCGGCTCGTCACCGGAATATTATTTACTCAGCGATTGTGCATAGCAATGCAACGCTCCCAGCGTTCGCGGTACGACGCCGACAGGTACCGGGTGGAACATTCCACCTATCTATAGGCTGGCAGAGCCGGGGGGTCAGATTCAGATTCAGATGATTTATTAACCATTTCGTTACATTGCATAACATTGGCACGTCAAGTCAGTACATCATTATCACACGACATTAAGAAATTAACAACATTTAGAATTTAACAACAATATTCACCTATTTAACAACAGCTGTTTTTAGGACATGACCTCTTACCAGGCTATATTACAAGCTATATATCAGAAAATGAACAGCTCATGTACTCATTTATATGTCTCGTATAGGCCTCGAATGTTATCGAAATAACTGGAATATTTTAATAATGTAATAGTATTTTATTTTAACAAACGCCCTAATTAGTGGTCTAGACCAGAATCCGCGACATGTTCAGGTTCGATGTGTGCGGTGTCCTCATGTCGAGTGGTCGGGCGCGCGGTTCCAGACTGCGGTGGCAGCGCGAGGTGGGCCTGACGAGCGCGGCGCGGCGGCGCTGGCTGGCTCGCGCGCCGCGCTGCGCCGGCGCCGGGGGGTTCCTCAGCGTGGGGCTGGCGGACGTGCTGCCCGCCGCGCAGGCACGTCGCTGTACCCTGGAGGCTGCTGCACGCCGACACCGCCACAAGCCCGGCCGAGGCCCACGACAAGGGCAACCCAGAGACCCAACTCTACGACGCGACGTGGTTGCGATGATCTCAGACAGACTTAATTCTACTAATATTATAAAGGCGAAAGTTTGTTTGTTACGTCTTTACGCTCAAACGGCTGCACCAATTTTGATGAAATTTTCTATGGAGATAGTTTAGACCGTGGATTAACACATAGTTGTGTTAAACACATATTCCTCCTCGTCATGGATGCATTGACATCAGATATACAGGTTGAGGCACCCTGGTGTGTACTGTTTGCCGATGAATGTGTTTAGATATACCTAGAGGTAGAGGAAAGAGAGGAGTAGAAGGCACGGATGGACTGTGTGAAGATTGATATGTCCAGGAAGGGTGAGAGCACTCAGACGACTAAAGGTAGAAGAGAATGGAAGAGGCAAACATGTTGTGCGACCCCGCCTGGTGGACCCCACCTATAAGGACAAGAAGAAGAAGCGTCTTTTCAATGGTTGCGCGACCGTTCATTGTTGCCTCGGTCTTGCGATGTCGTCGCGACTGACGGCCGGTTCTTCGATGCATAATTGAAGAAGCTAATGGTTGAAAGAAGTAAAGAATGTTTAGTATAAGTGTAATGTAGTTTTCTTTAGGACACGTTCATTCGATGCTACCTAATTATTTCAGTGCTTATAAGGATTAAAATAATGATGGTATCGTGTCGGTATGCCTACTGTAACAATAAACTGGTCGTCGTCAGGTGCTGGCGGCGGGCGCGTCGGTCGCTCTGGTGCTGCTGGGCGCCGAGGTGACAGTTAACGCCGTCACCGCGAGGAACCACAAACGTCCTCACGATCCAATTACGTCACCCAAATGAACGGGAGTTATGTTAATCGTAGAAAACTAATTTTAAAGTTGCTGAACTTTTTAACTGTTTGTTAAAAAGTACAGTTAAGGTATCCAGATTGACGTAAGATAACCAAGTGGAGTCTACACAGACTGTAGTAGGTAAATGTTTTGATAGGATAGACCACGAGCTGCTTGCAACAAAGCTGGCATGCATCAGTGTAAGTGGCGACCTTCTTAGGTGGTTTTCTTCACACATAGAAAAACAGATTTACACAAGGTTCGCTGCTTGGGCCACTTCTATTATTCATATAATTGTCATTGATATCTGAATGTTATTTTCACAACAGGCAATTATTATGCCATATTTATGATTTGAAAATATTCATTAATATTACTTCTGCTGACAATATTACGAACAATTAATCGTAGCTGTTACGCATTATCACACATTGCTCTCTTATTAATTTAGATCCCAACCAATCTCTACGGTCAGTCGTTACTTTATATTATGTAGCCAGAGCTAGAGCGCACCAACGCACGGTCTGAGCCACTGGTTTAGATTTAACGGTCTGATTTAGAACATAAATAAGACAAAGCTTATGAATTATATCCTGCCCAACTAACACATTCCTATCTTAAGAATACCTATAGGTATAATATCTAATAGAATATAATATTCGATTGTCTGTCATAGGAGTTATTTATAAAATAAATATCTTTTAATGAATGCAGTTCTAAGTTTTTTTAAATTTGATTTTATTAACATTCACACAAGGTCTTCAGGTCCCAAACTAGGCAGAGCCTAGCCTATGGTAACCTGATGACTGATATATACTTATATACATATACACACCCAGACACAGGTCCAACAGACATGTTCATACGCACAAATGTTTGACCTGTCCGGGAATCGAACCCGGGACCAGCGGCTCAAAAGGCAGAGTGCTACCAACTACAGTATAATAGCCCAATTTATTAAATTAAATTAAAATAGCGGTAACAGTAACGGTAAATTTAATAACAACATAAATTAGATAAGTTATTCTTTAGAATAGAATATAATTACTTATTGGCCTCATCACTGAGACTGTTCCACTGGGCTGTCAAGTTTGCATAGTAATGTATATACATAGTTGGCATAGTCCTATTTAGTACAAGTTTAGATAAGTAGTTATAAAAAGTCAAGGTACCTAATTTTAAGATAACATTTTCACTAATACATAATATTAAAATCGTATATCTACCACGCATATCTTCAATTTACAATCTAGCTATTGGTACCATATAATAATCTTTAGACAAGCTATATATATATATTTCTACTGTATAGATCTAGCGTTTGACCACTATCTCACTTGATGGTCAGTGACGATCTGGTCGAAGATGTTATCACGCTAGACCTAGAATGCTCACTGGCTCTCAAGGACTGTTGCCTGAACACACTATGTATTTGGTGACAGTTTTTCAAAATGTAGAATATGGTAAGGTTGATTTTATTTTCAATGGACAAATCGCATTTGTAGAAGAGCGTTGGCTCTAAACAGACCCTTAAAGATGTCTATAAATAGGAATGATTGTAAACAATTATATCCCTTCATAGTCTTTCTAAACCATAATATTCAGTGAACTGTTGTGGCGGTTGGGATTGGATTGTTTTATGCAACAAAATAAACAACGGCCGGAAAGAATCGTGCTGCAAGTATTACTGTGATTGGGCGGGCACCTGTCATAAGCCTGATGCTCGTATGTCAGTATGTGACATACGAGCATCGTAACTAATCGCTTCCTCCTGCTACTTTAACATGAGTCACATTAACCTACGTAAGATCATTCGTCCGGAGCGGCCGCGTCGGTGAGCGCCGACATCGATCAATCTACATTTGTTTGATTCTTTAGCTATTTTCGAAAGGATGTCTCTGAAGTATTCGATGTGCGATATTCGATAGATGAGCACAAGGCTCTGATCAATATATAGTGGGTAATGGCGCAAACTAGTCTAAGGATCTTATGCATCAGGTTGTGAATACTTTTTTAGTGTAACAATGACAAAACAATGAAGAAATGACCTAAACACCGAAGGTTTTCAAAAGGCAACAGTATCGAGCCCTCTAACTGTTCGATGAACTCCTTGAGCTAACGTGCACTGCTCTAACATTGAGGGAGGTATTTTTACATTAGAAGCCGGCCATTTTGTATTTTAACTGCTATGTGAGCCATCTCGCCACCAGCCACAGGGAAATCCAAGATCTTCTCAGTCGGTAGTTGCGATAGAGTAGATACCTGTTGTATGGTGTGAACTATATATTTTATTTCGTAATCCCTCATCAGTTCTTCCGGCATTCAGGTCTCGGGAAACTAGTATAGTGAGTATATTCGCAGTTGTGCATTTGGGCCGTCCATTTTGACTGTTAAAGTTTGCACAAACTAATGTACCGTAAAATAACATACCAACATTACGTTTAATGCTAAACTCGCGATATCTCATCAGACCAGCTTTAGTTCGCTTACTTATGTACGAGTTGGTGCGTGGACGCAGATTTGTTCTTACCGCATTTCTCGCAACCGACATTTAGGAAAAGTGTGCGTAGCATCTATTTTTATACGTCAGCAAATGCAATAATACCTATATATAAACAATTTTATTGTATGACTCAGTGATATGTGATCGTCTATCTCACAAAGACGCACTTCTGCTAAACTGCAGCGTCTATGAGAAACCATGGACTCCGAGCAGGACGAGCACGGTGAGCAGCTGGGCGCCCACCAGGACGGCGTCGAGCAGCTGCGCCAGCGCCGCCCACGCGCCGCTCTGGGACCCGCTCATCGACTCCTGGAACATATATATAAATAATAAATAGGTGGCAAACAAGCAGACGGGCCGCCTGATAGTAAGCGTTCACCGTCGCCTATGGATATCTCTAATACTGGGGGCATTACAATACGTGGACAACCCTTTGGAGACCCTCTTAACTCTTCTTTTGAAGATTTTAATTATTAAACCCATATTACTACTCCATTTTAGATCGCACATGGAATGTTAAAGCAGGTAGATGTAATAGTGGAATGTACGGGAGATGGTGATGGTGGGTAGGATGGTGACGAAGTACCCACCGGATCAGGCGCCAGCGCGTACACTGCAGACACGCTGCTGAGGAAGGCGCGCAGGGCGGGGGCGGGCGGCGCGGAGCGGCGCGACACGCGGCTTGTTACCGCCGCCGCCGCGCCGCTCGCCGCCGCAGTCACGCACAGCGCGCACATCAGCGCCACCACGCGCGGCGTCGAGCCCGCTGCCGACCCCGGCATGTGGAATATTGCCGTTGTTAACCTGAAACCACCAAGTTTGTAACCCCCCACTCCACACAAGGTTTTACGTCATTTTGTTTTAATTAACTAACAACTTTTTGGACTCCTGATTGTTCGTAGTTACCGAGGTGGTCAAAGGTACCATCCACGCTACAGTTAGGATTTTAATAACCTTTCGAACGAACACAGTCTAGATTGAATATGGGTTTTGTTTGTTGATAAGCCTGGCTTGTGGCGTTACAGAGATAGTAAAGACCACCTACTACCCTCGGAGTTCACGTTAACCAGAACTTGAAGTCCGAAGATAGTAGTACTCAAATCTGCACTTGTTAGATGCATTTATGAATGCGTCTGGCTCTCTCGACTTCTCTAAACGAATATTATCTACTATTAGGTAATGTAACACGAAAGAAGCTGGTGTCAGGAAGAGCAGACCGACAATAAGTTTTCTCCTTTTCCAAGATACAAACAATAGTCTCGTCTGTTTGTTGTATGTATTGCTTCCGGGCTGTTTGGCCGTGGTCTATGTGAAACTTTTGTTCCAGACAGAACATTTTGTTTCATTAGTAACAGAGAAGACGCCGCGAAGGAGAGTTCTACGCTCTTGTCGCCGCTCGGACCTGAACCACTGAAGATGTCGACCGCAGTGATCGACGAAACGTCTGGAACACAAGTTTCACATAGACCACGGCCAAACAGCCCGGAAGCAATACATACAACATGCAACGCCGGCCGTGAAAGCCTTAGAGTTTACATGCTTATTTATTATATTACATTCGAGCAGTAAGTATATATAATCTGTAGGTAGGTAGGTACCTTAAAAGAACATCAAATTATTTGTCTGGGAAATATTTTGTAACTTAAAATCAAAGAGGAGCTTGAGATTTCGCGGGGATATATTATGTATCCCGGCTTTCAGTACCTAAGAACGAAGTACCTACAATAATAAACGAATAATATAGGGTGTGGTGTCGGGTGGATATGCTATTTTAGTTGGAAGGCCGATGTCTGACCATATGGCGGCGAGGAAGGCTGCGCAAGCAGCTAGTGGAGGACGCTGCGGGTAGGGCAGCACGGCGGCCGCCAGCAGCAGCGACGCGGCGGCGCACAGCACTGCGGAGGCCGCAGCCGCCTGCGCCGCGCCGCGCCGCGCCACCAACACCGTCCACGACGCCGCGTCTCGACGCCACGTCGACGATGACACCTCCACGGCCGTCACGTCCCACGCCCCACTCTCCACGACTAACGAGCTCTGTAACACAGTAGTCCACCGAGAACTATACACCTGGATCGAGGTCGTTGTCGACGGTTCTCGCTTCGACTGCAAACTCATGCCTGCAGGCGTTCCGCAGGGTTCTGTGTTATAGGAGCACGCATGTTTATGCAGATGACAGCAGGCGATGCACAAATTACCGGAAGTGCAAATATCCCTCCGAGCGCCCTTGTGGAGGAAAGCAGAGGAAAGTTAAGTTCCGATTCAAACACAAACTTTCCTAAAGTTTTACTTTCCTTATTTTCCTTTGAACAGGTCTCCAATTGGGGGAAGCTGAACTTCGGCTTAATTGAGGAGGTTGACCATCGATTATACTCTTCCGGAGGGAACATGTCGGTGGGTATTGTGCGTCTTGTAATTAAAAATACTTTTAGCCGATAAATAATGAACAAAAAGAACCGTAATAACAAAGAAAGAAAGAATATAACAACAAGGAAAACCCCTCACCTGGTAATCGCTTACAACGATATCTATTTCGTCATCTGTGAGCTGTCTGGATGCGAATGTGAAATTGGCCCGCTGGACGTCCTTGGGCCAGTCCCGGAGCTGCAGCGAGATCGGCACGTTCAGGTCGAGTCGTAAGACTGCAGTCACGACGCCCCCCGCCCCAAGCCGCGCTCTCACCTCGCCCCCCGCACCCTCCTCGCCACTGCTCCCTGCGCTCACCAGCATCACGTCAGGAGCCCACATCCGCTCCAGTGGTACCACCACGGTGTCCCCCTCCCACAGTGTTGAGTTCCACGTCAGCCGAGGTTCGCTCCAACTCTGAGAAAGTAAGAGCACAGCTGTAAATATCTCTATAAAAATCTATAGCAAGTTAGAGAATAATAATCGGAAGGAGTCAGTCTCATGCAGGGGCAGGATCACGTTCATGACGCATTTCAGTGAGATCGAGTACGCCCCTGTATAGGCCCTTAGTGGCGACGAATAGGTGGCGCAGAGACGGCGCGGCGTCTCGATTGCCATCAAAATGTATTCATCACCTTGTCAATAAATTGTGTATCCTCGCGCCCGTGGCCGTATAAACGGCTGACGTAGGGAACACTTGACATGGGCCAGGAGCAATGGGGTTATGATACAGTTATACTTGGCGACGAGTCCCCCCGGTTTGGGTTTAGGCCTGATACAAGAAGGGTGAGAGTGTATCGCCGTCCCGGAAAAGCTGAAAGGATGCACCCATGCAGGAAGTGCACCCATACCGTGGCTCCACAGTGATGGTATGCGAATAAAACTTTTGATTTGATTTATGGGTATTAAGAAGACAATTTTGTTCCTTTAGTCAGTGATGTGATATTACAATAGTAAAAACCGGACAAGTGCGGGTCGGAGTGGCCCGCCGAGGGCTCACTACAAATTTGTATACCTACATATTACTATTAAGCTGTTTCAATAGAGCCTTTTCATACGATATTCAGAATATGGACCGCCGTTTCTTGCATAGAGGCCCTGTTTTTAATGATTTCATTATAAATGTATAGTTTTACAGACCTTTCTCTATAGGTATTTGTAGTATAAGACGGTATTACTTGCTAAATTTAATAGTTCTAGTTCAACGGGAAATACCCTATAAGTTTTGATTCTCTATGAGTATCAAAATATAAGTTGTTACGGCATTAACGGCCGTACCTTTTTTACGTTAACTTAGAAGTCTGATCTTTTCACAGCTTCGAGAGACTTTAGACCTGAGTATCGTTTTAATTTCAACTCGATAGCGACGCGTTCCCGAGATAAATGGTCTCGACAGACGGACGGACGGACAACAGAGTGATCCTATAAGGGTTCCTTTTGAGGTACGGAACCTTCAAAACCGTACACGTTGCTTAGACTTTTTGATGTGCGTGTAGTTTGCAGATGCAGCTCCTGATAGTAATCCTGGCGGCGCCATGTTTCTAGTTAATATCAACAGAATATTCTTGTCAAATAGATATGTACATGTGTAAGTGTATGCATAGGTACCATTATAAGGTCAGCCAGCATGCGCATGGTCGCGGTGCGGTCGTGCACGGCGGCATGGCGCACGTCGAGGGCGAGCGAGACGGCGGTGCGCGGCGCGGGGGGCACCTCCCGGTCATACTCGGCCAGCAGGGTATCCACGAACGTTGATAAGTTTTGGCTGGTATACTCGGCGACCGCTCCACCTGGGGAACAATACATATATATTACTGTATGTATTCGTATCGCATCCTCGATGTACGTAATCCCATTACTCCAACAGCGGCACGGCGGGCGCGGCGACTCGCCCCAGTGTCAACTGGCAGCCGATTATATTGTTATATACATAATAGCGGCCCGTCCCGGCATCGAACGGTTACGTGATTGAAGTTTTGGTGAGGAACCCTGACTTTTTGTAATAAATATAGTTACTCAAAGATAATGTAGAATTCTAATGATAAAAGGATTTTTGAAATCGGTCCGGTAGTTTTTGGATTTATCCGTCACAAACATACATATCTGTCCTCGTTATAACATTAGTGTAGATTATTAATAATACGCCCCCCAGTCGCGTCCTCGCGATTAAACGCTAATAATTACGTAATAACCCACGATACTAATTTATAATTAATGTTGTCTAATTCCTGTAAGTACACCTGACTACTATAGCATGCGGTCGATTACGCGTACGTAACAACAAAACCTACCAAAGCACTCGAGAACTTGATGGCTTGTGTAAGTATCACTAGCGAACACCTTTCGTGCAAGATGAGGACTTGAAGAAGTGTTCACTCACCAGAGCTGGAGAGCAGCAGCAGCAGCAGCAGCAGCCAGGCGGTGACCCGCACGCGCGACACCATTTTGCAACAACTGGCGCATTATCTTTCCGCGCTCGGGCTCCGGCGCGCTGCGGTCGCCAACAGTTGGTGTGCGGACGATATTTACCATCAGCGCACACAGGGAGGGCGCCACTGACACTGCACACTTCGCCGCTCTGGCTCAGGTCATGCTCGACTTCTTGGGAACCGAATATTGAATTGTATTTCACAAAATTCCAAAAATTTTGGCAAAAGATACAGGCTCTTATATGATTATTATCTTATGTATTAGTATCTAAGCTGGTTAGTTTATATGAAAATCACGCTGTTAAACAGTTGGGCTCCCCTGGAACGCGCCGTGGAGGAGATGCGTGGGCCCTATCTCGTCGGTGTCCGGGGCGCGGCAGCCAAGGACACTCCCGTGGCTCACTTTATTGTTGCATTTAACATTATATTTTATTCTGTTGTATAACTGTTATGCTAGTTTATTGAGGGATGCAGGGTGTATATAGTTTACCTATCTTAATGTTTTATCTTATGATAATGTGAGAGGACTTTATTTTTAGAAGCGTCCCTGAACAGCTTTTAACGACTGAACGATTACAATGTTTTTAATATATTCGTCTGGCTCTCGAGGACGGCTTTCTGAACACACCTGTGCCACATTTTCATAGAGACTTGACTCGCTATACCTACGTAGATAACGGGCACTGGAAAGTCTCCTGCCAACTACAATTTGAGAAATAAAGACTAACTTTATGAACCAACAGTTAATCTAGCTAAAGTTAATAAACAAGGCCCCTACAATTAGATCAAAATGTACAACAAACTTCCTACATCAATATTTAATTTATCATTCTTAAATTTTAAGAAAAAAATTAAAGATTTATCAATGTATCAAACACGGGAGTTACAACCACATTCGGTGGTCTTTTTCAAGGAGAATACGGGGCGCTCGCGACGCGGTCGCGATTAGTAGTTCGCCTAGTACTAAGTACTAGGCGAATCGCGACCGCGTCGCGAGCGCCCCGTATTCTCCTTGAAAAAGACCACCGAATGTGGTTGAAACTATAGTCGGAACCCTCTGACTTATTACGTGAGTAACTCCCGTGTTTGATACATTGATAATGTCCCAAAACCACGTCAGTTTTAATAACAAAATTAAAGATTTATTTTCATAAAAACCCATTTTATAATATCAATGAATTTATGTATGCTAAAATTAGTGATTTAAATTTTGAAATGAACTAAACAGCAAAGTTTGACATTGAAATAGTAATATAAATGATTGATTTTCAATCATTTATTGATGACATATTGAATGATGTTATATAGTAATCCGATGTCTAGTTTTCAACAGTATTACGTTAGTTAAGGCTCTCTTTTACCAAATGTTTAGGTATTTTACGCGCGTTAGAGCAGGACAGTAGCGGAAGCGGCGCGTCGCAGCGCACCGCGCCGCCGGCCTCGCGCCGTACGCACGCACGGCTCCAAGAGAGAGTAATATTTAACGCCTGGTAACAAGCTGTTGGCAAAATATAGCTCCACATATTTTGGTAGGCGCTAATGAACATCTGAGTGGCTTTAAACATAGTCTGTTTAGACTAGCTGAACCCCTCGTGGCTTCTTGTATGGCCTAATATGTATCCCGATTTTACTTCTTCAAAAGGACCATTTGACTGTAACTAAGTTAATGTCTAAACGGAACATTATCGAAGAAAGAAATCTCAGAACACTAGTACTTTGTATTACTCTAATTTAAAATACATACTAGTACTGTACATGTGTTGCATAAGTAAGGTTTATCGAACCAAAATATACCTAAATAAGTTCTACATTCAATAAATTTGTGTCATGTATAGGTACACTATAAAATCATATCTTCTATACCATAAAATATTGTTTTTCATAAGTCTTTCTAAATTTCAACGTAATATGCTACTATAGGTTGAGGAGAAGACGTCACAGACTAAAGACTAGCAGTTCCGTGGTTCAAATCCAATGGTGGTGTATAGATCTAGTTTGACGTTTGACCACTATCCCGTTTTATGTCATTATCATCAAAATTATTTTTTCTTCTAATCATACCAAATCCCCGCACTAGAATTTCCTGTGGCGCGGGAGGCATAGACACACAAACATTCAAGACCCGAAACAAACACGTACACTCATCACACAAATGTTTGCCCCTGCCAGGATTCGAACCCAGGTTCCCAAAAACACAGAAGTCATATCACTGACCACTGAGCCACGGTAAACGTCAATCAGCCATAATAGATAATATACATAAATATATAATAGATCGCCACAGGGACCGGTGGAAAGCGGCATGCATCCAGCCCCCTTTCTGCGATCTTGGTCATGTCGCCTGTCCACCTTGTGGTGGATATCCAATGCTGCACTTGCCTATTCGTGGTCTCCACTCGAGAACCTTTCGACCCCAGCGGCCATCGGTTATTAGAGATATTTGCCTGCCCACTGCCACTTCAACTTGCTGATCCACTGGGCTATGTCGTTGACTTCAGTTCTTCTAGGGATCTCCTCATTTATGATTTGGTCTCGTAAATAAGCCCCGAGAATAAAAATACAAAATATTTTTATTGACATATATATTACATTCAGTTTCTTGAGTCCATAGAATAGCCCTTTATAGCCGATGAGCCATAACTACTTACAAAATTTCACCCAAATCCGTTTTACCCGCCTGGTGATAACAACGGTGATGATGGTGATGATAAAAATAAGCAAACAAAAACAAACATCCATCCATAAAACATCCATCGATAGTATTGTTGATTGCTTAGATCGTAGCCGTGGTATGAACTCTTTAGCGCCACACGCCAGTGGGCGCGTAAAGCGTCACTCATTTAGTATTGGTACCTACGGAAGTTGGTACGGGATTGGAAGGAAACAACACTTGCAACGAAAGTGACGATTTATTCACTCGACTTACCACGTACAGAGTTTGAGAGAGTCCCGTGGATCGAGGATCTTTCTAGAATCTTCATTTATTTTAGTCATTTGTTTCTCTAGAATTTTCTATACTCTCCCATTCGCGAATAATGTTCATTCTGTATTCAGAACCTTCCACCGAACCCCAAAACGCTTAAAAAGTGCTTCGGCGAAATTGAGGATTGAACTCGTGGCCGGCGGTATTGCAGGCAAAGTCAAATGCCATTGCACGCTCTACGCGGTACGCCACCGAGCTAATAACCGAACTGTCGAATTTTTGCCCCTGTAGACAAAGTAACATTCTACAAACGTTAAAATAGGGTGAAGAAACGAGATAGAGCGATATAAAATTACGCATACCAGAACAGGATGGGACGAAAGACATCGTAGCCAATGAGTGGCGTGCTCGACACGTTTTCGCAAGGTGTACCGTTAGCCAACAGGTTTCATAGTCATTGGATTTAATCATATGAACAACGAGAACGAAATTTCATCGGCTCAAAAAAAAGCGATGTAGGAATGCATTTGGCCTTCTGTTCCAAATTCTTAGCGCTAGTTAGACTCGCAATGGGCTGATTTTTAACCAACTTCAAAAGAAGGAGGAGGTTCTGAATTCGACCCGTATGTTTTTTTATTTTTTTTTATTTGTGTTTGTTACCGCATAACTTCCGACTGGGTGAACCGTTTTATAACCGACTTCAAAAAAAGGAGGTTCTCAAAACGACCCGTATGTTTTTTTAATATTTTTTTATTTGTGTTTGTTACCGCATAACTTCCGACAGGGTGAACCGATTTGGAGTCTGCTTTCGCCACTCGACGGGAGCGGACGTGTCTGTAGGTGTCTCCACGCAAAAATTCTTAAAATTGTAAATTCGTGTTTTTATGGTTATTTTTGTTTTGGAGTGTGAAGGAAGTGTGCGCCTATAGGGTGACACTGATTTGGAGGTGGTTGCCCAAAGGGTGCCCCCGCGGGGGAGTTGGAAATGTTTGTTTTGTTTTATTTGTATGAGTCGTTTGTTTGAGTTTGTTTTTCGTGGTTGTTTCGTTCATTGTTGTTGTTATTGTTCGTTGTTGTTGTTGTTGTGGGATGCCGAAACAGTTGAGGGACGCTTCGGGGAAGTTCCTCCCTAAGGGCCACTGCCCGGAGGCCTCTCCCGACATTTCGATGGAAGTCGAAAAAGTTGTCTGTTCGGACGCAGAGTCCAAAACTAGGACTGCGGCCAAGGTGACGCAGCGTAAGCGGCCGTCGACCTCGTTCTTCGTGCCCGGGCATTTAGACTCGGACACGGAGACCGAGTCAACGATTGCCGCGAAAGTTAGCACGGCCCGAAGAGGACGTGGAAGGCCCGCAAAAGCGGGCGCCTCGAGAGAGGAATTCTTGAAGCCTGCCTGTTCAGACAGTGAGCTTGAGGAGGTTTTAAGGCAGAGGCTGCTGAAGAAGGGGTCGTCCGTCGCCGTCACCGACACTGGAAGCGATTCCGAGGTCGGTGTCCGAGCGGACGACATTAGCGCGCTCAACGCGCAGGAACTGAGGGCGCAGGCGGGCGGTCAACTCGCCTGCATTTTGGAGGTTGCCAAAAAGTCTGGCAACCTCAAAGGCGAGTTTGTGGCTCGCCTGAAGAGGTCGGCGTCCCTCCTTAGGGAAGTGGTTGACACTCTGGCTGGGAGAAGCGAGGCGGAGGAGACGCGGCGCTTGAGGGCGGACAATTCACGCCTTCGGCTGGATATCGCAGCGGCGAGGGCTGAAGTTAAGGCGCTGAGGCGTGGATTCAGCGAGGCGAAGTCTGAGGCAGCCGCCGCTGCCGCCGCCACCGCCACTGCCACTGCCGCTGCCGGTTCTGCGCCCCCCACTGTCATGGAGGGTGCGGAAATTGTGGAGGAACTGAAGCGGTCGGTAATTACCACCATCGGCGACATTATAAACGCTCGATTTGCGGGCATCGAGGAGCGTCTCCTGCCTGCACCAAGTGTTCGGCCGCCTCTAAAAGCCGACGCAAAAAGAGCTGCGTTGGCCACGCCCGCACCAACGCCTGCGCAGAAAAAGCTGGTGGCTGGCAAAACTGCCAGCAAAGCTGCACCTAAGGCGGCAGCAAAGACGGCGCGTGCGCCGGCTTCCACACAGCCGCGCGCGGCCGCGACGACGTCGACTGCACCGCCACCGTCGATACCTACGACGTCTGCCTCTTCCGCTCCTGCCCCCCAGGCCGATACCTGGGCGACGGTAGTGCGGAAGGGCAAAGGGAAAGGCATGGGGAAGACTTCCGCCAAGCCCGCTCCTACGAGTGCAACGGCGACTACGGCGTCGGCTCGTTCCCCTGCCGCCGCACCGCCGAAAAAGAAGAACAAGAGCTCGGCGCTGACGACACCCAAATCGGCGGTGGTCGTCCTCTCCCTACAGCCTGAGGCGGTGGGCAGGGGAGTGACTTTCAGCGCCGTCATTGAGGCGGCTCAGGAGAAGGTCGATATCCACGAGTTGGGTATCGACCAGCTCCGCTTTAGGCAGACGGCCACAGGAGCCAGGAAGCTTGAGATTCCTGGCTCCGGCAGCGCCGAAAAGGCTGACAGGCTCGCGGAGAAGCTCCGCAAAGCCCTGTCGGAGGTGGCGACCGTCTCCAGGCCCCACAAGTCCGCCGACTTAGACGTCACGGGCCTGGATGACGCGGCCACGAAGGAGAAGGTGGCGGCGGCGATCGCAAAGGCGGGAGGCTGCGACGTCGGCCAAGTTAAGGCCGGCGACATACGTCGCGGCCCTGGCGGCGTCGGCGCCTCTCTGGTGTCCTGCCCGGTAGCAGCCGCGAAGGCGGTGCTACAGAAGGGCAGGCTCCTTATAGGTTGGAGTTCGGTGCGCGTGAAGGCACTTGAAGCGCGCCCGTTGCGCTGCTTCAAGTGCCTCGGGTTCGGGCACACACGTCCTCAGTGCCCGGCGTCCGCAGACAGGGGCGACCTGTGCTTCCGCTGTGGAGGCACAGGTCACAAGGCGGCCGCGTGCGCGAAAAATATTCCGCGCTGCGCCATATGCGCAGAGTCGGGGCGGCCGTCAGCGCACGTAATGGGGGGACGCAGCTGCGCCCCCCCTAAGACGAAGGGGAGCTTCAGGACCAATAGCTCCCCGGCCGCGGCACCTAGTGCCGCCGCCCCTGCCGTGATTCGCCCAGCGGAGGTGATACAGGAGGTTGTGATGTCCGAATAAATGGATCAAGTCGGACAACACAACCTCCTACAGACGAATCTGAACCACTGCGCCAGGGCCCAGGATCTGCTCATGCAGACCCTGGCGCAGTGGCAGATAGATGTGGCGGTCGCAGCGGAGCCGTACTATGTCCCCTCCCATCCATATTGGGCTGGGGACCTAGACGACTCCGTCGCTGTCATAGCGAAGGTGGGTGGTGCCCCCCTTACAGTTGAGGAGAGGGGGGCGGGCTACGTTGTCGTGAAGTGGGGAGAGTACGCGATCGTCGGCGCGTACTTCTCCCCAAACAAGACCGTTGCGGCCCTGGAGGCATACCTGGACCTCCTCGCCGCAGCGGTCGGTCGTCAAGCGCCCCGGCAGGTCCTCCTCATGGGGGACCTCAATGCCAAGGCCCGAGACTGGGGCAACCCACGAACTGACGCTCGTGGTGAGTTAGTCAGGGAGTGGGCTGTCGCCAGCGGACTGACCCTGCTCAACATAGGGTCGGTCCACACGTGCGTGCGGCATAACGGAGGGTCCGTGGTGGACCTCTCGTTCGCCACACCGTTTGTCGCAGCACGTGTCCGGGCCTGGAGGGTGGAGTCGGAGGTGGAGACACTCTCGGACCACAAATATATACGGTTCGAGGTGTCCAACTCCGACGGGTTGGATGGAGGGCGTCGGCGCGTCGCACGCGCCGACTTGCCACGCTGGGCGCTCAGCCGCCTCGACCCGCAATTAGCGGAGGAGGCGGCGATAGTCCAAGCGTGGCTCGCAGGGCCCGCGCCCCCGGAAGTTGACGTCGCAGCGAGTCACTTCCGGGATGCGTTAACGGCCGTGTGTGACACGGCCATGCCGCGGGCCCGCTGCCGCACCGCTCGCCGCGCCGTGTACTGGTGGAGCTCCGAGATTGCGGAGCTCCGGGTGCAGTGCACACGCGCGCGGCGGCCCTACCTGCGGAGTAGGAGGCGGCGGCACGGCCGAACGGATGACCAGCTGCCACCGGAATGGTTGGCAGTTGAGCGCCAGCTCTATGACGCCTACCGGGTAGCGACGGAGGCGTTGGAGCTGGCGATAGGCCGTGCCAAGGAAGAGGCGCGGGCAGAGGTCCTGGAGGGCCTCGACAGGGACCCGTGGGGGCGCCCGTACCGGGCCGCGCGCAAAAAGCTCGGCGGCCCGACGCCCCCCGTAGCCGAGTCCCTGGAGCCGGAGGTGCTCGAGCGCGTGCTGGTGGGTCTATTTCCCGACGCAGACCCCCAGCACGCGCCTCCGACGATGGCGCCAGCAGTAGTTGAGGAGCTGGCGCCAGCCTCCATCCCGCCAGTCACAGAGGCGGAGATGGAGGTAGCGGTGAGCCGTCTACGTAAGAGGACGGCTCCCGGCCCGGACGGAATACCGGGCCGGGTCTTGAGGATTTGCTGCGGCGTTTTGGGTGGAAGGCTTCGGGAGCTGTTCGACGCATGCCTCACGTCCGGACGGTTCCCGAAGCCGTGGAAGGTTGGGAGGGTGTGCCTGTTGCGGAAGGAGGGTCGAGATGCAGACTCTCCTTCCGCATACAGGCCGATTGTGCTGCTGGATGATACGGGAAAGCTGTTGGAGAGGGTGGTTGCTTCCCGTGTCATCCGGCACCTGAGGGGGACTGGGCCCGACTTGTCGGAGGCCCAGTACGGGTTCAGGGCGGGGCGTTCAACGGTGGACGCCCTGCTCTGGCTCAAGGGGTGGACGCAGGAGGCGGTCGCAGAGGGGAACAGGGCGTTGGCAGTGTCTCTCGACATTGCCAACGCCTTCAACAGCCTCCCGCATGGGACCATACAGGAGGCACTCCGCTATCACGGAGTGCCCCTGTATTTGCGGAGGCTGTTGGCCGACTACCTCCGGGACCGCAAGGTCCTGGTGGTAGGACGCGACGGAGTGAGGCACCGTCGCGTCTCCTGCGGGGTTCCACAGGGGTCCGTTTTAGGACCAATCCTGTGGAACATTGGCTACGACTGGGTGCTGCGTGGCACGCTTCCCACCAGTATGCGGGTGGCGTGCTATGCGGATGACACCCTGGTCGTGGCCAAGGGGAGGGACCTCAGGGAGACGGTGCGCTTGGCCACGGTGGGAACGTCCCTCGTGGTCGACCGCATCCGTGCCCTGGGGTTACGCGTCGCTCTCCCCAAGACCGAGGCCCTGTTGTTCCACGGGCCTCGGGGGCGACCCCCGCCAGGAACACATGTGGTCCTGGAGGGGGTCGTTGTCCGGGTCGGGACCCAGATGAAATATCTGGGTCTCGTCCTGGACGGGAGGTGGGGTTTCGGGGCCCACTTCGCCAGTCTGGCCCCGAAAGTCGTGGGAGCCGCAGCCGCCCTGGGGCGACTACTGCCGAACGTGGGCGGCCCTAGCGCAACTTGCCGTCGGCTGTACTCCGGAGTAATCCGGAGTATGGCCCTGTACGGGGCACCTGTCTGGGTGGACGCCCTCGGTCGCGACAATAAGGCCCTGCTGCGACGTCCGCAGCGGGTCATCGCGACGAGGGCGATACGCGGTTACCGGACGGTGTCCTGGACAGCCGCATGCGTGCTGGCCGGAGACCCGCCCTGGGAACTCCAAGCCGAAATCCTCGCCGAGATCTACAATTTTGTAGCGGCGAGGAAGTCGCGCGGGGAGCCCCCAGGGTGGGAGGAAGTGGCGCGCATGCGACGGCAGGCGCAGGCCGCCCTGTTGAGGCGGTGGTCGGAGGACCTGGCACCACCCGTCCCCGGCCAGGGGACGGTGGACGCCATCCGCCCGGTCCTCGGGAGGTGGGTAGGGCGGCGACACGGGTCGCTTTCCTTCAGATTGGTGCAGGTGCTTTCCGGACACGGATGCTTCGGAAGGTACCTGCATCGAATCGCAAGGAGGGAATCGACCCCGGCTTGCCACGAGTGTGGAGCGCCGGAGGATACGGCGCTTCACACGCTGGAAGCGTGCACCGCGTGGGTCCCACAGCGGTGCACGCTTTCAGCGGTAGTGGGCCAGGATCTCTCGTTGCCGAGCGTGGTACGGGCCATGCTCGAGAGCGACAGATCCTGGCAGGCGGTGGCCTCTTTCTGCGAAATCGTGATTTCGCAGAAGGAGGCCGCGGAGAGGATCAGAGAGGTCGACGCCCTCGCTGATCCTCTCCGACGTCGGCGCACGGGAGGGAGGAGAAGGCGATTTGCAGATCGCCTCCTCGCCCCACCCGTGTAGTAGGGTCATCGGTTGGGTTTATGGGCCCCAACCGACTCAATGGCCCTACGTGCCGGGGAGCGGCTGAAGGTCTGAGCTAAGCCGCTCCGTCTGCCGTTGGTCCGGTTGATGGCACCGGACCTTAAGCCGGGGCGGGATGGAAAGTACTTCCCCATCTCTCCCCGACAGGCTGCGTCTGCTCGCCGGGGTGGTTTAGTCGGTAGGGGCCCGGCTATATTCTATAGCTGGGTTGGTGTGAGACCATTAAACAGACTCCGACAGAAGCCGTCTGTGTCCCATATGACAGGCGGAAGTCCGTAAAGGGATTAACCTCGTTAAAAAAAAAAAAAAAAAAAAAAAAGGGTGAACCGATTTTTAACCGACTTCAAAAAAAGGAAGTTCTCAAAACGACCCGTATGTTTTTTATTTTTTTTTATTTGTGTTTGTTACCGCATAACTTCCGACTGGGTGAACCATTTTATAACCGACTTCAAAAAAAGGAGGTTCTCAAAACGACCCGTATGTTTTTTTTATATTTTTTTATTTGTGTTTGTTACCGCATAACTTCCGACTGGGTGAACCGATTTTTAACCGACTTCAAAAAAAGGAGGTTCTCAAAACGACCCGTATGTTTTTTTTATTTTTATTTGTGTTTGTTACCGCATAACTTCCGACTGGGTGAACCGATTTTAACCGACTTCAAAAAAAGGAGGTTCTCAAAATGACCCGTATGTTTTTTTTTTTTTATTTGTGTTTTTTACCGCATAACTTCCGACTGGGTAAACCGATTTTTAACCGACTTTAAAAAAAGGAGCAGGTTCTCAATTCGACCCGTATGTTTTTTTATGTGTGTTTGTTACCGCATAACTTCCGACTGGGTGAACCGATTTAGATTGTTTTCTTTTTATTTGAAATCTCGTGCTTTCCGTGTGGTTTCATTTAAATTTCCTCAAAATCGGGTGAGTACTTTTTGACTTACAAGTCAAAACTGAAAAATGCGAGCTTATACCTACACGATATTATAGTAGCAGGTGAAGACATTGGTGAACATACCTACACCACTATGACAATTGATCCCATGAAAAAAATTTTTTACTAAATAATGGAACCGACTTCAACACTCAAAAGTATGAACTAACTTGTCGAAGTCGGTACCATGAGCACAATATTTTGATATCAGTTACTTTTGAACTATCATGGTACCGACTTCAACAAGTTATATCATACTTTTGAGTGTTGATGTCGGTTCCATATTTTGGTAAAAAAAAAATTTATGGTTTTTTTTATTTGAAAGCTGGTGCTTCCCGTGTGGTCCCATTTAAATTTCATCAAAATCGGACAAGCACTCTTTGAGTTAGGTACACTCCAGAAACTGAAAAATGCGTGCTTATACCTAGACGATATTATAGTAGTGTGTGAAAACATCGGTGAACATACCTACACCACAATGACAATTGATCCCATGAGTAACAAAGGTCAAGAAAAAGAGTAAAAAAAATTTTTGTACCAAATAATGGAACCGACTTCAACACTCAAAAGTATGAAATAACTTGTCGAAGTCGGTACCATGAGCACAATATTTTGATATCAGTTACTTTTGAACTATCATATCGGTTCCATTTTTCGGTCTATTTTAATTATTATTTGTTCGTTTACTATTAGAAAGAAAGAAAAATACGTTTATTTATGACATGACACATTCGTATGCATGTGTATGATATTGTTACGGAAGTGGGTACGGGATTGGAAGGAAACAACACTTGCAACAAAAGTGACAATTTATTCACTCGACTTACCACGTACAGAGTCCGAGAGAGTCCCGTGGATCGAGTATCTTTACAGTCACAGTCACCGAGAGCACACGCTGGTTACTGTTACTTAGCACTGATGCTTTAGCACTGTTACTGTTCATTTTTTGGCACTTTTCTTTACTTTTCACTTAACTTTTTACTTTACTTTATTACTTTTTTCTTATACTTTGTCTCAAACTCAACTGACTCACGGCGGCGTCCGGAGCCTCTTATTTACCCCTAATTTCGATATTAATTTATTTTCGATTGTCATATTTTCGATCGTCATAATTTCGATCGCCTTTCCTTGAATCTTCCTAGAATCTTCATTTATTTTAGTCATTTGTTTCTCTAGATTTTTCTATACACTTCTCATTCACGAATAATGTTCACTTATGTCCAGAACTTTCCACCGAACCCCAAAACGTTCAAAAAGTACTTCGGCGGTATTGGGGATAGAACTCGGGGCCAGCGGTATTACAAGCAGAGCTCTGCCCGCTACGCCACGAACCTATTAGCCGAACCTTCGAATTTCTTAATTCGTTGCTTCGGACTGACTGATTATTTGACGTGACGTTTATTTGTTTTCTATGACGATGATATGGCCGTCACAATATTGAAAAGTGGACTCTAATGACGATTACTTACGTTTTTTGTTACGTATGCAGATTTATGGCTGTAAACGCAGTCGGATAAAAAAACAATAAATACTGTGCTTTGAATTTATTCATCGAATCAAAAATGACCAAGTGACAGAGATTTGATTTCACCAAATAAGCAGCAGTGGACGTTTATGGCTGAGATGATGATGATGATGAAATGAGTGAAATATTTATGTGGCCGAAAACTCAAAAGTGGCGATATTGCCGGTACGCATGGCCCCAAAGATGTTTTACTATACCTCATATAAACATATAATATCATTGCATGGCCCTCATCAACAAAACGCGACTCTGCCGTTTTTACCTACGAGTTTACATCATAGTCATAATGTCATTAATCAGGGTTACAGGTTTATTTATTATTTGTCAACGTAAGAGTCAAATAAAATTACCGTATAAGCAACTACAAAAGTGACTGTTTGGGTGTGCGGTTGGCTGTAGTTGTATCTAGTCCAGTTGTTCGTTACGTAAGCCTAATACTATCATAATAAAATATAATTAAAGCAGTACTATTTTTAATTAGCGTTCACATGTAGGTATTCAAACTCAAAAAGAGCGGTGTTTCCATGTGACAGAAAGAGGTATTTATAGGTTTCGAAATAAGCCTTGCGAATAACAATAAATTTGCTCAAAGCGGTAAGGACACCAATTCTTCCACCAGTGTTTTTATATTTACGATTTCATTTTGTTTTCTTTTTTTGTGTTCAATAAAGTGTTTTTGATTGATTAATAAATTGCATTGACGCTCGATAGTTTATAAATGCGCTTGACAACTATGTTACTGACCCGATGGTCAGTGACGATGTGGTCTTTAGTGTAATCAAACTAAACCTAGATGTTCAATGGATATCAAGGAATACGACCTGCACACGCTGTGTCTTTGGTGACAAGACCCGGGACAAACATCAATGCTCATCACATATAACAAACAAAAAAAAAGGAAAATATACAGCTGCATTGAGAACTACCTTTTTTTAAATATTTAGAGAGAAAGTGAAAAAGAATGACGAGTAACGAGTGGGGACTAGAGAATACATGTTACTACACACTGTAGTACTAATACATTCAAATTTAAAATATCTACCACCCTCGATTATATCAAGTTCAGTTGTTATTTTGTCGTAAATTTGTGATTGAGTGATTTATCCACGAATTTCACACGGGTTGTCACAAAAGTTTTTAACCTTTTGATTATTCAAATGACTACTTTTCAGTACGCCAACTAAATGACAAGCCTAGCCAGTGGGAGCATCGGCTGTCAAACTGACGGACGCTGGTTTTTTTTTTATCACACTCAGACCCCCGCACTAGGATTCCCTGTATCGCGGGAGGCATGGCCACACATAATTACAGCACACAAACATCCAAGACCCGAAACAAACATCTACACTCATCGCACAAATGTTTGCCCCTGCTGGGATTGGAACCCAGGGTCTCGGAGACACAGAAGTCATGTCAAGACACTAACCACTGCGCCACGGCGACCGTCTACCTCTACGTTGAACCTCAAAAACGCGAATGGCTTTTGTGAAGGCAACACCGACATCAAATTTCCAGGATGGTGGTAGGGTACTTTCAAGTGCCTGTCTGGCTCGCTTTCACCCACAAGTTCGAAGAACTCTCAAAAAACGCATAGTGTGTTCATGCAGCAGGCCTTGTAAACATTTTTGGTCTAACGTGATTATACATTCGATCACATCGTCACTGTCCAAGTGAGATAACTTTGTCAAACGCTAGATTATAAAGTATAAAAATATGGTCACTGATGAGCACTATTCACAACAGGCTAATCAATATAATAAAAAGTTATATCATACACCTTCGTACAAAACGTAGGTAAATATTCATATATTATTTATTGTATCTATTTTATAAATGTAACATATTGTTGCTCACACAAGCAATCAGGCGCTACTTGGCTTACGATTGCTCGATTGTGTGTTCTATCAGGCGTAACAAGGTACATAATAAATGTTCTCTCTATAGGGATACAACAGGAGCTATCTATACTACATGAGCGCTCTTTCTTTGGACAGATATGTTAGAGCCCCTTGTATTCAGATGTTAAAATAATAATATTAGGAGGCAGAGCGATGCAAGCACAGGTCCGACGTTGACAGTGGTCACGGGAGGAATGCGCGGGTGGAGAGCAGCGCGGATAAGCCAGCTGAGATCACGTGATCCCGCGCGGCACTAAGAATTTAACGAAATAAATTCATATAAAATCAACAGAAATGAATATTGAAAAAAAAATCTTGACTGTTTCTAGATAATGCCATTATCTATCAAACAAAGTAAGGTTCATATGAATGTTGTTATTATTTTGTAAGATATACGTGTTTTAATTTTTGAAAAGCATATTTTTCAAAAATTAAAACTATCGAGAAAACTTTACTTAACCGGATTTTGAATCCTGACTGTTCCTTTATGCTGAACCAAAGATACTAAAACTGAAAAAACCAAAGCTCTGTCTTCTACACATGGTTTAAAATACATTTTTAAAAATAGCGGTTTGTCTACTCACAGCGCCTTAATTGACTTATTCAATGTATTTATATCTGTAAAATGGCATCCCTAACATAACGTATAATTGTCGTAGGGTGAACAAATGATCTAATCCACGCGTGACATCCCCCGTGTTATCGTCACGGCGCGGCGCCGGCGGCGTCACGTCACGGCCGAAAGCTCAACCTAGAAACGTTCCATTGAAACTATTATGATCTAGTTAGGTACAGTAGTGTGCACTAACATTCGGTAGTTACCGAGCTGATGCTGTTGTGACAGACAGACAACAAACTGTACTGTTTCTACAATCATTTATAACAACATAATGTTATATACCTACAATATATATATATCAGTGGTGTAGTGAATTGAGTGGTTAATAATAGTGGTTGTACAACATTTAAAATAAAACTCATTTTAAGTAATTATTATAATTATCGAAGGAACTTTATTGCATGGATTTCATAAATAACACAAGTAATTGTTTGTTACAGTATTGAGTACCGCTGCGGGCAGCGTTTTCTATTAAGTTTTACTGGTTAGTCGGTAATAGGGCCCATGACTAATAACTAATTACAATACTGTAGCTACTACAATACATTGGAGAAAACCATAGTTGTCACCAGCCTACAGATAGCACAGATGCTCTAACCGTCTACCGGGCGGCAGCGTGTCCAGAATTGTAGCAGCATTGCCACGTTGAAATGCAATGCCATTTGAAATATAGCACCTCTTAGAATAATAACACCCCACAACACCTAATAGCCTTTTGTCAACAATTCCAGAAGTTGGGTTCTTATTTAAAAAAAACATCGGTAGTACCTTTGTGCACATATCCATCCGTCCATTTCAATAAAGATATATGTAGGTATATTATACAACTATTACCTCTGCGTAATAAGTTTATAATCTCATTTTGTTGTTATGGTAAGTACCTATTACACATTTATGGATTTTGGATTTTCCACGTGGTACTTGTGTTATGAGGCCCACGAGGATTGAATAGGAGGCAAAGGATCAAGGTTGTTATCCAACCCTGATATTGATTTATTTTCTCGCGATCAAGCCCCGTTTGATTCAATAACAATGTGTTCAAATCGCGTAAGTCTAAAAATTACAACCGGACGCTTGTTGGACATAATGTCCAGCAAAAACAGTAATTTACATATGTAGTTATACATATATAAATTACTGTTTTGCGGGTCACCCCGGCTTCGCATGTGTAAACATTTTTACCGACGGCAGCGCCATGTGCCGGAATGATTTGTGAATTAAACCATCCAGGGTGCCACCCAAAAGCATACAAAAATTCATTCAAATCGGTCCAGCCGTTTAGGAGGAGTTCAGTGACGTACACAGAGCACAGTAGAATTAGATATATATAAAGATTAGATACCATTTATTATGTTGTAATATTGGCGTCTTATGTTTTTTATGATAATTATCTAATAGGTAATTGTTGTCGTGCGTTTTTAGTACAACTAAAGGACATAAATAAAAAAAATGCTTAAATAAAATGAATAAAGTTTACATACATATGACATAAATATTTTTGCGTAAGAGAACTTCGTAGGTAACTTACATAATTTTAGTTATATTGTGTAAAGAGAAGAATTACCGATTACTACTAGGTACTAGCATCGCAAGGATTAATTCCAGTAAATCGCACCGACACGGCCAGCACATCATCTGCTTACGCTGGAGATACCTACCATAATACATAATATATATACCTACTGTGTAATGTACATGTTATATTACCTAAGTACATTGTTGGTAACTTTGTCCACCTCGCACCAGCGCACCGAAGTGCACGAGTTTCTAAGTCAGTCTAATACAACCATCAGGTATGTGCCGCGGTCACTGCTCAATATAAAAATATCTTTAATATGTAAAGTAATAACAATAAAACTGCTTAAAAATATTACAAAACAAACGTAGAAACTTGAAGCTTAGCTCCATTATATAGTAAAAATATAAAAAAGTGAACGTACATATGCATAAACAAACATAAATATAACAAACTCGATACCTATATACCTACCTATGTACTTACATGCTTACCTGCCGCCGAGGAGTCCCGGCGATTACAATACACACCACGAGCGCGCGGCGCGTCCTACATCACCTACCTATATCATCATCATCTCAGCCATAGGACGTGCACGGCTGGACATCTGCCGCCCCCAAATAGGGGGGAGTTGCCACGCTTGCCAAGCGGGTTGGCGAGAGCAGTATGATTTCTGATCTCATCCTCGAAGCCGCTGCTGCCCATCTTCTGGTATGTGGTTCCCTAACGGGCCTAAGAGTCGTTTTTGTATACAAAATATAAATGTACGAACACAAGAAGTATTTACAAATCATTCGACATACTGAAAACAAAATAAGACCCAAAGAGGATACTACGTAGCAAGCAGTAGAGAATTTTTTTTTTAAAAGCGCGCTCTTCTCTGATTAGTCAGTTAAGAAGAGCTTTGTCAGGTGCGTTGTTCACATACTGTATTGCCTCTTGCTGTATGTCTAACATTTAATCAATAAACATATTCATTAATAAATCTGAAAATATAATATTATTATTTATTTAAAAGTAGTAAAGATAACAATAAAATAAACAAACGGCTATTCTAACATCATATTCAGTTTCAGAACGTTATTTTCGTGTACTATATATTTTTGTTTTGCCGAGCGAGCCTCAACAGGTGTAGCCTCATTCTCCGAATAGTTGGGACCTTATTATTATTATTACAGTTTGTGTGTGTGTGTGAGACTACTTAGTCTCAGAAAATGTACACTATGCCAGTTAAGAAAGGTTAGGTTATGGAGCAGTGGGTGGTGGTGGATGCGAAGGTCCGTCCTGAGCTGGATGCGGCGGCAGCTGGTGGTGGGCGGGGGGCGGAGGCGCTGCGGGCGCCAGGTAGTGCCAGTAGGGCGGCGCGTCGGGCGACTGCGCCTGGCACGCAGCCGTCAGCCCGCCCCAGCTGAACCGGTACGCGTAGCGCTTGCCGTGCACCTGCACGATACATAGATCATTCTTTATAGTAACACACATTTCGAAGCGATGAGAGCTCAGCAGGGGGAGCTTCGGCTGTCAAACTGACGGAGACTGGTTCGATCCCAGACAACGATTTGAGCTTCCGGTGAAGGTAACACCGTTATCGAATTCCCAGCATGGTGGTAGGGTACTTTCGAGTAACCCGCCTGGCTAGCTACCACCCTTAAGTTTGAAAAACTGTCACCGAACACATAGTGTGTTCAGGCAGCAGTCCTTGAGAGCCAGGGAGCATTCTAGGTCTAGCGTGATAACATCTTCGATCATATCGTCACTGATCATCAAGTGAGATAACGGTCAAACGCTAGATTTATACAGTATATACAAAATCTATTAATGTACACCCCGGCCCGGCCCGCCCCGTCCCGTCCCGGCCCGGCCCGGCTGCATACATCAAATATTATCACATTTCACTATAAACTAGCATGTCCTGTTTTACTGTACCTAAGTGATCGGTCTCTCACTGCGGTAGTGTTATTTTTTAATAATTATTTATTTATGTAGTTACTAGATGCGCCCCGCGGTTTCACCCGTTACCATTTTCCCGCTACCTCTCTTATCCCACGGGAAATATACTTTTTTTTCGGGATAAAAGTAGCCTATGTATTATTCCAGGGAGTGAGCTGTCTTCACGCCAAATTTCGTACAATTCCGTTCAGCTGTTCAGCGTGTAAGGAACAAACAGAAACGACAAACAAACTTTATAATATTAGGGTGCACTGAAAAAAATTGACTTAACCAAGTGACATTTTTACTTGGTTGGCGATTTGTTTATTAAATTAATCACAACTAGATTGAATTAACCAAGGACAATTGATTACAGCAATACAAGTTTATTTGATAAAACGCTCGAATAAGTGTCCTGAACATTATCTATGTCACATTGTAACAGAAAACAAGTCTTAACATTGTTCAATCCAAACAAGTTTGTTGGTCGCTTCAATCAAACATTCTTGTTCAGGTTAATCAAGTTTTAATTCAACTTGATCAAGTCTATATGGTTGACTTGTCGTGAGAGAATGTATTTATTATTGAGCTTAATCATGTCCATCACCCGCGTAACATATGTTGTATGATAGGAGATCGAGCAGTGTCAGTTGTCCAGAACATCATAATCACAGTAATAACTCGAATTAAATGCATTAATAATGAAACTGTATCTTAATAAGGGTTCTTAAAACACGAGTGTAAGTTTAAAAATACAAGTCTTAGAAATATTTATTCATAGAGTTTATCATTTATTATGATACAGTTGTTCATATAGAATACCTGTATCATAATGTATTTTTTTATTTCTTTCGATGGCTTGTCAAGACTGTTATTCAAGATTTTTATTTGGTTTTTAATCTTTATATTTGAGTTGTTGCAATGACTGTGGCCGGTAGGCTCGCCTCGCCTCGCTAGGTTACATGTCTGTCTTTCGTTGGCTTTGCTAACTGAGCTCATACGTGGTTAGATCTGAGTGAGATTTTCGCGGTTATTTTCGTTACTTCGTTAATATTTTCTTTCTCTCCGTAAGAACGTCATCTCCAACAACGTGTTATAAAAAAACACATGATATCACGTTCACAAAGTAAATTAAATACAACACTTTGTAGTAAAGTCTCTTCCTCAGTAACATTAACTGGCTGAGTATAACCAATAGGTAACGGTTTGGTGTGACCCGGCACGCGAGTGAGGTACAGCAGTGAGCTGGCGTGAGCTGACCTTGCTCATAATGTTCTTGTCGTAGTAGTAGCGGAGGGCGCGCGAGAGCTTGTCGTAGTTCATGTTCGGCTTCTGCTTGCGCCGGCCCCAGCGGCGCGCCACCTCGTCCGGGTCGCTCAGCCGGAACTCGCCCTCCGCCGGCGAACCCTGCACCACACGCACACCATACACTCACATACATTATTTGATAAAAAATAGTCATTGAATAGCGTATATGTAATAGATTACAAAAATGATTGCCGATTTCGAAGCCTTAGAGTTTCTTCGTATACATATTGTTCAAATATCTGCTTTAGTGAGGGGTGGTAGAGGTGCGCGGGGTCAATTACACGTCACGGATTATGACCTCCCTTTTATTTATTTCCCACCTATTTGTGTTTCATGTCGTCATTAAAAATATAATATGAATAACACAAGAACTGCGATCAGTGTTGAACTTGAATAATATGAACAAATGTGTGAAATGTTTTGCTCGTGGCTAAATATAATAATGTATTACCATTCATCATTCCGAATCCGCAAACAAACAGATTTCATGTAAAACTATCGTCTAAATGTGACCAAGGACGATATCAGGAATCGTTTAGATAAACATAAATTGTTAGGTAACAAGCATAAAAAACCATACGGGACGAAATGAGAACAGCTTCCTTTTTTTGTCGGTTTAAAACAAAATCCCAGTCACCTATATCTAGGATACTTTGTATAAATATAAATTATTGTACTTGTAAATTATGGTACTGCTGTTCTATTGGACTCGGACGGACGAATGGAATGTTAGTGCAAGAGAAGAGCCCCTCGTCTTGTCGCCTTCTCGTAAAAACGGTATATATCTGCGATTTGGTGTCATCTCCCAGGGATGCAGGACATAACATCGAGCTAGGCTAGGGTTACCTCCCAGCAGATCCCGGGCGCGCCGGCCGCGAGCTCCTCCAGCAGGAACTGCCACAGCTGCACCTGCCCGCCGGCGCCGGCGCCGGAGCCGGGCGTGCGCGCGCACGCGCTCAGCGCCGCCGCCGCGTACGGATCTGTGCGCAGGACGTGCATACATTAGGGCGCCCAACCTCTTATTTATTAAGACAATCCATTCATAAACAATGCAATAGTCGTTCAAATGTTATCATAAATAAACTTGATATTCCGCTAAAATAACAATTGCATCTCGATTGCATTGTAGACAATTGCATTGCGGTGGAAATTAGATTTTTGTATCCCTTACAATAATTATATTCCAAATAGAATATAGCAAAACTAGAAAAAACAACGATTACAAAATGATTTTAATTAAAATAAAACTAGGCTCTTAAACGTTTGTCGGAGATCACCGGGATAATGACAAATCTATATTTCTAATTTATCTATTCGATATTTATACTACTCATTTTATAAACCAGGTGGACAGACGACCTGACTAAGATCGCAGGCAAGGGCCGGATGCGGGCCGCTTCCAACCGGTCCTTGTGGAAATCAATGGGGGAGGCCTATGTCCAGCAGTGGACGTCCTATGGCTGAGATGATGAATTTTATTAAGCGGAAAGATTTATTTGTTTGTTTGTTTGCATTGAATTGGCTCCGAAACTACTGAACCGATTTGAAAAATATTTAATCGTTGGGAAACCACGATCTCGGGTGACATACACTATATCAGGTATATTGTTTTAACATAGGTATCCTTATAATTTTTAATTTTGAACTTTTTCGGTGTAGCGGTCCGCGACGTGCGAAGCCGGAGTGGACCTAGCCGGGCCGGGCCGGGCCGGGCCGGGCCGGGCCGGGCTTGTCATAAGATATATTTAACAAGTAAACAGAATTATAGTAATTTGAATTCCAGAT
The DNA here is from genome assembly GCA_934044485.1 of Apeira syringaria. Taxonomy (NCBI): domain Eukaryota; kingdom Metazoa; phylum Arthropoda; class Insecta; order Lepidoptera; family Geometridae; genus Apeira; species Apeira syringaria. Next base: position 11,101,683 of record OW203675.1, on the reverse strand, counting down.
GTTATGGTGGTACACTTACTAGAGACAAATGGCACCCGTTTGGATTTAGGTATACTACCTATAGGTATAGGTACATATAAAAATATCAGAAAAGTTATAATGATACATAAGACCAATCGCTGTATGTTTTGAAAATCAACATTACCTATTAAATATGTATCAATATTGGTGTTTAAAATATTAAATTACCTAATAGTAAAAAATAGATGTATCAAGTTTCTTATGTACACAATATAACAAGATATGTGTGCGCCGGGCGCGAGTGCGCGCCTGACAGGGCCGGACCCTTATCCGTATAGCGTATGGTCACTGACGCTAATAGACAAAATAATGTTACGATCTCCATGGGTCACCGACCGTGGTAATAATGTTGTATCCGCCGCTGGTCCGCCACCCTCAGCCACAGCATCGCTGCTCTCACCCGGCCTGCTCACATGGTCTCGCGAGCCCGCGCCGCTACCGCACCACACCACACCACACCACACCACACCGCTTCACTTCACTATTATTCAAATGTCTGCATGTCCGTCCGTACTGAACATTCTGGAGCTGACGAGTATATGCGGAGCGATATACCAAGGAACGAGTATTCTTGTTATTATTTACTGTTTTTTTAAATTGTTTTAAGTATTTATCTAATTAGATATTTTGAAATGACTTGATCCGTGTAAATAATCCGGATATGCGGGCGGATGCGCGACCGGAAACGAGCAAGTGGCGACGGAAGTGTCGCATCGCCGCCTCCGCCTCCACATTACCGCGCCCCCCGCCCCCCTGCCCGCCCTACACGGCGAGGGCGGGAGCGAGAATTGCATTATACTTATTATCATTTTCTGAATTAAAGTATAATCATAATCTATTCCTACTGACGTGTGTCAGTAAAGTTCATACATATATATGTGTATATGTATATTACTGATTCTACATACATAATCGTTGTGACAAACGTCAATTATCAAATATGTTGAATGAGGCGCAGCGCGGACGGAGGGTGCGGCGCTGTGCTCCAGGAGAGGAATCCCATCTGGGTCTGACCCGGGCGTGGGCCACTCGCTCATTTAATATTGAGACTTACGACTGCGGTTTGCCCGCTAGCTCAATCACCCCACGGGAATTTTACTTTTTCCGTGATAAAACTAGGCTTTGTAATTATTCCAGGATCAAACCTATCTCCATACCAAATTTCATCGAAATCGGTACAGCCGTTTGAGTGTGAAGGATGTTTTTGAATTTTTTGCTTATTCCACGGGAACAGAAATTATTTTCAGAATGAAAAATAGCATATGTGTTAATCTGGGATCTAAATTATCTCCATACCCAATTTCATCGAAATCGGTGCAGCCTTTGAGCTGAGCGTGAAGATGTAAAAAACTTACACACATACAAACTTTCGCCTTTATAATATTAGTGGGATTAAGATTAATTGGATCAAATAGTAATCTAAAGGGTGGGTTTGGTGGTTTAGCATCAATTCAAAAATATTGTAGGTATTATTTATTCCACTTATCCGAATTTATTACTCTCATGTATTTCCTTCTGAAATCTTTATTTAAATTGTCAACATACACAATAAATGTTTTTATTATATGTATAAAAACATATAATTGAGATAATACAACAAAGGTACACCACCATTGAAGCGATTTATAGAAACTAAACAATATATATCAAAGAGGAATATAAAACGTTTAAAAGATATGCAGTGCGGTTATAATCATCAACACAAACACTCGTAATGAGCCGGGAACGTCCGCCGCCGCGTCGCGGGAGAAAACGATTATATCCAAACGAGGGGATGTCCAAGATAAATGGCTGATGAAAACCAAATAAACTTTATCGAGAGCAGCGCGCGCCGCGACCGCCGCCGCCGCCGCCGCCGCCGCCGCCGCCGCCGCCGCCCCCGCCGCGTCACCCGCCACAATATGCATAATGCATGCCCCCCGGGGCGAGCGGCGCGGGAGGGCGTGGGGGCGCTACCCTCTAGGCACTCAGGGGTGAAATGTCAAGTAATCGCTGTCAGAATATTGCCTTTTATTGCAAAGGGATTTTTTGTATATGAGTTTTTCAGTTTCAGTGTTATCGGTGAGGGCGTGTGCTACTTTTCTCCAACACATCTCCTTTTAAATTCACCAGCAAATACGAGTACGAAGTCTAATTCGTGAATCGCCCGTTACGAAGTTGCGAACCCCAATATCAATATGAAATAATCGTCGTATCGAGCGGCCATCGACGATCGGTTCTCATAACTTCGCTCGCGTCGGTGTCCGAGCAGCTTGGGATCGTAAAGCTTTAATGGTACGTCCACTAGTGAGTAGAATGACGTCGGGTCGGCCAGCGCGCGCGTCTCCGGCGCGGCGGCTCTGCTCGGTGATGGAGTCCCACGCACCGGCTATAATTTACTGCAAACCGCAGTCAGAACACTTCTCGGAAAAACGTGTGGGACAAGCTATGAGAGCTGGTGCAATACTTATACTACACATTTAAATAATATAAATCGTTAAGTTTCGTATGTTCTATGTAAGCTAGCTCTTTTAATTTGTATCTTGAATTGTGAGATGGTAGCAACATCTGTGTCGTGACTCTAATCTACTGAAAATACAAAACCATCGACTCAAATCGTATTGAATTTTTATTTTTTTATTTTTGCAGTCATACCCACTCATTTCCGGGCGGAGAACCGGCGAGCTATATCGAGGATGTGCTGACATGCACGGAGCGCACGCCCGGTGGTTGTGGTCCCAAGAGTTGTCTCCGTTTGTGGCGTAGGAACACCTGTGAGGGGAAACCCTTTCGTGCCGACTCGCCAGTGATCGTCTGTACGGCACACTGGATGCAGAACTTGTAATGGATGACCGTATATATCGTACAGGCGATATAATATAACGGATAATATGATGGAGACGAGGGTCGTGGCGGAGGCGACCGGAAACGTTCAAAGTAAGTGAAATAAAACTTGCGTGAAATAACTTAATTGATACATCATCGTCTTCATAAATTCTATTAACTATAAAATATAAGACGAAAAGTTTTCACCTAGAAGCACCTTACTCACATATTATTCTGTGGAAGTATACCTACTGTATTTAAATTAATTTTTTCTAACTACTGACGTCTCGTAGCTACCGCACACAGTCACAATATAACTAACTAATCATGTGTACACGTCAGCTCCACGGCTAGAAGGAAATATGTGACCGTGAGATATTTACTTGCTTTATGTTATGTATAATGTTACCAGTTATGTGGACTTGAAATTAAAAAAAATAAACAAAAGGTGCTTCTTAATGAGGTACTTCCCAGGTTCTGCAGCGTTCATAGAGAGGAACTTGTCTAGTACTGGATAAGTTTTATATAGTTTACACTATGTATCTTGCCAAGGAGCAGATAGAACTAAAATATACTTTTTTCAATACTCAATAGTCTATTGGCATTCATATGAATGTGTATGCAGGTCTTAAATACATTTTATTATGCGTATATATTTACATATGACCCTGGTAAGGTAAAGCAATGTGGAGCGACCGATTTATTTATTACTTATCAAATGTATCATTTCAAAACTCATTCAAGCTGTAAAAGCATTTCGTTATAAGCAATTGTTTTAATTGTTTGATAAATTTAGACTCTTTAATTTTGTCAGGTAATCTGTTGAATATTTTTATGGCCATTAAGTATGGACCAGAACTGTGCATTTTAAACTTAGAGCTCGGTAACACAAGTTTATGTTCAACTCTAGTCGGGTAACGTCGTGGTTCATCTGTGACATTTGGAAAAGACCTTTTTTAAAATTTATAAGTATTAATCTTTCGAGATGTTTGTACATTAAAACACTATGAAAACTACAAATGTGGACACAAGACATGGACATAAAATATGAACACCATATTTCTGTTATATACTTAATTTGTCCATATCGGAGAGTGGCTCCTACCCCTCACCCCCCACCCCCGCCCCGACAGCTACGTAGCCTTAGCAGCGTTTTGATATTCATTAATATCGATTAGCTTTTACGTAATGAACATAGGAATTACCAAAAAGAAGTCTGATATCCTAACAAAGCATAGTTTAATGTTTTACACAGCATAGTTGTGATAGTTATTTGCTTTATCCCGCTGCCGCTTGTGCCTCGAGCCATATTTCCTTCATAAGAAGGGCGGCCGGAGGCGGGGCTGTGAATAGGAGGAGTTTAACAGGCTCCGCCTTTAAATGCCAGGGGATAGGAACCGGCGCAGACAACCAGCACACCTTCCACATTTCCGAGAGGAACAGCCCCACGGCTACGAGCCTCAGGTTGGTATTGCAGATGTCCGCACGCGACGGTGTAACCCCGCCGCCCGCTCAACACATACAACATTATCATAATAGTGATTGGACAAGATGGTGTCGATGGATGTATAGGTAGTTCATTTTAGTGTTCATGTATGGGTACTCTTCAGATTAGTATATTATTTATTTATGACATTTTAGGAAGACTATCAACCTCCAACCGAGATAGTAGTTACTACCGAGCCTAAAAAGAGATTAGCAAATCTCCGCTGATAGACATAGATTATTTAGATAAGAGTTCTATTTTTAACCGACTTCAAAATGGAGGAGATTCTAAATTCCAGCCGTATGTTTTTTTATGTTTATTACCTCAGACCGTTTGGCAAAGTGAGTGTTTTTTATTAGAAAGGTGGTGCTTCCCGTGTGATCCCATTTACATTTCATAAAAATCGGTCAAGCGGTTTTTGAGTTACACTCCAATAACTGAAAAGTGTTACGCCTACTTGGACAACATCCTAATAGAGGGTGAAGTAATCGGTGAACATCCACAATGACAATTGATCCCGTGAGTAACAAAGGTCACTGAAACGATAAAAAAGTACTAAAAATGGATAATGGATTTTTATAAAATCATCTCGCGTTTCTACATTTAAACCTGTTAGGCTTCTTCAATCATAATTTCGAATCGATGTGGTATGTGGGTACCGTCTGCTGTGTACTGTCACTGCGACGTGTCAATCCTCCGGGGAGGTGATGTCGGTGAGTGCCGTCCCCCCGCGAGCGCTCTCACAGGTCATTTCATATCCTAGAGAGACCTCGAGCGCAGCTGTGTTGTTAATACGGCACGTGAGGTGTTTACGGGGGGAGGGGGTCAAGCCGAATCTCACCCAAACTCACATGGGGGAGGGGGTGGGTTCGACAAATACTCACGTATTTTTTTTTCCGCAAGGAACATTGTAATGTACCGAGGTTACTGGGATAAATTAGGTAATAATATTTTTTGTGTGGTTCTTTACCATTATATTATAATCTCAAATAACAATTCCTGATTAAATCCAACAAAATTAAGCACATATTCATTTATTTACATTAAAAATATGTATTTTCAAAAGTCTCACGTGAGATTATGGGGGGGGGTCCAGCAAAATCTTACGACATCTCACCAAGGGAGAGGGGGGGTTGAAAAATCGCTAAAACGACACCCCCTTAGCGATCACAGATTGTTGCAACCTGTATGTGGTCATAAGTTACGTGTAGAAGAAGTTTTCAGCCGTATAGTATTATTGAAGACGCCAGGTTCTCACGGCGCTGGCGCTGGCCGGGCTGGTCCGCATTCTCGGCCCGTGATTCAGGCACCTGCGGCCGGGGCGGAGACGCGGCGGCGCGCGCGGTGGGGGGCGATGGTCGCGCGGGGAATGTGAAAGCATAGGAATCTGGTCTGGACCAGTATCAGCTCCTAGCGGGCCATTCCGACGTGCGAGGGACACATATGCTATGCGGAAGCTGCTCTCTCTACACATCCAGGTTCTATGGTGTAACACAGACTTGGATCTACAACATATTATTATAATGGACTAGCGATGCCGAAAATCATAAAACGCTTCACAAGTTGTGGTACTTGTGCTTGTAACAAAGAAAGTTGGAATTTGTACTTGTATTCACCCGCGTGGTTATGAAAACCAGTAGGTCGTGATGATGATGATGGTGAAAGGAAGCCTATGTGTTATTACAGAGTGTCAGCTACCTTCATACAAAATTTCATCAAAATTGGTGCAGCAGTTAGGGCATGAAAGTGTAACAAACAAACAAACTCACATTCACCTGTATTCTTAACTAGCCACGCCCCGCGATTTTACCCGTGTCGTGATGATTGATGATGATGATAAAAACTAACCTATGTGTTAATACAGGGTCTAAACTATCTCCATACATAATTTCATCGAAATTGGTGTAGCCGTTTGAGCGTGAAGAAGTATCAAACATACACACATGCGCACAAACTTTCCCCTTTAAGTGAGATAGGAAGTCATCGTCAGATCGAATACACGGCTTCTTTACATATTCTGTTGTAATGATCGATTACGTAGATAGATACGTAGGTAGCCACTGATGTTAGTCACTGACCGGGGTTGACCTATTCACATTGGGTACGTATGTTTCCCACCCCGTGTGCTGGCGCTGCGTCACGTCGGGACGAGACGGAAGCTTCTTCCAATAACAAAAATGTTCTAATCTTGGGTACTAGTGAGTACACTTACCCGAGTCTACAATCGCGCGGCCTTTGTAGTTTCTGCGAATAGGTTTTGTTTATTATTTTGAATCTCAGTAAGTATTAGGCCAAGGCACTGTTATTCCGGGACCTGAAGTATCTACATACCAAATTTCATGCAAATCCGTTCAGTCGTTCTAGCGTGATTGCGTTACAAACACCCATTCATCAATCTATCCAAACTTTCAGATTTATAATATTAGTATTACTAGCTGTGGGACACATAGAACTAACCGGGTCAGTGCTTTAGGCGTTTTTTTTTTTATACAATGAAATCTTTCTTATTTAATTATTAGAGTAGATTTAGATGTTTCAACTATTGACATTTTTCATCATCACAATAAATTACGATTATAAAGACAAATTATGACAATACAAAATAGGCAAGCTAAAAGGTTGTTAAGATTGTTCAGATGCTCTAGTTATACCTACCTGTACAAGCGTGAGATACAGTTAGGTATGTAATAATTATGTTAGATTGACCGTCCGATTATATTCACTTACACAAGTATAGAATGAGGACTGAGCTAAAAGGCATCAATTATATTATATTAAACATCCACAAAAGTGAAGCGCGTGTAAAGCCAGGGTGAAGGGTCGTATATCTTCCACTGACCCACGCACAGAAGCCGTGACCCCCGCGCCCGCGCCCCGACTAATATCTGTCACATTTCGAAGCCGCGCGGAGGCACCGCCGCGCCGCGTGTGTCAGCTTCATTTACTTGCAAATGTCCCGGATACGGAAATCCCGGAGCACGCAGAGAGGGATTACACTTACCCCCGGATTCTCCCGGAATGGACTGCGACCAGCGGGAGGTGGCGAGATTGATATTCGTCTCGGTGGGGAACATAACTAGTACGATGTCTACTTTTCTGCTTTGAGCCGTCGCGTCGTCGATTCTTTGGCGTTCGAATCTTCATTGCGATATAATATGTAATATCGAACGATGAATGTTGATAGTTTGCTCCTGCGACGTTATTGCAGACAGAACGGTGAATTGTAACCGCCTAGACGTTAGTAGCTTCAATAACCCTTTTGAACGAACCCGTAAGTACATGTTGAATTAGAGAAACCGCTGAGACTAGCGAGCGTACACTGCGGCGCTCGTTAGCGATAGAAGTTCCTACTACGCGCAGCGCGTATAGAAATTACACGAGTTTCCGCGGTAAAACAAAAACTATAGTTATAATACGTCTTGTTTCATTTAAGTATCTAGTCAGACTATCTCAGCTCACACAGTCAGTCACAGATACAGTCTATCTCAGTGCCAATTTCATCCAACTCCGTCCAGCCGTTCTGGCGTGATTGAGTAACAAACATCCATCCATCGAAACTTTCCCATTTATAATATTAGTGGGATTATCTCATCTCAATTAGAATATGGGCCCTGAGTTACTCCGATATCTGTGACGTTTCATCGACATGCCGCGTAACCGAGTGTTGAACCGGGCGCGGGCGTGAAATGATCACAGTCTCACATTATTATATCACCGCCTCCTGCCTCTTCCTGCGATCTTGGTGAGGTCGTGACTCCACTCACCCGTGGTCTCGACCCGAAAACCTTTCGACTCCATAGATCATAAAATATATATATATTACTAGATATACGCTCTGCTCACTTCCATTTCAACTGACTAATATCTGGGCTATGCCGGTGACTTTCGTTATTTGATAAATTTCCTTGTTTCAATCTGAGATCTGATCACCATTTCATAGAAACATCCCGATTCCCAAAGTTCGCTTTCGAGGCCCATTAAGACCGCGCCCCGACAGAATAATATGTGATCCAATAAAAGGTCTTCACTTTTCAAATAATACGTATAAGATAATATATTTGTTTGATCGAAATGATTTATTATCTCTGGGATTGTAGGTTGGAGCGGTTGAGCCGTCTTTGATAGCGAGCCGTCGAAAGTAACAATCGTCAGGCGGAGTGTCGCGTACAGGGCAGGCGGTAGGTATATTGTACATGATGACATCTGCCCCCGCGAGCTGTAGTTAGCCTGTGGCCCGGGGCGCGCGGGAGACGCTACATGTGGCACCAAGATGCCATGATTACTGTAACGTCTCCACTCAACTTGAGGACGCGGCGCCAGAACGGCGAGACGATGGTTGACAAATGATTCCAAGAACTAGTCGTGATGACTAGCAAATTAAGAAGAATTGTGACTCTGAGTACCGACTGTGAGTCAAAGGATCCTTAGACAAAACGCCCAGCCAACATTTGTAAAGCTTTCTTTAAAATATCCCCCCCCCCCTTCCCCACTCCCTCTGAGTTGACAGCTGGAGCACGCTACCCCTGCGTGCTCTCAGCGACGGGTATTATTTGTTTTATATCATGGTTACAATTATTATTTGAGATGTGACGCACACGTAGGTGGAACCGCGTGGCCTAACTAGTCTAGGCGGGGATACTGACCAAACCGGTGAAGAGATATCTTTATATGTGTAGGTAGCATATCAGAAGAGGTATGTTGCGTCATTTAGGTAATTAGGTAAAGAGCAGCCTGTGTGTAAGGTGACCCGCGGGCGCCCCGGAAGTGAGGTGACCTTGCGCAGTGCAGACCACATCCGTGGCACGCCGCTCGCGCCCGCGCTCGCGCCCGCGCTCGCGCCCGCGCCCACGCCCGCGCCCACGCCCGCGCCCGCGCCCGTGGCGTGGGTGGGTGGTGGTCAACACATCATTTAATGTTTAAACACGGCTCATCTGCCGCCAGTGGGAGGGACCATCCTCGCCTCCTCCAATAGAGAGCCGCCTTACTTGAATATACATTGACGGACTAACATTTATAAAACATAATTAATTACTGTAAGCATCTAAAAATTTAATAAAAACGTTTAAAGTAATAATAATAATATAATATAATAATAATATGGGACAACATTCACACAAGGTCTTCAGGTCCCAAACTAGGCAGAGCCTGTACTATGGTAACCTGATGACTGATATATATACTTAAATACATACTTATATATATACTTATTTTTTTTTATATACATATACACACCCAGACACAGGTCAAACAGACATGTTCATACACACAAATGTTTGACCTGTCCGGGAATCGAACCCGGGACCAGCGGCTCAGAAGGCAGAGTGCTACCAACTGCGCCAACCGGCCAGTCACCAAAGTACAAAAGGAGTAAAGGAGTCGCGGATACTTGTGCGGCTGACCACCTGACACGTTATGGCGAGGGTACACGCATGCCCGTAATTATTCATTATGGACCTATTCTATAAATTATTTAACTTGGCTTCTCAAAAAAATAATTCCTCTCCTCACAAAAGTTGTCTGGGAGAGATTGCTTTTTAGCGATAAAACCGCCAATGGTGCAATATTTAATATTTTGTATTTGTTAATGTTTGATTTTATAAATATTATATTTAAGTTGGTGTACTTGTACAATAAAGTGTTATCTATTTATCTAAATGTACAGTTCCTAAAGATGTAGTATACTGTGGCACCCTAGTTCACATTAGATATATAGGTGCCTAGAAGGTAGATATAGGTACGTAATCAAGTAAGTTATTATCACTGTTTCGGGTGGAGGCGCTGAAGCGTGCCGATATGGGATCAATCCACTCTCAATTTGATCGTTCTCTAAATATCGCCCTACAGTGTAATCAGTACAGTGAGTGCTAAATACACAGAATAAATACGTAGTGGCTACGGTAACAGGTAACTCAGTGACGCATCTCTCCAACTCTCCCGCGGAGGCGCGCGCGCCGCTTCCTAGCACGGTGTACTATCATCGTGCTACTATCACACAGGCCGAAATAAACTCTATAAGTTAGGTAACACAATCTGTTATCGCTCGGCGCCATCAGATGATAGACATGACTCAGTCCGGAACACTAGAATCACGGTTCCGGGTAAATAAATGATTCACTTCCTCAGTTTGACGGCGGATCGTGATCGTCAGACCTACTCCAGTATTTGGTTACGAATGGCGCATCTTGTGCAACTTTGACGTTAGTCAGGTTTTAAAAATTAGTCAGAAACGGTTACAAATCGGTTGGTAATAAACCAGACTTGGCTAAGATCCGGCTCGCTACTCGCCCGTGCCCGCGCTAGTTGCTCGACATTGTTAACTGTGTTTTGTTGAAGCGTTGCGATCGACGATGTTGGAGTTTTCTACATATTTATACGAGTATTGATATAACGACACAGTCTCGAAGCTGTCGCTATTCACAGAGCTTTCTATTTTTAACCGACTTCAAAAAAGGAGGTTACTCAATTCGACCGTATATATGTTTTTTTTCATATTTGTGTGCGAGGATAACTTCGTTGTTTATGAACCGATTTTGATGATTCTTTTATTGTTTGATAGAATATACTTCCGTGGTTGTCCCATTTAAATTTCATCAAAATGAACAAGCGGTTTTTTATTTTCACTCCAATAACTGAAAAATACTTCACATACTCTTTTGAGTGTTGAAGACGGTTCCATTTTTATGGAAAAAAAAATTATGGTCTATTTTTCCCATTCGTTTAACTCAGTAAAAATAAATGTAGGTTTCCCCCTGCCCTGCTGCGAACAATTCTTTACGTGGAAACCCCTTTCTATAACACTCGACCGCTACTATTCCTTCGCTATAATAACATTTTGTCACTATTACAGTGCTAGGTATATAACTGTACTTGCACCGTGTCATCATATAAATGTCTAAAATACTTGAATCTTTTTCCATTGAACAGAAATCATTTTATTTTTAGGAGTAGGCACTTGTAATAACAAGTACGGAACCCAACACCTACACTACAGCGCACCCCAACATGCCCCTCGCTAATCATTACATAGTCAGTAGTTGCGGCAGTCCAGGTCGGGCGCCTGATGGCATGCGCCAAGCACACCTCTAAAGTGTTGCTAATTATAATTAACAGAAACACATATACCATCATATTATTATTTTGCATCCTTTCTGCATTATTTTTATGGATAAATATATTAGTATAGACCTAAATTATGATATGTATTCGTCAGAGACTATTTTTAATTATGTTCATTATACATTAAGCGTTATTACTAACTAGTGTTGACTGTGAATGTAAATTGATTAGTTTGTTGGAACAGTAGGTTAAACTAATACCGAAGCACCGTTCGGTACGATCGTAACCATAGATAATGATCGTAGCGCCGCCGGAAACAATAGAACTCAGAGCACTGAGTGTCATGTGTACAACTGTGTGACACAGATAATACATAGTATGTGTATGCAACAGGTGCGTTATTGATACGTTCGTGCGATCCGAGGACGGTACCACCGATCTCACGCGAGTTATTCGAGCGGGCGCGGTTATATACTTGTATGACGCGCATTACATGCAATTTATTGTAGTTCTCTAAAAAATGGTCAAGCTTAAAGAATCCGAACAATTTTGTTTTGATTCTGGGACTGATGATACATTTTGTAATAATTCGGATTTAACGCTCGCTCCGGCGCGCTGAGGAAGGCCGCGCCGGCACATAATGTACGTTACTCACTAATGATTCACAGTGATGTGCCAAAATGTGTGCGGCCATCACCGCACCGCACCGCACCGCACAGCACCGCACCGCACCGCACCGCACCGCGGCGCGTGCGCGGGCGCCGGCGCCGGCGCCTGCCGCGGCACAATACCAAATGTATTTATTTATTTACAATTGCAATATCAAATAACGATGTGTAGGGCGCATACAAAACAAAACTACATGTTTGTTATACTAGACAAGCTCGCCAGCGACCCGCTACAGCTCGCAGCCCAACCAATCACGAGAAACATAATACACATCAGATTTGTAAGTCGGTTAATGTTGATCGTCGCATTATGTGTGCGTTGTTATGCCTAAACATAATTATTCGAATACTATCAAAAAAACTACCAAAAAATGGGACCGACTTCAACACTCAAAAGTGTGAAATAACTTGTTCAATAATAAGTCGGTAACATGTTAGTTCACAAAAGTAACTATCACCACAATATTGTGCGCATGGTACCGATTACGACAAGTTATTTCACACTTTTGAGTGACGAAGTCGGTTCAATTTTTTGCACCCTCTTCAGTGATCAGCGCTGCTCACAGGATCAATTGTCATTGTGTATGGTCACCGAGTTATCCACCCGCAACTATAATATCATCCATGTAGGCGTAGCACTTTTCAGTTTTGGAGTGCAACTCAAAAACCGATTTTGATGAGAGTTAAATGGACATCGGAAGTATACTCTATAAAAAAAAAGAATCATCAAAATCGGTTCATAAACGACGAAGTTACGCGCGAACACACATAATAAATACGGTCGAATTGAGTAACCTCCTTCTTTTTTGAAGTCGGTTAAATATAAAACAGTGGTCAGTCCCCTGCGCAAACGTATGGGAATGCAATGGAAGTCATGATTACGCTTGAGATCCATTATCTGATATCCACTATCCGGAGCTTTTGGGACACTTTATCGTCCCTCCCGGGGGGAAACCGCCCTGAATAAGGGAAGAAAACATTACCCACGTGATCAAGATAAACTTCACATATAAAGTGAATATTAATTTGGACCAAAATGATATCCAGAATCCTTTGAAACTCTGAACCGAAATAGATAATGGTGTCACTGAAAATAAAAGTGCATTTAACAAAGTGTTTAACAAAGAAGAAGAAGAAACATAGGTTTATTTATTTATGACACACAGGTAAAGAAAACAAAAAATAAATAATACCTCGTTTCAATGAAGTATATTTTACTACTGCCTTATTTATTAATTTAGCGATTCGCTCGAGTGATAATCGACATATGTTAACGGGTGCCTGGAAGAAATCGCTGCTTAGCGATAAAGCCCCGCCGATTGTACTTTAAGTTTAATATTATGATGGTATAGTTGGTATTTGTAACAATTGTAATGTAATAAAGTTTTGTCTATCTAGCTATCTACGAGTATGTGCTTACTGACAGACGTGTAAAAATAACTCCCGAGTGTAGAAATGTCTGTGTGTTTTATTGAAGCAACTCAATTATTTTGTTATGACTATGCCCATGGGAAAATCGAGTGATCGACCGAAGCGCGGCTCGCGGGCCTTTACGTATGAGATGTGATTCGATCGATAAGGATGAGAGATACTCGCTTATCGCTACAATCGCGCAATTAGCCATTTAGTCACAATTTGATAACGAGGTACAAAGGTATCTGTGAGTCATTTTGAGGACTTGCCCGAGTTTATAGATTGATTAGTGAATCATCCACAGGAATCATAATAATTAATAATAAATGGGTATCATAATCATTGACATTGATACATGATATATATATTATATAATATTTAATAGGTAGGTAGTGATTGTTTAACTGCACCAGTTTATCAGGAACCTGAGATCAGCTCGTCCCATCGCGCGCGCGTTACTTTCGCCCTATTATTTGCGGGGTAACCGTGACACATCCGGGTAGGTATTGATCATCGTGGTGTATTTATATTTATTGTTTATAATCTGCGTGCGGGTAGTTTAGCTGGTCACGTGACCTCACTCCTACGCTGTACGTCCACCGAAACGTCCGCGACCTGATACAAGACGCTACAACCTGCAAGGTTAAATACTTTAAAAAAATTACCATAAAATGGAACCGGCTTCAACACTCCAAAGTGTAAAATAATTTGTTGAAGTCGGTACCATGATAGTTCAAAAGTAACTATGTATTATATGGTATTATCAAAATATGATGAGCATGGTACCGACTTCGATAAGTTATTTCACACTTTTGAGTGTTGAAGTCGGTTCCATTTTTTGGTAAAATTTTTTTTTCACCCTTATTAGTGACCTTTGCTACTCACGGTATCAGTTGTCATTGTGTACGTTCACCGATGTCTTCACCCGCAACTATAATGTCATCGAAGTATGCGTAGCACTTTTCAGTTATTGCAGTGTAACTCAAAAACCGCTTGACCGATTTTGATGAAATTTAAATAGGACCACGGATAGTTTTTTTATTTGAAATCATAAAAAAGAATGATCAAAATCGGTTCACAGTCGAAAGTTCAGAAGTAACAAACATAAAAAAACACGGTTCGAACTCACAACCTCCTCCTTTTTTTTAAGTCGGTTAAAAAAAATTAAACGCTGAGGGGTTAAGCTGGGTTTATACATATACATGATATCCTAATGAAAATGATAACTCATCATACATTTTATCATATATCATAATATACACAGGCCCCGTTTTCCTATTGGGCACTTTGGGCACGTGCCCAGGGCCCTGTGATCGTTAGGGCCCCCCTCGGTCCTGCCAGATCACTCATCGATTACCGATATATTTTATTAACAAAAAATATATTTTGTAAAAAATAATTGAGACCGGTGTACTATAATATATTGAAATAGAGTATTGTGGACAACAAGAACCCTACTCAATATAATATGGTAATCTATGGTATAATACGCTCGCCTCACAAATGGCGATTGTGACAGCTTTGATAGTACTCTATTTTTAAATCGTCCATATATATTTAATTAATTTACATTAAATACTAGATTCAATGCGTAGAGCGTAGATTCAACAATAGATTAAGATCGCTATGAATTTAGTAGAGAACGAATTTTTGACATTGTCTTCGTGGCACCTGCTCGGCCTCGAAAGCAATAGTGATTTGCTGCGGACATTGGCGCCATTACCCTTATGTACATCGGGGCCTCGAATAACTTAAAGATGGCCCTGAATATGCAGAGTGAGCTGTTGGTTATTCGCCTATTCCTCCTAAGAGATTATTACCGTTGAATTCAAATAGTTATATATGTATACAATACATATGTTTAGTTATATTTAAAATTTTCGAGGTTAAAAGCTTAACACTTTTTTTTAATACTATGGGATAAAAAAATACCATAAAAATATAATTTTTTTCTGTTCTACTTAGGGGACATAACAAGTATTCCTAAACAGCCAAAAAGCTACGGAAGTACATCCACGATAGAAAATACTAAACCGAACCATCACTTTTTATTCAAGTAACAAAAGTGACTCATTTTGTAGCTTTTTAGCGGCGCCCGCGCCGGCGGCTGCGAGCGTCGGCGGCGGCGCTGGAGAACATGTAATGCAATGTAACTTACTATTAACAGTTAAATAAAAAAGTTAAGAGCCTAGTTAGATTAAAAGTCGATTTCCTCGAAATGTCTGAGTCAATGGGCACCGTGAGACATGAATGAAGCGGGCGCTCCGGTGCCGCTGACTCACGCCCGCGGCCGTGACGCTGCGCCGCGCCGCGCAGCATCCATTCATACGTTTCTGGCGCGCTTTCCATTCATGTTAGGCATCTCTAGTTACGAAACCCCTAGATAGATGGCGATCATTTACTATGGAGTATGATGTGTTGTGGCTATCGAGCTAACCGAGTGATGGTGAAGCCATTCACGACCTATCAATGGGTTTCTTGTCGGACATTCCATCGAACTCTATTTTGTTTGTTTTATTGTGTACTTATAACCTTCATTGTCTCAAAATATAAACAGTTTGGATTTAAATATTTATACCATACAAGATTTAAAACAAGTCTCGTTTGTAGCCCGAGCACGCAAAGCGAACAACTCCTTTTTGGTTGTTTTACAGTAACGCATGACTTACTTATCTCATTTGATAAATGGTTCGTTACAATCTACTCGACCAGACTACGTCACAGTCAAAGAAGACCTCAGTCTTACTTCTGCATAGTATCGCGTCCATGTATTGTGTTCATTGAAAGGAAACTGAATATATTTGACACAAATAAATTAAATTAACATATCAAGTAAAATTTCTATAACAAGCGACAAAAAAAAACTATATACACATCAACATAATCTAGGAATATTGAATATTTCGTTGGTTATCTAGAAAACTATAAAAAATGTTACTACTGTAAATGGAAGAATTGAAGAAAATTTCATAGCTGATTAATTAGAGTTAACATCACGATGCTATTTTGTTTTTTTATTAATTCATTCATCGCAGCCATAAGACGCCCACTGCTGGACATTATGCCTCCCCACATTGGGGGGATTTGCCAATACTCGCCACGCTTGGCAGGCGGGTTGGCGAGCGCAGTATGGTTTTGCTATCCTTAAAAGGCGCTGCTGCCCACCTCCTGGTGCGTGATCCCTTAGCCGACTCTTACGGCACCCATGGTAAGAGATGGGGGAGTACTACTCTAGGCCGGTACCACCACGGCAGGTTTTTATCAATAAAAGTGTTATATTGAGTAAGCTATAGACAGTTACTGAGTAAACTTAGACGTTTTATTCGTATTATATTTTAAAATCGATTTTTTTAATATAAATCTTAATTTGATAGTATATTAGTAGATAATCGGTATGGCCTCCTCAGACATTAATCACACAAGGGCAAAGATTTCCCATTCGTTACATGAGGGTGTCAATGTCTCGGTGGGGCCCTCGGTGGGGCCCTCGGTGGGGCCGGGGTATGCGGCCCCAAGTTCTCACCTGTGACTACACTTTTACTGTACTGTACTGTTGACTATAAGCTTATAATATACAATTATTGTATTCTAGTCTTGGCCCTATAATGATATAGCTCCAAAATAATAGTGAGAGGGGTCGAACAGTAAAGAAGAAGGAAGAAGAAAGACTCACGTGCACCTGTGTTGGATGCAGACGGCGCCGCGGCCTCGTGCTCGCGCAGCGGCGGCGGCGGCGCGCGCCCGGTGGCGGCGGCGTGCGCGTGCGCCACGTACGCGTGGTAGATCCGCGCCGACTGCTCGCATCCCGAACACACCTGGATATGTACTACAGCGTCTACATTATGTACATACAACCAGGGATCCCATACGGACTTCGAACGCCTGCCTGAGCAGACCAGCCGACCTCACTGTCACTATGTCAGCCACCGACTCGGACGACCGGTGTCAACTGTCAAATGTTTATTCCTGATCAAAGCAAAATAGGCATAATCATATATAACTTAAATACAACATAGTTAATATATACATGACGTCAAGTAAACAATTTGAAATGATTTTTGATGAGTCGTAGAGTTGAAACAAAAGTTGAAAAAAATGTGTCCCGTAGCGTGGGTCCGTTCCCTCAGTGTCGACACCAAGGATCCTTATTCCCCTGGAGCCACATGAGACCCTCGAGTCGGAGCTAGCTCGCATCATGAGCCAACCGATGTAGAAATACCAGAGCAAATACTACGGCTCCAATAGACGCCGTTGCGCCGCTTCGGGGAATCCCCAGGCCGCGGTGTCACGCACCGACCTGGCAGTCTAAGTCACCGACACCAACTTTGCCCCACTCGTCACCGTTTGTTTAACTACTTAACTACTACTAGCAGCGCCCCGCGGTTTTACCCGCGTGGTGACGATTGATGACGGTGATGATGAAACGTAGCGATAAGTTATTCCGGAACCGAGAGTGTCTACATACCAAATCCGGCCAGCGGTTTTTGCGTGATTGAGTAACAAACATCCATCCATACAAACTTTCACATTTATAATATTAGTGGGACTAGCAGTCCGCCCCGGATCGCACGTGTAAAGATTTCAAAATTTTAAATTAGTATCCCTATTTGTTTTTTTAAATCTATCCCACCCGGGGCTAGTGTAGCTTACCCAACAGTGAAAGATTGTTTCAAATCGGTTCAGTAGTTACGGAGCCTATATAATTTGTATTTATTTATTTTCAATGAAAACAAACAATCAAATGTTTCCGCTTTATAATATTAGTATAGGTTTGAGAATGCAACATTACAAAGTACGAGTATGATTGTAGAGCAGTGACGTGAACGTAACCATTATACGTAGTTATGTGGGCACTTCTGATACAGACAAACAGAGTAACAATATTAGCTTATATCTTTATACTGTTAAAGATGTGCGCACGCGCAGATCATCTCCGTAACCTTGGGCGAACACTATGTCACAATAACGCTTGCTGCGTCGTATTGCGTAGGGTGTACATCGTGCAGTGCAGTGCAGGGTGCGCGTGCGCCGAGTCGGGGGTAGGGGGTACCTGCAGCCAGTTGTCCTCGGTGAGCTGGAGCAGGGCGGCGCCGCACGCCGGCAGCAGGTGTCGACGCGGCGCGCGCACGTTGAAGGTGCGCGCCACCCACCGCACGCACCGCACCACGTCACGCTGCTCCCATTTTTGAGGATCTGCAGAACGAATTAGGACATATGACTTCTCACCCATCGATTACAAATGCATCAGTATTTAATTCATTCACACACAGACACGCTTCATTTATTTTAAACCAATGAAAATCCGTAACCGATAATTTCACATGTGAGGCGTCCACCTGGACAGTTTCCCTCAGCGATCAGTAAGGAGCTGATGCCGATCCGACCACCTCCTGCGGTCTTCGTCAGGGTGCTTCCATACTTACAGAGGACGTCTTTCATTGTGCCACATTAGCAATTTGGAACAGAAGTGTAAATACTGGTGTCGAACACCAGAACCTGATTATTCGAACCGTCCTTCATCAGTTATTAATTATAGATAAGTATTAATAGGTAGTCATCATCATCATCATCTCAGCCATAGGACGTCCACTGCTGGACGTAGACCTCACCCATTGATTTCCACAAGGATCTGTTGGAAGCGGTTAATAGGTAGTAGTAGGTATTAATTATTGATAGGTAAACCTGTTTTTAATTAACAATGAAAAACGAGCCCTGAAATTTCGCAATTCATACACGAATAGCATTAATATTCCAGTACCATTGATGAAATTTTCATCATATCTTTAAAAACAAAATATAATTCTCTCAATTTACAGAGCACAGAAAGCCGTGGAGAGTAACGGCGATATTTAACTACTTATATATATGTCGACGGGTGGAAGGTAAAACCAGGAGCTGCCGGCGGAGGAACGGAGAGGTCTCTAGAATGGGATCAATACCCGCGCCGCGTCAGCACTCTGTACGTCGCCGTAGCTATACATATCTAAACGAACCCCAGAACTATTGAACACAAATAAAATACTAATTTATGAAACGAGTCTCTGATACAAGATAAAAATTAAGAGTTGATTAATTTTATATGCTCCCCTGATGGGAGCCTTAAGGTGGATACGTATCCATCATAAGAATGTAAGATTCATGCGTATGGAAATCACAATGAAATATCCGAAGGTAATGGTATCCTGGTCATCCAGACTGGACACATAGCTACATACATAGTTGTATTGAGTGCACCACAAACAAACAGTAGAGCCGGTATAGCTTACTGTAGATATATATTATATAGGTACGCGTATATCCGCGTTCTTATGACCCCGCGAACAATTTTACTTCATTGGAATCCTTTATTTAAAATAACTTGTTATTGGCACAGTTGTTGAGCCAAAATGGTTTATGATTTTTCATTTATATGCAGTAGATAAAATCATTTTATATAAATGTCTACAACTTACAAACATACCAACAACGTTGCCCAAAACTTAAATAGCTTTTTAAAATAATAATAATATGGGACAACATTCACACAAGGTCTTCAGGTCCCAAACTAGGCAGAGCCTGTACTATGGTAACCTGATGACTGATATATATACTTATATATATATATATATATATACACCCAGACACAGGTCAACCGCTTAAATAATGCAAACTTTATTTAAGTTAAGTTTTGGGCATCTTCTATATTTTTTTTTATTAACTTAGGCATAATTTGTTGTTACACAACAATTTGTGGTTCGTAGCACGATGATCTAAGATACAAGTTACACGTACCTGTGTGTATTCAAATACTCATATTATCTAGCTACTAAGCACTTAACAGATTACTAAGTTAAGCAAAACGAATATTTAGTAAAATCTCATGAAAGGAGTATTGGTCCACAGGGCGTAGCCACCTCGAGCTCCGAAGCTGTGGACCACGGAGACCTCAGCAAGTTCTCAAGTTCAAGAATCGGGTCGACTTCCTCGTTCAAGTAAGTTACTTAACGTTCAGAGATAAACTTAGTCGGCTCACCGACCTACAAATCCCCGATAGACTATATTATACTACATAAACTACGATAATTAGAAGCGAGTGATGTCGTAGCGGGTGCTACGAGTCGTAATGGATCATACCCCACGATGTTATGACCTTTGGATGACCCAGAGAATATTCCATTAACGAATAACCATGTTGAGCGACAGATACGGCATTATGTTGTCTATCGTAAGAATTCATATTTTGCACAGTCAGAGCGAGGGAATAGATTTCTTGAGCGGATAATTTCGTTGTATCTGACTTGGAAACAAAAGGAATTAAACCCTTTTCAAAACCTGCTAGCTGTTGTTTAAGGGCTGCACTTGCTCAATGTGTGTATTGTTACTGATATAAGTAATAAAAAAATAGACACACGGAATGAAGATGAAAAATAAAGCAATAGATATTCTAATTATCATAAATGAATTATCACTTATAGTATAACTACTATATCATATATTCCTTTAATGTACAAAAATTAAGAAATAATATTTCCAATTAAACAATTATTTTCTATTCCTTTAACATGAGCTTTCACAATACTTTTAGCTTGAACTCTTGATGTAAGTTTTATTAATGCAAAATTTTCTGTTCTACCAATATTATTCTGCTCAACCAAAACGCTTTGCTCAGTGCCGAGCAAAGATTGATAAAAACTGCTCATCATTTCTTTATTTATTTCTCTTAGATGCTTTACTCGTTCTTTACGTACATTCTCTAGTATTTGTGGCATCCGTGCAGCAGGTGTGTTTTTCCGCTCTGAATATGGAAAAGCATGTAAATAAACTACATTTATTTTTTTCAGTAAATCAACTGTATCCTGAAACATTTTATCAGTTTCTGTTGGAAATCCAGCAATAATATCAGCGCCAAATGCTATATTAGGTCTTAAGCTCTTCATTTTATGACAAAATTCTATCACTTGTTCTCTATTGTGACGACGTTTCATTCTCTTTAGTATTAAATTATTACCAGACTGTAGACTCAAGTGTAAGTGAGGCATAAGTCTTGACTCATTAGCTATTAAAGAAGCCTATGAACAAATAGAGGAAGAAATAAAAGCAAGCGAAATTTTGCATTTTGATGTTGGAGCACCAACTGCAAGACCAAGCCACAATATTGCAGTTGCCACACCTAACTCCATTGTATTGAGTTCTAAGTTGCTTAGTAACCTTGGTGCCCACAGCATATTAAGCGCTAAAAATGTTCCAAAAGTAATAGCACCCCACTAATTACAATAAAATCTTCTTAGTTATTTAGTAACCAAGCTCATGATCATCACCAACAGATGGTGAAGGACCAGGTGAAAAAGATTGGCCATGATGATCACCTGCATCATGCATATCATGCAAACCATCAGCACTTTGAGCTATTTCATCAGCTCCCGATAATATTACTTATTACCGAGACTTTTATATTAATTTTATTATTACTAAGGTGGTAGATAAGTGGTCGTCGTGTTCACGCGTATATTTATTATTCTGACCGCGGCCTACGGTACCCAGGCTTCTGATTACAGTCGTTATCATTACCGATAATTTTCTTACTTTACAACTGACTTTTAAAAAATGGAGGAGGTTCTCGATTCGTTGTCATCTCCGTGGCCATCAGGTTAAGATCTGGTGGAGAAATCGAGGGAATTCTTCAAAGTTACAGACACTTGAGTGATTTGAGCATTTTGTCAAGTAATGTTCCGCGGGTGAGTATGGTGGAAGTAGGGTGGTATAGCTTTTAAACTACGCAATGATAGCCACGAGTATATACCTAGATACTAACTAGGTCGACATATATGTACACAGGGACGCACAGTGCGCTAATACAAGTTCAGCAGCTGTTCCGCGCGCTGTGACGTACACGGGCCCTAAACCTAGCAGCATTTTGACAGCTTTATTAGTACGCTATTTTTAATCCGTCCATATTGGATCAATTTAGTTTCAATTAGTACATAGTTGGAGCCATGCCTACGTTTTTTTATTATTACTAGCTTGTACTTATTCATTTGTATTTGTTTGTAAACATGTGTGTGTGACCTTAGTCATCATCATCATCATCTCAGCCATAGGACGCCCACTGCTGGCCCGCAACCAGCCCTCGCCTGCGATCTTAGTCAGGTCGTCTGTCCATGAACTTAGTATTCATGCATAAATCCTACGCCAGTTTAATATAAGGGTGAGCTGGAACTCGTGCTGCGGCCGACGGCGCTTATTACAATATCATTTATTTATGTTGAATTTAAAGAGTCATAATAGTAGTTCCCCGATTCGATTGCCTTTTTACTAATACATAATGTTTAATTGTTGCACGGTGGTTCTGTTCGAACATAAGAGCGATGTTGCTCGCATGTGCCGAACAGTCTGTCATGCTGCTGTCAGCTCTTGAAGGTTGAACAAAAAGCCTAGTACCAATTAAAATGATTTATTTATTTAATTAACAAAAAAATATTTTGTAAATTATTAAAAATATATAATATATAAGGCAGCATAAGGCAGCATAAGGCAGCTCTTCTGACTTTCATAATAATTATAGAAGGGGAGTCAGAGTAAAATAACCAACATAGCCTTTCGACTTGGCAGCGCCGCGCCGCGCGCCGCCGCATGACGGGGCAGTGCCGCGTCGCGCGCCGCCGCGTGGCGAATCGTGGCACCCTAGCTGCTGTTTGTTATATTAAGTATGAAATAATGTGGTTATTTGAATTTTTCATATTAAGTGACAGAAGTGAGCGAGAGCAATACATTTTAAGTTTGTGTAAAAAAATGTGTGCACAAAAGTTGTAGATCTGTTTATTGCCTACAACTTTGCCACTGTTAAGTGGCAAATAAAAACGCCTATGTCTAGGTCAAAACTTCGACTATAAACCATCCTAGTTTATAGTCGAAGTTTTGACCTAGGTTTCGAGCATGTCCGATGCTCATCCTCAGGTGAGTTTACGCTGCCAGATCGCGGCGACCACTGGCAGTGTAAACTCACTTGAGGATGAGCATCGGACATGCTCGAAACCTAGATCAAAACTTCGACTATAAACTAGGATGGTTTATAGTCGAAGTTTTGACCTAGACACATTGAAAAAAAAGGATTATAAATAATGGAGCTCAGAACAAGAACTATATTGGCTCACTTTGGTTTTAACTGTTCATTTTTTTTAATAATTACTCGATTATAAAAAATATGAAGCATAATAAATTTAGCTGCGTATTTAGTTAAATTGGTCTCGCCTTTCGCCTCTCATTCTAAAGTTGTATTTTCGCCCCCTATCTGGTTAGCCATTCGCCCCAGAACGAGGGGCGAACATATTTTTAATTTTCATGTAGGTAGTACCCGTTCGTCTCTTAAACATATTTAAATAAAAAAATACTTAACATTTTACGCCTACAACATCCCGCATTGTGATACGAGGCGCGCGGCGCCGCGGCGGGGCGCGCGCCGCCGGCGCTGTCCTTTTATTATTTTAAAAGGCCTATTATTTTAAAAAAATGTATTATGATGTTAATGTACGTATCCAATATATTTATTTAAAACTACAGTATGTTATATATGGCGATTATTACTGTGTTGTCTTCTGTGTCGTGACTATTCCGTGTATTGTCATATAACGTTGCTGTGTAATCGTAATGTTATGAATGATATTGCACCTTTTTAAGAACTTGTCAAACGATTCTTAATAGTCAGTGACAATGTGGTCGAAACTATACTCACCCTACACCTAGAATGTTTGTATATATAAGTATTGGTCATTAATGTTATTACGAGTTTTTACATTTACGTTTATACGATTTACATTTATTATATTTATAATTTCAATAACCAAATTGTAATTGTAAATTGTTTCTAATTCATGTATACCTAACCAATTAGTATATAGAATATCAATTTCCGAGAAAGTTTTAGGATCGTTCACGCACATCTCGGATGCAATAATTAGAGTCAATTTCAGTGAATGACATGTAGAGCTGCGAGCGGGTACGTGGTGCCCGCGGGGAGGCCTAATTGGATTTCATAATTGATTTCGCATCACGATCTCATTATTCTACGGGTATTCAATATGCATAGTTATTTGCCAACGTCAAATAAAATCTTATCTTATCGTTCTGAAGATGTAGATGCGGACATTCGCAGCCACCTGATGTTATCCATAATCTTGGCACTACTCGGGCACATTCACCGGCCGACACGGTTCGACACATCGTCACTGACTCGAGAGCTGTCACGTTTATGAAGCACACATCACTCGGCACTCGGAGATCACTAACCAGAGGGCACCGTTTCGTCTCCGGAGTCGTCGTCGTCGGAAGGGGGTCCCGACGCCGTGGAGGGGCGGGGCGCGGGCTCCATGCAGGCATGTCGGGGCGCCAGGGTGCCGGCGGCTGCTCGGCGAGCACTAGGGCTCGCGCGGCACGAGCACCGCGCTTTTTATGCGCGAATACGCGTCATCGGCGTGACGTCGACGATTCGTCACCACCTCTCGCGCGCTCCGCGCACTCCGCGCACGAGGAAAACGCTTTCTGGGAAGCTGCGAGCGAGTTGGCGCGAAGTGCGAGTGCACTGCACGCCACGTGCACTTCGCGAGCTTTTAACAGCTTGTCAGGCCGCCGGCGGAATGTAGGTAGTAGGTACGCAACCAGTCTACTGCGAGGATGGCGTGCTCGTGCCGAACACCGCTAGTAACTTTTGTCGTTTGTATTCGATAACGACGGTGATCACCGGCGAGGCCGTAATTATGAAATGTGTTTTTTCTCACAATAAACATAATTCAATAAGATGCGTGAATAGGTATAAACTGTTAAATGTAATGAGTCATCCGCGTGTTAGTAGGTACAGTTTAATAATAGCTATGTGTTTGGTCACACTCTCACACGATTAGCGTAAATATCGCCACATAGCAAAACATAACGTTTTATATCACTATCTACTTACTACTAGTAGGTATGCACTTACCTACTTAATATGTATATACTTTCTTTGTACCCAGTTTAATTTCAACAGATGTTTATTGGCAGGAAAAAACAAGTAGATCATCTGCAAACTCAATAAAGTTTGTAGAGAGAACTGCGCTACACTATTAAATAGGCGTATTTTTTTTATCACACTCAGACTAGTCCCCTACTACACTAATCCCTGTGTCGCGGGAGGCATGGATATTGACAAACATCCAAGACCCGGACAAACATCTACACTCATCACACAAATGTTTGCCCCTGCGGGGATTCAAACCCAGGCTCCCGGAGACACAGAAGTCATGTCACTGACACTGACACTAACCACTGTGCCACGGCGACCGTCGACAGGCGACCGTTTGGTTTGGTTTGGTGTAGATATAATACTGGAGCGAGAGAAGCGAACGTCCTTGATGATCCCCGACAGAAAATGTTTGGGGCCTTATGATCCAAAGATGATCGCATCAAAATAAAAGAATCACACAAACTCATAAAAGTCATTCAATTTGGGAGGAAATGCGGGGAAGCAGTATTCGCTCTCGGCTTGTTCGTTCAATGAGGTCTCGTCTTTTAGAGATGATAGAACCTAATGGCGGTTACACCCGTTTCTATTTTTTTATTTTGTCCAATATCTTCTAAATTTGACTATATGACTATAATGTACGTTAAATACCTAAGTATTTTTAATAATGATTGTGAGAATTTAATAAAAGGATATCTACATCTATTTTTTAAATTCATAAAATAAGTAAATTCCTTTAGACGATGTCTAAAAAGTTTATCCATTTCATTTGTCCAGGCAGGCGTAATGTCTGCCACGGCTTTTTGCCTACCTACACACAGAGTAAATACAAATACTTACCTACCTACCTACTAGGTAGTGCGAAAACCGCAGTAGGTATGCTAGCGGTAGGTCTTTGAGGTGCCTTATGTTAAAATAATATAAATAAATGTTGGTTGTGTTGTAAGCTCGCCGACCTTGTGATGGTGTGCCTAGTATAGGTAAACACGTACCTCGGGGGTAAATGTGGAAATCCCGGTTGAGTTGTGTCACCTTGTGTTCGTTGGAGATTATTGTTTTATTTTGTAGAGTGCTGCACCTTCCGCTAGGTACCTAATGCTACCTTTCCACTTGCACGGAACGTCCGGGAACAAGTGTTAGCCGACAGATTTCTCAGTTTGCCAATGATAAAAACGTGCAGTGCCAAGACCGAACGTTCTTGGTATGTATTTAATACTAGTGTTGACCCGCTCGTGCATTATCTAGGTAGGTAGGTAGGTAAAGAGCATGGGGTGTATTCACCTTAGTACCAAAAGGGCTATGAACGGGGAGGCAGGCTGAGAGGGACGGCGCAGTCTGTACGGCGCTCAACTTTGTACGCCTAGTGAAGCAATTATCGTTATCGTTCTTCAGTTTCACTGGTTATAACATAGTCATATAATCATTCCTAGTGATCACAACTGAATCACGTGCTGCCGTACAACATTGCTTTACACCCATAGTTTAAGGTGGCAAACACTAAACGTTGTTATGGATAATAATAACGTTTTAGTGTGTGCCAGAAACCTGCAATTCACGTAGTAATATGACAGAAAAAGGTGCGTGGAGTCCCTCCACGCGGAAGAAGTTAAACTCCGTAATGTGGAAATGAAAATAAAAGAGTTGAACGTTTAACGCAACAGTGCTTTCATACCCCCTCCATGGTAGCGTTAAACGTTTAACGCAACCTTCTTGGAAGTAGCATTAAAAGTTTCACTTCAAAAAACATTTTTGACTACAGAAAGGTTCATCCAAGGTTCTGCTTCTGCCACTGTCAAGATATCAATGGTAAATATTTTATTTTACTAGTCTGTGACTCAGGACTTTATTTTTAATTATGATTTATTTATCGATCCTAAAATATTTTCGTGTTACTAGCTTTTAATTGTCTTCTTTTTCTTAAATTATTCTCTCAACTGACACTGATAAATTTATATGACTGTTACGCCCTCTACTTTGTATTATCGAACTAGTTATTTAGAAGAAAACGCCTCATTGTTGTGCGATGCTCAGATGTAGTGTGTAGGTAGTTGTTGATTTCACGGATGATCTACAAGAACTCATAAAAGCTAAGCTGGCTAAAACTTAGAAAGCCTTTTATATTAAGCAAACACATTTAAATAAACTCATTGAAATAGTATTATTTGTATTTCAGTATCTAGGGTGACAAATTACAGTGCGAACCGTTTATTTACTTCAACAAATTAGTTACGTTCACATTTAATTGAAGAACTGAACTGAATTGAAGCTTCATTTGTTTTCTTAAATTATGGCTTCTGTCTATGAAGATCGCATGGCTACAATATTTCGCTACGAGCACTTCCGTAATTAAGTTCGCTTTCTGATCAGTGAATTAAATCAAACGTTCTTCGATTAAATAACATGTTGTAGTTTTTATGTTATACGACATTCCAGTCTGACTGAACTCTGATAGCCTGTATGATGGTCTGGAATGGATCTAGCTAAAACAGTGATCAATCTTGACCATAAATATCACATTATTCATTTCAATAATGAATGTTTTTCTCCCTCGTTTATGCCTAGCTACTTTTTGAAGAAAATCTGCCCCCCGATTCAGAACCGTTCGATTACTCAGTTGTCGATCGATTCGATTCGATAACAATCATTTACAATTCACAATAGTCGAACCCACGCCGAATTTATCGAATTCGATCTCGAATCGAAAGTGACGTCATAGCATTCGATATTCGACTTGTAACGCTATTCAGAATGCTCATATCGAATCTCATATATCGAACTTTCGATTATTATGTTCGGTAAATTATCGATAGCTAGAAGGCAGTCGATATCTAGTTTGAGTGTCTATTTTACTTTCTAGGCAACATACAATATTAATATGTTTTATTATTTGGTTTTATAACAATGATGCGAAGTGATTGAGGACGTGAACAGTCCAATCACGGTGAAAAAGCATTACACCACAGGCGAATTTTACGTTCTTTGTGGGATGCATCAAATGCATTTGGGCATTTAGAATATAGCCCAGAAAAGCAGGAAATCTTACAAATTCCTGCTGTGTTCTACATAACAACATGTGCACACTAGCGCGTTTACCATTGCCAGATGAAGTGGCCTTGAAACCAACAATATTATCGATGGTGACACAGCACATGTAGCTTTGGCAGCTATAGGAGCAGCATTTCAAGTCCGCAGCAATGTTATACGTCGCATTACAGAACAGCTATCATAATGATTGCCATGCGTGAGGCTGTTTCGAAAGTTGCTCTATTTCTTGTTAGTAAGATGAGGGAGAGATAGATTATTGCTTATAGTCTATCTACACTTAATAATAATAAAAAAATTGGTTGTCTGTAAAGTCGGTTTACGGACGATAGATTTACGTGATAACGACATAATCATGTATGACATTGACATTTGACCTTTGACCTTTGACCTTTGACATTTGACATATGACTTTTGACTTTTGACTTTTGACATTTGACATTTGACTATTTTTTTGTTATTCTAAATTATTTTTATATTATGTTTGTATCAATTAGAAATAAATTACATATTGACCTCTTTGACTTTGACTGACTGACTTTGACTTTGAATTTGAAGTTTGACTTTGACTTTGACCTTGACTTTGACTTTGACTTTGACCTTGACTTTGATTATATTATCTAGATCTAGATAAAACTTAGGTGGAACGTTACAGGAATGTTACCGTTACTATTTTTCATTTTGGCATTCATCAATTTATAAAACGTTATCACGTCAAAAATGATGCATATTTCTATTGATATTTTTATTTGAGACTATATATATTCTTATTTGATAACATTTTATCACTTAGACAATAAACAATACTGTAGGTACCTACTTATCTTATTACAAGTAAAACAGTATATACACACTTATAGAGTTATACCTTAAATCGGAATGTTAATTATAAATCGTTTGTCACAATAACAATACAAATAATGCATGCTCGGCATGCTCGAGGCACAGGGCGCGTGTCTTATCGGAGAACTCTCTAATCTAGGAAATGATTTGCTGGCTATTTGGAGGATAAGTACTTATAGAGGATAATAAGTTGCTTAGAAGATCCACTAGAAGCCCCGAGTATAATGAATTGCCTGATGTGTCCCAGGCAGAAGTACTGTCTGAAGACTTTGAGCCAGATTTCCTAGTTGTGGTTCAAGATTCCGAAGAAATCCTCACTGAAGCCACGAATGCCGAATCCTTTTATATCTTCTTATTTCTATCTTCTATTTAAGTTTTTCTATTGACGTTTTGTTTGTAAACAAACAACTAGTGTTACCAACTTTTACTTTCTTAAACTCCTAGCAACATCCATCAAATCTACCAGAAATCCACTTTAAGGGGTTAACACGTGCATATGATATTACAGAGGTTTTACGCGGTTGATTACGCGCAGAATGAGCGGGACAAAATGATGCTGGTTGTTTTAAAATAATAATATAAATAAGTTCTTTATTATCATAAAATATTACAAATACACGGATCGTCGCGTAGAGTAAGCGAGAGAAGTACTTTAAGATTGTCAACCTCGCACTCTGTATCCATTTTTGGCCGACTAGTAGGTTATAGCATTGCGACGCGACATAGCACAAATTCATCTTCACAAATGTAACTATCATCACAATATTGTGCGCATGGTACCGACTTCGACAAGTTATTTCACACTTTTGAGTGATGAAGTTGGTTCCATTTTATGGTAATAAATTTTTTGACCCTTTTCAGTGACCTCCGCTACTCACGGGATCAATTGTCATTGTGTATATTGAAGTGAAAACTTCTTGAGCGGCGTTGTGTACTTTGTATGGGGAAAAATGTTAAACTCGCGTCAGATAGTCAGAACGTCAGGCGTCAGGACGTGACGTCATCAAATTCGTAAGATTTTTTGTTAGATAGAGTATACTTCTGTGGTGGTCCCATTCAAATTTCATCAAAATCGGACAGGCTGTTTTTGAGTTATACTCCAATAACTGAAAAGTGCTACGCGTATCTTGATGATATTATTGTCGCGGTTGAAGACATCGCAGAACACAATGGCATTTAATTGATTCCGTGAGTAGCAAAGGTTACTGAAAAGGGTGAAAAAAAAATGCAACCGACTTCAACACTCAAAAGTGTCAAATAACTTGCGAAGTCGGTACCATGAACATAATATTGTGATGATAGTTACTTTTGTGTGAACTATCATAGTACCGACTTCAACAAGTTATTTCACACTTTTGAGTGTTGAAGTCGGTTGCATTTTTTGTTAAAATTTTTTTTATTTGATAAATTCGTTTTGTTAAAAGTGTTATTGAGTTCAGTTATCTAAACGCCGATAATATAAAGAAGAAAGATTTCATTGTTTCAAAAAAACGTCATCATGTTAAGTCTATGTGTCCCACTAATATTAAAAATCTGAAAGTTTGGATGGATGGATGTTTGTTACTCAATCACGCCAGAACGGCTGAACGGATTTGGATGAAATGTGATATGCAGAATAACACATAAGCTACTTTTCATTGTCATTATCAATCATGTTCAAGTTATCACTTCTGCCGGCACTCCCGGAGTGCAATCGGTTGCTTTTTCTAAATGCTACGTATTTAGTAGAGTTTTGTAAAACTTGGTCACACTTTTACTCCTTCAAAATTTGAATGACAATAAGATACATAATCATACCTTAAAAATGCACCTCTTTACATAACGTTGACAATTAGATTGACATTTACAGAACTATACCTCAGAACGCGTCTTGTAATGAAAACGATAACGATACCGAAATCGAAGACGAATCGAACGCTCTTATCGATCGTTCTGAATAGCTCGAAATTTGGCGTTCGATACGAGAACGATATCGAACCGAATCGATTCGTTTAGTTATAGAAGGGTTCTGAATCGGGGGGCTGGTTACTTTTCGGAACTGGCTTAGCCAAAAATGTGTAGGGTATAGTTGACAGCACCAATAACAAAAATTGTTTTTAACACTGACTGATAAAATAAGTTTTGGCTAAAGAACTTGTATCCAAAGCCGTAATATCTTTAAAAAAAATGTTTTTATTTTGATAACAAAACCACTGATCAGAAAGCGAAAAACAAAACAAGAAGAACTGTAAACTGTAACAAAACACATTCTATTTTAAAATTGAAACCAGAATGGTAATTTACGGAGTCTACATTGTTAGCAAGTCTGGAGGCCTCATCTATAATTATGACCACAATATTCCCCGAGTAGAAGCAGAGAAAACTTTTGGGTTCCCTTTGGACATCAAATTGCAATATGAAAATAAGAAAATTATTGTAGCTTTTGGACAAAGAGATGGAATAAACGGTAATGTAAACAACACGACATATTATTAGCCGATACAAATGTCAAATTTATTTATACCACCAATTTAGGGGGTACCGGCCCAGAATTGTAACCCCCATTTCTACCCACGGGTGCTGTAAGAGTCCCCTAAGCGGGGAGGCTAATGTCCAGCAGTGGATATTCTAATGCTGAGACGATGATGACCTATATGAAAAGATAAATGGTCATCTTGTATCGCCAGGGCTAATAATTAGCATTGTTAAGTTTATTTTATTTTCATCCTGTATAAATATAATAAAAGAGGCAAACGGTTCTATCAAACGACGCCACCAAAATTAGTTTACCTAGAGTGACATGCTTTGAACCCCACTCCACACTTAGGATTGCACTCTAGAAGCCTTCGCTTCACTCTGGAGTCATTTAATTGCTCTTACCCTAAATGCATATTTATGGTGCCTTGTGACACACTTTACTATTGTACTAGATTTGTGAATGTAGGTTTGGGGCTGTAAATCCATAATTTGTGCTGTGTTTTGTTTCAGTTGGACATGTTCTCGTCTCTGTAAACGGTTCACCAGTTAGTGGTTCCACTACAGAAGATGGTAGAGAAGTTTTTGAGATCATAGAAAAAAAGGTTGTTCTTTTTGTCTGTATTGCTTATTTCTAACTAGTATAGATTTAGTGAGATTTAAACATATTATAATTTTTCAGGAGAATTACCCTCTCTGTTTAAAGTTTGGTCGAATGAGAGCAACTACAAATGAAAAGATAGTACTTGCCAGTATGTTTTACCCACTGTTCGCACTGGCCAGCCAGCTCAGTCCTGTCCCCAAGTCCTCTGGCATAGAATCGCTCACTGCTGACACATTCAAATTATCCTGCTTCCAGACCCTCACAGGTAAGAATATTGATATTGAATATTTGACTCGGTATATTCCTCCTTCCTGTGTCCCATGTCTGGGAGCAAATTCTAAGCACACTTCCACAATGGTAAATTAGCTTTTGTGTGATTCCTTAAATCACAGTCATCGTCACACCCATACACTTTTATATATATACTAGCTGCACCCCACAGTGAAATAGTAAGTGGCATTGACGATTTTTGTGTGTTCCCATCATTTCCCGTGAACATTCAATATTTTCAGGATAAAAAGTACCCTATGTGTTTTTCCAGGGTATAAGCTATCTCCATTCCAAATCCGTTTAGCGGTTTCAGTGTGAAAGAGTAACAAACATCATAACTGATAGTTGATTCACTCCACTTTTAGATATTCTGTATAATTTTTGGATGTTGATGATATTTTTTTATTTTTTTTATTGGGAATAGGCAGGCGTTTGACCACTATCTCACCTGATGTTAAGTGATGATGCGGTCTACGATGGAGCACGCCTGCCTAGAAGATACCTATTCACTCGTGACTTGAAGATACCCAGGTCGTATTTTAATAATACGATAATAATAATAATAATTTGATAATGATAAAGCCTTTTTCCTCCGAGCTAGTTTCTCTTTGTTTAGTCTTATAGTTCATAAAATGTCTTTTAGCTGGGTGTGTCGCTTGACATAGGCCTCCCCCTACTGCTTCCCTGCCTATAGTGTATGTGGATGTAGTTACTTTCCTGATTTTTTAAAAGTATTTATGCAATATTTCTTTAATGACGCTCTTGTCCATCTCTTTTAAGATTAGCCTGTCTGCTATTACGAAATATACTTTAATGAATCCTACTAATATTATAAATGCGAAAGTTTGTGTGTATGTTTGTCACTTCTTCACCCTCAAATGGCTCCACCGATTCCAATGAAATTTGGTACGGAGATAGTTTAAACCCTGGATTAACACGTAGGCTACTTTTATTCCGGAAAATGTATAATTCCTGTGGGATAATGGAGGTAGGTAGCGGGAAAACCGTAATCCACTCGGGTAAAACCGCGGGACGCTACCCTAGATATTGAAAAAGTAGACACTAATATTAGTTTATAATCTGTGAGGGTTACTAACATAAGAGTTAACTTTACAAGTGAACATGGAACTTGCTACAGTGCAGAAGTGTCAAAAGCCAAAAACATCCAAAATACACAGTAAATATACTGTTGCTCAAGTTACCAACCCAAACTTTTGTTTATCTTGACATTATTTTAACATTTAAAAATGTATATATATATTGTTTTTTTTTCTAATTGCAGGTGTCAAATTCATAGCAGTGACAGACCCAAACATGCAAGGGCCTGAAGTAGTGCTCAAACGTATCTACGAGCTGTACTCGGACTATGCCCTCAAGAATCCCTTCTATTCCCTGGAGATGCCCATCAGATGTGAATTATTTGACACCTCATTACACACCCTGTTGGAACTTGTTGAGAAATCTGGGACTGCTAATTTATAATGACAAGACTAGTGTCATAGTGATTTCTGTTATTTATGTATAAGCAATTAATTTATAAGGCAAGTTGTTTATAAATGTATTATTTGTTAGTTCTTGACTTGAAGATCAAGTAGGTACTCGAGTTGATACCTTCATATATTTTTTGTATATGCCTCTAATCTTCAGCAATATTATTTTATTTAAAAAAAAGACGTGTGGCACTCGGGGACTGCCGCCGTAAAGCTATTGCATAGCATTTTTTATCAACTTATGCAATTAATATATTAATAACTTATGCAGTAACGCCGATACAGCCAATGCCACCTAGAGGCGAGTTGCTGAATTAAACAGACAAGCGTGATATTTCAAAAAGTCATTAAAAGTTCTGCTATTCATCGATAGACGGCAAAACTAAAAAGTATCACCGCTGTGCCGGTCGAAGTGGGGGGTGTTAGGTTATTTTCGTTACGCAATGTCTGGATTCGGTATCCACGCTCAAGGCCCGCGATAGAAGCTATGCAATAGCTTAAAAACTACAGCTTTGTTTATATTCAAGTTTTTCCGATATATTTTTGCCTGAACTGATTTTGAGTTATTCTCAGTAATACAACTTATAATAGTAATATTAACTTATAATAGTAGTTGAAGTTGAAGCATTATTACGTAATTATTCTTTGGAGGAAAATAAAACAATAAAAATAGTTTACAATAAAAAATTTATTGATATAATTATTATAACAATAGAAACCGGGACAGAACGACGCTGCCTCGGTCTCGCTTCGACCATATACCTATCTATAATCTATGTAACCCATCGTTAGTGGCAACATTCCTATTGTACTCACTGCATACATGGACATAACACTCGCGCATATTATTGCATGCTGTTTGGTACAGTGGAACCCTGGCCCACCACCTAAAATACCAATTTATTGTTATATGGCAAAAGTGCATTCAATTTAGAAACATACAGCAGTCAATCTATAAAATAAATAATTAAAAAGGGAGTAAAGCTTTACAAAATGTGCACAAACAGTTCATAATCGAGCACATTATACCTCTGGTTGAACATTTACAACTATTGTTTACATCCGAGCAGTTCATAATCGAGCACATTATACCCGGCTCTGGTTGAACATTTACAACTATTGTTTACATCCGAGCAGTTCATAATCGAGCACATTATACCCGGCTCTGGTTGAACATTTACAACTATTGTTTACATCCGAGCAGTTCATAATCGACCACATTATACCAGGTTTGAACATTCACAAACATTAATTAAGACTCTATCAATGGTTTAACAATAGAATGGTGGTCCAAAATCTCAATAGAATGGGGTTACCACCATAGTGGAGTCGGCACATCTAAAAATAAATTCTAATTGATTTAACACTTTTATTGTTGCACCATGTATTTAGGTCATGATGGGTGTGAAGCCTACCTGCTGTAGTGGTACTATAGCTGGTATTATGTAGCAGTGCTAAGTATAGCACTGCTACATAATGAAATTTCGAGCGATGCTAGCAAATGTCTAATAATTATAAGTTGGATCAAATATAATATAAAAAAACCCTGTCAAATACCCCTTGCAAACGGTAATTATGAGGCGATTCGCACGCGTGCCATAGACATATGAAGATACATTTTTTTAATAATGATGCAGCTAACGAAAAATTAATAAGTGAGATTTGGAACGTCCCTATTAATAAACAGCCAAAGGGTATAATAAGAACTTAATAAGGTATAAAATCTTTGAGTGTGTACTCTTAGTACCTATGAGATTTAAAAATTTGGATAAAATATATTATTATGGCCAAATCAGAATTATACATTCCATACTATATGAGGGTGAACTCGTTTTGTCAATGTGTTTCCTGTCCTTGTTGATATTTGTGTATTTCACCGGAACCAGTAAAGTACTGTAAAACTGGAGTATAGGAGTATTCGAGCGAAGTGTTGATCTGTAAATAATACCAGATTACTTTCAAACTGTCGGGAGATGTGTTCCCAAACATATGTACTACTATATAAATATAGTACATACGTTTGGGACTATGAACATGCAAAATGCTCATCAGATCTCTAATTATTTTGGTTGCCTGGAAGAAATTGCTTTAAGCAATAAGGCCGCCCTTTGTGTCACTGTATCTATATTTGTTTGTTTTCTTGATGTGTGTAGTTTTTAAATAGTGTACAAATAAAGAGTTTTCTATCTATCTATCTATCTATTTAGGAATAATTGCTTCTCACCTCATGTACATTCATTACATTGAATTGATTTCATGAATGTTTAGAACCGTTGTTAAATATTCCTCTCTAAATAATTACTCAAGTGAATGTATTGAATAAGCTCACAAAGACAGTCCAGTATAACGGGCTCGTGAAGCCGACTTATTATCTTCGTCGGTTCAATTACAGGTAGAAAAATAGAGCCGCGTCCCTCGGATTACAGAAATAGTAGCGTTTTACTTTACATGTAAATGTTACATAATGATTACTATACCGAAGGAGTTCACAACGCTACAGCCCAAAGGGCCACGAGCCGAGAGTGCGCGCGGGCGCTCACCTATTGTTGGCTCACAAATTATGTTAAAACAAACCTTATAATGTACAACTTAAGACATAAAATCAATGATTTTATGATTAATATATTTTTGTATCTTTACCGGGTTAGACCATCCATATCTATAATATATAATCCATCCCTAATTTATTGATAAATAATTATAATTTTTAAATGTTAAAATATACGTAGCAGGCGCTCTCCGGCCCCGCTAGCCATCGGCTGACTATACAATTGCACTTGTCTTCTATCACAAACATGTCATGAACCTTCAGAAACAACATATATATATATACGTACCAACGCCCGGCGGTAAATATATCGAAAGAGAATTCAAATTTGTAGTTTCTTTTATATATAAAGTGAGACAGATTAAAAATAAAACGCAATAACGCAGAGATCACGGATTTCTACCAGTTGGAAATGGGACAAGTCGCTACTGAGCCAGAACAATCTAGCAGTACCTGAGCTACGATACAGGACCATGAGTTAGCCACAGGAATACATATTTGGTAGAATTACTGTAAGTAGTTTTGCTATAATGGGTCACGTGCATAACCGGTGTTCACGTGAATCACGTGTAACTACTGCATTGACCGGCTACGTTTTTCAGTTTTAACATTCACAAAATATTAATTAGTTAATAAGTCAATTGTAACATGTAACCCAGATTCTATCTTACAAATGTTGAAATACTTTGTATAATATATAAACATAATTGAACAACAATACATTTCATAATAGTGAAATAATATAACTAGTACATACTCATCATAAGATCAACATAATCATAATCATCGGCCCTAGCAAGTTACAATCATTCATATTCAAAATGGGGGCGACAAGTCCTGCACTGAAGTCCCGCTTGTCCCGGTGCATTCCCCTACCCTACTCCTTAACATAGCGGAGCATGGCTTAAGCTCTAGGCACAGCAATCATAATCGCAACGAAAAACAATCGAACTCAGTACTAGCATGTAATCTAGTACAATTGTGCCACAGAACATTCATAGTCCGTGATGCGTTCCCTGTGTCCACTAATTGTGGGATATTGGTATGAACTCTGATGGATATTATTGTTGCCACAGGCAAATGTAGGTATACTAATACTCTTGGAGCGAGTCCTTGGTACCTTTAATGTTTTTTTGATTTAGTGGCCATCATCGGCGCACCTCCAACCATATACTTTAATCGTTTCTTACAAATATATTTTTTAAACGTTACAATTTTCAGTTCTTACACTTAACACTAATCTACACTCGACAATTTATCCGGAGACAGAAGTTGCTCTCGACAAACGGTCCAAATCCGTCTGAAGCCAATCCGCTGATCCGGCGCTACCGACTCCGCCATCCTCTGAATCTCCACAACACACACGAGTATATAATAGTATATATTTATATATCATATTTTACTCGATAATTTCTACGTCACTTAATTAGTAATTTTTCACAGAAAGTTGCAGTCATATTTTAGTTATCATTTGTGAACCCTATGTATCCTGTCTAGTACAAGTAGGTGCAGTACAGTACAGTAGAGTAGAGCACGCGCGGCGTGTGTATGCGGTCGTTCGACGTTACGCTCCGTGACGACAGTTCGTCATCGAGCATTCGAACGAGATAGTTGTACAATGAATAACTGAGCCAAACATGTCTAGTGCGCAGTTACCCGCACGCAGGTACTCCGCAACACCCCGTACAAATTAATGAAAGAAGCAAAATATACTTTGGTGTTTATCTACAGACTGTAGATATGTAGTTAACACACGTGAGAACGATACGCGAGCTGCGATGGCGCAGAGCGTGTCGCGTGTCGCCTCACACCCGCCCGCGCCGACCCCCCTCGGCCGCGCTTCACTAGTATTCGTTCTGAAACAATCATTACCATATAACTCTGCCCATGTGTAGGTACTATACCATACAAACTTAGAACTTACATATTTTGATTGGATTATGTATAAATTGTTTTTGTTTGTTTTATAATCGCTTACAATTAACACAATATATGGGATGGTGCTCAGACTCACAGAGTGACATATCACCGTTACGTTACACGCTACGCTCGCTATGTATGATTATTGTTTGGAATGAAACGTTGATACAGCGCACGGCGCGTGCGTTAGACAGTTAATCTGGGCTCTGAAGAGCCGGGGGCGAAGTGCCGTGCAGCGGGTATAAAATAGCAAGGATTGGAATTCCGTGTGTGTGTCTAAAAACTGCATCGGAGGCGGAGCGCACGCGATTTGGTTGACGCTCTGGCAGCGATTTGGGATGATTGGGCTCGACGTCCTTTGGGAACCCTCTTGGAAACCATTATTGGTGAACTAGTGAGATAGTATATGTATATTCGTTCGGGGAACAATATTGGTGACGTGTTCGTCGACATAAGAGCGGGAACGCAGGCAACGCTGTACCGGCGGCAAGGGGAACCCGGGAAGACGAGCAGCATCAGGTTTTACTTTGGTCTATCCTTAAATACCAGCATCTGGCCAGTCGTTTTGGGTTTAGTCGTGCCGTAAGGATTCCTCCGCTCACCCGCTGCTGGAATCGACTCGCCCGTTTCATGGGTGAGTCCATTAAATTCTAACTAATTGTAATTTAGTTTGATAATCTCCATGACGTACGTGGAAGTGTTTGGATCTCCTCCCCGGACAGGGGGCTTTCCAAAACAATCCTCAATGATGTATAAGGGCAGCGTAGGTAAGTAGGTATATTGCACTAAGTCAGTATTCATTCGTGACGACACATATCGTTTTGTATTCTCAGTAGTTTTA
The DNA here is from genome assembly GCA_934044485.1 of Apeira syringaria. Taxonomy (NCBI): domain Eukaryota; kingdom Metazoa; phylum Arthropoda; class Insecta; order Lepidoptera; family Geometridae; genus Apeira; species Apeira syringaria. Next base: position 11,062,254 of record OW203675.1, on the reverse strand, counting down.
GAAATTGGACAGTTCGGGCCCGATACAAAGACGTTTTCCTAGTCAGCTATCGTGTTCTAGCGCAAATATGGTGAAACCTGCAGCACCGTCCGGCGGCGCCGGCACCGGCGTGCGTAACGTACCGCCTGTGATTCAGAAAGGGTCATCTTTATAATTGCCTACTGGCGTAGTGTTAGTATTCGCTCTACTGCTACAACTACTAATCGATAGGATTGAAATGTGCGATCGCAGTGAGGGCGCACGAGCGGTTGACATTGAGCAAGAATGTTCTGGAAGGTGTCAGAGATTCGTAGCTCTGAATCGAGGCTCCGCGAAAGGTAGCAAGCGATTAGACGTAAAGCGCGTCGTCATCGAGCAGAGCGAGCGAGACTGGAAGATGAGACAAACATAAACGCAGTTCTACCAACTTACAAACTTACGTTGTGCTCAGTGTGCAGTGGTCGGGGCGCGGGCGCGGCGCGCGGGCGGCGGTGTCACACGGTGGGGGCGGGCGCGGGGGTCGGGGAGGCGGCGCGCGGCCCCCACAGGCGCAGCGAGTAGTCGTCGGAGACGGAGGCGAGCAGGTCGTGGTGCACGGGGTTCCAGGCGGCCGCGTTCACGCACCGCGTGTGCCCCGCCACCGCCGCCACCGGCTCCTCGCCGCCGATCTGCCAGATGTACACCTGCCGCACCACACCACACCACACGTTACAACGCGCACAATACAATAATAACGATATGAAATAAATCAGATCCATGAAAACTACATCGAGAACATATTAGATATTTCCGGCGAACGCCCGCCGACCCAGCTTTTATTGGAATTAAGATTAATTTGATAATCAATGTAACAATAACTTTATATTTGATGCTTTAAATAAATGACTCATTTAGTTTAACTTATAGTTAACTACCCTGTCACTCTAAACGATATCGGAAGGACAATTTTTTTTTTTTTTTTTTATTTATCTACTACTAGCTGCGCCCCGCGGTTTTACCCGCGTGGTGATGATTAATGATAATGATGATAAAAAGTAGCCTATGTGTTATTCCGGGACCTGAAGCATCTACATACCCAATTTCATCCAGATCCGTTCAGCCGTTCTGGCGTGATTGAGTAACAAACATCCATCCATCCAAATTTACACATAATATTAGTGGGATGGGATTATTATGAAATAGACCAATCTGAGTAAACATTAGTGATGATCATGAACTAAGATCTGTGTGGAACGGTTCCACGAATTGATTTATCAAGATTTAACACTGTCGATGGGACAACAATGCATTTATTCCACAATTTCTGAAATTGAATCGTTTTTATTCCATAAAAGAAAATAGTTTAGGTTATTAGGGATTTATATCTACGTAGGTAGCCACACAGGTTACCACACAACACACAAGTTTATCATTTTATAAACGATCTAGCCCTTAATCCACTTTATCTACACTAATATTATAACGAGGAAAGATGTGTATGTTTGTCACGGATAAACACAAAAACTACTGGACCGATTTCAAATATTCTTTCACCGTTAGAATTCTACATGATCCCCTAACAGCTTTATTAATTTAAATGAAAAAGGGCTTCAACAGCCAAAGAGATAAATGCTCAGATCCACAAAAACGATCAAATAAATATCACGTCCGAGTGGGCCTTTCTAATAATCAGACAATCATTTATTTTCATAACAAGCTTACACCTCTAAAATACAACTAGGTACAACAGGCAACTAACCGCAACATACACATTACAACATAACAAATAGATAGTGAGTATAATATTTTGACACATTTACACGAATATGTCAAACATACAAAGTTGTGACTTGGACTGACGCAGATGGTGATATCCTACTCATACTAATATTATAAATTTAATTAATAATATTTAAAAAAATGTGAAAGTTTGTGAGTATGGATGTATGTTGTTGTTACTCTTTCACACCTAAACGGTTCGATGGACTCGGTTGAAATTTGGTATAGAGATTTGCCGTGGTGGTACCGGCTTAGAATTGTACCTCCCCATCTCTTCCCGCGGGTGCCGTAAGAGTCGACTAAGAGATCATGTACCAGAAAGTGGGCAGCAACACCTTCTGAGGGTCACAAAATATACTGAACTCGCCTGCCAAGCGTGGCGAATATAGGCAAACCCCTCCCATGGAGGAGGCATATGTTCAGCAGTAGACGTTTTGTGGCTGACTTGATGATGATAGATAGCCCTGGATTAAGACAGACTGATTATTTTCATCATCGCCCTGTTCATCACCACTCAGGTAAAACCGCGGGGCGCAGCTAGTCATGTCATAAATCAGTATCAACTGTATTTAAAAACTATTATTTATAAAACTAAAGAACGCCGACGCCGAGCTCGGATCGAGATGGTAATTCCATAAACAATACAATGTCGGTACACTCAAAGTTGAGGTTCGAGCTAAGAAAGCATACCGCATGGAAACGGACAACGGTCCTTTACTAAACTAAATAAAAACGTGTGCGGGCGCTCGCAGCCAGCTCGCGCGAGGCGTCGGACAGCTTCCGACAACTCCGTCGCGCACTGGACGAGTGGACAATGTCTGTAATCGACCGCTGAGCTCGGAGGTTCATCCTTAACACGGGCGATATAGCGGTTAGGTTTCTAGAGACACAATATTACGGTGAATAGACATTAGTTATGCCAATTGAGTATCGGGTATCGGTACCTTGTTGTCCTCGCTCCCGGAGGCGATGAAGTCCTGGTGCGCGCCGCCGAAGCACGCGTGGATGGTGAAGTGGCCCTGCGACAGGCCGCGGAACCGGCGCACCAGCGAGCGCGACCCTGCGCACGCGCACACACGCACACATACACTACACCTCATCTCCTGTACTCTTCATCTAGTTTACATAGATTCAGTAAACGCGTTAGATCGAGTAAACTGTCTCCCTCCCGCGACAGGTTGACCATTCCATAAATGTTTGCCCCAGTCGGGATTCGAGCCCGGGATCGCGGTTCTAAAGTCGATTGTCATTGATCGATACACATATATGACAACCGTCATATATGTTTGAATATGTGTAAATGATGTTATAGGAATAAATGATTACTCACGTATGTCCCAGAGATGCACGCCCTGGTTGGCCACGTTGAGCAGCACCATGGTGTCGGCAGCGTTCAGCGTCATCGCCATCACCGCGTGCTCCTCTTGGATCCTGCCCATCGCCACAGTACACAACTATACTATACTATACATATAATATAGGTCCGTTATATACATAATCTGATAAGAGGAAATAACATAAAACGAGGTATCGTAATAAAATAATGTCATTGTGATATATGAAGGGATGGACTCACAGGTTCGCGTCGGAGAGGTCGGTGAAGTCGTAGGTGCGCACGCGGTGGTGCGTGTCGGCGGCGAGCACGGCGCGCGCGTCCCCGCGGCACGCCAGCGCGTTCACGCGCACGCCGTCCCAGCTGTTGATCACCGCGCCCTGTCACATCACACACACTATACACCACACGCCGGCGCCGCCCGTGTTCCACCGGGACCGCAGCGGTTACACGATCTCTGCACGGTGCTCGTCGCGAACCGCGAACATGTTTAACACAAATCGTCTGATACCATCGAGTACGTTAACTTATTGATTGAATATAGCTCGACGAGCTCCATCTCAGTTATATATGCCGCTTCATGTGGTCCTTCGAGCCGGAACTTCGGCTAAGACACGGCTCGACCTTCTGTGGCATGATATGGTTGAAGCGGTGGGAGTAATTGAGTAGTAGGTACGTACATCGATGGTGCAGTGGTAGAACTGCCCCCTGGCGCCGCCGCACACGAACTTATCGGAGCCGACGTGCCACGCCACGGCGGTCAGCGAGTCCTCCTGTGAGTGGTTCATCTTGTGGTGCAGCTGTTCAGTCTGCAACGATTACACAGGAATCATAACTTTTAGCCCTCACTCTTAACTTATTAGAGCATCGATTAAATTTGTGAAAATGCCTGTTTTCGCGATTGGGTCGTCTACTCATACGGTGTGGCGTGAATTTTAGTAACGAGAGTGGATCATACTCCTCGTGAACAAGAGGGCTGGAGAGCGACATCACTCGTCGTATCTTTGAGATTAATCAATGGCTCGACTTTGTTATAAACACCAATATTAACTTAAATCGCGTTTGACGCCAATTAATTACGTCATTTTGTTTACGAATTGGTAACGCTCCTTTGATTAAGGAATTAGCACAACCGTTTACCCCATTGTACCAAAATTATTGTTATTATTATTTGTTTCACACTTAAACCCCCGCACTAGGATTCCCTGTATCGCGGGAGGCATGGACACATACAATTACAGCACACAAACACGCAAGACCCGGGACAAACATCGCACGAATGTTTGCCCCTGCCGGGATTCGAACCCAGGGTCCCGACGACTCAGAAGTCAATGTCACTGACCACTGCGACATTATTTATCTATCTATCTAATATCTTATTACATTATCTGTTCGACGATTTGATCGTATCTTTGCGAATACAAACAAAGGTAATGAACCGATTTGAAAAATGTTTTCACTGTCAAGCTACACTATACCTGGGTGACATAGGTATTATATTTTCAATAAACAACAAGGGTCGTTATAATTTTGACATTTTGTACCCGCGCGAACCTGGGGCGGACCGCTAGTCGAGTATAAGTCAGTGTAAAGTAAGACGTTCTTGAGTCAGCTAAATGGGAATATTTTTTCTTTAAAACATGATATATTGTCTATTTTCTGCTAATTCGATCATATAATAGTTTCGCCTGCAGTATAGCTTCGTGGTGTGTCTCTTGTAGAATCTCGTCCGGAACCCTTATAGTTCGAGAAGGCAGCGCCAAGAGCCGTTACCTCCATGTTCCATATCCAGAGATCGGGGCAGTCCTCGGGCCCGGCCGCGATCAGGTACCGCCCGTCCGGGCTCCACGCGAGGTACGACACGCCGTACGAGTGCCCTTCCAGGCTCTTTCTGCAACCGCACACACACACACATACGTGCTTTTAAATTGTCACACTCAATATTAGATAGTTCTCTCCTCCTTACTCGTACACCACATAACTGGAGCTCGTGGCCCTGAAATGCCTTTATAGCGTTCTGTATCATGTTTCCATTCCGTTCGGCTTTCGGCATCTCTACAGGCGGTTGTGACATAGTGACCATGTCAGGCTTCGATCACTCATGGGGATCATGCAGAAATGAGAATTACATGTATTCTTTGTTCAAGGCTAGCTGAACAGAGAATATGAAGACGCTTCATGAGTTAAAGACACTATCTGCTCGGTGACCGTTCTTTTCAGTTTGAGGGTAGTAGCTATCCAAGTGAGTGCTTACAAGTATCCATGCGATGTGTCCTATAACCTAGAGTTCATTCCGCCGAGGTGTGGCTCAATCCAGCGAATGTCAGTGTAGGTGTGGTAGACCGGCAGGGTGCTCTCTACTCCTCGCCTCGCGAAAATCAGTCAAAAACGCATAATCTGTACAATCAGCCATGCTCGCGAGCCGCTCGACGTGGCACCCTGCCCTCTACAACATCACCAATCATCAAGTTGTGTAACAGTGGTGAAACCCTCGACCCACACCTTAAACGGATATGAGAATAGTTCTCCTGATACTATAAGATATTATGACATAAGGCAAACAATAACTGCAAAGGTACGTAATTGACAATAATATAACATTATAACTGTGTCTACTAAGTGTTATCTACCTACTACAAGTCATAGGTTATCATCATTTGTATTTGTAGTTCTTATTGTGTCAAGATGTCGATCAGTGCCGCGCGCCGCATCGCTGGTAGTAGGGTTCCAGGGTATCAGCTATCTTCACTCGAAATTTCATGAAACTCGAAGGGATAACAGAGGTTTTTGAATTATTTGCTTAACCCCGCGGGTTGACTGCGATTATTTTCGGGATGAAAAGTAGCATAGTATGTGTTAAGCCATGGTCTAATCTATCTCCATGCCAAATTTAATTGGAATCGGTGTAGCGGTTTGTGCGTGAAGAACTAACAAACATACACACAAACTTTCGCCTTTATAATATTAGTGGGATGTGATGTGGTACTATAAGGATATTTACACACATCATTATTAAGTTACACTCAATTAAGTATTTTTTACTGATTATAAACTCACGTTTGACCGCTGTCTCACCTGATGTTAAGTGACCACGCGGTCTAAGGTATAGACATATGTAAATTAATACTCTAGTAAAAATAGCGTATAATAAATTAGACCAAGTGACTTGCAGTTTTACAATAACCTGATTTTATGTATTTATTTTAAATGAATAAATATTTATTTAGTGATTACAAGTTCCACCACATCGTCACTGACCATCAAGTGAGTGGTCAAACGTAAAACGTAATCTCACGGTATAAAAAAATGCGATAGTGTTTAGTACGATCTTCTAGCAACCACGATTTAAGTTTTTACGAAATAATAGAAGTATGATATAATAACAAAAGAAGGTCGCGTACGCACGCTGGGATTTTATAACACCCGTATGTACACGGTGACACACGCGAGGAGCAGTTTCTCTTAAAGCAATTAACGGACTAATAATTTTATCTTTCTTAAAAAGATACAATTTCAAACACATACTCGATTGATAAGCAGACGAAACTATCTCAAACTTAACGTTGGTTTCCGTGGTGAACCGTGTGGTCATTTTGACAAGAACCACTCTGAGAGGGTTCATCTTTTACTGCGAGATTCAGCTTATTCAAAAATAATGCATCCCTTTTTTCCGGAACAAAAGTTAACACATAATAACTTTTAAACAGGAAAATGACTGTTACTAGAGGCAGACTTGTTTATATAACATGCAAATCGTGTTTAGTATATAATTAAATATATACATTATTTAATTAAACCTGTAGCCGTTTCTGGTCTTTCACGCATACATAGATAGATATCCTGACGAGTCAGATATAGGGGGAGCAGAGAGCAGAAGTAGCGGGAGGGTAGGTAAGGTAGGGTACCTGAAGGAGAGGCGCTTGGCGACCGGGTCGAGGTCCCACACGATGACCGTGTTGTCCTTGGAGCCCGTGGCGAGCCTGAGTCCGTCGGGCGCCCACGCGCAGTACCACACCTCGTCGCAGTGGTCGGTGAGCACCTGCAGCGGGTGGATCGGGAACCGGTCCGCGGGGCAGTGGTGGTCCGCCAGCAGCGAGAAGGGGATGTGCGCGGGGTCGGGCGGCGGGCGCGGCGCCGCGTGCAGCCGGCAGCGCGCCGCCTGGTGGTGGGCGGCCTGCGCCAGCAGCGCGCGCAGCCGCGCCGGCGGCAGCATCAGCGCGGGCGGCAGCGCGCTCTGCACGCGCGCCACCAGCGCCGCGCGCGACGCCGCGCCGCCGCCCGCCCACGCGGCGCGCGCGCGCACCTCGCGCGCCGACCCGCACATCATGAGCGCCGACAGCCGGTGCACGCGCACCGTGTCGTGCCCTAGCGGCGTGAGCTCGTTGCGCAGCACGTGCAGCGCGTCGAGCGCGCGCCCCGCCTCCAGGTGCTCGAGGTACTTCTGCTCGAGCACGACGAACTTCATCTCGGCGAGCGCGCGCGGCTCGAGCTGGCCCGCGTGCAGCAGCTCGTGCAGCGCGCGCAGATCGTGGTCGGCCTTGGCCCAGTCGCCGGCGAGCACGTGCGCGCGGAACGTGGCCGCCGCCGGGTGCTCCAGGTGCAGCCCCGACTCCTCCATCACCAGCGCGGCGCTGCGTCTGCGAACGCGCGCACGTCCTTTCGGGCTCGATGAATCGTTCTCATTTAAACATTTATTCAGAAGAAACGCTATCGGTGATTATAAATTATAAAAATTACTCTCCGACCAGTTTCGAACTTATTTGCAGTTCTTCATCTGGGAGTTATGATCGTGCCAGGCGGCGAATATAAATAAATAAATCATAACTCCCAGATGAAGAACTACAAATAAGTTCGAAACTGGTCGGAGAGTAATTTTCCAGTGTTTACCACGTGAGTGGACGTCCTATGGCTGAGATGATGACCACGTGAGTCCTAGTCGGTTTGTTACATTACAATTAGTTGGTAGAAAATTGGAATATAATAGGTCAAGGTCAGTTGAGGCACCCAAGTAAGGATGGTCTATATTGATCCCAGATTGTTAACTGTCTTGCTGAAAGCGATAGTGACACCATCGAACACCACCCGCGGCAAGTGTGGTCCCGGTCAATCGTACAATTCAATCGGGAACTTCCTACTACATATACTGACTTGGTTCTAAGAGGATTAACTCTTAGTCCATATGCTTTGCTTCAGTCTAATATAAATGTCAAGTCCTTATTTACTGTGTCAACTGTTTTGTTCAGTTCAAACAACGGAAGGTCGTCTGCATAGAGGTGGTAGGAAGAAGACAATTTATGAAAATAGCAAAAGGGAGAGGAGACAAAACGCCACCCTGTGGTACGCCAGCTGACGTTTTACACCATGAAGAATAAGAATCTACCGCCCGGGACAGGTGCCCCGGTTTGCCGGTTTTTTGTATTTTTTATTCATTTTCTACATTAGAATGTCGGAAAGTTCTTAAACCATTTTTGTTCCTTTTTTATGTTTATGTTTTTTTGGACTGTATGTCTTACTGGTAAAAGGAGATGATTTACCAAGTATTTATAAAAGTTTCGATGTATAAATCCCCGGCGAAGTAAATATAATATACATTTAATTAATTTCTTCAGACCGCAAGACTACAATAAAGAAAGAGTAGGTATTACGTGAGTCGCATTTAAATTAGAAGCCTCACGTACCTACGTACTAAGGACGTGGCTACGGCTGCACGCCACACGTATATTTAGTATCGATATGACAATGGAGCGAGCGGTCGACAGCGATAAACGACGATGTTAGGTATAGTTTGGCCGAAACTGCGCTCCTACAGGGAAGTGCGGGAAGGGCGTAATTAATGCAAGCTTACTAAATGTTATACATACTATTATCTGTGTTGGAGCGTTAGTTATGCTAATTCAGTAGGCTACTCTCACGCCTCTCTTCTCTGGTGCACGTCTCGCAGCCGTGCGTGTGAGAGCACGGCACACCTACTGGTTTCTGTATCTATCCTGTATCTATACTATTATCTGTGTTGGAGCGTTAGTTATGCTAATTCAGTAGGCTACTCTCACGCCTCTCTTCTCTGGTGCACGTCTCGCAGCCGTGCGTGTGAGAGCACGGCACACCTACTGGTTTCTGTATCAAACTTACTAATCAAGTAGGTATAGGTACCTAGACGAAGTGTTATCGCGGTTTAGCAACGCCACTAGTGGCGCTCGTTTCCGGCAACGTGCCCGCCACGCCCGCCCCCGCGCCTGCGCCCGCGCAGCTTCGCCACTGTATTTATTTTAGTTCGAGGCATTTCTATATTCAAGTGAATCTACCGTGACAAACACAGATATGCAAGATGCATTTACGACGCTCTATGAATCATTCGGTTGTTGCCACTCGTTGCTATACAACTACATACATACCTCTGTAGTTGTAGAGCATAATAAGACATATTAATATGACCTTCAATTAATTTCAGAAATAAACTTTAGGTGCTTTCACTGAGTGTTACAATAATGTAGGATTGACACAACAATAAAATGGACAAATAGTTACATATGCGTAGGAAACAAACTAGCCGACCTCGCAAAAGAGGATGAGTTCTAAAAGCCAGGGGCAATGGAAGCTAGAAAATAACTAGTTTTCCGTATGCAAAAAGAGCAGACTACAGGCAGGCAAAACTTATGTATCCAATGTTAAACAAAACCATAACAAATAATTTGATAAAGCTAACAAGTCAGGACCTACACCTAGGCATTATCACTGATTACTGCAACCTAAAGTACCATCTGCACGAGGCCCTGGGTTCAATCCCAGTACAGCCAAATATTTATGTGATGGGCATGGATGTTTGTTTGATGTTTTTATGGCATGTATGCGACATGTGACCCCCAAAACACAGGGGATTAGCGAGGGGGTGTCAGTGTGATAAGAACGAAATAAGAAGTAAATATGAATGTGCAGATAGTATTATATAAGGCGAGAGTAAGTAATAAATGGCAAAAATATAATAATCTAATCTGCTAATTCAATTTTATGTAGCTTTAATCCTTCTTCTATACCAATATTAAAAAGAGGAAAGATTTGATGGTTTGTTTGCATTGAATAGGCTCCGAACTACTGAACCAATTAAAAAAAATATTTCACTATTGGGAAGCTACACTATCCCCAGGTGACATAGGCTATATTATATTCTCAAAAAAATTAGGAATCCTTATAATATTTAATTTTGAAATTTTTAACTTGTGCAAAACTGCAAAAAATATGCAAATAATAATCAGATCAACAAGTAAAAAAACAGCTAATAATGGAATTGAGTTCTGGGAACATTGACAGTATTGTATACCACACTGGACAATGTTTTGGGTTGTGAGCAAGTCCCCATAAGGTTATAACAACTAGATAAACATCGATCAGTAATAGTTTACAGCATTATCAAATTAATAGCATCTGCAGGGAAAGGCTGAAATAATTAAACAATAACTTTATTCTTGAGCATTAGCTAAAGTGGAATAGTAATCTATAGTGGACTAGTGACTACTATCCCACTTTGAATAGTGTATTTGTGAACAAATGTTTACAAAATTGTTAACATGAGTACTCACTCGAGACCAATGGAGTTTAAATGCTGGCCAATGAGGCGCACTATCTCCTGGTCAGTCTGGGTCATGCGGAGGCCAGGCGCCAGCGGCTGCAGGTCACCATTGTGCGCAGGCCCGTCGCCGTTCACGTGCTGCGGCTGAGGAGCGCCATTAGCACACGGCTGATGCATGGCTGCGGGCTGGGCGGGCGGCGACAGCCTGCGGGACCGCTTGCGCGGCGGCCGATGCCCTGCGCCCTCCTCCCCTGAGTCACTGGAGGCCAGGCTGGCCCGCTCGCCGCGACCTCCGCGCCGCGCTGCCCGGAGCGCCGAGATCACGAGCGCACCCGCCGCATCGGCCTCGGCCTCGAAGCCGCCACCGAGTGACGTCACGGCCGCCCGCTACGTACCACTCGAGCTCAATGGACCATTTCCCTTTGTTCGTCCTAGATAAAATGTCTTTTAAAAGGAATGCAAGACTTTCTTTTATGACTTCTTTGTCCACTTTCAGTGATGAATAAACCTTTATCGTCTCTAGATGATTCGAATAATGTGAGAATTCCTTGGTTTCTATTCGTACACAAAGATCAGCTGAAAATGAGACGACAACGACAGCTGTCTTTCTTCGATGCAACATCGCCCATTTCCGTTCCGTATCTGGATTATGGATTTAACTAACTATACTGACTCACGAACGATTACGTGTAATGAAACGTAAAATGTTTATTGTGTTTACGGGTGCATTCCATTCGCAACAATTTTCAAACTATTCTAGCACACACGATTCGTTCCAGTCGCAATTACTTTGAGATAGTTGGGTGGTTCGTATATAATTCTTATTACTTATCTATAGGTGGTTCCTCCAAAGAATTCACAAGAGTTGAAGTGTACTACTTTGTTGAAAGTCACAGAACGTTCTACAGAACTGACCACAGACGTCATAATATTCCATAGAATATATTTATAATAAATATCTCTAAATTGTCTGTGGATTGAAGACTGAATATATTTCATTCGTGTTCGTTTCTCGAGACTAAAATTTAAAATGACATATTTTCCATCGAAAATATGGGGATTGTCGTTGTGACTGTTTTATTGTTTTATTTACTCGTGCCGTCGAGATTGGTTAATCTTCAATTGTTAATAAATGTAAAAAATCTGGTAAGTTCATACATACCAATTTAAGTATTGTTTTGTGTATAGCTGTAATTGAATGTTGTGGGCCAATCTTATTAGAGTTTTTAATTAGTTTAAAGTATATTTTTGTCACCATCGCTTAAGGTTTGGCTAAGTTTCATTTAAGCAAAAATTTGATGTAGAAAACAACACCTTAAATCTGTTCATAAATATTGGTTTGTTATCAGGGTGGTGATGTGACGCAGGAGAACATTACAGCGAATGTGTTAGATGATACAGTCACCCTGGAGTTCATGCGGCTGGATGGTGTCTATGTATCACAACTTGTAGACTTCACTAATGTAAGTCCTGGATTCATTCCTGGAAATCTTTAGTATAAGACAGAATCCAAATATTTTGCTTAAAATAAAATTCATTCATGTTCCTGAATCAAGATTCAGGACATTAAAGAAATTGCTTTTTAATCTTCAGGGTATTTTCAATATCATATTAAAGGTGTGTAAGTACTCAACAGTGGATAGATTGTACATACTCTTAAGTCTTAACATACATTATTTTAATGCATAATAGGGTTAGTGCATTAGTTTGCACGGCCTTTGAGAGTGTTATTATGGGTGTGTATTGTGCATTTCCCCCTTCACATAGTGTAGTATAGCTTTAGGTTGTTGGCACAGCTGCTCCAGTTTTTGGAGAGTAAGTGATTTAGCCTCCGGAGTCTGGAGTCACATTCTTTCGAAAGTGATTTTTATTACCATCATCATCATCAATCATCACCATGTGGGTAAAACAGCAGGGTGTAGCATAAATAAATAGTATTTAATTGAATTATAGGCAAGCAGCATCATGCTGATGTGCTATATCACACTGTGTTGAAAATTTATTTAGATAGTCCACATACTGTCCACAATGTTTACAGTCCTCAGGTGCTTTTGTAGTTGCATGCAGCCAGCCATCGAGCTGGTTTTCAAAGCTGTTGAATGTTGTAGCACTCACCGCTTCCTCGGGTAACCTGTTCCAGTTGCGAACCACTCTGTTGCTGAGGATGTGGTGCCCCATATTTGTGTTGGCAGGATCTCGCTGGATTCTCTGGTTGTGTTCTATGCTCGCAACAATTACTATGTTTAAACCAATCTGCTAAATCACGAAGGTTGTAGTACCCATTCAAACTTTATAGGTCTCTATTAAGTCCCCACGTAACCTCCTTTCTTCCTGGGTGGTATTAATGATTAGACTTAGAGACTAGATATTATAACTTTTCTAGATCCTGCTTGTTTGTTGCAGTGGCAGAGGGGTTAATGTGATTATTGGTTTCAGGAAGTGGAAGCTGTGAAAGTAATAATTCCAGCAGAAGAGGAACTTGGCCAGTCTGGTCACCAGACTCTTTGTTTCCTCACTCATGCGGCACAGGCTGACTTCATAGCTCCCGATGCCATGGCTAAGCTGAGACAAGTAAGGATGAACCCTTTTCTTATTTTTTTTGGCATACAGCCTTACATTTACATCAGAGGTATAAGTTTATACTGTCTATGGGTATAATGTGACGCTAACTTGTAGTAGATATAGGTAGATATCAGGCTCCACAATTGTTCCGCCTTTTTCCGGAAGCCATGATCAGGATCTGAAGTGCGGTATGTTCGTCGTAATGTCCCATCTCGCACTGCCGCCCGGCAGCCGCCATAATGCTCGACAGGACGCCACGGGCTGTGGTGGCAGGTGAAGCGGTGACGAATGCGTCTTTACATCAGCCTGTGAAGATTCTACGTCATCAGGTCTGCTTTCTTCAGACAGGATCCTAGCAGATGCGAACTTAGTATGTCTCTGCATTATTCTGAGACACTTTGCACAGTACTATGAGAGCATGTTTTCCAGCTATGCGACAGTCCCCACCCTATCATTATCAAAGTCTGGCCGACGACTGATTTCTACAGCCTCTCGGATTTTGTGCGGCACAAAAAGCTCCCTTGCCAAAATCCGGCTTTATCGAAGCGTATATAGTGCGTCGCACCAGAGGTCAGGGCAGCTCTGCCACAGCAGAACTGTTGCTGTTGGCATTCTTGATGGAACAAATATATTTGTCTTTTCGTTTTGCCAATATAACTTTTCCCACAATCACATGGTATCATATAGATACAGGGGCTTTCTAGTGCTACTTTATCCTATGGCGAACGTAGGAGTTGTCTAAATCTTGAACCGAGGGGAATATTGTCTCGATGCAAAATTTACATCATAACAAGCGTCCGATTTTATCCGTCACTCTTTTAATAGATGGCGGGTATGTTAGCGCCCTGTTCGCAAATATTACTATATTATCTATATTACAGGTCCTTTGCAGAGGGGTTTACAATGTATGTCACATGTTTTTCAACTTGAAGATGAGATGATTACGAGAAGTGTCCTACCAACCAAACACTGACTTCCTGACAACCATCACTGAATATTACCGTTGCTTACCATTCGTGACGCGCTCGCGCGATTCGATTCTGGCTCACACTGTATTAAAAGTCAAATATTGATATATTTTCTTAAGAGATTTCGAATATTATATTTGCATAAACATAGAAGCATCTGTTTGAAACGTTCACAGCTTAGCTTGTCTTCTACACTATCATGCATTATAGAAGGTAAGTAATTTTCTCTGAATGTCAGTCGATTGTTATGTCACCATTTTTACATTGAAGGGAAAGCGCATAGACATGTTGCCGGTAGTTAGACAAGTACTTAGATGACACACCTACGGCGCAGAATATAATGTAGGTTGAGAGGATGTGTTCACGATATTCAACATGAATCGCTTATCATAGTTTAAGATATTCAGTGATGATTGTATCATATTAAAACAATGTAATGGTTGTTGTTAGAAAAATCCTGGCACAGTTCGGTTCGCGGAGGAGGACAAGGGTTGGCGGCAGACGACGGCGACGGCGTGGGCCGGGCGCGCCGCGCGGCTTTTGTCCCCGGTCGCCGCGGGCCACTGCGCCGGCGCCGCCGTCTCCGCCACCTACCTGCGCGCCGCCGACCTGGCGCGCTGGGCGCCCCGACCCGGTAAATACTTTTGAATAAGGATTCTTCATTTTCAAATTTAAAGCTCTATTAAGGAGCTTTCTAATAATAGGAATAGGAGGTCCAAAAATCTCATTTCGAAGCAAAACATGTTTATCGAATTTACATTTAGAGCTAACCAATATGTAAAAAGCTTGAATATCAACTTGTGGAAAACATTCTGTCTATGATCGCAAAGTTCCTAATTGTAATTTTTTTTTTACTTATTATAAGTTTGCGTTTGACAACTGTCTCACCTGATGTTAAGTGATGACGTTGTCTAGGATTTAGCACGCAAACCTAGAAGGTACCTATTAACTCGCGACTTGAAGACTCCAGGAAAATTAATCTCAATTATACAGTAAGACATAGTATACCCACGTATTGACACTATTAACTACATTGTAAGCTCAATCAGCAGTGCAGCAGTTCCTTTTTGTGCGAACCAGGTGAGACAGTTGTCAAACGCAAACTTATAATAGTAAAAAAAAAAAAAAAAAAAAAAAAAACCAATAATATGATGGTGATGTTGTAGGCGTCGACCAGTCTTCATACACTTCTGCGGTGACTCTGTTCCCTCCGCATGCTCTGGCCTCAGACACGCCGGATGGGAAGCCGGCTGTCGTTGCGTGTGTCTCCGAGGCCAACGTCACCAGTGAGTGCATATGCCACTTTGAGGTAAATGACTAGTTTTACATTATTGAAATTTTGTATGTAATTTTAAAAAATGCAGATACAATGCTGTAAAAATGTCAAATCCCCTTTAGATTATTATTTGGGGCTGCTGAGTCTTATACTGACGTCCCGCCTGTGGTGTTTTGTGCCTGCCTTAGCCATCCTACTTCTTTGATATAATGGAGCATGGTCCTGGGGCGCTGGTATAGTTGTTCCAGAGACAATATCTGTGCAAATGTTACTCTGAAAAAGTCAGCCATATGAAGTCCAGTTGTGATTCTTATACTTTCTGTGAGCTCACAGGACATGTTCCAGTCTCGTTTTCCTGCATACATCACGACATAGGGGACTATTTGTAGCTCCCGTCTTGTGTGGTAGTTAAGGTCGCTGCGACCTGTGACTAGCACTACGAGTAGATAAATGTCCTGTCATTGTAGTTTTAGTAAGTTGTTAATGACATTTTTATTCAGAATTGGAAACTTTATTTATTGGATTATTTATTACTAGCTGCGCCCAGCGGTTTTACCCGCGTCGTGATGATTGATGATGATGATGACGATAAAAAAATTGCCTATGTGTTATTCCGGGGCCTGAAGTATCTACATACCAAATTTCATCCAAATCCGTCCAGCCGTTCTGGCGTGATTGAGTAACAAACATCCATCCATCCATCCAAACTTTCACATTTATAATATTAGTGGGATTATACTACTCTATACTCTATCTATAGTATAGAGTAGTGTAAAGGGTATTAAACAATTTTGTATACAATTACTAGTGCTACTCCAATATGCTTGTTTTAATATCGATACGATAATGTAAATATATTTACATTATCATTCATAAAGTCACTCAAAAATCATTCACCTCCGGCATCTGTAGAGAAGACCCAAACAAGATGTGAAGTAATGTGTAACACATTTGACAATGGGTATAATGTTCTGCCTGCAGGTATGTGTAAACTGGTACCCTTGCGGTCTGAAGTATTGTAAAGGCAAGCCACAAGGCGGGCTGAGCTACCGCTGCGGCATCAAAACGTGCCGCCGCTGCTACCGGTACCACTTCTACGTGCGCCGCCGCGACGCGTGCGCCGCCTACACGTGACGTCGACGCCGCGGCCGCGGGCCTGGTCGGCTGCGGACCCTTTACACTCGCTATTTCGCTCCTGCATTCCTTTGTCTGGGAGTGCGACTTGCTCTCTGCAGAATGTTTGATCAAACAAGTTCAAAGTGTTTGTGAACCCAAAGGTAGAATGGAATTGCTTATGGTTCTTCTGAATGCTAGGCTGGAAAGTATACATTCAAAATACAGTGAAACAGGATGTATTGGATTATGGACAATTTTTATATGAATTACAGTCTAGAGACATGTGAATACTGCCAAATAGGATTAATCACGAGTTGAAATTATGTTTATATTTTGATATGACACTCACAACCCCGCACTAGGATTCCCTGTGTCGTAGGAGGCATGGACACATACAATGATAACATAACATACATGTATCCATGGTCATCATATGTTTGCCCCGGCCAGCATTCAAACCGAGTCTCCGGGCAGCAAAATTCCACCACTGACAACCACATCTTCAACTACCTGCTGTTTCTAGTAACAGAGTACAATAAGACTTATTGTTTAAATATGGTGCTTACCTATGGATCTCATACTCATACTCTGGGTAAGAAACCCACACACAAGTTGTAGTGACAGTGGCCAGGGCACATCATTACAGATTTTGATACCATTGCTTCAATATTTACAGTGCTTTCAGTGTGTATACAGCTCTTAGGGAACGGGAGAGGGTGGTCACAGAGAGGGGGGGGGGGGGGGGGGCATAAAAATTTGTATAAAATGGGTTACATGTCATTTTTTATGCCTCCCCCCCTGTGACTACCCTCCCTTCTACTTTTCAGGTAGTTGAAAAATTATTATCAAGAAGGTAAAATATACTTAGGTAAAAATATATTATAACAGGGACTTAATACACAAAAACAAATATCTTTTTTTTTATGTATAGTGCGCCATATTTGAATATAACTCAAAAAAGGTCATTTCCCTAGCTGGACGATATTGACTATGTGACGGAAACCTAAAGGACCCGAAAAACTATAGGACCTGTTGGATTTCCATAAAATTTCTAGTTCATGCTAGAACAGAGGTAGTATAATAGTTCATAGATGGTCCAGCTGTATATAGATATTTCCTGGCAGCTTGTTGGGGATTGTCTACCTCACATTTTTATATTAAACTGATAAGTGACAATACTGACCATTTATTCTCTTAAATATTTTTGCTACGACTACTTTGTAAGCAATTGATTAAAAGATTAAACCCTAAATGTATTTCTTATTTATTTAAAATTCTAATTTAATATTTAATAACATCCAGGGAATGGTTCATGTCTGTTCTTTCGCAGCACAAACTGAATTTTTCGTTCCATATCTTCATTGTAGATTGCTTTGCACTTCTCATGGTTAATACGTCGCCTTGTCTGAAATCAATTGTCACACATGTTTTTAAGGATTGAATATATATAAAATACGCTCGGGAACGTACAGTAGAACTACATCAATCATTACAGATAATAAAATAGAAATAACGCGATATTTTTATGTAAATGTTCGAAAATTCACTTTCGAAGCAGAGAATAGCGGAACATGTTAAATGTATGACTTTGTACCTGAAAGGGTTTTTCATAATATCTAGTGAGCCTATACTGCTCCAAAATACCCTCTTTGCCGAGGATTCTATTGACGAGTCTGCAAGCGCTGTCAACGTCGTTGTTTTTCACAAACACAGTCCGTGCGATAAACGAAGGATGTCGGATTGATAACAGTCTTGCTGTTATAAACATTTTGCCTATATAGTTCTGTAAAGATCACTGATCAGAAAGCAAAGTGAAGGAATTGGTTGCAGTGCAGGTTGACCATGGACCATTCATCCGAGAAGTTTTTTTTGACAGGAAAGGTCAATGACAATGGGTTTTAAAAAAAAAAAATATTACGCCTTTGGATACAAGTCCTTTAGTCAAAACTTATTTTATCAGTCAATTTTTCTGTATTCAGTGTCAACTTCATTGGCTGGGTGTATGTATTTTATCTGATCTATGGGCTGGATTCACTTTCATCGTGTGTTTGTTTTCTGATTTTTGAAATTCAATTCAATTCCGTATCGTTCTGTTGCGATACACAGTTTTTCCATTATATAAAATGACAATGGGTAGTGACAGGTGTGACCAGATTTAAATTAAATATACCATCTGCTCACCTAAAGTCTGCTAACTTTATTTTTAATAAATACTAAAATTGTGCCATTATATGAGGGCGCAACTAATTGAATGTTAAGGTATAAAAAACAAAAATATGATTTATAGCCAGAATTTACACATTTTGATCTGAGCCTTCTTTGCCTCCTTTATTAGAGACATTTTCGCAAAGAACGTCTGTACCATGTTAACGTAACTTTAATAGCTATATTAAACCTAAATCACAATCACAGAATTAAGTAGGTCTGTTATCACAATTTTGTGATAAATATTGTGATTACGTGATGAAGATAACGTACATACGTTATCTTCATCACGTAATTTACATACATTTCGCCACTAGCTACCCGACAACCGGGCGGGACGTATGAAAAGGCCGACATAAGTAAAACAAGTTACGTAAGTATAGATAGAATTACTTACCGGTGACTGCAGAATATCCGATGCTCCTTTTGGTGTTCCACTGAGTTTTTAATAATTATGATCTTTTAAAACAAAAGTCGTGAATCTAATTTAATATTATATACATGCTTTACAAAAAGCTGCATTGTTGTCATCCTCGGATCTTGATAAGCATGACGAAAACATGCAATGGGATCCTTCTCCCACTCGGAACGATAATTCTGGTCATATTTTCTTCTCCTTTTTACTAATCTTAACGTGTATGAAAAAACGGACTGACGGCTGTCGACAACTATACAGAAAACGTACTCTACTTACAACACGAAATAAAATATACATTTATTGGGAATTACCCTAAATTGTAATCAGGGCTGCCAGAATATTTAGAAGAAATCGTACATTATACATGGATAGTAGAATTTTTTAAACATTTCTAGTGCCACTACTCAATTGCAACACAGTTAATTTGCTAGTTCTTCTTCATCTTGCTAAACGACTGCGGATATGTTATACAATTCTGCCAAAACCTGCTATTGCTATCATATAATTATGCTAAAATCGCAAAGTTCTACTGGGTCTGGTCACCCTGAGTCACTAATATAGAATTTCTGTCTCTGTTCTCATTGACTTTCGTGACATTTATTTTTCACAAATGAAGAAGAAAAAGCGATCATTTTTCATCCCGGCTCCCATGCTATCTGCATTTATCGGAAATAAATCCTACTTATCTTAAACCCACTAATATTTTAAAAGCGAAAGTTTGTGATGAAGTACTTTGATTAACACAACGGCTACTTTCATCATCATCATCATCAATCATCACCACGCGGGTAAAACGGACTTTGATGAAATTTTGTATGTAGATACTTCAGGGGCCTTACTATCAGCTTTGTAAAATCCATTCAAGTTCCGAGCAGTTATAAAACCTGGCTTATTTATATATGCCAGAGACAACAATAACCGTTCGTAAGGCCCCAGAGGCCTTACTGTCAGCTTTATAAAATCCATTCAAGTTCCGAGCAGTTCTAAAACCTGGCATAAACCGCTTAGTGTAAAGTCATACCATCACCATGGTATTACGCTCTGTTAAGTGAACGGTTCGAACATTGATATTCTCAAAGGTGAACGGTTATTGTTGTCTCTGGCATATATAAGCCAGGTTTTAGAACTATTCGGGACTTGAATGGATTTTACAAAGCTGATAGTAAGGCCCCTGGTCCCGGAATAACACAAATACTACTTTTCATCGTCATCATTATCACCATTTGGGTAAAACTGTGGGGCGCAGCTAGTCAATAATAATTTATTTAGGTACTAGCATTATGTAAGTAGAAGAACTGTAGCCAACAGCGTTGCCTGACTTTTCCTTCTAGTTACCATTTAAACACTCAGTAGAGTAGCATAGTTTTTTTTAAATCAATATATTCTTTATACATAATTTTTTTTAAATATAAGCATTCTGCACTCATAAGTTAAAGTATACTCAAAGCAAAAACTATAAGTTTGGGAAATTTCATACTCCTCCGTTCAAGCAATTTTCGTAAAAAGGGGTGAGTACCCAAAGTTTTTGCTTCACGAATCAATATTATGATGATGATAATAAACACATAAAACTTTGGCGAGTAATCCAAATCTAAAATTATTACTCTAGTTATTTTCTTACTTTGTTCAGTTTTTTGTACTTAAGGTACTTACTACCTACATTTTCACTCTTAGCCCACTTGCACTCCAAATCATCCGAGATTCTCGGATCAATTCACAGCTTTGCCTTCAAATATGTGCCTTAATCCGAGATTTCGGAGAAAATTCTTCATTTTTAAATATATGTTCGTAAAGAGAACTTGTTTCGATAAATACAGCAATAGGGCGATTTCCAAACGCTCCCTTAAAGAATAATATAAATTCTAAACACATTCATCTTACGTTTCATGTAAACAGCACAACAAAAATGATAGTGATTACAATTTTTTTTGCTTGTATTGAATAGTCGCCATTTTTGTCCTTTACGACCTTTGAACCCTGAGGATAAATAGGAAAATTATATGCATGCGGTAATATTTGATATATAACGATAAACTTTGAAATGTTAAAGGGGTACTTACGTCATTAACAGGGCCAGGGATACCTACGTAAGATAATGCATCTAGTTATCTTAAATTAGAGCTTTAATTGATTACTATTTTTCAATACCTACGTGATAGTTTCATGATAACTAAAATATATACACCTTATTGTAAATGAATATTTTGCCTTGAATCTGGTTATTTTAGGTAATAAATGCTACAAAAGATAATACAACACAAAATAATGTTTTAATAATGATTTCTTTTAACTTTTTACTATGTCGCGTTGCAATGTTATGGCCCCGCTAGCCGGTCAAAAATGGACACAGCTTGCGACGCGGCGACGTTGCCAATCTTGCAATAGGTTCTCCCTTTCTCGGTTACTCTAAGCGACGATCCGTGTAACAAAAAGAGAAACATGTCATTACGTTGACACGAAAAACGTAGGAGCGCCAACCTAGATGTATTCCTTCTACAATTTATACTTACTGGCATTGTAATTCCTTCTCTTTCTACGGTGTATGTATTTATTTATCAATATAAATATGAAGCGCGAATTTTCAAATGATTGTCATACGTCATCGTTATACATAATATTGTATATATCCTGTTCACAAACTAAATAAAGTACCTACTGCGCAATCCTGTTTATGTACCTCCCATATCTATCTTTGAGTATATTTATCTGAGATATCTATTAAAATATTTTTCTGATCCTCTTCAGCTTTGAAATGGCAAACGACAGTGAAATGAAATCTATATTGACCTTATCTACTAGATCAGACGGTAGTACAGCACCCGTGACGCGCCAGCGGTGGAAGAATGCCCCTCTGCACGAGCGGTGCTCGATAGCAGATATGGTGAAAATTCAGGACACGTTTCGGGAAGCTTATGAGAACAAAATATCATCTACCCAGTTCAGGGAACTATTGCGGAGCTTGCTCAATGTGGAATATGATGATGACGAATTTAACATTCTCTTCTTGAAAGTATGTTCATAGAAATCACCCTAGTCCGAATAATCTTTGTATTCTTTGTATCTTGATATTCGAAATTTATCGTGAGATTGCAATCTCACCAAGGGTTACTCAGCTTTGTATTTACTAATGTTGCTATTATGTATTATTGGGATTAAGACATAAAGAATCTATGTGGATGGCAGACATTAAACTGCTCCGAACTGTTTAACTTATTATGTTTCTGTCTAAACTGAAACCTATTGAATTGATGATAATTGGCGCTTTCATCACTACTAGGGTATTTAGCTGAGCATGTGGGCTCGTGTTCAAAGGGCAAGCTGACCCGCCGTCGCGGCGCGCCGGTGCCGTCGTCGTTCTGGGTTACTGCCACAAGACATGCGGTAAGAGTCGTTGGGTCTTGACTCGCCCTACGACTGTTTGTTTCTGCGACTATTGCCTGTCGTCGAGAACTTGGAATGGTTCACACATACCCTTCATGAGAGGAATATCCACGTCCTAGAGGTGGGGACATAATCGGATAATTATGCTAGATGACCTGGGGCTTGGAGTCTATAATCTATAAAGTAAAATCGAAATTGCAATCAGGACCAAAGCTACATTTTTTTATGGGAATAGGTGACCGCAAAAGCAAAAGGCTCACAGGATGTTAAGTGATAACCTCTGCATAAAGATATATAATTCGTTAGGAACTACACTGTGCCCGTCACCCTGACACATAAAGTTGGTAAGTCTCATGTGCCTGTAACTTCACCGGAAACCATAACCTTCAAACCGGAACACAGTAATGCGAAAACTCTTACATAGTGTGCTACTACACTTGCGAGGTGCAACACAAGGACAAAGCTGTTTTGGACTCTTGCACAAGGCAGTTTATTGACTGGTTTATACGTCTAGGAAAATTAAACTGTTTCAAATAAGTGTTTGGTTTGCAAGTGTATAGTGTAAGGTACCTACCTACTTCTAGCTGACTGATGACGCTTTTATTTCAAACCCTAATAGATAAATACAAATCGTACCGGCGAGATAGAATGGGACGAGATGGTGTCGCACCTGCTGCTCGGGTACTTCGGCGCCGACGCGGAAAACCAGCGCGAGACTCTGCAGCCGCCCATCATGGGCCTGCCGAGGATCATGCGCTCCATGCATCGTCACCCTATATCTAGGATATGCTTCTGTCCTGACGTCTCCAAGGTTAAACGATTCTTAAAATCTGTTAAGTAGTTGACTTTAACAGAATAATCTTTAAGTGTTTGAGGATTCATAATTGATTTCTTTTTATCATACCTTCTCTTATACCTACCTACTATTGCGGGGTATACTTCCGCAATAGTAGGTAGTATAATGGTAGGTACGGGGGCATGCACACACAGACATCACAACAAACATCCAAGACATTATCTATCCAACATCCACATTCATAGTGCTCACAGCTGACGAATGGAACTCATTGCCTACGCCTGTGTTTCCGCAAACATACAACTTGGGTATTTTCAAGTCACAAGTGAATAGGTACCTACCTTCTAGGCAGGTGTGCTTCATCGTAGACCGCATCATCACTTAACATCAGGTGAGATAGTGGTCAAACGCTTGCCTATTCCCCATAAAAAATGTATATAAAAAGACCCGGTACAGACTTACAGACTTCCTTATGCTCATCACATAAATGTATACCCCTGCCGGGAATCGAACTCGAGGACCAGAAATCGTGACGACTGAGCCATGGTGATCGTCTGTATTTGGTAGTAGGTTAGTATATATTTACTACCAAACACGCCATGACAAATTTCTGATAGAGAAATTGCAAATCTAAACTAAAATCGTTCATTGTTTTATGATTCAGACATTTTATTTTACACTAACCCATTACCTGTGACTTCACCCGCTAGCAATCATGCGATAACCAAATTTTAAATAGTGTATAATAATCATAGACAAATATATATATTTGTCTATGATTATATATTCATAGGTATCTTTCTGTGAAGTATCAGTAACAGTTTGTGTCGGATGAAGTGGCCAGCTAACTTGCTCGTCTGCTGTCTGAGCGCGCGGCTATACGTATTATGGGCTTGATCAGTAAAAAGTGCGATTATAAATTCGATATATTAAAAAAATGCGTAAGATCTCTGTGTGAGGCAGGATACGTGGATAGCTGTAGGCCACTCTTTAAACGGCTAAAGATTCTTCCTGTACCCTCATTATAAGTATATTTAAGAGATGTGTTTTTGTAAAGAAATATCCCTATCTATTCGAATAACATTCGAATAACAATTTGTTTAAGAGAAAACTGTACGAAAAATGTTACGGTTAAGGATTATCTAACTAAATGATAAAATCTAAAATGAGGTACCTATACATTTATGTTTTGACAAATATATATAAAGTAATAATGTACCTACACTTCAATTACTCAATTAATGTATTGTAAATATTATTAATTTTATTGTGATATAAATAATTATTGTTTTTTAAAAAAATCATATACCTACTGTTCTAGTTTGATGTTTCAATATTACAATAAATATTTATTTACACGCTGGTGTCTAATCCAACATAATCTTGTAGGTCTGTATTTATATTCTATTCTTATCTACTAATATACCTAATTATAACAAAGTTATCAGACGATTGAACTGGTAATGGCGTTCGTAGGTATACTAAACATTGAAAAAATAACTGGTTGGTAGGAAACTCTATCTCTAGATAGGTATAGACACACTCGGCCCGCACACGGTTTCAAATACACATGACGAGTAGGTAAATGCCTAGTATGTAGGTACATATAATATATTAGTCCACTAGGCCGGATCACAAGTACCTAAGTAGGTGAGGAGTTCCGCATGAGCTATGTGTTGTTCCAGAGCCGTACCACAGACCCGATGCAAGGCATGTACGTCACTGCGAGTCGCGACGGCATGATCAACTGGTGGACCCTGGATATGAAGCTGTTGAGGACAACATACTCTTCCAGTCGTACGTTAACGCTACACACATAAAGTATAATCTCAAATTTAATATATATTCATCACACTTACCTACGCCTCTCACGTTCTTCTCGGGGAGTGTTTACTATAATTTTATAGATGGGGTGGCGGCGCAACACCAATGTCGAGATAAATAGACGGCGCCGAGCACTCGTCGATCCTACGATGCTAAATTACTGTCTATTCAAGTAAGGTTGTATGAGCGTCATAGTCCGAAGGCATAGGTACTTTGATTTTGCCAAAATGTAAGGACTGTTTGGGCAAAACACGTATGGAGTTTATTTTCACCGTTCGATTACATATATTGTCTTGATCTTGTATTAGTAATATTAATAAATAGGTGTCCTCACGTACAGGCTGCCTACAAAGCAGAATGACGACGTGGTAAATAATTAAATATATTAAATCTAATATAATTATTCGGCATTTTGTCAAACTGGCTACATTGATATCACATATCTGGCGTGTGGTGAGGAATTCCAATCCAAAGCGCCGTGCAGCGGCAAGAAAATAGCTGGGATTGCATGCGCAGTCGCGAGGCGCGGCCCTTGTTAATGCTCCGGTAGCTATTTGGTCTACATTAGTCCACGGGTGGACCACGGGTGTGTGTGTGAGAGAGTGTAAAGCACAGGCTCCGTGGCTCGGTTTATTGGTTGAGGCTTTTAGCCAGTAAATGTAATTGTAATTTAGTTGGTTAATCTCTCTGGGTTCTCTCTCGTCGTGGTTAATCTCCACGACTACCGTGGAAGTGTCGGGATCTCCTCCTCGAAAGGGAGAATCCTCAACATGTCTATTATTGTATCTAGTTATTACACGTATTCGGTACTGATAGGTATATCGACGAATGAATTGAAGGAGTCGCGGAGGCCTATCGCGTTCCATATGTACCTACCCTAGGTTTAGTTGGAGTGTGTACACAGCTCACCTGAAGGTCCGCACCACCTGGGTGACGGACATGGCGTGCATGCCTGACGTGAACATCATCGTCACCAGCTCCACGGAGAGAGACCTGCGCTTCTACGACTGCACCGCCAAGACCTTCACGCTCAAGATCGTCATTACTAGCTGGGAGTATATGGTAGTTATCTGTATCTCTTCCCAGCTTTGAATGCCCCGTTCGATTATAAGTTAACTTCAGTCAGTGGCATGAAGTTAAACTTGTAAACATAAAATGTTCAACCTCACTAATTAGTTGTATGTACCTATTGCTTCCAGGCTGTTTGGCCGTCGTCAAAATGAAACTTGTGTTCCAGACGTTTCGTCGATCACTGCGGTCGACATCTTATGGTTCTGTCGTCCGGACTTGAACCACTGAAGATGTCGACAAGCCCGGAAGCAATACATACAACATGCTTACCATCAGGTGAGATAGTGGTCAAACGCATGCCTATTACCAATAAAAAAAAAAATAAAAAAAAAAAGAGTAAAGATTCAACAAATTGAAACTATGGACGGATATCTATATGAAGAGTCTTATGGTTTATTGCATTAACAACATGATAGGCGGGACTTGCTTTAAAATTTTTGAAGGAAATAATTCGGCTGCTAGTGGGACTTGAACCCACGACTACAGAATACCGTCCTGTCGCTTCGTCCAACTAAGCTATAGCAGCCCATACTGATAGCAGTATGGGCAATTCGGCCCTAGTGGTCCAACTAAGCTATAGAGCTTAGTTGGACCACTAGGGCCGAATGACTTCCTTCCTTTTAACATCTGAAGGGATGTTGTTGATAGCGCCATGTATCTTTAATTGTATGAATTTAACATGTAGCGCCGACCTCACCTAGTGTGGGATGGGGACAACAAGAAGAAGAAATGTTATAGTTTATAAAGTATAGTTGTACCTACACAGATACGGTGACTATACTAACCTTAAAAAGAAACACCTATTTAACGTAGGTAAGCGCTGATTAGTTGCGTCTCACTCAACGTTTAAATTTCAAATTAGAACCCAACCATAAAACACACCAGACATAATTATCCATTCCATAGTACGATGGCAGATAACATCATATCCGTAAGTACTTTTTTTATATTTACAATAGACAGGCGTTTGACCACTATCTTACCTGATGTTAAGTGATGATGCGGTCTACGATGATTCACGCCTGCCTAGAAGATACCTATTCACTCGTGACTTGAAGATGCCCAGTTTGTATCCATGTGGAAACACAGACTCAGGCAATGAATTCCACTCGTTAGCTGTACGCACTATGAATATGGAAGCAAAACGCAGTACTTACCTACTATTTTGTATAATTCAGTTCTACTAACACAAGTTGCAGGCATGACCGGCGAATGACTTGAATAATTACACAGGTAAGTTACATTACGTGTACTATCTAAACTTGATTGTGATTTAGATATCACCATGCACTATGCCATGTAGATCTGCACGATGCACTACCACTTCAGCGAGGATATAAACGAGAAGTGCCTGCTCATCCTGGGTGACGTGGGCGGCAACGTGCGCGTGCTCTCCTTCTCCGCCGTGGGGCGCGGGCCCTTCCAGAACCGCGCCGAGCGCCCGCTGGTGCAGCTGCGCCACCTCGACCTGCAGAGGAAGGTACCTACCCTACCCCACCCCAGAGTATAGCCATTCGGGACCATTTGCAAGATAGAGTGTATCTATGTATCCAGCTGCGTAATTCGGCGAGATAATGAACTATGAATTATGCAGAGATGTTTTTCATCATACGTAATTATATAATTACCGTCATTTGTCATTCTCGAACTGGTAAAACAAAGAGTAGGTACCTACTTACCTTTTGTAAAAAATAGTTTTACAAAAAATACTAGGGCCTCTTGCATGTTTTCTCAAAGGTCCTCCCTAAACATTTTCTTGTAAGTATTTGTGACAACCCTTCGACATGGTCACAGTTTCAACATGGGGCATAAAATGATCTGTAAGGATGTAGGTAGCAAGTAGGTCGATGCCTGACCTACTTTACTGAGGTCTTTGGTAGTAGGTAGTGTAGTGTAGTGCATCGCGCAATAACAATTGTTCCCGCCGTAGCCTCAGCTGCTGCCGGAGATGCGGCTGCTGGAGTGGTCCCAGGTGCACGACGAGTGGGTCCGTGCGGTGGGGTGGTACGCCTCCCTGCACTGCGTGGTGTCCTGCGCCACCTGCCCGCGCGCGCTGATCATGCAGGACCTGGCCGGCTCCAAGACCTACAATCTGTTTCGCGTAGACAAGGCCAGTTCGGAATACCTCAGATAATGTTGTTCATTGCTACAATGTAATCAATTTAACACTGCTGCCCAGCTTTCACGCCTTTAGGATTATTACATTTCAACAAAATTATAAATTGTATCTCCGGGAAACTAGCTGAGTGTATGGAACGCTATGGTTATAAAAGCGCTCAATATCATGGGTAACGAAGCCGTTAGCATAGCATACCATACACATGCATAAACTAATCCCAGCACTCAGCAAATGTGGACGATTTCCTTACTCTTAGCTTCAGCTCGGATGCATTGAAGCGTTGAGCTAAAAGAATTGTCGACGACCCCAAAACACCAAGAGACCCTCGGTATGCGCCGAGATATTGGGTCTCTCTGTATTTTCTACAGTCGAAATAAGATTAGCAAAGTATCGTATTGCCTCAATATAACATACATATCCATAGGTGACGGTGATCGCTTACCATCAGGCGGCCCATCTGCTTGTTTGCCACCTCTTACATAAAAAAGCACAATACCTTTGCCTATTGTAGCACCCAAACAATAACTTTATACACGGTAAGATTCGTGGAGATGATCAATATCGCGTTTAGCTGAACCTAATAATTGGAGGGAATTTCAGTCATGTGCTTGGGTCCAAACCCCCATAGAAGCCAAATTTCCTCTGACTGTAGTTTATGTTCTTCTCCCTTGCTCCGAAAGGTAACGCTTTTTCGGTTGGAAATTCTTCGAATTTCCTCTACTGCCTCCCTTATTTCAGTAGCACTCGCTACAACTTCGCAACTAGCACAAAGCCCAGATTTGAGCGCGAGAGTATATTACACGGTACCTAACTCAACAGGGCATCCATTGCTTCGCATTCGATGAAGACGCCCACATCCTAGTGACGGGCGGGCCGGACCGCGCCGTGCGCGTGTGGAACTCCTTCGTGCCCTCCAAGCCGAGTGTGGTGTTCCACGGCCATCACGCCGGAGTCATCTCCGTCGTGCTGCAGAACGGCGGACAGACCGTCTACTCGCTCTCACGGGATAGGACTATCAAAGTGTGGGATGTCGCCGCACAGGCCTGCACTCAGGTGACGTCATAAAAGTGCTATTTGTGCCGATTTGCACTGTCAACATTTTCCTATTGTCTTTATGAACAACTCGCCATAGACTAAGATTTGACGCACACATTTGACAGACAACATAGAAAATACGTTTCCATACATTTATTTCTTCTTCCATGGATTGGCATTTTCTTGCACTGTCCCAGATAAATGTACCAACTTGGGCTGTATACTCAGACTGTCCCAGATAAATGTACCAACTTGGGCTGTATACTCACACTGTCCCAGATAAATGTACCAACTTGGGCTGTATACTCACACTGTCCCAGATAAATGTACCAACTTGGGCTGTATACTCACACTGTCCCAGATAAATGTACCAACTTGGGCTGTATACTCACACTGTCCCAGATAAATGTACCAACTTGGGCTGTATACTCAGACTGTCCCAGATAAATGTACCAACTTGGGCTGTATACTCACACTGTCCCAGATAAATGTACGAACTTGGGCTGTATACTCAGACTGTCCCAGATAAATGTACCAACTTGGGCTGTATACTCAGACTGTCCCAGATAAATGTACCAACTTGGGCTGTATACTCACACTGTCCCAGATAAATGTACCAACTTGGGCTGTATACTCACACTGTCCCAGATAAATGTACCAACTTGGGCTGTATACTCACACTGTCCCAGATAAAACTTACACAGCACATTACTCGGCTTACTTGCGTTTTAATCAAGTTAAAACGTTTACCTACATTTTTTTATACTGTATAGATCTAGCGTTTGACCACTCTCATTTGATAGTCAGTGACGATGTAGTCGAAGATGTTATCACGCTGACCTACATGGACATACAAAAATATATATAGGTACATATATCAGATTAGTTTTGTATGTAGGTACATTGAGTGTAGTCATTTTAATTCTGGATATTTTTTTACGTCTAATGGGGAGACTAATTCCGGTCTTGCATGGAGTAGGTAGATACTGTTCTCACCTTAGGGATGGGTTGGTCAAATACTAACTAAAACCTAGAGTCAATCTTAGAGAAGCCAGCCAAAACAAGATCATCGTCAGCGACATCGGTAGAACGTGGGTTTCAGAGCTTTGAATACCGGCGTAGAGTTGCTTTCCTATCAGTTTTCTATTGAAGATATTTTTGGAAATGCGCATTGGAATTACATACTTAATTCAGTATCAGTAATTAAAATCTACCTTTTCCATTATATCTTAGGTCTACTAGACGTACGGCAATGCACCATCACTATATACATAATTACCGCCTATAGATACGTACGAAGCGTTTTGGTCCACTTTGTTATTGCATATACATCCAAGGAATGGAACTTGTTGCCAACCTGGAGTCTTCAAGTCACGAGTGAACGGTACCCCCTTCTAATATCGCGTGCTACATCTTGTACCTACCACGTCCATCACCTAGCATCAGGTGAGACAGTAGTCAAATGCAAGCTATAAAAAAGGCATCATCATAGTGATTAGTGTTACCAGCATGAGAGGCGGTGTGGTGAGGTGTGGTGAGGGGTGGTAACGGCACGGCACGCGTTGCAGACGTACATCGACGTGCCGGCGCAGGTGGGCGAGCGCACGCCCATCTCGGCGGTGTACAACCCGTGCACGCGCGAGTACATCCTGGCCGCCGTGCGCATCGCCGTGCTCGTGCTCGACGAGCAGCTCAACCCGCTGCACACCGACGGGTACACGCACTCCAGGGCGCTCTCCAACATACTCTACAACCCGCTGTTCAAGGTCGTCATCACCGCCGGCATGGACAGCATCATTATCAACTGGGATCCAGTCACAGGTTCCTAATTATTACACGAACTACGAGGCGTATTTATCATCACAGGTAATAGAGAAATCGCAGACTGTCACAGCGACTGTCTGTCGCAGGTATGACCGTGGTCGCAGAACAAATACCTGCTAGCATCATGCTCATATCAATAAGTCATGATCATGATGTCCCTAGTAGGTATTTTAAAAGTGTGTACGCCGCAATGTGACAACAATGTTGAAGAAATAGTAATATTTTAATTTCCTCGGTTAACTTCAATATCTTTCTCTCTCATGCTTGTCTCGTAATAGCTCGCTAGAAAGAGATAGGTTAGTAACTACTTTCATTTCATAGTAGGTACTAGAGTAGATGACGCGGACGCGACGGCTTTTCGTAATGCAACAAAAGCAATCATCTTGATCTATTTGTGAATACGACGTGTACCTATCACTGTGTAGCTGTGTGATAAATAACGTGTTTATTAACAAACAATGACTTATTTTTGTACGCTTAATATGACCGGTAAGAAAAATAATAAGATATCAGTTAGTAGGTATTTTATCACAGATATTGGATTTAGCCTAGTAGGTAGGTACAACAACTTTGCTAAAGATCATCACATGATTAAATGCATAGTTTACGATTGTTTAAAGGACATATTACAGGCAAACGTTCATTTATATAAGTAAGAATATACGTTTCGTTACTAAAACTGACGTGGTTTTGACACATTATGAATGTATAAAACATGGGAATTACTCACAGACGCGGTCGCGGTTCCGCGAGCGCCCCGTATTCTCCTAGAAAAAGACCACCGAATGTGGTCGAAATTATAGTCGGAACCCTCTCACTATTACGTGAGGAGTTCCCGTGTATCACGTTTCGTATTTTTCGCTTGGAGTGATCGCCTGCCCCGCTCCAGGGAAACGTAACGTGATGATCCGCGACGCCCACACGCGCATGCTGCACGGAGAGCTGATCCCCGTGGAGATCACCGCCGCCTGCTTCGACCCCGGCTACCAGCTGCTGCTCACCGGCGCTAGGAATGGAACACTCAAGGTTGGCGGCCATTATACCTACGTGTTATATGCTTCACTGATCTACTCATACAAGATGTCATATTCGAAATTACAAATCCAGCTTATTTTCGTGTAAACTGAGCGGATCTTTACTACCTACCCACCTAGTGTGTCTTCTGGTATTTATAAACGATTTTTTCACTCGGTTGTTCATAAATGTTGTCATCCTACCATCTTAAACTAACTACTAATAATTATTGTAAATGCGAAAGTTTATATGCTTGTTGCTCGATGACGCCAAAACCGCTAAATAAAATTGGGCGCATAGAATTATGGTCTACAATAGCATATACTTATTTGGTAACAGGTAACCGTCGCGTCGTAGTCCACGCGGATGAAACTGCTGGACTCGTAAATAACGTGTGCGTTCCTCCCAAGCAATGATATAAGTACTGATGAAACCTTGTGCGCAGGTGTGGAACTTCAACACCGGCCTGTGTCTGAGGACCATGTCCATCGAGCACATGTGCGAAGTCACCAGCTGCTTTTGGGTCGAAGGAAGGTATGTTGTTGTTGTCTTTTTAATCCGTAAATAATTAAATACTTTTCATCACATCCCTCATAATAACTATATGTAATTTACTTTACCTTTTTTTTTTTTTTAAAGATTATAAGCTTGCGTTTGACCACTGTCTCACCTGATGTTAAGCGACGACGCGGTCTAAGGTGGAGCACGCAAACTTAGAAGGAACCTATTCACTCGCGACTTGAAGACTCCGGGGTTGTACATATCGGGAAACACAGACTCAGGCAGTGAGTTCCACTCTCTGGCAGTACGCATTATAAAACTGGAAGCAAAACGCTTCGTGCGTAACGGTGGTATATCTACCATGTAGCGGTGGCGCATAGTCGTACGTCTGGTTGACCGATGATAGAATGGAGAAGGTGGAATTAAATTATGTAATTCCAGTGCACATTCGCCGAAATGTAACCGATAGGCAAGCAACTCTACGTCGGTGTTCAAGGCTCTGTAGCCTATGATCGACCAGAGAGTCGCTACCAATGACCTTTTTGGCTCGCCTTTCTATAGAGTCCACCAGTCGTTACCATTAGGTACGTACCTATACCGAGTAGTCGAGGGAACGTCTGTATCCTGCGGCGAGTCTCACCCAGCGACTGGAATACACATTATTCTTAGAGAAACGCCACATCACAGATGACTTTGTTCTGAACATCGCTCTCACTCGAGAGATTCGAGTTTACCGATCGCACTAATTGAAGTGTAGGTATGTATGCAGTGATACAGGCGGTGAACGTCGAACACAATCAACGTATAGTCTAATAGGGGACTCAGGTATATAGTTAGTTATATTGTAGGTACTCACAAGAACTACCGTATTTCCTTGTAACATTAAATCTGTTTAACTGTTTGGCTTATTAGAACGTAGGTGTAATGCTACTGTAGGAATGACATAATAGAAAGGATTGTTATGTCATCATTTGTGACGGTCGTGTCATCCGCCAGGATCCTGGCGGTGGGCTGGAACCGGCACGTGTTGGAGTTCGCGGACGGCGGCGCGGCGGGGTCGGGGGCGGGCGCGGGCAAGGCCTGGGAGACGCGGCACACGGACGACGTGCTGGCGGCGGCGGCGCGCGCGCCGCTCGTGCTCGCCACCGCCTCCTACAACTCGGAGCTCATCCTCTGGAAGCTGGAGACTGGGCAGCCTTATCGGTGTGTAAGAGCCCGTATATCTTCACAAACTTATTACTAATGTTAATGTGTCCGTGTAGGTACGACCTAGGTAATCTTCCATTCATGTATGTTCTCAGTCGGTTCTCGTGCACGGACCCGATGCTGCGCATCAAAATGCAGTACAGCAAGCGCGACGCCAAGCCCGCCGCCGCCGCGCAGAGCCCCACCGCCGGACACGCGGCGCGGAGGCAGTCTTCTATCCGCAGGGCTAGGTATGCGAGTGGTGTGCCGGGTGCTAGGACCACCTAGCTACTTTTTTTGCATATCCAGATTGAAAACCACATTCCGAGGTCCAACACTATGCTGAAGGAGTTCATCAGTTGGCCGAGATCATCAATAGGTACCTATTTCGAAATTCAAGTGTTGACCGTTCTCACGCGCTTGAAACATTCTTTCTTATTTTTTTAAAGGATGAAGTCTGACAACTCGTTGCATGACCTTTATCTGAATGAGTGACTGTAGTAGTAGGTATGTCCAAAGTTCATAAGCGAATTGGGAAGAAAAGAACACATCTCCGAAAGAAAACAGAAAGGCAAGACATGTTCTACCATTCTGTTCATCATACGAAAGAAAGAGAGAAAATTATCTAGTTATCTTACCCGATTAACTTGTATGTATTTTTTTGAATCAAGATATCCAATAATAATAAGTAGATATATGAAAATGCTAACGTACTAAGTATAATGAGAGATGTGTTATGAAGTTTTCTTTTGTAAAAAATGTGAGCGTTTCACGTGTCTAAAGATTGTGTCTATTTCACGGGGCGTTCCGCAACATTTCTTTTTAATTGTATTATTAAAACTGATATTGTTTTGACACCACGATGAATCTATAGAACACGGGAATCACTCAATTTGCGAACCGCGACCACGTCCGTGAGCGAATGTGGTCGAAACTATAGTCGGAACACTAACTTACTACGAGAGTAATTCCCGTGTTCTAAAAGTAAATTCATAATCTTTATAACTTATTATGTATATAATAAAGAAATTAATTAAAATCCATGCATATAGATAGGTACAAAGATTGTTCGTCATGTCGACACGTGACGCGTCGATTGTGTCGCACTACTGGCGCGACTGGACACACAACACAGTGTCTCCTGCAGCACGATGAGCGGGTCCCGCGCGTCCATCAGCTCGCTGGGCGCGATGCAGAAGGCGCGCGCGCGCAAGCTGTCGATGGTGGCGATGCCGACGCGCGCGCAGAACATGCGCCAGCTGGCCGTGCACGCCATGCTGTTCCTCACCACGCGGCCCACCGCCATGGACGTCGGTAACTGTCCCTTGCCCTTACTGCACTCCACCCTCGAACCCCTCATATAGAACATCCTGACATCGGGCAACATAACATATTGTATTTTTGTCTCTTGTAAATTTGTGTGTTTGTGTGGATTGTGGATGTGAATAATTTTATTTTCTTTCTTTTAACATTCTCAGGTTCTCAACCTAAGTACTTAATAGTTGTACTGTGTATCGGACAATTTTGAAAATTGTTGTCATATTACCTATATGACAATACTATTTACATAAGTATATAATATCGACAGCATTACGAAGTCCTTACCTCTGCTCGACCAAACGGCGGAGACTTAACTGAGTAATAACAACGTACCTGTGTTGTACCTACGTAACAATGAGTTCCTACTGAAAATCAGCGCGAAGGTTGTCAAATCCTCGCATAACGCTGAGTAGGGACTCATTTCTGGCATTACGCAACACCACATTATATATTATAGTAGTATTTAGTTTTGATAGGGAATGTTCTATTCTAATTGTATCTCTTGTCTCTTTTGCCTAAATGCGCCCTTTTTCTTTTGTATTAAATAATATTTACTTATTTAGTTTTTTTTTTATTCAATTATTAACATTTACACAAGATCTTCAGGTCCCAAACTAGGCAGAGCCTGTACTATGGTAACCTGATGACTGATATATATATATATATACATATACACACCCAGACACAGGTCAAACAAACATGTTCATGCACACAAATGTTTGACCTGTCCGGGAATCGAACCCGGG
The DNA here is from genome assembly GCA_934044485.1 of Apeira syringaria. Classification (NCBI taxonomy): domain Eukaryota; kingdom Metazoa; phylum Arthropoda; class Insecta; order Lepidoptera; family Geometridae; genus Apeira; species Apeira syringaria. Next base: position 11,026,259 of record OW203675.1, on the reverse strand, counting down.
ACCAGCGGCTCAGAAGGCAGAGTGCTACCAACTGCGCCAACCAGCCAGTTCAACCATAATGTATATAAATCTATGTAATGTATTGTTGTTTTAAGTCAGAAATAAATAATTTTCTTCTTTGTTACCTGCCCTTCAGCGTCTCTAGTCGTGTCTCTGGAGAACGGCACGGTGCAGTGCTGGTCGGACCACTCGGCGGGGGGGTTCCAGGGCGCGTTCCAAGGGGTGCACACCGCCGGGGACTACGTGTCGGCCTTCGCAACCGATATCGATAACGACTATCTGTTCTCCGGGACTACCATGGGCTACATCAAAGTCTGGCTCCTCAAAAACTATTTGATGGGAGAAAAGGTACCTGATACTTTGGGGTTTTGTTGTGTTGGACGCGTTGCAGACTGTTTTGAAGACTGCCTACTCCAATAACCTTATTTCTTTGAAGAATCCCATACCAGCATAAGTGTACCTAACTGCTTAGGTACAGGCGCATCCTGGGTACTCACTCAGTCATTTATTTTATGTAAAAGTACGTAAGTAAGTACCTACTTACGTACTTTTACCCAAAGTACGTAAGTACTTACTACTGCTAAATATTATTATGTAAGTACATAATAATATTTGATAATAAGTGTAGTTGCAATGTATGCGTTCTCTAATTAAATAAATAAATTCCGCATGTGGAACGAGCTGGCTTCCTCCCTCGGCAGTCCCAAACAGCTACAACTTCAGAACGAGCAGGACTCTTCAAAAAGAAAGTTAACAGAGACTCAAAAAGATTGGCAGCGTACCTATCTTAATGAGCCTAGTGTTGGGTACAGATATCCACGGACGCCGGTGTTCTCATACATTCGGCACTTCTGCTTATTTGCCTAAGTATTCGTAATGACCCCTCGGCGGCCTGGCTCGGTGCATGTCGAGGCGAACTAAAACCGTAGCTCGCCGAACTAAATTAGCTTGTGTACATCGTGCGTACGTGTCCCGTGTGACCCCGCGGCGGCCCAGGCGCAGGTGGCGGTGAGCATGCCGCGGCTGCGGCTGCAGTTCCCGTTCCTGTGGCGCGACCGGCTCGAGGGCCGCGCCAAGCGCGCAGTGCGCGACCAGCCGCTGCCGCTGCTGCTCAACTCGTACCGCGCGCACCTGCGCTGCGTCACCACCGTGGCCTACATCGATGAACTCAAGCTGCTGCTCAGGTACAGCACTGTACGCATACCTGCCCACACCGGTATACCTACTGCGACACAACCTCTCAAGTAATCATCTGTTTCGAAGGAGGCACCGCGATTGATCCCAATATAATTATAACAAGTAGGTGAATATAAGAATAGATTTTAGAAACGGGATGTTTACCTACCATTGTTGATGTTTTTAGCTCTCGATATTTGGGCACTGTTGATCGAGAGCTTAACCTAGTCACCGAACGTCGAATGTAGAGATCACATTTTGTACACAAAGATTATAGAGTTGTCAAAATAATGTACGTTTTTTTCGATAGTATCGGCTATTGCCATTGACTATGGTGGTATAGTTGTTGTATCGATATATCAAAAAACAAATTGTTTTTCAAAGCTTATAAGCTTACGTTTGACCGCTGTCTCGCCTGATGTTAAGTGACGATACGATCTAAGATGTAGCACGCAAACTTAGAAGGTAGTAAGTTTTGCTATTCTACTTGGAGTATAATTGTAATCGCTACAAATATAATTTCTAACGCAATGCAATTACCTACAATGAGATCGAGATGCAATTGTTACTTTAGCGGATAACCAAGCAAGGTTATAAATGATCACTTATATTTGAATTATTAAAAAATAAGTGAATCGGGACCCAGAAAAACTACAGTCCACTTAAGCCGCTTGTCGCCTTGTCCTGTTACTCGTAGGTAATAAAATAAGTAAGTACTTAATTATATAAGTAATGAACTGCTGAGAACCAGAACTAGTGCGGGAATATCGGCATTACCTACATAAGTGATTATTTAGAAAAGAGAACGTGTCTAGTAGGTAGTGCACAGCGCCAGCGAGCGGTCCTGCCTTGCTACGATAGGAAGCTACTAGTAGGTAGGTGTAGGTACGCGAGAGCGAGACGGGTGGTTGTGCGGTCGGCAGCGGCAGCTCGGACTACAGCGTGCGCGTGTGGCGGCTGTCGGGGGAGTACCTGGCGACGCTGGGCAGCTTCGTGCCGTGGTCGCTGCAGGTGCCGCGCTTCCCGCCGGACGTCAAGAAGGTCGCCAGCTTCACCACCTTCAAGGTTACTCATTTACTCGATTGTTCTGCTCGTTTCATTCGATTGCAGTTATATTTGAACGAGTCGGTTAACTAAAGCTAGCACGTTCAAGACACGTTGCGCTTGTATAGTACCTGTAGATAAGCTCGCGGCGTGAAGATGCAACTACAAGCTACTAGCTACGCTACAATAATAATAAATATATATATTATAAGCAATAATAAATAATATAACAAAACAATTCAAATTAAAACATTGTTTCACAATTTAATTTATGATAAATATGTCGTCGCTTCATTTATTATAAAAGTACTTGAGGTGAGTGACGATAGTATGTATATCAAGTTCTGACCAAGTACTGAATATTCTGATTGCCACAGTGATGATAGGATTTTACCTTCATTTTGTTCAATATGTATCACTTCATTAAATTTAAAAAATACGTGACACAGTTGGTTATTTTTATTAAAAAATACACAATACCCTCATAGAATTATTTCATTACTTATACTCGCGGGGAGAATTAAGATTTGTTAGTATCGATAGAGTAATATCGACTAACTCACTACTCTAGCCCCTACGTCAACATTCCTCGGAGCTCGCGCGCGGTCTATACCTGCCAGCTTGGCCTGTACATTAGACTTCGTAGAGGTTGTCAGGCGCTTAACATTGACTTCTCGGTAAAATGACATGTCATGCCAGCTATGGGGCAGTCGCGAAGACTGTACCTAGACTTGACTAGAAACTTTTATTCGGCTTGAGGACGGATCGACCAAGAAGCAATGTGATCTGCTCTAGATGGCATCAGGCACGGCTTCAGGGCAGAAATATCTTACGATAACATACTGAGCATAAACAAATATAAAGATGCTTTTTTATACAATTTAATTGATATATAATATAACAATATTGATTTTATCTAGAATAACTTTCAAAGAATTCTCTCAAGTATAGAATAATATTGTGCGATCCACTCTGAAGAGGGATGTACTCTGACTGGTTCTATGACGTATTGGTTAACGAGTCACCCATTACTACAATCCGCGGCGTCCTCCCGCACTAAACGGGCGGCGCCGGCGGCGGCCCGCACCGCACTGCCAGACGGGCCGCTGCTACGAACGCACCGCGCTCGAGGGCCTGATGAAGGCTTCCGGAAGAAGCCGAACCAATTGTCGATCATGATATCGACTACGCGTGCGGCACACGCAGGTGTGGCGCGGCGGGTTCGTGTCCCGGTACGTGCCGGGCCAGGTGCAGGTGGACCATCTGCGCGACATCACGGACCTGGAGCTGAGGACGAAGACGTTCGGCGCGCCGCCCGAAGAGCCGCTGCTGGGCCGGTACTTCCAGCTGCCGCGCCGCCCCGACAGGCAGGACAAGATCGTGCTGGATGACTCTTTGCAGACGGTATGTTGCATGTTCTCTCTATCTATGGCTAACGTTTGTTATTCTAATTTCCTATTTTATGTATGATTGCAAAGCTAGAGCTCGTAAGCACGGTATTTAAACATTTGGTGCCATTTTCGCAGAAAAGTGACAGTGCCATTCGAGTGCAGTAGGTATTTATTTATTATTATTATTTTTTTATTTATTTATTTCATACTATATCTGTTACGATATCTGTAATACTAGGGGAATTACGATACGTTGCCAATCCTTTTTAAAACTCTGTTAACTCTCCTTTTGAAGAATCCTATATTGTAGCTGCTCGGAAACACCGAGAGAGGAAGCTCGTTATTCATATAAATTAAGTAATTTTGAAATTGAAGAATCCTACTTTATATCCCAGAATAATATTATGATGTATATTAAACAAATTGAATGTTTGTGAATGGTACTCATTCACAAACATTCGTTGTAATTCTTAATAGGCATGGAATAATAGAATTATGTCCTTGAGAACCAGTAAACATTCAAGGTCTAGCGTGATAGCATCTCGACCACGTCATCACTGACCATCAAGTGAGACGCTAGATCTATAAAGTATATAAAACAATGACAGTGACTTTACGTGACCTTGCTTTGTTTACATAAAATATCTAAGATTATGAATATCGGTAGCGTTGTAGCGCGAGTACAGGCGCAGATCGTGTGTAAATGTGAGCGCACAACGTCGCGCTCGTGGTATGGTACGGTCGTATAGCGGCGTGCGCGTCCTCAGATCCCGCTGTACGCGCACCTGCGCATGGCGTCGACGCAGCCGGTGCGGCGGCCCGCCACGCCGCCACTCGTGCGCGCCACGCGCCTGCGCCTCGCCGCCACCACGCGCAAGGCGCACTTCGACCCCGCGAACCGCGCCACTGCCCCCGCCCCCCGACACTCCTCCAAGGACAAGGATAACGATAAGAGTAACGACGAGGTTTAATGTATATTGAAAAATCATTTTCCACCGGGGTGTATGTATCCGCTGTTTTTTTTAGAATACTTGATGATGATCTACGTGAGTTATAGATTACGAGGAAAGATGTTTATGGATTTAGGATTTTGTATAATTTTACGACTGTAGTATTTTACCTTACGTCAGATTTAATCGAATTGGGCGGCATCTCAATATCTATGTATGTCGTCACGATAGCGAGTGATATATTAATAAATATTAGTATATGTTGTGTTTACCTCTCGGCCATAGAAATAAAACAAGACAGTCTCATATTATTGCTGTTTAATAACGATTAAACCGTTACCGAAATATACAGATTTAGATAAAATTAATTCTCAATAAAACAATGTGCCGAGATAAAATGTTTCTTATATTTTGATATTCTGAAATTTTCACATTCTGTTAATACATATATTATAATATACAAGTTTTTCACAAATACTTGTGATAATGCATTTGCAATAGATAACAAGAAAAGCGATTTATGATTATCTAGCACTAGTATGAATGTTGTAAATTATTATTGCTTTATATAAGGCAAATATAACGTTAAATCAAACAGCAGAGCTAGTATAGTTGCTTCGTGTCTTATAGGGATTGATTTTATTTTGTTAGGGACTCTTATATAATGTAATCGGTCACTGCGAGGATCGAGGAATGAACCCGTAACCTTTAATTTGAAAGGGCATAAGTACCGACGAACTAGACAATGATAAAATCATCGTATCGGGGCTACCGAACATACAGAATTTAAGACACTTGGAGCAAAAAATAATACTTAAAGGATAACAAGCAACGTTTGTCACTCGTGCAATAGTAGACCAGGGTAGAAGCATTTAAAAATAATAAAAAGTAAAAGAAAATAATAGTAGGATGAAACCCATTAGAAAAGGAGGAGAATATTATAAAAATGACAGGAAAAATAATTTACGGGCGATCTGAGGTCGGGAAGGGGATGGGGGTGAGTTTTTAAGGGTAAAAAACGGTTTTTCTCGATTTCCGGCAAAACTAAAAGTCCAATGGAAAAAAGTCAGATAGCAAAGTTGTAGGTAATAAAAAGATCTAAAACTTTTGTATATACACTTTTTTCACATAACCTCAAAATGTATGTGAAAAGTTCAAAAATCCAAGTTTTTAGTTTTTTATTTTTATCAATATTAAAAATAATTTTTTTTTTCACGAAATTTGGTGAAAACTTACCTTTTTATGTCCCAAATACGCTATTATTTCAAATTTAGAGCTGATTGATACAAATTAAAATATAGTTAGTATGTACCTTGCTATGTAGATTCCAAAAGTTTCTTTGCATTTTCTGAGAAGATTTACTATGGTAACATATATGTTTTTTTTCACCATCGGAAAGTAGAGATTTCAACGAACAAAAAACATACCAACTTTTTGAAAAAAGCTGATATTTTGACGGGTGAATTTTCGATTGAAAATTAGGGTGCTTTTTCGATATTTATTCAAAATAAGGTGAAAAAATAAATATTTTTAATCAAATAAATTACAGCGTATTTGGGACATAAAAAGGTAAGTTTTCACCAAATTTCGTGAAAAAAAAATTATTTTTAATAAAGATAAAAATAAAAAACTAAAAACTTGGATTTTTGAATTTTTCACATAAATTTTGAGGTTATGTGAAAAAAGTGTAAATACAAAAGTTTTAGATCTTTTTATTACCTACAACTTTGCCATCTGACTTTTTTCCATAAAACTTTTAGTTTTGCCGGAAAATGAGAAAAACCGTTTTTTACCCTTAAAAACTCACCCCCATCCCCTTCCCGACCTCAGATCGCCCGTAAATTATTTTTCCTTTCATTTTTATAATATTCTCCTCCTTTTCTAATGGGTTTTATCCTACTATTATTTTTTTTGTTTTTAAAAATTATCGACCCTGGTCTATAGATAAAACTGGAATTATAGAACCCGATACGAGAATGAATCATCGTCGGTTCCGTGTCTATGTTCAATATCCCGTAGAGGGCAAACTGACCGCTCACGTGTAGGGTAGGTACATATATAAGCGCGTATGGGCTAGGTGTTGTTCTCCCGCTTGGCGCCGCTCAGCACGATGTAGGGCGAGTGCGTCTCGCGCTGCTTGTCCTGCAACATCTGCAGCGTGTTCAGCGGCGTGTCCGTCGACGACATCTTCTTCATCAGCTGTCGACGTCACGAGTTAAAGCGTTACCGATCGTACAACGTACATATCGCATCCCAACAACGCGCAACGGGCCCTACAGTCGACGGCTCGTACTTTATATTCAACAAACACTTGGACGCTGATTTGTGACGCAAGTAATCATTGATGATGCGTGTGGATGAGTTTATGATCTCGACGTGTAACGGTTCGTGACCGACTCCATCTCGATGAATCGTCGAGATGTACTAATAATGGAACGTTGGAAGCTATTCGCCTCAAAAAAACAAGGGGAGCTGAGGCGAACGCCGATCGGCCGATCGCGGGTTCGTCTTCCCGACGGGAGATTAAAAAAACCAAGCGGACAAAGCGATACATGTATTGAAACGAGACATACCCCTTCCTGCACGGCTTTCTTGATCCGCTTCTCCTGCTTGTTCTTCCCGGGCCCCTTGCCGTGGAACTTGTGCGAGAGGTAGCGGAAGGCCTCCTTCGGACAGAGCGGGCGGCCGTCGTCGTCCACGTACTCGAGCTTGATGTTCGGCCGGAACCCTCCCTTCTCGCGGAACTCGACCAGCGGGCCCGAGTGCCCCCCGCCGCCGCGCTCGCGCCGCCCGTACTTGTCGTCCTCGCTGTCGGCACGCACACGCGCATACTTCACCGGACGGTCGCCACTCCGGAGATAAGGCACGCGCGACGGGAACACGAACGGGACCTGTCCCGTCGCGTGTGCCGTCTCCCGTGTGTATTAGTTTTAGCAAGAACTATCATTGTGCATGCTGTGTTCGCACAGAGTAGGACGTTCAGTAATCCATGTTCTCACTGTGTCTAAATATTGAAACTTTGTAAATGCTGTTTCGCTCAATTTGCGAACCAAAAAAAAAAAAAAATACTGCAATACGCCTCATTTAGAAGAGATCGTCTCAGGTCATATTATTACTTAGAAACATCGACTATATATTCCGGGAGCCGGACACGACACACTATCATTACAAGAACCCGTATAAAAATATAATTGTACCGTTATTACGTCTACTCTTAAAGTGATCTGCATATTAGTAATTCGAGCGAAAACGGTAATTTACTATTCATAAACACGGCAGTGACTTCGGGGTCCTAAAATGTGAAGGGTAATGTGGACGTGGATGATTGATATAAGAGAATAGAGTAAGTATAAGGTTGCACTCACGGGCCGTAGGTCTTGTCCTCGATGGAGTAGTGCCTGGCGGCGAGCAGGTGCAGGTGTTGCGAGCGCGGCGCGGGCGCGGCGCCGCAGCGCTCCAGGTACCCCTTGCTTAGCGCCAGCTGCAGCGCGCCCGCCACGCCCGCGCCCAGCCGCGGCTCGGCGCCCAGCCCCGCGCCCCCCGCGCCGCCCGCCGCGCCTGCCGACACGCGCGCGCTCATTATCCACGCGTACCGTGCGCGCCTTGCGGTCCGCGGAGCAACCCACGGACGGGTGGCGATCGTCGAATAGGAGAACGAAACTAGATAGATCTCGTGCGAAAGCGGCGCTCCGGAGCAATCCGGGCATCGACTCGGCCATTTCGATAGGTTTCCGCCTAGACGACCTCGAGTCTACGGACGAGACTATTCAGTCGGTTCCGAGCTCTTTACCGATCTCCCGACGGACCTCGAGAGTTCTCGTTCTCTGCGGTCGACCAGCCTCGCGAGCGCGGGACGTTCGCCGCGTCGACGATTCTGCCGAGTCGCACCGGTCGTCAGCCGAGACGACCTCCCCGGCCGAGGCGTACGAGCGCAGGGCCTGGATCGTCCGAAATCGTGGACGATTTCGAGTCTCTCGATGGCTTCCGGCGCGACGGTCGTAGATGACGTGCTCGTCTGGGGTGCGACGATGACCGTGAGAGGGAAGACAGAAATGACTCACCGGCGGCGAGGTCAGGTGGCTGTTCGCTATCGACGTCGACGCGGCTCCACGCGCTCCCCGCCCCCGGCCCTGCCCCGCCCGCACCGCTCCCTCCCTCGCCCTCCGGCTCTATCTCCATATCCTCGCGCTCGAAATCCTGCAGCAGCATAACTCATAATATTTATTTGGCACAAGCAATGTAGGAATTAAGGAGTGATTTAGATAGCGCTATAACGGCATCTTCGACCGGCCTACCCTCTCCGACGCCACATTGATCCTAACCTAACAGCAGCGTTGAACATTACATGTAAAATGTATATATGTTTTAAACGCCCCTGTGTTTTTCAATAAAATACAGTAACTTTCTTGCGCATCTCTCGCAAGTTTGAGTTTTTCACATATATTTTTTTGCATTAATTAAAAAACAAATTTAATCGTTCGTGTTATGTGTATTCCTGACAAAACAAATTAATATTTATAAACTCTAATATGGTAACGTTCCATCCGAATGGAAACGAATCTATTATAGATGGACCTACGAAGCCAGTCTACATCGAATGGTAGACTGTTGTTAATCATTTACACTGCGCTTGTTTTGTGTCCACCGAGATATTGATTTGATTAGGTATGTACAGCACACGTGTGTGCAATTAATGATCAATTACTATTATAAAGTAAGATTAATTTCCATTGCTTGCTAAATATGAATATACATACTACTAACTGTGTGACCCCCTTATATATTCCGACTTTTTCTCTTACAAAATATTTAGTGGAATTACAATTTGGCTTGTCATTGTAAGCAGGTGTAGCGTGTGTTAGCAGGTGTAAGCTGTTACACCTAGTCTACAGCTATGATAACGTTACCGTTATACCATCCCGAGCGCGGTTTGTCGTGTCGGCTTTTAAGCTCATCAACTTTATTCCAGCATGGTTTTAGCGCCATAATAGCCGACTTGCTTAAAAGCTCGTCCACATATAATCGACACATGGGATTCACACACGTGTGTGTGTGTGTGTGTGTAAAGTGTACTCACGATGATCTCGGCGTGGTGGTCTCGGTTCCCGGCGAGCCCGTAGGTGGGGATATCTCCGAGCGTGCGGCAGAACTCGGCCGTGGCGTCCAGCACCATCCCGCTCGCCGCCGCCCCCTCCTCCTCCTCCGCGCCCGGCTCCTCCTTCACCTCCTCCAGGATGTCCTCCACCTGCCCACATTATACACGCTACATGCGAATATTGCTATTATCACATTTGTACATACCGATAAGAGGAAGTAAAATCGTTGACTTCACTGTTGAATGTTTTATTGAAAAAAATGGTCTTTTGGAACAAAACTACTCAATAAAATTAGAGAATATGAAATAAAATACATTGTAATAATTTTAGATCAATCGACTTTGAAATATAAAATTATGTAATTTTTTTCTGTAATACTTAAATATCCGAACTGCAGTAAGTTTTATGAATGCAGTTCTTCTTTTCACTAAAATCGATGACATGGTTCGTAACAACAGCTTTTTGTATGTGTTATAGTCTGAGACTTCACTATGCTGACCTTTCTAAACGGCGTACTCAGTATAGATAATAGAGTACAGATCTATAATTATAGATGCGATAGATGCGGGAAGCGCAGACTCGTGCGATGAGTTCCACTCCTTGACAGTACGCATTAAGAAAGTGGAGGCAAAATGCTGCGTACGTATAAGTGGAATCAAATAATATGTAATCCAACTAATTCAAATGTGTATTTTATTGTGATGCATTATGGATCTGAAACATGGTCTAGAACCATGGGCATCACAAGCGAGCTTAATGAGTATGCTTAGGGCGACCGACACGTCCCAGAACGGTCCCTATGGGGAAAACAATCATTCAAACTCATTTTATTATACACAATATAGGTGATAACAATAGTGACGTATTCGCTACGATCAGGCCGCGTGAACTCACCTGTCGCTGGAGCACTGTCACAGCGAGAATCTGCACTGTCATGTCACCTGGTACGACAGTGGGACAGATAAGTGATAGTTGGGCCGGACGCGGACGGTGCGTGTGTTAATCAATCGTATACACTCGTACGGCTGCGATACTGTGACTACGGATAATGGACGCGCTTGTTCAGCAGCGGACGGTGTGTGGCTGAATTAATGATAGACATTTACATATAAATGCATCTAAAAGCGACGTACTCAAAGGGCAAGATTACTATCCACCGGTAGAGGTCAATTTAGATAATAAACCGCTTCATGAAGCCGATATGTGAACATTCGATGCGAAGTATGGCGAGAACGAATGACATATTATGTAATATGTAGGGAACATGCGGTAACCTTGGGCAGTTTGTGACCGTCGGCGAGTTGAGCGTGGCGCAGCCGGCGGGCGCGCGCCAGCGCCGCCTGCAGCTCCACGTCCGGCTCCGTCTCCTCCTCGTCCACCTCCAGCTCCGCGCCCCACGCCCCGCCCGCCTCCGCTCCCGGCTTCACTTCTACACAGACACATGTGCCGTTATAACATGTTCCTTTGTCGACGGTGGATCTAGAATGCTCTCGGAGACAATTGTCAGAACGCGCCGTGTTTTGGCGACGAGGAACGGACTCGTGCTAGTTTATCGGCTTCAGTTTGCGAAACGACGAGAAAAATGGCGACGATGCTGTTTCTTTAAGAGACACCGGCCACGCGTCATAATGTAGTATAGGTAGTTACCGGTGTCGTCGGTGTCGAGCGGCGCCGTGGCGGGGTCGTAGTCGTCCACGTCGATCGGCTCCTGCTTCGGCTTCTTCCTCATCTTGCCCTGACATTACAACATACATACAATATCCATTAATATTAAATACAAATGTACAGGTACACAGGTGCTCGTAGTACGGTGCGTAGACATACCCGTTTCTTGGGCTTCTTGAACTTGGCCTGCATCTCGAACTCGTCCATGTAGTCCGCGGCGACCCGCGGCGCCGGCAGCTGCAGCGACTCCAGCCGCTTGTCCACGCCCCCGCTCATCCGCTCCGCCATCTGCGTACAATTACATCTAGCTAACTTGTAATGTCCAAAAGTAAACCTATCAACATTGTTCATTATTAATGATATTCTATAATTAGTTTGAAGTGACATAATATTTAGCAACGCCATCAGAATTGTAAACGTTTGTTGACCTTATAATAATGGACGTGGTACATGACACGTCATCATTTATATATTTACACAATACAAATTGTTTAAAACTATACAGAAAAAAAAACAATTATTTTTTTGATTTTTTCGCGACTGTTTCACCATATTTATATCGACGTTCATTACTAAACGGTAGCAGTCACTTGATACATTTTACAAACTAACAATAACATGTTTTTCAAAAGCCATGTCAGAGCCATTCTGTATGGTTCTGGCTGGTTCTGGTGGAAACAGGATGTGATGTCACATCGTTAGTTGAATCGCAGATACAATACATACAACATGTAATAACACGAGTTTGGGATGAGCTGTACTTATTAGCTTGTCAACCAAAAACATTTAGTTTCGTCGTTACCAGACGCACTCAGCTTTTGGTAATCAAATTTAAAGTAGGAGAAAATAGCCAAAAACGATCATTAAAATTTTCGTTAGTTATTTGTGTGTGGAGAAGGCTCATTCATATATGTGTGAGCCTTCGTTACAAAATGCAACAATTGCAATCATGATTGTTTAACGTGTAAGCGTAACTCACCATCATATCCCTGAACCTCTTGGCTTCCAGGGCTGCTTCGTCTCCGATGACAAATCCCCGGTTCTTCCCCGCCTTGTCCGGGTCGATTTCCTCGTCATACTTGGCGAGCACCGGCTTCTGGTAGCCGAGAGCGGCCGCCTCCAGGTCCGCGTCGTCGTCGTACGCGCGGTACCCGCTCTTGGCCTTCTTGCGCTCCGCGATGTTCTGTCGGAGCAAGCGGACTACTCCATCACTGCGCCTCGGGACAGCTATATTGCACGGTTTATGAAACGTAAATCGCGTTTCGAAACGTGCCCTTGAAGCCACGTGTGCAAAATGTCAGTCGATCCTAATCCCTTCCGGGCGGAGTACGAGCCATTCTCCTTATCAGAAAGTACTCGAAACTAATGCATTATTTATGAAGCCTAACTCAAACCGGGAGGTTAGTATTATTAGTTATTGTGTTTTTGGGCACAGGTTAAAATAGCTTGCGTTCTGGTGAGGCCATTTTTTATTGATTTATACATGCACACATTTTTAGCTAAAATATAGATAATAGACATGCGATCATATATTTTTATAAACCGAATCGTACGAATGGCACCGGGCATTCCTTTATACAAGAAATGTGGACAAATCAACCATAATGTAGGTATGGGACCATCTCTCGGCAATATCGACAAATCTACGAATGTGAAAATACTTTGGTTATAAACCCCTCAAACGACAGCTGTAAAAGTTCTTAAGATATTTCATGTTTTGACACTAACATCTTATACTAACAGTTACGCGGTGAGGCTCGCGCCCGTCGCCTGGCACGATCATAACTCCCAGAAGAAGAACTGCAAATAAGTTCGAAACTGGTCGGAGAGTAATATTCCAGCAAATATCACGGGAGTCCTAGTCGGTTTGTTACATTACAATTATGGAAGAAACTCGCGATAGTTTTCAGACTCAAACTAACATCTGTAAGCAAACTTATTCATTCAGTTGGACAGGAAATAATCGTGTTCAAACGTGACTCGACCTGCACGCGGTTCACCATCATGTCGGATTCTAGTGTGGAAGGTAAAGCTAGTAGTAAAGTGTATAGTTTCATATTTACTCTATAACATATATAATGTGAAGCCTGTGCGTGAACACAGGAGCGAGTGGGGACGACCTACCTTCTTGTACTTCTCGTCGTCGACGATGTTGACGTTGACGAGCACGTCCTCGTCCTCCGCGAGCACCCCCCGGTCCGCCAGCGTCAGGATGGTCTCCCGCTCCTCGCCCAGCTGGAGCAACCGACATTACATTACACTCTACTGCCACGTCCGTCATAACTTAACATCATTTCAATTCGTCTAATATGATAAGTGACCGAAATGTGTGCAATTAGGATATTTGAGCAAAATGGACCATTTCAGGGAGATCGGTCAGGGAAGCTCGACAACACGTGGGTTGATGAACCGGGTGGCCATCCTTCACTTTCGTCAGTTTCGTCACATGTTACACGTGCAGCCTGTTCAGGTGATACATGTGTACTCTGCCGATATAGAACAACTACACTCAGGGATGAACAAAATGATTAAAATCAACAATCGTAAGGGAAGACAGACGCTGACTTTAGTTACTATTGTTACTTAAATATAATGAAAGATAAATAAGAGGCTGGATGAATTGTGTTTGATAATTGTAAGTGATTCTGTATATGACAATACATTTCGCCTATTGTTCATCGATTATTGCGATTGTTAAGGAATCACTTATATATTATATTACATCAAGAATAGATAAGTATAATTGTGAATAAACAACGTATAGGTACCGTATAAAATACGCACGCACTGAAGTGTATTAGATTAACATATATTTAGACACATATAAACGACTATGTTCGACGATGTATAAGATATATAATGTTGTGGAACGTGAGTGTAGCCGGTTCTCTTCTTATAATGTATACACTCACGACAGCGTTCAAACATATCAATATTCATAACAAATAAAAAACAGATGCAATCCTTTGCAGAGTCCTTTACGAAGACAAAGGCGAATTTTTCACGAGTGCAGGTGTCATACCGTCAATTGACGTCATGCGTCAATTTGTAAGTCAATGTGTCCAACACGCGCGTCGTCACCACAAAGGTGACGACGCGCGCATCGCGTATCTAGAGAGGGAACGAGAGCGAAGTAACAAAGCAGAGTGATAGAGACCGCATCAATGTCGTGCGCGACCCGCAGCCCCCGCAGGCTGTCCCCGCTGTAGGTGGGGGCGGGGGCCCCGTACCGGTGCTCCTGGTCGGCCAGCAGCGCGGACACGCCGAACGCCGCGTCCATCTCGTCCAGCAGCGCCGCCTGCCGACACAACACGACACTCATTACACGGCCATAGTGCACTCGGCTATGTGGATCGTCCGATTAGCAAGATTACGTAGTAATATAATAATAATAATCCTTTCAGTATTCCTCAAATGAGCGTCATCACCATCGCAGCAATAGGCCGTCCACGGCTAGACAAAGCCTCCTCGATTAGTCTCCACAAGGACCGGTAGAAAGCAGCCCTCCTGCAATCTTCTGGTCATCTGACCACGTCGTCGGTGGACCTCGTACTCGGCGCTTGCCAGTTAGTGGCCCACACTCGGGAACTTTTCAACCCCAGCAGCCATCACTTATCAGAGCTAAGTGCCCTGCCCACTGCCACTTCAACTCGCTAATCCGCTGTATCTATATTGGTACCTTTCGTTCTTCTACAGATCTCCACATTTCTGGTTCGATCCCGTAGAGAAACCCCGAGCATAGCCCTCTATATAGCTCGCTACGCGACTTTAAACCTGGTATTATTCAAATAAATATAAAAAGAAAAATGTATTTATGTGTTTTTGTGTCACTGAATTCCTCACAGTGATACAAAAATACATACATTTTTCCCTTTTTATGGCTCAGCATACCAGAACAAAGAACCTTTATAAGTTTGCTCAATGTAAAAATCCTATAAAGCTTGAAATAGTTACCGACATTATCGTATCAATAATCTATCAGTAATCTTCCCGTGTAGTTCCTTTTAAATTTTAACAAAATCGGTGAAGCTATTTTTGAGTAACACTCCAATAACTGAAAAGTGCTACGCTGAGTGATATTATACTTGCGGGCGGAGAAATCGGTGAACATACACAATGACAATTGATTGACCGTGAGTAGCAAAGGTCACTGAAAAGGGTGAAAAAAAAACATTTACCATAAAATGTGACCGACTTCAAGACCATTCTTCTAACCTTCAGCAACACCCGTAGTAACTTACCGTTTTGGCGGCTTCCTTCTTCTGCTTGTCAATGATCCTGGAGCGCTGGACCCAGGCGGCTGCATCATCCTCATCAGATTCTTCGCCCAGAGTTTTTGTTTTTAATCTGTCAAGCATTACAATATTTAGAAATACCATAATGTCAATCAATTCACACACAGGCAACACAGAACGACTTCTTTATGGTATTATCTGTGCTAGCTGCTGCTGTTAAACCGGATATAAAACATAGATATTAAGTGGCTTTTAGATAATTTTGCTGTTCAAGTGGATCTACTAACATAATTATATGTTTTAAACAAAGAAGAAAAATTTAATGCATATCCACACACGAGCAAATGTATTATTACATACTAATTGAGTTCCATTCTAAGTCATCCTCATATAATGCAGTTGGTATAAAATGAGTCGGCCACAGGTCTGGGCTCATGGCAGGTGGCAAACTCATTTGATACCAACCCAATTTAAAAATAACCAAATATTAACTCACTTTTGTTCAATTTTCCGTTTCTCCTTGCGTTCTTCCAGCTTCTGTCGAATTTTCTCAGTTTTCTTCTGGTGGGCGATGTTGGTCGCCGGCTTGTGGTAGAACTCGCCCAAGTCGTCTTTCAGCTTCCCGTCCTCTGTCAAATGCAATCAAATACACAATTTCACCAGGACTATCTGGCCCCCGAACCGGTGCTCTTTTATATCTACCCGAAGCGAGTCACAAATGAATAAATCCCGTATTACACAGTTTCTCTAGAATTATTCAAAACATTTGTTACACAATTGTTGTTAACGGTCCAAGTGTGGATTAGAACATTCCATTACATTAACGATATATATTTCCACTGAAGATGTCGACCGCAGTGATCGACGAAACGACTGGAACACAAGTTTCACATACACCACGGCCAAACAGCCCGGAAGCAATACATACAAGATGATATATATTTCGTTCGTGACGACGTGCCGTGCTACAAAAGTTCTAAATATAAAATGTATTAACAACATCGTATCGAATCGATTCGGTTAGTTGTCGATCGTTTTGAACCAGGCAGGGGGCTGGTCGCAACGCGAGAAAACATACCGGCCAAGTGCGTGTCGGACTCGCGCACTAAGGGTTCCGTACTAATCTATAAAAATGGCAAAAAATCACGTTCGTTGTAAATCAAATCAAAAGGTTTTATTCGCAAGAATACATCGTATTGTATAAGATCTTAAAAGTATATCGGTTAGTGTGTATTCAGCGTGCAAGCAGGCGTGCAAATATTATAAAAAGATACCGTAATAATTAAAGTTGTCTACATAAAATATAATGTCAAGTAAGAATTAAAAGTGCCTACATATAATACAATCTTAAATGAATGTCAATATCAAGATTATTTAAAATTATTACAAAAATGTCAAGAAATTAATAATTAGAATTTACATGGTTTCAATTTGTTACAATTTTCAATTTGTATGGTTAAAAGTTTGTTTAATTTAATAATTTTTTTGTGAACATATAACTAAATATTCTGTGAATACTTCAAGCGTCTACCTGGTGCCGATAACGGCAACAGGTGAGGTAGGTAGACGCTCGATATCAACATCGAACAAAAACGAACAATCACGTTCGTTGTAAAGGTTGTTACAGCGGCAACAGAAATACCTACACCATCTGTGAAAATGTCAAGTGTCCAACCAGCCTGGTGACCGACGGACAGCAGTCTTAGTAACAGGGTCCCGTCTTACCCTTTGGGTATGGAATTGAGTCTCATTACATTTTTAATAAACGATGCTTTCGAAACGCAAGTCTCATAGGTATTTACTATAATATAAAAACTACTAAAATTGTAATTAATTATACACTCACAAGACATTTTGATATCTTCAGAATTAGTTTGTGTGTTTGTGTCTTCCGTTATATACCAAGGTGATACCGGCATAGAATAGTACTCCCCCATCTCTTCCCGTGTGTGCCGTAAGAGTCCGCTAAGGGATCACGTACTAGAAGGTAGCTGCCCGCAGCGCCTTCTGAGGATCGGAAATCATACTGCGCTCGCCAACCCCCCTGCCAAGCGTGGCAAGAATTGCCAAATTCCCCTATATTGGGGAGGCATATGCCCAGCAGTGGATGCCCAATTGTTGAGAAGAAGAGTATCTTCTATCGTTAGTAGCTATAGCAGAGTGAATCCTAGTACAGCTGCTAAAGACGTCGTCTTTAGTGATTATCTGTACTATTTGTCACCACCCCGTAGAATGCTATATGTAAATTATTTAGTGTTACCAGGACTTGGATCAAGAATTGTATTATTGAAATGAACTATGAATTTACCTGCCGGTTTCTCGCTGACCTCCAACGGCTTCAGACCGAGCTTGGCTCGCAGCCGGTTCGTCTCCTCCACGGAGAGGCTGTCCTGGCCGCCGCCGCCTGACGTCACGGGCGACAATGAACGGACGCGCTCTCTCTCTCTTTTATCTTCCTTCTCCCTGGCACGAACATAGCATTGTCAATACAATAAAGTGTTGGGAACAATATTACTAGGCTCCCTAACTGCCCGCCATTGAACGATATTCACAAATCCACATGTTAGCTTAAGATGAGAATGTCTGTTCTTTAATAGCGGATTCTCTGGTATGGGCGTCACTAAACAACATTTTCGTTTCGGAGATAAGCCGGTACAGAGATAGAAAAAAATCCTACCGTAGAGGTAGGAGAAACGTGATAACCAATTAGATCAATAATTGGTAATAATTAGTTCATGAATAGAGTTGAGTTGGTAAGAACCCAGGTCCCATGGCGTAGAAGCCGTACCGAACGGACGTGTTAGTAGTACCAGAGGTTCCTTTGTTAATAGTGAAGTGAAGTGATGTTAGTGTTACCATCCAACGGGAGTCTCTAGTCGCCATACTGAGAGACGTGGCGACCGAGAGGATGGAGGACTGGACGCGCGCTACGAGTAATCTGTTGATACCTTGTAACTGTTAGATAATTTATAATCTTGTGTCTTTTGTACGTGTGCTCTCTTCGGTGATTTAACTGGAGGAACTTAAGAAACGGAAGTGAGAGACAATGTTGTCATGATGTAAAAACAGGTTTTAATCTATCACCGCGGGTCATAAGCCCCAGGGCTTCCTAGTTTGCTCCTTTAGGATAAGAACGTTATTAGAATAGGAAATGTTAATCTGTGTTACCGTTACTGATAGGCTGTAGCTATGATAATGTTACCGTTATACCACCCTGACATACGACCGAATATTTTATTCCATTTGATGAGGACCTTTGTCCAGCAAAGCTCACCCATGGTTTGGACCAGAATGCTTTCGTTCTCAAGCACAAAAACATCAGACATACCTAGCATGTTGTTGATACTCGAAACCGTAAAGCGAAGGATGTTCGTGACAAGAAGAGAGCCAATAAACTAAAATGGTGTAAGAAGGTTCTTCGGAAGCCACAGTTCGACCACATCGGCCGACAAACAAACTCGCTTCATACCCTGCGGGTAGTAAAGCTTTTTGGTCCCTAGCTAAATCGGTCGAATTGAACTTCTGGCGTTATACCTCATTTCCTCCACTTCAGAAACTTGATGGAACGCTAGCCCACACTGCGTAAGAGAAAGCAAATTTATTTGCATCTCTCTTCTCGTCTAGATGCTGGTAGTGAAACACTACCAACTGCATGATGTAAGACGATTATTAGTCAAACATCTGCATTCGGCAAGTGGATGTTCGCAAAGTGTTACACAATCTGGACATGAACAAAGCGGTCTGTGGTCTGGAAAGTAGCTCTGGTTCTGAGGGCATGTGCGCCAGAATTAAATTTGGTGTTGACACGCCTTTTTCAGCTCTCTTTTGAGTCTGGTTAGGACCAAAAGCCAATGTACAGACTGTGCCCAACCAGGATAGTCATGCCGACTCTGCTAACCTGTAATACTTGTAACACTCTGCTTTCCTGTAATTGTAGTAAGTATATACTTTTCCTGTCTCCTCTGTTCCCGCATGCGTCTGTCTCGCTCCTTGCTGGCGGAGCGGGAGCGGGAGCGCGGCGAAACGGCTGGTGCGGGGGGTGGCACGGGGAGCGGGGGCGGGGCCTCGCCATTGCCTTCGAACCGAACGAGATGCGAATCCACGGGCACCTCCTCAACTGAAACAATAGAGATTGCTTTAGTATGATTTAGTTTATTTTAAAAGAGTTCTTTAAGTAACCAATGTTGTTAGTTTCTTATCCCTGCAAGTTCAACTGCAAATTGTGGAACTTATTGTCATTTTTATCATATCATATCATCATTTATTAATAAGAATTATCTTACAATCTTCAAAATTATCTTTTAATTACATAAGATTTTTAAAATATCCAAACTTTTGTATTAGTCTACCCTTAGTGCAGTTAAGTGTCTGTAATGACTATGAATCGCAGAATAAACCTGTCTGTTATCAGAAACAATTAATTTCTATGAAAGACAACTAAAATGTGTCATGGGCTTGGGCACTATTAGGAGTTACCGAATCAAACTCTAATTGAGCACATGGTGAGGTTTAATTTAGTATTTTACTAAGGGTGCACTAGTTAACGTTTTACGCAATAACTTTTGTAACGTGTGGGGTGGCTGACAAGCAGCGGCATACCAATCATTATGTATGCACACTCGTTTTGCATTTATCTACTGTTCACATGACTACATCTGAAGATTTTACTTTTTTTTAAGATCTTAATTATTAAGTACTGTATGTACTTAATACAAAAGAGAATAATTAAAATCTTTAATGCTATAACTACTGTGAGAAGGCTATATTAATACGCAGGTAGTACATATACAGGATGGGGCAAATTTTTGGGCCCTTAGAGCTACCTTTTCTTTTGTAGTTACAAGGTTTTGTTCTTAGATCTTTCTATTTTATTTTGAAGAAAAATATAATACCATTTTTAGTTTTTTGAAAATAAGTAAGGTTCACCCTAAAAATGACATTTGTCAAAAAAAAACTAGCTAGTCTTAATCGACTCTATTTCCAACCAAGAACATTTTTCCAAAAGTAACATACCAAATCAAATCGTAAGTTTTCGCAATAATTAAAAAACAACCATTCCCATACATTTTCTATGAAAAAAACGAGTAAAAACAACAATGTCACTCATTCAATGGTTCTTGTCGGCACTTCTTTGGCTTTGTGGTTATGAGCAGTGATTCCTGCCCGGTATGCCTCGGGTTGCAGCACTTAACGCTTTTACACTCAACCCTGGACCGTGGACACAACATCAAGGCAAACCTATTGTTGGCACATTGGCCAGAAGTAAAATAAAGGCCAGTTGTTGTGTGTTGTAACAGCATGAATATAAAAGACTTTCCTCAGATATCTTTACAAGCACATGTATGACTTCCCATGAATCTCCATACATTTTCTTTTGCTGGAGGCTCCAAGATACCATTCATTAGAAGTTAAATCTTCGGATCAATTACTAATCATATTATGCAAAATAATATGTGGAAAAGTAGTATATTCTCCTATTTTACTTTCCATATTGTCAACTTTAATACCAGATCCATAATATTCAAAGCAGAAACCACAAACTATTTTCCATTCCAGAGTGCATAACAGTTTTTCATGGCAGTTCAAGGTTCAAGTTCAAGTATTTGCCATGAAAAACTGTTTTGCTTTTTGGAACGGAAAATAGTTTTGGTGCTAAGCAAGATTCTCATGGACAATAAACTCCTCATCTACAAGAGTATTCTCAAACCAATCTGGATATATGGTATCCAATTGTGGGGAACTGCTAGTAACTCCAACATACAAATGCTACAAAGAATGCAAAATATAATACTTAGAACAATAAGTAGCATGCCCTGGTACATCACCAATGCTGAGATACATACAAACTTGAAAATGAACACCATCAATGATGAAATAAAAAACACCGGCAAAAAGTACCAGGAGCGACTGGACATACACCCAAACCAACTGGCTGTTCAACTGACCCACCAAGACTATATACCTCGCTTGAAAAGATAATTGGTGCTCAAAAGTTACTAAGAAATGAAAACGCCTTTTTAAAAAAGAGAAAGGGGAGATGACGTCACTGGAGGTCTCACCCAAAAAAGCCATTCCCAACTTTATAAATAATGCAAATTATTAACCGAATCCACAAAAACATAATCTAAATTTTCATATATAAAGAATACATGAACGGGTTGTCATTTCGTCTTTTGGGAGCAAGGCTGGTTCTGCCATCCTCCCTTAAACTAATGGTTTTTTAACTTTAAAGTGTTGTATTTCTTAACTTAATCTCTTTTTAATATAATATCTTGATGGACCAACACATTTTCTTAGAGTATGCACTCATATTTTATTTAAATTAATAGGTTTGTACAAAGGTTTTGAATAATATTTGCATGTGATTGTTTTACCCCTTTGAATGAATGGATTTAAATGATTATATATCCCCGAAAACCGATTCCATATAGAAACCAGTGAGTCTCTATGGGTGAATGTGAATTTAATCTGTTATTGATTATTTTTTAACCTCCGCTATATTATGATAGATAAATGTTTCATACACAGTAACACAACAGTGCTAAAACATGTTTGATATGGGGTTAAATACTCGCAAAACACTCTTTTGCAATATGTTACTTCTTTGCGCATTTGATAGAAGGTATGCAACCCATCGTGCAATCAGCTTTTTGATGTCCAAATAGTCATTTAAAAAGTGATGTTATTACACACAATACACTATGTACAACATACTATTCAATGACTGTTTACAAAAATGTGATCTATGCAGAACTTATCTAAGCTTTATTTGTAATAAATGGTAATGGCCCGGTAGTGACTGCTTTTATTTGGAAATGCAGGTTTAGATAACTTAGATTGTTGAAACTTTTTATAAATTTAATACCTTCATGCTTTCATGTCCACAATTTTGATTGTGGACAATGCTTTTGAATCATAATATCTCCAGCTGTAGTAGTTAGTTTGGTTTTAATGATTAAGTTGGAATTAGACCTGAAGTTATCCTACTTCCTACTAATACAGTAGAACCTCGTTAAGTCGAACCTCGATAAGTCAAAAACCTCCGAATCTCGAAAAAATGTTTTGTTCCCTTCCCTTAAAACACCAAAACCTCCATTACTTGAAATCTTGACCCTCTGTTAATCGAAATAATCACAGAGTCCCTCCAAGCCATTTTGGTACATATTTTCACTCTATAACTCGAAAAATTAAATTTGACCTCCGTATCTCGAACGTAGGAACGTTTTATTTTACAACCTTTACAACTTGATCATTTGGAATTTATTATCTCTATTGTTCGAACAAAAATAAGTTACCGACTTTAAGAACTTGCCGACAATGTGAGTACACTATTGTTTCTTAGAAAACATTTTAGGAGTATACAATAATAAATTTATGACTCATGGAAACACGTGTTTGCTTGCTTTGTGTCAGGTGTTCAATTTTGATTCCCTTTGAAATTTAGCTAAGCCAGTCATTTGTTTTCGACTTAAATACTGTCAGAAGTAGTTTGGTTCTACTGCAATACACATCAATTAGTACAACAGTTAACATGAGTGCTGTGAAACGTAAACTAAAAACTTTGAGTCTGACATATTTATATTAAAAATTACTGACTTTTATTAATGCCATATTTTTTATTTTAAAATGATTTGAAATAATGTTGATTTATAGTATTTAAATAAAAATATGTTTGTCACCTCTGCAAGTTGAATTTTTATTTATTTTACCTCTCTAACTCAAAATTTATAAGAATAAACCTCAAACTCTTTATGTCGAATCAAAATCCGCCTAAGTCGAAATCCTCCATAAGTTGAATACTCTATAACTCGAATTTTTTGGCTTCTCCCTTGATGTTCGACTTATAGAGGTTCTACTGTATTATAAAGGCGAACATGTGTAGTGGTGAACATGGTGAACATTGTGTGTATGTTTGTTACTTATTTACTTCTTCACGCAGATACATCAATATCAATTAAATTTAATATGGAGATAATACAGTCTAGACAGATAAGCCAATAGTTCAAAAACCTCTGTTACTCCTCCACTCTCAAACGGCTCAATTTCGATGAAATTTTAGGTATGGATATAGTTGAGACCCTAGAATAACACATAGGCAACTTTTATCCTGGAAAAAGTACGATTCCCGTGGGATAATTGAGGTAGGGGGAAAACCGTAATCCATGCTGGTGAAACCGCGGGGCGCTGCTAGTATATGATAAAATTCTATTACAAAAAGATACTTTACATAAGCATTGTGTAAGTGACCCAACTACAATTGTATATGTACAAGAAATTGTCATCAGAATCAAGAATTTATCAAACTAGGATCTAACAAGTGTCTACCAGGTTGACAGCTGATATCATCATACATTTCAAGTTCAAAAATTCACTCCTTTTATAAATATTTTAGAAAATTATGTGGCAGGAGAGAGACTTTTTGTTATAAAAATAGATATAATTATAAAAGTACTAATTATAATTGAATAAATTTAAGTATTACTGTAACTTATGCACAAATGATACTGGCCAGAGCAAAAAGACCATGTTTAGTAAACATCACCCACACCTTAGTTAACTTAGTTAACCCACCCACAATTAGGGCTGTCATGATCATAATAATTGGCAATCAAGGCAAACAGTTGAACCTTGCAGTATAAAAAGGTAGTCAATTTTGGATTGAATGCATTGCAATAATTAAAATCATAAACATAATATTTTGAGAATTACAAAATGCCAGGGGAGGAGACACAAAATATGATGTAAATATTTTCTATAAAAAGAAACAAATTACGGTGTTTAATTTTTAACATCAAAGTTAATTAATGATTTGAAATTGACTACCCCATATGTAAATCACATGTGTACATTAAAAGATACCAGTCATTTCTTGCTAATTTAGAAAAGTATGTTATGTATCATGAACATCATTAATACCACTTATCGTAGAATATGCCATAAAAATATATTATTTAGTACATGACTTCATGTCGTCTAGAGGGTAATTTTCTTGTAACTTTTTACTGGATACCCACCTTGTGCCAGCAGCGAGCAGAACGCGGTGGCCCATCACGTATGCCACCGAGTCTGAAATAATGAGCAAACCATGCCATTATCATTGTCAAACGAGAGTCTAGCCAGCACTGTTCATGACTTCCCTATGTATATAAATATATGAACAAAACATTAAGGCAACGAGTTTCGTGTAAGGTGACAAAACATAACCAAACTGTCACATCACAGCGATCAACATTGGAAATCATCATCAGCGGCAGGCTCTTACGTTCTAGATAATATAAAAACGGTACTGACCGTCAGGGGAGCGGTCCTTTTTGCGATCCTTGTGTTTCTTGTGGCGCTTCCGTTCACGGTCTTCGCCATCAAGCGGAGATCGCGACCTACTCCTATGCTTCTTCTTTTTGGATTCTTTCTTATGTTTCTTTGAACCCATTGCTCTGCTTCCCTGGGTCTTTATGATTTGTGAACTGATCAAACAACACTTACACCTATTCACAGAAACTCACGAAATTTACAATTTCCTGTTGTTTTCACATCACATATTCCTTTGCAATGTGTTTGCAATAGCTTTGGCGACCACAGACCAGACAGAGAATACATACTACATCAGGGTTGCCAACTCAGATTTTTAAAAAGACGTAGACCTGGCGGTTCGAAAAATACGTAGAATTGTACTTTTTGCATGGGAAAAATTATTTAGTCAGAAAGAGAACAGTCCCTTTATCATAGTTGCTGAATACTATTTGGATTAGTAATCAGTGATAATGAATAATGCTACCTCAATTATCTTCATAATAACATCTTCAGCCACATCGTCACTGACCATCAAGTGAGATAGTGGTAAAACGTTAAATCTATACAGCATAAAAAAACAATTAAGTACGTAAATCTACAGTCAGGCCATTTAACGTCTGTCAGTTTTATCTTCATAGTGATGTGACCTGCTTAAAAACATCGATTAAAGTGAATGAATCGATACGAACTTATAACATATGTGAATTTTTAAAATCATCAGGTGAATCCCTGTCCCATTATCATTTTTTCTTTCGTAAATTTAAGGATCAAAATAGGACAAGTACATAATTTAACAAAAAAAATGCATTTAGGTATTCAGATGAACTATCAGAATTGTTATTAGTATTGTCATCTTCATCACTACTGTCAGCACTCCTAATATTAATTCATTTTCAATAATATTGTCTATTCTCACATCTTGTTCAAAATCTTGTAAAATTATTTTCTTTGTATTCTCTACGAGTTTTCTCCAGTCTTCTGTAGTGACTTCAAATTTTTTGGATTTTCACAAACACATCCCATGGTTTTTACAAAGCTGATAGTAAGGCCCCAGTAGATCGTTCACGTACAAGGGCCTTACTATCAGCTTTGTAAAAACCATGCAAGATCCGAGCAATTCTAAAACCTGGCTTAAACCGCTTCGTGTAAAATCCTACCATCACCACGGCATTACGCTCCTTTAGGTGATCGGTTCGAACATTGATATTCTCAAAGGTGAACGGTTATTGTTGTCTCTGGCATGTTTAAGCCAGGTTTTAGAACTGCTCGGAACGTGCATGGTTTTTACAAAGCTGATAGTAAGGCCCCTGGTTAAAAATCTTCGGACCTCTCTGTCTCACACCGCATTGTAACCTGTACGAGTCGGTCTGTTGAGTTTTTTCAAGCACACTATCGGCAGTTGTTACTCTTGTCCGAGATGTATATGGGCACCACCGTAGTTCTCATTAAATCATCCGGTAAATAGGAGTGGCTGGTTACGTGACTTTTACATTTCGTAGCAGCGCCAGACCTTGGTAAACCCTGAGATCCACTCCTGATACTTAAGCCTGACCTGTACCGATGCGACTCTCGCACATGCTCATTCCAGCCGCAAACTCTATCTTTTCTCTTACGCTTTACAGCAGTTTTCTGCTTCTGGGTCTGAACTGAAGCGTCGCTCATGACAAAACCATGAGTTTTACGCTTGCTGAAAACACAGCGTCGTGATTCGAGACGCTCTCTGCTCTATGTTGTGTGAAGTCATCATTTGGTTTAATGAAAAACCAAATTTACGAAATATGGTCTAGGACATGACAATTGTAGAGACAAGAGCGGCAAAAACTTTATAGCCTATACCTTGAAAATTTGTAAATCCGCCACTGTCCGTGATCATAATTGACGAAATTGAAAGTGACATTTGGAGACAACAAATAGAAAGTGTTGCAACTGAAAATATATTTTCCCTGATTAACTTTATGGACACAATGCCTCATTTGGCTGGCAGCACCATCGAATTAACAAGTACTTAGTTGTACGTTAAGTAATAATTATTTCGACGGGCAGCACTAATAACTTTAACGTTAGCACATTTTTTGATGGTGCAACTGACGTGCGATAATGTAACTGTAATCAGCGTTCGTCAATGACACTGTTAACTTTGACCCTGACGTTAACTAGTTTTGGTGCAACCCGCCCTAGTATGATGCTAACACATGTACATCATCATCTCAGCCATAGGACGTCCACTGCTTTACATAGACCTTGATTTCCACAAGGACCTGTTGGAAGCGACCCACATCCAGTGGACATGAACTGTAACTATGAATCATAGATAAGTAACTTTATACTGCTATGAATGTTAAAGTACCTAATAATAAACCATAGTGTAGTGAATTATAGTGTAATAAGCACACTACTACCACACACACTACACACAAGCACTACTAACTAAAACTAACGTAAACTATTTATCTCCGTACAAATATAAAGGTAAGGATAGATTCGGTTCAATAAATACTTCACACTTGTTTAAAACTTTATTGCTTTACAAACATAACATAAACTTATGAACTATCAGATGAGAAATTTTGTTTTAGAAACAACAAAAACAACATGAAAATCTGCTTATATTAAAACTGTGGCTATTACATACCTAACACTTTGTTTTTGGCTTGAAACTTAAGCAAACAATATTTACGTAGTTAAGTAACTTTTAAATAATATAGTGTCTTTATAAATATGTTATGCTAGTCTAATCATTGATCACAATATTGCTCCAAATTCTCTGACAAATGCATTTCAAAAGGAATGTTATAAGCATTATCATTCTTAAACATCTACTATTTACAAACTCAGAGCTTACGATATGCATTCTTTTCATTTAAGAGGATTCTATACGAAACTCTTTTTTCGCCTCGCAAGTATTAAGCAAACGTATTGCTGTCTCAGCGCCCCCTCCAACGCGCTACGCAACGGAGAGAGATAGTTGCTCTCTGTGATTTTTTTTGATAGAATGTATGTTCCAAGACAAACCCCTTTTCCTCTCTCTAAATTGTAACAAAAAAATGTTATTGTGGTCAATCACTTCAGTATGATGTATTTTAGGCTTATACGTTTTATTTTCTTCAAAAAAGTTTATGTTTTTAAAAAAATATTGACTTTAAATAACCACAGAGCGAGGCCAAAAATTGACTGGTTGTAACTTTAAAGGTGATATGTATAAAGAACTGGTTAAAATAAGACGTATATAAGCCTAGTAAATGATGTGTAGATTATATGAAAAAAAAATCGAAATTGGACAATGTTCAAAGGTAGAAAAAAGGTTTTTGTTTGGACAAGTACGCGGTATATAATCCTCTTAAGGATGAATATTTGATAGTTGCCTTTATATAACAGTCTTTACATAACACAATATACCTACATCTAATCACTCTTTAAAGTAGCAGTTCCGTATAACACATTCATAATATTCTAAAAGTATGTATAATTATTGCTGTCAAGTTATAATTATTTTACAATTAAAAAGTAGAACACATTCAACAACATATACATTTCTAGCTGCAATATACATATAGGTACACATCACATTTCGGATTGATATATTTCTGTACAATTTCTATAAAAATACTCTTAATTTGTTCAATATAAAGCTATCAGTTTTATTTGGAAGACAAATAATTAAAATTGAAAAACTTTTTTTGCATTTTCAATTTTGTGGTTTACATTTTAAATGTTTCAGTAGATCGAGAAAAACTAGAGAGCGCTGTTTTATATTTAGTTATTACCTCTATAAGTAGACGACGAGTGTCCGTGTTCGTTTTGTCGAGCTTTCCTCGTTGAGGATGAGACATCATCGTTACAATCGAATATAAGTAGGTAGGTACATTTCGTTCGTTCCTATTCAAATGCTCCTGGCACATATTGATACTCGTCAAAGTCTCCGTATCAATTAATAATTTAGATCGCAAACAGCCTCTAATGGACGAGTAAGCGCGCGCTTCCCTCACTCTATGTAGGTACACTTTGATGTATATAAGCGGGAGATGAATATTTCCCGAGAGGTTAAATTACCCGCAAATTTGACTACACACAGTCAGCGGCGATGAATAATAGGCGCTGCAGAACCGTACTCATTCAGCAATGTACTACATAGTTAATAATTATTTGAGTCACGTATCGTCGGCGGCGGTCAGAGCAGCGCGTGCGCGGGGAGGATGCGCACGGGGGCGGGGCGCGGCGCGGCGCCCGCCTCCCACCCCACCACCTCGCCCCCCTCGTAGCACCCGAACAGCAGGGACGAGTCGCTGCTGAACGTGACGCTGCCGAGACACAGATAAGATCATGTGGGGTTGCTCCGGGTACGGACAGACTTGCGCTAACACAGAACGACCATTTAAATGACAACACCGATGTTAATCGAACACAACATATGTCTTCTTTTCTAAATTTAAGTTATAACTTACGACACATTTGTCGTTTCACACTAGTATTATAAATGTGTAAGTTTCGATGGATGGATGTTTGTTACTCAATCACGACAGAACGGCTGGACGGATTTGGATAAAATTTGGTATGTGTACTTCATATACGTTCCGGAATAACACATAGGCTACTTTTCATCATCATCATCTTCAACCATCACTACGCGGATAACCACAGGGCGCAGCTCGTTAGGTACTAAATGAAAGACAGATAAGTGCAGGTGTCATCTCCCGTGACAAAACAACTGTGATGTCCATTATTGTTTTGTGCGAGGGTGTGTTATCCTCGCACTACAGTTCCCTGTGTCGCGGGAGGCATAGACACACTAGCACATCACACGAACAAGATCCGAGACAAACATCCGTGCTCATCACACCAACGTTTGCGTTGGCCGGGATTCGAACCCAGGGCCGGGGAGACCGGAAGTGGGTAATGTCTCGAACGTTCCGGGCGAATTCCGGGGCGTACCTGAAGAGCGGGGGCGCGGGGGCCGGGCCGGGGTCGCGGTCCCGCGGTGGTATGAGCCGCAGCGGGCGCAGGTCCCACGAGGAGTAGAGGCGCACGCCGCCGGAGCGGAGCCCGGCCGCGATGCTGTTCACGCTCACGCCTTCCGCACAGTTGGAGTAGCAGATGCACGTCACTTCTTCGACCACCTTCACGCTCCCTATAGGTGCGATACAAACATTACACGTCTCTCAATGTTCGAGCGTCCGACCGGCCACACCTGCTGAGTCCGGTGTGGAGCTCGCGAGGCTGCCTAACTGAGTCTTCTAACTAATGTCTTGTGGGCGGATTCGCATCACGCGCGCTCACCAATCTGCAAGGAAGAAGCTACAGGCACGCGTCCGTTCCACTAGCTGCGAGCATTCCTGCGAGTCCCTCCCGCAGATAAACGCTAGCATTACGCAGTGGACATTGCAACTAAACCAGAAGTTTTTTTATTTGGAATTCACTCTAACACGAAAATTTTATATTTAATATAATTTTAAATTAACTTAACATAACATAGTGGAGATCCTTAAGGGTGACTTTAGCTTGTACTGGATTATGTGAGAGAAGCGATCGTGTCCTCTAGCCAGAAAGTATTGTGAGACTAAACGAACAAAGTTCTAGAGAAGAATACTATAATCTCGTTAAAAAAATTACACACGACCCTCGAAGACCTGCAACGCCCTGTGAGTCCTTTAAGCCCTGTAAGTTACGATGTTTTTCCTTGTTTCTCTAATGGAGTTGTTAAGTCTGTTTGCGTATATGCAATAAGCAGCGAGGCTCCAGGTGTCACCGGAACTTTGTTC
The DNA here is from genome assembly GCA_934044485.1 of Apeira syringaria. Classification (NCBI taxonomy): domain Eukaryota; kingdom Metazoa; phylum Arthropoda; class Insecta; order Lepidoptera; family Geometridae; genus Apeira; species Apeira syringaria. Next base: position 10,995,655 of record OW203675.1, on the reverse strand, counting down.
GCAGTCTCGCAATACTTTCTGGCCACGTTACCTATAATCGGTACATACCAGTAGTTCACGCTAATTATAGGTAACATTTATTATGCATGGAGAGCGAACAATAACGAGAAGTTATTTAGTAAACGCATCGACTTGGATCTATTTTGTAGATGCAAGTAGGCCTAGCGACGCAAGTCTTGAGCTAAGATTTTAAAAAAATGTTTGGTTTATTAGTTGGTAGCCATAATCGATATAAGTTGGTGCATAAATAATGCTCTTACATAAGTGGTTTACAATTCTGAAAAAAATATCCTGTATTTATCCGCGAGGACGTATACCTAATTGGCCTATTGTTAAATATTATGTATTTACCTATATTGAAATAAATAAATAACAGGTTATCGAATATGTACCACACGGCAACGCACAATCTAAAGAGTATACAACGATAAATACTAGGAACGTGACGAGCGTCAATCGGAACGATAACAACTCACCGACAAACGTGGTGTTGCACGTGTGCACTCTTATCAGGGACGTGTACTTGTGCGCGGCGTCCTTCTCGTACTCGTCAGCGGCGTCCGCGTCCGTCCCGCTCCCTCCGGCGGGCGCGGGCGCGGGGGCAGGGCGCGCCGCGACGTCGTGCACCGAGGCGACGTCGCAGAGGGTCTCGCTGATCGTCACGAGGCTCACGGGAATCATGTCGCGGTTGGGGAGCGTGCGGATGTACGTCAATCTGAAACGGCAACGACCAACACGTCGGCGAACCTTACGATCTCCATCTCCGCTTATTATAATCGAACCTTCGAAGAGTTCTCTCGATAGACGTTTTATAAAATATCGTCTACTGACTTGTTGAGGTCCCAGAGCACGACGATCCCGTCGACACTGGCGGTGACTAGCAGCGCGGCGCGCGCGCACACGTGCATGTCGGCGATGGGCGCCGTGTGTGCGAGCAGCGCGCGCGTGCGCACGCGCGGAGGCAGCGCGCCCCCCGCGCCCGCACCCGCGCCCTCGCGCACGCGCACCGCCAGCACGCGGCCCGACTCGTGGCCAAGGAACAGCGGGTAGGGAGACACGGTGCCCGCCGTGACCGCGGCCGCCGCCACGCGGGTGATCTGCAATGAATTCGGTACATCATGTATGATAAGTTCGAGGACATTTGGAGTATTATTTAAAAATATTGAGAACGTGCCGAAGGTGCCGCGCGTTCATTTTATAATTAATGACTTTCTGACTCTCTCGGTACTGGTATATTTATATATGGTATATATATACAGTACAGTGCGAATTAATGATAAGTTTTCAAAACCATTACTTATTCGTAACCTTATTTAGCTTGGACTACGGTTTACCATAGGTAGGTACATATATTAGTCGTAAGTCGTAACATGCAAACGAACAAAGAAAATTGAATAAAAATTAAATATACATATAATAGACGAGAATGTTGCTACTTGGTTTTATTAACAAAAATTGCTTTTCGTTTTATTTTAAAAAAACTGTTGCTTTCAAAAAGGTACATTGTACCTTTGGGTAGGCTTGACCTCAAGTGATCCCGTGTTCCTTTTTTCATAAAAATGTTGTTAACAGCTCCTGGAATCACACCACACTCTTCGGCAGTATCTCATCGAGTCGTTGATCTGTGATCTCTCAAAGTAACAGTTTTGTGCGTTTTATCGGACTAATATCCATTTTCTAAGAAAAGAAAGTAGCTTAGCCTTAAAACAGCTTAAACACACAATCATTGTAAAACCGTCAAAATGTTATGTCTCATCAATGTGTTGTGCTGTGCCGTGCGTATCGTCGCAACGTCCCGTCTCCCACTCGCCTTACTAACTCTTACACACTCATCGCTCCACCACAAATACACGAATACTCCACATGCACACTTTAACACTACCTCTACACCTTTCACACACATTTCGCCAAAAGGACATACAAAGACATAAACTATGTCATAGGTGTATATTTTCTTATTATAAATTCATTTCTTTCCTTTGCTCAGAGGCTGGTATCGTGGTAGCTGTGACACAGGGAATCCTAGTACAGCTACCAATGGCCATCCTAGGTATATATTAGCTATTAAATTATTTATCGTTTATCACAAATGTTTGTTAGTTTATTACTTAGGATTAGTTATTTTCTTTTTTATTCTGGTGTAAATAAATAAATAAATTACACAGACTGATTCAGAACTGACAACACTGAACAGTGAAACAAAAGTCGCCGGTCACCGTGGCTCAGTGGTCAGTGACGTGACTTCTGGGTCTCCGGGCCCTGGGTTGGAATCCCGGCAGGGGCAAACGTTTATGCGATGAGTGTAGGTGTTCGTGCCAGGTCTTGTATTTATTTATTTGTTTGTGTGCTGTGATTGTGTGTCTCGATAATCGATTCCTAGCTAGTGCGGGGGTTTGAGTGCGAGAGAAAAAAATAAAAATGGCCGTTATTTTGAACAGAAAAAAATGAAATAACCGCGAAAGGCTTACAATTGACGAACTCTGTTGTTGTTACATTGATGATGTTACAAGTCATACGTTCACATTAATTTTCATAACACCGTATTCCTTTCCAATGGATTTTATAAGTATGGATTGCATATTAATATGTATTATAATTTATTGTTTTTTAAGACGTATGTCATGTTTTGGAATAAGACGAGCACTGTTCGATATCAATAACTACTAGGTGATCGTACATACTGATGATTGAGTGATCATACTGATCACGTCTTCACCTGGAACGGATTCTGGCAGTTTAGAAAATTGGTAAATTTATCCGCTATTTCCACATTTTAACGTTAACGATGCCGACCTGTACATCTCCGTCGCTTGCGTTACTGTATTGAATAAACTCTCACAAATATTCCCTCAACGATAATAAGTACCAAGAACTCGAGAAACTGTTCTACTTTTGGGCTGTGCTTATGGCATTCAGTTCGAGTCGAAGCTCCACAGCTTGGAATTTCTCCGCGAAATCATCCACGATCTAGTCAGGTACCTATCTACACAATCGGCTGCGCCGTGATCCTCTTTACCTCGAAAATAGTCCAAACGAAGACCTGTTTGAAACGCAATCGTTGGAATTATGATTTCTTTATTTTTCATAATTTCTGGAGAACTGTCTAGTTAACGCATATTTGGTGCACTAAATGAGTGTAGTATGGAGTATGGTAAGGTGTAGAGGGCGAGGCGCACCTGGTCGAGCGGCGGCGTGTGCAGCAGCAGGTCGGGCGCGGCGTCGCGGCGCCGCTTCAGCCGCACCACGCCGTCCGAGTGCCCCCACGACACCACGCCGAGCGCCGCCCCGCCGGAGCTCGGCCCCTCGCCTGCAAGCGACGCGTGCTGTACTCTACTGTGGTAGATGGGGGAGCGGGAGAGGGAGAGGGTCGCTCCGCACTGACCTGGCAGCGCGAGCAGCGTGGAGGCGCGCGGCGCGGCGGCGACGGCGCGCGCGTGCGGCAGCGCGCACAGCGCGTGCGCCAGCGCGCACACGCGGCGCGCGCACACGGCGGGCGCGGGCAGCGCGGGCGAGCCGCAGTACCGGCCCCAGCGCGCGCCCACCACGCCGGCCCACACCTGCGGCTGGACGAACGCACGCACCATATTAATTCGGCGCAGTATCACACGTTACGGTTAAATACCACCACGGCACGAGATCGGCGCCGTCGCTCTCGGAGGGAGGTCGACTCGCCCATATCGACCGCTAGCGTCGCCTCGGGCGCGGCGCCGGCGCCGGCGGTGCGCTCGCTGTGTACACGCGGACTACAGCACACCGTTCGATCGGATAAACTATAAAACTTCAATTGGCCGAGATACGTGACGATCTTGTCGGATTATTTTCTTCATATGTCGAAATTATTCGTTTTGTGGGCACTGTGTCCCTGACAAGTACGTTAGGCCAAACCGGAGACACAGGCTATTCGCCCCTCCCAGGAGTCATACCGTGGCGCGAGCCAACTCCCCCTTGTGTCGCTCGCTGAATGCTCTCAACTCATTTCTGGACGCCAACACTGAATGTGACTTATTTTGTGATAGATGGCAATATATATTGCAACAACTACTGACATTTTGTGAAAAATTTGACAATATAACTTTTTGATGTTTGATTAATGTGAATCGACATCTATTTATTTTGATTTGAGTTTGTTTTGACATTTGTATCTAACATGTATTGATAATTATTGTAATAAATAAATAAATTTAGCAGCGAACCCTTGTGTTGCAGTACTCGCTAATGAATTTGCTGTTGTTTTAGTTTCTAATATAAAAGAACTAAAAGGCGTCGTAATCATTACTGAAATGAAGTCTATAGGGTAACAATTAAGGATTATTTTTGAATAAATGAGAGTTTGATTATAGGCGTAATATCCTCAATAATAATAACCCAATGAGAACAAAGTTTTGTAGGTGTGTACTACACAAGTTGTTCTTGGCGCCCCTGGTTCCGATATAAATTACCTCCGGTTGCGAGGCGGGGTGCAGCGCGGGCGCGAGGCTGGGGTGCGGCGTGCGCAGCAGCTGGCGCGGCGCCTGGCCGTAGGTGCGCACCATGGCGGCGGCCGCCGTGCGGTCCACCTCGTCCTCCAGCGAGCCCGGGTCGAACCCGTAGTACGTCTGCCGAACGGACACGACACAATTGTTGCGTTGCCCGCTGCGGTGCGGTGCGGTGCGGCGCGGGCGCCGGTTATTATAATCAAAAGTATAGATAACATTGTCCGATTTTTGTCGGCATTTCTATCAATCAATGAAATTTTTTTTAAAAAATAGTGATATAACATAATATAGCTAATTACCGTCCAATATCAATTTTAATATTGTAGAACATATTTGTGTATCGTCAATAGATTCCGCTGCGCATGCGATAAAAAACAATTTATGGTTAATTTGTTTACACTTCACATTATTGAAGTTTCAGTAAGGATCCCTAATTTCTTCGAGTAATAAATATAGCCTATGTTACTCGAGGATAACGTATCATTCCAATCGTAGAGGAACTTTTTTTAATCGGTCCTGTTGTTTTTGAGTTAGTTCTCTACAAACATTCTATAATAGGAAACTTTCTTCTTTGTATATATTTTGTATTACATTAGTGTACATATATAATGTTTTAGTTCGGGGTTCTCATTCGGCGGAATCAAGCGTTCGTGAGAGGCGTGCGGGAGGGGGTACAAGGGGCGGTACTCACGCACGCCGGGAACACGTTGAGCGCGGCGACGGCGTGCGGCCCCGTCTGCTTGTAGCCGAACACGAGGTCGATCCAGTGCGGCAGCGCGGCCGACACGGCGCGCGCCTCCAGCGCCTGCCGGTGGATGAGCGTGAACAGGCGCGCGTCCGCCGCCCACGCCGCCAGCTCCACGCTGTCCACGCCCACGCCGCACTGCCGCACGCCCAGCTCCAGCCCTGCACGCACACGCACACCGTCACTCTCTTCGCACGCACGAGGACGCCGACCAATGGCACGCTCGCCCGTAACATATAACAATCATACATTATATAATTCACAATTAAATAAAATAATAAATAAATAAATTTAAAAAAAATCAACAAATCTTGTCATGGTTTCTTCTAAATTATCTATATTTATTATATTAATTATATTTCCACTAAGATAAATAATGTTTAGACGAGTTGTTAGAACAAGTTATTTGTTTAAGTCGAAGGAAGTCTAGAGATAGACCAAGAACGTTAAAAACGATAATCCCACGGCGATTATCCGAGTCTTAAGTTGTCACCGTGGCTACACTCTGGACTCTGAATGTAACGTGGTAACATATAATGAAGAAGGGCAGGTGCGGGGGTGGAGCGGCGGCGATTACCTTCGTTGTTGTGGAAGAGCTCCGGCAGATAGAAGAGCTCCGGGATGAGCTCCTTGACGTCGGTGGGCGAGTCGTTGGTGATGAGGCGCCACGTCGTCGTCAGCGAGTGGAACGTGCGGTCCGGCATGTCGAAGTTGTTGTCTGCGACGATTACACTTATCATCGTACTTTACTTTACTTACTCCACACTACACTATACCACAGTACCGGAGCTAGCACTTGGCTCGCTCATATCATCATCATCTCAGCCATATGACGTCCGCTCCTGGACATATCCCCCCTCGATTATATCTGTATTGTCACTAAGTGCAACTACTAGTAGTATATTAACGGTAATAAAGTTACATTATGGTCCATAGAAGAGCTGTATAATAATGTAATTTTTTTAATTTATTTCGATGTTTTTTCTGTAAAGACTGACATTCAAGTTTTGTTTTTGTTTTTTTAAATTTTATATTTCAGTATGAGATAAGATAAAAACCGTTATTTCCGAAGTTTTGTAGTTTCTGAACATTACATGCTGTATTGCGCTCGGGATCCTGCTCTAGAATCCTTCGCTTCGCTCTGGATTCAAACAATAGCTTTCTCCCTTACTATATAATTGTGTTCCCTCGTGACACAACGTATAGTCAGCGCGCGAGCTCCGAGGAATCGGGGGCTGAGGAAGCGGGCGGGTGAGCGCCGCGCCCGACCGTCGCTCTATACCCCGCACTCTTCCAGTACTAGTGTCTACCGTAACGCGAGAGCACGCTTATCGAATCATTGTTTTTATTTTGCGATAGCAGTGCTATTATGTACTATAAATAGTAGTTACTACACATATAAGTTTTTTGTGTGAGCAAATAGCTAGGATCAACATTGCTTTTGATTTTTCTCTGACGAGACTGAAGGAGGTTACCAAAAGTGCTATCACGCAAGTAACAAAAAAATATTGTTGAGGAAAGGATAAATATGTATTAGCAAAAGGAACGCTAGTGAAGCATGTTATAGTCATTTATTATAGAAATAATTGAGAAGAGTAACGATAGCATCAAATTATTCAAATACTGATTGACACAGTAATTGGATTTTACGTTCATTTTGTTCATTAAGTATCATTTCATTAAATTAAATACATACGTGACACAGTTCGTTTTTGACGTGATAACGTTTTATAAATTGATGAATGCTAAAATGAAAAATAGTAACGTTCCACCTGAGTTTTATCTAGATCTAGATAATATAATCAAAGTCAAAGTCAAGGTCAAGGTCAAGGTCAAAGTCAAAGTCAAAGTCATAAATGATTATGACGTTATCACGTAAATCTATCGTCCGTAAACCGACTTTACAGACAACCAATTTTTAATAACAAGTACATTATACCCTAATTTCATAATGTACACTCGCGCGGAGGCTTAAGATGTGTAAGTATCGATAGCGCAACATCGACTAACTGACACACATTACGTCAACATTTGTTATGACTCCCGGAGGTCGCGCGCGGACTACAGTATTGTGCCGCACGCAGCGGAGGAGCAGAGCTCGGAGTACCCTGGTAGTCGAGGAAGAGCTGCGTGAAGGGCGGCAGGCGCACCAGGTAGTGCAGCACGCCGCCCGAGTTGGAGTACAGCGAGGCGTAGTGGTGCGGCGCGCGCGCCACCAGCGGGCTGCAGCCCTCGCGCCGCGCCGCCGCCAGGTCCTGCGCGACAACCAACGCCGGTCACACTCCTCGCTCGCACTGCCACTCGAATATGGACATCACTCTACCTAGTCTGACACTAGGATCACCGTAGACGATCGAGTCCTTCTTAGGGAACTGTCTTTGTTTTTATAATGAACTAGCGCCCCGGCTTCACACGGGTAAAACATTTCAAAATTATAAATTATACGGATCCCCAAACGTTTTTAAAATATAATACAGCCTATGGCACCCGGGGATAGAGTAGTGTACCGATTTGAAAAATTATTTCACTGTTGGGAACAGTGAAATAATTATTCAAATCGGTTCAGTAATTTCGGATTCGATCTTCCTATTACAAACAAACAATCAAATCTTTCCTCTTTATAATATTAGTATTGATGACATAACGTAGCTCAAAGACGAAAAATTAAATGTGTTAGATTTTTTTTTATTAAAAAGCATGCTAAGATGTATGGATGGATGGAGATGCTAAGGATGTTATTAACAAGACAAAGTTGGCAAGACAAAGTTGGGGCCATTGTGTGCCCCGCTCACGCCGAGTCTCGGTAGGCCGGAGCTGCCCGCCTGCTCCTAGTAGTTGATACATCATGGATACATGTTTAAACATATTTGAAGGAACGAACCCCTGTCTCTCGGCGCACAAACGGTGCGCTGTAGGTAATATAACGAACACGTGCACTGACATTGTACATATTGATGTAGTGCTGCTCCCGGTTCCGGTTCTGCACGGCCATGGGCCGCGAGAGGTCGCGGAAGGTCTCCGGGCGCGTGAGGTCGAGGATGCGCGAGGTGTAGTCGGCGAGCACGAAAGGCAGCACGGGGTACTGCATCAGGTCGTTGTAGGAGCGGCCCGCGAGCCCGTTCAGCCGCATCAGGTACTCCCAGTTGGTGATCTGCCCGCTGCGCCACTGGCTCATCGCCTCCCCCAGCGAGTCCGGCTCGATCCTTGGACACGCACACACATCATGCACGCGCACATCGCGAACTACAGCTGATGCTGCACTGTTCTTAAGGTGAAGGATTGCTTAGCTTTTTACAATAAATTCGTATCAAATAAGCAATTATAAATATTGCAATAAAAAAGCTAACCGTTTCTTGACTATTCTATTATCTACCTAACAAACTAGGTTCTGTGTGAATATTCTATTATTTTCCAAGATACGTTATTTAATTCATTAAAAGCATTTTTATAAGTATATAATTATCGACAGTGCCGTGGTGGTACCGGCCTAGAATAGTACTCCCCCATCTCTTCCCGTGGGTGTCGTAAGAGTCGGCTAAGGGATCACGTACCAGAAGGTGGGCAGCAGCGCCTTCTGAGGATCGGGAATCATACTGCGCTCGCCAACCCGCCTGCCAAGCGTGGCGAGTATTGGCAAATCCCCCCTATATGGGGGAGGCATATGTCCAGCACTGGACGCACATGGCTGAGAAAAAAAAAAAAAAAAAAAAAAAATTTACCGAGAGGATTATACCTAATCGACCGTATTTTAAGTTCACTACAGTCTTTCATACTGAACTCCAGATATTCAAACTGACAAAATGAAAGCTCTGTCTCTTGCATATCACTATTAATTATTTGTTAAGAGCAGTGATTTGTGTATTTACCGCGCTTTAATACTTTTCATGCGGAGGTGTATGTTAGTTATAATGTTAAAGGCGGCTTTGTCAACTTACATTAAATATACCAATTCTAAAATATTAAATAATGAAAACTTGAAACCGAGCCTTTCTGAAGGAATAAATTAGTGACCGGAAATATTTGTATGCTCCAACATTAGAAATAAATTTGCTAGGATTGGCTCGCACTTATAGGAATACAGAGACCTGGGCGCCCTTATTTATTAAGACAAGCAATTAATAAACAAAGCAAATGTAATCATTTAAAACTTGGCATTTCGATAAAATAACAATTGAATCTTGATTGCATCCTACTCTATCCAATTATTCCATGATTTTAGATATATTTTGTAAACTAAGAAATGTTACGTGAAGTCACTGACATAGTGAGATGCCAGATACCCAGAATGTTTTACACAAGTGTAATATATTTATATACGAGTTGTTGTATTATTCTACGCCTCCTTTACTTAACTACCCCTACCTAACTATACAACGTCACTGATTAACAAATGAACATTTTAAAAGCATGATAGTTTTAGCTAACGTAAAAAAAAGCATTAAAATACACTATTTTTAATCTTTCCCGCCCATCCAAAGATTGTCAGTAAGAGATTGCATTAGCGATACGACCGCCGATTATATAACATTTCATCATAAACAGATATATATCACCGCTGTAGAAATCAGATCTGTGTGATCATTGCTATTACACTCCAAGTAGAATATAGCAAAAACGACAATTCATAAACAATCTTTGAGCAAGGTGTTTACTAGAACTAATATCCAGGAGGTCGCTTGAAAAAAGAAAGTCTTCGTTTCATTCCCAAATTTGGCTGTGGCACAACACATATCTATCTGCGGAGTCGACTATATTGAGCGCAAATCCACGAGACGCGGGCTCTGCGGAGCGCGCGCGTCGGAGCCGACACTGTGTGTGCCGGTGTCGGAGTCGCGGCAGCGAACACGAGTGCGCACTCACTTGGCGGGCAGATGCGCGTTCCCGAGCGCCTTGAGGAAGGCGGCGCGCTCCTCCTTGTGCGGGAAGGCGAGCAGGTGCGCGTGCCCCGAGCTCAGGAACAGCTCCACGGCCACCTCGCGCAGGCACCAGCGCCGCGTCGCCACCCCCACCACGCTCTCCAGCGCCCACCACTGCGCGCCCTCCGCCCCCGCCCCAGCCCCCTTCGTCTCCTCTACGCTGTCGTCGGGGACGAAGTGGATGCATCTGTGCACGGTGCAGACTGGACATTAGTATTAGCGATACTGGCAAGGCTGCGTTCCCGTGAACTTACTCATTATTCACCATGGCCAACAGAAAATATGTATTATATTATTTTATTTATTACTTTACATTATATTTAGAGATTATTATATGCGTAGCCATGATTTAATTGCTCGTATCTTCTAGTGGGCTGGATCAGAACAAAATAACAAACATAGTAGTAGTAGTAGGCCATCGTGAGTAAGGTAACATAACATAGATCACGAAAACACACAAGGATCATAACCACCGATGAAGCAAACGGCGTGTTCCGCACCTGTCCGTGAGCAGCAGCTCCCCGGGCGTCTCGCTGGCGACGGTGACGCACGTGATGCGCGCCATGTACGCGACCGTCTCGTTCAGCTGCAGCCGCGCCACCAGCCCCCCGCGCACACCGCCCCCAGCGCCCGCGCCTCCGCCCGCCCCGCTCCCCACCACCGAGTGCAGCGGCGCCGGGTGGTTCATACTCTCTGTGCGTACACACAAACACTTTATGTGACTGGGCGTTTTCAACACGACAACACGCGGCGTCCACAATAAAGGGAATTTCGAAAACCTTTCACAACACTTGACAAAATTTCTGTAGTTCTAGTGTTTTGATGTTGCTATATGCGGATGCAGGCCGCTTTCAACCTGTTCATGTGGAAATCAATATGAAACTCATATGTCCAGCAGTGGACGTCCTATGGCTCAGACGATAATGAATTTTTATATAACCAATTAATTACGTGAACTGAGGGAATCTTTTATAACGATTTATTATCACAAATAGTAAAAAGTCTTATGTACTTTGGAGCCACAGCCAGCCAATAACACTGATTAAGAGATATTATGATGAATATTATGTTAAATATAAAATAATATAATCATGTGGCTGTTTTTCAAAGTGAACATTAGAGTATATCATCAACATGAAACGAATCATAAAATAAACTAATATGTGTGTGTGTACAATTCGTGAACATAATATACAAATGACGCGTAGACGAATAGCTGAAGGTGTCCCAATCGGCTATCCGTATGAGACACCTTATGTCGTATTACAAAACATGGACTAAGTGTGGAATTAAACCCGGACTACAAAGTCACAGTTTGTTATGGTGCTAAGAAGTCAGTCCTTGACTATATTACAAATCTTCGACCAATCAAAACTAGTTGATAGTGAATCATTCATCCAAGAGTTCGTCCACGGTCTAATATTAATCATCGTTTCGCGCGTTAGTACCATTGCTAAACTGGGGTCATCGGAGGACTATCTGTAGACCATAGACGATCCCCGAGTCAACGCTTAACTTGGTTTTTTAATTCTGTTTTCACTTAGTCCTTGGATCAAACACAGTACTCTCGTTCAACACTTAATCCATGTTTGTAATAAGACGGGTTTAGTTTAAATAACTATTTATTTTTATAATGAAAGGAGCGGACGTAAAGTACAGTAGAGTGGTGGAGAGCGACCTGCTTTGTATCTGGCGTGCGGCTTGAGGAAGCGGGGCGGGACGGGCAGGTGCGCGCGGCGCAGGCGCACGCGCACGCGGCCCGCGCCCTCCGTCGGGTCCAGCTCCCACGCCTGCGGGTACCCGCGCCACGAGTGCCACACGCCTGCCGCACGTGGAAACAAAACACCTATATTATACGTTAGATCAAGGAAGATAAACTCGCGTGTAAATGTTTCGATTGTCTGTTGTCGTTCCCAGTTATATCTTTCCTATATATAATTCTATGGCACACAATTATCAGGGGATAGATAATAAAGAGTGAAAATTGATGATACAGTTGTAAAAGGTTGTGCATTTGGTCCAGTTTATAAAAATGTTAACCATTTTTCTAAGTTTCAAGAATTAATCTCAAACCGAGACCGGAGAGAGGAGGCGCCACTGTCGAGTTTCTGCCCCGTTAATAATAAATCCGATGCTCGCGCGATCGAAACATCAGCGCTAATGTTTCGATCAATTAATATTACATAACACACTGAAACCTTAACTTAGCTCTGACATGAGTGGTGATATGAATGATAGTCCTCCGACTATCTTACTAATATATATACTCGTTCCTACGCGTGTTACAGTGTGACAGATCAGTGAAGGCTAAGCGAATGATATTGCTCAAGGAGCGTGTAGCGTGCAGTCGGACCTCTGTCGTGCGTGTGCGCCTGCACGAGGCGCTGCCAGTGGAGCGCGGCGGCGGCGGTGCGCGCGTGCCCGCGCCGCAGGTGCTCCATGAAGCGCTTGCGGTCCGCGTTCTGCGCCTCGACCGCCGCGCGCGTCATGCCCATCGCGCTCTCCGTCACCGCCGCGCACACCGCCTCCTTGCCGAACACCACCCTGCGACCACACCCCCGCCACGTCACCATCCACCACACAGTGCACACACCAGTGCTTATGTCACTGGCATGACTCGGTTGACGCACGACAGTACATTATGATTACATAACGTCGTCTACAAGTGCTGACCTGCTAACTCCATATCAGAAAAAAATGTAAGAAGAAATAAGTAAGTATATTATTTGACTATTAATTAAACTTCAATAATTAACATTTGTAAATATGATTGTAACCTATGAAATAAAAAAAAGAATTTTGAGAATCGGTCCACAAATGGGGCAAACATCGGCGAACATACATAAAAAACTTCCTCCTCCTTTTTTGAAGTCGGTTAAAAACACCGTTCACTCGCTTTTCCTCAATCGAACCGGAGGAGCGTCACAACCGGCCAAAATGTAAAGTAGTCGTTCTTTTTAAATATCACGCGGATGTATTTTGTGGGAACAGTCGCTAAATCTACTAACTAATCTACTAAAAACTATCTATTTATCAACTTTTTTTAGTCATTATATACCTATTTTCTTTTTATTTCTCCTCCATTTATCTTTTTTTTTCATTGCATTATATAAAGAAGATTAGCTATACCTAAGTAACTGGAGAATAGTTTTATATTTTATATGTGGAAACTGTATTAGCTTGTTCGTACTCCACTAATTTTGTCCTATATACTTATTCATTAAGCTGTTTGTTTTCCATTAAATAAATAAATATGCTAAAAAAACGAACGTCAAAATAACTGCACGTAAGAAACAGTTTTGGGCGTTGTTACAAAAGAGTCGGGATATATTGAGCAGACTGCGCGTGTACGGGAGGGTATCGGTGCGAAGTGTGGTCCACGCGGCGGTGGAGGTGCGACACGTACTTGGCTTGCGCAGGCCGAGCCCGCGCGGCGGCGGAGGCCCAGCGCTGGGCGTCAGCGCGCAGCAGCCGCTCCGCCTCCAGCGCCAGCGCGTCGCTGTGCAGCCGCTCCGCCAGCCCCGCCTGCAGCGCCAGCGCCCACCCGCGCGCCCAGTCCGTGATGGCGTACTCGACCGACTCCGCCTCCCCCTCTTCCTCCGCCTCCGCCGAGCCGTGGATGTGCTTCAGGACCATCAGCAGGTATACCGCCAGCTGGAACGACTCGCTCATCACTACTTTTCACCCAAAACGACTCCTCGACCGATCACACCGTGTAGCTCGATCGCTCGAACGAATCTTCGCACGATTCGACCAGTCGCGTCGCCGAAAATCTTTCTCTCCGCGAACCGTCGACACCGTCTTAGACTCGAGGCGTCCCAAACATGTTGATCCATGTGATGAAAACAACATTCTCAAATATATGATCGTTGACCACTCGAACACCTCCCGATACGTATGTTTCGTGACGCGCCGTTATATGGCTCGGTTTAAAAGAACTTGACACTTAAAACTTAACCTATTTCTATTTTCCGTAATCTATTTTATCTACATTTAATTAAAACAATTTCCAGTTTATTAGTATAAAAGTAAACTCTTTCTACTTATCCCACTAATATTATAAATGTGAAAGTTTGGATGGATGTTTATTACTCAATCACGTCAGAACGGCTGAATAGATAAGGATTGAATTTGGTATGTAGATACTTCAGGTCCCGGAATAACACATAAGCTAATTTTCATCATCATCATCACCACCACGCGGGTGAAACCGCGAGGCGCGGCTAGTTATTAATAAAGGAAGCAAAAAGTACGTTAGTTGCTAATTGTCGACTAGCTGCGCCCCGCGGCTTTTCCCGCATGGAAATTGCTGTGCCACAAATGGAGAACTCAAACTCGAGTCAACTCTGTCAGAGTTTGGTTCCACTTCACAACATCGGATCGGAGGATTTTCCAGTGATGTTAAATGTACGTTGATCATTCAATACGCATTAGTGTCTGAACGAACGGAATCTGAACTCTTCATTTTTTGGGAATTATAAGCACGAAACAGTTGCCATTGAACGTTGATGAGTAACATAGTGGTTCTACTCATGTGTGAAGGTCACTTTGAGTCCACTTAAAATATTCAAAGTGTAGAAACGCGGCTTACTTGAACATTAAAAAAAATATTGTAAATTTTGTGCATGCACCCGTGAGCACGCGACATAAAATTGCCCACGAGACTAAGATAACGAAACACAGGTCTGTGCCTTCCCCAGCAGCAGTGCACAGACTATTGTATTTGGACGATGTTATGCAATAACGTCAGGTGCAGCCTCTCTTCTTTTATACAATAGAAGGGTGATGATAATATGTGTTCCATTATTTACTACATTGTTTATTGTCACCGTGAGCGAATCGAACCGGCGGATTCAGCAGTTAAACTTTCGTAGGGATGATTTTAAAAAAACGATGCTATGTTAGAGAAGAGAGCGGGCCCCGTACAGCGAGGGTTCCCCGCCTGATGCATACCTTCCGCATGTGTTGCGGGTCGTGGTGCAGCAGCTGCAGCGCGTGCGACGGTGCGCGGTACAGCGCCCGCAGCGCCAGCACGCCGGCGGCGCGCGCGCCCGCTAGCGCCCAGCCCGCCAGCTCCGCCAGCGGTGCGCCCCACTCCGCGCTGCCGCCCACCCACCACTTGGGCCGGTGCCCGCTGCCGCTGCCGCTCCCGCTCCCCGACCCGCTCACACCTACACCCCCGCAAACATACGTAAGATAAGCCGTGTTTGATCGCTGTGTCGACGCGACATTCACTCGTTTGCGCGCGGGCGTGTGTACCTCTGGGCAGCATGTGCAGCAGCCGGTCGAGCAGCGCGGCGGCGGGGCCGAGCTGGGCGCGCGGTGACTGCGTCAGCATGAACGCGACGGCGCGCGACACGGTCGCCGCCAGTCGCGCGCCCAGCTCGCCCCGGGACCACGAAGCGCCCGCACCGCCCCCGCCACCGCCGCCTCCGCTCCCGCTCCCCGCGCCTCCCAGCGACACCGCCGACGTGAGCACTGCACGCATACATATATTTCGATGCAATCCATTTTTATTACGCCGTTTCTAAATTAATTTCTTATGTTTCGAACATACGGTAAAAGTAATACGGTTAGAGATCTTGGGATAATACATGATTCGAAACTCCTCTTTGATGCCCATGTTGAGTCAATAGTGTCAAAGGCATCTCGGGCCTTAGGGTTTGTCTTGCGTGCTTCCAGTTGCTTCAAGCGAGCTAAACCATATAAAATCCTGTACTGCGCCTTTGTACGAAGTAACCTGGAGTATGCATCGCAAATCTGGAATCCCCGATATCAAGACTATATTTCAAGAATTGAGCGAATTCAAATGAAATTTCTAAAACATCTATGCTATCGTGTTCGAGTCTCTTATTCCTCTGATAACTATTACTCTATCTGTAAGCAATTTCATTTGCTACCCCTGTCAAACCGACGTGAAATCGCAGATCTCGTATTTTTTATTTATTTATATAAATAATACAAAACTGTATTCCTCTTGAATACTACAGCTGGTGTCATAGACTGTTCAGAACTGGTTAATAGTATTGCATTAAACGTTCCAGTTAAATTAACCAGATTCAACGCACCCTTACATATCCCTACAGTTTCAACTATCATCAGAACTCGTACTTATGGCGAGCAAGCAACAACTTCAACACTATAAGTAGGCGAATTGATCTTGACCTTTATTGTACCAGCGCGTCCGCGGCGAGGCGACGGCTGAGCAGGGAGTTCTTCATGGTAGAAGGCTAACGCAATAGCATGTTACCAACAAAATCCTGACAAGGAAATGTTCTTTGTTGCATGGTTGGCAGGAACACTCCTGTTTTGCTATTTTATTGTTTTCGCATGTTCCATTACTCCTATTGCAACTATCCGTGAAAACCTGTAATTGGCTTTCTATAGTTAATATAAGTATGGTTTTCCAATAAATAAATATAATACTATGAATTATTATGAGGAGAACGACTCCACGTATGAGGTACGCCACTACGTGCGAAAAGAATTGTGATCGACACGATCGAACGCTTCGGTTACATTACACGGCATAAAGAGGTGTGGAGGGTTTGTATAAATATCAATATATCAGTAAGTCATGTCTGACCGTTAGCGAAATAGTTGAGGGTGTTCCCGTGGTCCGTGTAGGCGGTCTGCAGCTGCTCCTCCAGGTACTCGAGCTGCGCCAGGAACAGCGCCACCTGCGCCTCCCGCGCCACCGCCGCCACCCCCTCGCCCTCAGCCCCGCTCCCGCCCCCGCCCGCGCTCTGCTCCACGTACGACAGCATGTGGTGGATCTCCACCACGCTCTGTACCAACGTGCACACGTTCATTGATTACACATTACGAGCACCCGACACGATTGGAACTCGACACGATATTTCACTGTGTGTGCTGTCATACCATACCTAATAGGTACATACATAGTTATTTCTCACTCCGGTCAATTTATACAAATATGTATATACAAATTTGTTTTTCAAAGTGCCATATTTTAATTCTTTTATACTTCCGGAAAACTACCGGAAACGGAAACAGCTACTCATCATTATCAGTATGTTAGCCATAAGACGCCCACAGCTGAACATAGCCTCCCCCACTAAATGCCTTGCTAATCCGCTAGGCCAAGTCGGTGACTTTAGTTCTTCAACGGATCTCCTCATTCCCGATTCGACCTCGTAGAGAAACTCGGGGCATAGGTGCTTCCATAGATCGTTGCCCGACCTTGAGCTTATTTACAAGGCGCATAGAGACCACGTTTCCGTTCCAGGTGTCAGCTATTACTTATTCAATATCTGTCCCAGATATGTCAAGGTAATCGAGATAGTGTGAAATAAATAGTCATTTAAAGTCTTTTTTAAAATGCCCCTAAAGACGCAGTCAACAAATGAGGGCTACGAAGATGACCGTCTCGTCCGAGGAACTCGTTGCGGCGGCAACTCCTCAGCCGTCATATCGGAGGAACTCGAAGCCAGCTCAATGATACAGACTCGGTTCGAGCGCTGCGTGATTTCAAGTATTACATTTCAAGAAGATATAAATCTACTAGCTTCTGTGGCTTCGGTAACCGGAGAAAAAACGTGACGATCGCTTTATGTCGTCATTTGGCTGATAATAGATAAATAGCGAACGACCTGCATGGTGGGCTGCTCCGCCAGCGCCTTGAGCGCCACCCGGGTCAGCAGCTGCACCAGGTCCCGCAGCAGCACGTCGCGCCCCTCGAGCCGCGCCGTGTGCTCGCCCACGGCGCGCAGCGAGCGCACCACCACCTCCGCCAGGGACACCTCGCTAAGCGCCTTCAGCGACGCCTGCCGAAGGGGAACCCATGCACATGCGAGGACCTTGGTTTCTCTTCCAAAGCGTTTTTGGCAGTGAACGATAGAACCAGGAGCATTAATAACCGAATAAAGCAGTAATTTTAAAAGAGGGCGTCGCCCTACACTATGTTTAGATGTTTTTTAGGAGGCGAAATTCTCGCCCGAGCCTGCGTCCGCCTCGCTTTAGGCTCACCTCGGAGAGGGAGTACCCTTCCTCAGCCCGAGTGATATCCACGCGAACACGACGGAGTCTACGGAGGACTTAATGTTAACTAGCATTTTCACCTAGTCATTCACAAGGTGAGGAAAGTGGTAGCGGTGCAATAGCAAAAATATATTATAGTTGATATTATTGATACAAAAATGTGGTGTATATATTCTTCCATTACGAACTATTCTGTACTTATTTTGCAGATGCGAGGGAGAGGGGGGAGGCTACGTGGCTCAAGGGAAAAAAATATTTCGTTTCGCGTCCGAATCATCCGCAAGAGAACATTGAATTTCTAAATACGAGTATATAAGCTAATCGTTCAGAAAGGAGAGCAAAGAACTTCTCGCCCCGTTCTCAAAAAGGAGTCGAGGCCTCTCCTTGTCAGGATTGTGGATATTTATAAATCCTACTAATATTACAAATGCGGAAGTTTGTGTGTATGTGTGTATGTTTGTTGCATCTTCACGCTCAAACGGCTACACCGGTTTCGATGAAATTTGGTATGGAGATAGTTTAAACACTGAATCAACACATAGGCTACTTTTATCCCGGAAAAAGTATAGTTCCCGTGGGATAATTAAGGTGGCGGGAAAACCGCGGAGCGCTAATACTAGTTGAGGTGGTTGTACCTTGTCGACGAGCCGCTGCAGCAACGCGGCGAGGCGGCGCGCGAGCAGCGCGTCGTGCAGGCAGCGCGGCAGCAGCGCCAGCAGCGGCGCGCCGCGCCCCGCGCCCTCGCTGCCCACGTCCGCCCACACGTCGTCCTGCGCACAAGCACCGGCACGCGCCGACGCCGACATTACATTTAAAGGTTATTCCGCGAGTTACACAATGAAAAATAATAAAACGATACAAAAGTTTAGTGAAACATTTAACTCGTTTCGAATTGCTACTCTTCTACACTCGATTTTAAAATAAACAACAACGTATTTTCTTACGTTTTCGTCCAGATTACCGATATTAAAAATTAAAATGAAAATAATAGAGCGTTAGAAAGTTGTTTTCAAATGTTTCACTATATTATTTTGTTTCAAATGTGTAAAGTTTAATTTGACAATTGTTTATATTTATTTAGTGTACGCCTTTTGTCCTCAATTATTGTATTGTTTCCTTTTGTTTTTTTCTGTGTTTTTGTGTATTTATTTATGTGGCAATACTGTAGTTGTGAGACAATAAATATAGTTTGATTTGATTTATTTAATTATTTTATGACATCTTCAGAATGTAATTTACTTGACATGTGTTTTACTTAATTTAATACATTTTATGTAATAAAATAAAATGAACTTTAGCTGTTTGACAATAAAATGAGTTTGAATTTATTTCTTAAAAATATCCTATTGTCGTATTTACTGATTTGTTTTATGTAACGTAATATTTTTTTTAATGAAACTGTAATTAGCTTTTTGAACTCTTTTAAAAGTTTAATACGAGTATATGTGAGTGAACAGGTGTAGATTCTGCTCTGAAATAAATAAAATGAAATAAGTGAAATGCGAAGTGCCAGAGCAGAGAGCTGGGACTCACGTCGAGTTGGTCCTCCAGCGGCACGTCGCACTTGGTGAGCAGCGCCGCGCACGCGGTCACCAGCTCCCGCGTGCCCTCGTACAGGGATATCTGCGCACGCACACACACACACACACATGTTAAACTTCACATTACTGTTATAGTATACCGCGATAATGGACACACATCAGCAGCGGGGACATCTAGTATCCAACTATTTATATTTTATTGCATGCTAATATTGTAAACTTTAAGGCTTTCACGGCCGGCGTTCATGTGGTATGTATTGCTTCCGGGCTGTTTGGCCGTGGTCTAAATGAAACTTGTGTTCCAGACGTTTCGTCGATCACTGCGGTCGACATCTTCAGTGCGTCACTTTGGCTAGTGGTTCACTAGGCATTGACCACCATTTTATAACTAATATACTATTTGGGTAATAGGGTAATATCCTTTTCTAATGCTATCATGTCATCTGGGGATCTAATTATTTTATAGACTTTAAGATCAGCAACGTACAACGAAATGTTTGTATTCCCAATTGCTTGCCGCCCAATAAATGACTTATGCAATAAACTTGCATAAGTCATTTATGAAAACATAATTAAAAAGGGGTCCTAAATATGAGCCTTGTGGCACACGAGATGTTATTTCTCTTGCTTCGGAAATAAACCCACGTATTTTAACCAACTGAGAACGATGATCAGAAGAGAGCCTGTAACTCTTTGGTCGAACGTAGGCTTCAGAGCCTTGAACACCGGCGTAGAGTAGCAAGCCTATCGGTTTTCTATCGGGTGCATTTCGGAGAATGTGCACTGGAATTACACAATCTGATTCCACCATCCCCTTTCTATCATCGGTCGACTCGACGTACGGCAATTCGCCATCGCTATATGGTAGATATACCACCTATACGCACGAAGCGTTATGCTTCCACTTTCTTAATGCGTACTGCCAAGGAATGGAACTCGTTGCCCGAGTCTGTGTTTCCCGATATGTACAATCCTGGAGTCTTCAAGTCGCGAGTGAATAGGTACCTTCTAGGTTTGCGTGCTAAATCCTAGACAACGTCATCACTTAACATCAGGTGAGACAGTTGTCAAACGCAAACCTATAATATGTAAAAAAAAATTATCATCAACTACTTCAAATGCTATATTCATAATCATTCAGTCTTTCGCTAACCAGAAAAAAAAGAAACGTGTAGCGTCGGTTCGATAGCACGAAATAAGTTATTGTTATTTTATATTATAAATACTAATAAAAACAAATAATATAAATAGGTGGTAATTTGTCCAACATATAGAGAAGTCATGCGCAAGCATTGTCTATAACGTGATACGGTAGTATCGGGAGTGACCGTGTAGCGAGCTGGTGCAGGTGCAGGTGCAGGTATAGGGGGTACGGTACCTGGTTGGCGAGGTGTATGTAGTAGTGCGTGTGCAGCAGCTTCCTGGCGAGCGGCGGGGGCGCGCGGCGCTGCAGCGCGGCCACGACGCGCACCACGGCGGCGCGCACGGCGCCCGACCGGTGGTTCGCGAGCACCGCCACGCACTCCGCCTGCACCGCGCCCATCACGCCCTGCGCACGCGCACGCGTCACTACCCGCCTCTCCATCTCTGCGCTCTACACTCTCGCGCACCACGGGGCGGCGCGCACGGCGCCCGCGTGGCTACGCTAACTTGGCTAAGGGATATCCCATTATTATTTTCTATATTGGTAGTAGGGCTATTGATATTTTTTAACATATCGGATTCTCAATATACCGACAGTTTTAAAAATATCAACGTCGGTGTTTGAAATATCGATATTATTGTCGCACTATACATATTAACACGCTTTATTAACTTCACTAGTAACTAACAATGTAAATAAATCTTGGTTTTCAATGTTGACCTACTTCTATATTATATCTTCTTAAAATTAGAAGCATTTAAAATTAATAAACTTAAAGAGGAAAATAATAATAATGGTATAAATAAAGTACGGTAGATTAAGTTTACGATGATGTAGTTTAAATAGCGAGAAAAATACAAATAAAAACTTATTTAAAAAAATATCGATCGTCTTTGATATCTATAGGTATTCCAATACCGAACTATCGATATACTATCGTTCAAACAAATATTAGTATTAAATATCGATATATCTAAATAATAATATCGATATTTTATCAACAGTCCTAATTGGTGGTACTCCTTAGTTATAAATTATTAGGATAAATGTAGAAGTACACGAAGCGAACACCGTGGGATTGAGTGTCACGTTTCGACGTGCTATTATTATCCACACGCGCTGTTATCGGACGTGCACGAGACGTCGGCCGGCGCACGGATCGACCCCTCCGCAGTTACGGATACTAGGATGTCGCACCGCGGCCCGCCCGGCGAGCGGCGAGCGAACGACTAGTCACGTTTTCAAGACGATGCGACGGCATCGCTATATAGTTTAAAGCCAAACTTATGTTTTAAATGCCTATTAAAGTAAAACCGCCGGAAGCAACCAATCAAATCTATAGTATTAGAATGCACCTTTACGAGGTAAAGGCCGGTTCTTTTTTTATTAATAGAAAACTGTTAGAATTAAGTATATCGATTTGATCGGAAGTATTTAAAATGTAGCAATAATAGTAATGCAGGCACAGGTGAGGCGCCCAAGGTCTAGATGGCGGTACAGTGCAGGTACCTGGTGCAGCAGATGGTCGGGCAGCACGGCGATGGTGTCCCGCAGCAACAGCAGCAGCCCCTCGCACACCACCCACTCCCCCGCCGCGCCCGCGCGCACCACGCCCTGTCACACGCACGCGCGCCGCTCTTACTCATACTGAACGTTTATCGTCTTGCGTTTATCAAATGCACGCACTTAAACTCAACTCACTTACGTGAATAAAGTTAAGATTATGCATTTAGTAAAAGGACAAAACAAGTAGTAACTGACACGCACAGACACTGCAGCGAGTATAGAGAATATACAAGTCCCATGGGATAGCTGAGGTAACGGAAAAACCGTGTTCCGAGTGAGAACGTGGATGCGAGTGAACCCGCATGGCGCGGCTAAATCTCGGTTTGATATCTCCGTGAGTTGGTGATGGAACACTGTACACGACCGGCAGGTGTTGCTTACGCGAAAGTATTATCGCTCGTGAGCCGTCATATTTATTGCATCACAATACATTGATCAATTGGTATCAGTGTTATCATCATCATCTCAGCCATGCGACGTGCACTGCTGGACATATGCCTCCCCTATTGATTTCCAAAAAGACCGGATGGAAACGGCCCGCCATCGAATGCGGGACAACCTGACTAAGATCGCAGGTAAGGGTTCGCCCTTACCTATCTGAAAGTATATCCTATTTAATTAAACATATTTTATCAAAGCAGTGCTCAAATAACGGAGTACCTATGGGGGAATAGAACCGAAATAATAACCTCTTCCTTTTCTTGGTAGATTCAAAATAGATTATGATTAACATAGGATTAATGTTCGGTAATTGATACAATACATGCATATAGCACAGGTCCAGGACATGCACTATATCGGAGGTCTCAGTGCCAAAGTAAGGGCGGTGCATTAAATATTGTTTTCACCTGATGGTATATACCGGAGGAGTACATCTCGACGGTGGTGTGGTTGACGTCATCGGCCTCCACCACGATGTATTCCTTGAGCACCTCGCCAGCCGTCACGCCGTTCGCGCCGTCGGTGCCCTTTGCGGCGTCGGCGGTGCCATTCGTGGCATCCGTGTGATTCGTGCCGTTTGCGACGTTAGTCACGGTCATACCATCATCGTCCGCTGTACGTCCTTCGCTCTCGCTTTCTTCTGCTAAATCTGTTATACCAATGATTAAGAATTTTTTTTTATAGAAATATAAATCATTTTATTGTTGAACTGTGTTTTCAGGAAGTTCTTAAAAAATACTAAAAAAATGGAACCGACTACAACACTGAAAAGTGTGAAATAACTTGTTGAAGTCGGTACCATTACAGTTCAAAGAAAATTTTACCGATTAGTTGTCCGATGATAGAATGGAGATGGTGGAATTAAGTTGATGCCAGTGCACCGTCACCGAAATGTAACCGATAGAAAACCGATATACAAGCTACGCCGGTGTTCAAGGCTCTGAAGCCTTTATTGGACCATTGAATCGCTACCAATGATCTTTTTGGCTCGCCTTTTTATAGCGTCTAGAGCTTCAAGTTGGTATTTGGCTGAGCCATCCCTAAGATGCGAACAGTCCTCTATGCACAACCGGACTTGGGACTAATCTAGGCAGAGCAATTGGCAACAAGCTTGCCAACGATACTGTCAGGCGAAACCCTGACGAGAGCCTTAGAAATATCAAGAGAAACGGTAAGCGCTTCTCCATACTTCTCTATAGCCTCGCTCCAGATGTGAGTGGCATACACTAGAAGGTCTCCAGTAGATCGGTTTCGGAAAAAGCCGTATTGCCGATCACTGAGTAGATCCTCCGTTTCTAGGTATGCCAGGAGCTTCGGATTCAAAACACGTTCACTAATCTTACAAAATATGGAACTGACTAAAATCGGTCTATAGTTAGCAGGGTCGGCACGACTATCCTTTTTAAGCACAGGCTTTACATTTGCAAGCTTCCAGGCTTTTGGTACTAAATGGACCTGAGCTAATTCTGGCGCCCATGTGCTCAGGACCAGAGCTGAGATACGTCCGAACCACTAGCATCTGTTATAAACTAACGGTCTTAGGAAACTTTAAGGTCAATTCGCAGGTATCCTGTCACCAAAGAATTATCAGGAGAGCCCACAAACCAAAGATAATATTATTAGGGAATTTCTTAGGTAATACAATATTGTACATATTTGACTTTAGCATCTAAAGGTATACTAGTACAAAAATAATGGCAGAAGACGAGTTTAGCCACTTTACGTACATGGTCTGAAACTGTGACACGATAATGAAACGCATAACAAGGGTGTATATGAGACTTACCGGCAGTCGTGTCAGAATTATCCGAAGTTGAAGATACTTTATATATTCTGAAAAACAAACAAGGATTGTAGCAACACTCCGCTCCGGATATATTTAATTGCAACCATTTAAGTTAAAAGACGTTACCTGCCTTCCTTTAACTGCATATTGATGATTCCTTTCAGTCGTTTCGTAGATTCCATGCTGCTCTCCATTTTGTCGCTGTCCTCGCAACTTTGAGCCGTATCCTTAGAGGCGGCGAGGCTATTATCGGTAGTCACACGTTCCGCAGAAGCGCTCGAGGCGTTGGCTCCGTTCTGGGCGCGTCTCTTGACACGTTTCGTAGACTTTTTCCTCGCGACGGCGTCGAACTCGCTCATCTCTCGCGTTTCCGCCGTAAGAAGGAAATAGAAGTTCGCGCGCGAGTGCGTCACGAACGTATCGCTCGCCTAGAAAAAGAGTTATTTATTTACTGTACAAATCTAGAGCTTCTAAATATGAGTTTTCTGACTGAGAGCACTTTTATATTTAACTTAAGCCAATAAATAATGTATATTTAACGATCAAATCTCGTATGTAGGACTGACCTGGTGCATGAGCAGCAGGAAGTCGCAGAGCAGCGCGAGCGTGTGCAGCAGCGGCGGCTCGCCGGTGAGCGCGCGCAGCACCGCCACCAGGCTCGCGCTCGCGCTCGCGCTCATCGGTCCGCGCCCCGAGTTCAGGAACCGCTCCTGCGCAAGCAGCGCCCGCACCCGCACCCGGGATATTACTTAGGTAAGGCCGCTATCTATCTACTCATTACCCCCGCGATTGCACTCCCGTGAAGTACGGTTTTTCTTCTACCAATTTATCACACGAAAAGCACGAAAATTTAATCCGGATTAAAAAGTAGCCCATGTTCTTCTTCAGCCTCTTAAGTCCCTATATTCCTCATCATTTCGGCCATTGGACGTCCACTGCTTGATATAGGCCTCAAACATTGAGCTCCACAAGGACTGGATGGGAGCGGCCCGCATCTACCTTTTACATTGATATATTAAATTCGGTTCAAAGGCGTGTAAATATAACAGACTTTGATTTTTAAAATATTATAATTCCTAAATGTTTCGTGACGTTCGAACTCACGACGGATCTTACTTTATATACCCCTATCGAAAACTAGCTCCACTTATACGATAAAGGCTTTGAATGGTCCACGACGATACAGAATATGCCACAACAATCGAGAGTGTTCGGGAATGTGCCACGACGGTCTGGGACGTTCCCGAACATTACACGACATTCCAGAATGTTGTGGAGAAATTTATAGGGCGAAACATACAGCCTTCATATCTTCAAAAAAACGTCCTTTACGCAATAAACGGGAATCTTCTTCACGGACGGCAGCGAAAGGGTACAGAGCGTAGTCACTACACAACATCACTTGACCGTACCGGGACTCATTTGTGAGTTTTAGCGGCGCGCACATTGTGTACTTTCTTTAATCATATACTAGCTGCACTTCGCGGTTTCACCCGCGTGGCGATGATTGATGATGATGCAAAGTAGCGTATGTGTTATTCCCGGACCTGAAGTATCTACACACCAAATTTCATCGTAATCGGTGTAGCCGTCTGAGCGAGAAGAAGTAACAAACGTAGACACAAACTTTCGCCTTTATAATATTAGTAGGATATTGATTTTATTATGATGTAATGATAACTCTAAATGAATAGATACGAAGCGAGCGGTTTTCATAGAGAGTGTTCGTGCGAGGTAGAGGAGCGCTCACCTTGCAGGCGAGCAGCAGATGGTTCATGAGGTCGTGGCGGGTCAGCTGGTAGTGGTTGAAGGCGCGGCGCGGGTGGTCCGGCCGCAGCAGCACGCGCAGGCAGCACAGCGCCAGCGCCCACACAGACCCGCGCCCGCGCCCGCGCCTGCTTCCGCCTCCGCCTTCGCTCCCGTTCCGCCTGCACTTGGCCTCGGGCGCGCCGTCCATCTCCCACTCATAATCCTACACACCAACCGTATCATGCAGCGCCCGACATGCTCACTATAATATGACGGTGTACGGCATCACCTGGTGTGTTCAATATTTTGATTACTCTATAAATTTGAATTCAAACAAAATTTAGGGGTCGTAAATGTAGAAGCTCGGGTAGGGAAGTTTCCTGTCGCTATATTCATTATTTCAGAGCGCAAACAGGCCAAATTACGAAATAGGTAAACTAATAAAGACGGAATAGAAAAGCTCTCTAGAAACGCCAAAAAAGGCCTACTGTTGTCGCGGGTATAGCGATATAAGCAGTATATAGATGGCGTTCGTGTAGCGGGTAGAGTTCGGGAGAAGCCGGTTTCGGTCGCGAGAAGAGGCGGGTGTCACCGACTGACCTGGGTGGCGTCGAGCCTGGAGGCTGCGCGCGCCAGAAGCACCAGCAGCGCCGGCTCCACCACCACCGCGTCGCTGCGCGTCCACACCGACACGCACCCCCCGCCCCCCGCGCGCAGGACCGGCGAGCTGCACGCCTCGTCCAGAATCACCTGGAGTTATCCATACATCATCAATCGAATTACTTTACCATTATTTCAAACCGAGTTGTTCTACTTCGTTGGCGATTAAATATTTTTAATCTCTCCCGTTTTGTAAGTTTTTTTTTTTAATAAAAATTGCTTTACCATCCCTAGGGTGGAAAATATATTTTTTTATGTCACGATAAGCCACGGAGTCGAAGATAATTGAGCTACGTCATACTATTAAAACACTTTCTTTTCATATAATATCTAAACTCAGCTATACATTAAACGACGTGTTTATTACGATCTATATTATTTGGTTCAACATTTTAAATGATTCCTCTATTCTGCTGCCCGCCATAAGCCACAATAGAATGCCATTTTTCCCCGTTTCGATGTGCCTCTTCTATTTTACTTTCTTAGCTGTAGAAAGGAAAAGCAGAATGTCTAGGTGGTGATATTACCCATTTCCCCCGAGAACTATCAGACGGATCTCTCGGTGTGTTCGAGCGCCAGAATCGTCTGGGGTGAAATGGTCCTCTTTCCAATCCTTGGCTAACAATCTACTATTACATGCTTGTATGCATGTACATGTTTTACATTACATACCTTGAACTATTATTTAATAAACAAGTCTATCATTCTTCTTTTTAATAAACATCAGTCTCAGATATACGGTGGTTTTCAGTACGCGGCCCGTACTCGTGTTCTCGAAATAAAACAGTCTAAAAAAACACTCCACTTATTTCCAAAAATGTGTACCATTAGAAAGTTACTACATTTTTACCGAGTTACATAGGCTATATTATATTTTCGAAAAAAATATCGATCCCTACCTAAATCGGATGAATGTAAAACCTAAGATATCAAAAAAATTTAATATCAATTCTTATCAAGGAATTACACCCGTGCGAAGGCAGGGCGAACTGCTAGTTAATGATATGCTAACTGGTAGCAAAATGTATACCTACACGCGAATCATTTGATCAACGAACGTTAACATATCACCGAATCAATAGTGGTCGAACGCTTGCTTATTCTCATAAAAAACAAAAAACAACATTGGATCTTAAAAATCACAATCAAATAACCTGTTGCAGAAATATACAATTTGTTTGTATGATGTCAATTTGGTTGATATCCATGGTTAGGTCAACACAAGGTCAGAAATAAGTCACGTATTAAGTATATGTCAGTTTATGACGGCGTGCGTGCGTGCGTGCGTGCGTGCGTGCGTGCGGGCTGACCTTGAGCGTGTGCGGCGTGAGGCGGCAGGCGGGCGCGGCGAACACGTGCAGCAGCAGGTCGGGCGCGCCGCCCGCGTGGAACGCGGCGTACAGGCGCGTGTCGAGCCGCGCCGCGCGCAGCACCGCGCCCAGCGCCGCCGCCTGCTCCAGCGCGCTGCCCTCCAGCTCCACCACCTGCGCAGCGTCACCTCACTCTACTCACGACACTCACGAGCACATAATTATACAATATCACCCCACCATGTCCACCCCACCTGCATAACTTTGATGTAGAATAATAAATAACACCCAATGAACAGCAGGTAATTGTAGTTTATATTATTACATTAAATTATGTAAAAATAGGTTAGGTTAGGACGGATATGTCCGATGTCCTCAGGTAACGCTGCTAGATCATGGCGACCACTGGGTATACCACGGTATTTAACAAGTATACATACCCTAGCATATAGATAAAGCAAGACTTCGACACCCTGTAGTATGTATAGCGCGGCGGTGATTCCCCGGTGGCGCGAGGCGATGGGCGCGCCCACCCACCGGACCCACAGCGTCTCGGGGATGGACGCGCCGCCCGCCGCCCCGCCGAGGCCCCCGCCCACCCCCGGGGACACCCTGCCCGACGCCACGCCCACGCGACTCGTGAACACTGCGGAACCACAACCATTGACATTCATTAGCCGGGACGAGTGCACTATTCGGTTCCCTACGACAAATAAATAAAGGACGCCTCTAACGTGTTAAACAACACGAAAACATTTTTATTTTATTTCTGAGGTGAAAACTTTTTTAGGTGTGTTAATGTTCGAAACAGTTTGGATGGGTTTTCTAGATGACGCCGTAATCATAGTGGCCATTCATAACACATTGTTAAAATAGTTTCTATGTTTTTCGCTAGATGGCACTGTATGTCACTAAAACACGCAAGCGTTTGTTACACAAAAAAATCCGTCGTGCAAGATTTCGAATAAAATATTCTCATACGAAACCACAGGCGGCTATCATTAGTTTACCATTTTTCATAGGAGTGCTTAAAATACAGTCCATGGAATGATTTAAAGTGCGTTAAGCATTTTTCGAGCTGGGAAAAAACCATTGAACTCGCGACACACTTTTCACTTATCTCGGCACTCCCGGAGTGCCACTGTTTTTCTTTTATTTCAAAGATTCTCGATAGTAGTAGATCATTCACCTTTACATATCTGTGAAGATGCACGAATGAAAGACAGTGGAAAAAATAAGAAAATTGTTGCGTTTTTAAACGAAACAACAAACACGTGTCTAAGTAAATAATCATCATTATATCAACGACCACTGCTGGACATAGGCCTTCCCCCATTGATATCCACAAAACCGGTTGGAAGCGGCGCGCATCCAGCCCCAGTCTGTCCACGTAAATCTGTCTAAGTAAATAGCTGATGTCAAGGGAAAATAGCATGTTTTAGACTTGTACGCTTATGTTCTTTGACCCAACAAATATATAAAATTGTTAAATTGAACTAAATATAAGGAATTAAAAATAATTATCGGCTGACGCCGATCTATCGACCAACGCACGGTTGAAAGTGCTCTTGCGCGAAGGTTTCTTAAATAACAAATATTCAGTTCGGCATGTATAAGGGAGTGTGTGGGAGGACGTGTAGTGTAGTGTAGTGTAGTGTAGTGTAATGTAGTGTAGAGTGCGAGCGCGGAGAGACCTGCGGGCAGCGCGGCGGCGCCGGTGTGGTGGTACAGGTTGAGGATGGAGTGGTTCCCGGCGCTGAAGGTGAGCAGCACCGCCTCGTGCAGCTCGCGCAGGCTCCAGCCGCTCATCTCGTACACCTGTCGCGGATACCGAGCGTCACGTCGCGTACAAAACCACCGCCTACACCTTCCCGTCTTCGTCGAGACTTACTTGTATTTGACTTGAATATAAACATTAAAAACGTCCGATCTTAAGCTCACCATAGGCATTAAATTTTCAAAAAAGGGCAATTACAAGTTTTTACTTAAATTAGGAAAACTAAACATAAAACATTATCTCTCTCAACAACAACAAAAATTTTAACAATCCATTTAAGCATTTGAATTTTTTTTTGAAAAATATCAATTTTAACATTGGGCTATTGACCGAGATACAATTAATAGGTGAAGTGTACATTGCTTAGAGACTAAAAAAATCGGATGATAAAGCTGCGACCAATCGAACGTAAGCTTCCGATAAAGATATCAATGAAATAATGAATGAATAGAAATGCATGATTACCTGATCCCAATCGATGTTCGCGTCTAGAACGTTCGGCGTGAGCAAGGACGGGTAGTTCGGCGCTTCGCATTTCACCTATCGAACGAAATTAACACCGTTTCATACTTAGTTTTTACTTGTCCGGACGTGCCGGCTGTCCCGTCGTAGATAGAGTGGCTTGTATATATAGTTATATGTCCTTGATCTCTACACATATTATATTATAATTAAAGCTACCGACATTAGCGTAGTGAATCGCTACATCCACTTTATCTATGACGCGATAGGGTACATGGAAACAAACACAATCTGTATCACTCATAACTTGTAGGAGGAGCACCGCGCAGGGAACGGGCCTCACCATGCAGGAGGAGTCGGGGCCGTGCGCCGCCACGTGCATCGCGTAGTACGTGTTCAGCAGCGGGGAGCGGTACACCGTCACCCCCGCCAGGTGGTACACCCCGCAGCGCGCCCCGGCCCCGCCCCCCGGCGCCCACGCGTGCCCCAGCACCACGTGTGTGGGGGTCACCTTGCGGACCAGGATACCTGACAACACGCGGCACGTCATCGCCAATACATTTTACAATTTAATGCGAACTATTGGTCTGAAGCCGACTTTATGGAACCCAAACGAAACTGGCCATAAAAAAAAGGATCTCTGCTATGATGCTTGGGTGAGAATCAGTCAAGTCTCTTGAGCTGGGCTTGTACAGCCGAAGATTTAAAAAAAAGCGTGACTTGCTTCTAGCTTTTAATTCTTTGTTTAAATGACATAGATTTAATAACAATAAATAAACTGATGATGAAATAATTATTTGCTGCCAGAAAATACAAAGCAACCGCAGCGTCCATTTTAATTTTGCGTTTGTACATAACGATAAATTTACAACGCGTATTATATAGCCGCGAAGATTCGCTTTGGACCGAAGACGAGTTTATCGCTTGAATGTTATCGCGGTCTGTGCGGCCCAGGCATACTTTAAAGAAATAAGAAATACTTTTAAAGCAATTAATTCCGCGACAATCAGCAACAGTAGCATGTAGCTGGTTATCTGACGCGAGCAACACAATACAATTACCTTGTACGGGCAGCGACACCGTTTCTAACTCGTGCCCATTAGAGAACACGGTCACCTGCAACAATAACAACGCTTACTACAAACCGAACCTTTCATGTTTGGTAACAAGCGCAGAGATCTCCGCTATGCTCTACATTCTAAATGACGACGCGTAACACGTGCGGATTTTTTAAATACTTTACAGATTAAGCATTTGACCACTATTTCACTCGATGGTCAGCGACGATGTGGTCGAAGATGTAATTACGCTAGACCTAGAACGTTTTCATGTCTTTTAAGTAACGTTGCCGGAACACACACGACAGTTTTCATAGATAGTAATAGCTAGCCAGGCCGGTGCTAGCAACGTCCCCTACCGCCGTGCCGGGCATTCAATAACGGCGTCGCCTCCATCGAAAGCTCGAACCGTCAGCGGTGATCGAACCGGCGTCCGTCAAGTCGATGGCCGAGCTATCATCGCTTCAAACCTGGCCCGAGTGTGTACCGCTATAGGTTAAAAAAAGTACGCCATCGAGCGACTACTGTCAGATACAGTCTTTGTCATCATTGTAGGTGCGGAACGTATGGTGGTGAGCACAACGCCGCCGGTGTTTAGATGGACCGTTATCGGCGCGGTGCGCGCTTGGGGGAGAGTACCTGTACGTAGATGTGCCGCTTGTGCACGCGCTCGGTGACGTTGAGCGCGAGGCAGGTCCAGCGGCGCGCGGGCACGGCGCCGCGCACGCTCGCCGCGCTCACCACGCGGTGGCTGCCCGCCTCGGGCCGGCTCAGCCGCAGCGTCAGCGCGCCTGCGCACACCCGCACACTCTGCATCAGTGCTACCGCTCTCACACCGCCTCTACGCTACCTAATGGCTTCAACATCGAACGGTGGAAGCGAGCCGAATTACACCCGTTCTGATTTAACAGATGAACTAAACTTCCTCCAAATAGAGAGTGAGCTCGCTTCACACATCGCTCAACTGACTTCCAAATTTAAATGCGAATATCACATAGTACGAGATTTATAATAAAAACGAATCTTTAAATGTTTAAAGACGGGTTTAGCGTGAAAGTTGCGTAAGCTACACGCTAAACCGGCTTAAAATTATTCTGGGGAAAAAATACATTGCTATTGGAACTTACTTTTCAACAAGTCGGTTGAAAATATAAATTCTTCACCCTTATATGCAAGTAACACCCAATTAAGATCGTAATTAGTAAGAACACACAGAGAGAAAACACCAATTTAGGATTACAAATTGTCAACCATTCGTTATTTCTAAATAATCGTGATAAAGGTTCAGTGGCATTTTTAAAGCAACAACCTGAGACATAAAATTTTTGCGTAGTCATACTCGCGTCACTCCGAACACCCGGACACACACCAGTGTGGCGGAACAGGAACAGTTACAAACATTTTCAGCTACCAATTTCGCCATTTGAGTGAATAGAAAACAATGGGACAGTGAATGTGCACGAGACTGTCGTCACAATATGAGAACAGTTTGCGCTCCGAGAATATAGGTATGTCACAATTGTGTAGTGTATCCGCTTTATACCTGTGAAGTGAAAAAGCTAAAAGAAAATTCTCAGTTGAAGCCCTCGACAAGACTACATATTGTTCATCAAATATTCCAACAAAGATCTCGTGCGACAGAAGGAGAAATCAATCATCTTAACGTTTTTACAATAAAGAGTTTAAGACGGCTCACATTGTTAGCGGCCGGCGAGGAACCTTTAAACGCTCAGGGTAAGCGAGACGACAGCGCGAGAGTGACCGTTCCTGTTTCGATTCCGATAAAACCGGATCATACCCGATTGCGTGTCCAGCCACGTCTCAAACATGAGGGAGTCGTGCCCGACCGATACCACGTGGGACAGCTCGACGCGCGGCTCGCGGCTCGGCGATTTGTTGGCGAACTTGCTAGGCGGCTCGCCCTCCGGCTCCGCGTCTGACGAATCGCCATTCCTTTCTTCGGATTTTTCTATAAAATGGTAAAAATCGACGTCAATACGGAGGCAATACGCTCGGCAAAATATTCTGAACGTCACGTGTATACGATAAAACAAACGTAACAATCACATATTAGTCGAAAGCATTTAACTACGATAAAACTTCTCTATACCATACATGAAATCTCTTCGATCAAATAAGACTTTCGAATGGACATTTTAAGGTATTATCGGCATTGCCGTACAGGGTCAAACAGCATACGTGTGAGCGTGCATGATGAAATAAATGTCTGCGCGATGTACCGGCGCGTACGTACCGTGCGCGTGCTGGTGTTGGTGTTGTTGGTGGTGGGGGGGGTGCGCGTGCAGCCACACGACGAGCCCGAACCCGGAGAGCCACGGCGCCCAGCCCGCGCCCTCCACCCCGCACCGCGCCGCGCCCACGCTCCACGCGCTGCAGATACCTGCCGCGACACAATTCAATATGTTACACACGAGCGGCGTCGGCGTCGTGCTCCGTGTGCGTCGGCGATTCGGTCTTGCTTCTAGAGCTATTCGTTCTCTTTGTGAAATCACACAACGGTGAGGCGTTATTTCGGCTTAATTGTAAACATATTCCTGAGAGCGACGCGTGCTGCGCGAGCGCCACCGGCCGGCCCGATTGCGACAAAAACGATTCGTGCGCACGAACCGATCGCCACAGAGACAATTGCTGATGTGGTACTAGATACATATCGTTTCGTCCCGCGCGCGCACTCGCCGCCCGCACCTGCGGGACCTCGACACCTCATCCCCGTCCGACGCTGGGACTGCACCGGACCACTAGCTTCTAAATAATATGAGATGCATCAATCAGAATGGACACTTCCTTTCCATAAATTTCGCGATGCCAAGTTTATTGTATGCAAATTTGCATTCTTGTAATGTAACAAACCGACTAGGACTCACGTGGTAAACACTGGAAAATTACTCGTGTTTACCACGTGAGTCCTAGTCGGTTTGTTACATTACAATTATGGAAGAAACTCGCGATAGTTTTCACACTCAAATTTGCATTGTTCATCACCGCATCGTCTGCACTACGGTAGTACCGTTCGCATATGAATAAGATAGTAAATAAAAGCCAAATCGAACACTTGTAACTGCCGCCGGTTATGTTGCTACGATAACTTTTATATTGTAATAATAAATGATATAAGATCACCAGCTGTAAGATGCGCCGCGTGCAGCTCCCTCGCGCTGCTCTCCGCGACGTGGCTCTGGGAGGAGACGCCGTTCATGGTGAGGTGGACCAGGTCATCTGTCACCGTGTTTACGCTCTCTGTGAACAAATATACACGACGGCTCTGTCGCTAACATGTCCGTGCTTCTTGATACTTGACAATTGTTTCTCATTATTTTATATGTGTTGTTGTAGGTACCCACAAATGGTTTTTTTCTGCCCTTGTAGACTGGGCAATAAAAAACCATTTGTGGGTGATGCTTGAGTATATTAACAATTATACACGTAAAAAGTTATCTCGAAACCACATGGTGGTTTTAGAAGAGAGGGCAAAAAGAGCGGCAATTATTTTGACATTTGCGTTGTCATTGACGCTTGACAGTGACATGCACAAAGGACTGGCCACAGAGAATATAACTATATGCATAGCAGTAAACTAACTCAATGTGTGTAAAAAAACTCAGTAGGTCACAATAGACTACTTTCTAGGGCTAATTATTTTATTTCTAAACTATAGTCAGAGCCCTCTGAACGTGAGTAATTCCCGTGTTTTAGACATTCACATTCACTTTTACTGTATTTAATTTTTCACGTTGTTCTCTTTTAAATACTGAGTGTATTACATAAATACTTGTGTCTCCGAGACTGAAATACGTGCGAGACCCCAGCTATGGGTCATATCTGGCGAAATCAACACTCTTAAAAAAAGTCGCGTTGTCGATCGATACGAAGCTTAACCCCATCTAGGATAACGTCCTGTTCTAAATATTCAACACTACACAAATACTCATAGTATATATAGTATGAATATTATAAATCAAAATTGAAGGCAATTATCATTCGAGAATCGTGCCAAGCTTTAATCGATTCAGTAGTACATAATCACAAATAAATAATAAGCATAAGTCAGGAAGTTTAATTCAGAACGAATTCCATAGAATAACTAGTTCAAACCAGAACGACGACGTGTGGTAGGAGATGCGAGCAACTTCAACGCTGCCAATGTAAATATGCTTGGTGATTAGTTACACTCAGATGGAAAGCGGGGATTGGTGCGCGCGCGCCGCACAGTCCGCATAGAGCTGAGTCATAGCGGCGTGGATGGTGACGTTTAATCGGGACCAATCATCACACTTTACTCTTGTACGTCTCCAAGGCGGGGGGAACCGCTCCGTTCGAGTATCGAGTGAGGCAGTGAGGGCACTCACCGGCGGGGTCGATGTGTATCGGGAAGGTGAGGATGCAATCGGGGGTGTGCGGGGAGGCGGCGGCGGCGGCGAGCAGGCGCTGCAGCGCGGGCAGCAGCAGCGCGAGCGGCGGCGCGGCGGTGGCGAACAGTCGCAGGAAGGCGGCCAGCTCCGCCGGCTCGATGCTCTGCGCCGCCACGGCCTCCACCAGCTCCAGGACGCTGCGCTGCACCTCTGCACACACCACTCTCACACATCACACACATGCTATCGGCGCGGCGCCGGCTGGAACCGATACTTAAGTAACTCGCACAAATATGACGGGTTTTTCATTAAATCGGTATCATTACACATATTTCTGTATCAATATGTGGAATCGAAAGGTATACTCGAGCTGATACCGCAAAACGACGACAGCGTCGCACGCCGCGGCCGCGCGACCTGACGCAAATCGCAGGAGATCGGTCGCGGGCCGCTTCCGACCCCCGAGATCGATCGGGCGACATGTCCGTGTCACAGCTGCGATCACGATACCTTAGGAGTGATGCATCGCTCCCGGACCGTTGACGTTATAAGTAATGTATGTCGCATGGACACATTGTAAGTCATTTCTATTATCTAAGTATTTAGTAAACATATATTATAAAAGACCTGACGGCATGATGCTTATTCCCTGGAAGTTACGGCGGCCTTTAATGTGGGACGCTACATGCGTTGACACTTTGGCGCCGTCACATCTGCCTGAGACACATGTTAGGGCTGGCTCCGCGGCTTATTCGGCGGAACAATTGAACCGGCAAAAACATGCTAACCTAGGTAGTGGTTACATATTTGAACCGTTTGGGGTCGAGACATTGGGCCCGTGGGTACCGGGAGCTCATCGGATTTTCCAAAATTTATCAGAGCGTTTGATCGATACGACGCGTGACCAAAATGCTGGCACATATTTGGCTCAACGAATCAG
Organism: Apeira syringaria; assembly: GCA_934044485.1. Classification (NCBI taxonomy): domain Eukaryota; kingdom Metazoa; phylum Arthropoda; class Insecta; order Lepidoptera; family Geometridae; genus Apeira; species Apeira syringaria. The sequence goes on along the minus strand of OW203675.1, from coordinate 10,958,714 downwards.
CATTGCAATTCAACGTGGCAATGCTGCTAGCATTCTGGGCACGCTGGTAGCGGGTTAGAACATTTGAGTTATCTATATGCTGACAATAGCTAGTGGATTGCTCAAATGTAATTGTAGTAGCTGCAGTGTTGTAATTAGTTATTAGTGTTTTATTTTACTAATATTATAAATGTCATTTATTCATTTAAACTATAAAAAAAAAAAACATATTATGTGGTGTGAACGTTTATTTGGAGGACGAAGTGGAGTAGAGTTTACGATATCACGTTCAAAAATTAACGTCGTCGGCTGAAGAAATGGTGACTGTGCAGTTACCATTATAGAATTTTCAACATTCCTTATAGAACTAACGAATATTACGAATTAAATAAATAATTTATTTGCATTAAAAGGTGAGATCCGAAGTTCGAATGTTCCTCACGGTTCTGTACAATGTCCAGGTTACAGGGAGTCGTTAGAGAGCATATCTCGCGAGGAAGAGATCCTACGTGTTATTTCGCACCACCTTTTGCACTCGTGCACTCACATACACATATCCAGGATAACAATAAGCCGTAATGTAGCCGGATAAGATGTCAATGGATTGTTAATGACAATTATATTGTGTTTAGTGTTCACTTGTAAAATATACATCTTTACATTTAGAATTGCGACTGATGTTAATAAAAATATTGCGTCATAATGCGTGCGTACCGGCCAGTCGGTCGTCCTTGTAGGTGAGCAGCTGCGCGGCGGGAGGCAGGGGCGGCGGCGCGGGCGGCGGGGGCGCGGGGTGCGCAGGGGGTGGCGGGGGGTTCGGCGCGGCGAGCAGGCGGTGCAGCAGGCGCGGGGGGGCGCGCGCGTGGCGGGGCGCGGGCGCGGGGGCGGACGCGACGCCCGCGAGCCGCGCGCAGCACGCGCGCGCCAGCTGCACGCACACGCGTTGCGTGCCGCTGTCCGCCCCGCCCTCCCCGCCACCCGCACCGCTCTCTTCCTCTTTCTGCTTACAGGCTAACAATCTGAAAACAATGTATTATTCGTTTTATCATAGACCACCGACCCGTCCGCTCCGATTCCTACGAGTGCGACTCGTTTACGATGAGACACTTCGCATAAAAAAATATCTAATATTAGAAGAATCTAATACAGAACCCCACGGCGAATATCGATATGGCATTGCGCAACAAAACTTTATACTGCGCAACAGGTTTTTTTTACAGTTTAAAGTGCTTTTGACTGGTTAAGAGTTTTGACTGAGACATAGCAAGTATTCGTTTGATGAATACATGAATGACTAGATAAATAACAGGGAGCTAAAGCGCCCGAACGCGAGGAGAAGCTCGCGTGTAGCAGGAGTAGTGTACAGATGTGTATGTGTGTGTGCGCGCTGACCGCACTCACTTGCGTATGAGATGCGTGAGTATGTCGACGACGATGATGCAGAGCTCGGGGTGCGCCACCTCCCCGCTGCGGCAGTACTCCCAGCACTCCGCCACGCCCCCGCCCCCGCCTCCCACTCCCGGCTGCACACCTGCCACTGGAACCGATACACTCCGCTTATTGCCTGACTAATGTACAATTATAATATACTAGCGGCGCCCCGCGGTTTCAGCCACATGGTGATGAAAAACGACGATGATAACTCTCACAAATAACGTGGCTTCCTATGGGTAAAATAATTTTCAAAATCGGTTCCTTAGATCCAAAGGGTACCTCCTACAATCTCACCAACTGTACCTCTGTATAATATTAGTATAGATTACAAATTCACGTTAGCTACATGCATTTTAAATCTATACTTATATAGCTATTACAGCATTACACTAGTGTTGCTCCGCGTTATTATGATATGATAGGTTTCAAAAACTACTATAATACCCTATCATAAATTTAGTTTAAATATTAAATCACGTGCGGGCCGCTCCCATCCGGTCCTCGTGGAAATCAATGGAAGCCTATGTCCAGCAGCGGACCTCCTATGTCTGAGACGATGAAGATGATTCCATCACAAAACACTATCAGCAGTGAGCTGCTCCGGTTCGTGACGTCACCGGATAGTAAATAAACAACGCTGAGCGCGGGTGTGTGACGGTGGCTGTAGTTTTCTGAAGTAATATAATATTAGTTTCGGAGTATAGCATAACAACATACATATGTAGGTGTATATTGTGACTGGTACTGTTTCGCGTATTCATACATGAGACAAGATATTGAACCTTAAAAGTAATTACAACATAAATAATGTATAATTTGGGAAGCAGCTCAATTAGGCATTTGTTTATATTTCAGCACCAAGTTAACTATCTTGATCGCTCGACACCAAGTTCTACAATCTTTAATTATAAAGACAGAGATCATATTTGTTAAGGCAGGTCAGGAGCGTAATTACCTATAACTTACTTTGAAATTTATCAAACTGATAAAATATAATTACTTACTCGTTGCGGAGATGGATGACGTCACCGACAGTTTGCGGTTCTTGGAAGACGGCAGCAAATCCAGTTTGCCAATTTCTACATCCGCCTGGAATATATACGATACAAACTTACATTATCTTTGTCCGAGACAATGTTAGGTTGTCTGGGAACGATCACTTTACTAACTTGTAAACGCATAGTGATGGTACAGTAATAAGACATAGTAAATATCTCACAAAAGGTAAGAATCGTCTATGGTTGTAAATTTTATGAAATTTACGTTATATGGTAAAATTATAATTGTCGCTGTGACTTAGTCGGTGAACGGTAAGCACATATAATATTCGGTGATATATGCGCTGACTCTGTTTATATAAAAGTGTTCCTCGATTTTCTACAAACATTAATCATGTGAGGTGCAGACACCCGGGTGACAAAAGCAGGAATCGTCCACAAATACTCTTTTGTATTTCTATCGCGGCATCGACTATATAGTTTTGTCATCAGTAAGTTTATACTCTGGACGTCGATTTAGTTCAGCAAAGAAAGGCAAAATAAACATTTATAATTCAGCCAAAATGTCAAATCGTAAACGAATAACACAGAAAATTGAAATGAACTTTTAGTACAACATGAATACGGTGACGTTCCGGTGAGGAAGCGGGGGGCGAACAAGGGCGCGGTACAGAGGAGATATGCAAAGGGCGCCGGCGTAATAGGTATGGGTACTGACATCGTACCCCGGGTCGGGGCGCGGCGAGGGCAGCCCGGCGCCGGCGTCGCTGTGCTCGGAGCCGTACAGCGGCGGCGCGCTCTCCTCGCTCGAGGACCAGCCCGGGTCGGCCTCGGGCCCGGGCCTGCGCTCCGGCTCGCACGCCAGCGGCGGCACCTGCCGACGACACATGCCGCTTGTGGATCATGATGACACATTTATGATTATTTTGCTAATTATAGGTATCGTTTGTTAGCTATCAATGTGTAATAACGGTGGATTAGTGAACGTGCGCGAGTGTACGATAGTGCAACAAAGTAGCGAGTCTTCGTGCAATAAACCTACTCGGTTGACGAAACAACGAGCCCTATTTATGTTGAGTCTAGCTTAATGAGGGCGCGGATATAAAATAAAAACATAACCGCGAACGGCGCGGCGATCTACGGCTAAAACTGCCGCGTGCCATGTTGTCTGTCTTCGGCTCGCCCACAACGTGGCAAGTGGGTATGATTAGGTTAGAAGTGAGTCAGAAATCTGGCTCATGACTACATGCCCATTTAATTCTGCCTCTACCTTGAATTCGTGGAACCTTTTTCCAAATAATTGATTTCGTGGAATGTTTCCAACATAATCATCACCAGGCGCGGCCGGGCGCCTGTCCGGCGCGCGGCGTGCACTGCACGGCGGGCGTAGCAGTCACTTCAAGACAACAACAAATATTTTGGATCGTCATTACACATTGATAGAGATTTATTTTTTGTTTATTTACATTCACACACGGTCTTCAGGTCCCAAACTAGGCAGAGCCTGTACTATGGTAACCTAACAATTAACATACAAATACGGTCCGGTGTTATTTTTTTTAAAATTTTATTTACGTAGCAGGCACTGGCACGTCTCAGAGGGTAAATAGTGTAACGTTGTATACATTCCTCATATTCGCTAAGCACATTTATAGTTCTCACACATTGATAGCATCATTATAGAACATTGTAGTTACGCCCGCGATACGATAAAAGAATTGTTTAAACAGGTCCGGTACTTTTATTATTATTTATTACTAACAAACTACTCAAATCCTCTTAATAGCATCAGTGTAGATGTGGCCGTAAATAGGTTCATCAACATCACGTTCCTATTGAACTGACAAACGTTTCCTTAGGTCAGGTTTATTTAAGTTTAAAGTTGGACAAAAACCACTTTTGATATCGACCAACCGGTAAATATACTAAATACAAGGTACTGGTAGACCCGTGCGAGAAGCGCTTTTCTGCTAAATTAATACAGTTAGAAAACGTCGCAGTATCTACGACGACCTATCGGTAAAACCAAAACAGTGTACATACAAAATATGTTTACTAGAACCTAACAGGGTTGCTAGGGATAATCAAACGAACAGGAACGTAGCGCTTATTCAATTTCTGTCTGATTATGTCAGCTGTTAACTTACAATATAACTCAAGAACTGCTGAAGAATACAATTAAATTCAATACAAAAATTTATTGCTTTATCTCTAATAATACAAGTGTCGGTGGCATTACAATCAAAATACAGTTTATTAGAGACGCTGTCGGGCACAGATACTGAAAAACTGTCACCAAGCACATAGTGTGTTCAGGCAGCAGTCCTTGAGAGCCAATGAGCATTCTAGGTCTAGCGTGATAACATCTTCGACCACATCGTCACTGACCATCAAGTGAGATAGTGGTGAAACGCTAGATCTATAAAGAATATAAAAAAATAAATAAAAAAACATATCATATCTCTATATCATCTCTATCTATATATCAATTAAACGCTTAGTGAAAAATGCAATCGGAATTTGTGCGACGGGTACCCGGGAGTAAGCACCACTCTGTTGGTAAGCGATAAAAAACTGATCGGTCACAAGATAAGATAAATATTTTAATGATATGATGTTCCGATACGGTATATGAAAACATGCCCGCTCCTACAACCCGGGCGAATCGCGTCTCGATCGGCACAGGACGTTAATTATTGATAAACAACAATAAACTTTATTTATGCTATAATATAATATAATCTATGCTCTGTTAGCCCGTCTGTGTGTCAAAATCATCAAAGCGTAACTATATTGCAGTAATAGAATAGATGCGCTGTGAGCATCGTGTTATCCATAGAACCAATTCGAAAGTAGTTACGACGCTGAAACGGGTGAAAATATAAATATATGCTTGTTAGGGTCCGGAATAATGAAAAGCATACTTTTTAATTAAGTCTAAAAGTGGGATAAGTAAACTGTGACCAGAGGCAACAGGAGAAACGTAGTCCGTGGGACCGCACGCGCACGCGCACGCGCACGCGCACGCGCACGCGCACGGAGCGCATACTTCACACGATAACATTTTTTGCGCCATTCCGTCGTAACGTGTGCATATAATAGCTTCATGTATGTATATAAACACTGTGAAGTGAACCTTCCGCGAAAAATATCATTTAAATAACCTGTTACAAACATACCTACGCTTAATGCGAATCATTTCAAATCCTTATCTAATATAGATCAGAAGAAACGTATGATTTTACCTATTTTATGTTATATAAAAATAACTTTATTATTATATATTATATAAGCTATTTAGTTCGTAACTTATTGCTGGTATTTAAGTAGTGACATAATCAATCTATTGCTGTACAAATGTTAGGACTCGTTATGAAAGATCTGCGAGACGTAGTTTGCCCTCTCTCGATGATAACTAACTCTATCTAATTGTAACTTTTTTTTTATTTTTTTAAGATTATAAGCTTGCGTTTGACCACTGTAGGTAACTAACTGAAGAGACATAAACAGTTGAAAATCAGGGTTCACAATGCTTTATTGCATCATATGTGTATAATGTAATAAAATATATGACCCTGGTAGGTCGCAATTTGGCAAATCCCCCCTTTATGGGGGAGGCATATGTCCAGCAGTGGCCGCACATGACTGAGAGAAGAAGAAGAAGAAGAAGGTCGCAATATCAATGCAAACGGACCGATTCATTTAATATATTTTCTTTAATTGTGTCATTGAAAAACTCGTTGATATTGTAGTAAGTCTTCACATATATGGTATGTCTCGCAGGTGGCTATAACATGTTACGTCTATTTCTATGGTTTTCATGTTGTCGGGTAGTATAATATATATTTTTATACACACAGCTTCTGGACCCGAGCTGTGCATTTTAAACTTAGAAAACGGCAAAACCAGCTTGTGTACAGATCTAGGCGCATACCGCCTTCTACATCTCTTTTTATTAAAAGAAGTGAGGGTGTTTCCGGACAAATTTTCAAGTTTCGAATACATAAACACACGTAGGGGTTTTCAATTCGGGGCTGTAGAAGTACGGTGGATAAGCTCTTAAATATTTGCTGATTGGCTAGATATGTGTGTGCTCCGGCGCTATCATGACGAAAAACCGTTTTTTGTTGGTCGATTCCGGCCGTATTTTCTCTATTTCTTACTTAAATCTCATCAGCTTTCGCAGTAGAGATCCAAATCAATCGTTGGATCCGGCGCGGCGCGGCGCGGGGCGGGCGGCGGTACAAACTCATAATGAACGATGCCCTTCAAATCCCACCATACATATTGCATTGGCAATTTTTGGGTGAACAGTTTTTAATGCACAGGCCAAGACTCGTTTTATGAAAACAGACATAGATTTTCTTTTTGTCAGGAAGAGGCAAGCGGTTTGACTATCTCACCTGATGTATACATAGATTAGATAGAGGCTAGATTATTTTTTTTATAAATCTAGGAGGAGTGCGTTGTAAGCAGAAACACAGGCGATGAGCCTATTTCAGCGACAGATAACCCATATTATTTTTTGTGTCTCTAGCCACATAACAAAAAATTTATGAATGTGCACTTATCTGAATAAACTGAATTTAAAACTGAATTTGAATATCAATAAAAGTTTGGGCCTTGATTGATATGTTTTTCGGAAGGTTGGTGATTGTATGCCGTCATTTGTTTGTTAACCTTTTTTTTAAATACTCAGTGTAGTTATACTGGAGTCACGCGCGCACCGGCGTGTGTGCGGACTCATCCGGCTTACCCGAGCTATCTGAGCTGAAGGACTGTAATCCGTCGCGGTCAAGGAAAATTGTTAAGCGGATTATTAGACAACATCGCAAGGGACGTTCAGCTTTTGTATGATTTCTTGGTATTTTTCATTGTTATTCATATTCGATTCATCGCAAAGTAGTATATTTGAAACAGGAGGTGCGCGAGCGTCCTCATAATAGTATATTTCATCACGAGTGCGGAGAGCCTGTCATTGCAAAGATTACCGACCGACAAATGTGTTCCCGAGCCGAGACGCAGCCGAGGGCGAAGGTTGACACTCGGAACAAGTTGCAATGACGGTTCCGCAAGTTTACTGAACGACTACTATTAATACAGTTGCGAAAAAATGAAACAATTTAATAAAATAATAAAAAACAATAAAACACAACAAAAATTGTGTTAAAACACAATAAACTCACTATTTTCTTTTCTCTCCACGCAATAAATTCGTCGTATGTAGATATGTAGCGACCTTTTGACTTTTCCGGTAAAATGTTCTCCGAAGCATTTTGTGCAATTATACTGAGTTCCGTTGGTGTTAATTCAAATAAAATATCATCGAAATTACTCATTTTGTGCAACAAACAACAAAACTCGCAAAAAACATTTTTATCATGAATCATAAAACATTCTATGAATTTTTTTAAATAAAAACTTCGTGGTTGGTTTTTTCTTTTTAACAGACAGACATTATTTTGACAGTTGGGAAAGAGAACGCACGAGTTCGGAAAAGGTAAAGAAAAAGCTCGAGTGTGTAATAGCCCACATCCCGAACGCTATACGTCCCTGCAATACGCCACTTTTTGAGCAACTGTATTAAAAAATAAATACCTAGCCGATTGAGCTCTGCTCATTTTACTTATTTTTGCTTCGATACTTTATGATATACTCTATAAAGGTGTTGTTAGCGCAAGCGCAAGAAACATTTAAACCACTGAACCACTGAACACCGCAGAACGATCAAACCGGATTGAACGCCGTTTGACTAGACATGTACTGAGGTCGCACCCCACACCCCCCAGTCCCACCGATGACCACCTCTACCCCTCTGGTTGCACCGTGCATACCAAAGCTAATTTTAGCCACCTGATATCGACATCTACATATAAATGATCATACCGGCATAAAATGTATTCACGTATATGTATAGACATTCCTCGTTTAAAGATAAGATGGTTGTCGGTGTGTAAGAGCGCCGCCTTCTCACCGAACCCGATCCCGCGAGTACCAGTCACGGCGGTACGGCGCCGCCCGCGATAACCGGCGTGTTGGTGCGAGATTTGGTCAGATAAGGGTTTAGTCTGTCTACCCGCTCCCGGGCTCCCTCGGCGCTCCCTTATACAACAACATTATATTATGTATTTATTAACGATTATCTTGGATGTGATGTAACGTTAAAAAAAAAAAAAAAAAAAAAAAAAACGTTACTTGCATAATTAATGGTACCCTCTATACTAATATTATAATGAGGACAGAAATGACAGAATTGTTTGTTCGCATTGGCATAGGCTCCGAAACTACTGAACGGATTTAAGACATTATATCACTGTTGGGAAGCTACACTATCCCCGGGTGACAAAGGCTATAATATATTTTCAAGAATATTGGGGATTCTTATCATTTTTAAATTATTTACCCGTGCGAAGCCGGGGCGGAACTCTAGTTATGAATAAAATGAAAACATATTTATTTAACTAGAAAAAGAATATGTCCATCCCTTTAACATATTAACCATGATCCTATTATATTATCAGAGATGAGTTTTGAACGTTGCGCATACACGCGAACCAGCCCAGCGCTGCATCAGGCTGGACCACCTGCTGTACCGCTGCGGCATACGAGCAAGCTACGGACGAGTTGCTATGACTGGCCGGTTGGCGCAGTTTGGTAGCACTCTGCCTTCTGAGCCGCTGATTTCGGGTTCGATTCCCGGACAGGTCAAACATTTGTGTGTATGAACATGTCTCTTTGACCTGTGTCGGGGTGTGTATATGTATAAGTATATATTTAAGTATATATATATATCAGTCATCAGGTTATCATAGTACAGGCTCTGCCTAGTTTGGGACCTGAAGACCTCGTGTGAATGTTGTCCCATATATTATTATTACTATAGGAACTAATCCACATTTCACTGTCACTGTGGACAGCGGGACTGAACACCCTCACATATAGTAAGAAAGTTCCCTTTGCGTTCGACCACCTTCACTATGGTATCGCCAGGGCAAAACCGTGTTGAGTGTGGGTGGAGAGTAGGGAGTGACCTTGGCGAGCGTGGTGCGCGGCATGGCGTGGCGGCGGCTGGGCTCGGCGGTGGCCACGCGGATGAGCGCCTCGCACAGCGCGCGCAGCGCCCCGCCCCCGCCCCCGCCCTCCAGCACCCCGCCCGGCTCCACCAGCGCCTCGCGTACCAGCGAACAGCTCCTCTCCTTCGACACGCCGCTCGTCACGTCTGCACACAACGACGCACAATCAATTTATATCAGCTACCTAACCAAATATATTTTAAATGGTTTTCTATCGGGTGCATTTCGGAGAATAGGCACTGGAATTACACAATCTGATTCCACCATCCCCTTTCTATCATCGGTCGACTCGACGTTGGGCAATTCGCCATCGCTATATGGTAGATATACCACCTATACCTACGAAGCGTTTTGCTTCCACTTTCTTAATGCGTACTGCCAAGGAATGGAACTCGTTGCCGGAGTGTGTGTTTCCCGATATGTATAATCCCGGAGTTTTCAAGTCGCGAGTAAATAGGTACCTTCTAGGTTTGCGTGCTAAATCCTAGACAACGTCATCACTTAACATCAGGTGAGACAGTTGTTAAAAGCACTTATATTATGTAAAAAAAAACCAGTACATAACTTTATCTCAATAGAGCAAAGTAACAGAGAAATTATAGTCAAAAAATTGAACATCAGCGAGAGTGAGGCAGTACTGCACGCGGCGGCGCCACGACCTGCAGTTATTAGAGGAAATCGAAAGACGAGCCAAAATTGTAGCATCGCACCGGCCGACCGGATGTACGGCAATGCGCGCCGCTGTACTGTGATGTACCAACGCTCACGCGCGAAGCGTTTTGTCTCCACTTTCAAGATGCGCTTTGTCAATGGGTAAACTAGGCATAGGTCGGTACAATATGGAGTTTTACGTTCACGAGCGACATGGTGTCTTCAAATGATTTTGTCCTAACATGTAGCGCGCGAGGCAGGCACAACACAACTTGAGTAAGTAAACACTGATGTAGTGTTTAGGAGGGAGGTTATAATACTAAGTTGTTGTTGTTTATTGATGATGATTATGCGACTAGCCTAGGCACGCCGGTCGTTGGCCTGATCATCAACATCGTGTACCGCCCGCCCGCCCCGCCCCGCGCCGCGCCGCGCGTGTGTCGGTGAAAGTTGGTTTGGTGTCTAGGTCCGCGGCGCCGGGCTTTAAGTTTTGATGTTTTGCAATCCACTGCATCACAAGCACGCAGCAAGCATTACTCCGCGTTCGCTAGACCTGTAGCTCGTATGCTATTACTAGCCGCGCTCAGCGGTTTCACGCGCGGGCACTACTGTTATCCCACCACCTCAAGTATCCCACAGGAAATATACTTTTGTAAAACTATGTTATTACAGGATATAAGCTACTTTCGTTCCAAATCTCATGCAAGTCCGTTCAGCCATTTTGAGTGTGACGGAGTAACAAACATACAAACGACAGAAAAACTTTAACCTTTATAATATTAGTGTGATTACCCCGGACCCTGGATTCGAATCCCGGCAGGGGCAAACATTTTTGAGTGTATAGGTGTTTGTCCCGGGTTTTGTATGTTTCCAAACAAAGTAGTAGGTCGCCATACAGGGAATCCTAGTGCGGGGGTATGAGTATGAGAAAAAAAAGTACCGAGATGATAGCAGGAGCTCTCCTTATTCCGAGTTACGTGTTTAGTAAGGGAAAGTTAACTTGTATTATAGATCATTGTGACGAAGGGAAAAGAGTAGAATATATATATACCATGCTGGGAATTTTGATAACGGTGTTACATTCACCGGAAGCTCAAGCTGTTGTTGGGGATCGAACCAGTTTCCGTCAGTTTGATAGGCGACACTTCCCCCGCTGAGCCATCATCGCTTCAAATTTCTTCACATATTTGTACTTCATTACAAATGTACAGTTGAAAGTGTTGAACCAAAACGAGAGAAAATAAGGCGTGTATATATTTCGGTATATGTTATTGTTCATTATAAACTCGACGTGTGAGTATGAGTATGAGTAGATATGTAATGCTGAGAAAACAACAGCTTGAGCTTCCCGTGAGGTTAACACCGTTATCAAAATTCCCAGGATGGTGGAAGGGTACCTTCGATTATCCGCCTGGCTAGCTACCACCCTCAAGTTTGAAAACCTGTCACCAAACACATAGTGTGTTCAGGCAGCAGTCCTTGAGAGTCAGGGAGCATTCTAGGTCTAGCGTGATAACATCTTCGACCACATCGTCACTGACCATCAAGTGTCAAACTTCTGAATGCCGCTAACGGGTGGTATTTTGGTTCATCATCAAGGCAACACACGGTTAACAAAACTAACAACTTTATATAAGTACTTCTAATAAATGCGTTTTTAATCAACAATCCAAAACGTGCAGTAGTAAAACATAACTATATATATATATATATATATATATATATAGGACAACATTCACACAAGGTCTTCAGGTCCCAAACTAGGCAGAGCCTGTACTATGGTAACCTGATGACTGATATATACTTATATACATACTTATATATATACTTATATACATATACACACCCAGACACAGGTCAAACAGACATGTTCATACACACAAATGTTTGACCTGTCCGGGAATCGAACCCGGGACCAGCGGCTCAGAAGGCAGAGTGCTACCAACTGCGCCAACCGACCAGTCAAACTCATTGCACACTACAACTATTTGCAATGTCGAATAAGATTAAACAAAACTAAACTAGGACTGCCAAAGTTCTATTTGTTAATATGAGTTAATAGTTAATTGATGAGAAATTAGTACTTTAGTTGCCTCTTTTAACCATTGGCTGCCTTAAATATGCATCAAAAACCGGGACCTTACGTTGTTTTCTCATTTACAACTGCACAAATATTAATAATTTAACCGACGTCCCCTCGATGCCTAATTGGAATTGGTATGTCCCATACTTCGAACAAATAGAGTAGTACATGTTCGAAGGTCCAATATATCCAGAGTCAACTGTTAAGATGGAGGCGAGTGGATTAAAAGCGTACGATACCTGCAGTACTAGCAAATAGAATATTGTCGATGTCCATTCCGAGAGGAACACTTCACTGCCCCGGGCGCGCACAAACTGTCTGATGGATCATGTACGGTGTACGGTACGCACGCAGGAGCTCCCTTGCGGCGAGTACTGGACGGTGAGTCCTGACACGTCGACCGCTCGCCGCGGCTCGGAACGACTAAACTATCCGACGATGTTTGTTTACTTTTATTTTTTATTAACATCGATCTTGTTGTTATTATGTTCTCGAGGCGGCAAAAAAGCACAACTGTTTTCGACCAGGATGTTTTACTACGATTAAAGTAGAGACGTTAGTGTTTACACGAACTAGATCAATGCCGTCGGCAACGCTGCCCCCTGCCTGATCCATAACTCTTCGGTAACTAACTGAAGGGATTGTTTTGTGGATACATCCCGTATTTTCCTATAGAACTCATGTAAACACTCGTTACACAGTTTAGTGAATGATAGACGCGCAGATTAGAATGTTCACTATAAATAGGTGTGCTAGATCAACATTACAATATTATCGATCATGCAATAACGCGATCCAAAATAAGTATATTGTGTATTTGGGCATGTAGGTACATTGTTCTAGTATCATTGAGTTCAGAGCTAATCGGTTAGAGCGGCATGATTGGACCGCCATAACCGAATGAAGCAAACCAGTCGAGATATTCGCTGAACGATCACGCTTTATTAATCAGGCAAAACACACAATAGTTATTATAAAATTGTATATCATCATCATCATATCAGCCATAGGACGTCCACTGCTGGACATAGACCTCCCCCATTGATTTCCACAAGGACCGGTCGGAAGCGGCCCGCATCCAGCCCTTGCCTGCGATCTTAATCAGTTCGTCTGTCCACATAAAATTGTGTATAACAAACTATATAAACAAAAGTTGAAGGCAGGAAATGAGTTCGATTTCCAGTGTCAATGAATTGTAAAGGAAACTTTAGACGGTAGCTAACCTTCAATTTGACAGCTCAAGAGGCCCCTCCCCGACCCCCCTAACTCCAACGCGCGCGCGCATGATCTAATCTAAGAGCTGGTTGCATTACCGCGGGCGTGGAGTACGGAACCACTGCCTGCGGTGCATTACTCGACTAGCTGTGTCAGCCGTCGGGGCGCGTCGTGTCGAGGACGCTCATTACAATTCCAACTACCGAATACTATGTGTGAGGACAATATGACATTTGAACATGTCAAATGAATGTTATTTAATCTGTGAACCAAATATCAATGTATCATTTGTCAATTAATCCAGCGCGCAATTGGCAATTGCCATTGACATGATATTATGTACCTACCGTACGTAGGTCGATTCCCGATTAATCGCTCTTACACAAACTAATATATATTCTACTAGCGGTCTGCCCCTGCTTCGCATGGGTAAACAATTTTAATATTAAAATCCGGGTTGATTTTTGAATCTATACCATCCAGGGCGAAATAACGCATAGAAAAACAACATTATTATCGGGCCAGCCGTTTAGGATGAGTTCAGTGACATATACACGTACAGTAGAATTATATATTATATTGTATAAGTAGAGTTTAGAAACGTAAATAATGTAATTATACGGTTTGTAGAGCTTCTTGCTGCCCTCGGAGTCAGCGCCGGCACGTTTTGTTTCAGAACAGCACTTTGATATGTCGGTGTTATATTGTACCTATTTATTTATTTGATTTGATTAAGTTTCACTTAACTTCATTTGTCCACATGCGTCATGTTTTCATTAAGAAAACATTTAGCAAAAGCCAAAATTAAAAAATGACCAAGGTTATTATTTAAGAATTTTCTTCTAGTAGCGCCTGGCGGTTTCTTCCGCGTGCATTACGTTTTTCCCGGTACCTCAATTATCCCAAGGAAACTATACTTTTTCTGGAATAAATATGGCCTACGTGTTATTCCAGGATATAAGCTATATCTTGATTGCAAATTTCATGCAAATCCGCTCAGCCGTTTCAGCATGAAAGTAACAAACATATAAACGACAACAAAAGTTTCGCCTTTCTAATATTAGTGTGATTGAAACAATTGGACTCACATTTTTGTATAATATTTTTATACACAGCAATGAAGTAAATCAATAAGTATAGTTTACCTGCGACGGCTAGTTGGAGGGTGAGCAGCGCCTCCAGGAGTTTGATGAGGATCCTCGCCTCGTGCGGCGCAGCGGGCGCTTGTGAGTGCGCGGGCGCGGGCACGCGGCACAGCGCGTGCAGCGCCAGCTTCAGCAGCGCGTAGCTGTCGAGCAGCGCGCGCTCGTGCCCGCCCGCCACGTACTGCCGGAACGCGGGGCTGTATAGGCACAGCCCGGCGCAAGTCTTCCAGAACGTCCACGCGTTTTTCAGCACCTCTATGTGGTCCTCCACTGACTGCTCGACGCTATTCTCCGCGTATGCGAAACTAGTTTTGGTCGAGTGAGCCGTGGCAGTTCTCTCGAGCGGATCCACAGACGGTGCGAACGCGAGCGCCGCTCCCTCTTCCGTCACGTCGACTAATTGTTCGTACTTGTCCTCGGGGAGTTTCAACTTGTATATTTTGAAGCATTTGGCGGTCGTCTCCGATAGAGATTTGAAGAGCATCCGCACGGAGGACAGCGAACTCATCTCTCTGTAGTGAGTCGTTGCCGAGTTGTCTTTCATCAGTTTAAAAATCTCCACCACGATTGCTATTTCGAGTATCGAGCAGCACTGGTTGGAAAACTCCGGAAGCGATACCAACTCCAGCACGTAACTGAGACCTCCTTTCTGGATGAACTGTTCCGCGAACGACACGGTGTTGAGAAGACTGGCGAAAATGTTCAGACACGACACGGTTAAGAAATATGCGGACTCTTCCGTGCGTATTATGTACCTGTGTTTTGCGACTATGAACGTGGGGTATATGACGCTGAAGAGTAATTCGTACTTCATTTCCATCCGACATTTCGGCGTCACTCGGAGCAAGTGGCCGACCGTCGCGTGAAGCACGTTGTTGCGGTTGTCCAATTGCAGAAGCGAGTTGTAATGTATCAGAAACGACCACACGCTCTTTCTTTCCACGGGGCCGACTGGGTGCTGGCAAAACTTCCTGTTTAGATCTTTCTTCTCGTCGCAAGGCTCGCATATGGAACACGGCAACTGGTCCGTCACTTTCGGTAACAAGACGCTAGCTCCGAGCTCGCCGTACACAGTTTGCTCCAACACTTGAAGGCATAACGAAGCCGCCGTATTGTGTGTCAGCATGAGCCTCACGATGCTCTCCATGAGTACCCCTGGAGCGAAACAGCAACACGCTCCACAGTTTAGCATGATCCTGAGAATTTTGTTTCTGAGTACACTCTGAGCGGAGAGTTTCTCGTCGCTCAAAAGTGACGTCAGCGTTCCGTATAGAACTGAGATGCAACATCCGGAAGACATCGGAAGGCT
Source organism: Apeira syringaria (assembly GCA_934044485.1). NCBI lineage: Eukaryota > Metazoa > Arthropoda > Insecta > Lepidoptera > Geometridae > Apeira > Apeira syringaria. Next base: position 10,942,827 of record OW203675.1, on the reverse strand, counting down.
GTTGCTGGCTTCGCCGAGAATATCGTGATGATGATGCATTCCGGCCATCACTCTCTGTCTACAACTTTTGTGTCTCGACTTTGGACACGCCGCAGAGTGTATCACTTCACTTCTAACTCTTTTCATTCCGTTTATCAACTTCGCTATGCTCTCTATCAACTTCTTTATTAAGACGACAACTTCTTCTTCGTCTATAAGCGGTAGCCTGATCATTAGCTCTATGCATTCCTTCAAAAGGCCGCCTTTAAGGCACTCTCCGAATAACTTAAACTGGTCCGTGAACTCTCTCAGTTTGTCCACGGACCGACACTGCATCAACAAGCAATGGAAAAAGGCAGTGATCGAATACGCAATTCCGAACACAAACTTGAGCATGTTTTCAGACTCAGTGTTATCTGTTTCTTTGGCACGGTTACTGTCTTTCTTGTTACTTTTGGTAATCGCATCTTCTAACACTCTAAGCAGCATCGGGAGTATGCCATTGTTGATTAATTTGGCACAAAGATCGGAATGTATGAGAACCTTATCAAGCGACACTATTAACAGCTCTGTCAGGGCCACCTTAACTGTGGACACTTCACGAAAGTGACTCTGCGACGGCAACGAACTGAACTGCAATGTGCACAAATTACGTAAAGAGAAGTTGATGCACTGCATCGATATCTGCGACCCTTCGGAACCGGATAGACTGCTTTCCGCTTTGCACAGTTCCTGCAATAGGTCCGCGATGATTAGCGTGAACTCGAAAGCCGTGATTTCAGAATTGATTATTTCTTTATGTTTCTCGGTCATGTAGTCGTCGGCTTTCGGCTTCTGTTTGCGGGGAGAGTAGTACGACCCGGTGAACGAATCTGGGTATTCGTTGGACGATCGGATAGATGAGTTGAAATATTCGAAATTGTCGCTGGGACACACTTTAATGGCCAGAGATCGGTTGAGGACCTGGAGGTCATCGTTGGAGTCTGCAGACTCTGATGACTGGTCGGAATGTTGGACCAGTTTTCGTTTGCTTTTCCCGTCTGGCGAGTCATACTGGCTCGTCCGGCGCGACCTGATTGTAATAAGGAAATATATAAACGACATCAGAAAAATATTTACTTACTAGTAGCGTCTCGCGGTTTCACCCGCGTGGATTATGGTTTTCCTGCTACATCAATTATCCCATGGGAATCATACATTTTACCGGGATAAAAAGTAGCCTATGTGCTATTCCCACTATGTGTCCAGACTATAATCTATCTCTGTGCCAAATTTCATACAGATCCATTCAGCCGTTCTGGTGTGATTGAGTAACAAACATCCATCTATCCATCCAAACTTTCACATTTATAATATTAGTGAGATAGTGAGATTAGTGAGATACTTACTTAATTGATTTGTGTCGAGAAATAATTCAGAATCCGAAGACTTAATTGCTTGGGGGTTTTTTGTTAGGTGTGCTCTATACTGTGTAGGTAACTGTGCTCTATACTGAGCAGGGTCCGAGTGTACTTGACAAAAATTGTAAACAAGATATAAGAATAACAACGCAAACGGTTTATGGAGAAGACCTTGAAATTGCTTTAACAAACGTGTAATAAATACAACATACTTATTACAGGCCCAGAATTTCTGTCCTTATATTGGATGTGATTCCCCTTCCAATCTTAATGATTTAAATAACCCTAGCTTATGTGTACAGAGACAGTACAGGAATAGCATATACTGGTATGAATTACACTGATTATGTTTTAGCTCTTACCTTCCGATGGTTGAGCCTCTTTCAGAAAGCACAGAAGAGTTGATTCTCGAGCCTTGTAAGGGTTTTTGATTTGCCCATATTCTGGAACAAAATCTCACTTTTATTGTCGCGTCCGTCACGTTTATTGTAGAGAAGTATACTTTTACTCGTATTATATAAGCGTATAACCTTTATAAAAAATAACATTAGAATAGAACACAATAACTTATTTGTAAGATATGGTACTCGTTTGCATACAATTACAAAATGCAGCAGGATGGTAGTTTATGATTATATAGGAATTATGTAAATAGTTCCGCGCAAATGATCAATGAAACTGGAGCTGCGCTGCGGTGTGCGGCCCGTTAACCTTGTGGTCAGCAATGCAAAAAGAAGGTGCTCACATAGGTGACCCATTAGCATTCTGTGTAATGTAATATGTGGATCTTTAATGTGAATCAACATAATAAACGAGTTGCTTATCTTAATTTGATATATACACAGACGGTGAATGTTTGGACACGTCTGCTGTTTTGCCTGTAGGTAGAAAAAAACATGCAAGAATTCGAGAAAACGTTTCAAGAATAACATATATTGTTCTGCGCTCGGTCTGGCACGAGCTAAGATTTTTGTACAAAAGCCCGTCTTTCCCCAGATAGCAGTGAAAAAAACGACTAAGTACCATATTTCATTATAATCGGTTAATCAAAAAAAAAACGGGTTGCACTCCGGGAGTGCCGGCAGAAGTGAAAACTTGAACATTAACGTTGTGCATTTTGGAATGATTAGGGAATAATTTCGCACGAATTACTTTATTTATCAGTATAAATGTACTATCATTTATGTGGTAAAATACAATATTCATTCATTGCGCTATCGTACACAAACATGACAGTTATAAATAACATTATGTCTACTCTCTCTCCGTCTTCGTCGACGAGGTGAATGACGTCACGTGTCTTACAAATTTTCGATCAGTGTCACTTGTCCTGACGCGAGTTTAACAATTTTTTCTCCATATAAAAGTGCGCAACGCCGTTAAAGAAAAAAACAATCGGTTGCATTCCGGGAGTGCCGGCAGAAGTGAAAAATTGAACTTGTTTTCTCTTCAAAAACCTGCATGTTAGTGTCTGTCTATTGTACTAGTTATTCAAATGATTGAAGTGAAAACTTTAGGGGCGCTGTGCTCTTTTATGGGGGAAAACTGTTAAACTCACGTCAGATAGTCTCGGTTCTATTGCGGTCCGCCGCAATCGTCCAACGACATCCTCCGACATTTTATTTTTTTATTTCTGTCTGAATAATCATCGCGACCGCGGCCGCAGTGCCAAAACAACCGGAGCGTTTACAAGCGGGCCGCAAGTTAGTGCGTTGATATCGGCTGATGGCCGCATCCGGCTTCGAGGCGCGGCCAGGCGCAGTCGCGACTGCGCCGGAAGGATTAGGAACTTATAGTTGGATACAGTATCTGTCTAACTATAAATGAAATGGGTACTGTGCGTGCATATAGCGGATAAACAGACAGACATCCGCCGAACGCGACTTTCTTTAATTAAACTAATAAATATAATTATTTTTAGCCAAATTCTACGTGTTCAATGTTGCGGTCATCAGCAGACATATTCCTCTACCAGGCACACCACATATTATCTAGTTATTATTTGAAACAAGTAATAGATATATTCATATTTACCCACTTATCGTATATCGTGTAGTATTTGCGATTGGTTTATCTATTACTATATCAACACTAGATTCGTGTAGTTTACAGGCTACAGATAAAATATCTCCAAAACATGTACTTATGTAGGTAGATAAGTGCAACTGTTGGATCGTGTGGCGCGCCTGCGCTGCGCCTGCGCCGGCGTTGTCGGCGCGCTGCACGGTTGTTATGGACAATGATAGTGTTTATCGCAGCAGCGTGTAACACTATCGCTTTTGGCAATGTTGACTTTTGCTCATATATTATTTTTTAAAATAATTACACTTGTGACTCTAATTACCACATATAAAAATATTATTTATTTATTTTATAAAGTAAACACAGTTAACAATACAACTCTAAAGTATACAAAGATCCAATAGATTTGTTAAGATAGTAACAGAAACGGTACAATTTATCGTGAGTTAATATAAGATTTAAACATCCAACACAATATCGTTATATTACCACTTGAGTCGAGCACACGAAATGTTTCAGTACTTGGCAGCGTTCTGGGACGACCCAGGGTTACACGGCTAGGTCAAACATATGACAGCGGTGGTCGAGGCTCGCCACATCTTACCAAAGTATCGTGACCACATTGTCCGCGCGCCTATCCTTCGACTTTAGTTTCTACTGTTCGATAATATTGACTGGCCGGTTGGCGCAGTTGGTAGCACTCTGCCTTCTGAGCCGCTGGTCCCGGGTTCGATTCCCGGACAGGTCAAACATTTGTGTGTATGAACATGTCTGTTTGACCTGTGTCTGGGTGTGTATATGTATATAAGTATATATATCAGTATGTATTTAAGTATATATATCAGTCATCAGGTTACCATAGTACCGGCTCTGCCTAGTTTAGGACCTGAAGATCTTGTGTGAATGTTGTAAAAAAAAAAAAAAAAAAATTAACTTTAATATTTAACATTGTTATTTGACTGGATTTAAAAAAAAAAAAAACATCATTTCGTTGCCTATCCAACAGTGTCGGTTGCCTCATGTTCATAGTCGTTAAGAATTTAAAAGTTCAGGTTGAAGCGAGAGTAGGGGGAGTGAGAGAAGCGTGCGCGCGCTACTGCGGAGCTGAGCTCGGCGACGCATGTGCAATTTATCCATGTACATGTTTAGTAACATTTAATCACAGGTGAGGGGTATATTATTATATTTTTAATCGATATCTTAGACGATATGTTTACATTAACGCTATGTCATGTCGTACATGTCGTTTTAGTTCTACGCCAGCTCGGTGTACGCGATATAATAATATATAATAATATAAATATCGTATCTGCTTGACCTTGAACCGCTACTGGATCGCACTCAGACTTATATATTAATTAGGTAATGTCACAAACCTTAAGTTATTTAAATTATGGGAAAAGCGCGGCAGTTTAAGTTCTTGCTGGCTTTTACTTGCCAAGCTCAGCTACTATGGGTTTGACCCCCATGTAGTTCAATGGTTCAGTACATATTTGACCCAACGCACTCAATTTGTAGAAATAAAACAAGATAATGGAGAGGTTCTTCGTTCTGAATTGCGTAATGTAACTAGAGGTGTTCCACAAGGCTTTTTTATTCCGTTGTAAAGTAAAGTTTGAGATGACGGGAAAACTGCCCTCCACTGTTGTGAAACAACCGCGCCGCGCCGGTCGTGGCTAGTATAATAATAAAATCAGACTTGAAACCTTTCATGTTTTGTGTTAGATCGTTAACTATACAGAGCTCCTTACTTAATCTCTATATGTAAACCGATCGGTGGTACTGTAGTACCAGTCTACTTAAGTAAGTTCACTTCAGCAATTAGTGCAGTAATTATGAATTGACGAGAAACTAATTGACACTTAAACTGTTGACCGTCAGTGACCCCTGCCAAAGAAATCCAAAAGAAAATTGCCAGTAAAAAAACGTTTGCAATGTGGAATCCTAATTCGGCTGGACTAATACTGTCTCAGATAGTAGCTGTCTCGGATCGTCTACAATCATCTACTACTGATTGTCGATGATCTGAATCGATGGTTTCTCTTACTTCATTATTTTACTTCTTCGTGGGAGTAGAACAATCAGACATACAATTTTGTCAACAAATTCTAATATTGAATGAACTGAGTTACCGAATGGTCCAATCGATTAGATAATAAATAGTAATAGAGCGGCGAGCTGTTAGGTATTTGTCATTGTGATTTATTGCATTACTCGCTTATCTTTTGCACCACAATTGTAGGTACCCTGTGCGTTGCAGAGGTAGATTGCACTTTCTGGAAAGCGAGCAAAGTTTGCAGTCGTGTGAAGCAAGAACAAAATATAACCCTTTTGAAGTGATGAGGTTAAAATGCCCATACTTATCTATGTGCCTGCAGCCTGCGACAAACGCACGTACAGAAGTGAATAAATGTTGCGATAACATACATTTGTATACACGAAGTCTGCAACTGTAAGTACTTAGTCTACTGACCTGTGAGAGAAGAGCTGCTGGATGGGCGGCCGTGCCGGGGGTGTGGGAGAGCGGGCGGCGGGGGCGGCGGGGGCGGTGGTGGTGGTCGCACCGCTCAGCTCGCCGAACACCCATATCAGCACGGAGCTGAGTTGGCGGCAGCATGACAGTCCCTGGGTGCAATAGCTCACTGTTATTCATCTACGAACTCTGAAGGCCAATAAACCTGTGCGTCGAGTGGGCCGTTTAGACGGGTCAGCTCAGTACCTAGTATGGGCAAGGCTGAAACTATAGCACATACAAAGATCTGTTCTTAGGATGCGCGTCATCGATTATAGTGACAAGAAAAGCTGCATTCATAGATTTAAAAAAAACTTGTACCTACTCAGATCAAGACTTAAACCCGGTTGTAATTTTTAGACCTTCGCGATTCGAACACATTGTTATTAAATCAAACGGGGCTTGATCGCGAGAAAAACATTTAGTAATTTCGTAGTAATAAACGTCGAGGTAAATACCTCGACGTTTCGTAAACTAATAAATAGGTAAATAAATTACTAAATGTTTTTCTTGCGATCAAGCCCCGTTTGATTTAATTAAACCCGGTTGTATCGAAGAACGTGATAACGTTTTATAAATTGATGAATGCCAAAATGAAAAATAGTAACGGTAACATTCCGCATAACGTTCCACCTAAGTTTTATCTAGATCTAGATAATATAATCAAAGTCAATGGTCAATGGTCAATGGTCAATGGTCAATGGTCAATGTCAATGTCAATGTCAATGTCAAACTCAAAGTCAATGACAATGACAATGACAATGACAATGACAATGACAATGACAATGACAAAGTCATACATGATTATGTCGTTATCACGTAAATCTATCGTCCGTAAACCGACTTTACAGACAACCAATTTTTTTCGTTATTTGTAATTCGATGTGGATCGTGTAGGTGCCTAGGTCATAAGCAGGCAAGCAGCAAATATTACTATGAAACCTGAAACTAATTACTACTATACTATCTATAATGATATAATGTGTCGTATTGCGTTTCCTTGGTTCAGTTGTAAGTTAGGTACATGCGGTTCTCTCGATATTATTGCAACGCAGGAACACTTTCGTGAAATCTATCTAATATATTAGGAAAAATATAGATAAGCATTGTCTATTGCGCCTAATATTTCCAATCGGCCCGTTCGATAAGAGCCGATTTCACCCGTAATCCTTGAACCGGCGCGGCGCGGCGGTCGCGCGCGGCCCGCCCGCGTTCGCCGCCACACGCGCGCGCGGGTCATCCACCTCTGCTCTAACTACAGTACCACCGATCGGTTTACATATAGAGATTAAGTAAGGAGCTCTGTATAGTTAACGATCTAACACAAAACATGAAAGGTTTCAAGTTTGATTTTATTATTATACTAGCCACACGAAGCCACGGAAACTGTACTTTTCCAACGGAATAAAAAGTGGTTTATACCATTCTAGACTATAATCAATCTCTGTACAACATTTCCTCCAGAGCCGTTCAGCCGTTCTAGAGTGATGGATCAACTTCCTTACATCCGTCCATCTACCCTTTCCTATTTATACCTATGCATAGTTTATACTGGATGGTTCCCGCCGCGTACAATTGAGCATTCTAGGTCTAGCGTGATAACATCTTCGACCGCATCTTCACGGACCATCAAGTGAGATAGTGGTCAAACGCTACATCTATGCAACATAAAAAAAAATGGAAAAAAAATTACGCTAAAACGATTAAGCTCAAAGCTTTATAGTTTTTTTCTTACTTCATGTACCTACTACGTCAATCAGCTGTGCTAAGAGCCTACGACAAGCTTAAGTACATCATATTTTCAAAGTTAACGTTAATAGCTCTTAACTGTGTAAACCAATGATATTATATGTCTATATGAGGTAGATATCGCACAAGCGCGCGGAAACTGAGGCGGCAAAATTAAGTCAATAGTAGTAATTTTCATTATGACGCGTATTTGAAGCGCAAGTCTAAACATATAGCTATCCTTTTCTATATTATTTGTACCGTATTATCTGTCGCAGTAAGCATGTTTATGTCGTAAAGGTACAAAATCTGAGCACCGCGCAGTATGAATATACGCCATCTTTAGTAAAACATCATTGGTGTAAACATGTTTTTTTAACTTATTGTAATGTCCTTACGACTTCCGTTAAAATGTTGCGCCATTTAACCCTTTCATAGTTATTCATCTCGTGGTTATATATTAATATATGTACGCTTATGATTCACCTGCTCTGAGCTCGTATCGTGAACGGTAAACACCAATCTATCATTTGCTTATTGATAGACATTTAACGTTTTAATTGAATCCTATATTAATAATTCATTGGTGCTAACGCTCGGCTATCGTTTTTTTTTGTTTTTATAAAGCAAATAGCGAAAAGTATATAAATACACTGACCATTGTCCAGCCCAGTTTAGCTCATTACCATTCGTATAATTTCGAAAGTCCAAATAGCCGAATGTCGAGCTAGAATAAGGCGGTAAGTGGGTACCACACGATGAGTATCCACATTTTTAGTCTGCCAACACGGACTGACTTTCGAATACATTCTATATCTATTCTATTCTAGTTTATATCATATCTATTTTATTTTTATATGCCGTATAGATCTAGCGTTTCACCACTATCTCTTTATAAAGTATTTAAAAATAAATGTGATGTTTTTAGGACTTACTTAAAATTGTAAGTACAAACCTTCAATCAAATATATAGCGTTGGTACAACCCTACAAAAAGTACATCCGTGTGTTACAGAGCCAGTGCCAGCTTCTCGTATATTACAACGATAGATGGCGACAAGGTGAGGCTCGGTAATCTCGGTATTACACTTGATAAAAAAATCTTCAAACATACATCAAATACCAATTGCTATAGCATTGCTTATAGAAGAAGAAAAAAGACACACGTGAAAAAGATACATTCTCCGCCGAGTATTATGTTGGCTCTTGATAGCCAATATCTCAAGAAGAGATTAGACACACACAATATAAGGAGTTCTTGTGAAGCAGTAGCTACCGAGTGATTCGACGATAAAACAATGCTTGTTAAAGGCCCTTGAGAGTCAGCAGACAGCGTAGTTTAGGTCTAGCGGGTTCCCACCTTCGATGTCATCGTCACTTACCATCGCGTGAGATAGTGGTCAAACGCTAAACATAATAAGAACCACATTCGACAAAACGGTAAAGCGAGAATCGATAAGTGGCTGATTTATCGACGTGGTCGATGATAATGGGTCAACAGATAACGGCGTTTCCGCCGGCTCGGCCGGGGCGGGGCGCGCGGGACGGCGACGCCCGCCCCGGGCCCGGAGATAAACTCCATTCGTTCGTTGTAAACTGCACGCCGCCGTTGCATAAGTACCTACTCGTACAAAATATGCGATGTTTACTTATCTCGTGAATTCTCGTAACCGCTTTTTCTTGGAGTCGCTAAGCACATGTTAAATATGGAATCCGAACTGAACATGACAATAACGTTGACACCACAACTATATTAGCGATGTTACGACGATTCGGTCTATGTAAGCAGCATTCCGAGGGGCGTGCAGCGATTCAATTCGGTACAATTAATGTAAACGCGCTTTAATATTCAATCTTTTCAATTTTGTTGTTTGCCACTCAAACAGACGGGCAGCAGTTTTTGTATGTCAGTCGATATTCTAGAGAGAGATAGTGATCAACCGATTGAACCAACAAAAATAATACAAGATACATTGATTGATATGAATCATGGAGACTCGAGCTTCTCATTTCTACGAAGTATGATTACTTGGCCATACTTGGCGACCATGGCCGTGGTGGTACCGGCTTAGAATTGTACCTCCCCATATCTCCCCGTGAGTGCCGTAAGAGGCGGCTAAGGGATAAACAACCAGAAGGTGGGCAGCAGCATCTTCTGTGTACAACGAAATCAAACTGCGCTCGCCAACCCGCCTGCCAAGCGTGGCGAGTTTTGGCAAAACCCCCATGGGGGAGGCCTGTGTCCAGCAGTGTGCGTCTTATGGCTGACATGATGATGATGATAAGGATGAACCACGACCACCCCTGCGATGACCGACCAAGTCTTTACAGCCGGCCGTGGCGGTGGAACTCCTTATTAGACGTATCCTGGACAGACCATACAAATATTTTTCTTTCGTTGTTCTTAAGAATGATTGATTAGACTAAAGATGTTCACTCGTACAGACCTGGCAACTCAGCTATTAGCTCTAGGAAACTTTTACCAGTTACTTTTAGGCGTAACTATTTGGCTTTCTTACAATATGTTCTCAAAAGTCAAGAATATAAAACCCCTAGCACCTTACACGGCACACCTTTTTTATCAAAAAAATGGTACGGACTTCAACACTCAAAAGTGATAAATAACATGTTGAAGTCCACCGTTTTCAGTGACCTTTGCTACTCCCGGGATCGATTGTTAACTGTCATTCACCGTCAATAATAAAGTCATAAAGATAAGCGTAATACTTTTCAGTTATTGGAGTGTAGCTCAATAACCGCTTGGCTGGTTTTGATGAAATCTTATTGGGGCCACTTCGGAAGTAGACTTTATCAAATAACAAAGAATTTGGAGAATCGGTCCACAAATAGGGGAGAAATCAGTGAACGTACATATTGTCGAACATAGAACCTCCTCCTTTTTGAAGTCGGTTAAAAATACAACACCATTGTGCATTTCATCTTTATATATATAATTCTACTGTACGTGTGTACGTCACTGAACTCCTCCTAAACGGCTGGACCGATTTGAATGTATTGTTTTGAATTGTATGCGTTTGGGTGGGCTCTGGATTTCTTAGATTCACAAATCAGCCCGGCAGATGGCGCTGCAGTCGGTATGCAGGACAACGTCTGTCGGGTCCGCCAGTATGTTCTAAGATGAGACATGAAGAATTAACATTTTAACCTGTTCTTATGTAAATGTGAAGAGTCCCGAGCACCCGGACCTCTTACCAATTGAATGTCAGAATATTATCTTTACCCACATGTTTATTAAGGTATAAGCATATTAATATGAAGATAGGAGAGGGCGCGGTTTGATCTAATCTGACGACCCGAGACTACTCACCTCGACTCCCAGCGCCCTGAGTAGAACCAGGCAGCGCCACGGAACGCCTCCCAGGAGGTACTTCTTGAGGATTTCTTCCGAAGACTGTGCATTGGCGCGAGCGAATAGACTTCCCGATTGGATTTTCGGTTCGTCTTGCTTTTGGTCTGAACCTGGCAAAAGTATAATAGTATCAATTTTCAGAATTCTTAAAACTTCTGTCGAAAATTCGGCCAACTAGGCAGCATTACATATAAATTTCATTGCGTACAAATCTTAGAGGTAAGTAATATAGTTACAGTACAATTTAAATAGTTATACATAGGTATATCTTCTCACCCGCTGGAGAGTGTTGAGGTGTTTTCTCATCGGAAGTCAACAGCGAGTGTGTGCGGGGCGACGACGCGCGTGCGGGCGCAGGCGGGGGTGGCGGGGGTGCGAGGGGCGCGGCGGGCGGGGGCGGGGTGTAGTGCGTGTCGATGGAGGAGGTGACGCGGTGGATGCCGCACAGCAGCTCGCACCCCACCAGCGTCACCACGCCGCTCACTGGGCTGCACCAACACCGTCCACTCTTACATATACTTAGTACCTACCTACAGTATACTTATACTATACACCCGTTAGTTCAAAACGAAACTGCAGATATTTCGAAGATGACATCTCAGTGCTAGATGACCGAGAGAGATTCGCCCGATAGACACCGCGGCATGTACATTCCCATGTAACATTTTATGATGAGTGACAGTCAGGCCGGTAACAGTGGCCCTAGTCACGACCATGACAGGGAGCACCGCCGCACTCAGCAGTGCAGATGCACCAACGTGTTGTAATCGAGCGACGCGCCGTATACTCAAGATGGAGTTCTCCGCCTAGAAGTCACAATAGCGTCGGCGACTTCACCTGCTACAGCGCCCTCGAGCGAATGATGCCTCGGTACAGACTATAACATCTAACATAGTCTGCTATAGGTGCAGAATAAATCCGTGCCAAATCAATAACTATCATGTGAAAGCTAAGAAATATACTGAAAATTACACAAAGCTTAATGAAAACACGAATATATTACTACTCACATATTTTGTACGAATAGATTTTTGTTTTAATTATACTCTGTGGCTTTTTGGAGCGGTTTACGCTGAGGCTTACTCCATTATTTATTTGTAATGTACGAGACAGCCGTTTCTATCATAATTCAAAATCCAATAAACGTATATCAAACTGATAGAGTATCCTCGTAGGCTCACCTTACTTACATTTTATTTTTTATTTTATTTATCAACATTGATACAAGGTCTTTAGGTCCCAAACTAGGCAGAGTCTGTACTATGGCAACCTGATGACTGATATATATACTTATATATATATATATATATATATATATATATATATATATATATATATATATATATATATATATATATATATATATATATATATATATATATACACCCAGACACAGGTCAAACAGACATGTTCATTCGCATAAATGTTTAACCTGTCCGGGAATCGAACCCGGGACCAGCGGCTCAGAAGGCAGAGTGCTACCAACTGCGCCAACCGGCCAGTTAGACCAGTTGCATTACATACGGTTATGTTTTTAAATGTCGCAGCCGCAAAATAAGTTATAAAATAAAAAAAAATAAAGTTATAAAAAACATTTAAGTCATAATAGCAAAAAGTTAAATGATGTTTACCAAAAGTTGATCAAGTCCTTTGCGTTGGCTCCGTCGTTGATGCGTGTCAGGAACTCGGCCAGAAACAAATCCAGCCAAGTCGATTTCTGTGTGAAAAGTACACAATAATTATACATTTTAAACGATTGAAGGTGTATTTTATTGACAAGTAGCGTTCCCGCGTAGGGCCAGTGTGTTGATTCATAGTTCTTTTTTTATTTAAAAGCTGGTGGTTCCTGTGTAGTCATCTTCCCCAATATTCTTCTAGAGTAGGGATTATGCATATTCTAGTAGTAGTCTTATGCACCTACCTATGTGTTATTACATATTTTCAAAAAATATGTCTATATATAAGATAATTTGTGTCTATCTACAGAATTGAAATAGTTCTTATAGAAATATGGATAATGTGTGCCATCCCATATAAGATCTGAGGTTATATAATTACGTAAACTCCATAAGGTCATTTTGGCAATTTACAACTTAGATTTCATTGTTATTGATATAATTATATATAACTATACTCTGTGTAATTATTTTCACATAAATTAGTCGCTGATCGGAACTCTATTTAAATATGATATAAGCATAAACAACATATAAGTACATATATATTATAAACTATACATAGGCGCACGCATTTAAACGACCTTGTGTCTTGTACGAGTACAACACGCAGTACAAGAGCATGGACGTCAATGTTTCAAGCATATTTATGTATTAGTTTAAAATTTATTATTAGACTTATAAGATGTCATATCAATATTCAAAATAAATACAAATAAATATAAGATACTTATTAATAAATCTATCCGCGAACATTTTTTTAAATCTTACTATTATATATGCGAAAGTTTGTGAGTATGGATGTATGTTTGTTACTATTTCACGCCTAAACGGCTGAATGGATTTTGATAAAATTTGGTATGGAGATAGCTTATATCCTGGATTAACGCATAGGCTTAAATTTTCATCATCACCATCATCTCACTTTTCATCACCACGCGGGTAAAACGGAATTGGAAGAAATTTGGTATGTAGATACTTCAGGTCCCGGAATAACACACAGGCTAGTTTTAATTATCATCATCAATCATCACCACGCGGGTAAAACCGCAAGGCACAGCTAGTATTTAAAATATACACCATCGCGAACACAGTGAGACGCCATATGAAGTGCCATGAACACGTAGTGAAGACAAAACGTGTGCCTGCATTATTATTTAATATATGCACCAGGCGGCTCCATTCAAATTATAGCGCAGACAGAATACCTAGATTGTGCCCGATAAGATAAGATCGAGACATCAGCTAACACGTTGAGTATACACAGTTAAATTGGTCACGAGCAGGATGTCCTCAACTAGACCCGATCGAACGTCTCAACTGGCCATCATTCAATTCGTACGTAGCCTGAGAATGGAGACTTATCAATGACCTTGGCAAAATACAATTCAAGAAATATTTAGTGTAAGTTTGCTTTCTGTCTCCCTTAATACCAGGCGAGGATGTGGATCAAGAAGTAGGTAACCCACCAACACACTCGTGATTGGAACTCTAAGATGATGCATATCGACAGGATAGACTCGAGCAGGGTTCAACTCCTACCCGATGTTATGTGTGAGTAGCAATCCCAATACATACATGTTATAAATGTTCTGCATTGCGATACGTAGCGATGGCGCGATGGTGTATGGTCTACCGATGACCGAGTAGGGATGGATGGTGCAACGCAAAATGTACATCCCATAGGAAGCCTCGAGACCGAGGGGAAGTGTGCGGGCCGGGCGGCACCGCGGCGCGCGGCGGTTTCATGCCTTGAATGAGTTGTTTACGACTTGCGTTGTTATGGCGGTTGTCCCGCGCGGTTGGTGGTTGAACCCCTTGACCACCGTAACGTTTCCTATTTTTGTTGAGTCACGCGTGTGAATCTCGGACCTAAACAAGAACCATCACTTGCGCAGAATCTAACTAACTAACTCATCAATACTATCTATTACATGATTAATTTCACTCAACAGAATCTAGAACTCTTATCGAAGTGTACCTACTGCAATAGCGAGAAAGCAAACCAGTCGAGCGGAACTACTGTAACCACAACAACCAAAAGGTTAATTTGTTATGTAAGTGAACAATTGAATGTGTCACCCTGCGGACAAAACATTTAGGCACCCCTACAAGTCTCCGTAATCAATTGTACTCGGTATTGGACAGTTTAAAACGGCCTCACCTCATAAGTGCCAGTCTCCGCTTTGAAGAAATGGTCCCAGTACAGTTTTAGCTTGTCCACGTCCTCTTCTGTAGCCATTTCCTCCTAGCACTGACCTAGTATAATGCAATTGATTTGATTAGTTATATTGAGTGCACCCGCTTCCATTGATGATATATTGGTACTAGTTGTCCTGTTTTGTGCTTGTCTGTATAGTACAGTAAGACAAACGTTTTATCACTACTTTAGCACACAACATAATAACAATTATATTTATGTAGTTAACAAATGGGTAACATTCTCACATATACAATGGTTGCACCGTTTCAACATGGGTATCTTCAAGTCACGAGTGAATAGGTATCTTCTAGGCAGGCGTGCTCCATCATAGACCGCATCATCACTTAACATCAGGTGAGATAGTGGTCAAACGCCTGTGTCAAAAAAAGTGGTAAATAAATAAAAAAAAACATACATTCTTAACAAACAAACAACGAACACATTAACGCTTGCACCCCCTCACTAGGACGCCGAGTCTCGCGGGAGGAGGCACATTCACGCTTGCACCCGGGGTCATAATTCTACTTCAGATTCTTTTTTGACTCTTTCTTTTTTGGAAGGACTTTCTGAGGAAATTAGCATGACTTTAATGGTCATGCTAATTTTAAAAACATATCGTACAGCGATACGTTTCCCAACTGGTGAACACCATGGTACCACAATAAATGTCAAATTATTAAAATGCCTTTTTGTAAATACATTTGCGAATTTATTTGGCGATTTGCATGCATATTGTTTCATACTTTAGGCAAAAATAAATTGGTTCCAGGAGAGCTTTTCATTTGGAGCGGAAAAAGGTTGAAATATTATATAGTGAGCAAGGTATTTTAACATGGATGGATAACACATGATTGCAGACACTATCACAATAAAGTGACTCTAGGCATATTTAATGAGCCTTTTCTTGTAAAAATATTTATTACTTCATTTATACATGTTTTTATATATCTCAATATATTATGTATACTAGCGGTCCACCCGGCTTCGCATGAGTAAAAAAATTAAAAATTAACAATGGAAGGATCCCTATTTAAAAAAAAATATGGTATTTTCTATGCCGTCTGAACATAGTTTTGCTTTCCAACAGTGAAGAAATTTTTGACGTGATAACGTTTTATAAATTGATGAATACCAGCAACACTCATGAAAAATAGTAACATTCCGCGTAACGTTCCACCTGAGTTTGTATTACATAAAATAATCAAAGTCAAAGTCAAAGTCAAAGTCGAAGTCAAAGTCGAAGTCGATGTCGAAGTCGAAGTCGAAGTCAAAGTCATAAATGATTATGACGTTATCACGTAAATCTATCGTCCGTAAACCGACTTTACAGACAACCAATTTTTTTTCAAATAAATAAATAAATAGATTAGTAGTTTCGGAGCCTACTCAATGCAAACAATCAAATCTTTCAAATCTTTCCTCTTTATAATATTATGTATATCACTCTTTCAATGACCAATCTCTTTCAATAAATCTGACCTAAGTCTAAACAATCTAAATGTTACAAGAAGATTATTAATGGTAACAATTACAAAAACCGACATGTCAAAAATATATTTAGTGTGTCCAAACTGGCATTTCAAAAATAATATGATGAAATGAAATTAGTGGGGACAGCTAGTATTTTACAAATTGATAAGAAATAAATAATGTATGTGTAAAAATATTGTATAAGTAATAATACTGATGACAGCAACATAGCATATGTCATCACCTCTCCAATTACAACACTATACAATGGCCTAGATGTAATCAAGTTCACCACACTAGGTATTCAAAATTGCAAGCAACTGATTGGCTCTCTATTGATAAAACAAATTAACAAATATTATATAAAACATACAATTGAATTAATTGTAAAATAGCTAAAGAAGAAATTCACTCTGATATAAAATTTACAAAGAACAGTGAGACCCTTAAAACACTGCATAACGACAAAAATATACAATTACCTTGTGCCAGAACTGAATATGGGTTGAAAAATATTATGTTCGATGGAGCTATGCTGTACAACAACCTACCAAATAACATGAAGGATATTAAATATATGGCTATTTTTATAAATAAAGTTAAATCCTGTCATAGAAAATATCTTCTGATACTATCAAATACTTCAGTATTCTTTTCAACAACATATATTTTAAGCCTTATAATTGAATAAAAAGAGTATATGAATTTATATACTTTTAAAATTGATAATTATCACCTTAAGACATCTATGAAAAAAATAAAGAACTGCATGCTCACTGTTAAATCTTAAAATAGTTCTATAGATGTAAGCACAAGTGACATTTTGTAATTTCTTAAGACAATAAAGTTCTTTAAACCGAATATTATACACAAGATGAACTGAAATCCAGTAAACGTCCACCTCTAGTGGTCACATAAGTAACTAGTGGTAAGGGAGTGAAACCTTATCTGGTGGTTATTATTTACTGGATAACAAGAGAACAGATAACACTGTACCTAAGTAACAATGTTATCTGCTCATGTGTGGAACTGAGAGTCTATGTGTTCACACCTACATGTGGGTGGTACATTTGAAGATATAAGTATGAGCTATATTTAAGAATTAGGAGAAAAGGTTTCAATTCATCTTTTCAACCTTTATGCAACTGAAAACAAGAGAATTTTAGAAACATTAACATATGTTATAATGACAAACTATTGACAAATATGAAGTTCCAAATAAAACAAACTGTATTCAACAGATACTTTATTTATACCCATCATGTCAACATTAATTATTATCTAAGAGCTGAATAGGACTCACATGACCAATATTGATGCCTCCATTTCAAAGGCTACTTTAGACCAAAATGAACATTGACCATTCTCAGGTTTCTCAACTGGGTATAATTACACTCGTCAGTTGAAAACTATTCCATGGCAAAATTTCAGTTTAAAATCATTACATATAACATGAACAAGTTGCCATTCCGACACTCAACAGATTGTTTCGGATAAAACCTATGAGTGAAACTTTACAGATATTGGTAGTGATTTTCTTGTTCAAATAAGCTGAAATTGTGGATAATAAGATAATTACCATTATGATAAAGTCCAAATTAGTATACCTAACACTCATAAATAGGAACCTTTGGAAAAATTTCAACCTGATTGAGGGATTACAAATTTATATGTTAGGTACATTTTTAAAAGTATTATCAATGATAACAGGAAAGTCAACATTTCAATAATTGCAGAAACAATTTGTGCAGATAGATCCCCAAGAAGTTTTACATTGATCTTAAAAGTAATATTATTTGTGATACCTTTATCTTACCCATAATCAGTAATCTAAACTGGTTCAGTTTCATATGAAAAATTAGAATATAGGTTGAAATCTTACAATATAAAATATATCTTGTGTCCTAAGTGCATCCACAAAGGAACAGGCGTAAAACAGTTTACGTTAGTAATTTAAAATGAATGTTCCAATCCGATTCATGAATATACTTTCAACTGGGAGTGATTTAGTTTATAAATGTAAGTTAGGGCTATACATTTTCGGTGCTCTGCCACTGAGCTAACGAGTCTCGTTTTATAAATGTGGGTAGGTGTTCAAGTAGCTCTACCTACTTTATTTACAAAATAAAGTTTGACAGAAAGTCACAATAATGAAAGTTATGAACTTACATCAAACTATAAGTGTGACTTAGTAGCAGCGTTCACTAAGCTTTATTTCTGCGATATAAATTACACGTGCTTTACTTTACATTCGAATAACGGTCATCCACTTGATTAAATCAGAACTCTTGCAAATTTACAGATCACAAGTACACGTTCAAAATAAAACAGAACAGCAATTGAAAAAGAATACGAATACTAGCCAGCTGATTTCAGTGATTTCAAAGTTTCAAACATAATTCAATGTCACTGTCACTGAGCATATAATCACTTCCTTTTACGGTCACTGTTACGTCAAGACTGTCAAATTCTGAGACAAACGTCAATTTATTGCGTTTCTTCTTCTTAAATTATGGGTGCGTCTTAATGAGCTTTGAGCGCTTTGAGCACAGAAAGCGTGCTCAAAGTCATTCCGAAATGCACTGACAGCTGCACACAAAATTTACATGACGTCATCATCCAGTGCTTAGAACGCTCACGAGTACGACGTAGAGCAATGTGAGCGCTGTCAAACACATAGATAAATAACTGTGCACTGGAGTCAAACATCTAACTCATTAAGAGAATCTGTCGAAAAATTGGTAGTCTGCCCACAAAAAATTAAAAACGTAATATTATATATCAGAAAAAAAGACCCATTGAGTGCCCATGAAGTACGGAAGTGAATTATTTAATATTAATTGAATGGGAACTGACATTTAAAGAATTCGCGCGCATTCACACACAAAAAGTCGTTCCAATTTGCTTACGAGCGTCAGCACTGTCAGTACTAAATTCATCTCGAAACAGCTAAGTCCTTACGTACAAATGTATGCACTGTGAGCCTAAATTGAAACACACCCTGTGATTTCGCGCGCGTTGATGGAGGGCAGGAAGATAAAAAACACCACCTTGCACCTTCAAACATTTATTTGGAATTTTTGCAACAAGAAAGCAACCATTTTTAAGTAAAAGTCCTCTCATGACTTAATTCCTTGAATACAAAAATTTATTTCGGTGGTCTGACAGCACCGCGTTACCAAGCCGTGGGAACGTAATGGTCCAATTATGATAATTGATTGTGACTAAGATAATAACAATTTTTTTTGCGATTTCTCATCCACCCTTAAGTCAAAGTATCGTAGTGGGCCAGGCATCAATTTACCTACTGTTCCGACACTCGCCAAAATCGATTTTAGTGCGCTCAAATACGTTCATGCTGTCATGCATCAAATGCAGTCACTGTGGGCATGCCTTTCGAAGAATGACGTCACGGATGATGTAAATACCAGCGCCATATTGGACTCACGACGATTTTGCTCTCCTACGGTATCATTGTAAGCAGTGTGAGCGTAACGTCCAATTTGTTATAATTGTGTTCAGCGGGAAATAATATCACCTCAATTTCCTGGAAGTAATTTTTAATATGCTTAATTTCTCTTCAATTTTATATCAACATCAAGTTTTTCATTTTAATCTTTATCATTAGTGATATATAAAAATGAAAGAAAACTATTATTACGAGTAGGATTTCATAACGTATTTGACGTTATGAAATGGCCAAATTACCTTTCCGATTTATTAGATGCCCTCACAGCACTGTGAGCATAAACTATAAGATGCTAGCGCACTGTGCGCGTCGTAATCGTGCTGTTTAAGACGGAACGCCTGTATATCGTGATCGTGCTAAAATTAATTTCGGTTCAATTCGGAACAATCTTGTCAATCAATTCTTTCGGATTTCATTGCCGGCAACACTGCTCTAGTATGTATTCTATCTGATCTATGCTGTTCACAATTCAGCTGGGCAAAATGACTCACCAAGAAGGAAAGAGATATATATATATATCTTTTGGATACAAAGATATATATCATTCTTTTATATCTTTAAATTTATCTCACAGTGTCAATTGCAGAAAAGATGAGTAATTATAGTGATACTAGCAGAGCCGACCACGCGTTGCTGCGGCAAAACAAAATATTGTAATTTAACTTACTTGTACGCCAATTATAATACGGTTTTTGGCTTATTAAGATTAACATAATATATTATATTACAAAATATTTAGTCCATAATTCTTTATTCCTCCTTATTTATAGTCCTCGTTCGTATTTATTATACAATAATAAGTTTTGCACACAAATTATGATACAAAAATTGAACTAATTGATTTGAAATAAATAAAATTGAAATAAATTATTTGATTTGATTTAATTCCTTAACTTGAACACAAATTCAAAAAATAAGGAAAACAATGACGATTTATGGCAGAGAGACAAGTTGCTTTGCTAAAATGATGATTTATTGCAGAGAGACAAGTTGCTTTGCCAAACCAAACCTATAAGAAAAAAATATAAACAATGAAAGTGAAAATATATATCCATATAAGCAAAATTACACCGTAAAACTATTGTTGTACGATTTAGTTTTGCTTCCATTTAGACTCGCATTTTCGGTCTTCTCTTTCACATACTATAGTTACTATGTATGCGCAGTGCGCGACCTAATCATTCTTTTTCTTTTCCTTCTGATTTCTTCTCAGTCGGATCTAGTCATCGAGTGTCTTTATATCTTTTACTTTACAGTTCAGTATGAACTATACTAGTGTAAAAGATATAAAGACACAATTTGAACGCAAGTGATATACGGATCTAATCACTCTTCGCGTGGGATATATCTCACTATATATCTTTTGAGTTAATCAATCACTCTCCGGAGTTACACACCGCTAATTCACAAACTAAACTAAATAGAGTAGAAATTCTAAAAACTTGAAAACTGAAATATTTTGGCATGTTCAATTTTTCACGTATGATACGTTCACGTTTTATAGAAGTTCTTGGAATACTTAGTTAAAATGTGGGATAATATCATAGAATATTTAAAGGATCCGTTACTAGTCGTAAAAGTGCAGAACTTTTTTGGCGTGAGTTATAGGAGCAATGACGTAAAAAATTGTTCATCTGAGGTGCTACACACGAACAAACCTGACTGTGATGAGGATTCTCATCTAAAGCATCACAAACGAATACCAAGTAACATATCTAGCAGCTCTGGGTCTTCTTGCGACACAGATACATCCGCAGAGAGCTGTGGCAAGGATGAAGTTAGATGCCACATAAATAATAAGTTTTGGTACTATGTGTTCGTCCTAGGTACAGAATTGGGTGATGAGCTGTTCTATGCCACTTTTATTCCCTTCTGGTTTTGGAATATTGATGGGGCAGTTGGGAGGAGGGTGGTATTAGTTTGGACTATTGTCATGTACATAGGTAAGTTATTATTCCGAATATTACTAGTTGCATGCTATGACAAATATATACTTAATTAAATGATTATACATAAACTATAAATTCAGTTAACCTTTTAAGCTACCTACTGTGAAGTATTGTTGTGCGTCTAGTTGAATGTGGCCAAGTTCATTCTTACCATCTAGAATGACTAGGAAAAACTTACTAGTTAACCTGTTCCCGTGAAGCTGTAAGTGCCAGTAGAGGCAAACAGTATAAGTCAGTTAGAAAGAAAAAAAAGTTAACCAGTTGTACCCTATGAATAATTAATTTCTTGTAATGATTTTATGTATACTGTGCCTTTGGCACTTTTAAGATTCAATGGATTCAAGAAATTCCAATGTTGGAAGAAAGGGGGGGTTACGTTGGGATATCTGTGTATTTCCACATTTCCTCAGACAGCTGTACATAAAATTGTGTGTTAAACTAAAACTAAAGTCATATCATTAAGCTTTTTGTAATATACCTTCCAAACTGTAGAATAAAGCTTTACAATAACTACATTATTTGATGATTTTCAGGACAAGGGTTCAAGGATATAATACGATGGCCTCGACCTGGCTATCCAGTTCAAAAGTTGCAAGAAAAGTGGGCTATAGAATATGGTATGCCATCAACACATGCTATGGTCGGTGTGTCCATTCCATTTTCCGTACTGCTCTATACCATGGACAGGTATCTCTACCCCACGCATTGGGGCCTGCTGATAGCAGTGCTCTGGTGCACATTGATCTGCACCAGCCGGATTTACCTTGGCATGCATAGTGTGTTGGTGAGTAAGTTTTATCTAATTTTCAGATGGTTACTAAAAGTGTAGACGAGATGATGAAAGGGCTAATAAAAGTAATTATAGAAGTTTGAGCTAATTGATAACTGTTATATATAACCTTAGCTTTAAATCTTAAGAAGTGAATAGTTTTTTTTATTCAATCAAATCAAATTACATTACCTGTAAAAAAAATATTAGAACACGATCTTGTATTCATTACAACATGAATATTACTCATGTGGATTGGTATTTCTGAAAAATGTAATAGTCAACTTTGAAACTGGTAGTGTTGTTCATAAGGCCCTTTGTCTACTCTACAGGAGTTGTGTACTTGCACTACTGTAGATTACAACATCTGAATGAGGCAAATTAAGATCTCAGCGACAAGTTGTGTAGATCAACATTTCTAGTAGAAAGCTGCACTGTTCTGTAGTGAGTTGTGAAATATTGAAGTATTTGTGTGGAGAAGCGTAACTGGAGCAAAAATATCCTCCAATCTCCATATTTGATATTATTATTGTGAAGTCAGGACACAAATAATGTATACCAAACAATATACTCCTTTGTTATTCTAGTACACTGGCTGTTGCCCACGGCTTCCTTTTGTTTTTTATTTTATATATGTGTTTTATTTGTTGTTGGAAAAAAACTAGCCCTATCATTGTCTACAATCCCATCTTTTTACTATAGTTGAGTAGCAGAACTCAAAGCAAACAAGACTCAAGAAAAATAAGTTGGTTGCTTTTTTTGATAATAAATCATTGTTTGGAATAAAAATGTTGGCACAGCGCGGCGTGTGGATTTAATAGTTTACCTGGGCTGGGTGAGGCATGGAGAGTGAAGTGTCCTTCAGTGGCAATAAAATAGCAGGGGTCCTAATAGCCAAAACTGCCTCTGAGGCGGAGCACACGCAGTTCCAAGGCGTGCCTCACAATAAAGCTCACCATTACCTTGTAACTAATTGTAATCAAGAGGGTTAATCTCCACGACGTACGTGGAACTGTTTGGATCAACAATCATTATATTATTCATTTAGACTGTTTAGTATCTAAGGTATACTATGGGTGACTTTTCTATATCCTAAATATGTTCTTTTCTAAATTTCAGGACATAGCAGCTGGTGTGTTGCTCTCCACTGCACTCCTCATTGTGCTGATTCCAGTGGTGGACAAGCTGGATGGCATTCTCCTCACCTGGAGATATGCACCATTCCTGGTCCTCCCACTCTCTATACTGGTCATTGTGTTCTACCCTAATGCTGACAAGTGGACACCTACCAGGTGGGAGTTCCTTTCCTCGCTGAATATCATACATCACCTAGCTGAATCACTATTCATAATCATGTTTTTCGCCTTCCCTACTAATATTATAAACGCGAAAGTTTGTATGGATGTTTGTTACTGTATTACTCTCAAACGGCTCAACGGATCTAGTTGAAATTTGGTACACAAAGGCTACTTTTCATCATCATCACCCGGCAAAACCGCAGGGCGCAGCTAGTATGAAATAATCTTCAACAGAAGCGCATCGGCTTCTATTGAAGATTATTTCGGTAAGAAAGTATTAGTTTAGATGGGTAATGCTGCAATATAGCTTTTTGACGTGATAACGTTTTATAAATTGATGAATGCCAAAATGAAAAATAGTAACGGTAACATTCCGCGTAACGTTCCACCTGAGTTTTATCTAGATCTAGATAATATAATCAAAGTCAAAGTCAAGGTCAAAGTCAAAGTCAGTCAAAGTCAAAGTCAGTCAAAGTCAGTCAAAGTCAGTCAAAGTCAGTCAAAGTCCAAGTCAAAGTCAATGGTCAATGGTCAATGCCAATGCCAATGTCAATGTCAAAGTCAGTCAAAGTCATACATGATTATGTCGTTATCACGTAAATCTATTGTCCGTAAACCGACTTTACAGACAACCAATTTTTTTACATGTCAGTTTATTCCTATGATATTCTTGTATGTATGCTCATGCTATTGCACATATTATACAATTTGGGTGTTTACAAGAAACAAGTGTCGCGTTTCCCTCGGGATAAGCCCTGAGGAAGCGAGTTAGGTTCCTATGTAGCGGAAATAAGTAGGCGAGATCTCAGTGACACAAATTAATTAATGTACAGAGCTGGTCGTGGGTAACTTTGTATTTACGTTGATGACGAGTCGACCAGCAGGGGAATAAGCTTAGATTCAGCCCGTGGACGCTCGCAGGCATGAGGGTAGTTCCAGGTTCCCAGGTCATGTAGTGCTCCCGGTAAAGGAAAATAGATAGGAGCTGGAGCTTCTTTTCGGTGCAAAAAGGTGGCCCAGAGCTAATTAGTGTTCACCAGCCGAATGAAGATTTCTCCACTCCCAAAGAACCCCAGAAACCACAATTCAACCTAGTGAAGTTTAGGCACCCAGCGATTCTGCCTGCCGCCAAACCTCTCGCGGAACGGAATCGAACTAAGCCCGCGTAAGGTGGACGGCAGCATTTTCACAGAATTTGGAAGGAATTATGCCAGAAGGGCAGCTTTAATTACAAGAGAGGTTACAGTTTTACAATATAAAGAAATTAAATTAAGGTTTGTAGTCCATTTACATAGTAGTTTACTGTCACTATAAGAGAGAAGTTAATCGTCGAAGTTATTTTATAATAGGGAGTTTATTGTTACAATCAAAAGGAATTCACGCACAGTTTCATTATTATAGATACATCTCTCGTGCCAAGAGGGCACTTTAAAACAGACTTACACAGAAATAATATACAGAAAAAATACGATGAGCAAAGCACATAATCAAAATAAAATCGCTAAAGGCCTACATTGCGAGTTGCTTATCCTGAACGGGGACATGATGACACGCCCTAGTGGGTACCGGGTGGCGAAGGAGTAGACCCGAGTACGTAGACGTAACGGAAGCAGTACCTGTCGTTGGTGTCGATCGACATTCTCGAAATTTCTTTCATGTCGAGGAAACCTGCGGCGCGTCCTGACCTCTGTAGAGTATTAGTAGAAACGGCACCTAGTTCGCTTAGCTGTCCATGACGACTTGTTGAGTCGTCTACATACTGTCGATCTACTCATGGTTCCAGTTACAGCCACTCTTCTTGCCTTGAACTCCGCTAGGTGGCGCTTAATCTACTATCTGTCATATCCTTTCGGTCCAAAGTGATCAGGACGCGAAAACAACACTGCTAATAGCTTGAAGCGCCCGCGTGAGACTAGCATATCTATCATTTAATCACTTAAATCGTTCAACTATTTTAGGCAATTATGCATTAGACATGAATTACAATTGTTAAATTATTTACACATGTGGCGAAATCACTCTAGATGCAATTAAATTGTACGACTACTTATGATAGACTAGCTGTGATCCGTGGTTTCACCCGCGTACTACAGCTGTTGAGTAGGCCACGCGGGTGAAACCGAACTTTCTATATTCCTGCCCAATGTGCTTTCCGTAAGAACCTTATACAAAGTATTAGGGTTTAAAAAATGCGAATGACATCGGTTTCATGGGACCGAGACAGGGCGTCACCGAAGTAAATCATACTATCATTATAAATACGAAAGTTTGTGTGTTTGTTATCTTTTCACGCCTCAAAGCCTTGATAGATTTGAATGAAATTATTTATATCCCCAAAAAATTTATGCTTACTCTGGAATACTACAAATACCTTATATTAACACCACAACGTCATCACTTAACATCAGGTGAGACAGTTTTCTAACTCACACTTACAATATGTAAAAAATAAAAACCTAATTGAAACAAAATGGCAGCGGACAATTATTATCTCCTGCCAGTTTGCCCTGATCTCATGTTGAGACATTTGCCAATTTTTGTCGATGTATAATGTGAATGAACTGCGGCCATAACCATCGACAATAACGCCCTCGGAAATTTTGAGGTTTACGTTTTATTTTATTTTACAAAATGAGTATTTCTTCGACTGTTTAAGTGT
Organism: Apeira syringaria; assembly: GCA_934044485.1. Taxonomy (NCBI): domain Eukaryota; kingdom Metazoa; phylum Arthropoda; class Insecta; order Lepidoptera; family Geometridae; genus Apeira; species Apeira syringaria. The sequence goes on along the minus strand of OW203675.1, from coordinate 10,916,324 downwards.
AATAATGTTGACTTAATGGTAATACCGTTAACGTGTCCGTGAGCGTGCACGTGTGTACTAAAGTGGAACAAAATATCTCAAAGTGCAAATTTTAATATTATATTATTTTATTGGTATTTCTCTCGGCATGTTCCAGCAAAGTGCCACTATTTTACTGAATCATAGGAGATACGGAAGAGACTTTCGGGCCAAGCTTTTAGCCTATGCCCACAGCTTAGTTTAACTTAACTTTAAGAATACAAAGCTTTACACTGGCTAAATGCACATGAAATGCGGAGCCAAAACAAATAAAAAACAACACTCGCTCGGACGATCAAGTTTGCTTCCACGCTCGAAAGCTAGATGGCGTTACGGGTAACATTTACTATTTTAATGTTTTTCCTTATTCCTTATCTCCGTTTCGTGTTTTTTTCACACATAAGACATTTATTCTGAGACTCTTGAAAGTGCCGAGGCTACATCATAAGTGAAAATCTAATTTTCATAATCATTTGTTAGCAGTAGCGCAGATAACATAAAAAAAACTTGACAGCAACGATAACATAGAGAGAATACGAGCTTATAGGTACCTATACAGCATGTGTCCCAGGTTGCTGCCACTGGTTCAATTCGTATCCAGCGTAAAAACCTTTCACAGCTAACAAACATCCCACCTGATGAAACCTATTTAGCTATCTCAAGTTATAGGTTTTATAGTCTATCAGACTGTTTTCGGCTGACTATTAATTGTTCTATTTAAAAAATCGAAATAAAATATAGCCTTTATTTTAAGTTGGACAAGTTATCATATCTGTGCGAAATTTCATTAAAATTAATCCAGTAGCTTAGAAAAAGAGCGTGGACAAACATCGTGACACGAGATTTTTATATATATAGATAAATACGAAAGTTTATCTGTGTGTGTCTCAGTTATTGTTAGTATTTTTGTTTACATTAAGCGCTAGAGATCCCGGAATAACATGGGTATTTTTTAGTCCAAACAAGTGAAGTTTTCCTGGGGGATAACTAGATTTTTGCCTGAGTCAACAGGAAAATCGTCCACGCGGGTGAAGTCGCGGGACTCTACCATATATTTATAAGCGAAAGTATAGTACGTGCTCGTTACCATTCAGCGCCGATGCTGTTCAACAGATTGTTACATGACTTTGTCACTCGTCCAAGGGATTAAGTTAACCACCGCGCGGTCTACGAAACGGATTCTCACTATTCAATAACGGACAACAAGGTGATCGTAATAGGGTTCCTTTTGAGGCACAGCGCGCTGTGGTAGACAACACAGTGACCCAAGCACGAATCCTTATCGTAGTCACGGGTAGTGAATTAGGTTTAGACCACATTGAGAAATAATTGAATTAAAGAATTGAAGTAAATGTTATTCATTATCTTGCCCTATTCTATAAAATATAACTCGACAAGGCGTTATGGCGTTATGTCGAGTAACACACATAATTTAATTAGGACAATACAAGGGAATTCAAACCCATGCAAAGCAAGTGTGTCTTATATATCTCTCTCTCAGCCATGTGCGTCCACTGCTGGACAGAAGCCTCCCCCATATAGGGGGGATTTGCCAATACTCGCCACGTTTGGCAGGCGGGTTGGCGAGCGCAGTATGATTTCCAATCCTCAGAAGGTGCTGCTGCCCACCTCCTGGTACGTGGTCCCTTAGCCGACTCTTACGGCACCCGCGGGAAGAGATGGGGGAGTACTATTCTGGGCCGGTACTACCACGATAAAATAAATAAAATGTTGATTGTCCACAGATAAGTGATATTTAGTAATAACTGGTGCACCTGAAACCTAAACTAGGTTGGGAACCCGTGGTACAGTTTAGGTCTCAGTATGTCTTGATGAGTATCTACCGACGTTAGAGCGTCGGTAGATACTCATCAAGACGACCGACCGACAGCGTGGTAAACATTAAATACCTAAATATTTCATAGCTAAATATTGTCAAGCATTATTTTAACATATATAAATCTATGAATATTTATAACTTAGCTAATGTTATTTGACTGATTTTTAACTGGCTTCAAAAAAAGGACGAGGTTCTCAATTATACTGTCTTTTTTAAAAAAAATTTTGTTTACTAACTTCTTTATTAATTAATTATTTGTTACCTCAGAACTTCCGACTGGCTGAACCGATTTTGATGATTTCGTTAGCTGTTATTTAAAAGCTGGCTTTTCCAGTGTGGGAGTACGTTCAACAAGTTATATCACACTTTTGAGTGTAGAAGTCGGTTCCATTTTTTTTGGTACAATATTTTATATAGTTTACCTACATTGTCAAAAATAGATATTGTATGATATTAATGTCAGGGTGATTTATTTGCTTCCAAAGCAATATTTGTCGACGAGCGATTAATAAATTTATATTATAATTAAATCTTTCTACGGAAAAATAGTAAGAGTGGCATGGAAATGTTTTTTTAAAAAGTATGTCTTTGAGTATCCGAACTTCGTACCTACTGCTCTGCAGTGGGAGACGCACTCCCTTAGATCGATCACGCAATTAATCAAATTATAAATATATTATCAATCATTAGCTTGAATTGAGAATCACTAAATGCATTTAACACATTGACTGTTCCTGAAGTTTCGAGAACATAAGGTGTATAAATACATAGACAAAATAAATGTTATTTTCAGGATTGTAGTACTTAGTTGTCAAGTTGTACAGCTACAGCATTCAGCTCTCTCACGTCCTGTTATAATACAAACTTAAACATACCCACCTGGGAATAATAACATGCAAATACATTCAGCCGTTCCTGAGTTCAAGGTAACTCAACTCAACCGACAAACAGTTTTATTATAGTATAGATTACACTGCAGTCGATGCTGACAGTTTCTGGCGGGCGGGTCAGCTAGTGTCCTCTGAGTTCATTGATATAAGTTGTATGAGCACGTAACGTTGGGTGTCGAATGCAGTAATTTGTCTCGTCGACCCGAGTCATGGTCTTTGTAATAATACCACTTATCGTAAGTATCTATCGGTGGCGGTGGTCATGACATTTCCATGTAAACAATTACTAATAACGGAAAAACAAATAATGGAAAACTTCCGGCGCCGCGCGCCGATGCATCTGGGAAGACCGTAATAGCAGAGTAGTATGAGTCATGAGTCGGTAGCGGCTATACCCGTGACGTTTCCAGTGCTCCAGGAGTTCGGGCGACAACGAGGAATAATTATTATAGGATTCAAGTGATAATTCATAGCCCTCGTCTCATATTGGCGCAGAGCGTAGCGACCGCTCGTTGTACTCGTACGATAGACCTCAGATTGGCTCGTGTGGGTTCCCACGCCCACGCCCACGCCCACATACACATCTGTTGTAAATATAAAATTGAATCCCTATGGTCCTTGTTCACGGCATCACGCGTGAACGGCGGGACCACTTATTTTATTTTTGTTCTATTTCTTAGTGTCTGGAGAAAGTTGCGCGGAAAAATGAGAACAAACGCAAAAACAGCGTAACAATGAAACGCACACGATATTCTATTAAATTGTCGTTCTATTTAATAGGAATGTTGTGCGATACGTCGAGTAGGTACAAACAAGCAGAAGCGTTAGAATATAGTTCACGTTTGTAACGATTAAATGGTATTCATTTGTGAGCCCATCCCTTCTGAACCGGCCGCTCCGATTCTAAACGTCGGCTGGGACCGGGTGGCAAACATATATGTTTCATATAGGTATGTACTCCATATTTGGAGAGTTTTTAAAACTATGGTATTTTGTAAAGGTTGCTCGCTAAAGGTAAAATATCGAGAAATTTTAAATTACAAAGCAATTATGGTTCATTGCTTTCTGTAATGTATAAATTAATTATATCATGGAAGTGATCTTCCATTAATGAACACATATTACATCATTCAATAGAATGGCCTAATTCAAAAATGTGTAATTAATTAAAATATTCCCCTTCCATCGGTACTCCCCGCGTTATTCTCCGCTTAAAGGAATTTCCGAACCGATTCCGGCAAAACCTATGCGAACAATATTCATCGCCCACGTTATCATCGAAATTAGTCCGGAATCCCGCGAACCGGGAAATTAGCTATTACGAAAGGAATCGTAAGCGTGACTACATAATACCGCGTATTAACGTCGACGGTTTTCCTCATTCCTGCAGAGGCGATACGACGATGATAGTGAGCGTGTGCGCCGGGATCCTGGCGGGCTCGTGGTGCAACTACCGGCTGGGCAACATGGGCGCGGGCGCCGTCGGCCCGCCGCCCTACGCGGTCGTGTGGCCCTCCGTCGAGATGGTGGGGTGCACGCTGCTGCGCACCACGCTCGGGTTCTGCGGCGTGGTGGCGACGCGCGCGCTCGGCAAGTCGCTCTCGTACGCGCTCGTGTGCGCGCTGCTCGGGCGGGACAAGAACGAGCTGCTGCACTCGGAGAACAGCCTCCGCAACGGGGACAAGGTGACGGTCGAGCTCTGCTACAAGTACTTCACCTACGGCATGATAGGGTTCAACACCACCTACGTGTTCCCCAACGTGTTCAACCTGCTCAGCATCGACCGACCCACTTATTACACCGAGATATAGCGGCCCTCTTCTCTTCTCTTCTCTTCTCTTCTCTGTGTCTGCGACTACACCAGCGGGTAGCGCTAGTTCCTAAGACAGTATCACACATTAAAGATAACGATGGTTTTGCGTGTTAAAGAGTAGTAATAATACTGTTATATTGTACGGTTGTGACACGTGTCTTACACGAGGAGGCCCCGGCCGGGCGCGCCGTGATCGTCAATCTAGCAGTAGCTCCGTCTCGAGGCTCCTTCCTCGAGGAAAAATGTTAAACTTACAAGAGATTATGGACACGTTGTCGTATCATTTTCATTAAGGAATAGTGATCGCGTCACGCGCATAACACGGCGCCACGTCAATTAAACCTCTGTTGTTAAGTTTTACGTCTAATGTATCGTTTAAAAAGTCAGGTTATAAAAGCATTTAGCAATGAGTAATAATTTAATCGTTTCTTATACTTTTCGATACCTAATTCTCTCACATTTTTGTATTTTATTATAAAATCTAGTAGTGTAGATACCGGTATATAAAGGAATTATGTATGTACAGGAGTTGTATACTCATTCCATCTCTCACCTGTGCTCGGTACAATGGTTGTTCCCTACAGCACACAAGACATTATATTGTATATACAGTTTGGGACGTGTTGTACGGGCGGGCGCTACTAGTCGCGTGTGCGGCGTACTGTATCATTTAGGATAGGTTATCTCAGTGACCGGATGCTGCACGGTAATGTGTTGGATAACATATATGTTGAAATGTATTCAACCGTTTTAGTGTCGAATGGAAAACTAATATGAATACAACATACGCAAAACGTTCGCGTTTATACTATAAGTATTATTTTGAATAATTTAATTATTTATTTATTCCGTTTTGTACTGAGCTTTCGGTGAAAGATAAAATCAGCATGATATAAATATGGCACGACCTCACACCCATCCGGCTGCTACTAGCTACTGCCCTCAACGTTGGAAAGCAACCGCTGAGACCGTATGGCATGCTCGCGACGACCCGTGCCAGCCCTCAATCTTGGTCTATTGTGGGACCACATTTCGTTTCACCTGCCGTCGAGTGAGCTCGAACGCTTGTCAATATTTAAAACCGTCCATCAGTGATGCCGTAATTATATCCCGTCCTCATTATAGTCTGCTGCCATTATGACGAAGGTGATTCCTGTAACCCACAACATCAAATGATCGTTTAAAACCAAGCGACTCATTCCATTAGTGAGGTTATATTATATGATATTATATTCGTCACTTAACATCCGGTGAGACAGCGGTCAAATGTAAGCTAATGTAATCTTAAAAACCAAACTATTTATAAATAAGGATTTGATACGTTTTAGTATCGATAAACGTGAAACTTATCCCATGAGCTACATCGCATTGGCCTATATATAAGTTTTAAGCCCCAAGAGCCTATAATTTCCCTGGGTGCAATCCTCATTGATTGTAATGCTTTAAAAAGTTCGTTGAGGGCTTCGTTGGGTTCTTGGGGTGCTTCCATTCCTATCGTATGACTTCTGTAACACTGTTTAGTCTAGAGAGTGGACCTGCGCGCGGTGTGGGGGGTGGGAGCGCGCCGCGTCACACGATACCATACAGCAGCTAAGCAGTTATGGGTTACGTCTATTTCCGAAAGTTAATTCGCCATATTGTGTATATTTGTGTAGACTTTGTTTCTTTGGGTTTTTTATTATATTACTCACTTTATTTATTGTGTGTTTCAATTCATAAATCCGATTGGCCACCTGTCGCGCTGAGGATAATACCCGGTGCGTGCGCTGCACGGGGATACCCTGCGTATATTTTATTGTAAATCGAGGAAAATACAGTAGTATTTTCCTAAAATTTCGCAACAGTAACTAAATATAGTTCATTGAAAACAATTATTTATTACCCACTTTGGAAATTCACCAATCCTCAAATAGTTTTGGAAAATCCGAAATAAATTTTCAAAAACCTACTCAACATATACAGGAATTGATTATTATATCACAGGGATACATTAAACAGACAGGTGCTATGGCCGCTCGTTGGTGGACGACATGCATGCGTCGCGTCGCCTGTGGATGTTTGTACCACGTTACCGACCAGTTCCAGACACTTTCTCTTGGTAAAAGGGTTACTTTTTGAAAAATCCCATATTATAGCTACTCGGTAATACTGAGGGAGGAAGCTCGTTCCACATTTTGCAGGTGTATGACAAAAACGGTCGCAGAACCACACAGTATGTGGAGGAGGCGGCTAGTGCGGCGGTGAAGCGGTGAGGCCGGAATAAGGCTGGAGAGATATCCGATATCTCTGCGCATATTTGGATTCTAGGTCTTTGGTGCGAGTAAGATCGCTGCCAACTCTGATAGCTGCGCGCTGCCTTGCATCCAGAGGCTCAAGCCGATACTCAAGTGCACGATTCCAAAGGTGAGAGCAGCAGATACGCCACGTGAGGCCGGACTTACGCCCTGGAAAGCAAAAACCTTTGCTTTCACGTGAGTTACCGCTTTGCTTTGTTCAATACACAAAGTTTTTTTCTGTCCCGGCTTGTCTTTTCATGTAACATAAAATATTTTCCTATTCATTGTATGATAAGTGATAACATTATGAACGTATAAAACACAGGAGCTACTCACGTAATAAGTCAGAGGGTTCCGACTTTAGTTTCAACCACATTCTGTTGTCTTTTTCAAGGAGAATACGGAGCGCTCGCGGAGGCGGTCGCGGTTCGCCTAGTAGCTTTTTTATGTAATATAAAAAAAACACCAAATGTGGTTGAAACTATAGTCGGAACCCTCTGACTTACTGCGTGAGTAATTCCCGTGCTTTATACATTCATGTGTCAAAACCACGTCAGTTTAAATAACTAAAGTGATAACATGTAAACTGAAGCCTACAGAACTGCAATGTCACATAAGTCGGTCGGGTGTCTACGATTATATCATTACCTATTACATATTAAGGTGACATGTCAAGATCATACAAATGGGTTTATCAATATTACCTATATATGTGTGGAATTTTTCATTTGTATACTTAATAAAAAAAAGTTTACGAGGTAATTTGGCTTTGAGAGTTAATTGTGTTTTCTTCTAATTTATACAAGTATGTCGTGACGTGGTCTCTGACTATGTGTCTCGTGAGCAGGCTCAGAGTCGCACAACGAGCTATGGAGAGGGCTTTGCTCGGGGTTTCTCTACGTGATAGAATCACACATGAGATCCGTAAAACGTAAGTCACCGACATAGTCTAGAGGATAAGCAAGTTGAAGTGGCAGTGGGCAGGGCATATAGCTCGAAGAACCGAGGCTCATTTGGGTCGAAACGTTCGAATGGACCAGGTGGACAGACGACTAACTGCGGGCCGCTTCCGACCGGTCCTTGTGGAAATCAATGGGGAAGGCCTAATATGTATAAATTTCAACATATAACTATTATGATTTATTTATGCTAGGCTATTCAGGCGAAGACGCCTGTGCGATATAATAATAAAAGCCTTTATTCACTGACCAAAATACAGTTTTAATTTATAGGTATACTTACTAGTGCCCCCCAGGTAACGTACTTACCAGTGCCCCCCTTCCACTAGTTACTGTCTCGAGCTAGCCTTCTCCATCTTGATTCGACGTCGTCACTGACTTTTATCATTCTTATTCCTATCCACTGTGATATAGGCCTCCCCTAAATCTTTTATACGGCTGAGGCTGGCTTTCCCAGGCCTTCCTCATCCATCCTGGTCCGAATCGTTGATAAAAAATGTTTTTTTAAATAAACATTATTATAATATAATGAAGCTAATCTGTTACCCCTCTCTATTTGTGATCGCATAAAAACTATACAAATAACTCACGATTCCCGAGATAAATATAGCATTGTTACAAGTAAGAATATAAATTAAATCATTAATTATTCAATCAAAACAGTAGCATATTAAAAATAATTACTTAATTTCAAGGTCGGAAAATGGTGAATTATGACATTTTCCACTTTTTTTGATTACACTGGCTGTTTAAAAATCCTGTTGTCATGTCCGGGTCCTGGGCTCTAAAATCCGGAGTTTTGAAGCGTCTTGTCCTGGTTACCAAATTTTAGAGACGGCAACCCTAGTTCTGAAGAACCTTCAACCTTATTCTGGCATGGGGGTTTTACCGCCGCACTAGCCGGCACTGCTTCAAAATCAGACAAATAAACCAGCTGTATACTAAAAAGCTGGACAGTTCATCCACATACTTAATTATAATGGCCTGAGGGGAGTAACGCACTGTGCAACTGTACCGACCGTTTTGGACCTGCACAATGTGGAACGAGCTTCCTCCCTCGGTGTTTCTGATTCACTACAATACGGGATTCTTCAAAAGATGTTTTTTTTATATCAACTGTAAGTGTAATAAGCCCTTTGACCACTATCTCACTTGATGGTCAGTAACGATGTGGTCCAAGTTATTATCACGCTAGACCTAAAATGAAATAGACAAGAGAGAAAAAATAATAAGTCTAAAAAGGATTCGTAACGTTAATAAGGTACCTTATTACGTCCAGTGTTACTGTTATCCATAGGCGAAGGTGATCGCTTACCATCTGCATGCTTATTTGCCACCGCGTCGGCTGCCAAACTGACGCTGGTTCGAACCCCACCAAAGGCTTGAGTTTCCGGTGAAGGTAATACCGTTATCAAATTCTAACATGTAGTAGGGTACTTTCGAGTACCCGAACTTTCGAGTAAGTTTGAAAACTGTCATCAAACACAGTGTATTCAGGCATCGGTTCTTGTGAGCTAGTAAGTATTCGAGGTCTAACGTGATAACATCTTCGACCGCATCGTCACTGACTATCGAGTGAGATAGTGGTCAAACGCTAGAAAAACATTAAATAAGTATATACTCGTGAATAGATACGTAAATATCTTTTGCAACAATACGAGTAAAACTAATTTTCTTATGACCGTGGAACTAAAATCACTTTTAAAGTGGTTTTGGAGCATTTTTTTCATAAAATGTTTTTAAGCATAGAATGCGAGCTTGCTTTAAAGAATGTCGCGCTTAATCGAATAATCGGTTAATCGCGGCCGCTAAATCATAAGTTATCATTGAATGCTTTTACATAAACACGCGATAGCGATTGCGGTGGGTCGCGACGCCAACGCCCTCTAACCGCATCACACAACAAAATAGATATACATCGCAATAAAAACAACAAATTCGTTGTACTCGACTGTACCTATTTAACGAGCAGGGATTCCCATATTTCAGAGTGAACAGGAAAGGGATGGACTGAGATACCACAAGTTACAAAGGCGGTCTAACGATTTTAAACCTAAACTTGTACCATACAGAATTTTTATTAGATCGTCATTTTTATAGATATATTCTTATTAGCTGTTGAAATGAGAGGATTTGTAATAAAAACGTTAATTATGCCTTCACGAAACTCAACAAGTTGTTGAACCGACCTCATCTCTTGTTTACTATTTACAACTGGCTGCACTCCAGGCTTTCACCTGCGCAGTTTCCCCTTTTTTTTAATACTGTATAGATCTAGCGTTTGACCACTATCTCACTTGATGGTCAGTGAAGTTGTGGTCAACGATGTTATAACGCTAGACCTAGAATGCTAGTTTTTCCTCCAAAACCAAACTTAATTTTAATTCAACCCCGTCATTCTATTTTAGGGTTATTTATTAAAATATAGAAACGCCCATCTTACGTTCTTTAATTGTTCAGTTGAGCCGCTGGTTATACTTACCTCGATCTAGATACTAATATTTATATGTTGCAATTGTATGTTGCAAAATGGTTGTTAGAGCTTTGTCATATGAAACAAAATGGTATCCTGCGAATCTTAAACACAACTATTTTAAGCTATCAATATATTGACTATACAATCATTTTACATTCGGTAAATAACATCATTCATGAGATGGTTTATAGATTCAGGCGTTACTTCGCGGAAATCCAACAAAATGATATTAAATATAGGTACAGTATTTAGTTAATCCGCGAGATTAATTATTCCAGAGTGTTATGCAGTGTGTATACATCAACGCAGAGAGTAGCATCTTCGGGAGACGTCGACTGGGTGAACGTCGGGACGAGGGCCCGAGGTGATGAAAGACCGCTTGGAGCCAGTTAGGCAACCAACACTAGGATTTAGATTAAGTACCATTTCTATACCTAGTTTTCTTTTAAATTTTAATCATTTTCATTTTTAATTAAAATATGTTTTATTCTTGTTCAGTAAACTTGACTTTTACAAGCTTTTATTTAACTTGCAATGTATGTATGTTTGGGGTGAAATGTTGTAACTCAATTTTGAATCTTCTTCTAAAAAATCATTTTCAACCAATTGAGCTGAAATTTTGTATATAAGTTCAATTTGGATGACATTTGTGACGTCACTATAAATCCAACATGGCGGCAATCCAAGATGGCGGACTCGTTACTTTTAATGCACTTCTACAGTGTAGGCATCAAATGAAAGGGCTTGCTAAGAATAATTTGAAAAATAAAGTGACATCTGTCTAAATCCAGTACGGCAGACTTACTATTTTATGCCTAACTATTTTAGTTCAGCCACAATAACAGTTGGTGTATTGGTTTGTATAATTAAGTTCAAATACGGGTGAAATCTCATAGTGGCAATATTGGTATCATGATAATAATCCTTATCAATTTAAATGATTTGATAATATAGGCTGAATATAGAAATTATGCTCGACGAGACCTTAATCTTTCTACCTCTAGAATCGATCAAATCTTGGTCGGCTGTCAATAGTGACATATGCAGTAGTAACTATCACGTGATCTATGATCAATGTAAGTGACAAAGTTAAGTTCTTCTTCTTCTGTGACATGCTATGGAGTAGCCGTTCGTGAGACATCGATCAATATTTGGCCGACGAAGCTCCTGAACCAACGCCCGTAATGTGTAACTTGGGCCAATTTGTTTTTAATTTCAGATGCTAACCGTACCTACATAATTTATATTAGGCGCTTTAACAGTACGGGTAAAATATTACGTATCTAATCAGCTTCATATGTAAGCACAATAATTACTGAAAAACAAATCATCCATATCTGTGATGTGCCGCGCGCTGAGGCCGAGCCAAGCCTAGCGGGTGCGTAGCGTTGGGCGAGTAACGCAGTCGCGCTCGCAGAGCGGGCCGGCTGTTGTAATACATGGGCTGTGCCTATACTTTGGTGCCTACATAATATTTTATTTTAAACCGCGAAGATACCGTTTTATTATAAAATACATATTTATCTTTTATGGGTTTATCTCACGAGTGACCCTAAACAACGAAAACAAGTATGTGGGACTATGTACGCCTACCCTCCGTAAACTAAACTTTGAATAACTTATAAATCGACTTACATAATCAGTTATTTATTAGTTTTTGCGGTTTTGTTTATCAATTGTAAATGTGCCCATTCTTTATGCCAGACCGCCTCAATGATTTGAGTTTGAAAACTATCGCGAGTTTCGTTCATCACCTTGAGAACCGGCTAGGACTCGCGCTATACTTGCTGGATAAGTGACAGTGCACACGGCGTTCATTTCATTTGACGGATGCAGCAGGACCGTCACAGCGCCAGTTACGTGCTGAGGCTCGCGCCCGCCGCCTGGTACGATCATAACTCCCAGATGAAGAACTGCAAATAAGTTCGAAACTGGTCGGAGAGTAATATTCCAGCAAATATCACGGGAGTCCTAGTCGGTTCTTTCTTAGATAATAATGTCATAATTTAATAGGTAGGTACATTACATACATAACTACTTAGTAGATAAGTACGTCGCGGTCAAAATGCTCAGCTGCGCGTTCACGTTTGTGCCCACATTCGCTGTGACGTTAGGGGGAGGTGAGTACGGCCGAGTAGTTGTGCGCGCGCAGAAGGTGCACCCCCTAGTGAAGGCGCTGTGCCACTACGTCCGCCTCAGGACAAGGCGACTGACTAATGACTAAGGTCACTACTGTGGTACGAACCACTATCAATCGAGGACTATAGCTAGGCTTATGCCGCAGCATATATAGCGGAGCAAAAATTTCTGGAATGCGTTTAAAATAAAGATTTGTATATATAAACAAAGCTAATGAACTTTTACATTCTTTATTTTTTAACACTAAACAGTAAAATGTAATTAAAACTGATTAAAACATTTTCTAAATAACATTTCTTTTGTAGAATGGATTGATTCAGAAACCGCACGTTGCCATTAAATTCAAAATATATGGGATTAATAAACATTTGATTTGGAATTGCGTAACGCCTGCATCGGCTCACCGTATACTATCGCCGCGCCGCTCTGTATTTATCTCTCTCGCTCTCGAACTCAATATTGGCTCCACAGCCCACAGCATCTCGCTTCACATCCGCCGCGCCCTCAGACACCGAGCTCCACGCCAAAACATCCCGGTTAGATTCTCTCCAAATAGTCAAAGAGCAAACATCCTTAGGTCCCACTTTGGTACCGGGGCAAATCGATCCGATAACTCCCTGTCCTGGCGACAGCTCAAGCCGAGGTCCGAACCTCAGTGTAGCCCTTGAGATAGTCGCCTCGTCCTCTCCTAGTGGCACAGCGCCGTCAGCGCTAGCCTCACTAGGCGGTGCGCCTTCTGCGCCCGCACAAATACCGGGCTGAGCACCGTCAGTGCTCGCCCCTACACAGTTATATCATATTAAATACAGTACAACCTCGATAACTCAAACCTCGATAATTTCAAAAAATAATATGTTCCCTTCCCATCAGAGCCCAAAACCTCTATAACATAAAATATGCAACCTCTATAACGTAAATAAGTAATCTCAGTATTGGCCCTCAGTAACTTAAAGAAATGTTTCCACAACCTCTATAACATAAAATTGTTTGTCAATGAGTCGTTTTGAAAGAGTGTGCAAAACAAAAGGTTTCGGTATTTATTGCTTCATTTGCTGTTCACTAGTTAAATTGTTAATGTAAACAATACATATGTCACCTACTGTTTGCTTTTTCGAAATTCTTTAAAGCTTTGCGGCGGTTAGCCGCAAGTAGACTAAACCTTTAATTGTTGTTTTATTTTTATGTAACATGTGCAATGTGAATAAATAAATATGATTATTTGAATTTCTGTATTTTATGGCACTAATCCTTCTGACGCATTAAAGTAAAAATAGGAACAAGGGTACATTCATACATACCTACATATATTAACCTATCCCTAACATAGGCCCTTGATAACATAAAACCTCTATCACATAAAATATTTTGTGTTTCCCTTGGACTTTAACTTATCGAGGTTCTACTGTACATAGTATCATTACCTACTATTATAATAGTCGATTATAAATCGTAGATCCAGTGACAGTGGTCAATTTAGAATAGTAGAATATTCGTGCATGGCTGCCAATTTGTTGACGCGGCGGGTGTTATGTAGGAGTGTGTAGCACTCGATAAGTTATTTGTGAATATTGCCACTTGATATCAAAGAGATTACAATACTACGTGAGGCTTGATATATAAGGAGAAAAGGCAACGTGAGTATTTAAAAGTGCAACCTTACAGAAGTCTAGCGGAATTCGAACTAGGATGCGAACAACCCGCTTCTGCATGCGAGAGGCCTGGAGCCAGAAGGTACGCAGAGCGGCTCCGCAGCTCTGCTCCATATTGTAATACAGAATATATAACGAATCTCCGTAACATCTCCTTCGCTCGCGGTTCTAATGAAGAGCCCTGAGCGTAACGAATGTGTGATCTAAAAACTCCATACGTGAAACACAATTTGAACCACACTAGTTATATTACTAACTAGCGAGCGCTTGCACAGCGTGCGGCGGCGGGAAGGATTCTTTCACAGGCACTCCCATTCTGATCCGTCTGGGTCAGGCGTCCGAGTCGATATTGGCGTGGTGACAAAGTATTAGTAACTACACCGGCTGTCAATCGCTATATCGAATTGCGGTATTGCAAATTATTCCAAGGAAATAATTGAAAGGTATCACGAAAATAAAATCAGTCGTATTCCAATAATATATTAATAGTAAAACATACATAGATAGGTACACAACAATACAACTATATTCGGCTACATAACACTATTCTACTCTTTTATAAAATACAATAATGAATCGGTGTACAATAAAGACATTAATGTATTCACAAAGTTGCATCGACGACGCGACGGGTTGTTCATACACGGTAGGTTCTCTCTCGGCGAGCGCCAGCGAACAACTGACCGCGGCCGCGGCGCGTTCAAAACCTCACAACACTCAACGTCAGGTTATGATTACTGTTTTGGAACGCAGCCTTAATAGTAACATGAGCAAAACTATTAATATTACGAATAAATTGAATCCTCCTCCTCAGTTTATATTAGAATAGTCTACATAATATAATTAATTACATAACATTCAATATATATGATTTATTATCATAAATATACATTTATTTGAGAAGTATAAGGTGGGGGGTGACAGCGCGCGGGAGTTATAGAAAACTAGTTATCGTACGTCACCTGCCTAAACAATACCCCGTACATAACTATTTGTTGCATTTTGGCACAATGTTATTGCAGAGTCCACTATTAAGTTAGTTTACATATTAATAAATGATTAAGTTTCTTATTAAACTATAGCAGAAGAGAGCATGCAGCTTCACCAAGAGAGCGCACATCTCATGCAAGTTGCTCCCTGAAAGTGCTCAACAAAACCAAAAGGGCGTATCGCATTCACTTGTCTAGTAGAGCTTCCCCGCTCGAGCATTCCCTTGTCTAGTAGAGCTTCCCCGCTCGAGCATTCACTTGTCTAGTAGAGCTTCTCCGCTCGAGCTTTGTCTAAAATAATTTGCTTAAAGGAAATAATAACTCGGATTTGATCGAACAAGTTTTCGGTTAATTTATTAATTGATATGTCAGTGTTCAGAACAAGCGCAATGTTAATTTGTTTAATAATACTTCTCGGCCTGTAACATATAAACTGAACACGTGGTATCACTTGTACTCACGAGTAAAGATGAGATAGTAGAAGAGATTTGATCAATAATGATAAATTGAAAGTTAAATCATTATTGAAAACAAATCCAAGTGTAGGTTTAGAAAAAGTAAATAAAATATACAAGGGAGAAAGTGTAACAAAGGCATGGGTTTTATTTAAACTATGAAACAATAGGTTTTTATATTATAACATAACATAAAATCGGTAATACGCAAGCGTTGCGAACGTTACATTTAGATAATGCTACTCTATGAAACCTCATGTTTCCGTTGGCCAAAAGTTTAACACAACGTCAGCCTTAACCACTGCTTTCATAAGAAAGTAAGAGCAAGGCGTCCGCGCGCCGCTGGTGTTCGGCTAAACTGTTATATTCAGATTATGAACGAAACAATTAAACTCAAGGTTCAAAAACTTATTACATTCAGTCAGACTGAACACACAGTGCAATGTATCAATGAATAAAAACCAACTCCATTCGCCAATTTTATATTAACACTTTTAGCTTTCAGTACAATATCACTAAATAATCCTTGCTTTGTAGAAGTTTTTCAACAAACTCGGAAGTTAATAAATAATAAATATAAATACAAATTTTATAAATATACATAATAATTGATTACTTACATTCATTATTTCTATAATGTCGTTAGTTCTAAACCTCTAAGAACAACGTTACCAATCCGTGCTCTCGACGTTTACAAAACTACACAGATACGGTTTCCTCAACAATGTGGCACTTACAAGATTAAAAACAATTAACAGAACAAATTGACGTACATATATATAGCGCGACGAAAAGTTAACGGCGGGTTGGAGCAAGCTGCGCACACGCAAGCCTGACGTCATCAACGCGCGTCACGCGCGCGCGCTCGCAGCGTACTTCAGACAGGCCGTTAAGGATCAATCGCACTGCATTATTCAAATCCTGATCAAAGATCGATACTACATAAAGATACATTCTAATATTTAACGCTCTAGGAGATTATTTCTTCTAAAACTCGTATGAAACGAGACACCAATGACTACCTATCGCTAGTTACTTGTAATCTAAAGTTCACTCGTGTATCAAATCGACCCCCGGCCAAAGCGAGACAGCCGTCCCGCCGCGCGCCGGCGATTCGCGGTGCTGCTTCTGGCGGCGCCACCTTCGCCAATGCTCGTGACGCGCTTTGGCCGGGGGTCTTATAAAGTGTAATTTGGGTGTAAGATGGGCGGGGGCGGGGGCTGGAGTGGGGGCGCGGGGCGCAGGTAGAGGTGCCTGTGTGCGCGGAGCTGCGAGCGGGGCGGGCGCGCGGGGGGGACGCGGCGCCTACTCTCAAGCCACGAGCGGCTGGGTGAGGCTGTCGCGGACCATCTCGAAAAAGCTCTCACCGTCGCTGTCATACATCTGTGAACAACACAAATAACCGATATTAAACACTATAGTGTATATGGGCTCAGCGGTCCCGCGGCGCGGCGTCCTAGGTCGCTTTAGCTGATAGGAATTGTCTTTGACGAGTTCCGAACCGGTGCCATACTAGATAGCGAGATTCTTGTGCCTTGGATACTATAGCTTCGGGTTATTAAATAAAGCACATTTCGATCCTTATTTTAGATGCATGAATTTGGTGATGATGTTTTGTACGACAATAAACCCCAAAGTCACCTCGAATCGATTGCAAATCATGCAAAATGTATGGAGTCTTAAACGCAAATTTGCTTTATTGCGAGCTGGTTACTTCATCAAGGAAGTGAACACCCCGGTGGGGTCGAGTGCATCCCCCCC
This sequence comes from Apeira syringaria, assembly GCA_934044485.1. Lineage (NCBI taxonomy): Eukaryota > Metazoa > Arthropoda > Insecta > Lepidoptera > Geometridae > Apeira > Apeira syringaria. The sequence goes on along the minus strand of OW203675.1, from coordinate 10,899,059 downwards.
CCTGCGACCCCCGACTCTGAGGCCGGCGCGGCATTGTGGCGGGGTCGCGGTCGCCGGGTGTGGGGTCGGCCCGGCCCCGCCGCGCTGGGCACGCCCCGACACAGCGAGCGCTGCTATTACTTTATTTATTCTCGAATGAGTTTCAGCATGTAGATTTGTTTGCCGTTTCAATGAGAACTAATCTTATATTGTTTTGACCTTAGATAACGAGCGCCCTGTTTATCACTGTTAGCGTACCATTACTATCGAATATAATAATTAAAGTACAAGAACACGACGACGACGCTACGTCGCGCCGCCATTCTATACAGCTCGGTGCAGCGCGCAGTGTGGACGCTGACGTCATCGATGCGTGCGTGGACGATACACGTACAAAGCGCGCCCCCATTTCGAACCGCCATTATATCCTCTCGACTGGCGCGACCATGTTATATCATGAAATGTACCGCGGACGGGCTCCCGAATTTATATAGCGTTTATTCTGTAACGATTAACATTCTTGTAATGTAACAAACCGACTAGGACTCACGTTGTAAACACTGGAAAATTACTTTATTAGTTAAAAAAAAAAGAAACTCGCGATAGTTTTCAGACTCAGATTAACATTCTGTTTTTATTAACTTCTTCTCTTCTTCTTTATCCTGGCTTTAAATCCCTCTTCATTTGGGGTCAGCCCTCCTAGTAATCTTGCGCCACACGAAACGGTTGTGGGTAGTCTCTTCATTTGGGGTCAGCCCTCCTAGTAATCTCGCGCCACACCAAACGGTTGTGGGTAGTCTCTTCATTTGGGGTCAGCCCTCCTAGTAATCTCGCGCCACACCAAACGGTTGTGGGTAGTCTCTTCATTTGGGGTCAGCCCTCCTAGTAATCTTGCGCCACACCAAACGGTTGTGGGTAGTCTCTTCATTTGGGGTCAGCCCTCCTAGTAATCTCGCGCCACACCAAACGGTTGTGGGTAGTCTCTTCATTTGGGGTCAGCCCTCCTAGTAATCTTGCGCCACACCAAACGGTTGTGGGTAGTCTCTTCATTTGGGGTCAGCCCTCCTAGTAATCTTGCGCCACACCAAACGGTTGTGGGTAGTCTCTTCATTTGGGGTCAGCCCTCCTAGTAATCTTGCGCCACACCAAACGGTTGTGGGTAGTCTCTTCATTTGGGGTCAGCCCTCCTAGTAATCTCGCGCCACATCAAACGGTTGTGGGTAGTCTCAGCCCTCCTAGTAATCTTGCGCCACACCAAACGGTTGTGGGTAGTCTCTTCATTTGGGGTCAGCCCTCCTAGTAATCTCGCGCCACACCAAACGGTTGTGGGTAGTCTCTTCATTTGGGGTCAGCCCTCCTAGTAATCTCGCGCCACACCAAACTGTTGTGGGTAGTCTCTTCATTTGGGGTCAGCCCTCCTAGTAATCTTGCGCCACACCAAACGGTTGTGGGTAGTCTCTTCATTTGGGGTCAGCCCTCCTAGTAATCTTGCGCCACACCAAACGTTTGTGGGTAGTCTCTTCATTTGGGGTCAGCCCTCCTAGTAATCTTGCGCCACACCAAACGGTTGTGGGTAGTCTCAGCCCTCCTAGTAATCTCGCGCCACACCAAACGGTTGTGGGTAGTCTCTTCATTTGGGGTCAGCCCTCCTAGTAATCTTGCGCCACACCAAACGTTTGTGGGTAGTCTCTTCATTTGGGGTCAGCCCTCCTAGTAATCTTGCGCCACACCAAACGGTTGTGGGTAGTCTCTTCATTTGCATTTATGCGTTTTACTTTACGTTTTTAATAACGTACAATAACACCACAAGTAAATGAATTTATATAATTAGGACATTAACTTATGATAAGTTAATGTCCTAATTATATAAATTAATTTACCTGTAGTGCTACTTTATCGCGCAGTGACAGTAAAGTAATACTATACTATTTATTTCACCATAAATAGTATAGTAAGACATAAGCTATACTTTAGTTTCAAATGAAAATGGTTACTCAAACAGTGATAAAGAATATGACATGTTTCAAATGACATTTTAGAATCCAAAGCACCAGAAGTCCCGTAGGTGAGATCTACCCGGGATGGGCGCTTAACACCAGGTGAACGTCACGGCAGTATTGTCACATGACCATGTAAAAGATGGTGAGATAAACGATCGTGGTTCGGCTTCCTTTTGATAATTGCGACGTAAAATGAGCGCGCCAAGGTAAACAGGAAAATCCCATATCAGTACATATATATATATCATGTATATATTTATCAGCATATGTAATAACGTATGTTGTGAAAAACTGGGTTTATTTCATAGTTGTACCGGTGACTAGTTATACTGTAGCTGGGAGTCCAATATATGAGTATTATATAGAACTGACGCGCATTTGACATGTGTTAAACATCCAATCATGCTGAGCTTAAGATTGTTTTTGTTTTCTTTTATTAGTTCACAATATACAGATATCCGGAAACCTTTGTTAGCGACAGCGTAAGGGTCAAGTTCCATTTGAATTGTATCCGACAGATGATGGCCACCGACATAATCATGAGCACATTCATCTTGAGTCATGAGGCTACCGGGGGATATTCGGAGAGTGAACTGAATCATTGCTGCGCCAGCAATCATTCAAATGGTTTTTCTGGAGTAAGCACACGCAAGGGCTGGGCTTTTGCCGTCTACAAAGATGATTCCAGTTCCATGGGCTGCTGCAAGTACTGTTGTAGCTGACATAGACTGACTGCATTTAAGGCTCGAAACAAGCCAAAAAAGGAATATAACGCTTACATCATCGTCGGAGTCGGAGTCGTACTCGCTGTCGTCCGGGAGGTCGGCGAATGCGGAGGCGATGCGCGGCAGGCGGCGCGCGAGGCGGCGCGGCGTGCGGCCCGCGTAGTCGCGCGGCCGCAGGTTCGCGTTCGCGCACTTTTCGCGCACCCACAGCACCAGCGCCAAGTGCCCGTGCGCCGCGCCGATGTGCAGCGCCGTCCAGCCCGCCAGGTTCTCCTGCCGAAACCATCACTCACGTCACTATAGCTCAAAGGACCTTACACCCTGGACCGACGATCGCACGGCCCCTAGATTCAACATCGGTCTTGATCTTTTGGTCTAGGCGCCACAGGCCTGTATCTAGGAGGGCGTCTTAAAGTACACATGAAGCTAACGGTTCGGTTTCCGTCTTCAAGTTTGTAAATCTGTATGTGCTTAAAATGTGGGTCAACGAGCGTGACGACTACAATCAGGCGAACGGCTTGCCCGAGTAGATAAACAGTCCTTATACCGTTCTCATGACGAGTACACGCAGCTCATAGTCAATTTTGTCAGATGGCAAAGTCCTTATTTTACATAAATACAAGCTCTAACCAACTCTTGCTTAACCAAATTATATAAGAAATATACTAGATAGTGTATTTTTGTACTGTGGAACGGATGGGAAACAGTTTGACGTATAGACGATTACACGCTACCCCGATTGAGTCTACTTCTTGTAAAGAACGATGAAAAACAAACAAAATACCATATAACATAAATGTAATTATCTACACTACGTTTAAAAAGAAAACCCTATATTTATCTTTTATATTTGCGTCCTTCACGATACACCTGCTCCCAAGACTATGGTAAACAATCGCGTCAAATAGGAAAACCCCACATATCGGATCGGAGATAGCGCTATCGGCAGATTAGCGGCCCTGTGGGAATACCCTAGATGGAGAGGGGAACCTCGGCGGTTGCCATGATCTTTCATTATATTTCGGAGTATATGATATAAAAATTAAAGAGGACACCGTTAGGTGTACCGGTATTTACACTAATATTGTAGGCCAAAGATCTGCTGTACGTAATGTAGAATCAATTGTACTTTATAAATGTAATTGTGCATTTGTTTTTTTATGTCAATAAATAATTTATATTCCGAAATGTACATGAGAATTCTTTCACGTTAAACCTTTCTTCAGTTTTAATTTACATACTTCTGCGGAAGAGATGTCTTTAATGTTCATTAATGTAAAGAAAAGGAAAGCGTCACCATGCGCTTGCAACTTGCAACCCTAGTTAACCGATACCGAACAGAACCGGTCATCGATCGTAACCCCGATGCTATCTTTGAACGGCGATATTGACCGACATTGGATTCAATGGCCGCCAAACGCGTGACTCGAAGGAACACAGAAATTACAGAATCATAACATTTGTATGCTTCCCTTGAAAGTGTAACCTAGATAATGAAAAGTTTTCAATGAAATATACGAACGGGTAAAACAAACAATTCGACTTTAGGTAGACGTTTTCACAACACAAAACACCAAACGGAAAACCCCGTCATTCAATTCACAAGAATTAACCCAAAGTTGTATTGTTGCGGTCTTCCCGGTTGTAGGAATCATGTCTTAATGACAATTCAATGAAATGATTGATTCGTAAGAAATCAACAATCCCAGCCAGGAATAGAGGGTCCATTATTATTGGATACATAAGTATATTACGTTACCCTTAACATCATGTTTATAGGTACTTGTCATGGCTCTCAACGCTTATAACATGTCTTGAAATACTGTACTCTTTGGGAAATAAAATTTTACTTACTTTAATATACGAGTTTTAATTAGCAAAAACTATATAGACACAACAAATATGTACTTAGTGTAATCGGGGTTTTTTCGGTGTACACAGAACAGCTATCGCGGCCAAACAAATAAAAAAGTATTTCCCCGACACGACGACGGCGAGTGAAAACACTTGAAATTCTCGACTTGGAATTAGTAAAGATTATTTTGGGAATGTCCCAACGCGGACGGTAGTCATAGCGTTATTCTCAGAAAGTTGGTATTATTTTCGGAACTAGGATTTACTGCTCGAAGACGTCACAGAGTGAGACGTAACACAGTACGCAACCTTCTCTCTCTTTCAAATAAACGCAATAACAATGATTTGTGCGTTTTCCGGGAAACCGGCAGTTGTCTACTCAGTGCTGGTGACGCCTGAGCGGTGACTTCAACGGCACCGATAACAACATAGAAAACACCACTTCACAATATCATAATATTAACATTTAAAAAGTATATGCATATTACAGTTTGGACATAACTGCGTCATCTTTCGTCATACATGCTTAAAGTGTACACTTGTTAATTATGACACATTTCGCCAATTATATTGTAATGGATGGACGGGCATGGGGCATGGGATGGGATGGGCCTTCTGAGTAGGCTCAGAGTCGCATAACGAGCTATGGAGAGGGCTATACTCGGGATTTCTCTACGTGATCGAATCAGAAATGCGGAGATCCGTAGAAGAACGCAAGCCACCGATATAGCCCAGCGGATTAGCAAGTTGAAGTGGCAGTGGGCAGGGCACATAGCTCGACGAACTGATGGCCGTTGGGGCCGAAAAGTTCTCGAATGGAGACCACGGCCTGGCAAGCGCAGCATAGGACGGCCACCGACCAGGTGGACAGACGACCTGACTAAGATCGCAGGCAAGGGCTGGATGCGGGCCGCTTCCAACAGGTCCTTGTGTAGATCAATGGGGGATGCCTATGTCCAGCAGTGGACGTCCTATGGCTGTGATGATGATGATGGGATGGACGTGTCATCACGTAGGCTCCATAACGAGTGTTGGAATATTAACATACAGCGTTGTGATACTTGTTCTATTTTAATAAGTTGGGTAAAGGCTAGTTCCTTGAGACACCACGAAACGAGATTAGTTCGCCGAGTGTTTGACCTGACTGATCAATTACGAGATGCGTAGTAGTTACAAGTAAACTGCCAACACAAAACATTCTAATCGCTACAATAATTTACTTATTTACAAATACCTAAGTAATAAACAGTGTTAGAAGCAAAGACGAAAACGGACTTGACAAAACAAAGTATTTTCTGAGGCGCTATCATCGCTACCATCGTCGGAGCCATGTTGAATATGTAATATGGTCTAGTTATGTTTATGTGTTTTGTGGAATAAGCTCACCATGCAGTTGATGTCAGCCCCGTAGTGCAACAGCATGCGGAGAGTTTCAACATGCCCTGCTGACGCTGCCAAGTGCACGCACGCCTGACCTGGAACAAAACAGCGGCGGGGGTCAGGGTCAGGCGATCGTCGAAGGGCTGCACACTCTACTACACCAATTGGTACATTGTCAACAATAAGTCACACGTTATAGGTCAGGTTCAAAACACCAATTACATCTGTCAAAATTCATTCAAATATCCACTCTAAGTAACAAACTTAAGATTGTGCAAAACAGTTTTTTTTATGTTAAAAGCTTGCGTTTGACCGCAGAAAGAGAAAGAAGTTCTTAGCCCATATACTATAATATAAACTCTTGTGGTCGATATACTTGTGAGAATATTCGATGATAGATAAATTGTAGATGTTTCGAGTAGTACGGTGATAGTCCTATATCTAAACATCTGCGCGTCTTGTACAGTTTACTGGGTTTTTCCTGTTCTCTACTGCGACTCAAATTAATTATTTACTAAGTGAACACACATGTTGTACGCTGATGTTCCACACACTGCTGAGATGCAGGGGACATTAAACTAGACCTCGATCAGATCTGTTTCCCAACAAACTGACTTTATCGTACATTTTTGAATGACACAATTATAATCGATAGTAATAAAGTTGATTGTTTGACGAAAGACCAGCCCTAGTTCTCCGATCAATTAGTGTCTTAACAAGATCACAAACTACAAAAGACCCTGAAAAGTGGAAGCTTTCCTAAAGAAGCGTCGACTGTTCTATCCCCACCTCCGGCTTGAGCTCCTGATGTAAGTTATCACAAAGGTACGGTCCCATCCAGCACCCGCCTGGCTACCCGGCTACTAACCCACAGCATGAAGGGGGGATATCCTTGACATTTTAGGTCCATGTCACTCTCGACCACATCGCCACTGACTATCAAGTGAGAAGACCAAGGGAATAAAAAACAAAATGGCAAAAGTTCGTTAGCGTGGCATTCTGCTAACGACAGTAGGTGGTGGGAGGGTTCCGATAAGCTTTCAGTTGCTGAGTTTGAAAATAATATGTACCTAACTTTATTATCTTTCATTTACTCATTACTGCCTGAATCACGCTTTACGCTCATGTAAAAATATAAAATACGCTAGCTTAGGGTATGTACTGTACATTACAATCGTGCTATGTTTATTACAGCGCACATATGACCCTTCATAAGCGCACAATAATGTATCGCAATAGTTTTTTTGACGTGATAACGTTTTATAAATTGATGAATGCCAAAATGAAAAATAGTAACGTTCCGTGTAGCGTTCCGTTTCCGTCAAAAGTCAAAAGTCAGAAGTCAGAAGTCGAAGTCGAAGTCATAAATGATTATGACGTTATCACGTAAATCTATCGTCCGTAAACCGACTTTACAGACAACCAATTTGTTTTCAATAAAACCTAAGAAATGTGCCCAAGAGATATTAACAGTATATACAGTGTTACTGTGAACACTAATGTCACACTGAAACTAAAATATATGAAAACTGTATTTTTTTAATGAAATCAGCGACATGCCAATTGATTAGTAAGCGGTATTCCCACTCTATTAAAACATAAAACGTATGTATGTATATAGAAATAATGATGTAAATATGCAAATACAGCATTTTCCGTTTATGTTTATATGCAGGGATAAGTACAGAATATGTATGCACGCAGAAGAATGAATCACGTTTCTCCGCGCAGACATTATGTAGGTACATATTACATATTAACTACATATATTTAATTGCTATCTTTTATAAGAATACATTCAAAATTACATCATTGACTGTGCGCACGAAAATAACTTGAGAGTAGCGGCCACATGAAGAACTATACATAAATTAAATAATGCCAAAAAATATGTCAAAGATCGAAGAGCAAAAATCCGGTAATGTCACGTGAGTCGTATAGCCGGTTCTCGCTCGTAGATACCTAACAATGGTTTAAGCTTGTCGCCGGCCAAACTGGACACATTTACGGACCGCCCGACGCTCACATAGGAGGCCCATCAAGACTGAGACCGGTCCCGGGACCAGCCATGGAACCGACAGGGTCATCGAGCACGGTCGTCACCGCAGAGTGTTGCTTGCACTATTTGACCGATTAATATCGCACGGACATATTACAACATATTAACCGGCCGACTGGCCGGTTGGCGCAGTTGGTAGCACTCTGCCTTCTGAGCCGCTGGTCCCGGGTTCGATTCCCGGACAGGTCAAACATTTGTGTGTATGAACATGACTGTTTGACCTGTGTCTGGGTGTGTATATGTATATAAGTATATATATCAGTCAACAGGTTACCATAGCACAGGCTCTGCCTAGTTTGGGACCTGAAGACCTCGTGTGAATGATAATAAAAAAAAAAAAAAAACATATTCCGACTAGACATACCTATGAGAAGTGTTTGACTTTTTGTAAGTACGAGTCAAAGATTTCTTGAACTCTTTGTCTCGCTGTCGGTGGGTAGGTACGTCCGTTACACTTATCGCCAACTTCCATGATCGCGTTATTTTCCTAATTCGACTACATGGATTACCATAGGGGATCTTTAGTGGATCCTTTCGCATTTAGGAGACATGCTGGGCCGAAGCTGAAGTGAACTGGTAGAGTAGGAAGTTCTTGTTACAATAAAAGTGTAAAAGAGCGTGGGCTGGTTAGGTTGTTATTTTAATATTGAAACAATTCCAGGCGGTAATAAAGCAATCAAACCGGTTATAAATGACGTCAAAGCAATTTCGAGCAGTCGCTAAAGTGCGAGTTCTCGAAGATGACATAATAATTATAAATGTTTTGTTAAACTGTATCTTCGCGGTTAACAGTTAATATATAATATCATTAACTGTACGGTATTAATTATATAAGTAATTATAACGGATATTACATACAATGAATCAGGTTTGGAATAGAGGTCGGTTTCATAAAAGATGTTAAAATGGAATTCCTATGACTGCATCGTATAAGCGAAGCAAAGTGAGCTTACTAAGTACCTATAAAGGAAAATGTTTGTTTTCGCTGAGCTCTGAGTACAGTTTATAATAGTGTTTTTTATCCAGTGGCTACTGGTAAACAGAGAAATCAGGGGCATTGTTTGTAAATCGCGATGAACGGCGGCGTGTCGTCGGCGCGCGGCGCGGGGGGGCGACGTGGCTATCGCTTACCCGTCAGAATGTCGGCGCACTAACGCTGTTGGAGCGTTTCCAAGATTATTTAAAACTATATTCAAATAGATCACATGTTCTATTTCCAACCAGCTGCTGTATCTGGGTTGTATGTTAATTTAATCACGGCTCGCGTACAATTTTAATTATTTGTTCGGTAGTTTCACACGTTCCGTCTTGGAGTAATCATCGTCATTCTTTCTTAAAGCTAGGTATATACTAAACTAGAGCTAGACTTTTCGACAGCGAGCGCACGTTTTACTGTAGTGACATTTGTTTGAACAATGAAAACCCCCGAGATGTCGCAGCTTTCGCATCAACAACGGTATCTAACAACCATATAACACCACAACCATACATATTTTATACGTGTATATTAGTGTAGAAATTATATTCGATTTTTTCCTTTTTCGGTTAAGAAGCTGACTGCGGGAATAATGGCTTTAATTAGCAAACTAATAATAACACCACATTGCCATGTTATTATGAACTATTACATACGTTAAGTTATATTAAAACATGATTAAAAAATAGAAAATGATAAGGTTTTTTGATATTTTTATTAGATTCGTCCACCGATACCTAACACGCCTGTCACCTATCGCCAACTGATTAGCAATAATATTGTATAGAAGCGTTTGTATAAATGAAAATACAGTAAGTTAACTTGGGAGGTATCGGCGTCTCAATATTATGTTTCTCAGGTACGTATTACGTAACTGAACAATATCGATGTTGACTGAGTAAACGTTGGAGCCGCGGAGCTGGTGTCTATGCAAACCATATAGAAAGCTATGAATGTACTATGTACCAACGCATACTGTGTGTAGGCTTGTGTGGTGTGGATAAAAACAAGTTGTTAATTTGCGAATACTGAGGTATATCGTAATATAATAATAGGCATATGTCCAGCAGTGGACGCCCCATGGCTGAGAGAGAGAGAGGGGGATAGAGGGAGAGAGATATATTGGCGACCTAACATTTAATTTGCTTAATTAACTAATATACTCTATATATACCTAAATAAAACTTGTAGCGCATAATGAGATATACAATAGCAGTGTTATTCAAGTAACAATAAAAATTATAGAGATAATTAAGCCGTGAGGATTATTTTTACCAATCAAACCTACGATTTTCAACCATCGACCATAAAAAATAGCACTAAACTCATCAAGTCATCATCGACCGGATAACTGATAAGCGAAGAAAATATATAATAGAAAATGTAAACTATAAGACGGACGATAACGTAAACTCAATAAAAATTGGCAGATAGATGATGTTCCCTGATAACTTGCAGGAGAGCGCGGCTTCATACATCGGGTCAGGAAGAAACATAACAGCGCAATTACCTAACTGATGCAGATGATGTAAACTGGACATCTACTCAAATGTATTATTACATAGTTAACGTTTGTGAATATGTCAAACGAGTCCGTGAGAGAGAAATCAAGAAACAAGAACAACGTCACTAGTTGTAGAGAATGATTATTCATCAGCTGTTGAGAGCGCGGTGAGCACGGAGCACCGTCTGGTGCGGGCGCAGCTGACGTGATTTCAACTGAAGCGGGTATTATAGCTATAGGGACGGCGAAAAACACGACTAACATTTCTGTTTTCTATACATCGCTCGTTTCGATTAATACTCACAACAAGCTTAAAACTAACGAACGATGTACTGCCAGGTAGGTTGTACGGTCGCTTTTATTTATTGGTGTCATAATTAGCACGTGGAACGTAGTAACGCCAGTGCGGTACGCGCGGGGTGCGCGGGCGACTCGACAGGGTTTTCCCAATAATGCGGCGCCGACGACGGCTGCGCGCGCGCAAACCGCTGCCTTCGCCAAATAAGGCGACGACGCCAGCGATTTATTGCCGCGGTATTTTCACTATTTCCGTATTTCTTACTAGGCTGAAGATTGTCAACAGTGAATTTCCGTAAAAAGCTTTATGAGCTGTAGCAATCTGCTCGTAATATCATAGCGTATGATATATAATACTAATACGTTTTTACCTTGTGGATTCCGTTCGATTTCCTTCTGGCTTGTACACGAAGTGCCGAAGATACCTCGCCTAGACTACACCTTAGTGAAAGGGTGCGACTAGTTATACTCCCAACAGCAACATTCAATTATTTCAAAATACATTTTTTTCGCGGAGAAAATGTATACATAATTTATAATGTGATTTATTATTTAATTCTTACAACTATAATATCTGTCCCTCTCTCTCTCTCTCTCTCATATTGGACACCTACGAAATAATTCTATAACTAAGTTTTTTCAAATTTATCATGAAAGCACGCAGTATGGTTGGCAAAAGTCTAAGTGTGTATTAAAAAAAATGTATACAATACTAAAGTACTCGTACTAAACCGAGAAACAAACACACAGTCCTTACCTCACATTTGTGTTAAATGTTGGGTCAGGATTGCTTATTAGAACTGCTGCCTGGACACACTATGTGTTTGGTGACAGTTTGTCAATCATCATCGTCACCCCGCGCGCATGAAACCGCGGGACGCAGCTAGTAAGTTCGGACGGATTATTCGGTATTAGAAAATGATAAAACTAGCATTAAGAGCATGTCGCCTCCCTTTAAACCACTCAAAACAGAGAAGGTTCCTTGCTCGTCTGTATGTGGTAATGTTTTCAGTCATTTTTGCCGGCTGTTCATTTTGTATAGTTATATTAAAGCTGTCGGAGGAGAGAGAAAACACACTGAAAAATTCTGGTCCTTGTAAAAAAATCATCTTTAGTTAAATAGTAAAGGTACATGTCTTATCACATAACGTCCATGATCTAGGAACTATTAATGATAGAAAAAATTGTAAGTATTACTTTACATAATACACAAACGAGTACATATTCTGAGCCAGCTAAAAGAATGTTGAAACTGCGCGGGCGGCGGCGGCGGCGTAGGTACCTCCATGACGACGCGAGTGGCGAGGGTCATTGAAAGAAGCAGGTCGAGTGTTGGAAAACCCCACGCCCTACAAAAACGGTTCAAGTGTAGAGCGGAGCCGATATCAGTTTACGACACCCAGGTAAACAGATAACGTGATACGCTGCCGCCGAACGATGAAATACTTTGACATGGATATTGAGGTATCAGAATATTTTACCCACCCTTTGCTGGCTTTAACATAAGGATGACAGCATACCAGACCAATATATACCTTTAACCGAAGACAGCTAGATCCTAAGTTTCTCAATCTGCCAATTGAATGATCGGTGGGTCTGTCTGTACTGGTCAACGACAGGAGTCAATATAACGCAACTAAAACAATATAAAAAATATGTAAATTCCATATGAGAGAGATATCATTGAACTGACACCAGCCGGAATGATGTCAGACCCTCATAAATACTATACTACGTATCGAAGTCCGTTCCAAAGATTCCCTCCGGCTATTCGTCGGTAGCATTTGGTTTAAGACAATGCCTCACCGCATGCGTTTTTATAACTGAGAGTCATGTAATGGCGCTCTTAGATCAAATGCAGCTTCGGCACGATCTGGCACAAGCTGGCGAGCCAGAATTAGAAAGTGTAAAGAGCACGTAACACGGTAATATACGCGAATGTTTGGGAATTCCGGTGCGTGTAAGTCACGGGTGGGGGAGGCAGCGCCCGCGCCGGAGCTGTACTTTCACGTGTGGGTATAACCCAGAGAACATCATCAGACAGCTGCCGCCGATATCCGTCGTTACCTACTTGTTCCGTTCCATCGACGCAACCTCGAGTCTGCGGTTTTCCTCGGGCCGCTATAATTATGGCCGCTGCCATTCCACGGATCGATTCGACGTAAATCCTAATACTCCGCGCGGAACGTCATCGGCATGTGTCATGTCAACTAACGATTATAAGTATGGATTTGATTGATTATATTGTGTACATATATTAAAATGTACCGACCGATACAAACAGGCCGAGTCACATGGTAAGTAAGGTAAGTGCCAATTAGCGCAAATAAAGGTTATCTTATCTTAGCGCGCGTGGACCCGTGATGTAGTCAAACAGTCTCGCCAGGGAAAACCATCACTTTGCATAACTCGTAGAATCTGAACGATACCGATACGCATGCGAGCAACAACAGCGGCGAGGCTACGCTTTTCGATGTGTTGCTTTCACTCGAGTGGAGCCGGGCGCGGTGGCTTGTATCGCGTACGTGCGTGTTCCGACGGCGCCGTTAGGAATACCCAACCCGACAGGGTACAACAGCCTCTCAACGGCCAGACGGCCGCTACACTGGGTGGCCTTTCTCGCGCCTCAAACGAGCTCGAAAACCATTATTATATATACCAGAAGCACACGTCACACGATATATAATAATAAGAGGTTTTCCAACTGTCACGAGAAGGTCGATCGATCTGGTAAAACCGTATGTAAATATGTAATATCTCCGCATGCGAACCGACCGAGCCGAAATCTTTTACATTAAACACATCACATGTTTGGGGAAACCCAGAAACGATAAACGCCACGGAACCTTTTTGATGCAGTTACCACAGGCAGGGAATTCCAAAAATTTAAATTGTTATGAGAGGCGCGTCTCATCGGAACATTGTTGAATGGAGAGAGGATTTCAAGAGACGCTGTATTATTATGTACTTAATTCTATGCGAAAATAATTGTTAGGTGGCATTGAACGTACGTAATGTGGACCTTGAGGGTGGCGACGTCAGCGGCGGACGCGGAGCGTTCACACGTAAACAATGTCCAACGCATTGTTTTACAGAGTTGGACAAACTGGTTTTTGTATAAGAGAGGTTTAATTCAACATATCCTAGAGAATCTCCGTAATCCGGCACGCGACGCGTCCTCGAATGAATCTCGGTGACAACGGATGAGAACCGATCGTAAATAGAATTACTTGCTACCGAGGAAATTCAAAGATGAACTAAATAGCGAATCTACCGCACGACGCTAATGTGGACTTTACTTCGATTACATTCTGATTGCTTTTCATTCCGGGCGTAAGATCATTGAATAATTATGCGACTATCACGCGTTTCAATCGAGAAATTAAAAAAGATTTGGGAGAAGGGTTTAGTTTGCTGTAGCCTGAAGGTTAAGGCTTATCTACACACTACACGCTAATTCCACGCTAGCACGATCCCAATTTTACGAATAGTACATAAATAAGTGAAAGAACAAACAATAAACAGGACAACATTTAAAATAAAAAAATTGTATACACCTAGAGTGGCTCTCATAATCAATAACAATTTAACGAGACCGCTCTTGAGATGTCCCGTTAGATTGTTATTATACTTGTATTGTTATTCATTACACTCTTGACCTTATAGCTGAAACACATCACGCCATGTACGCTACAGAGCGCGCCCATGATATTATATACTAGTATGTTACATACATATATATACTCGAAAAAAAGGCGCACAAGATTAACAATTTTTCATTCCGATTAGTGAGAGAAATCTTTATTATTTTTAATGTAAGTTTCCGATTATGACACCAGTAAACTGTGCCCTGCAGGACACTGATGCTAATGGCCGTGGGGTTATCAGTGACGTGTGGCTCTGTCTGTCTCGTGGATGTCAGTCTCCTTAGTGCAATACTAAATATATGTATTTATTGTTCTACTAGGTACTAGACTCTGTGCGGAAAGGGAACCGACATAAAATATGTCAGACTAGCTGCGAAACCCGGCGTTGCCTCGGGTACACTTGACTTTGTTTGTCACGTTTAAACTTTAAATTCCCGTTTAACTTAGTTAGATTTAAAACAGAAAAAAGCTGATGAAAATTCAGCGAGTTTCTGCTCATATACCAACATCAATAAAAAATTTATTTTAAGTACCAGAAAACTCTAGAAGATTCAGATATATTCAATTCCGTTAAAAAAATCCAAAGGATTTCACAAAAATCAAAGCGTTTGTATGTGTATATTTGAATATTCTAGATCATCCTGGATTACTATAGAATATGCCAAAACGTTTGGGAGCATTCTGGATGGTGATGATCAACCGTTCTGAATCGTTCATTTAAATTTTATTATTAAAGATAATTCCAGAATGTTACGGAACACTCTAGAACGTTATGGAGCGTTCTGGATGATGACCAACTATGGTACATTATTTTAAAGGCTTTCAATAAAATTTGATCATTCTAGATCATTCTGGAATGTTGAAGAACATTCTAGATGACAATAGTTCACCTCATATAATTTTAAAAATTTTGAATATTAGATTGTTCTAGAGAATTCTATAATATTTTGGTAAAACTATAATTATTGGAAAAGTTCTTATGTGACAGAAAAGGATAGAGATAAAGATTTCAAAACTTTTGCCACCCACACCCACCCCTTTTGTTCAAACCCCCATAGTCACAGCAGGAGCCCAAAGGGTATTTACCACCACAACGGGAAATAGATTCCAGTAGGCGGTGTTGGAGAAAACTCTGTACGTACTGTTATAATGGATGAGTGGATTGGGTTTTTAAAAAAAAGAATTTATTTATTTGGAGACAACCGTCTTGGTTGGGATATATTTCGAGACTAACTTAAGTAGGTAGGGAGTCTGGGAAGGAAATAAATGCTGATATGGCGAAAGGGAAGTGGGTCTAGCAAGGGTAAGCAAAAAGGTAAAGAAGATAAGATATAACACCTCCCCCAACAAGAGTAAACTTACGGTTACAAGGAAGTTTACTTAGAAGTAGAAGAAGGAGGATGTCAAACGAGGAAACCAATAGGGCTGATTACAAGGATAGGAAGGATGCGCCTTCTATAACTAAGAAAGTTATACAAAACTAATACTTATGCTATTCTTAATCTAGGAAGTGGAACATCTTCTACAGGTGAACCGTCGTCTGTGTTTGACGGTGGGTTTGTACACATTAATGGAATGTTAAAAATCTTAGCTTTGTAATAAATGTAACTAAGAAGTAAAATAAAGGAAATAACTAATAAAATGGTAAGAATAGGGAAACTTATATGGTGAGATATTATGTTACTATCATCGTTTACAAAATTATTCAATTCTCTGTTTACTAAATCTGCTTGAGTTTTTAAATGCTTGAGATCGTCTAAGTTAATATTGGACAAGATTACAGCAGATGTATTTACTTTAAACTTGTTGAATGCATGAAAAGTACAGCATTTATCATCAATAAGGCTAAAATCTGTATGAATATGTGGTATGTTTATTTCTAGGTCAAGCATTGTTAACAGTTTTACATTTCGGCAAAATGCCACACATCGAGGTTTTAAGGATAATATACCTGTTCCATTTATATTTATTTCTCTGACATCAGAGTTACATTCTACGGAAAGTCTTGTAGATCGGGATTGTACAAATATCCAGCTATTATGACCAATGTTTTGCCATATGTCTACATTGCCATAAATAAATTTCGTTTCACACTGTGAGGGTAAATTTTTTACAACTCTCGTCATTAATTCAATTTCACAAATAGGATTTGTATTAACTGAAAGAATATTTGAAACATCGCAAGCGATATCCTTTTTAGATATAATTTTGCAAGATTGAAGGTCTGTTAAGGTGCAATATGTCGATTTATCTTTACTAAGGCCTACGAAGTTTGATGTAGGAATTATCATAGCATATGAATTAGATAAGTTTACGTCATGTGGTACTGGGATAGGAATTATTTTGTATAAGTCATACTGAATATGATAAACTAGCGGGATCCTTAGTATAAATATAACATTGTTAGGGCTATAATAAGCATCAAGTTCCGAAACTTTTAATATTACATTGATATTACTTAAATCTATACTTACAGGTAATTCCTTATATTTAGGTATATGCTTAAGGTTACTTTCTATGTCAGCATATAACTGTGTCGGAGTGACGACAGAAGGATGCAGCGTATTGCTGTTTGCAAACATTACAGAATTAACAATATCCTCTAATTTATACGATAAAGTAAGTAGACTGGCTTCGAGGGTATTAATTACTTCAGCTAACTTATTTCTAAATAGTATTTCATTAGTAATAATAGATACATTTTTTAGTAGAGTACTAGTAACTTCATTCAAACGGGCTTCGTTATTTAATATCGTATCTATAGTTTTATTGAAATTCAAGATTGCCGATTCGGAAATAAAAATATTTTGTTTAATTAAAGAAGCTATCTTCTTTTCATTTAAATGCAGCGTTTGAATGGCGTTATTGTACTTATTTAAGTCATCTTCATCCATAGTACCGAACAAGTTTTTCATTAATGTCCCAACACCAGCAAACCAAGCAGATCGTTTAGGTCTATTCGATATTAAGTGAGATATTGAATTATAATCTCTATATATGTCGTCGTAAAGCGACGTTAGTGGATTTAGCATATTATAACATCGGAAATCGTCAACTGCCTTGTTTTGCTCGCAGAGGAATTTATACGTATCGAATACATTTTTGATATTTGTGAGATGTGGTTTAATAAATTTGAGATCCACTGGTATGACAAAATGAATATGATCGTTTACGAGTTTTAAAGTGCCGATAGGGTCGAAGTAAATGCCAGGACTTTTATTCAGTGGTTGAACGAGTTCATGAGCCAAAGATGTCGTAATAGGAAATAGGAGTAGTACGAGTCTGAAAGTCAAATATTAAATAATAATATTAATGATTATACTAAGTTGGGACTTGCCAGTTTTATTTCGTCAAAATGATGTCGCACATGTCTCCTATCAATTAGTAGAGTCACAGTATTGTTGTTATGGACTTGTAGGATTTTGTAAGGACCTTTCCATATAGGGGATAGTGCTTTCCTTAGTCTAAGGTGATTTTTGAGATAGACGAGATCTCCGACATGGTATTCAGGAATTCTTGTATGTGTGTCATAGTATTTTTTCGAGTTCTCTTTCGATTGATTGATGTGTTCGATTGCTTTTTCTCTGGAGTATTTGAGCCTGTGGTTTAGCATTTTAAGATACTCAGGATACGTGAGGTCCGGTGCAGAGTCATAGATTGAGTCAGGTATGTAAGGTTTGTGTCCAAATAAAAGTTCATAAGGTGTATAGTTCGTGGTGCAATGAGTGTTGGTGTTGTAAGTCATGATAGCAGTGTAAACGTAACGAGGCCAGTTATCCTGATTATCATTGACGAATGATTTAAGATATTCTTTTAGAGTCGAGTGACTGCGCTCAAGGGCGCCTTGAGTTTGTGGGTGGTATGGGCTTGACCATAATTGCTTGATTTTTAGGAATTCACAAGTCTTTTTGAAAAGATCTGCTGTGAAATTTGTGCCTTGATCTGTTAATATGGTTTTAGGAATACCGAATAGGGAAATGAAATGTAACAAGCACTCGCTAGTTTCCTCGGCTGTTGTTGATCGAATTGGGTAAGCTAGTGAGTATTTGGTCAGATCATCTTGCAAGGTTAGGATATATTTCAATTTGGCTGTCCCTGCTTCGGGTAATGGACCAACTATGTCCAATGCAATGCGTTGAAAGGGGGATGTTGATGTAGTAGTGATTTGCATAGGAGCGCGGTTAACCTTTCGGAGAGCTTTATTCTCTTGACAGAGTTTACATGACTTCACATAGTTTTCTATATCGCTACGCATACCCTTCCAGTGATATTTCTCTTGAATTCGTTTAAGCATTCTTGCGCTTCCTAAGTGACCTGCGATAGGTATATCGTGATTTTCGCGTAATA
This sequence comes from Apeira syringaria, assembly GCA_934044485.1. Lineage (NCBI taxonomy): Eukaryota > Metazoa > Arthropoda > Insecta > Lepidoptera > Geometridae > Apeira > Apeira syringaria. The sequence continues at coordinate 10,880,291 of OW203675.1, read as the reverse complement.
TCGTTTTTATTTCTCCCAATGATGGGAATATTATGGTATTGCGATAGATAGTGACGAGTATGTTTGTATTATTAAAAAGGAATAGTATCATACTGTACAATTTTGTATATGAGTGTGAATCAAACGGATTTTTAAAATCTGTGATGCTGATTTGATTGGTAGATTTTAGAATTAAGTTATTGCGGAGATTTTTCAAGCTTTTGTATAATTCTTCATAAGAAGTCTTATCGAAGTGATTGACTTTGGTGAACAATAGATAAACGTTTCGATTTTTTAGATCAAAGTTTATGAATGAATATAATGTTCTTTCTCTATTAATAACTTCATCTTTATTTTCCAGTTCATTAAGGATATCTTCTACGTAAGGGTTGCTTTCATCGAGATCAATAGATGTTGGTATTACAATGATTGCTTTGATATCGCTTTTAAGAATACTTGAATTTGATTCTAGAATTTTTGCATTGGATGTAAATGTTCTGTTGGCTGTCATAGTTTTCAGAAATCGGGAGTAATCATCGTTTGATATAACGAGTTGTTCTTCACTTATAGGGTTCTGAGGATTTTGGTCACTTCCAGTTTCGGGTAGGTCTACAGCTGGGTCGCTGTACGAATCGAGTCGTGATGTCGAAGGTAAGTTCATATTGTTTTCAGGATTGAGAGAAGGAGTGAGAGGTAAGTTTGTGTTCCTTTCAGGTTCTTCATTAGCGGCTGTTTCGTTAACGCCGGGTGCGAGATATTCTAATACTTCATTTTCGATTTCAGGATTAATGATATCTGCGTCTAGACTAGATGGTGGAGACACTAAAAGGCTTTGGAAATCGTCAATTTCTTCATTAAGTGTGCCTGATGGCTGTGATGTTTGTAGTGGAACTTCGTCGGTTGCGACATTTGGGTTAAGATTTGACTTATTTTGTGGGTAGATTGGATTGACAGGATATCTAGAGAGCGCGTCTGCGGCAGAGTTGAGTTTACCTTTGCGGTACTCGATGTCGTAGTCAAACTCCTCGAGTTTCAGTCTCCAGCGTTGGAGTTTGCTGCTGGGATCCCTATGATTAAATAACCATCTCAAGGGTCTGTGGTCAGTGATGATCACAAATTTACGACCATAAAGGTAAGGACGGAATGTTTTACAACCGTATAGTATCGCCAATAATTCCTTCTCGGTGGTGCTATAATTGATTTCGCATTTGTTGAGGGTTCGCGAGGCGAATGCTATAGGTTGGTCCGTTCCTACTGATCCTTGTGAAAGGACAGCCCCGATGGCGTGATTTGAGGCATCACAGGTAAGTATGAAAGGCTTCGAAAAGTCTGGGTATATGAGGAGTGGCGCAGTTGTCAGGCGGTTCTTTAGTGTATCGAATGCTAGCTGTTCTTCGTTACCCCATTTGAATGGAACATCTTTCTTCAAAAGGTTTGTAAGGGCCTTAGCTGTTTTGGAGAACTCGGGTATAAACCTTCGGTAATAAGAGACAAGTCCTAGAAAGGATTTTATGTCCTTCGGCGTCTTCGGTGCCGGAAATGCAGTGACAGATTTGACCTTCTCGGGGTTAGGCTTGACGCCTTGCTCGGTGATGATGTGTCCAAGGTAACAAACTTCTCGCCGTAGGAACTCACATTTGTCGGGTTGTAGTTTCAGATTGAATTCACGCACTCTTTCAAAGATGTCGTTCAAATTGGATATGTGACTCTGAAGGTCATATGAGTAGATTACGATGTCATCCAGATAGACGAAGCATTTAATGCCCTGGAGACCCGTGAGAGCTGAATTCATAAGGCGCTGAAAGGTTGAGGGCGCATTTTTTAAGCCAAAGGGCATTCGAGTAAATTCAAAGTGCCCTTGCGGTACGGAGAATGCGGTTTTGGCTGCATCATCAGCGGACATCTTTATCTGATGAAAACCAGACGCTAAATCTAACGTAGTGAAGTATTTGCTGGCTCCTAGCTGATCAAGTATTTCAGAGATATTGGGTATAGGATAGGAGTCGCCTATTGTGACGTCATTTAGTTTTCGGTAATCGATCACTACCCGCCATTTTCTTTCACCGGACGCGTCAATCTTTTTGGGTACTATCCAGATGGGTGAAGACCATGGAGAATAAGAAGGCTTAATTATATCTTGTTCTAGCATCTTATTCACTTGCTTCTGAACTTCTTGTTTATGACATTCAGGGAAACGGTAAGTTTTCGTGTTGATAGGAGCAGAGGACGTAGTTTTAATTTCATGCTCGATGGCATTGGTAAAGGATAGTTTGTCCCCTGGTAAGTAAAACACATCGGAAAATTTGGAACAAACTTCGTGCAGTGCTTGGGTTTCCTCTGTATTCAGATGTGAAACACGGAGCTGCTCAATTACTTTACCTGTTCGAATATAATTGTCATGGTTTTCGCATTGTGACGTATGATTGATTGAATGAGGAGTCATCTCCTTTTTGTCTAAGTGTGTAATTGTTAGTTTGAGAGACGAGTCAATTGTCATAGGGTCTTCGGATATGTTTACAACAGAGATGTTAATTCTATTGTTGTCCTTGACGCGTACTAGACAGTTTGCGATCAAAAGGGTGTCGGATAATTTTTGGTCAAGGATTAGTCCTTCTCTCACGTCAGGGTTGGTCACAGCACATTCGATCACAGTCTCAGTCCGTGCCGGGATAATGAAGGCCGGTTCGTGAAAGTGTAGTTTTATCGCTGTCCGTCTGAGATAGAGTTTGTCGTCAGTATAGTTGATACTGCAACCATGGGCATTGAGCATGTCGGATCCGATGATTCCATCATATGGAAGGTGGATCCAGTCCACAACATGGAATTTGTGGCTGATATTACATGATTTGGAAAGTGCCATACGTAGATTGAAATGACCTCTGGTGGAGATAGGATCTTCATCAGAGTCAATGCCCTTTAATTGGATGGTCTCTTTAGTGAGCTGAGGGCGCTTTTGGATACATGAGCTTTTTAATAAGCTGACAGTCGATCCCGAGTCTACCAAGAGAGACAAGGGGATGTCGGATATTGAAGATTCCACTAGAACGTGTGGAAGTAAGGTTTTTGTAGGATCACTCGTGATTTCATAGAGTTGGCTGGGTTTTGATTCCTCATTTTTGAGGTTATGGTTTCCATGTGGCGGAACCATCTCGAGTGTAGAAGGCTTGGATGATGAGGAGCGAGCATGTAGCGCTGCTCCTGAGGGCTGATTGTCTACTGAGCGGCGTCCATGTCGCGGAGCCGGAGTAGATTCAGGAATTGGATTAGAATTGATGCCGATTTTAAAATCACGAGTTCTCGCTCGGCATCGAGACGAGACAGCTATTAGTTTTTTGGAAGGGTGTCGTCAGTTTCATCGAATCCCCGTTCAGGGGGTGAGTACTCGTCGGATTCTCGGTTGTCATCAGTCGTGAAGTTAACACGCTGGAACTGTCGCGGACTCTGGTCAAAGTTGTTTTTAAAGCGGTTGTTGTTGTATTCCCTCTTTCTGCACTGTTCAAGGACGTGTCCTTGAGTTTTGCAGTATCTACAGAATAAATTTGATCTGTTTGCACTGGGCCCTGTTTGAGCGTTGTACGCTCTGTCAGGCTGCTGTGGTCTTTGTGTTAGGAATTGTGGTCTCTGTGTTTGGAATTGTGGTCTCTGTGTTTGGAATTGTGGTCTCTGTGTTTGGAATTGTGGTCTCTGTCTGTCATTTTGGGTAGATCGTTTATAAAGGCTCTGCTGTATCCGTTCTTCTGATATTGCTAAATTTATGGCTTCGTTTAGTGTTTTGGGTGCCCTACACCTAACCATATTAGATAACCTCGGGTGGAGACCGATGAGGAAGTGATGGAGGGCTAAGTCCTCCATCGCTGCCGTTCGGCCTGCGATTTCTTTACTTTTTGTATTTGACAAACTAATTTCGGTAATAAGTTGGGCCAAGCAGGCCTCTACTTTTAGGGAAAATTGGCTAACAGTTTCCTGGGCGCCTTGCTTACTTTCCTGTAGGTCTGTAAGTAGGTGGGAGTAGTGTTTACGTTCACAAAATTGTTTTTTCAGGAATTCCTTGAGCTGTTCCCATTCTGAAAATTCCTTTATGGAACATGCTACTTCGGCTTTGCCGTTTAATTGGCTAAGGATATATTTGAACAGGATGGGCTTTTGCCCATCTGATGCGAGTTCAATGGCATTATTGCAGTTAATTAAAAATGGATTTAACGTCTCCCTATTCCCGTCATAGGGCTTGATAAATTTGAATAGGGTGTTAAGGTCGATTTCGGACATTTTTGACGTTGACCTTGTTTTGGGTGCGGAAATTAGTGGAGAGCTATAGGGTGTGCTTGCGGTCTGTTCGTCTTCTTGTGAAATATCTAGATCTATGCAATGAATGTCTTTTTCGGGCTTTAGTTCCCTGGGCATAATTTATTTGAGGCTCTAAAGATAATTATTTTCTCTTTAGAACAAATAGCAAGCAAACAACAACAACAACATAACAATACACAATAAAATTTCAAGATAATAATAATACAATGAATATAAAATTAATGGCTGAAATAAACATAGAATATTGTAAAACTTTGGATACGACACGGAGAGAACACAACACACAGTAAAATAAAATAAAGTTCGATTTAGAAATGGCAAGAGTTCACTTACTGGCTATACGCGTAGAATATTATAATTAAAAACATTGTCCGAGATAAGCCGCGGAGCGTCGGATTACGTCGACCAGCAGGTAGATAGTACCGGCCACGGTATAACCGTGACAGTGGGCAACCACCTCGCCACTCAAGGCGAAGACCGGCTGTAGCACAGAGCAGAGTGCCCAGCAGTGGGCCTTACAGGGGTGGACGTGGACACTTTCACGCACTTCACAGAACCTTTGCCCAATAGTGGGCTTCACACTTTTAGGTCCTTTACCCTATAGTGGGCTTTGCACAGTAGAACACTTTCGAGATTTTTGCGCGGAGCCGTCGCCCAGCAATGGGCTTTCACCTAACACTTTGTATTTTATTTCACGGATTCGGAGGGTTAACCGGGGATTTTCTAATTTAAATCCCTTTACGCTGCCACCATTTGTTATAATGGATGAGTGGATTGGGTTTTTAAAAAAAAGAATTTATTTATTTGGAGACAACCGTCTTGGTTGGGATATATTTCGAGACTAACTTAAGTAGGTAGGGAGTCTGGGAAGGAAATAAATGCTGATATGGCGAAAGGGAAGTGGGTCTAGCAAGGGTAAGCAAAAAGGTAAAGAAGATAAGATATAACAGTACGTATACACATTTGCTTTGTATATGTATTTATTAGAGGGCGCAGATGTATGTGTTCAATTACCGTATTTATTATGTTGGCAGCACTGTTACGTCATCGGTGTGACTCCACAAACATCTCGGTACAGCATGTATACTATTTATAAGCTTTAAAATGCTGCTCTTTACGATAAACACCAATCATGCTAAAATGTATACCTAATATCCATTTTACGGCTTTACGCACAGACTCTATTATATTGTTGATGCATACCAATATTGGTATGGTCCGACACGGTGGATGATAATCATTCTCTGTATTATATTCTAGTAGCGACCAATTCTAGGCCATTCGTTATTTTGTTTCTTTGTGAAAATATCGCCGCGCCAGCATTATAGACAATTTCTAGGCCGTGGAGATTTTCCGTTGAGTCATAATTAGGTTTGGTATAAAGGTACAATCAATCATCTCTATCCTATTTTAGACGATTTTAGCTGTTTCACCTTTAACTATAAAAGAAAAAACGCTTATAGATCTTCAATCAATTTTATATTATTTTTACCATTAGACATTAAATCGAAAAAAATATTTAGTGGCGAGAATAACCTCTGCTTTAAAAAAATAATTGAGCAACCATTTATCTCAAAACCCAACCCAGAGCATGAAACGTTATCTCGTCAAATAACGTGATTAAAACATTATCGCGGCTAAATAAACCAATATAATATAATGTTATAGTTATAAATAAACTATAACATAGTACTTGGATCATGCATGTACAGTATTGGAGCAGTACTTTATAAGGCCATTAGGAAAAACCGTTTGCCAGGTTTTTACTATTCAATTAACTAGATGATTCAATTCAACTTTTATAAAGTTCAATATTGAATGAAATGAGGTGAGAAATAGTGTTACTTTGAAAATAGATACGAAGCAGATACATACAGTCAGCCAAATATACCGTCTACCATCCCAGGCTTGTAGATCTATCAACATTAATAAAACAATAAGGTTGATTTTCTATTGTAACAGTTAAGATAGTTACAACCTTATGGCTATCCTAATTACACAGGAACTTCAGTCTAAACTGGAAGACATCTTTATAGACTGTACATAATGTTACGTAATGGCATAGATAGAGCAGATCCAGGGGGTGCTTCATTAAGCATGGGCATTGGTTTTGAATAAATTCATGTAACAGATGCTTTCTTGTTAGCGAATTAAAGCAAATGTCAATATCCATGAGGTCATCTACGGGTGATGTCAGAGAGCCCACAAAATAAATCTCATATCAACTTAGTATACCCATTTATATACATATTAGGTATGAGAAACTAAACCAGTTTAAAGAAATACTTTGATTATTACTAAGAAGGCTAAATATGCCAGACAACTCAGCGCCTGAATCACTCAATAATAGTATTATGTCTGATCATACTGCGCATGCTACATTTACTTTAACAATGTATCAACATGGAGATAATATTTAATAAAGTTATCATTTATGTATATTTAGAAGAGCTTTAAAGAATTATGTATCAAGACATGAGATATATATGTTATCTACAAACTTGAAATTTGCAAGGTAGTTTTCACGTAGGGTACAGAAATGAACTTCGACATTTATTTTAAGACATGAGGGTAATATTCAACAGCCAAAGTCAATACTAATATCTCACTGTGTATAGCGAGTTAATAAAATATAAATAAATCCCATAATGTGTAATACAACTACTAAATAAATTAATATAACAATTTTTTTGTAAGTATACTCTTGATAACTTCTTTATTACTATGTAGTGACAATATTTCTATTCACCTGATGCATGATAGCTAAATCCTATTTCTGTATAGACTGACTTGTTATCTCAACCATATATACACATATTCATTGACATAATAATTCAGATTGAAAATATATATGTACAGTTGATTATTTTTGTTCAGTTAATTTATTTTGGCTTATAGTGGCTTTAACTTAACATTAAATTGTTACTGTATAAGTATAAAAATAACTATCCAAATAGACCATTCATAAACACAGTCTTTTACTATGTTGAAGATAAAATCATTGGTACAAAATGGCATAATATAACATAAAAAAAACAAAACTTACCATTGTAATTTTTTTGATTAAGTACTGCCGTATGATCCCTTTGGGGAATCTCCTTGAGGGGATTGAGTAAAGCTTGTATACATTCTACATTTTTGAGTACTGTAGCTTTATGCAGAGGTGTTTCTCCTCTTCTGTCACGGACTGCGATGGAAGCTCCGGCCTTCACCAGCATTCTTGTTACTACAGGGTTTCCACTGAGGGCTGCTAAGTGTAAGGGAGTCTGGCCTTCATCATTTGGGATGTTCAACCAGTCTTTGTTAGGACACACCCTGATGAGAGTGCCCAATGCCTTTTCACATCCGTGTATTGCAGCAATGTGTAATTGTCTGTAAACAAATAACCAATTTCCAATAACTGTTATACCTTATCTGCTAATGATAGATCCCTTGAAATGCTATTGCTATTGTTTTGATTATGTGAACATTTAATTTATTTAATTATACAAACAAAATGCATTACCAGAAAAGTATTTCACCTTTTGTGATAAAATTAAAACATGCTAATACAAGTCATGATGATTTGTAGGCATGTCTATTGAAACATTTAGATTTTAATCGCAGGCAGTGGTAAAAGAAATATTCAATTTTACCAAATATGAATGAGTTATAGGCACCCCACCAGGTGGTGATGATTGGTGATTTAAAAGTTAATTAATCACTTGAGAGTCCACTGCTCTGTTCACAGCCCACATATGGTGGTTCACACATGTGACTCTGTGTGTTAATAATTCTTATATATACTAAGCAGGTAATAGCAGTCTCTATAATGAAGCTAGACTTTACAAAGGAAAGAATTAAAGGGGTGCACACCTTTATCACTATATCACATTAGATGAGGTAGTTCCCTTTAGCTCTTAAAACAGAAAATGTACTAAATATAATTATGCCGAGGGATTCAACCTTATTTGAACAACACAAGGTTTATGTACAATTACTGTAACATCATCACTCATTCTAACTTCATCACAGGCATATTTAATTCAACCCAAATTACGAAGAAGTACACCACAAATTAGACTGAATAACTTTTGATATTGTCTTGTCTAGGATATTTTGTGACGCTTGCCGATTCCTTTAGTACATATTAGAAGGATTCTTCCAAATACAACTAATTTACATCAATAAAAGTATATAAAATAGTACCAACCAACTACCTATTTAATTCATCATTGTCACTTTAGCCACAGGATATCGACTTTTGGATTTACACCTCCCCCATAGATCTCCACTAGATTTTTGGAAACAGTCCACATCAAGCCTATTCCAGTGCCCATTACCAAGTCATCTGTCCAATGCTTCACTTGTTACTCTACTACTTATATTTGCAGACTAATTACTTGCCATTAATTACAACTGTGACTAAAACCATGTAAGCCATGTCAAGCTACTGTGACAATTTACTACTTCCTGTATTGGCCTCTACAATTTCTGTACATTTCAATGCTAAGTTATACTCAAGTCAACATAATTTTCTACAAGCAATTTTTTTGCAGTGTACCTGAAGGCTATTTTGTTTTTTTAATTATAGATTAATTAAATTGTGTCTCAGGGATGATCCCCTCCTTACTTTTTCAGGGTTTTGAAGCAATGATAGCTTGTGGGTGTGGGTGTCACCTGTCAATATGGTGTTGGTTCAATCTGTATTACGAGCTTGAGCTCTTGGTGTTAGAGACACCAAACTGTGTTTTGTGTAGTGGCATGCTTGTATTTACAGATGGTTCGAGGTACAATATTTTTCACAATATTCTGTTTTATTATTCCTATGTTTTAGAAGTTGTAGTTTTTTTAACTGGACATTAATTAACATAAATAAACTGGTTTAGGTTTTTAACACATCAAAATCAATAATGTAATAAGTATATAGTTAGGAATTACCGTTTTATTGACAACTTGACAAAATATTCATCTGACAAATGGTTTTTTTTATGAAATGTTAATAGTTTTATTAATATTCAACAAATTCATGTCTGCCTTCTTGATGCTTCAATTACATAAAATTGAAATTGGTTTCATACACAATTGGGTGGATTTAGGATCATGTCATAAAACCATGGAAGTAAACTGTGTATGGTGCAGACATGCCCAACAAGTGAATTGTTCTAATTAATGATTGTATGCTGTACAACACACCACTTAATTTTTATTTATATTAAATATGGGCATTGGCATACATGCCAATTGGCAAATTATAATTAAGGAAGAGCTAAAAGTTAATCTGACTTGAGAAAATGTGTCACAAATACTTTTATATTGAGGAAAAAATAGATTACATTTCTGCCCTTAACTACCTACAGTTATTATAATATTAATTGTGATAGTTGTGTTTTCCAAGTTAGTTAATGTAGATTTAGGTAACATAACATGACAGATTAGTCTTACTAGACTGTAGTTGATTTGTTTAATCCTTTACTTATCAAAAAGAGTATCCATGGGACTTCATCACTATTACAAGTTGACATATTTCTAAACTTACTCTCAATGATCATCATAGAAATAATTTACTTTGCATCAATTTAATGTATAAAGAATGTGTGAGAAGCTATTGCTACTATGATACTATAATGAAAATGAAAAGATAAAACAAAAATGTTCACAGGGTTACATCAGAACCACGAAGATAGGCTGCATGTACTGAACTTGTGACTTCTCTATTCACTACTGTAGAAGCTAAAGTTTAAGGTTTCTTTTTGCCTAAAGATACATATATGCTATGTCTGTAGAATTTTGATATAAGTTAAACTTACGAATCTCCATCGTCATCTTGCTGAAATAATATATCTAAAGGTGGGAGTTGACTTGTCCTTGTGATCGCGGGTGGGGCGGCACAACGCTCTGGTACTTTTGTGTGTGGCTCCAGATTCCAACTTGATAGATCTTCTGTAAGATCTACTAATCCACTGTCGAATTCACAACTCTCAACTTTAACACATGGCACTATCTTTTCATCACTCCGAATTTCATGTGATAATTCACAACTTATTTCACCCGAATCACCAGGCAATTTATCAATAGGCCCCGACAAGAAACCAGAATCTTGATCGGTTGCCTCGGGAATCTTGGTATCCTTCATTTTCCTGGCACTCATTTTAGTAGGATTGTGTTATTAAGCACTAATATCAAACACCTCAGTATATAGTTACTTATCTATGTCAAACACTAATTTTGAAACGTCACGTTACTACACTTCGAGTTATCAACTGATTAGGTAGGTATCACACAAGTCGCAATTATACATGTTTCAAAATATCTTCCACGTAATACACAACCGTAGCTCAACCAGACCGCCGACACAATGGTATAACAAACGTGACGATGAACGTTATAATAAGAATGGTCTCTGGCTGGGACTGGACGCGATAATATGAAGTACCAGCGAGGTACCTACGTTACGTTGTTGTTTGTGAAAAATAATTTGCTTGCAGGCAGTATGTCATGTGTCATGTACTATGCTTTACAACCAGTCAGAGAGGTGAAAGAGGGCTCAGCCAGGGTTGCCAAGTCGGATTTAAAAAAGACGTAGGCCAGGTTCTTTAAATACATAGAATTGTACTGTACTATTTGCATGTATGTTAAGTATGTATATATAATATACGTAAGTCTACGTACTATTTTTCTTGACTTCAAAAATAATAACATTTTTAGCACTTCTATAAAAAGGGGACCGCACCAAAGGGCACCTACTAAAATTCATGAAATTAACAAGGTAATGGTACAAGACATCAGCTTTCTGCTATAAATGTAAGTGTATATTTTACCACTATTTTTTACAGGTACTAAGACACACTAAGACACAAATATAACTATTTCTTAATATCCTCTTTTGCTTGATCATCGTACCGACTGACAATTATACTTAATTATACAGAGTGTGTTCTTCAACTGGGTTACATGACTTAAAAAATAATAGCATTATTTGAAGTCACCTAATTTGAGCAGGAAGCAAAAAAATAGAATGACGAATTGAACTATGAAATTAAAACACTGGGCCACTCATTCAGTTGCAATATGTTCGATATGTATTTGGATTCTTTTCTTTTGTTAAATTTTTGTTAATCCTTTTAGCTCCACGTTTATGGCGCATCAAGTTTAACACTCCTACAAGTTTAATTGGATTAGTTGCGCACATAAGATCTAGAAGCTTAGCACGAAAGCAGCTCACCGCTTTCCCTACGATTCAATAGAGTTGTGGAAACGTTACCGCAAATGATTACTTTCTTCGGCATTTGGTATATTGTGATGAGCAATACAGAAGTGCAAACTTGCCATTTAGGCCCCTTTCATTGCTTTAACGGTCACTCATAGGTAATTACATACTTATGAACACCCGAAGGGGCACACTCTGTAAAAGACTCCTTTAATAAGACATATAGTCAAATTATTTTCGCCGTGGCGAGACATTTTATTTGACACACTAACATGAGTCACTGGTGGTTATTGTAATAATGGAAATATAATATACTTATACTTTATACTTTGTCCTTAGTTTGTCAAGGCAAGTCTGCGTTAGAATTATACGAATCGTTTTTATGCCAATTCAGCCTCAATATGTTATTTTATAAAATTTTACAATTTGATGAAAAATACATAGATTCTAGGACTGAAGTACGTTTCGCAGGATGGGCCTAAAATACGTAGATCTATGTAAAAAGACGTAGATCTGGCAACGCTGATGTAATGTACCTACTCGCTTTACGACGAAATCACTAGAGGTGAGAGAGGGCTCAGCGAGCAAATGTAGATTGCAGAGCTCTCTGCGTTCGGGTGCGGCTTCGGCCAGGCCAAATCTTGCTCTGACAGCGGATATGCGGCGTTTACGAACTCAATTAGAGCATTATTTGCTCCACCCAATATATAATCATGACTGTTCACGTCAACCCGTCAGACCAAATTATGCTCGACAAGACCTTAATCTTTCTACCTCTGGAATCGATCAAATCTTGGTCGGCTGTCAAAAGTAACAAATGCATTTAGTAACTATCACGATCAATGTAAGTGACTTCTTCATTTTCTGTGACGCATGTCACGGAAGCCGTTATGGACCATACCTCGTATGGAGTAGCCGTTCGTGAGACATCGATCAAATATTGGTCGATCAATATTTGGCCGACGAAGGTCCAGGGCTGCGTTCAAGAGCTTCCTGCACTAGTGAATGATACGTTGAAAGAGAATTGGTTGGCTTGGTATGGGCATGTCATGAGGAGGGATGAAAAACATAATATAACTAAAAGAGTTCATGAATGTGGATGGAGGTAGGGGAAGGCCGAAGAAAGTATGAATGGACTGTGTAATAAGGAATGACATGTTTATGATAGGTGTGAGCACTGAGATGACTAATGATAGAAGAGAATGGAAGAGGAAAAGATGTACTGCCGACCCCATCTAGTGTGGGATGAGGACAAGAAGAAGAAGAAGACTACCTCTCTACTATCGTTTATAACGTGCCTAAGTTTTTAACCCTTTACCCTGGTAACCCTGGGTGTGGTCTTCGTTTTGTGGCTAAAGGACTTATATCCACAGCCGCAATGATTAAAACAATATCCTGATCAAATTGAATTGAATTTCAAAGTTCCAACGTCGATTCTGTGAATCCAGCCCATGAAGTTGACATTGACATTGAACAGAAGTACTGATCTCAAAAGTGACTGATAAATTAAGTTTTGGCTAAAAGACTTGTATCCAAAGCCGTATTATCTTTCAAAAACAAATCTTCCTTTGTTTTGTATTCTGCTTTTTGTTATGTGGTTTTGTCTAAATTAATTAATTTTATTCAGACAGATCATCCCTTCGCGTAGTTTTCTTTAGTTCATCTGTGCATTGCATCCCTCAGTGAATGAGTTTTACAAAGAGTATACATGTACAATACTATGTAAGGGTGTTTTAGATCACTTGGTTAGAACAAGAATACAGGTTTAAAGGTGACTACTGGTTTAAATAAATCACTAATAGTTATAGGTATATGTACATAAACTGTATGTTCTATATCTTAATGAAGTTACTAGTAGCGTCTCGCGGTTTCAACCGCGTGGATTACAATTTTCCCGTTACCTCGATTATCCCACGGGAACTATTTTTTTTCTGGGACAAAAGTAGCTGTTAGATGTTATTCCAGGGCTTGAACTATCTCCATTCCAAATTTCATCGAAATCGGTGTAGCCGTTTGAGCGTGAAGAAGTAACAAAAATACACACATACTAGAAGCGGCCCTCATCCAGCCCTTGTCTGCGATGTTAGAACTTTTCAACCCCAACCGCCATCAGTTCTTCGAGTTATGTGCCCTGCCCACTGCCACTATACCGGTGACTTACATTCTTCTAAGGATCTCCTCAATTCTGATCTGATCGTGTGGAGAAATCCTGAGCACAGCCCTCTCCATAGCTTGTTAGGCAACTCTGAGCCTGCTCAGAAGGCCATGTCAGGGACCATGTTTCAGTTCCATAAGTCATCATGGTCATCACTGTTAACACATACTGTTTGAAGACCTTCATATTCAGGCATCGGTATTTTGGACGACAAGAAGTCTTGTAGCTACCCAAATGCTACCTAGACGAGTTGGATTCGATGATAGGCCTCTTTCTCAATGTTGGACTTCCTGTATATACTCACAATAAAATAAGTATCTTACTGTAAAACTTCAAACTATAGACTAAGCTGTGTTCTGAAATAAAGTTTTATTTATTTATTTATTATATTCTTATTGGAGGGGGGGTGCTGAGTCCTGAACTGATGTCCTGCTTGGGGTGTTTTATGAATTCCCCCCACCAGCTACTAACCGAGCCATCCTAACTCCTTAATATAACGGAGCATGGCCCTGGGTCATTGGCATAGCTGCTCCCGTGGTGTATGTGGTTGGTCCTTAGATAATAAAGGGCCAGCCTTACGCAGTACGGTTGTGATTCTTGTACATTCATTGGCCTCACAGTGTAGTAGCATGTGTTCCACAGTCTCGTTTTCCTGCATGCATCCCCAACATAGGGGACTATTTGTACCTCCCATCTTGTGTAGATGGTAGTTAAGGCCTCAGTGACTATTAGTACTATGTTCATCATACTTTCATATTTTATTTAATGCAAGTAGTATAGCCGAAAGGTTCTGGAATAGAGACCACGGACTGGCAAGCGCAGCATAGGATGTCCACTGATCAGGTGGATAGACAACCTGACTAAGATTGCAGGCAAGGGCTGGTTGTGGGCCGCTTCCAACCGGTCCTTGTGGAAATCAATGCGGGAGGCATATGTCCAGCTATGGACCTCCTATGGCTGAGATGATGAAGAAGTAGTATATAATCATTATTGTAAGTGAGATATTTTTCTTTGTTTCAGACTATGCAAATTCAAAATTACCTCATTCAGTTTAGTGCATTTTCCTTTTTGATGTGACACTGGCAATCATGTTCTTCAACTTCTGCCACTAACTAAAAGTAACTAACTGGTTTTATTGTTCTCACTTTACAAACTGGAGCGACGTGATGTTCGCTGAAAAGGTGATAGAGCTGCTGAAGGAAACTGAAAGAAACCCAGACACTATAGATCAGTTCAATGTATGTATTTTCTTGTTTAAAAAAAGACCCTTGTTTCAAAACCTCACTGTCACTTTTTTTAGTGTAAGAATGATTGTTGAGTCATAAATTTTTTTATTAATATTTTGACAAAGAAAAATCTTTGTTACACTAGTAATTATGCCTTGTTTTCTGCTATACAACAATGCTGAGTTTTTTGCCTTAAACATATTGTTGCTTACTGACAGGCTTTAAATGTCGACTCTTAAGTGTCAATATAAGAATTAGACACGTAAAGTCACGAAGTGTTGAATCTGTCTCTATTGTCTATGTCTATTGATTCCCACCATCCCTTGTCAGTCTACATCATACTTTTGTCTCTAAAGGTGACACATTTTTTTTATTTTATTATTATTGGTACAAGAACAGTTAACAAACTTATACTACAAATAACAATACACAAAAAAAGTATTACATGTGTAATTTGTCACGGATCGCCCAGAAAGGCTTATATATGATAGCAAACATCTCATCTATATTTCTCCATAGCTTTATCCTAATTATCTTTAATCTTATTTATTACCTCTGTTGCAATTATAATTGGGAATATTAAATGTTTTACAGGATGAGAAGATACGGCAAATTCTGGAGGAAATGCATATTTTGTACAAAATGAATATGAATGATGCGTAAGTATTTGTGTTACTCCTTGATCCATCCACTCATTATTATCCCAGTACATAGTAGTATAGCACATAAAACGGTTTAAACTTTTATGAATCAAATTTTTGGATTAATTTGACTATCATGCATAATGGAGCACATTCTATAATCAATATATAATTTGGGTAACCTCAACCTTTTCATTAGGATTCACAATAATTATGACCACATGCTGTCATTGAGGCTGGTAAGAATTATATTTTGATATCTAAATGTACATGATTAAAAACTATTGTCATATTAAACATGCATAGCAACATAATAAATCTTACACATCAAGTAATGATTATTTACATTTTCCATTTGTTTTGTTGGTTCTCTGGATTGGGATTCTTCGGCAGTGTGTGGAGCACGAACCGTGGCGGCAGGCATGCAAAAAAAAATTAATATAATTTCCGCAAAATTGTGACTTAATATGATATAATCGTCTCTTTGTTATTGTTTTCAGATCTGCCGCAAGTGAGAACAAAGCTCTGTGGACCACAGTGGGAGTGAGACATTCAGCTTTGGAAAGGAACAAGCGCTGTCTTCTCGCCTATCTATACAATCGCATGAACAAGATCAAGACACTGCGGTGGGAGTTCGGGTCTGTTCTGCCCCTGGATGTCCGAGAACTGTTGTCCGACCATGAATATGATTGGTTCTCTAATTACTCTACCAACCTCGCTGCGTACATGAGGTCTCTAGGTCAAGATATAGGGTATAGCGGCATTGATTTAACAGAAAATTTGAAACCGCCCAAATCTCTATATATAGAAGTGCTCTGTACAGTAGATTATGGTAAATTGGAATTGGAAGATGGTGACGTCATCCTGTTGAAGAAAAATAGCAGACATTTTCTACCCACATCAGAATGCCAGACGTTGATCAGGCAAGGTATCATGAAGCAGATAGTTTAGTTATAATTAAACGAAAGTGTATTAAAAATATATTGTAGGACCAAGTTCGTAACCAACGAGATCATGTAAGGGCGGATCAATTCTCAAAGGAATGTTCCTAAAATGTGTATTTATAGATATAAGCCGCAAAGACTTGGACACCAGCATAGAGTTGCTTGCCTGGCGAAAGTAGAAAATGACGTCAGCCCTCACCATAATCACGACCACTCTGCTAAGAGTGCACGACTTAGAAGAATCATCAGCATTAACAAGATTGATTCCACCGTTCCCATTATATAGTTGGTCTACGAGATGGGCTATGCGCCATCATCGGTTTAAGGTAGACGTACCTTCAAGCTCAAAATGTTCTGTCTTCACCTTCACAATCCGCTCTATCAAGGAGCGAAACTAAATACTTAGTTGAATCCGTGTTTCCAGATGTCCTGAAGAGTTGGGCCATCTCGTGCTACAATTTAAATAAATAAATAATAATTTGGATCAGGTCATTACCTAACAGTGAGAGTGAGACAGTGGTCAAACGAAAACTTTTAATGTTAAAAAATATGCTATTACACTGCAGGGCAAAAGCTTTAACGGAAAAGTTGTACAGTTGATACCACATACACAGCAGTAGTTGTGTTTTGGCCGCAGTAAAATAAAATGTGTCTCCGTTCATAATTGGAGTAAACTCATTGAAGCAGAATATATTTATGAACAGCATTAAAGCAAGTGAAACTACAACACAAATCTTCCAGAAAAAGCTTTAGCGATGTAAATGTGAATCTGAATTCGTTACGCCTTGTATAATGTAGTGGTCGGTAAATCGGCCCATTTGCAAAGTTTTAGCCGTTTAGTTATAGGATTCTGAGTTATTATTTATTGTACCTATCTTACACACATTGAGGTAGTTTTTATTGATGTTAACAAATGTTACATCTCATCATTCTCATCCATTAACATTATCTTATTTGCATTTAAGAGGGAATTGTTGTAATATGAAATGTACCTTCATGAATGTACAAAGTACTTCTATGTTTCATATTCCATAGACCATATTCTGGAGATAAAATGGTTTGAACGGTTAGGTACTGTTTTTATAATGGCCTTGAGTATAAGGGCGTCTTTGTTTTGACTTGTCGGTAGCGGCATAGTATAAGTAATAATTAACTATTTTAAGGTGAGGTGCTCTATTTTCATCACACTAGCTGTTAATTGCTATTTTTACTCCTCGGTACAGCAAATTATAATATATTAAGTAGTAAAAAGATTTCAAAATTCGAGATCGTACCTGGCTAAGCTAATTTCAACTTACCAACCAATCAGAGAAGAGTGCACTTGAAAGAAATCTGTAATAAATCCTTTCCCGCCGCTCGCTTTGCAAGTTCTTCGCTCGTTAGAGCTAGTGTGGTGAAAATTGTGTGGGTAAAGTTTTTATCGTTTTGTGTTTCGAAACCTTCGCAACACTCAGGGTTCTTTTTTTGAATTCAAATCCTAGTGCCCTTCGCTGCGCTCAGGTTTCAATCCAAGCACTCACGCCAAAAGTCAACTTTAACCAAGAAACAAATGAATATTGCAAAACAGCTCTATAGTTCCTATGGTGTCTTATTTGATTAAAATATAATTGAAAAATCACTTTTTACTGCTGTTTTTTGTTCTTGTCCGAATTGCGCGCGGCCTAATGGTAATGGGTATACCTGGTTGCGTTTCCATATTTTCCATGCGACAAATGCGGTGGCACGTGCTGAGTGCACGTGCGCGGTAAAACATTCAAAAAGAATATTAAGAAGTACGAGTGAATAGGTATCTTTTAAGAGACAGCGATCAAACGTAACCTTTAAAAAAACAAGTTATTTTTAGACAAAAATTGGAATGGCCGACTTCACTCAGCTGTATTTTTTAACCGACTTCAAGGAGGAGGTTATATATATATATATATATTTTTTTTTAAACTTCTTTTTATGTATCATCACCGATTTATCGCCCACTTTTGGACCGATTCTCAAAATTCTTGTTTTGTTTGATAGTGTACCTCCGCGGTGGTCACATTTAAATTTCATCAACATCGCATAAGCGGTTTTTGAGTTGTGAGTTTGGAATGCCGACCATACGCCAAGTCACAATAATAATTTTGAATTTATGTATTACATAACCTTGACAGAAAATGCTAACAAAGTCGTTGTAGGTACATATACAAAGTTGTAATCGCCAATGGGTTCTTATACCACTGTCTAGCTAAAACATTCGTAGGTATAGTGTACCTAAGTCGTATCGTAAATTCCTGGCTCCGAAAACTAGTCGTAGTTAATGCTTGCAAGCGCGCGCTAACTCGTAATATAAACCAGAGTTTGGCTATAAGTTTATTTTATGTGACGGGCCGAAGTATTGCGCGCAGCGGCCGATATCCCGACGCGGCATGGTCCCCGGCACCGGCCGCGCGACCCCGCCGCAGCCCGCCTGCATCGTTCCGTGCTGCTATGTCGCTATGTGGGGTACCTACCTCATCGTCTCTCGGCTGGGACTCGCTAACCGCTTTCATTACCATAGTTTGTGAGGAAATTCCGAATTCTAGAGATGCACTGCAGTAACGAGGCAGCCCCATGAGCACCCCAAACGCGTTGTTGTACTGTACCTACTAGAAAGGCGTTGTACTGCTTTTGAGTAGGTATATGCCACCCACATGCCGCTCGCGTAGAAGGGCGCACAAAATGCCCTAAAAAGAGTTATTTTGACGGAGCCTACGTTATCGGCTGTGGTTTATATTATATCCAATGATATAGTAAAACATCGTTGGTTTATACTTACCACTATTTATATCCAGTTTTGTTTCTACATCACGCGGGGTTATTGTCACTAGATTTGGTGGAGTTCACCAACATTTAAAACGTCCGATTATCAATTAAACCGTTGGTCAAACATTTTTTACCATACAGTTAACCGACAACGGTAAATTGATAATCGGACGCTTAAATTTTGGTGATCACCCAGAAATGGGGATAACCGCTTCGGATATTAGTGTAAGTACTTAAGTAATCTATTAACATTCACGTCAAGTAAAATAGAATTATACAGAATACAAGATATATTTATTGCATATAACTGTGTACATAAGATGGTCAAGGTTATAAGTTTCAACAGTACCTATGCCCATTTCGGGCGTACAATTTTTATAAGTGGTTTACTTTTAATCAAGATGTCACATTAATTATCCAACTAAGGGCCAATGCATAAAGGAAATCATTCACTATCACTATTTTCGAGATTGCCCGTACCTATTAAACTATTGGTTTATCATGTTTTCACAGTGCGTTGATACGGCGTACGTATCAACGCGCTGTGAAAACATCGTATCTGCCGGTCGTACCTACCGCATATACGGTAACGATGGTAGACCACTTGTCAAAAATAAAAGTTTAAATCAGTGTTGGGATCATAGATAAAGTAGGTATCCTCCTATCTACGGTTGGCATCAGTGAGATGGAGGAGGGGTTGACCTAGAGGAGACATTTTATTTTCAGAAATAACTGTGTCTTCAGCGTATAGAAGACACTTTGCAGCAGTCAATACCTTTGGTAAGTTATGGATCATAAGGAAAAGGAGCGGGCCGAGATCTTGTGTGTAATGGTTCATGTACATGCATGCCATGCACTGAGGTAGTATTGACGGAGTAATATTACCTCAGTGATGCCATGCCTCACATATTGGCGCCGGACTCTCATATAATCGGAAAAAAATTGGTTGTCTGTAAAGTCGGTTTACGGACGATAGATTTACGTGATAACGTCATAATCATTTATGACTTCGACTTCGACTTCTGACTTCTGACTTCTGACTTTTGACTTTTGACTTGACTTTTGACGGAAACGGAAACGGAACGCTGCACGGAACGTTACTATTTTTCATTTTGGCATTCATCAATTTATAAAACGTTATCACGTCAAAAAAGAAGAAAAGAGAATGGCTGAAAGTTTGTATAACAATGTATCGTTATCAACATTACGAAATGCCTTTTGTAAGTCAAAATAGATCGCGTCCACTTGCTGCCCTCACTCCCTCGCTATTGGAAATGTAGTCAACAAGGCATAAGATTCGTATTTACTACCTACTGAGCGCGCTGCGCTGGTCCAAAACTGTGCTGCTCATCACCTGTCTGTTTTACTTGTCTATATATCTCATTGTGGAGGATGTACTCCAACACTTTCGGCATGTGCTTATGATAAAGCAATGGGGGCGGTATTCATCGACTTGTAATCGGTTGTTGCTTTTGGGAATCGGAGTCACCCTTGACAGCTTCCACTGGGCGGGAAGTCATGACAGCTGGACCTCTTTAATCTATATTAGATTATTACTAATAATAGTAAACTATCATTAATAGTACTTAAACTATTATTTATATTATATATACCTATATTACCGGCCGTGGTGGTACCGGCCTAGAATAGTACTCCCCCATCTCTTCCCGTGGGTGCCGTAAGAGTCGGCTAAGGGATAACGTACCAGGAGGTGGGCAGCAGCGCCTTCTGAGGATCGGAAATCATACTGCGCTCGCCAACCCGCCTGCCAAGCGTGGCGAGTATTGGCAAATCCCCCCTATATGGGGGAGGCATACGTCCAGCAGTGGACACACATGGCTGAGAAAAAAAAAAAAAAAAAAACTATTATTAATAATAAAATAAATTAATTGTACATTAAATAAACTAATCAGATGGCACCTTCCACATAATATGCGGAAGTAGGTTATAAATAAACTAATTGAAGGTTGAATAATAATACAATTCGTTAGTATTTTGAATTGCAATAATACCGTCATTGGCTTCTTTTCCTATCCTGGGAACGATAGTTCTCGAGATCATGACGGCACTGAGTATTCCAACAGCCTGTAGGGTCCTGCACGCCGCTCGACATCCTAAGCCTAACGTGAGTACCCTTTGACCACACTGTCACGCACCATCACCTCGTATACTCAGGCAAGGACACAGCCAAAGATTAGGGGTTTTGCTTCTTGCCTATCTGTATCTAAATTAGACATTTATAGAGACTACAAAATGTGATAGGTAAAGTTTAGGGGGTGCTCTTGCACCGCCACTGTGTACCTATACCTACTCTATTCGTTTACAAGCTGGTAGTTTTCGGGTACTCTCGCAAAAAGGAACTAGGTAAGTTTTTTCGAGTGGGTAACTACAGCTGCAACTCTGTTTTGTAATCATGTTATTAAAAATACCCAATCCGCAAGATTCGGCAAGTTCAATGCAATTGATTAATAACGGCGTAAAAACCAATGATGCCTGTGGTACTTAATAATCACCGGCGCCGCCTCCGCCGCCGTTTGCTCTTACGTTTCTTGGGATGAGTCATATTGAAGGCAAACCCAGGCCCTAGTGCACCGTGTAGTGTTGAGTCAGGACCGCGGTATATATAATACCTACACAACATTTCCAGCTAGTAAGACTGTTATATGTGTATTGCTGCGTGGGCCAGGGAACCCACAACCGAAGAGTAGCCAGCCAAATAGCATCCCGAGTCACGTGTAACGAGTAACTAATTACCCACGCCAACAACATTGCAGTATGTCCTTATTTAGAACTACTACTACTAGTACCTACCTAGAGTTCTTTACTACAATATTTTTCTATAGTTTGGATGATAAGGAAACGCCAATAATTTTGACGGTCGCCGTAGTCAGTGACATGACTTGTCCAGGACACTGGGTTCGAACCCTGGCAGGGGCAAACATTGGTGCGATGAGTGTACAGGTGTTTTTACCGGAGCTTGGATGTTTGTGTGCTGTAATATGGTTTGAGTGTGAGAAAAAATGCTACCACATAGGTGTGGTGGTGTGTAGGTATGTTCACCGATGTCGTAACTATATTATCGCCTAGGTATAAGCACGCATTTTTCAGTTATTAGAGTGTAGCTCAAAAACCGCTTATCCGATTTTCATGAAATTCACCGAAAGCACCAGCTTTCAAACAAAAAAAGAATCATATAAATCGGTTCACCCAGTCGGAAGTTCTGAGGTAACAAACATAAAAAAAACATATGGGTCGAATTGAGAACATCCTCCTTTTTTGAAATCGGTTAAAAATACGTATGATATACTCGTTTAAAGCATTTGTTAGTGCAACATCACAATAAGTATTATTGACGGAATCTAACGAGCCCACAACTTCAATCTTTTGGTATTTTTTTGTGCCGGGCGCCAATGTCTGGGTTAGTTGATTTTTCTTTGTTTCCTTTAGCAACATATTTAATTTAAATCTTATCACATTTTTTGTAATTTGTGGTCAACGAGGTTTCTCAATTAATAGTACGTATGTGGTGCGGCGTGACTCAAGGAAACACATCTCTAAACAGGTAAACTTGTTCTATGGTTCGAGCTATGACTGAAATAGGTTTGAGATATGTTCAGAATCAACGACCCGAGGATATTATTTTTTATTATGTCGTTGTGGACTATAGTAATAAGACATTTTAATTCAAATTCGTTTATTATAGTGTACATTGCGACGTGATGAACGTTTCTGATTCATAATAATATACCTAAATGCGCAGCCAACTAGCCGTTCAATTAAGCGCCTAGCCTCTTTACTAAACGGCGCCATTCAACCAGCGCATGAATGTTATTCAGCCGTGGCGTTTGTTATAAATGCCTAATTGTTGTTACAACATTTATTAAACTGTGGCTAGCTAATGCTCAATGTCACATCGTTACCCTATAGTGCGAATGGCCTAACCATTCGCACTATAGGGTAACGATGTGACAGAAATAAAAAAGATGAAACATTTGACTTAAGAAATTCTTTATTTATTACAGTAGAACCTCTATAAGTCGAACATCAAGGGAGACGCCAAAAAATTCGAGTTATAGAGTTTTCAACTTATGGAGGATTTCGACTTAGGCGGATTTTGATTCGACATAAAGAGTTTGAGGTTTATTCTTATAAACCTTAACTGTTGTACTAATTGATGTGTATTGCAGTAGAACCAAACTACTTCTGACGGTATTTAAGTCGAAAACAAATGACTGGCTTAGCTAAATTTCAAAGGGAATCAAAATTGAACACCTGACACAAAGCAAGCAAACACGTGTTTCCATGAGTCATAAATTTATTATTGTATACTCCTAAAATGTTTTCTAAGAAACAATAGTGTACTCACATTGTCGGCAAGTTCTTAAAGTCGGTAACTTATTTTTGTTCGAACAATAGAGATAATAAATTCCAAATTATCAAGTTGTAAAGGTTGTAAAATAAAACGTTCCTATGTTCGAGATACAGAGGTCAAATTTAATTTTTCGAGTTATAGAGTGAAAATATGTACCAAAATGACTTGGAGGGACTCGGTGATTATTTCGATTAACAGAGGGTCAAGATTTCAAGTAATGGAGGTTTTGGTGTTTTAAGGGAAGGGAACAAAACATTTTTTCGAGATTTGGAGGTTTTTGACTTATCGAGGTTCGACTTAACGAGGTTCTACTGTATATGTATTTAAAATGTAACATTGTATTCTTGTGTTACTGTTAAGCACGGCTATGGATTATTACTGGCTGAGCAAATACGATATTATGACAACTACAATTAGCTGCGCTACGCTTAAATTTATAGTGTGGTTTAAAGTTTAAGTTGCTATCTATTGTAATACCCTAGTATTCAATTAATAACAAAGATAGGTCATTACACGAACAATCTACAGGGTTAGTAGAAAGACAGGAATAAGTGTGAACGGATTTTTTGAGATGACTTAGGTTCGGTGTACTTCGAATAGAAAAAGTTATATATTTAGTCTTTTCAGTATTTAATAATAATACGTTTTCATCCGCGGTCCATGAGTTTTCTGAAAACGTTACCGCCGTGTCATCTGCGTATTATTATTTATGTTTTTTTAATATGGGACAACATTCACACAAGGTCTTTAGGTCCCAAACTAGGCAGAGCCTGTACTATGGTAACCTGATGACTGACCTAATTATTTTATGTATTTATATTAATTGGTCCATCATGATTTTATTTAGAAATCTTTTTTATATTATGAACGTATAAAACACGGGAATTACTCACGTAGTAAGTCAGAGGGTTCCGATTATAGTTCTGTTTCGACCACATTCAGTGGTCTTTTTCAAGGAAAATACGGTGCGCTTGCTGATGCGGTCGCGGTTCGCCTTGTGCCTTTTTATATTGTTTTTTTTTGGACATCTCGAAATATTTGTACAATAAGGGCAAAACATGACGAGCTACAATATTATGACATAACAAACTACATCATTATATACCTTGTGTGTGTATAATACTCATGTTTAATGAGATTAAAAATTAATTTATCTTATTGAATGTCGCCCTTTAACATATTGAGTTCTTTGTTATACAAAAAAATGTATAGAATACGGTAGTATGGTGCACGGTATGGTGTACGGTAATACGGTAGTATGGTGACGCGATCAATATGTATAGAATACGGTAGTATGGTGACGCGATCAATATGTATAGAATACGGTAGTATGGTGACGCGATCAATATGTATAGAATACGGTAGTATGGTGACGCGATCAATATGTATAGAATACGGTAGTATGGTGACGCGATCAATATGTATAGAATACGGTAGTATGGTGACGCGATCAATATGTATAGAATACGGTAGTATGGTGACGCGATCAATATGTATAGAATACGGTAGTATGGTGACGCGATCAATATGTATAGAATACGGTAGTATGGTGACGCGATCAATATGTATAGAATACGGTAGTATGGTGACGCGATCAATATGTATAGAATACGGTAGTATGGTGACGCGATCAATATGTATAGAATACGGTAGTATGGTGACGCGGTCAATATGAGATTCATTGAAATAGTGTGTTATTTCCCAGATGAGAAGAGAACTCACCCGAACCAATAACACTAATATTATAAAAGCGAAAGTTAGTTTATGTGTGTTTGTTCTCTCTTCGTGCCTTAACGGCTTGGTACTCGGTGGATTTGAATAAGGTTCGGAACCATTTTTTTTTGTATCGTGGTGGAAAGCATTTACGCCTTCGACAGGGGAGAGCAGACGGGATATGTCGGACACTGTTTAATGTAATGTAATTAAAAACCAACCTCGGGCTGTTGTAACTCCTAGTGCGATGCCGCAGCATAGTCCAGGGCCCATACCGACTCATCCATCACGGTGAGCAACCTGTTGCCTATCGGGGAGAGAAGGGGTCGCGTTAGCATTCACCATCCCGCCGCGGCATAAGGTCCGGTGCTATCAACCGGACCCCCGCCCGACGGGGCGACCTTGCTCAGCTTTGGCCGCTCCCAGACGCGTAGGGCCACTTAAGTCGGCAGAGGGGTCCCCAAACCTCCTCCGATGGCCCTACTACATGGGTGGAGCGAGGGGGCGATGCGTTAATCGCCTCCTCCTCCCTCCCGTGCGTTGACGACGGAGCGGATCAGCGAGGACGTCGTCCTCGCTGACCCTCTCCGCGGTCTTCTTTTACAAAATCACGTTTTCGCAGAAAGAGACCACCGCCTGCCAGGACCTGTCGCTCTCGAGCATGGCCTGCACCACGCTCGGCAACGAGAGATCCTGGCTCAACACCGCTGAAAGCGTGTGAAGCGCCGTTTCCTCCGGCACCCCACACTCGTGGCAAGCCGGGGTCGCCTCCCTCCTGGGGATTCGGTGCAGGTACCGTCCGAAACATCCGTGTCCGGACAACACCTGCACCAATCTGAAGGTCAGCGCCCTGGCTACGACGACGGAGCTATCGTCCGCGCAGCACGCAACCTGTATACTGGCGGGAGGCGCGCCACGCAGCACCCGTCGTAGCCTATGTTCCACAGGAGCGAGAGTTACCTTTTCTCAGCTCAGAAATACTCCAAAAATATATTCCTGGTGTAACTTCACTAAACTGTCAGGTTTTAAAACAGGGTCGGAATTGACACTTCGATGTCTGGCGCAGTAACGTGGTGGTGCGGATGGTCATTATATTGGCTGCCGTTGGCGGTGAAAATAAGGGTCTTCCGTTATCGGGAACGGAATCACGGAAACTATTTCCGTCATAAATGTAGCCATGTGTTATTGCAGGGTCTAACCTATCTCCAAACCAAATTTCATGGAAATCGGTACTTACAGCCGTTTGAGCGAGAAGAAGTACTTATCACATACACACAAACTTTCGTTAAGTAACTCGTGGTAGGTATTCTTACATCCCTCAATCAGTAGTATGACGGCCTTAGGGTTCTTTTTACAAGCTTTTATTTAACTTACAATGTATGTTTGTTCGGGTGAAATCTTGCAACTGAATTTTAAATCAGATATTTTTAACCGATTGAGCTGAAATTGGGTAGGTACACTTATGTATCTGTGGTGACAATACAATAATATGCTACCACGGAGCTATACTGATGGAGCCCGAAGACGACCGGAACACCTGAACTAAACAAGATAAACTCATCGAAGTTAGGCTCATTTGTTTTACCTTGGTGAGTTCTTTGGTGCTACATAACATTCAGGGTCTGATGAATGAGTCGGAAGATGGCCATAGAAACTTCTAAACTAAAAAAGATAAGCCCTTCGAGTTTGGGCTCACCTAAAGGGTTTGCTGAAACGATGATGATGGTCATATTTATTTCTACATATAAAATCTTGGTTTAAAAATACTTTTTTAAATTAAATCTTATTGGCTCTTGAGAAGCTCAAAACTTGGCTAGTATTCCGTAAGTAGGTTTTTAAAAGAATATTTATTTGTAAATGTAGTAGGCTACATTTACAAATAAATATTCTGTAAAAAAAAAAAGCACGGAGCATACGTTCCAAAAATCTAAAAAGGAAGACTGCGCGGAGGAAACACTGTTAATGTGATAAATGATAATATAAGAAAAAAATGTCTCCCTAACCTGCGAACAAAAAATTTAGTGGAGCTTCTTTATCTAAAATATGCCATGCACAACGAATGTATACCTTTTTTTTTTTTTTTTTTTTTTTTCGAGGGGAAAATCTTCAAAAGATACCCGACTGCAATGGGGATGTAGCCGGGCTGTGTAAGATTTCCACTCACTAAAAACCCCTCGGTGGCCTGCCTCAACGAATGTATACCTACGTCGCAGCCAACTGGCTTAATCACCCGATCAATTAGTAAAATGCTGGGGCATGCTCATATATTTTGTAAGTTATATTATAGTAGTCACAGTGTCTAACAATATATTGTGTACCTACGGTAACAAATTACTAACATTTATTATAAAGTTAATTTAACGTTAAAAATGAGTTAGATTTTTTAATGATTTTTCTCTAGGTATTTATCGAGCTGACCATACATCGGTACCGGCTTATCGTTGAATTTTGGGACATGTTGTATGTTTACATATTAGGGTTATCAAAATATCCACTATCATATCAGCAATGTAACGTTTTCGCCTAAGGTCATCATTACCTACTCATCATCAGTTCTCAACTTATCACACAAATACGAACATTTGTGTGTATGTGTGTTACAGTCCATGCCTTATCGGCTTGATAAATTTGAATAAAATTCAGAATGTAGGTAGGTACCTCACAACCTGGATTAAAATGTAGGCTACGTTTTTTCCCAAAGAATAAATAATAATATAGATGTTAAAGTAACTGTGTCTTTACGTTTTCACGTAAAAGTTTGTCTATCTGAAAGTTTGTCAGTAGGTACTTACCTAGGCACTATGTGTTATTGTTACCTCTTCACGCCTAGATTTTAATGAAACTGGGAATGTAGGTATCTTATATGTAACCTGGGTATCGATTCAACTAAACACATTGCACATTTCGTTTTTACCAGTTTGGATTTCTTCTTGGAGTATAATTGTACCTAATGGCTAATTCTAATCTAATTTCTAATGTTATGATAATCGAGATTAAATTGTTATTTTTAGCGGAATATCAACAAATATATCAGTGCAATAGTCATTATATAAATAAATAAACTAGTTATTTATGTATTTATTGACTATTGTACTGTTTATGGCCTGATAAGAGAATTGACACGCTTTATCCCGAAAAAAAAACGGAAGTAGCGGGAAAACCGTATTCCACGCGGTTGAAACAGCGGGACGGAGCTAGTAAGTTATTTATGATCGAATGGGAAGGTTGATTTATACTTTATCACTTATTCCTTATGTATACTACACCATTGTACCACAATAAATACCTATGTGTTTTGTGACAGTAACGACATGTGTAGGTACACTGTAGGTCCACCTTACATGTTGGTAGGTTACTTCTACGGCAGTGTAAAACAATATCCCTAGATACCCTACGTAAAGGTACGGAACACACATGCTGTTTAACTTTTTTTTTTTTTTTTTTTTTTTCTTTTTTTTCATATTGTTTTCCGTTGCTGCGGAACGGTAAAGGACATGTACTGTATATGAAATTGTTTATTATTTATGTTATATTAGTGTTTGGAATTAACAATAGTTCGTCGCTCGATTTGGCAACAGGCGACCTGGGATCAGGCGCGGGGGGGACAGTCGCGGCAGCCGACTAGCTAGCTAGAGGCCAAGGCGCGAAGGGCGACAGTGGAGATTACCAAGATCAGAGAAGAAGACTAATACGAGAAAGGTCTCGTGCGTGACCGAGTGACGATCTCTGGAAATCCCAAGAGGAAAACTCTTCGTGACTCATGATGAGCTGCTGGGCAAAAGTGGGGAAGTTCTCACGACTGCACAATGTACATGGAATATAGTAGCTAGCCAGGCGGGTACTCGAAAGTAGTAACCTAACAACATGCTGGGAATTCGGTAACGGTTTTACCCTTACCTCCACCGGAAGCTAAAGCTGTTGTTGGGGGTCGAACTAGTGTCCGTCAGTTTGACAGCCGACGCTCCCCCCGCTGAGCTATCATATTAGAAAACCTCTTAAAAGTTTTTAACCATATAACAAGACTCCTTAAATATATTATTAAATTTAATTCCATATCAATTTCAGTACTAGAAATACTTACTGACTTAAGACGCTACCTATAAAGTACCTATCTACAAAAATACAGCTATGCTACTTTAGCTATAAATTATAGTTATGAGATCGATCAATTTGTCAAGAGCAGGAAACATTTGTTGGCGGTAAAATACACAACTTGAGACATGCTCGAGGCGGGAAAAAATAGCGGAAAATAAAGCAGTTACGCGACCGTGGAACCGTCATTTTTTTTGGAAAAACATATAGAAATTCTCTCCGTCCATTAAATAGGCACAGGTTTTATATTTTATAATATTAAAACGAAATCATCGAGCGTATAATAATGCCTTCCTGTGCCTTTACAAACTGGTAAAATCGCTGAAGTGACGCGAACAACTGGGTACAAGGTTCATCGGAACGTAAACTATATCTAGAATTTCAGTCATGAGCTTGGAAATGCAAGCGTACAAACGATGTTTTAGAATTGACTAGCTGACTATTGGCTAGCCTCGCGGCTTAGCCCCCGTGGGATTGCTGTGCTTGCCGCACTTACTCAAGCTCAAACTCGAGTCAAATCTCTGTCACACTGCCATGCTGGGAATTTGATAAAGATGTTGCCTTTACCGGAAGCAGAAGCCGTTGGTGGGGATTGAACCAGCGTCCGTCAGTTTGACAGCCGACGATCCCACCGCCAGGGTATCATCGCTTAATTTAGGATACGTTACCTAATACAAACAAAAATGCAAACTAATATACATTTTATATGTAAAAAAACATTTTTTCGTACAATCATACCACAACAGAGTTAAACATAGAGTCGATGTAGATACAGTAGTGAAAATATTACGGCATCGCGTTTTATCCCGTATTATATTAAACGGCATCCTAAATAGGTTTCCCCGTGTTAAGTTGGTGGTAACAACCCAAAAATAAACAGAGTTAGCGCTAAAAAAAGCACTCTACTAAGTACTAATACCTATATATAAATTATCTAGTATTACAACTTAGGTATGCAGAAATATTTTAGTACTTTCGCAGCGTAGATCAAGATAGCCCCCCGTTACACCGCTAAGCCACTTCCTTAATCAAGAATCAATCTTTTGAAGCTGATTGTGAGGTGATTTGACAGAGGACGAAAGTGGTGGACAATCCTGTAGGATTAGTCAACAAAGTGGCAATGGGCTGGTTATAATAATGTAAGCCGCAGAACTTATTTATTCATTAATTTTAAGGATCCAAGGGTCTCAAGCAGGCAAGTTTCTGAGTGGAGACTACCAATCGGCAAGTGTGTAAGAGTCCTACACTACGCTCAGGGCCCAGCGTAGTGTGTAAGAGTCCTACACTAGGCTCAGGGCCCAGCGTAGTGTGTAAGAGTCCTACACTAGGCTAAGGGCCCAGCGTAGTGTGTAAGAATCCTACACTACGCTCAGGGCCCAGCGTAGTGTGTAAAAGTCCTACACTAGGCTCAGGGCCCAGGGTAGTGTGTAAGAGTCCTACACTAGGCTCAGGGCCCAGCGTAGTGTGTAAGAGTCCTACACTAGGCTCAGGGCCCAGCGTAGTGTGTAAGAGTCCTACACTACGCTCAGGGCCCAGCGTAGTGTGTAAGAGTCCTACACTAGGCTCAGGGCCCAGCGTAGTGTGTAAGAGTCCTACACTACGCTCAGGGCCCAGCCTGCTAACGTCTTATCGTACATCTGCAGGCTAGGTGGGGCGACGATTTCTGCAAAATCAGGATCTTTACAGGACGTGCAATTGTAAATAACTATTCCTATTCGAGGACTGCTGCTATAATATGATGGTGACGATGTATACGCACACATTAAACTATCTATTTACTTTACTTACAGTACTGTTGCTTAATTAAGCAACAGCTATTTCTAAAATTACCACCACAAAACAGCATCTGTTTTGTGTTACCACATCTACTTTTGCTATCAAACACTAGCGAAACATGTGTACGAGCATAGAATAAGTAGCAGTGTGTACTGTGTGCATAAGTATAGTAATACATATTAGTATACTTACCTACTTATGTTGTTTTACTATCAATTTTATTCTGATAGCTGAGTAGTTGCATCTGGCTTAGAAATCGGGATTCCCGAGACCGACTATTTCTAACTGATGTTTATGTAGGTACTTACGTATCCAATATAAAATAAACGTGTCACATGATTCACAGGGTGCATCAAATAATAAGGCTCACAGTAACCCTAACGTATAAGTGCTTAATTCTCAGTTTCTGTTCGTTACACAATCCTTTTACAGTATCGTCCATTACGCTCACCTACTTTCTTATTACATTCCGATGTTCTTCACAACACAGGGAATCCTAGTGCGGAGAACAGAGTCAAAACTTAACTAATTAGATTACACATACACATACAAAACTTAACTATTATCAACTAGAATTATGAACTAAATTAGCACTTATGATAATTATAATAATACCATTAGACCTCTAAAATATAAAGTAGGTAGGTAATTCCTATTCTTATTACCACATATGTTAAGTTTCATTTCATGCATCTGAAAACAAAATGGGCGGGGCACATAGCTGAAGAACTGATGGCCGTTGGGGTCGAAAGAATGTATCGCTTTATTTTAAAACTGCGTAGGTACGTACGTAAATAATTACCGCATAACTTTCTGAGTAGCCTGGGTAAAGCAAAATATTTACATGCCATTACCTACTTTTTCATACTTTAATACATTTAAATAGTCCGTAAATAATACTCATAACGTTTCAAAAGGTGAATTAAAACCATTATCATCATCTCTGCCACATGATGTCCACCGCTGGACATATGACTCTCCCATTGATCTCCATCTGACCACCTCGATGGACGTCCTATTGTTGCGCTTGCCAGCCAGTGGTGTCCGCTCGAGAACTTATCGACCCCAGCGGCCATCAGTTCCCCGAGCGGTAGGTACCTAGGCCAGCTGCCCACTGCACCTTCAACTTGCCAATCCGAATTTCTAACTCTGAGCTTGTCTGCAAGGCATTCCTATATAGCTAGAGACCACGTTCGGATCCGTATGTGGTCACTAGCCTTGGCACTACGATGTCTTAAAATAATTTCACCGCTTAACTTTTTAAAGTTTCCAACCAATTAGCGTATTCGCTGCCGCGAAGAAAAGAATTGGTGAAATCTAAATCTAAATTTACCATGGACACTGTTGTGAACTGCCAGAATGTAAGGTTGTTATTACAGAATGCGAAAATATTTTAATATGAGTCTTAACTTAGAGCCAAGCATTTAATATACGCAATTATAATCGTTGCATAGGATATGTGACGCGGGCTGAGAGGGCACAAACCAAGACTTTTATGGTGGATGTAGTTCCACCACAAAAAATTAAAAACCTACGAGCTCGTACGGAACCCTCTGAACGTGAGTCCAACTCGCACTTGATAGGCTTCATTACGTTCAGTTTACTCCCAAAAATCCAACCACAACAGCAAACGTACTTACCCAGTACCCTGCACCGAGTTCCCCGTTATCTGGCCCCATCCTGTATAGTTGTGGTTACGTCTAAATGTAATACATAAAGTTAGTTGGGAAAGTCCATGTGGTGTTATTGTGCTGCTATTAGGTTTTCCGATCGTAATAGTTAACCATTAACACTGTTCTGTACCTAGAATAACTATAATTTATAATTAGGTAGGTACTCACCATGTTGTATTATCCTATTTTATAATTACACTTCAAATTAATTTACAATTTCATAACTATGTATTTATGACATGACATAAGCTTCCCTCCTGGAAGAGGCCATTGGCTCCTTCCTGATTGATCGTCAATAAAATAATTTGTATTTAATCATTATTCAAGTACTTACTTATATATTTTTACAGACTTATTATACTATTATACTTATACTTTTACAGATTTATTTTATGAATATATTTATTATATATTACTAAATGAAAAGTATATGGTCATTCGATATGTTATGTATTTGACTAGCTGCTCCAGCGGATTCACTCGCGCTGGTTGTGGTTTTTTCCGTTACACCTATTTACGAGTTGTTTACGTACTCGTTTTATATTTTGTTTATATATTTGTTGTGTGTCGAATTTCATCCAAACTCATTCATTGGTTTGAGCT
Organism: Apeira syringaria; assembly: GCA_934044485.1. Classification (NCBI taxonomy): domain Eukaryota; kingdom Metazoa; phylum Arthropoda; class Insecta; order Lepidoptera; family Geometridae; genus Apeira; species Apeira syringaria. Next base: position 10,846,848 of record OW203675.1, on the reverse strand, counting down.
GAGTTCGTTAATCATGGTTTTACTCCTGAGAATGACCTACTAGCATGAAAACACAATTGACGACATGGAAATAATCCTACTCCTACTAATATTATAAATGCGAAAGTTTGTGTGTATATGTGGGTATGTTACTATATTTGTTACTTCTTCACGCTCAAACGGCTACACCGATTTCGATGAAATTTGGTATGGACATAGGTTAAGCCCTGGATTTATACATAGCCTACTTTTATCCCAGAAACAAAAATTGTTTCCGTGGGATCATTGAGGTAGCGGGAAAACCGTAATCCACGCGGGTGAAACTAGGGGGTACTACCATCATTCGACCCGTCTGCTTGTTTATCACCTGCCTCTTTGTTTTGTCTAGGCTATATAGTTTAATATCTAGGCTACTTGGTAGGTGTCCTTGTTTTAGTGTTCCAAGTACGTATCTATCTCATCATCCCTCAGACACCCACCGAGGCAGGCCACCGGGGGGTTTTAGTGAGTGGAAATCACTGGAATAACCCGGCTACATCCCGATTGTTATCAATATTATCAATATATAACAATCAACTAAAACTGTTTTATCTATCCCAATAGAACTACACTGCATTGATTTCTTTCCTTTACAAGTTTTATACCGTGTACTTAACTATTATATATGTATGTATACATATATGTATCTGTATGTGTAATATGTATGTATGCATGTGTATGTGTATATATGGATATATAAATTTAAATATACATATAATTGCATATATTTATTGTGACAATTAATATATTTTTATCTGAATTAGTTGGCTAAGTGTTTATTTTTGGATATCTCGTAATTAAACACATCATCATCCCGTGCTTATAGGATCTACATCCAATGCGTACAAGGTTACCTGGTAGAAATCGCTTTTAGCGATAAGGCCGCCCATTGTTGCACTATCTTCTTGTAAATACCTATAATATCTAATTTGTCTTTTTTTGTGTTACAATAAAGAATTATCTATCTATTGTTGCCGGGTATCGTAGAAAGATTTTCACTCGAGAAAAAAGGAACCCATCTGCCACGGGACGTCGCGACGAACGCACCGCACTCAAGATCCTGATGAAGGTTACCGGAAGAAGCCGAAACAATTGTCGATCGTGATATCGACTACGCGTAAGTGCCACGTTATACCCGTAGATACAGTGTGAAGGAACCTACCTGTTGAACCAAATATAAATATTAGATGACGGAAAAGTGCATCACGTATTAGTTACAAATGACTGCGGAATACCCGCGTTTTTATCATATCTTGTTTATTTCAATGTTATCGATGAGAAAATACCCGGGGGACAGAAAAATTACGCGCCCGGGGATTTAACATTAATTTTATCGATGACCTGTAACGTAAGCATACGTTACTACGCACAAGCCACCGACCAGTATGACTATTGTATGCAGCAAAATATTAGCCATTGTGTTCACCTCACCGAATATGAACAATAAGCATGTCTAGAAATATTAGTTTGGCTTCTATATGTATTTACTGGCATCTACTGGTATAATAAGTTGATAGGTATCCTTCCTTGGAATTGTATTCGTTTTTACAATAAAATAAAATATTAATAATAACTAAACAATTAAGTTCAAGGTACCAACTCGATCTGTGCGCAAACAAATAATATTCAGCATACCTACCTCTAACAAGGTTTTTTTTTTTTTTTTTTTAAAGATTATAAGCTTGCGTTTGACCACTGTCTCACCTGATGTTAAGCGACGACGCGGTCTAAGGTGGAGCACGCAAACTTAGAATGAACCTATTCACTCGTTTCCAAAATAACCCTGTATACAGAATGTGGCATTCCTACAACACCACCGATTTCCCAAAGACATATCCGCATGTAGTCTCCCATCCTTCAAATGTAATGTTTATGTCGTAGTCAAATAAATATTAAAATATTATCTTTAGTTATTAATATAATTTATTTGTACATTGAAATTTAGTGTCTACAATACATATAAAGGTTGTGTGTTTGTAATTGGACTTCAGGTTTAATATTATGTATAATAATTGTTCTGAAAATGTCATATTTGTAGCCTGCTGTCTGTAACTATACCTATTATAAATAAATATGTACAAAAAATTGTTGTGTTTGTTTATTGGTACCTATATAAGATAAGTTAAGACTTCCTGTTTTTTGACTGACTAAACTTTTTGCGGACAACTTCATCGTTTATGAACCGATTATGATGATTGTGTTTTTTTTATAGAGTATACTTCCATGGTGGTCCTATTTAAACTTCATCAAAATAGGTCAAGCGGTTTTTGAGTTACACTCCAATATTTGAGTCTGAAAAGTTACGTGCTGAGGCTCGCGCTCGCCGCCTGGCACGATCATAACTCCCAGATGAAGAACTGCAAATAAGTTCGAAACTGGTCGGAGAGTAATTTTAGTTACATTACAATTACACTCCAATAACTGTAAAGTGTTACGTCTATCTGGATGACTTCCTTATTGGGGGATCAGTGATCATACACAATGACAATTGATCCCGTGAGCAGCAAAGATCACTGAAAAGGGTGAAAAAAATTACCAAAAAACTGGAACCGACTTCAACACTCAAAAGTGTGAAATAACTCGACGAAGTCAGTACCTAGATTGCGCACAATACATTGATAATAGTTACTTTTGAACTATCGTGGTACCGACTTCAGCAAGTTATTTCACACTTTTGAGTGTTGAAGGCGGTTCCATTTTTTGGTAATATTTGTTTTGACTTGTTCAGTACCATCGAATTAAGCGTTAACATCATAAATACCCGAAGTGTTGCGGCAGACGTTTAACGGACGATAAACTACGTTTAAAATTCCTCGCAAAATACCATAAAAGTATCATCCCAAGACTTTGCTTCAATTCTGCTTGTACAGAACTGTGCAGATGCGTACGCAGGGCGAGTCTAGGGCGTAGTAAGTATTTTTGAAATAATTTATTTCAATTTAATGCTATAACAATTACAATATTCATTGATTAACCCATTAGTGGTTGCCAGCCTATAAATAGCTCAAACGTCCCAAACGAAAGTCCGTGGTGACCAAGTTAATTAGTTGAAGTAATGATACAATAAATATTTCTGTATGGAATAAAGAATTGTAAATAATGTTAAAAATATTATACGCAAACTCTTATACTAAGGCACGGATAAAGAGCGGTCTTATCGCTTATAGCAATTTCTGCCAGACAATATATCAATAATAATATTATTAATATGTATTACTATAAAGTTATTATGTGCAGCTGCGCATGTAAATTGCACAAGGAGGTTACAGACTTCCTCTCGGTGTCGCGCGCCGCGCACCGCGCCGCACGCGCACGCCGCGCGCCGCTAGCATCTCTATAGTTTGTGCCGCGCCGGTTATTACAATACGTACCTAATACTAATAACATTGGAGATATAAATAAACTAGTCAAAGTTACATTAAGCAATTTATCTTTGAGTATTCACAAAGATAAATTGCTCGATGCAAGTGACTGTCGAGATTGCGTAGTTTCAAATTTATTTATCGGTTCATATTTGATCATGTTCAGAAAAAAGTATACCTATCAGGTAAAATGTATTGTGTTTCACTTAATATGTTCACTTTTAAGTCAAATTTATTTTCACATACGTTTATAAAATTCATAATCACTGCTTTTACTATTTATATACATACTAGCTGCGCCCCAGGGTCTAGCTGCGTATAGCACGGTGACCCTCGACCTCCGTTATCCCGCACCATTTCCACAACAAAACTAGCCTATGTCCGTCTCAAGGGTCTCCTTTATCTCTATACCAAAATTCATCAAATTTGGTTCGGCGGTTTCGACATGAAAAAGTAATTGACAGAGCTGCTTCCACATTTGTGATATGGTTTATTGTATCCCAGAGGAACAATCAGTTTTCTCGGGATAAATAGTAGCTTGTATGTGGTAATCTACGTTATAAGATAAGGTACCCACGTAAATTCCGAATTTCATTAGAATCTATCAAGCCGTTGAGGCGTGAAAAGATAACAAACACACATAAACGCATACAATAAAAGTTTCGCATATATATTACTAGCTGCACCCCGCGGTTTCACCTGCGTGAACAACGGTTTCCCATTATCTCAATTATTCAACGGGAACTATACCTACTTTTTCCGGCATTAAAAGTAGGCTATGTGTTATTCCAGAGTTTAAACTATCTCCATACCAAATTTGAACCAAGTCCGTTCAGCCGTTTTAGCGTGAAAGAGTAACAAACATACAAACAACAAACAAATTTTCCCCTTTATAATATTAGTGTGATATGTTATGGGTCTACATTATTTTTTTTGGAGCAGTCTATTCAATACAAACAGCATCGAATAGGCTAGTTAGTAAATAAGTTAGTACCTATATAAAGATATTTTTTCATATGAGAGATGCCTGGTACAAGCAAAAAATATTTAAAGCTTTATTTTCATACAGTTTGCGTCATCGATTTGCAACTAATTACCACCAATACATATTTTAGTTAGGTAATTGAGTATCAACATTATATCGGTCGCCATGTACGCGTATCGCAGAATGTGTGGCCAATCTAGTAGGCCATCGAATATTACATAAATATAGGTACATATCTGCTTAATATGCTTATTATCTGTGACGAATGCGGCAATATCACCTAATAATTTTCAAATTTTTTTCATGTTCATTTTTTATACTGAATAGATCTAGAGTTTGACCACTATCGCACTTGATGGTCAGTGACGATGCGGTCGAAATGTTATCACGCCAGACCTAGAATACTTAATGGCTCTCAAGGACAGACAAGCTCTCAAAGTTCATAACTAGGTATATTAAATATACTTATTTAAGCGTTTATATATTCGTGAGTCATGAATATACAAACACTTAAATATATTTAATATCCACGAATCGTGACCCTTTCAGGGGTAATCACGCGCGACGTCGCGCCGCGCCCTGCCTGAATACGTCCAGCGTTCGGTTCATTCTAGTGGAGCGTCTCTTTAAATTTTAACACGGGAAAAAAGTTTGATTAGCCGGTTTTATCTGCGAGGTCAGTCCCGGGGGTCGCCCGTTTAACAGAGTGCCCGCATTTATTGGCGGCGCACGTCTCGGCGGCGGTGGGGTCCGAGGTGCAAGTTGCAGGCGCTTAATGCTACTTCTTCTTCTTCGTCGTTTTCTTCATTACTAAAGGTCGTGGAAAGTCGCTGGAAAGCTTGAGCGGAGTGATTGACCAGCTGCTTCCAGTCGGGGAATTACGTATTGGTTTTTAAGGTAGCGTAATAGACGCGCTGGTCTAAAATTACTTTATTCGCTGCCTTATCATGTTGAAGTTGTTGCTCGGTCGCCAGGAGATAGTTACCAGAAACAATAGGGATATGTACCTAAGGTAACGGCCACGCCATTCTGAAAATTGATGGATTTAGTATACATTGGTACGAAGAGTATCGGTTACTGTTGGACAAGCAGTATCTGGTTTAGATAAGAAGAACTCGCTGCTCGCTACTAGGTATATAGAACTCGGGCGCGGGCGTCGCTCGTAGCTTATGCCATGTCCCGTGCAGGTTCAGGGCGCGACTCGCTCCCGGCATACAAATTCATCTGCGAGCTGTTTGTTGCTAACTTTCTTCTCCTGATACCTATAAATTGTGCACACTCTCTCTCCTCTACCCACTGGTTACCTACACAGTAAGTAACAATTCGATTCTACTGAAAAAACATTGAGCTTTTAGATAAATAATGCATGGCATTGGATAAAGAATGACATGCTTCATCCTTTTTGATTAAGCATGAATGAATGAATGAAATTAATAATTCTAGTGAATTTTAGCTAGATCGAGTGATTAATAGAATCAGGGCCGTTGGCCCTAAAATTAATGTAATATTATACGTACTTGTATATACTTTAACTAAGTTGCTAGAAACTTGTATAATCGTTATAAAGTGGAAGAGAAGTAGCATGCCGAGACAGCGTATCCTAGTGCGTTATGTACAATGTAAACATCAATGGTTCAATGTATTATTGGAATGTGTAAAATGTGTACTGCATTAAACATGTTAATATATTTTTAATACTACTTACTTTACTTTTTCACTTATATTTACACGAGCAACGCTTTACATTCTAGAGAACGGAACTAAACTAGAACTAGACAATAGATTTAGCTCATTAGATGCATTCACAAATTAACATAATCTAGTCTGTACACTGGTTGAAAAACTGAAATAAGAAGTGAAGCTGTAATATAATTTAAAATCTATTTGTAATCCTTTACAAAGTCCTTTCGCATGTAATAGTACAATGTCCTCCATCTGATTCCGAAAAGTAAAGTACCGTTCCATAGATAATCTAGGTACCTACTGTGTGCCTAAGCTGTTCAGACACTCAGACAGATCTAATCTAGCTCCAGACTGAACGTCTTCAGATCTTGTGTGTCAATTTGTATACCATTCACTGCGAAAATCGGATTCCACCTAACCAATTTAGCTAGAAATCTCTTTTGCGCCAATGTGAGCCGCTCTTTGGCAAACTCAAAGTGATGGGATTGTCTGGAATTCATTGAAATGTATGCACATGGCTAAGTAATCAAATGTAAACTGTACGCCGCAGTCCACTGGCTCGCTTCTCGCAGGTGGCAGTGTTGGATTTAACTTTCCAAACCGAGGTCAAGTAGAACACACAACTGCAACCAAGTAAGTATTTCCTCTAACTGATTTATCTAACTCAGAGTCGAGAGAAGTGCGAGTTGGTAAGCCGCAATAGGTAACCTTAGCTGTGTCTTTGTGTTTATTGCCATTGCTGTGTAGGTATATTTAGAGGAATTTTACTGATCACTATTTCACCTTTTTTTTACTGATTATAAGCTCACGTTTGACCACTGTCTCACCTGATGCTAAGTGATAATGCGTCTACGATGAAACACGCCTGCTTAGAAAATACTTCTTTAAATATTATGTGAAATACAATGTCATAAGAATTAATCAGTTTCGCACGTGTATTATTGAAACACTTCCATGCAATGTGCCCTGCATAATGTGTCCATAATCTAGATACATATAATGTACCTATGTAGATATTTATGTAGTTTCTTGTATCTTTCATACGTAGCGTCGCACACACGGCTATTTCGCTAATATGGCCGGTCTAAAGTAAATTTCTCAAAATCACAAACTCTAAATTTGATGATCAAATAAATATAACGCCAGTTCGGTACATAAACCAATGATAATTTTGACCGGCTATGTGCGTCGGGAGTTAATACTAATCTGACGCTTGTGTAGATACCTACTTTTTGGTGACGTCACGTAAATATAGCATAAGACATCGACGTGACGTCATCAAATGCTACATATTATGTCAAAATTAAATGTACAAAAAATATTTTTTAATATTCAACACGCAAAATATATTTGTATCTCAGATAAATATAACAGCCCTGTATACTCAAATATTTGTATGGATTAATTTACTATCAGCACTGACGCAAGTAGCGTCCCAAATAAGTCACTCTCCTTTCTTCCGAAGGAATAACTGATGATTTTCCTGTTACCTGACCGGACCATCCACTCCCCGTCAGATGATCAGGCGAACGATGGGATTGCCAGTTCAATGATGCTTAGTTTCCTATTGTGATAAGTTTAAATATAAATCACAGAACGAAGTTAGTCACTGAATCCGGCCCCTGGTCGTCTGGTGAATGCAATCAGGAAACGTCGGCGACTGCACAGGATTTGAGGAAACAGACGACCACACCACACTTCATACTGTACTACACTTCAAGATATAGTTTTATTATATATATGTGCAGTAAGTTACAATTAAAAAAAAAAATGCGAATATGAACTAGACACGTTTGTAATTGAGACGGTTAGCAAACGTTTTTATTTGTTCAATTTTATCGACATACCTACGCATCCAGTTAGTTCAGTATAGTTTTTTGTTGAATACCCGTTTTCTATGTACTTATACATGTAGTATTTTACACCTTTTCTTGAAAATAAAAATAGTGCTATACTTCATTTTCAAGAATTATTTCTTTTGAACGATTTTGTTGATATTAGCGATATTACGAGTTGCGAGCTCCTTTGCCTAGATGCTCAAGGTCATTGACGTGACCTTAAAATATGAAAAAAAAATTGTCTCAAATGAGTTCATAAACCAAGGAGTTTTGAGTTAGCAACATTCCAAATTGTGCCGTGGTGGTACCGGCCTAGAATAGTACTCCCCCATCTCTTCCCGTGGGTGCCGTAAGAGTCGGCTAAGGGATCACGTACCAGGAGGTGGGCAGCAGCGCCTCCTTAGGATGGGAAACCATACTGCGCTCGTCAACCCGCCTGCCAAGCGTGGCGAGTATTGGTAAATCCCCCTATATGGGGAGGCATATGTCCAGCCGTGGACCTCCTATGGCTGCGATGTATGAATGAAAAAAAAACATTCCCAATTCCTCATCTTTTGTAAGTTGGTCGAGGACAATTAGGTTTCATAATTTTATGTCTGCTATACTTGGGTCAAAGTATTAGGTACCTACTGATCAAAGCTGCCATGGATATTGTTTTATTTTGACGTGATAACGTTTTATAAATTGATGAATGCCAAAATGAAAAATAGTAACGTTCCGCGTAACGTTCCACCTGAGTTTTATCTAGATCTAGATAATATAATCAAAGTCAAAGTCAAGGTCAAGGTCAAAGTCAAAGTCAGTCAGTCAAAGTCAAAGTCATAAATGATTACGACGTTATCACGTAGATCTATCGTCCGTAAACCGACTTTACAGACAACCAATTTTTTAAATAAGTTTAAAAAAATATTTTTTGATTTGATATGGGCAATGCTAAAGTTTTAATAAACGAAGATAGGTATCCTTACATGTATTTCTCGTCTGTGGGAGTATTTCCGTGGTGGTGACCCGACGACATCCCGTGCACTCCGCTCCGATGTCATTGACTGGCGTGCATTGATTTGCTTTGTTTGATTGATGATTGTGTAGCTGTTTGCATGTATAGTTCGTGAGCCCGCTTCAACGGGTTGAAGCGGGCTCACGAACATCGGAACGGAGTGCACGGGATGTCGTCGTGCACTCCGCTCCGATGTCATTGACTGGCGTGCATTGATTTGCTTTGTTTGAACCGAATCAAACAAAGCAAATCAATGCACGCCAGTCAATGACATCGGAGCGGAGTGCACGGGATGTCGTCGGGTCACCACCACGGAAATACTCCCACAGACGAGAAATACATGTAAGGATACCTATCTTCGTTTATTAAAACTTTAGCATTGCCCATATCAAATCAAAAAATATTTTTTTAAACTTATTTAAAAAATTGGTTGTCTGTAAAGTCGGTTTACGGACGATAGATCTACGTGATAACGTCGTAATCATTTATGACTTTGACTGACTGACTTTGACTTTTACTTTGACCTTGACCTTGACTTTGACTTTGATTATATTATCTAGATCTAGATAAAACTCAGGTGGAACGTTACGCGGAACGTTACGAATTGATTATGTCGTATAACATCATGATGGCTCACGTCGGGAAACTAGTGCTAAGCGAGGATCAGAAAATTGTAGCACCTAAAACTGGTCGAGTCTGAGAAAATCCTTCAAAACTAGCTATTATTAAAATATTGTGCGCTCAATTGTCATTGTATGTGCACCGATTTCTTCACCCTGAATTAGGAAGTCATCCAAGAAACATTAAACGTAACATTTTTCAGTTATTATATATTAAGTGTAACTTAAAATCAGCTTGACCGATTTTGATGAAGTTTAAGTGGGAAACACCAGTAGTTAAGTACGAGGTAATAACCGAAAGAATAAGGTGAATTTTTTTTTTGACATGATTGATAAACAACTCCTGCATAACCTATCAATGTTTAAAATTACATGAGCAATTATTGTACAGAGTAGATAGACAAGATGAATAGTTGGGCTTTGACTTTGATTAGGCAATTTGCATGAGTGTTTAAGAGCACATTTAGATTTTCACAAATAGTTTATCGGTAGTACCTACATAAAAGGAAAAGCTAGACCAAAACGTGAATTAAACGATAATTAATCAAGTACTCAAGTAATTATTCCAAACAAATATGTATAAATTGCAATTTGCGAGCATATCTACAAGTTTCCAATATTTCACCACAGATAAGACAGCGGGTAGGTAGATATGTTTTATTTACAGCGCTGCGGGACCGAGTACGTGATTCCGGAAAATTCCCAAATGTTCAGTTCAGTTTGTTATATGCTGAACGGACGTTAGTCCAAGCAGAACTAGGCTATTATAGATACCTACTGCGTAACCGAAAGGACTTAAGTGTCCATATCATCATCAGGGTCCCGAAACTTGGTCACACTAGTTAATGGGGTCCCAGTTGGGGGAAAAAACAAATAGAAAATTATCCCATCCCCATTAGATAAAGGGGGTCATTATCTAATGGGGATGGGATGAGGTTCTATTTTTTATATTTATATAGGTACAGCTACAATAAATGAATAGTTATCTAATCAAATACTCAGGTCTACTGTCTCTTGGAGCTGTGAAAAAATCAAACTTCTAAGTCAACGCAATCAAAAGATACAGCCGTTTGGCTGTAAATTTTCGATACTCGCAAGGGAATCAAAACCTACAGGGTACTTCCCGTGAACTCAGAATCTAGAATTTGGTAACAAGCAACATCTAATAGCACAGGTAAAGGAAATATTGCGAAACTTCTAAAAGCATACATTTTTTGTTATGTACCTACAGGTTTGTGCGGAACTCTCAGTGGGCGAGTCGGACTCGGACTTGCCGGTATTTATTGTATGGAATTAAGCCTAACAAGATCATTGTAGTTCTCATCTCAGTCATGGCACGTTTAGTGCTGGACGTGTCATTCGCCTATTGATTCTACAAGAACCGGTTAGAAGCAGACCCATCCAGCCTCTTCCAGTAATCTTAGTCAGTTCGTCAATCCACACTGTCGTTGGCCGTGCTATGCAGCGTTTGCCTTGCTGTGATCTCAAATTCGACACCAACGGTTCTTCGAGCTATGTGCCCTGCCCACTGCCGTTCAACTTGCTAATCGGCTATATCGGCGACTTTCATTCTTCTCCAATCTTCTCATTTCTGAATACATCGCGAAGAGAAACTCCACGCATAACCCTCTCCATGGCTCGTTGTGTGTTCAGCCCCGGATCTTCAATTTTTTTTAGGCGGGGCAAATACTGAATAATGCCGCCCCCGCCCACTTATATTTATTTTTATCTTAATCATCCATATAATTTCAGATATCAGTAGTCAGACGTCCTATGGCTGAGATGATGATTTACAGATATATAGACATAAACGTGTAGGATATATATTGTATACTCAGCACAGGATAGGATTTAAAATAAAAATATGTATCATATATATTTTATAATATATTATAAAAATAAAATTCAAATATATTATTGCATTTGTGAAATGAAATTGCATTGAAATTACAATATTTACTTACTTCGAGGTTTTGTTCAGAAAATAAATCAATGGATTTGTCATAATTTAACTCGTGTGCAATTCGATTTTCTATCGCTAAGATTGCAAGACTCGATAATCGTTCCTGGCTCATAGAAGATCGCAAATAATTTTTAATTAGTTTTAGTTTGCTAAAACTTCGTTCGCAGATTGCGGATGTAGTAGAAAGGAAAAGAGTAAATTACATAGACATAACTGTGGCAACTAACAAAAAAATACAATAAAAATGATGTGAAATTAAAACTATTTATCTCTAGTTTTTTGCCACAAGCCGACCCCAACTCAGCATACTATATATAATAAATGTTCGTGCAGCACGTCTCACTCCGTTCTCTGGGCATCGGCCGAGTTGATATGGCCATGAAATATCTTTACTTGTACTATTATTTATTCCGTAGTTAAAGTTAAGTAAATGATGAGTTGTCTCATCATCATCTCAGCCATAGGACGTCCACTGCTGGACATAGGCCTCCCCCATTGATTTCCACAAGGACCGGTTGGAAGCGGCCCGCATCCAGCCCTTGCCTGCGATCTTAGTCAGGTCGTCTGTCCACCTGGTCGGTGGCCGTCCTATGCTGCGTTTGCCAGTCCGTGGTCTCCATTCTAGAACTTTTCGGCCCCAACGGCCATCAGTTCTTCGAGCTATGTGCCCTGCCCATTGCCACTTCAACTTGCTAATCCGCTGGGCTATATCGGTGACTTGCGTTCTTCTACGGATCTCCTCATTTCTGATTCGATCACGTAGAGAAACCCCGAGCATAGCCCTCTCCATAGCTCGTTGTGCGACTCTGAGCCAGCTCAGAAGGCCCATAGTCAGAGACCACGTTTCGGTTCCGTAAGTCATCACTGGTAACACACACTGTTCGAAGAGCTTCGTTTTCAGGCATTGGGGTATTTTAGACGAGAAGACGTCTCGTAGCTTCCCGAACGCTGCCCAGCCGAGTTGAATTCGACGATTGGCCTCTTTCTCAAAGTTGGACTTACCTAATTGGACTGTTATGTCCTAGGTAGACGTAATGGTCAACAACTTTGAGAATCGAGTTCCCAATTGATATGGGGGCGGGCGCAACATGGGCATTTGACATAATTTTCGTCTTGTCCATGTTCATTTTAAGGCCCACCCTTAGGGAAACTCTGTTGAGGCCTTCGAGCATCGTGCTGAGGTCTTCCATCGATTCTGCCATGACCACGATATCGTCGGCAAACCGAAGGTGAGTGATGTACTCGCCGTTGATGTTGATGCCGAATCCTTGCCATTCCAAGAGCTTGAAGGCGTCTTCCAATGCGGCAGTGAACAGTTTCGGAGAGATAACGTCTCCCTGTCTCACGCCTCGTTGCAATGGAATCGCCTCCGAAATTTGCTCTTGTACTCGGACCGACATGGTGGCGTTATTGTACACACACTTCAACACTTCAATATACCGATGGTCAATATGGCACCGCTGGAGAGACTCAAGCACCGCCCACGTCTCGATCGAATCAAAGGCTTTCTCATAGTCCACAAACGCTAGACATAAGGGCAAGTTATACTCCTCGGTCTTCTGTATAACTTGCCGCAGCGTATGGATGTGGTCTATGGTACTGTAGCCTTTTCGGAAACCGGCTTGTTCGGGAGGCTGGAAGTCATCAAACCTGCGTTCGAGACGATTCGCGATGACTCTTGAAAACAGCTTGTAAACATGGCTCAGAAGCGAAATGGGTCTGTAGTTCTTAAGCAATGTGTTGTCACCCTTCTTAAAGAACAACACCGCTACGCTTCTGTTCCATGCTTCCGGCGTTGACCCTTCAAGGACAACGGAATTAAAGAGCTTCTGAAGGACTTTCAGTATCGGTGAGCCACCCGCTTTCAGAAGCTCTGATGTGATTCCGTCGTCACCCGGCGCCTTGTTGTTCTTAAGCTGCTTCAGAGCCATCCTAATCTCGTACAGGCTGATGTCCGGGATGTCTTCGGTATAGTGTCGGGTTAGCTTGGCTCTTGGGTCTTTGGCCAAGCTATCAACAGGTTTAGCGACCGAAGTGTATAGCTGTCCATAGAACCTCTCAATCTCTCCAAGCACCTCTGCTTTGGTCGACGCTATACTGCCATCATCTCTCTTCAGCTTAGTCATCTGGCTTTGCCCAATAGACCTGTCTCTTGCAAACACTTTGGAGCCTTTTCTCCGTTCGATCGTATCTTTAACACGATTTGTATTAAAGGTACGGATGTCGTGTCGCAAGGATTTCCATATTCGTCTATTGAGCTGCCTATATGACGCAGCGTCATCGGATGATTGCAGTTGCAACGAGCGTCGTTCAGCCATGAGGTCAAGGGTATGGCTGGAGAGTTTTTGAGGTCCATTTGTACGGCGGGGTTTGAAAAACTTAGACCCCATTGCGTGTACAGTTTCTACAAGCCTGTTGTTGGTCTCGTCCACCGACGCAAAGTTCTCAAGGCAAGCAAAGCGATTGGATAGCTCAAGTTGAAAGCTCTCGGGGTTTTGAATATGGACATTTTGAGGTCGGAGCGTGGATTTCATCAAACGGGACCTCTCAAGTTTAACATTAATATTCAATGTGCCTCTTACCATGCGGTGATCACTACCGGTTTTTACCATGTTGATCACAGAGACATCATTGAATATTTGTTTCTTGGTGGTCATGATGAAATCGATCTCATTTCTCGTGGAACCGTTAGGACTCAACCAGGTCCATTTCCTGTGAGGCGGCTTCTGGAAGAAAGAGTTCATCATAAAGAGTCCCTCTTTCTCCATGAAGTCGGCCAGCCTCTGTCCCCTGGGGTTCCGTTGTCCATAACCAAATTGCCCCACTCTCAACTCTCCATCACTTCTTTTGCCCAACTTTGCGTTAAAATCTCCATAACAACAGTATAATGGGTCTTGGAGGTATGCATGGCCCTACTAATGTCCTCATACATAGCCTCTACCTCCTCATCGGTTCCGAGTTTCGAGGTCGGTGCATATACCTGAATGACCTTCAACGAATACCTACTTGATATTCTGAGTATTAGGTATGCCACCCTGCTCGAAACGCTATCGATGGTAATGATGTTGTTAGTGAGGGACTTGCGAACGAGAAATCCGACACCACCTTGGGACTTTTGGTCGCCTTCCCGGTAGTAGAGCAAGTTACCGGATTTAAGGGTTATGGTGTCCTCACCCTCTTTACGGACTTCACATAACCCTAGGATATCCCAGTGTAACTTACTCATTTCTTCTTCCAGCTCGACGATCCTCTCGTCTGCCAACAAAGTTCTTACGTTATGTGTTACCAGGGCCAGAGGTCGTTTAATAAGGGAGTGGTAGCCGTGCGTCTGCCGGGGATTCTTCGCACCCCCTGCTCCACCGTTACACTGGCCGCTACCGGAGCCAGCTTTAGCGGAGCTGCCGGGGACTGGGGGCCTGGTCGTATTTTGTACAATCATAGGGGGGGGTTTGCCAATACTCACCACGCTTGGCAGGCGGGTTGGCGAGCGCAGTATAAAAATGTGAGTCTCAGAAGGCGCTGCTGCCCATCCTTCTGGTACGTGATCCCTTAGTCGACTCTTACGACACCCACGGGAAGACATGGGGGGGGTACTATTCTAAGCCGGTACCCCACGGCATGAGTTGTCTATTCGTCTGTAAAGTGTAAATTTCCCGCCCTCTGAACCGCCGCCGCCGCCCTCCGAACTTGCCGCCCGGGGCATGGGCCCCGGCTTGCCCCCCCCTAGATCCGGGGCTGTGTGTGTTCATATACGTTGTCTATTGACACTATCGAGTTAGTTTGTACAAATGTACTATTTACAAATGCGAGTTCCAATATATATGTATCTTCAGTATCTTTGATAGGTGCTCAATCATGCAAGAACCGTAGAACGTATCTTAAAAGAGATAGATTGTTGTCTGGAATAGTACCTGCATAATAATATGTACTTACTGTTCCCGTGGTATAGGTGAGGTAACAGGAAATGGTACTCTGCGCGGGTAAAACCGCGGGGCTCTGCTAATCATCATCATCATCATCATCTCAGCCATAGGACGTCCACTGCTGGACAAAGGCCTCCCCCATTGATTTCCACAAGGACCGGTTGGAAGCGGCCCGCATCCAGCCCTTGCCTGCGATCTTAGTCAGGTCGTCTGTCCACCTAGTCGGTGGCCGTCCTATGCTGCGCTTGCCAGTCCGTGGTCTCCATTCGAGAACCTTTCGGCCCCAACGGCCATCGGTTCTTCGAACTATATGCCCTGCCCACTGCCACTTCAACGTGCTAATCCGCTGGGCTATGTCGGTGACTTTCGTTCTTCTACGGATCTCCTCATTTCTGATTCGATCACGTAGAGAAACCCCGAGCATAGCCCTCTCCATAGCTCGTTGTGCGACTCTGAGCCTGTTCAGAAGGCCTATAGTCAGAGACCACGTTTCAGTTCCGTAAGTCATCACTGGTAACACACATTGTTCGAAGACCCTCGTTTTCAGGCATTGCGGTATTTTGGACGAGAAGATGTCTCGGAGCTTTCCGAACGCTGCCCAGCCGAGTTGGATTCGACGATTGGCCTCTTTCTCAAAGTTGGACTTACCTAATTGGACTGTATGTCCTAGGTAGATGTAATGGTCAACAACTTTGAGAGTCGAGTTCCCAATTGATATGGGGGCGGGCGCAACATGGGCATTTGACATAATTTTCGTCTTGTCCATGTTCATTTTAAGGCCCACCCTTAGGGAAACTCTGTTGAGGCCTTCGAGCATCGTGCTGAGGTCTTCCATGGATTCTGCCATGACCACAATATCGTCGGCAAACCGAAGGTGAGTGATGTACTCGCCGTTGATGTTGATGCCGAATCCTTGCCATTCCAAGAGCTTGAAGGCGTCTTCCAATGCGGCAGTGAACAGTTTCGGAGAAATAACGTCTCCCTGTCTCACGCCTCGTTGCAATGGAATCGCCCCCGAAATTTGCTCTTGTACTCGGACCGACATGGTGGCGTTATTGTACAAACACTTCAGCACTTCGATATACCGATGGTCAATACGGCACCGCTGGAGAGACTCTAGCACCGCCCACGTCTCGATCGAATCAAAGGCTTTCTCATAGTCCACAAACGCTAAACATAAGGGCAAGTTATACTCTTCGGTCTTCTGTATAACTTGCCGCAGCGTATGGATGTGGTCTATGGTGCTGTAGCCTTTTCGGAAACCGGCTTGTTCGGGAGGCTGGAAGTCATCAAGCCTGCGTTCGAGACGATTCGCGATGACTCTTGAAAACAGCTTGTAAACATGGCTCAGAAGCGAAATGGGTCTGTAGTTCTTAAGCAATGTGTTGTCACCCTTCTTAAAGAACAACACCACTACGCTTCTGTTCCATGCTTCCGGGGTTGACCCTTCGAGGACAACGGAATTAAAGACCTTCTGAAGGACTTTCAGTATCGGTGATCCACCCGCTTTCAGAAGCTCTGATGTGATTCCGTCGTCACCCGGTGCCTTGTTGTTTTTAAGCTGCTTCAGAGCCATCCTAATCTCGTATAGGCTGATGTCCGGGATGTCTTCGGTATAGTGCCGGGTCAGCTTGGCTCTTGGGTCTTTGGCCAAGCTGTCAACAGGTTTAGCGACCGAAGTGTATAGCTGTCCATAGAACCTCTCGATCTCTCCAAGCACCTCTGCTTTGGTCGACGCTATACTGCCATCATCTCTCTTCAGCTTAGTCATCTGGCTTTGCCCAATAGACCTGTCTCTTGCAAACACTTTGGAGCCTTTTCTCCGTTCGATCGTATCTTTAATACGATTTGTACTAAAGGTACGGATGTCGTGTCGCAAGGATTTCCATATTCGTCCATTGAGCTGCCTATATGACGCAGCATCATCGGATGATTGCAGTTGCAACGAGCGTCGTTCAGCCATGAGGTCGAGGGTATGGCTGGAGAGTTTTTGAGGTCTATTTGTACGGCGGGGCTTAAAGAACTTAGACCCCACTTCGTGGACAGTTTCTACAAACCTGTTGTTGGTCTCGTCCACCGACGCAAAGTTCTCAAGGCAAGCAAAGCGATTGGATAACTCAAGTTGAAAGCTCTCGGGGTTTTGGATATGGACATTTTGAGGTCGGAGCGTGGATTTCATCAAACGGGACCTCTCAAGTTTAACATTAATATTCAATGTGCCTCTTACCATGCGGTGATCACTACCGGTGTTGACCATGTTGATCACAGAGACATCATTGAATGTTTGTTTCTTGGTGGTCATGATGAAATCGATCTCATTTCTTGTGGAACCGTTGGGGCTCAACCAGGTCCATTTCCTTTGAGGCGGCTTCTGAAAGAAAGAGTTCATCATAAAGAGTCCCTCTTTCTCCATGAAGTCGGCCAGCCTCTGTCCCCTAGGGTTCCGTTGTCCATAACCAAATTGCCCCACTCTCAACTCTCCATCACTTCTTTCGCCCAACTTTGCGTTAAAGTCCCCCATAACAACATTGTAATGGGTCTTGGAGGTATGTATGGCCCTACTAATGTCCTCATACATAGCCTCTACCTCCTCATCGGTTCCGAGTTTCGAGGTCGGTGCATATACCTGAATGACCTTCAACGAATATCTGCTTGATATTCTGAGTATTAGGTATGCCACCCTGCTCGAAACGCTGTCGATGGCGATGATGTTGTTAGCGAGGGACTTGCGAACGAGAAATCCGACACCACCTTGGGACTTTTGGTCGCCTTCCCGGTAGTAGAGCAAGTTACCGGATTTGAGAGTTATGGTGTCCTCACCCTCTCTACGGACTTCACATAACCCTAAGATATCCCAGTGTAACTTACTCATTTCTTCTTCCAGTTCGACGATCTTCTCGTCTGCCAACAAAGATCTTATATTGTGTGTTACCAGGGCCAGAGGTCGTTTTTTCAGGGAGTGGTAGCCGGGAATCTGCCGGAGATTCTTAGCACCCCCTGCTCCACCGTTACACTGGCCGCTACCGGAGCCAGCATTAGCGGAGCTGCCGGGGACTGGGGGCCTGGTCGAATTTTGTTTAATCATAATGGGGGGGGTTTGCCAATACTCGCCACGCTTGGCAGGCGGGTTGGCGAGCGCAGTATATAAAATACGACCCTCAGAAGGTGCTGCTGCCCATCCTTCTGGTACGTGATCCCTTAGTCGACTCTTACGACACCCACGGGAAGACATGGGGGGGTACTATTCTAAGCCGGTACCCCACGGCAAGCTCTGCTAATCCTATCCTACTAATAATATAAATGCGAAATTTTGTGTGTATGTTTATTACTTCTGCACACTCAAACGGCTACACCGATTTCGATGAAACTTGGTATGTAGATAGTTTAAACTCTGGATTAGCACATAGGCTACTTTTATCCCGGAAAAAGTATAGTTCCCGTGGGATAGTTGAGGTAGCAGGAAAACTGTTATCAACACGGGTGAAACCGCGGGGCGCTACTAGTATTTAATAAAATTTAAGTTCTCCATAAACAATTCATGTTATAGACGGCGCCTCTGGTAATAATTGCAGCAAAAATTGTTTTTGCTTCTTTACAAATAAATACTAAGTAGGTAGGTTTAACTCTCTAAAATAAACATTCCCTTGTAGTATGTAGGTTAGCTACATAATCAATATATCAAAATAGTTGCTCGTGTGTCGGGTCGCCATCTTCCCACAAATGCGGTTGGGGAAGCCACGCGGGTTTTCAGCCGTTACTGTAACATTACTCCGTAATTTTCCGATCTTCTTTCCTCATGTTGTCATGTAATGGCGTGTCCAAGGAGCAGAGGGATTCGTCTTCAAACCTCGAACGCAAAAAGGGAAGTTTGAGATGTGTGTGTGAGTTGCTACAGCTTGGCCCACTAACAATCCGTTCTACCCATGAAACTCTGATTGCACTAACTGTGAGGTTATTGCAGTCATATTTATGATTGAATGAATAGTGCAGTAGTTCGCGAACGAACTAGATCGTAAGAGCACTCCCTCGGATGAACTACGCGAACTAGTTCCGTCATTCCCCGCTCCATAGTTCGTGACTGAATGAGCAAGCCTGGTGTCATAGATAAAGAATCTCTTACATCAAATAATAATTATATAAGTACGTTTTAAGAATATTCATTTCGATGTTTTTGCTGTTTATAGTGTGAAAATTGTGGGTAAAAGTACAGCAATACATAATCCTGTCGCGTGCCTGTGCAGGAGCAGTATCAAAACGAGCGGACGATCTGTCTTCCTCTGATTCGAGCTGGGCACTGACGAACTAGAAGAGCGAACTAGTTCGTTTATGAGCGGCGACCCAAACTTAGCGATCTCCGCCGCGAACTACTATGCGCAATACTAGTTCGACGTGTCGTCGGTATCAGTACTTGACCGGATGGCATAAGCCCTATATTAGGATACGCTATAGACGACTTGGCGAAAGTCACAGGGGTCTCCGAGAAGGCATTCTGCAAAGTGATTCAGAGGGAGGCACTTCGAGAAGTGCTGTGAACGCCATAGTCTATCTGCCAACCCATAAAGAACAGAAATGATGCTTTTTACTAACAACATGAAGATACCAAAATGAGGTTACGTTTTGGTCTACACTGATTGGTCCAAAATTAACAACTCGAGCGCATTAGCTACTTGTTACTTACTGAGATAACTTGTCACCTTTGCAGAAAATAAATTAGTGTTTAAAGTTAAGTGTATATTAAAATATAAAAATACAAAATACTGCATTGAGAAATGTAACTTTAGTTAACTTATATTTAATGGATAAAATATTGATCATATAACTATATATCATTATATAACGTTACTCTGAGATAACTATTTTGAGGTAACCGCTAGTAACCAGCCAGCTGGGTCAGCACTATCGATAATAGATTCGTAAAACGAACGACATATTTCAATTGTTCGAACATCACTGATGTTGTGTTTCATCCCTAGGATTCAGTGTCAGTGACACATAAGTACATGTAGCATGAACCAATATATTGGTCCATGCTATGTATTAATATGTATACAATATTAATATGTTGTAGATAACGCATTTAGTTTTAACAGCAGTTGAAATAAATAAAATTCAATTAAATATTGCATGTACATTAATGTCTTGTGCAAATATGCTATAAAATACTTACAACACCCATATCATTGATAACCCATTGATGTTGTATTTTATTAGTCATAGGCCACATAATAATATATTAACCAGAAAAATGAAAAGATTTTTCTGACCACAAGTTTTTTACTTGTGATCAGAAAACTCTTTTCATTTTTCTGCTCACGGGTCAGCTAGTATTTAATATTTAAATATCAATGTCTCGAATAAGAGTGTTTACATCTTCTGCAACGGATCACCGAGCGTTATGTTCAGGTAAACATGACAGCACCTGAGAAATACCTTTGCCACTTCTTGGAAAACAATGTTCTATGCACTTTGTTTAGAATAACAGACTACTATGAGCGCTAATTAAATCATCGTTATACGCGATTTAATTAATGCTTAACAAAAAGAAGGTATGTAAAGTCTAAGGCTTTCACGGCCGGCGTTGCATGTTGTATGTATTGCTTCCGGGCTGTTTGGCTGTGGTCTAAGTGAAACTTGTGTTCCAGACGGTCATCAGTAACAGAGAAGACGTCGCGAAGGAGAGTTCTACGCTCTTGTCGCCGCTCGGATCTGGAAGATGTCGACCGCAGTGATCGACGAAACGTCTGGAACACAAGTTTCACTTAGACCACGGTCAAACAGCCCGGAAGCAATACATACCCCAAAAAATAAGGTACCCAAATTTTAAACTTAGCTTGTAAAAAAATATTATCTAAAAACTAAAATAAGTACCTACCACCTCCCTAAAACGTAAAAGATATGATTGGAAAAATAAAATTAAAATTAAAAAAATGGCGTATCTAATATATGATATGTGCCATGTTTATGTTATAATATCATAACCTTTTTCATAGTATGAGAGTCATAACCACACTCCATTTCAGGGCTATGCCCTTAACAAATGAAAGACTGATTTGTGACAATATTAAGACGGTCAATAAAACAGTACCGACAATAAGTAAAGAAGAATATTACCCACATCCGTATTTATTTATGTGGGTAAGTACATATCTTATTAAATAGATATAAAACCTACATACTAAGATTGCTACGCTTATAATTATCTGGATAAGCCTTATGTCTAGTTTGAACCAATTGTATTTACTGTTTGTAAGACTAGCTTACATATAACAACATACGAGCACCTTATAATAACAGTGTCCATTACTACTGTTGTACTATTGTGTGTACGTGATATTACTGCTTCACTTGGTACATATGGCAAGCATTAAGCCATACCTCCACGGTCCCAAACTTGTGGGACAGTTGACCACCTTTCTCCAATAGAAGAGGAATAACCGTTTCCGGAATCCAAAACTCGAGAAACAGCACAGAGTCTTTCACTATCTCAGAATGTTTTTTCCAAGTTTCTATCTGAGCCCATTTGTTCTGTTTTGTCAGAAGGAGAACTGTATCATGTACTGAGTTATTACAGTCTGGCATGAATAGAGCAACCTTGAACCTTTTGCTCAGTTCGCTCTTTCGCTTTAAAGTGATTTTTGCGCCTTCAACCTCCGGTGCGTTGGCAATCGTCCTTTGGAGCCACTCTAGAGAAAGTGCGTCTTCACACGAGAGCTGCAGTGCCCCGTCAGTTATGGACATTTCTTTAAACTTGGGAGCGCACGTGTTCTCTTTGATACTCGTCAGAATACTCTCTTCGAGATACTGGTTGATGGCCGTAGTCTGCACATCATTCAGCGGTACATCACCTTCCCCCATTATAGATACATCGAGCTCAACTGAGAGAATCGTTTCTTTAGTATCAGTTTCAACGGGGTCAGGATTAGCAGTTTCAGTTTCGTTACCATTAGTTTGAGCAAAGCTTGTCGAAGCGCCTGAGGTGTCGTGCCTCGTTTGTCTTCTATCACTATTATTTACGTCTCTATCTGGTGCTGTAAAGGTAAACGAAAACTAATCAGTGAAAAATAATTTTACTAGCAAACTTCAGTCAGGCTTATTTAATACTTGAAGTGTTCAGTATGCGTAAGAACGGCATTAGATAAAAACTGTTATTGCGAGTATACACCTATATACGAGAGCGACACAATACACAGTGAGTGTACAGACATACAGCCGAAAATGTTATGTTGTATTGTAGAGAGCTGAAAATCTACCGATCTAGAAGAAAATTAAAAACTGATATACGAGCTGAGTTTAAAGTAATTCATATAAAATATTATAATAACAATAATATACAGTAAAATCCGTCTATACTCCGCCTGTTATGACGTTATTACACTACGAAGTTTGGTTTTCATATAAAATATTATAATAACAATAATATACAGTAAAATCCGTCTATACTCCGCCTGTTATGACGTTATTACACTACGAAGTTTGGTTTTCATATAAAATATTATAATAACAATAATATACAGTAAAATCCGTCTATACTCCGCCTGTTATGACGTTATTACACTACGAAGTTTGGTTTTCATATAAAATATTATAATAACAATAATATACAGTAAAATCCGTCTATACTCCGCCTGTTATGACGTTATTACACTACGAAGTTTGGTTTTCATATAAAATATTATAATAACAATAATATACAGTAAAATCCGTCTATACTCCGCCTGTTATGACGTTATTACACTACGAAGTTTGGTTTTCATATAAAATATTATAATAACAATAATATACAGTAAAATCCGTCTATACTCCGCCTGTTATGACGTTATTACACTACGAAGTTTGGTTTTCATATAAAATTCTTTATAAAAAAAGTCGGATATACATTAATGACTTCGCTTACAGTGACATGTCGCTTATTGTGACGCATTTTTTAAACGACTTCAAAAAAGAAGGAGGTTACTCAATTCGACCGTATGTTTTTTTTTTATGTTTATGGATAACTTCATCGTTTACGAACTGATTTTGATGATTCTTTTTTTGTTAGATAGAGTATACTTCCGTTGTGGTCCCATTCAACAAAATAGGACAAGCGGTTTTTGAGTTATACTCCAGTAACTGAAAAGTGCTACGCGTATATCGATGATATTATTGTCCCGGTTGAAGACATTGACATCCCGTGAGTAGCACAGGTCACTGAAAAGGGTGAAAAAAAAATTTTTTAACAAAAAATGCAACCGACTTTAACACTCAAAAGTGTGAAATAACTTGTCGAAGTCGGTACCATGAGCTCAATATTGTGATGATAGTTACATTTGTGTGAACTATCATGGTACCGACTTCAACAAGTTATTTCACACTTTTGAGTGTTGAAGTCGGTTGTATTTTTTGTTAAATTTTAATAAATTATGTTCGGTTATAACGACCGACATGATTCTGTACACCTTCGGTAATGTGGCCGGATGACGGCCCTTTATCGTTGTCACGAAACCTAAATTCCGATTGTTTAGCAGCACTGGAAATGTGGGCAGATTATGTTGACATCGATAGCGCTCTCCTCACATCCGAAGAACCCACCGATGAAAATATTGTACAGAACACTAATGCTAAAGAACAACTCGAAAGTGTTGGGGAAGAGGAAATCGGAGAAGAACCATTCCTACCGCAGAAAAGGCAGTAAAAGCTGCAGAATTATTATCTCGATTTGTCCATAGCAATATTGAAAATGATAATTTTACCATGGCCATGTCTTCTATACATAATAGTATTAGAGATTGTTTTGACAATAAAATGAAAAAACAAAAGCAGATAATAATTACCGATTACCTACATTAAAAATATGTATGTACTGCATTACGTGCAATTTTTATTTAATATGTATGTACTTCGATCAAGAATACATACAGTATTCTTGATCGAAGTGTATGTTTTTTTACAACACTCAGACCCACATTTCATGCAAAAGGGTTTCTTTTTTCAAAACGCTTTGTATGACGTCCGCTTAGTATGACGTGTTTGTCAATTCCTTTCGATATCTTTTATGCGGATTCTACTGTAGACCCAAGTGTGTAGTGTTGTAAGTGTGCAATTATCAGAAACTAATATATCGCTAGTCCATGACCGGACACCGGTTGTATGAGTGTATTCAACATAAGCTTGAGAAACAAAGGGAGCACACGCATGCACGAGCGCAGCAAGATACATTCTTTTTGAGATCAATTAGCCCATTGACTGGCAACATTCTTCACAAGTTGAAAACTTAGCTATTTATGCCTTTAGCACTATTTCAAAGAATTTGCTACAATGTCATTACACAAATGTATGACGAGTAAGTACTCACCGCGTCCCCTGCCATATTTATGATGCCAGTTCTCAAATGCACCTACAATCAAAGCAGCCGAAATGCATGTATACGAAATGCCGCATGTGCATTCTAACCAATTTTCGAACCTGGCTTTATCTTTATGTAGCTTTATCCACTTTTTGTAAAGATGCTCTGCCTGAAAAATAATGTTCATGTGTATATTAGGAATATGTATAAAACACGGGAATTACTCACGTAATAAGCCCCCCTCCGGTGTAGCTGTAAATGCCGGTAGAGGCAAACAGCATTAGTCCGTTACAAAAAAGAAAAAAAACGTAATAAGTGAGTGTTCCGACTAGTTTCAACCACATTCGGTGGTATTTTTCAAGGAGAATAAACGGCGCTCGCGGACACAGTCGCGGTACTTATTTGTACATTATCTGATGTTGTGATGTTGGAATAAAATTGAAAAGAAATTAGTCATATTTTATTACAAAACTACTTCTTGGAAATTCAGGTTATATGATTTTCCACTCCACACATTATGTTAAATTTGACGTTAGGCTCAAACTGCTCACAGTGATATCGTAGGAGAACAAACTCGTGAGTCCAATTGGCGCTAGTAATGACGTCATCCATGACGTCACACACTTCGAAAAGCGTGCTCAAAGTGATTAGGAACGCATTTGAGCGCAATAAAATTAGATTTTGGTGCGTTTCGGAACAGTACTAGGTTAGTAATCAAAAAGTTTATAAA
This sequence comes from Apeira syringaria, assembly GCA_934044485.1. Classification (NCBI taxonomy): domain Eukaryota; kingdom Metazoa; phylum Arthropoda; class Insecta; order Lepidoptera; family Geometridae; genus Apeira; species Apeira syringaria. The sequence goes on along the minus strand of OW203675.1, from coordinate 10,821,407 downwards.
ATTGTTAATTCTCTAGTTCTCATGACTGTGTTGTAAGCAGACACACCATGTACAACCTCATCCCGAATGCGACCTGATCGAGTACCTTTGCCGCTCCAAATGTTGGAGCGGATAACAGCACGGACCACATAGGATAACAAACATTGACAATAACAGGTTTGCATTAAGGAACTCAAGTAGGTATTCTCTCAGAGGTAGTTCTGAATCTAATCAGGATGTTGCAAATATCCGTAAGCAAAGCGATTCGCAATTAGGGCTACTAATTCGTACAACTTACATCCAAAAACTAATATGGCTGGTCACAGGTTGCACTAAGTATACTATTTGACATTTATAGTATTTATAAACCTATGTATCACAAATCAAATATTTTTAATTTGAATACTATCAAACACACTGATGTCATGCCTGACTATACAGTACTGATTTTGATTAATTTTCCAAGCACTGGAAGGAGTAAAGCACTCATAGTGAAGTTTTTGTATGGGAATTCAACCAAACAACTGCGTTACTCCTAAGTTATACTTTCTATCGTACTTTAGATGGGTGACTAGTGGTATTTTGGACTGAGCGCTGAAGCGCTCAGTCCAAAATACCCTCAGAAGCACTGAAGTGCTTCAGAGGCCACGTTAATCTTTCTCTCCAGATTGTTGTCTTAGAATAACTCATTAGGTCATGTGGGAGATGATGGGACAATTGGTGGCCTGAGACCTCTGACATTGGGCGGGTCCTAGCCTATCCACCAACTTGCATTGGACAGCGTGTTGAATTTATGGCCAACACTCCACCCTAAAAGACCCGTCTTCCAGCAGTGGGAAGGTAATGGACTGCATATTCAGCATTGCTATGTATTAACTTACTTGTAGTGACTCCAGAGTTGCTTACTAAAATTAAATAAAAATGAAAAATATAGTCAAAATTACTGTTATTGTTTTGGACAACTATAATGTTCTAACACTACAATAAGATATATTCTTATAGAATGATAATACTTTATTCGCTCATATAAATAAACTAATTGTCGTGTACATGTGACTGTTGGGGCATTCATATTTTAAACAGTGTTTTTCAAATGTATTAATGCAGTGATGGATAGAAATAAAAGAAAACATGATGATTCTTGTCTAGATAGGTCATTTTGCACAGGCCTACCGTTAGGGAAGAGCCACAACCAATATTTTAAGAGGCTCTTGCTAGACTGTTGGATCAAAGGTCACAAGTGAATAGGTATCTTCTCGGCAGGCGTGCTCCATCATAGACCGCATCGTCACTTAACATTAGGTGAGATAGTGGTCAAATGCCTGCCTATTCTCAATAAAAAAAAGATGCAAAATATGGTAAACCTTGACATGGCGCGAATTGTCTGGAGATTCCTCACTCTGCAGTTTGCCGTTGCTTGGGCCCGGCTCCTTTGCCGGTGGCATGGTTTAGGTTTTATAACATCTGTATTCATTATTGTTTAAATTTATATATTGTAAAAAGCTAAACATGAGAGAGAAAGAAAATAAAGAGACATAATACCATATACCATTGTTATCTGTTTTTCTCTGAATATTCTTGCCATAGCTTCTCCCACCCCAGGCACATCGATAATTGGCTTATTGTACATATTGCGTTCATTGACAAACAGTCTAGTTTTCAGTGACATTTTGGCAGATGAATTTAACCCTGCCAGTTTGGTTTCCAGGATATTTTTGGTCTAAGTGTGTCACTCGTACAAACAAATTAACACTCTCATAATCAGTAATCATAAGAGAACTGGTTGTGATATTTCTGAAAACAGAACATTATGAATTTAAATAAAAATCATTTTAAACCGACTTCAAAAGAGGAAGAGTTTATATGTATCACTGTTTTTTATATATAATATGTATTTTCCACCAATGTGTTCCTCTTTTTTCTGACTGATTCTCAAAATTCTTTTTTTGTTTGAGTGTTCCTCCGTGGTGGACCCATATAAATTTCATCAAAATCGGACAAGCGGTTTTTCAGTTACACTAAATAACTGAAATGTGAAACCATGTGTACATTTTGATAATAGTTACTTTTTGAACTATCAAGACTAAATTGAACTATTAAACTTCAACAAGTTATTTCCCACTTTTGAGTGTAGAAGTAGGTTCCATGTTTTGGTAAAAATTTTTACCCCTTTCAGTGACCTTTGCTACTCAAGCGATGAATTGTCTCATGCAGTCCAGTTTTACTTTCTGATCCCTCACAATGTAATAGTGGGTATCTATTATGTTTTTAGGACTCTTCTCCATCTTGCCTTGCATTCTTTATAGGACTGTGTGTAGCTCCTGTCTTGTTTAGATGGTAGTTAGTTAAGGTTGGATGGAGTGACCTGTAACTAGCCATATCAGTAGACAAAACTTCCTCATTGTAGTTAAATTATTAAGGATATTTTTATTCAAACTGGAAACGTTAAGACCAAAGAAAAATTCAATTACATACCTACCCTTTCTTTTCTGATTTCAACAGTATAAAATTTACAAACACGACATGCAAGGAAGCTACATGATTTCTGCAGCGTTAATCCTGGGAAGTTTTACAAGAGAAAATAGGCATGTAATACCGTTATTCAATAAATCTATCCGCAAAACGCGTAAATTATATATAAACAAAACTAGTTAATAGTTATTTATGTTATTATGATATTTTCAGTTACTTAACTATGGTTATATTCTTCTTCAACTTAAACCATAGCTAAAAAAGAATTGCACTGTCACAGTGACAGAAGCTGATTAAAGCCTGTGACTCTCAAATTAATACAGTACTTCTCTATGCCTGTGACTGTCTGATACCGTACGTAAGTATGTTCCTTAAAGTTTGTGACTGTGTCGCAGCGCAGTGTGACTGTGATCGCAGCGCAAAAGTTCTCGCAAATACTCGCATGCTTAAATGAATAAAATCAGAGTGAGATGAACCAGTATTTTATAAATGGCAATCAACAAGTTGGAGTGAGATGCACCTATTATGGCAACCAATAAGTCAGAGTGAGATGCACTTAGTATTTTATCACAAGTATTTAGAAGTCACAGTAACAGAAATTACAGATAATGGATTTTGCCTAGATGTATAACCCAAGACTAGCTTAAACGCCTATTTGGTTTTGAAATTTTTGATAATACAAACAATGTAAACTCTAAGGCTTTCACGGCCGGCGTTGCATGTTGTATGTATTGCTTCCGGGCTGTTTGGCCGTGGTCTAAGTGAAACTTGTGTTCCAGACGTTTCGTCGATCACTGCGGTCGACATCTTCAGTGGTTCAGGTCCGAGCGGCGACAAGAGCGTAGAACTCTCCTTCGCGGCGTCTTCTCTGTTACTGATGAATCTGATGATCGCCGTAGTGATCGACGAAACGTCTGGAACACAAGTTTCACTTAGACCACGGCCAAACAGCCCGGAAGCAATACATACAACAATACAAACAATGTTGCCACATACCAACTTTTTTTCCAACCCTGCCGTAACCAGGATTTATATCACAATTTATTCCATCTTCCAAAAATCGTAGATATTTTTGTAAGCAAACAAATATCATGAAAAGGCAGTGACATACTAACTTGCCAGTTGCCAAAAACATTTTACTCAAGGGAAAAATAGTTTTGTCTCTATTTCATCTTTATTATAATATATCTATCTTGTAGATATGTATTATTATTTTATGCCTTCTTTAAGTTAACACGTTATGTAGGTACTGATCATGCGTTACCATCATATAATCGTTTGAACAAACATTCTAAATGCAAGATAGTTTTTAGAAGACGTAAGTAAATAAAACATTAATGTACATTACTTAATTCTTGACCATCTTGAATCACCTTATAAATTATTCTGACAATTCTGAAAAACGGTCTAATATAAAGCCAGATTTGTTGAATACTTTTAACTTGCTAGATTTAACATATTTATGTTAAATATATCAAATCTCTCCCAAACCTTTTTCTAACAATTGCTTTACTTCATTTATCTCTAAACAGTGTGTGCATTTATCTTATACTAGTAGCGACCCGCGGTTTTCCCGTTTTCTCAATTACCCCACGGGAACTATACTTTTTCAAATCGGTGTAGCCGTTTGAGCGTGAAGAAGTAAGTAACATACACAGAAACTTTCGCATTTATAATACTAGCTGCACCCCGCGGTACTGCCCGCGTAGTGATGATTGATGATGATGAAAAGTAACTGTTATTCCGAGACCTGAAGTATCTACCTACCTACATACCAAATTTCATTCAAATCCGTTCAGCCGTTTGAGTAACAAACATACATTCTAACTTTCACATTTTTAATTATAATATTAGAGGGATGTCTTTTTATTTCTTGCAACATATTCCTTCACTGAGCCCATACTAAATTGGGTTTTGTAATGTTATGGGCGAAGTTGGTGGATGGGTGTACATAGCTCTATTTGTTTTTGACAAGACACTTGAGCTCGAGGGACTCTGATGAGGCTCAATTTTTCTCCAACTAATCTCCCAAAGAAATTGACCAAGTTAAAAAACCGTAACAACAAGAAGATACACTAATATCAATTACAGATGGATTTTAGCTCGTTTTTTTTTTTTTTTTTACATATAAGTTTGCGTTTGACAACTGTCTCACCTGATGTTAAGTGATGACGTTGTCTAGGATTTAGCACGCAAACCTAGAAGGTACCTATTCACTCGCGACTTGAAGACTCCAGGATTGTACATATCGGGAAACACAGACTCGGGCAACGAGTTCCATTCCTTGGCAGTACGCATTAAGAAAGTGGAAGCATAACGCTTCGTGCGTATAGGTGGTATATCTACCATATAGCGATGGCGAATTGCCATGAATTGCTCGTAAACAAGGATTATAGTCTTAAAAACAATGGAATATATATTTTTTTGTTTTGACAAGTATATTAAATGTATTGACACTAGCGACTCATCACGCAAAACCATAGCACTAATACACTGGACGTAAAGAGAAAAACACAACTTTATAAAACAGAAAGACGATTTAAAATTTTAGTAGGTATTTTAATGACTATAAAAATAAAAAATAATAATAGGTACTTATTTTAAAAAAATGCATAGTTTGTGATGAGATTTCATTAAAAATTGCATACCTGTAGGTATACTTACATAGAATAACTGACAATGTTTTGATTCAGCTAATACATCAATTAAATTCTCAGCGCCTTAGTGTACCACAGTAAAACTTTTTAAAGCTCTAGCTGAATCAAAATATGTATACAAATATATTGAAAGCACCTGCTTCATTTCATCCCGTAGTTCATGTCGTTATAACTAGGTAGGTAAATTTAATTGTAATTATCGGTGATCATATATATCCATATTTTATTATGGTCACCGATAATTAGAATTCAATTTTCCCCATCTTTTAATGTTGATAAAGAATGCCCGTCAGTTTGTCAATGCATATAAAATGCTTAAAACAAATATGAATGTATACAGTTTTGAACCATATATATATATGTATTGTATACATATTATTATGGTCACCGATAATTAGAATACAATTTTCCCCATCTTTTAATGTTGATAAAGAATGCCCATCAAAGTTTGTCAATGCATATAAAATGCTTAAAACAAATATGAATGTATACAGTTTTGAACCATATATATATGTATTGTATACATATTATTATGGTCACCGATAATTAGAATTCAATTTTCCCCATCTTTTAATGTTGATAAAGAATGCCCATCAAAGTTTGTCAATGAATATAAAATGCTTAAAACAAATATGAATGTATACAGTTTTGAACCATATATATATGTATTGTATACATATTATTATGGTCACCGATAATTAGAATTCAATTTTCCCCATCTTTTAATGTTGATAAAGAATGCCCGTCAAAGTTTGTCAATGAATATAAAATGCTTAAAACAAATATGAATGTATACAGTTTTGAACCATATATATATATGTATTGTATACATATTATTATGGTCACCGATAATTAGAATTCAATTTTCCCCATCTTTTAATGTTGATAAAGAATGCCCGTCAAAGTTTGTCAATGAATATAAAATGCTTAAAACAAATATGAATGTATACAGTTATGAACCATATATATATGTATTGTATACATATTATTATGGTCACCGATAATTAGAATTAAATTTTCATCATCTTTTAATGTTGATAAATAATGCCCCCGTCAAAGTTTGTCAATGATTCTATATGCTTAAAACTAATATTAATCCATAAAATGTTTTGATCAGGTATAGGCAACTTCACACTTGCCTATCTAAATTTCTAAAAAAAATAATCTAAACAGAAGCAAAATAAATGTCTTACAGACTTAATTACACCAAATTTACGATTAAAAGTACAGTAGTATAAAATAAAAGTACACATTCAATTTGCACCATTACAAAGTAAATATATAGGTAATTATGTATGTAGAAATATCACAACAGTTATTAAAATTAATTAAAATTCCATATCAAAAATAAAATCCATGTAAATATCAACGTCGCTGGAGCAATTACACCGCTCACAGGCCTGAGACTAGAATTTTTCATGTTTGGTTCCTAAAAACTGTAACAGTAATTCGATTTATGTTGTCTGATAATTGCTATATTACTTTCGTGTTTTATGCCCAGATTCTAAATTTTCTATACACATGTAATTTCTAGGAGCTATCCTAGATTTAAAATGATAGACAATATAATTGTGCATTGATAGCTCTACCCCCAATTTCATTCCAAATTACTGTGCTGCACTAGTAGTTGTATTTTGCGTCAGTTGGTAAATGTCAGAAGCATTAAGCCACAACGCCACACTTCCAAACTTGTAAGCCAGTTGACCTCCTTTCTCCAAAAGAAGAGATGCCATTGCTTGCGGTACGCTAAACTCGAGGTACAGTGAGGAGTCTTTCACAACCTCAAGATGTTTGCTCCAAGTTGCTATCTGAGCCCATTCGTTCTGCCTAGTCAGAAGGAGAACTGTATCACTCACAGTGTTTTTATAATCTGGGATGAATAAAGCGACTTTGAACTTCTTGCTTAATTCACTCTTTCGCCTTAAAGTGATCTTTGTGCCCTCAATCTCAGGCGCGTTGGCAATCGCCCTCTCGAGCCACTCCAGGGATAGTGGGTCTTCACAGGAGATCTGCAGCGCCCCATTAATTATGCACATGTCTTTGAACCTAGGGGCGCGCGTATTGGGTTCTTTGGCACTCACTAGGATGCTCTCTTCTAGATGACAGTTGACTGCTGCTGTCTGCGTCTCATTCAGGTGCCGATCACCTTCCCCCGTCACTAATACTTCAAGTTCAATTAACTGAGTAGGAGGACCACATTCACTGTGGGCAACCAGACATGGTACATTGGGACCAGACGTATTTGCGCTAGCTGTATTTAGCCCAGGTGCATTTGTGGCAGCTGTATTTGGGCCAGATGTATTTGCGCTCGCTGGAACATTGGCACCAATTTCGGAAGCACCATTTTCAGTGGTACCATCTTCGGTAGCGCTGGTGGAACCGTTCGGGTTATCTGGTCTTGTTTTCTTGTTTTCTTTTGGTGGCGCTAAATTGTCAGTGGAGTGTCTCTTAATACTATTGCCTCTGTTTCTATCATTCTCAGATGCTGCAAACATTCATAATGACATTAATACAAGTTTACAATTGAAAACACCATCACATTATAACCTTATGCAGGCGAAATTTTGTCGTTTGTATGTTTGTTACTCCTTCACTATGAAATGGCTGAACGGATTTGCATGAAATTTGGACTGAAGATAGCAACTCTGCAAAAACACAGGCTTTTCTTATTTCAGAAAAAGTACCCGTGACAAAATTGAGGTAGTGGGACTACCGTAGTCCAATCGCGGGGTGCAGCTAGTAATTGCATCATAGGGTATTTAAAATAACCATAATCTATGACAGAGCTCACAAAAGGAAAATTGCTTGGAATGTAATGCCATTGCCAAGTCACGATATTAATGTACTCGTATAACCTGTATATGTACTATTAAACCTTATTTTAAATTTCGAGATTTTGGGCCCGTGGGCTCATCGTATTTTCTAAAAAGGTATTTCTATTTTGTAAAGGTTCAATGTATTTCTTGTAAACAAAACAACTTCATACATATTGACCGGGAACTGTCAATGTATTCAACTCATAAACAATAGCCTGAAGACGGTGGAACAGTTTTTCAAACTAGATGTAGTCAGATGGGTACTGGATAGTGCCGTAGGTACCACTTTGTTATGGTATTGCTTACTATGTTACCTATACCGGAAGCGCAAGCCGGGGTCGGGGATTGAACCTGCAACCGCCAGCATAACGTGCAACGCCCACAAATCTAACGTTATAATTAAAATACTGATACAATGACCTTTCAAAGGCACTCTTTCAATTCCGCCGCGCTACAATACCTACTTGGCTCCAAGGTGACCTAGCAATTGGGAACACATGTTCAGAATATTACTTGCAGATTAACGCCGTACATGGCACGACGAATTGTTTATACATTATCAGTAGTTTGAGACGCGGCGTCCGGCCGGCGCGCGATGGTTACTGGTGAGTCACCATCTCGGTCGAGCATCTGCACTTCGACGATTTAATTTGGCGAAACAAAATGAATGGTTTATTTTAACTTAAACATCTTGCCATTTCAATGCGTTTTTTGACGCTAATACATTTGTAGGACGCTAATGCATTTGTAGTATGCTAATTGGAAACCAATTTTAAGATGTTTTTGGCTGCCTCATTACGGTTTTATTATGAATTCCTATTGCCATTGACACTGAAATTGAAATGTGTATTGACATCAAAAGTCAAAACGTATTGCCCCACTTACATTTATCTGACATACCCACTGATAACATTAACAATGTCAAAATATTATGAGACTAGCGGTCCGCTCCGACTTCACACGAGTAAAATATTTCAAAATTAAAAATAAGAAGGATACCAAATTTTTTGGAAATATAATAATAGCCTATGTCACCCGGGGATAGGGTAGCTTCCCAACAGTAAAATAATTTTTCAAATCGGTTCAGAAGTTTCGGAGCCTATTCAAACAAACAATCAAATCTTTCCTCATTATAATATTAGTATAGACGATATGACCTATGCCATATATATTTAAATTTTTCACACAATTCTATAAGTACAAGTGTCTCCTTTTTGTGCCAAATCCCATGAATCTATTCAAATTTCACAATAGGTCAAAAGAACTAAGTAGGTATTTAAAATATATTTCCACGATTTCAAAATCAGTGTTGGCCGTAACGAGAGCAATGAGATGGCGGCGGGCCCGAATAAGCGGCGACATTATTTAAATCAAACTTATTTTTAATTTTAGTTGTTTTCTCTCCGTTTTATTTTCTAATGTACTTGAAATTAAAACACCCGTCCATTCTTTCATACAAATGTTCTACGAAAATGGGTTGTCTGGAAGACATCGCTTTAAGTGATAAGACCGCTCATTGTTACCCCTAAGTATAATTATTGTAATATGTTATAAGTTTTCTTACTATGGTGTTCAATAATGTGTTAATCTACCTATCATGCCGGCACCCAGGGCTCGTCCGGCACGAACGATGTGCAGAATAAATTGTGTATATAGGTTCGACTGACCCTCTGAGCACCTTGCAGCAAAAAAATCCCATAATAATAATAATATGGGACAACATTCACACAAGGTTTTCAGGTCCCAAACTAGGCAGAGCCTGTACTATGGTAACCTGATGACTGATATATACTTATATACATATACACACCCACACACAGGTCAAACAGACAATACATGTTCATAGACACAAATGTTTGGCCTGTCCGGGAATCGAACCCGGGACCAGCGGCTCAGAAGGCAGAGTGCTACCAACTGCGCCAACCGACCAGTCATAACCTTTTATCTATGTTCTAAGTTTCATCCAAGTTGTTAGAGCCATATAAAATACCTATAATATATGTTCCACCTCAACGTACCAACATTATATGCAATTATAATTTTGGTTGAATTGCATAAAGTTTTGTAATTATTTTAATTTTTCTACATATGAATTGCGCAAGTAAAGGCAAGATTCAATATGTTAATTTGCAAGTATTGGCAAACTTAGGCAGTATAATTCTCGGAAACTGGGAACCAAGCGTTAAAATCATAACCAATACAAACTTGACAAGGTCAGACAAGATTTGTGACGTACAAGGATATGCGTCTAGCAGGTTGGCCTGTAGGTACTAAGAGCAGTTTCTCTGTCGCAGAGAGATATCATGTGTGTCCACTGACTCGCTTGGACATACGTGTCTTGGCTATTTTAATTATTTCTAATGCCACTAGTGGGCAAAATAGAAAAACAAATCTTTGGTTTATGATCATTATATCATTCTATTTTAATTTATTCATAATCAACCCATAGCATTCGGAATGCTGGGAGAGGCCTTCCTCTTAGTGAGGAGATGTGATCATAGTCCACTACACTGACGAATGTGAGTTGGCATATCAGCTATGTAATGCAGCTAGCCCAATAACAAGAGTTAAGATAAGGTGAGAAAACAAGAGTGTTCCAAATGGCTCCTTGTGTATAGAACCCAAAAAAAGGTGTCAGTAGTCTAAAACCCAGCACAATATCTCTAAACCCTAATCTACTACTTATTGTACATACAACAGCTTACCATCCTCATTTAAGGTTTCCTCTCCTTCTTCTTTGCCATATTTATGGTGCCATTCCTCAAAAGCATTTGTTATTAAATCCGCAGAAACAGTCATATATGAACTGCCACATGTGTATTTTAACCATTTATCAAACTTGGCTTTCTCTTTATGAAGCTTCAACCAAATTTTGTACAAATGTTCCGCCTAAAACATATTATTAGTTTTCAATGTTTAACAATGAACAATCCATTGTTTGTTTGGATTCTTGATATGCAGTTTCCTACTACCAGTTAGCATTAGACATTAGAATATCAACAGTTCTGCTGTCCGTAATGTCCAACAAACTCAAGAATCTTAGATGTTTTTATGTTCTCATTTTATCCATATGATGTCCACTGCAGGGCACAGGGCTCTCCCACTAATATGACATCTTTACTGGGTCATCTGCTTCACAATCAGTGGTAGGCAGATGACCTTATCATAATGAAGAAAAATTTAGAAACTTGTTAGATGGCTTTACTCTATCTGTAACATATTCACAAGATGGCAAGAACCGCATCTAGTTTTTATACATAATAAATTTTGCATTTGACCACTATCTCACTTAACGGTCAGCAATGATGTGGTTGAAGGCATAATTATGATAAACCTAGCTGTTTACTGGCTCTCAAGGACTAACGAGACTGAACTTTTACACTAATTTAAACAAGTGGTTCTGATGGCATAAGCTAACAGTTGCATTACACAAGAACCAATCAACTTTATCATCACCACCAACTACCAGGCTCGTAATAGAGAAATGTTAATTATGTTCCTACGTTGCAGTTAATAACTTATGATGCCATTAAACTAGGCTGCTGATATACTAGGGTTGGAGTTTTCAATGAGAGGTTTTAGTACCATATTGACATTGACATATTGCTTAGCCTGAACACACTATAATGTTTGGTGACAGTGTTTCCAACTTGAGTGTGGTAGCCAGGCAGTACTCGAAAGTACCCTACCAAAACTCTGGGTTGCCTTCACAGTAAGCTCCGTAAGTGACAGACGACGCACCCACTGCTACCCTATCATTGCTACTATTTCTCATGCAGTAAACAAGTTGTAAATTGATGAAAGTAAAGTAAATATATTACTGATAAAACCCTTTTCTCTTGAAGTATTCTTGCTATTGTTTCTCCTACCCCAGGCACGTCAATCAGGAGCTTGTTGGTCATGGGCTCATTGATAAACAGCCTAGTTTTTAGGGTACCACCAGTCATATTCCTTGTAAGATTTGCTTAAGTAAATAAGAGTTGCAGGTGATTTTCTGTGAACAATAATTCGAATTATTCTATATATTCATGTATTAGTGGTCCACCCCGGCTTCGCACGGGTAAAAAATTTCTATATTCAAAATTATTAAGATCCCTAATTTTTGAAAATATAAATAGCCTTATGTCCTCCAGGATAGTAGCTTAAACCGGTACAGTAGTTTCGGAGCCTATTCAATAAAAATCGATCAAAAAACAATCAAATCTTTTCTCTTTATTACTATATAAATTACTATAGCTTATCCGGATTTACTCACATTATTAGTTAAAGTAATTCAACTTAAATTTCGGGCATGCCAGATCCAGCAGATACATATATAGAATAATGTGTCAAAACTTAAAAGAATATACTATTAAAAACATTTTTAATGTTAATAATGCCAAGTTGGAATGTGTTTTCAAATTATTAAGCCAATTGACCCAATATTTCAACGTTATGTAAGTAATTAATGTAAGTTGAAATCAAAGAACTTCGATTTTACCTTCTTAACTGATTCAGTCGAATGTTAGTTATGACTTAATTCAATAAATTATTTATAGTTTATTACTCAGCTATTTCAGCTAGCTGGTTGTTAATATCATGGTTATAAAGGGGGATGAAATTTATAATTTGGGCGAGGGGGTACAATTGAAAGAGATGTTTATGTTAATGGTCGCCGGGGGTCAGTGTCAGTGACATGACATGTGTCTCTGGGATCTTGGGTTCGAAACCCGCAGGGGCAAATATTTGTGCGATGAGGATGTTTGTCTCGGGTCTTAGTTGTTTGTGTGTCCATGCCTCCCGCAACACAGGAAATCCTAGAGCGAGGGTGTGAGTGTGAAAAAAAAAAAGTGTGTTAAGGCCTTATGATGTGGAAAATGTGGTTTCTGTCTTTCTTTATGACTGGGAATGTTACTTTTTTTTTTTAACATTTACACAAGGTCTTCAGGTCCCAAACTAAGCAGAGCCTGTACTATGGTAACCTGATGACTGATATATATACTTATATACATATACACACCCAAACACAGGTCAAACAGACATGTTCATGCACACAAATGTTTGACCTGTCCGGGAATCGAACCCGGGACCAGCGGCTCAGAAGGCAGAGTGCTACCAACTGTGCCAACTGGCCAGTCATTGAGCAGGATGTTGATTGATGATTTGATTGATACCTTAAATTTACTCTAGTCATAATATACATAATAGTATAAAATTGTAAAGTTAAAAAAATATATATATGCATCATGTTTGTTTCTTTTGGAATATTAATTTTTAGACAGACAACTGGTTCCATTTGAGTTAGTAACTTTTTTCATTCCTTTATGCATGCAAAATTTAAAATAAGTCAATATTTTGTAAATTTTTTAATCTAGGATTTGACCACTACTTCACTTGATGGTCAGCAACAATGTCAAGGAAGTTGGAATCATGCTAGATCTAGAATGTCAAATGGATCTCAAGGACAGTGTAAGTTCATTATTAAAGCTTGAACACTCCATGTATTTGGTGAGTTTTAAACTTGAGTGTGGTAGCTAAAGCCATTGGGTGAGTATTGGAAAGCACCAATATTTATATCGCATTATGTATGTATTTAATTTATATTAACCATGTTGCTGACAACAATGTTAGCAGAAGTGTAATTGTTACAATAACCTAACCAAATCAAAGAGTAAAAGTATAAATGAATAGTAAGGATGACTAATGTTGCACACCCAATTTCAACATGGATACAGATATATTTATTTAACAATTTTGTTACATTGCCATGTAATGTCAGCACAACAAAATAATAATAATCTCCAATAAACTATTCACAAACCAGCTGTATGTTCCACATTACCTCTTACCGGCTATATATCAGAAAATTAACAGCTGAAGTACTCATTTATAGAAACAGGAACATCAGACTTTCAAACATATTCTTAAATGTTATGTACCTATTTTATTATTATGTTAAGAAAGCAAATAATATGATTACTTACATATTGAAATTGTAAACGATAGATAACGATTAAGTCGATGTACATACTACACTACGACCGACAACGCTGAAGCCACAAGCCAAGCCACTGATCAGGCTGAAGCTGCTTTTTCTGAGAAATCTAACTCTTCATGGAAAAAACTTCAAATTCACTTCACAGTTGAACTAGACATAGACAATGACATATCCGAGTACTCTATTTAGTTTGTGGACATAGCCATAATTTTTAGAAATGAAGAAGAAGAACTAGACATAGACAACGCTACGGGCAGGGCTGCCAACCTATGTTTTTTTTTTCTTCGTACAAAAGCAAATGAAAATCTCGTATTTTGGCTTTCAAACCTCGTACTGTCATGTCGCTTGTAAAATGTGAGAAAAGCATGAAAAAGGCTAATTTTAAAAATTAGTAAGTTTAATATTAGTAGTAGTATTAGTAAGTCATAATTAATACAATCATTTTTGCAAGTTTGCTACAAGTAAAAGCAAAATTGACGCAGTTTCCAACACGTATCCTTGGACCTTTTTTACTCTCTGCGGCAAGAAGGCTGCCGTTCTGAGTTGCGACAGTGAGTCGGTTTCATATGTCTGTTTTTATGAAATTGACTTAAAACTGAAACTAAAAACCCGTTCGCAGTAGGCATTCGCATGGGGAAAACACAAAATAGATTATAAATCCTGATTCCTGACATCTACATATATAGATTCGTATATGCTTTGTCCATTCAATAAGTCGCCACAAATAAAAAGTTTAAACATTGACTGGGTGGTTGGCGCAGTTGGTAGCACTCTGCCTTCTGAGCCGCTTGTCCCGGGTTCGATTCCCGGACAGGTCAAATATTTGTGTATATGAACATGTCTGTTTGACCTGTGTCTGGGTGTGTATATGTATATAAGTATATATATCAGTCATCAAAAAATTTATTGAAGTAGAAATGTAAGAACGAACAGGTGATTATTATCAAATCAAAATCGTTTGAATTTGAGTAATGCAAGAATAAGAAAGAATATAAGAATAAGAATCTATATTGGCCTTATAACATGATCGTTACACTGGGCAAGTCAAAATTACAATAATAAGCTTATAATAAATAAATAACGTAAGGATTAATATTAAAATAAAATAAAAACATATTATACAATTCTACGAGATGAATGAATATTCTTTTAGACGCATTTCAGCAAATTCGTTTAACGAATACAATGGGTGGTTTTCAAAAAATATTTTTAGTTTTCTTTTAAAGTCCCTAGTGTTTAATTTGGCTATAGTCAATGGTAGCTTGTTATATAATAATATTTTATTGCAGATTCCTTGT
Source organism: Apeira syringaria (assembly GCA_934044485.1). NCBI lineage: Eukaryota > Metazoa > Arthropoda > Insecta > Lepidoptera > Geometridae > Apeira > Apeira syringaria. The sequence goes on along the minus strand of OW203675.1, from coordinate 10,806,208 downwards.
TTTTGAACCTTTGTCAATCTTACTTGTGGAACAAATAGTTTTTCGTTATTTCTTAAATTATACTTATGTATGTCTATAATAATAGGTATATGGTGGTAATGTATGGTATGTGCAATACCACAACATACATAAATGTTACCTGCAATGAAAAATATTTTTTTAAGATTCATAAATCAAAATCTCGCACATAATTCAAGGCTTATTTGGAAAAACAGCTACAGCAGTTCTGGTAAATTTTATAGTAGAAGCAAAACACGTTTTTGGGCAGAATAGTTGTTTTATGAATTATGTATAGGTACTTATGCGATAAGTCATTGAGCAACATAAATTTTATGACAGTCATAAAAGAAATTTGTGAGAAACCCATAAAAAATACGGAAAATAGCTTTGACAAAGGTACTTTTTCCAAATAAAATATGTAAAATATTGACAAAGGCTTCTTTCCAAATAACATAAGTATGAAAAAATAAAACAAACTTATTATACATACTTCAAATTTATTTGATTTTACCCACAACCATCACTGTTATCATCCTCATCAACTTCAATGTCGACTTCAACAAAATCATTGTCACCATCACTACAAATTTGGTGGTAGTAATCGCGACTTTCTGGCTTACTTAAATATTTACTGAGGTTTAGTAAATTAGCTATTTTACTGGCAGTCATTTTTATAGGTTGCGTGTACCGAGGGTTAAGTACAAGCTCTGGAGGCAATGTTACTTTTTTGCGAATTTCACAGCGAGTAGAAGGTCCTGAAAATGATTGTGAAATGAAAATGAAGTCGAACACAGAGATAATTAATTTTGACGGATGACACTAATGTTGCCAGTTTTTTCGGAAAAATAACCTTTGTCATTGACTGGGGTCAAAAAAAACAAATCTTCTTTAAACATGTGGTATCTCGACGATGACATTATTGAGGGTAAATCGGAGGACGTGTTTCAGGACTTAGAGATAGCCATCTAGAATAAAAACTAGATAGATAGATTATGTCTCTTTCTAAGAATTTAATGCATACATTTTCGTAGTTTTATAAACTGACAATAAAAAAACCCTACTTTCTTCTTCTTCTTCCTCTTGTCCTTATCCCACACTAGGTAGGGACGTCACAACATGTTTTCCTCTTCCATTCTCTTCTATCATTAGTCGTCTCAGTGCTCACACCTTTCATAAACATATCATTCTTTACACAGTCCCTCCATACCTTCTTCGGCCTTCCTCTACCTCTATATATGGATATATACATACTACACATACATATGTGGATGGCCACATTCAAGTTAAGTACTCTTCCTCTGATATACTCATTCCTTATCTTATCCATCCTAGTCACACCACACATCCATCTCAACATTCGCATCTCTGCCACATGCACTTTTCTTTCATCCAGCTCTTTTGCTGCCTAACATTCAGAGCCATACAACAGGTCTCACATGGTCTTAAAAAGATTATTTTTAAAATTATTTTCTTTTAAATCTTAAAAAACCTACTTTATCTACCTTATTAGCGAGTGATTAAATGAATAATTGAATAATTATGTCAACTTACAATATACGTATTCATTTTTGGCTAAAGTTGTTAAAATTAATTAACAAATATAAAAACAATAGTTTTTAAAAGTCAAACCAAATCAAAGTACGCTGTTGCAAGGTTATGTAAACTATTTGTTTTAGTAGTGATGTGAAAAAAAAAAATACCAAAAAATGGAACCGACTTCAACACTCAAAAGTGTGAAATAATTTGTAAATTTTTTGGTAAAAATCTTTTTTCACTCTTTTTAGTGGCCTTTGTTAGTCATGGGATCAATTGTCATTGTGGTGTAGGTGTGTTCGCCTATGGCTTCACCCGCTACTATAATATCGTATAGGTATAAGCACGCATTTTTCAGTTTTTGGAGTGTAACTCAAAAACTGCTTGTCCGATTTTGATGAAATTTAAATGGGACCACACGGAAAGCACCAGCTTTCAAATAAAAAAGAACGATCAAAATCAGTTTACCCAGTCGGAAGTTATGCGGTAACAAACATAAAAAAAAATACGGGTCGAATTTAGAACCTCCTCCTTTTTTTGAAGTCGGTTAAAAATAACGAAGCAATTGTAATCGAATATTTTTGTAATGTTAATATAATCTGTCGGTATAATCATACACTAATATTATAATTATATAATAAGGCGAAAGTTTGTGTGTACGTTTGTTACTAGAATCCCTGAGATGATAAGCACGCCGCGCCGCGCGCCTTTGTGGAAGAAGTCTGCTTATATTATGTTATTGTGATTAAAAGGTGCATGCGATAAGAAATATAAATTCAATGTTTTGGAAACTCGTGCTGCCATTTCTTGAAAGTTTCGTAGGTAGCAGCTGAGTGCTTCGTGCTCGAATTGCAGGTATCTTTCATCCACGCTTGAAAAGCTGGCTTGTTGTTTTCGAACGAGTCGAATTTCTTGTAGAGGTCTGTTGCCTGTAATAATGAAGATATTAATAATGTAAATATACACTAGATATTTATTAAAAATTACAGATTTAGGTAAAATAGAGAGAGACAGAGATCAGTTAAAGGAAATATGATGATATATTAAGAGATTTTATTGTGTATCGCATTACCATCATGCTAGGCAGAACTTCAGTTCAAATATTTGAAGGAAAAAGCCTAGCATGATGGTAATGCGATACACAATAAAATCTCTTAAAATAAGGGTAGGGTGCCTTCGTTTGATACGATATCAACTGTAATGTTGGTCTATCAGTCCTATTAATTAATTGTTCATACAATTAAAGGTAGATGGCGCTAATAACATCCCCGCAAGATGTTAATAAGGAAGGAAGTAATTCAGCCCTAGTGGTTTGGGCTGCTATAGCTTAGTTGGACAAAGCGACAGGACGGTATTCTGTAGTCGTGGGTTCAAGTCCCACTAGCAGCCGAATTTTTTCCTTCAAATATTTGAACTGATGATGAAATATCATACTTTTGTAAAACGTAGCATAAACGTCATGCTTAATTAAAAGAGCGTTTGGATTGTTATAGCATATCTACATACAATATATATTGAAATGTAGGTTGATGATGATGATGTAGCTATACTTGTTCGGTCTGACCTAACCCACAGTCTAATTCCTACCCCAACGACGTAAAGTACTTACCACATTATAATTAATATATATTTTTTAATGTACATTACGTTTGATTTTTATTGGTCTCATTGGAAATAGTACCAATGTGTTTTAAAGCCATTAGGTACCTTGTCTACTACGAGTACTTAACCATTCGCTCACCGCGTTGAAGACATTGATGGCAAAGTAATATTTTTTTTCTTTTATTTATTTATTACACTCAAAACAATAAATAATTAAAAGTGCCCATCATAGTGCGTGCGAACATAATAGGTACCTACTTTATAAATGTGCCGCAGATGTGATATGGTGAAGCTCTCCTTATTGGTTGGTCGCGCTGTTACACACACTCTCCAAGCACCAATATGCCAGCAACTTGGTTTGTCCCGGAAACCATCGAAACTAGTCGAGTGTCATTAGTGGAAACCCCGCCGTACAGGTGACTTTTTTAATCCACAGCAAAGTGGTAAAGCCCGGCTATAGGCACCATCCTCTAGTATAAAATTCTCATCGGTCAATATCTTCGGCTATCCCTGAACGTCAGTTGACTTTATAGTTAGGTATAGAGTGGTTCCACATTCGACAACCTGACTATGAACTGAGATAATGGTCAAACACTTGATCTACATATAATTTTAATTAAAAAATGTGTTTCATCGACTAATATCGAACTTGATAACAAATTAAAATAACATTTTCGTTTACTTGGTAAGATGAACATCATTAAGAAAGTGTTAGCTGAGAACAGACCTGGCAATAGCCCCTTTGCTGCAGCATTCTCCCGGAAACTTCGCCCACGCCGGGTAATGCCAGCACAGATTTATTCCCCATCGGCTCCTTAGTGAACAGCCTGTATTTCGTTGATGTCGACATTCCGGCGCCGCTATCGGTTCTTCTGAAACAGACTACCTATACATTTTCAGTCCTCTGGCTCAAAACGTAAGTCATTGTAGCGTACGAGAGCGGGGCTAAAATAGCATATGTATTTTTTTAAAAAAAATTTAAAAATTATTGTTATTTTGTATTACCGATGTGCCTTAAAAACGAAAAAGTCTTTATTAAGTTTGAAACTCGGCGAATTTGCCAACCTAATTTTCTCAACATAGTCATCGTGATTTTTCGTGCATGTGTTTTTGAAAAAGGAACTACAACTGTGCAATTAGCAAAAATTTGCAAAATTAAACCAACACGGCACAGAAGAAACATGTTTCATATAGCTTGGTTATGATTTCTAAAGTTAGCGTTACTTCCGCTACTTCGTATTCCACTTCAGCTAGACCTCACGGGTTTTGTGAAGTAGGTCTTAGAGAATTCATAACTCTCTAAGTATGCAATTAATCCTACTAATATTATAAATGCGAAAGTTTGTGTGTATGTTTGTTACTTCTTCACGCCCAAACGGCTACACCGATTTCAAAATTTGGTATGGAGATAGTTTAAGCCCTGGTTTAACACATAGGCTACTTTTATCCCATAAAAAGTATAGTTCCCGTGGGATAATTGATGTAGCGAGAAAACCGTAATCCACGCGGGTGAAACCGCGGGGCGCTTCTAGTATTACAATAAATTGCGTCTCAATTAATTCTGCAATGAGCAACAGTGCCCATGCCCATGGAACATTCGAGATAAGGGATTTATCAAAACCAGCCTATTAGCAGAGATTCTTAAGTGCATACCTACCTATCGTACTCCTACTAATATTCATTACAGTAAAAAAACGATTTTGGTAAACTCAAAACCGACAGGATAATTTATAGGTAAGTTTTCAACCAGTGACGTGACCTGGAGGATTATTGGGGAGGAACAGAGCTACCTTTTTATTTGAGCTTCGGCTAATCTGCTACTTATAAATGCGGCGCTATCGGCTTTTATATTAACATACGCAGTCCCTGCACAGTCCATGTAACTTATCCATGGGTGGAATAATAATGATAAATATATTGATGTTAGTAGTTTATAGTACAACACAAAAAGCCATAATTGAGGCACATTTTAGTCGTAACAGATCCGGTTTCATGACGTAGAAACAAAATATGTGCAAAACTTACTGTTTATGAATCCGAGGTCACTTTTGTTTTCTTCTCAAGCGAGTCGGAGTATCAGTGATGATGTGTGTGTGTCTATCTCCGACGCCGGGCGTGGCCGCAATGAATTGAGCAACAAGTCAACTTCTGACCAGTGTACGCATGTGTTCATTAAACACACGCACATGTGAAGCGCTTGTATGCGAAATGTTTTTTGGTATGTTATGGTACTTACTATATTAGCAATATAGAGTCGTGCGTTATGATTCACACTAACACTACGAGTAAAGCACATTCGAAGCTGTTATGAATAAAGTGCTCAGATTCTCAGAATAATTATGTGTGCGGATCGACACGTGTGCGTATGTAATGTCGGGTTAGGATTGATTACACTTTTCGCTGATGATTACTGTCCGCGTACACCCTATTCACCACTGTGCCAATATTTTAATTTTGGTGGTTAATAGTATTATCCTATTTGCAGTAGAACAATAATAATTGGAACTCAAAGAGGTTCATTTACTATAAGAGACCTCTATTGACAGATTTCATTACTTATAGATCCCTAGTTTTCAAGGAATTTGGCCGGCTTATGTCCCATGACATTCCATTGCCCGGTACTTACTCCACTCTAACATTAAAAAAAAAAAGGCGATAGACGTCAAAAATTTTCTTGTTCATATTTATTTCATAAAATATTTTTTTTTTACCGTGCCGCCACAAGCTCTCGCGACATATACTGTTAGATCCGAAACCCGGGCGTGTTAGAAAAAAAATGTAGTAAATGTTTCAACAAGTTGCCAACAAACAACTTACTTGTTCGGTGCTGTGTTTTTTTTTTTTTTTTTTAATGGGAATAGGCAAGCGTTTGACCACTATCTCACCTGATGTTAAGTGATGATGCGGTCTACGGTGGAGCACGCCTGCCTAGAAGATACCTATTCACTCGTGACTTGAAGATCTTCAAGGTTTCGAAGACGCCGATAGCACATATCGTCCCGAATGTACACACATGTTCCTGCATGTGGTTTAAAGTTGTGCTCCAAGGCATAGCCTGGGTATGTGAGGTACGACACGTCAGATGGTCGCCGTATCTGCGTCTCCGTGAGGAACAATAAAGCCGGTTTTTGAGTCTCTAGGTGGTGGTGGACTGCCAAGAGATTTGAGTGCAGACCTCGGATATTTGTGAGGTGCACTTTGAGAGAGAGCGAGTGCAACCGCTGTTTTACCGTAGGTACTATTGTTCTTTTTGTTTTTAATTTTTCATCATTTGAGTGAATGTTGGTAGGAAGACGGTAGTAGAATGAGGCTCCATGCATTAGACCCAGAGACACACAAAGAAAACCTACACCAAGGGGGTACTAGACTGGAGACTGCGGGGACGCCCGAGCCCCCCCAAGAATGTCCATCAGGCGCTCTCGTCCGGTCGCCAACCGGCACGATGACGCATTCCTGGGATTTTTCGCTAGTTGGCGGGGCAGCCTTTCGTGAGGGGCTGGCTCACAACTTGTGCCCCCTACTAACTGCGGTCGGCCAGCGGTGCAACGTGCCTCGGATCCCGCTACCCTCCACGACTAGTAACCCGATGCAGCAATTACTCAGTGCATCATATCGGTCCGCCTGCAGTGGTGCAACTATTCTGACCCGTCCTCCTCAAATGGCGTCACTAGACATCGTGCCATAACATGGCTAGGCCGTTTCTTGGCACGTTTTTGTCGAGTGGTTGGTAACTAGCCACGGCCGAAGCCTACCACCAAGTCACCTCTTAGCACCACCCGGGGGTCACGTGTAGGGATTCAAGATTAACATTCGGGGTACTTTCCTACGGACGTGGGTGACTAAACCCCCAAAGTGTCCGGCTAGTAAGAATCTGGGAGAGGAGAATATACACAGTTGCTGTGTCCGGCTAATAAGAATCTGGGAGAGGAGAATACACACAGTTGCTGTGTCCGGATAATAACAATCTGGGAGAGGAGAATACACACAGTTGCTGTGTCCGGATAATAAGAATCTGGGAGAGGAGAATACACACAGTTGCTGTGTCCGGCTAGTAAGAATCTGGGAGAGGAGAATACACACAGTTGCTGTGTCCGGATAATAAGAAACTAGGAGAGGAGAATACACACAGTTGCTGTGTCCGGATAATAAGAATCTGGGAGAGGAGAATACACACAGTTGCTGTGTCCGGATAATAAGAAACTAGGAGAGGAGAATACACACAGTTGCTGTGTCCGGATAATAAGAATCTGGGAGAGGAGAATACACACAGTTGCTGTGTCCGGATAATAAGAATCTGGGAGAGGAGAATACACACAGTTGCTGTGTCCGGATAATAAGAATCTGGGAGAGGAGAATACACACAGTTGCTGTGTCCGGATAATAAGAAACTAGGAGAGGAGAATACACACAGTTGCTGTGGCCGCTGCATGCCGTCGCTGCCAACGCCCCTGGCAGCGACCGACCAACATCCTTTTTTATATAATATTCTATAATTAGTTTTTGTTTTCTGTAGTTGTGGAAAATGTAATTGTAATTAATTTGTAATTTACTAATTTACATTATAATTTACGGATGCAGACTAAGACTCAATCTGATGATAGCTCGTCCACAACCCATATCTGCCATTTTTGTACGTAATCCTTTCAAACATCCAGAGGCTTAAATATTCATAAAACTAAAGCGCATCGTAACTGCCTGAGCCAAGACGCACAGCCCCTCAACTTGGTTTTCAACAACAACACACCCACTCTCAGTGAGCCATTTCACATCCGTTTAAGCAATCTAAAAAATAATGTATTTATATTAAAACGAATCCCTCGCGGCGCGAGGATCTCCGTCGCTACACACTTATCTCACCTCATTAATGAGTGTTTTGAAAAAAATTGTCTTCAAGCCTGGCATGACCTCATCCTCTTCCCATACATAGTTCTGCACGCCAAAAAAGATAGCTCAAGCCTATCCCTGACGCAAAAAATTAAAAATAACTGTACAAACCATTCCATCCCTTCAACAACGCGAACTTCACATAGCCCCTGTAAACAAATTAAAATTATCGAAAATAAAATTAGCGACGGAGACCTAAAAGGCGCCGCGCGTCTACTCTTTTCGAGTGACGTGCTATCCCCAGATAGTCCTGAAACCCTCTTGGCCCTACAGACTAAACATCCCCCAGCCCCTGCCACCCCTTACTTCTTGGACTCTCCAACAGCAATAGACTCATGTCTACAAATATAAGATGACGACGTCCACAAAGCCATTTCTTCTTTCAAACCTGGCTCAGCAGCAGGTCTAGATGGACTTTCACCTCAACACTTGAAGGATCTAACGTCGCGTTCGGTAGGTGACGCTGGTGAGCAACTTGTTAGTAGTATTACAAAATTACTAAATTTAATGTATTCTGGCAACGTTCATCCAGATATTTTACCAATATTATATGGAGCAAGCCCCATTGCCCTCTCCAAAAAAGATGGAGGGGTGAGACCTATTGCTGTTGGAACAACACTTCGCCGTCTAGCCTCCAAAATCGCCGTCGCACACATTTTACCCAAACTACAATCGCTTTTTGAACCTATTCAGCTGGGCTTCGGCGTCAAAGGCGACTGCGAAGCTGCTGTTCATGCTCTGCGCACCTACCTTGGCGACGATCAATGCGAAGTGCTGCTAAAAATCGACGTAAAGAATGCTTTCAATTCCGTAAACAGGGACACCCTGTTATCAGAAATTAAATCGAACATTCCGGAAATATACAATTATCTGTTACACTGTTATGCAGACTCTTCCAAATTGATGTACCGTTCAAACGAGCTCTCATCCGAAGTTGGCTGTCAGCAGGGCGATCCCCTGGGGCCAGCAATCTTTAGTTTGGCAATAAATCCAATCATAAAAAATTTGACGTCAAAATTTAATGTTTGGTACCTGGATGACGGAACCCTAGGAGGTAATGCAGCTACTGTACTCAATGATCTATCATCAATCAAAAACAGTTTCGAAGGCATCGGTTTAGAGCTAAATTTTAATAAATGCGAGCTATTTATTCATAGTTCCTGCAAAGACTTCAATAACACAATTCAACAATTCAATAACCTTGCTCCCAACATCAAAATTGTTGACAAAAGTTCCATTCATCTCCTAGGGTCCCCGATGTTTGAAGAAAGTTTTCCAGGTTACATTCAAAACTGTATTTATAAATTTCAAAATCATTCAACGCGGCTTCTTGAGATCAGTTCACAATACGCGCTACTAATCATCAAATTCTGTCTTTTCGTTCCAAAACTAACATACGTGCTCCGTTGCTGCCCCTTTTGGAAATATCAAAATCTTCTGCTGCCTTTAGATGACTTAATCAAAAATAATTTACAATCCATTCTTAATATCCAGCTAAGCGAAAAATCTTGGACTCAAGGCTCCCTCCCTATCCGACATGGTGGGCTGGGAGTTAGAAAAATTTCTAGTATCGCATTACCTGCCTTTTTGTCGTCTATCCATAGCTCTGCTAGTCTTATAGGTAAAATCCTACTCCCTTCAAACTATGAGACTGCAGGCTTGGAAGACGCCAAGAAGGCTTGGCATTGCAAATGCTTGCCCCGATCATAATTTCCCTAAAACCACAAATCGCAAAGGTGCTGGGATGACGCTATATGCAAGCTGACAGCTAACTCCCTCCTGAACGTATATATATGTAATATAATTATTATTGCATATTGATGACACACATTCGTGAATTGGCACTCTGGTCTCTCAATGGTCTGGTAAACTTGGTCCTTGAGTTTCATACCAGTGTGAAGTTAGCAGCCAAAAGTTAGCAGCCAATAATCCGACCAAATTAGGGAGACCATTATTAAATCGTCATTTTTTAAATCCAGAAGCCTTATAACTTGTAAAAATATCATACCTTTACAAAAGCTGCCAAACCAAAACATAACCCTAGTCCACAATGAAGAATTTGTCAAAAAATTTTAAACTTAATTTTTTTTTATTATTTTCAGATAAAATAAGCATTAAGAATCCCTCAGACCCCTAGTCTTTACAGTTATTTTAGCTAATAATTTAGGTAATATGATAAGTTATCGTATAAACATAGCCAAAATGTGGCTAAACTATGCTTTCACCCTGAAAAACGAATGAGAATCTCAGTTAAACGTTTTTTTTATGAGACTATAATTGGCTGCTGGTAAAAAGCGACCTGTTAAACGCCAAAATCTAATAAAATTTGCACATACATACAACAACATACACATAGTAGGCCAGATGTATAAGCTATCTAACAATTACTAATAGATAGTGGCTAAACTATCAGTTAACCCTGAAATGGTCATATGAAAATGTGACAAAAATATTTTTTCATCAAACATGTAAATGCGTCTTTAAAGGGATTCAAACGGCAAAATATGGGTTGTTTGCTACATAAACCGATACAATATTGCCTAATTTTTCAAATCTTGCTCATGAGAAAGCGGCTAAACCAAAACATAAGACTAGTCCACACTGAAGAATCGCTCATATAATTATGAACTTTTATTTTCAGAGTAAATATGCTTTATGTACCCCTCAGACCGCTAGTCTTTAAACTTATTTTGCTTTATATTTTAGACAATATGACACGCTATCTTAAAAACATAGCCACAATGTGGCTAAACTATGCTTTCACCCTGAAAGATAATTTAGAATCTCAGTTAAACTTTTTTTTTGTAAGACTTTAATTGGCTGCTGGTAAATAGCGACCTGTTAAACGCCAAAATCTAATAAAATTTGCATACACATAGTAGGCCAGATGTATAAGCTACCTAACGATTACTAATAGATAGTGGCTAAACTATCAGTTAACCCTGAAATGGTCATATGAAAATGTGACAAAAATATTTTTTCATCAAACATGTAAATGCGTCTTTAAAGGGATTCAAACGGCAAAATATGGGTTGTTTGCTACATAAACCGATACAATATTGCCTAATTTTTCAAATCTTGCTCATGAGAAAGCGGCTAAACCAAAACATAAGACTAGTCCACACTGAAGAATCGCTCATATAATTATGAACTTTTATTTTCAGAGTAAATATGCTTTATGTACCCCTCAGACCGCTAGTCTTTAAACTTATTTTGCTTTATATTTTAGACAATATGACACGCTATCTTAAAAACATAGCCACAATGTGGCTAAACTATGCTTTCACCCTGAAAGATAATTTAGAATCTCAGTTAAACTTTTTTTTTGTAAGACTTTAATTGGCTGCTGGTAAATAGCGACCTGTTAAACGCCAAAATCTAATAAAATTTGCATACACATAGTAGGCCAGATGTATAAGCTACCTAACGATTACTAATAGATAGTGGCTAAACTATCAGTTAACCCTGAAATGGTCATATGAAAATGTGACAAAAATATTTTTTCATCAAACATGTAAATGCGTCTTTAAAGGGATTCAAACGGCAAAATATGGGTTGTTTGCTACATAAACCGATACAATATTGCCTAATCTTTCAAATCTTGCTCATGAGAAAGCGGCTAAACCAAAACATAAGACTAGTCCACACTGAAGAATCGCTCATATAATTATGAACTTTTATTTTCAGAGTAAATATGCTTTATGTACCCCTCAAACCGCTAGTCTTTAAAGTTATTTTGCTTCATATTTTAGAAAATATGACACGCTATCTTAAAAACATAGCCACAATGTGGCTAAACTATGCTTTCACCCTGAAAAATAATTTAGAATCTCAGTTAAACTTTTTTTTTGTGAGACTTTAATTGGCTGCTGGTAAATAGCGACCTGTTAAACGCCAAAATCTAATAAAATTTGCATACACATAGTAGGCCAGATGTATAAGCTACCTAACGATTACTAATAGATAGTGGCTAAACTATCAGTTAACCCTGAAATGGTCATATGAAAATGTGACAAAAATATTTTTTTATCAAACATGTAAATGCGTCTTTAAAGGGATTCAAACGGCAAAATATGGGTTGTTTGCTACATAAACCGATACAATATTGCCTAATCTTTCAAATCTTGCTCATGAGAAAGCGGCTAAACCAAAACATAAGACTAGTCCACACTGAAGAATCGCTCATATAATTATGAACTTTTATTTTCAGAGTAAATATGCTTTATGTACCCCTCAGACCGCTAGTCTTTAAAGTTATTTTGCTTTATATTTTAGACAATATGACACGCTACCTTAAAAACATAGCCACAATGTGGCTAAACTATGCTTTCACCCTGAAAAATAATTTAGAATCTCAGTTAAACTTTTTTTTTGTGAGACTTTAATTGGCTGCTGGTAAATAGCGACCTGTTAAACGCCAAAATCTAATAAAATTTGCATACACATAGTAGGCCAGATGTATAAGCTATCTAACGATTACTAATAGATAGTGGCTAAACTATCAGTTAACCCTGAAATGGTCATATGAAAATGTGACAAAAATATTTTTTCATCAAACATGTAAATGCGTCTTTGAAGGGATTCCGACGGCAAAATATGGGTTGTTTGCTACATAAACCGATACAATATTGCCAAATCTTTCAAATCTTGCTCATGGGAAAGCGGCTAAACCAAAACATAAGACTAGTCCACACTGAAGAATCGCTCATATAATTATGAACTTTTATTTTCAGAGTAAATATGCTTTATGTACCCCTCAGACCGCTAGTCTTTAAAGTTATTTTGCTTTATATTTTAGACAATATGACACGCTATCTTAAAAACATAGCCACAATGTGGCTAAACTATGCTTTCACCCTGAAAAATAATTTAGAATCTCAGTTAAACTTTTTTTTTGTAAGACTTTAATTGGCTGCTGGTAAATAGCGACCTGTTAAACGCCAAAATTTAATAAAATTTGCATACACGTAGTAGGCCAGATGTATAAGCTACCTAACGATTACTAATAGATAGTGGCTAAACTATCGGTTAACCCTGAAATGGTCATATGAAAATGTGACAAAAATATTTTTTCATCAAACATGTAAATGCGTCTTTGAAGGGATTCCAACGGCAAAATATGGGTTGTTTGCTACATAAACCGATACAATATTGCCTAATCTTTCAAATCTTGCTCAAGAGAAAGCGGCTAAACCAAAACATAAGACTAGTCCACACTGAAGAATCGCTCATATAATTATGAACTTTTATTTTCAGAGTAAATATGCTTTATGTACCCCTCAGACCGCTAGTCTTTAAAGTTATTATGCTATTTATTTTAGACAATATGACACGCTATCTTAAAAGCATAGCCACAATGTGGCTAAACTATGCTTTCACCCTGAAAAATAATTTAGAATCTCAGTTAAACTTTTTTTTTGTGAGACTTTAATTGGCTGCTGGTAAATAGCGACCTGTTAAACGCCAAAATCTAATAAAATTTGCATACACATAGTAGGCCAGATGTATAAGCTATCTAACGATTACTAATAGATAGTGGCTAAACTATCAGTTAACCCTGAAATGGTCATATGAAAATGTGACAAAAATATTTTTTCATCAAACATGTAAATGCGTCTTTGAAGGGATTCAAACGGCAAAATATGGGTTGTTTGCTACATAAACCGATACAATATTGCCTAATCTTTCAAATCTTGCTCATGAGAAAGCGGCTAAACCAAAACATAAGACTAGTCCACACTGAAGAATCGCTCATATAATTATGAACTTTTATTTTCAGAGTAAATATGCTTTATGTACCCCTCAAACCGCTAGTCTTTAAAGTTATTTTGCTTCATATTTTAGAAGATATGACACGTTATCTTAAAAACATAGCTACAATGTGGCTAAACTAAGCTTTCACCCTGAAAAATAATTTAGAATCTCAGTTAAACTTTTTTTTTGTGAGACTTTAATTGGCTGCTGGTAAATAGCGACCTGTTAAACGCCAAAATCTAATGAAATTTGCATACACATAGTAGGCCAGATGTATAAGCTACCTAACGATTACTAATAGATAGTGGCTAAACTATCAGTTAACCCTGAAATGGTCATATGAAAATGTGACAAAAATATTTTTTCATCAAACATGTAAATGCGTCTTTAAAGGGATTCAAACGGCAAAATATGGGTTGTTTGCTACATAAACCGATACAATATTGCCTAATCTTTCAAATCTTGCTCAAGAGAAAGCGGCTAAACCAAAACATAAGACTAGTCCACACTGAAGAATCGCTCATATAATTATGAATTTTTATTTTCAGAGTAAATATGCATAAGGTACCCCTCAGACCGCTAGTCTTAAAAGTTATTTTGCTTCATATTTTAGACAATATGACACGCTATCTTAAAAACATAGCCACAATGTGGCTAAGCTATGCTTTCACCCATGGGCAAGATTTAAAAGATTAGGCAATATTGTATCGGTTTATGTAGCAAACAACCCATATTTTGCCGTCTGAATCCCTTCAAAGACGCATTTACATGTTTGATGAAAAAATATTTTTGTCACATTTTCATATGACCATTTCAGGGTTAACTGATAGTTTAGCCACTATCTATTAGTAATCGTTAGGTAGCTTATACATCTTGCCTACTATGTGTATGCAAATTTTATTAGATTTTGGCGTTTAACAGGTCGCTATTTACCAGCAGCCAATTAAAGTCTCACAAAAAAAAAGTTTAACTGAGATTCTAAATTATTTTTCAGGGTGAAAGCATAGTTTAGCCACATTGTGGCTATGTTTTTAAGATAGCGTGTCATATTGTCTAAAATAAATAGCATAATAACTTTAAAGACTAGCGGTCTGAGGGGTACATAAAGCATATTTACTCTGAAAATAAAAGTTCATAATTATATGAGCGATTCTTCAGTGTGGACTAGTCTTATGTTTTGGTTTAGCCGCTTTCTCTTGAGCAAGATTTGAAAGATTAGGCAATATTGTATCGGTTTATGTAGCGAACAACCCATATTTTGCCGTTGGAATCCCTTCAAAGACGCATTTACATGTTTGATGAAAAAATATTTTTGTCACATTTTCATATGACCATTTCAGGGTTAACTGATAGTTTAGCCACTATCTATTAGTAATCGTTAGGTAGCTTATACATCTGGCCTACTATGTGTATGCAAATTTTATTAGATTTTGGCGTTTAACAGGTCGCTATTTACCAGCAGCCAATTAAAGTCTCACAAAAAAAAAGTTTAACTGAGATTCTAAATTATTTTTCAGGGTGAAAGCATAGTTTAGCCACATTGTGGCTATGTTTTTAAGATAGCGTGTCATATCTTCTTAAAATATGAAGCAAAATAACTTTAAAGACTAGCGGTTTGAGGGGTACATAAAGCATATTTACTCTGAAAATAAAAGTTCATAATTATATGAGCGATTCTTCAGTGTGGACTAGTCTTATGTTTTGGTTTAGCCGCTTTCTCATGAGCAAGATTTGAAAGATTTGGCAATATTGTATCGGTTTATGTAGCAAACAACCCATATTTTGCCGTCTGAATCCCTTCAAAGACGCATTTACATGTTTGATGAAAAAATATTTTTGTCACATTTTAATATGACCATTTCAGGGTTAACCGATAGTTTAGCCACTATCTATTAGTAATCGTTAGGTAGCTTATACATCTGGCCTACAATGTGTATGCAAATTTTATTAGATTTTGGCGTTTAACAGGTCGCTATTTACCAGCAGCCAATTAAAGTCTCACAAAAAAAAAGTTTAACTGAGATTCTAAATTATTTTTCAGGGTGAAAGCATAGTTTAGCCACATTGTGGCTATGTTTTTAAGATAGCGTGTCATATTGTCTAAAATATAAAGCAAAATAACTTTAAAGACTAGCGGTCTGAGGGGTACATAAAGCATATTTACTCTGAAAATAAAAGTTTATAATTATATGAGCGATTCTTTAGTGTGGACTAGTCTTATGTTTTGGTTTAGCCGCTTTCTCATGAGCAAGATTTGAAAGATTAGGCAATATTGTATCGGTTTATGTAGCAAACAACCCATATTTTGCCGTCTGAATCCCTTCAAAGACGCATTTACATGTTTGATGAAAAAATATTTTTGTCACATTTTAATATGACCATTTCAGGGTTAACCGATAGTTTAGCCACTATCTATTAGTAATCGTTAGGTAGCTTATACATCTGGCCTACAATGTGTATGCAAATTTTATTAGATTTTGGCGTTTAACAGGTCGCTATTTACCAGCAGCCAATTAAAGTCTCACAAAAAAAAAGTTTAACTGAGATTCTAAATTATTTTTTTAGGGTGAAAGCATAGTTTAGCCACATTGTGGCTATATTATTAAGATAACGAGTCATATCATCTAAAATATGAAGCAAAATAACTTTAAAGACTAGCGGTCTGAGGGGTACCTAAAGCATATTTTCTCTGAAAATAAAAGTTCATAATTATATGAGCGATTCTTCAGTGTGGACTAGTCTTATGTTTTGGTTTAGCCGCTTTCTCATGGGCAAGATTTGTAAGATTAGGCAATATTGTATCGGTTTATGTAGCGAACAACCCATATTTTGCCGTTTGAATCCCTTCAAAGACGCATTTAATTGTTTGATGAAAAAATATTTTTGTCACATTTTTTTATGACCATTTCAGGGTTAACCGATAGTTCATCCACTATCTATTAGTAATCGTTAGGTAGCTTATACATCTTGCCTACTATGTGTATGCAAATTTTATTAGATTTTGGCGTTTAACAGGTCGCTATTTACCAGCAGCCAATTAAAGTCTGACAAAAAAAAAGTTTAACTGAGATTCTAAATTATTTTTCAGGGTGAAAGCATAGTTTAGCCACATTGTGGCTATGTTTTTAAGATAACGTGTCATATTGTCTAAAATAAATAGCATAATAACTTTAAAGACTAGCGGTCTGAGGGGTACATAAAGCATATTTACTCTGAAAATAAAAGTTCATAATTATATGAGCGATTCTTCAGTGTGGACTAGTCTTATGTTTTGGTTTAGCCGCTTTCTCTTGAGCAAGATTTGAAAGATTAGGCAATATTGTATCGGTTTATGTAGCAAACAACCCATATTTTGCCGTTGGAATCCCTTCAAAGATGCATTTACATGTTTGATGAAAAAATATTTTTGTCACATTTTCATATGACCATTTCAGGGTTAACCGATAGTTTAGCCACTATCTATTAGTAATCGTTAGGTAGCCTATACATCTGGTCTACTATGTGTATGCAAATTTTATTAAATTTTGGCGTTTAACAGGTCGCTATTTACCAGCAGCCAATTAAAGTCTTACAAAAAAAAAGTTTAACTGAGATTCTAAATTATTTTTCAGGGTGAAAGCATAGTTTAGCCACATTGTGGCTATGTTTTTAAGATAGCGTGTCATATTGTCTAAAATAAATAGCATAATAACTTTAAAGACTAGCGGTCTGAGGGGTACATAAAGCATATTTACTCTGAAAATAAAAGTTCATAATTATATGAGCGATTCTTCAGTGTGGACTAGTCTTATGTTTTGGTTTAGCCGCTTTCTCATGAGCAAGATTTGAAAGATTAGGCAATATTGTATCGGTTTATGTAGCAAACAACCCATATTTTGCCGTTTGAATCCCTTCAAAGACGCATTTACATGTTTGATGAAAAAATATTTTTGTCACATTTTCATATGACCATTTCAGGGTTAACTGATAGTTTAGCCACTATCTATTAGTAATCGTTAGATAGCTTATACATCTGGCCTACTATGTGTATGCAAATTTTATTAGATTTTGGCGTTTAACAGGTCGCTATTTACCAGCAGCCAATTAAAGTCTCACAAAAAAAAAGTTTAACTGAGATTCTAAATTATTTTTCAGGGTGAAAGCATAGTTTAGCCACATTGTGGCTATGTTTTTAAGATAGCGTGTCATATCTTCTTAAAATATGAAGCAAAATAACTTTAAAGACTAGCGGTTTGAGGGGTACATAAAGCATATTTACTCTGAAAATAAAAGTTCATAATTATATGAGCGATTCTTCAGTGTGGACTAGTCTTATGTTTTGGTTTAGCCGCTTTCTCATGAGCAAGATTTGAAAGATTTGGCAATATTGTATCGGTTTATGTAGCAAACAACCCATATTTTGCCGTCTGAATCCCTTCAAAGACGCATTTACATGTTTGATGAAAAAATATTTTTGTCACATTTTAATATGACCATTTCAGGGTTAACCGATAGTTTAGCCACTATCTATTAGTAATCGTTAGGTAGCTTATACATCTGGCCTACAATGTGTATGCAAATTTTATTAGATTTTGGCGTTTAACAGGTCGCTATTTACCAGCAGCCAATTTAAGTCTCACAAAAAAAAAGTTTAACTGAGATTCTAAATTATTTTTCAGGGTGAAAGCATAGTTTAGCCACATTGTGGCTATATTATTAAGATAACGAGTCATATTATCTAAAATATGAAGCAAAATAACTTTAAAGACTAGCGGTCTGAGGGGTACCTAAAGCATATTTTCTCTGAAAATAAAAGTTCATAATTATATGAGCGATTCTTCAGTGTGGACTAGTCTTATGTTTTGGTTTAGCCGCTTTCTCATGGGCAAGATTTGAAAGATTAGGCAATATTGTATTGGTTTATGTAGCGAACAACCCATATTTTGCCGTTTGAATCCCTTCAAAGACGCATTTAATTGTTTGATGAAAAAATATTTTTGTCACATTTTTTTATGACCATTTCAGGGTTAACCGATAGTTCATCCACTATTTATTAGTAATCGTAAGGTAGCTTATACATCTTGCCTACTATGTGTATGCAAATTTTATTAGATTTTGGCGTTTAACAGGTCGCTATTTACCAGCAGCCAATTAAAGTCTCACAAAAAAAAAGTTTAACTGAGATTCTAAATTATTTTTCAGGGTGAAAGCATAGTTTAGCCACATTGTGGCTATGTTTTTAAGATAGCGTGTCATATCTTCTAAAATATGAAGCAAAATAACTTTAAAGACTAGCGGTTTGAGGGGTACATAAAGCATATTTACTCTGAAAATAAAAGTTCATAATTATATGAGCGATTCTTCAGTGTGGACTAGTCTTATGTTTTGGTTTAGCCGCTTTCTCATGAGCAAGATTTGAAAGATTAGGCAATATTGTATCGGTTTATGTAGCAAACAACCCATATTTTGCCGTTTGAATCCCTTTAAAGACGCATTTACATGTTTGATGAAAAAATATTTTTGTCACATTTTCATATGACCATTTCAGGGTTAACTGATAGTTTAGCCACTATCTATTAGTAATCGTTAGGTAGCTTATTCATCTGGCCTACTATGTGTATGCAACTTTTATTAGATTTTGGCGTTTAACAGGTCGCTATTTACCAGCAGCCAATTAAAGTCTTACAAAAAAAAAGTTTAACTGAGATTCTAAATTATTTTTCAGGGTGAAAGCATAGTTTAGCCACATTGTGGCTATGTTTTTAAGATAGCGTGTCATATTGTCTAAAATATAAAGCAAAATAAGTTTAAAGACTAGCGGTCTGAGGGGTACATAAAGCATATTTACTCTGAAAATAAAAGTTCATAATTATATGAGCGATTCTTCAGTGTGGACTAGTCTTATGTTTTGGTTTAGCCGCTTTCTCATGAGCAAGATTTGAAAAATTAGGCAATATTGTATCGGTTTATGTAGCAAACAACCCATATTTTGCCGTTTGAATCCCTTTAAAGACGCATTTACATGTTTGATGAAAAAATATTTTTGTCACATTTTCATATGACCATTTCAGGGTTAACTGATAGTTTAGCCACTATCTATTAGTAATCGTTAGGTAGCTTATACATCTGGCCTACTATGTGTATGCAAATTTTATTAGATTTTGGCGTTTAACAGGTCGCTTTTTACCAGCAGCCAATTATAGTCTCATAAAAAAAACGTTTAACTGAGATTCTCATTCGTTTTTCAGGGTGAAAGCATAGTTTAGCCACATTTTGGCTATGTTTATACGATAACTTATCATATTACCTTAATTATTAGCTAAAATAACTGTAAAGACTAGGGGTCTGAGGGATTCTTAATGCTTATTTTATCTGAAAATAATAAAAAAAATTTAAGTTTAAAATTTTTTGACAAATTCTTCATTGTGGACTAGGGTTATGTTTTGGTTTGGCAGCTTTTGTAAAGGTATGATATTTTTACAAGTTATAAGGCTTCTGGATTTAAAAAATGACGATTTAAAAATGGTCTCCCTAATTTGGTCGGATTATTGGCTGCTAACTTTTGGCTGCTAACTTCACACTGGTGAGTTTCATGGGCATTCAAATCGCAGGGGGACCCTGAGTTCTGTCTCCATTTCATCCAACCACGAAACTTTTTATCAATGTGTAAGTATACCTAATTAATATTTTTTAACAATAAGTTTCATAATATATGTTCGAAATGTTAGTTTTTTTCTTTTTAATTAAAATAATTTTTTCAATTGACTTCAACACTCAAAAATAACTTGTTGAAGTCGATACCATGATACTTAGTTCAAAATTCAAATTCAAATTATTAAAATAATGTGAGCATGGTACCGACTTCGACAAGTTATTTCATACTTTTGAGTGTTGAAGTCGGTTCCAATTTTTTGGTAATTTTTTTTTTCGCCTTTTTCAGTGACTTTTGCTACTCACGGGATCAATTGTCATTATGTAAGTTTACCGATTTCTCCGCCCGCAACTATAATGTCATCGACGTATGCGTAGACTTTTGAGTTATTGGAGTGTTACTCAAAATGTGCTTGACCGATTTTAATGAAATTTAAATGGGACCACACGGGAAGCACTAGCTTTCAAATAAAAAGAACGATCAAAATCGGTTCACCCAGTCAAAAGTTATGCGGCAACAAACATAAAAGGTTACGTGCTGAGCCTCGCGCTCGCCGCCTGGCACGATCATAACTCCCAGATGAAGAACTGAAAATCAGGTCGAAGCTGGTCGGAGAGTAATTTTCCAGTGTTCCAGACACGTGAGTCCTAGTCGGTTTGTTACATTACAATAAAAAAAGAACATACAGGTTGAATTGAGAACCTCACGTAAAGGAACAAAATCTGAGCACCGCGCAGTATGAATATAGTCATCTTTAGTAAAACATCATTGAGGTATATATATTAAAACTCATTACAAATGTACTTTTACTGTAAATTGCAAGCCTACGTTTTGGCACACGCAGTGTAATTTCATATCGTTTCATCATCATCATCTCAGCCATAGGACGTCCACTGCTGGACATACGCCTCCCCCATTGATTTCCACAAGGACCTGTTGGAAGCGGCCGTCATCCAGCCCTTGCCTGCGATCTTAGTCAGGTCGTCTGTCCACGATATATATATATCATATCGTTTACAATCATTTAAATTACTTCTTACAAGTATGGCTGACTCATGGATATATACTGACGGAAGAGTCAGTAAGTTAAGCTTTCTAAAGAATGGTTTAGATGTAGATATCTCTTTGTTTAAGTCCACACATGGCTCTAATACATTTCTTCTGAGATCTAAATGCTGAGTGCTTTTCCGTACTGCTCGCCCAGAATAGGATACCATATCTTAGATTACAACATAAGTGTGATATGCGCTTAATAGTGCAGTTTCGTTGGCAACCTTACGTAGCATACTTACCTATATAACGCATAAGAAAATTGATTTATTACACACGTGTTCTACATGTGAATACCGCAACAAATTTGAATCTATGTAAATTCCTAAAAAATTGCCACTGGCAATAGTGTCCTTGCCCACGGTACATTCTATATAAAAGATTTATCAAAACCAGCCTACTCGCCGGGGATCTTTAGTAGGCTACTACTTAGTACCTACTCACGTACTTCTACTAATACTTATTTAATACAGGAAAAAGCGGTTTTAGTAAACTCAAAAACGACAGGACTGGTAAGTTCTAAACCATGATCATCATATGAGCTAAAGGTCATAGGCGACATAGACCTCCCCCATTGATCTCCATAAGCACTGGATGGAAGTTGATCGCACCCAGCCCTTACCTGCGATCTTAGTCAGGTCGTCTGTCCACCTGGTCGGTGGCCGTCCCATGCTGCGCTTGCCTGTCCGCGGTCTCCAATCGAGAACCCTTTGACCCCAACGGGCATCGGTACTCCGAGCTAAGTGCCCTGCCCACTGCCACTTCAACTTAATAATCCGCTGGGCTATATCGGTGACTTTCGTCTTCTACGGATCTCCTTATTTCTGATTCGTAGAGAAACCCCAAGCATAGCCCTCTCCATAGCTCGTTCTGCGACTCTGAGCCCTTTCAGAAAGCCCATAGTCAGAGACCACATTTTTGTTCCGTAAGTCATCACACACACTGTTCGAAGACCTTCGTTTTCAGGCATTGCAGTATGTTGGACGAGGAAACGTTGCGTTCTCTGTGTACCAAGATTTAATTTACCTTAATACTGTAGCCTAACTAAATACTGTAAGCCTTGTACGTAACACAAATATGGGTATCACATATACCCATATTTGTGTTAGGTATCTATTAAAATACTGATGGGTTTCGCTCCTCACAACTGAATCCCGTAAATCTAATAAAGTATCGTTAAAAGCTCACTGAATTAAGATTGCCTATTATTCTATAACTTCAAAGATACGCGTATTTTAAAACCATTTACGTCCGTATTACTGTCGCAAAGATTTTTCAGGTGTAGAAAAGTGTCTTTATCGTCGAGCAATCTTGATTTCTCATCAATATTCTAGTTAAAATAACTTCGACCGTTTCCCTTGGTTGTAATTGTACATACATGCCCCTTAGTATCTAATATCTCCTGTCTTACTTTGTACAGCAGAATGAAAATCGCGGTGAACATATTTTTTGCTCGCAGGAAATTATAAGCAATGATGAATAATGCCCATGAATATATTTTTTAAGATAAAACGCAATCATAAATAATCGCCAGTATAACGTTTTTTATGCAGATAATTTTATTTCGTCAAAGATGCTTGGAGTGTTCCAGCCTCAGTCATCATATTGAAGTGTAACAAGTAGATACTACACCTATAACTAAATATGTACCTAGGTACTATGATAAGTAAAATCATTGAAAATAATAATACCATTGAATATTAGCTTCGAGTTTCTTGCCGCCTCTTCGCTTTCGCAACTATTTATTTTTAAGCGCGGTTTGGTCCTTAAATTTTGGTTAGTTCATATAGATATACCTACACTACCTATACCTATACTTTAACTTAGATACGTATAGTACTCTAATGGATATCCCGGCCGATTAATTACTTCATTGCGCTGTTGATGCGTAATGATGTGTAAATCATTTTGATTTTGACTTTATTTGAGAAAAACATATCCCATAGCAGACCTGAAGTCATTTAGAGATGGCTCTAGTGAAGTGAAGTACACTCATAATGTAATATACCGACACATAAAAACGGGCTTATGTACCTATGTTTGTCCTACCCAAACAATGCAAGAAAATTTCATTAAGCAAAGACAAAAGCAGGCCATTTGTTTTTCTTTAATGAAATCAAACTCAACAAAAACTGTAAAATATTTCGCTTCAAATATCCAGAACAAGGGCTATTTTTCAGATTTATCTCGGCCGCAATCGGCTATTACCTTCACAAAAACGCGCGTAACTTTAAAAAGAAGAAACGGGGACATTCATTTAACAAATGGCCAAGTTGTTGTTCACCGACGTCGTTAGACGAGGCTTCGGATGCTGGGAACACTGTAAAACGTCAGAGTTACGTCGTTTATGTGTTTCTTAAAAACCTTTTTGGCGGATAATAGGGATATTTGCATGCTAAACTCGGGTGATATTTTGTTACGACACGTAAAAAGCACGAATGGTGGTTGTATAATTAAGTGATATAGCTATTACCTTCTTGCAATAAATATGACTTAGCGATATAATAGTTACAGTCTTAAAATTGAAAACCAATTGAAACCCACACACGCAAGTTAGTTAAAGTTAGATAAATTAATCGGTGGAATTGTACGAATGAGCGCGTACCGCGTGCAGGTTTGCACTTGATGGTACATTAAAGTTTTTTAACCGACGTCAAAAAAGGAGGAGGCTTTCAATTCGAGCCGTATGTTTTTTATATTTGTTACCTCAGAACTTTCGACTTAAACACAAATTAAAAAAATAAATAAGCATACGGTTCGAATTTAGAACCTCCTCCTTTTTTAAAGTCGGTTAAATATATATGAACTTCATAAATCGCTCGCACCCGTTTAAATAGTTATCGCCTCGCGCTCGCACCTACAGCAGACTGTCAATGTGTCTGGCAAGACGTAAAAACTATTAGAGCTGTCCGGCTGCTATGATAAACAATTTGTTATAGCTCCCCAAGTACCATATATAAAATTCAGCCATTATACCATATCTTACTCTATCTACTTATTATCTTTAATCTTTTTGTATAAATGTAAAAGCTTAAAATACCTACTGTCATATTTAGCCGGTAGTTGTAATACTTTCAGAGCTTTAAAAAGGATTATTCTCGGGTCGGTAATTGTATGCTGATGTTCATTTAACGTCTATACGCGTTATTGTACAGAACCCTCGGCCCGTATAAACATGCAATTTGTTATCAAAAGACTTGAAAATTTTAGGGTAACGTTAACTTCAGTACGCTTCCGTACCCAAATATTATACGAATCTTTCTTATAAAAACATGGTCTTTAGAAATATTGGTATGGAGGGATTCATTATGGCTTTGATTTGGAAAATTAAGAAAAGTTGACTTTATATATCATCTCAGTGATGCGTAGATACAGTTATATTTATAGTTATATAATATAATCTGAGATATACGAGGTACTGATACATAATGGCACCGCGTAGAGAGATTGGATCATTCTGCTTTTTCTATCTCGGGATCTGTTCGGTTGCGTTTGCAGCTGAATTGCGCCATGGTATCGGATGATATCTGAATTATTTACGACCGATGTTCCGTTCCTATACCTACTGTTACTTTTGGAAAGAATATATTACCCTCTCGAAAGTAGGCAGCGGATCCTTGTGATATTGGATGTGCGTGGGCAACAGGCGTCACTTACCAGGTACTCTTCCTCAAATAGATCAGAAGCTCGTTTGTCACGCCGTCAAATAAAACAAATGTATTTTTTTATAATATACACAAAAAGGTTGAACCTATGACTTAAACTCTGAGAAGGTAATTTTCCGATTGTAAAGTGTATCGTCATGAGTTTGACCTTATTTCGTAGTCGACGTAATTATATTAGCAAGTTTTTAATTACTCGCTGTAACTTTATGTTAAGGCCCTTCGACTGCTTGCTGGTTAGCAGCTCTGGCACGCGTTTGTTTCGCAGGGATAGACAATCTATCCACTGAAAGCAGTACGCTGAGAATTCCACTACAGAGTTTTTTTACGGCGATTCACATCGTGTTAATAGATATAATTAGATAAAAGATGGCGTTTGTGAGGACAGTAGCGAGGCGGGAAATGCTTTGTAAGCGAATTTATGATGCGAGCCGCCCCGACTGGCATCGGCAGTCGTCTCTCCATCTCCGTTAACTTAACACATATTGTTGTACCATGCTGTAACGTCATAGATAATCAGCGACACGGATAGACTTGTACAGTGGAAACGTCAATTTATTTACCGCCTTATATACCGCCGACAGTAGCAAATAGACAATCTCTACAAAGTGCAAATATTCCAACAGCGTTTTAAATACAAATTGAATTGATTTCATTATCCCACCTGTGGGAAAACTAATTAGTTTCTAGTTTTTAGTTAAGCTAATTAGTTATTTTGACGATCAGAAATATAATCGAATCCAAAACTCATTTTTGATACTGTCCTTCTCTCATATCTCCACGAACGAAAGACTTCGTGAAATCGTATTATATAAATGGACATTATTGCGAGTTACCTATTCAATTCAATTCAAAACTTTATTGCAATCTCTAATAGTACAAGTGTCGTGGTATTACAATAAAATACAGTTCATTAGAGACCCTGTCGGGCAGCAACTTTAGAAGAGAGGATAGTAATACCTAATTAAGTAGCTGACCGTTTAAATGAATGTCTATGATACATTGTCTGGAAGTCTCTTGCTAGTGGTGGTCTGCGGTACACTTGGTTAATCTAATGTACTTGTAACCATCTCGTGTGACAGCGTTTGTTATTGAACTCCTCCGACACGACTTGCCTGAATTTTATGATTTTTTTGTGTATATTTGCAAGGTCTGAGTTAAATAGGTTGTAAAGTATTTTTCACCCTCCTACCCGCACCCCCAATTTTTTAACCGCGATTTTAGGATTTTGTATGAACCAATATCCAAATAATTTTACGATTGCGTGAAGTCGTTTACATGAAGTGTCGTGCTAGTTTGACATTTCAATAATTTATATAGCAGAACAACGTTTGGCAGGTCAGTAAGTAAGTATAACTTACTAGCGGTCCGCCCCAGCTTCACCCGGGTAAAAAATTCTAAATGAAATATTTTATGGATCCTTCATTTTTTTGAAAATGTTATGTATATTTTACTCAGGGGGTGTGTGTGTGTGTGAATGCCAGGGTGTAAGCTTTTCAATGGTGAAAGAATTTTTAAAATCGGCTCAGTACTATTTGAGCCAATTCGTTACAAACATATATACAAAGCTTTTCTCTTTATAATATTAAGTATAGAAATATTGTGGATTGCTGGTTTACTTCTGCGAAAATTGTCAGTCAGATTTATTTGTTTTGTTCCTTCTTCTACGTCATGCAGCTATAAAGATTAGCTTTATTAAGTATCTAAAGCACAATTGTAGAAATAAATTTTAGATTCACCTGCGTGGAGTACGGTTTTCCGTTACTACAGCGAATTTTTCTATTCCACGCGAATACATTTTTCAGGATAACAAGTAGTCTATGTGCAATATAGTATATAATATAATCTATTTCTTTAGCAAATTTTATCTGACTTCGTTCAGCAGTTTTGCGTGAAGGAGTATCATCCATCCTCACATGTTTTCGTGTTATGATATTAAATAAGTAATATGATAATTATGTATTATTTATTTATTTTTTATTTATTTATTTATTTATTAACATTGACACAAGGTCTTCAAGTCCCAAACTAGGCAGAGCCTGTGCTATGGTAACCTGATGACTGATATATATACTTATATACATATACACACCCAGACACAGGTCAAACAAACATGTTCATGCACACAAATGTTTGACCTGTCCGGGAATCGAACCCGGGACCAGCGGCTCAGAAGGCAGAGTGCTACCAACTGCGCCAACCGGCCAGACAATTATTATTATTGTTATCTGCGCAGAGCAGTGGAACACCAGCCTTAAATATATCTGCTCATGCTGCGCCCTCTGTTTTCGACAGGTTAAAGTTTTACCCGCTTACTTTAAGCTTTGCTTACGCAAAATCAACAACATCTGTGTTTAATTAATGGGTTTAAAGATATATTATACTCGTACAATGATGGTGTTGCAACATATACTCTCTATTTACTTTCTTTGATATATGCTTATTCTCGTAGATATGAGATTGATACTTAATCTTTTTGACGTGATAACGTTTTATAAATTGATGAATGCCAAAATGAAAAATAGTAACGGTACATTCCGCGTAACGTTCCACCTAAGTTTTATCTAGATCTAGATAATATAATGAAAGTCAAAGTCAAGGTCAAAGTCAAAGTCAATGGTCAATGGTCAATGGTCAATGGTCAATGGTCAATGGTCAAAGGTCAAATGTCAAATGTCAAATGTCAAAAGTCAAAAGTCAAAAGTCAAATGTCAAATGTCAAATGTCAAATGTCAAATGCCAAATGCCAAATGCCAAATGCCAAATGCCAAATGCCAAATGCCACATGTCAAATGTCAAATGTCAAAAGTCAAAAGTCAAGTCAAATGTCAAAAGTCAAAAGTCAAGTCAAATGTCAAAAGTCAAAAGTCAAATGTCAAAAGTCAAATGTCAAATGTCAAATGTCAAATGTCAAATGTCAATGTCAATGTCAATGTCAAAGTCATACATGATTATGTCGTTATCACGTAAATCTATCGTCCGTAAACCGACTTTACAGACAACCAATTTTTTTTTTACATATAAGTTTGCGTTTGACAACTGTCTCACCTGATGTTAAGCGATGACATTGTCTATTCATATCAATATTAATAAAGAATATTATGTAACTCAATTATAGACTTACCAAGAACTAAATAAAAATATGTTTTAATATTTCTCTCATACATATTTTTGAGATAATGCGGCTGAACAAGCAAAATGCCCACATGATGTTGAGTAGTATCCTCTGCTTATAAACAAATACAATTCAATAACAAATTAAGAACTTTACTCGTAAGAGTTTTATGGTTTATAGCATTAACAACATGCTAGGCGGAACATACGTTCAAATTATTTGAAGGAAAAACGGTATTCTGTAATCGTGGGTTCAAGTCCCACTAGCAGCCTTTTTTCCTGCATATAATTTGAACGTAACTCTACTTATCTATTGAAATAAGGTTGGTAAGTGTCATGTGCCTGTATGTAAGTAAGTCTAACTATAGGTAAACACATAAATACAACATTAACAGACAAAATACTGATGGCAAAATATCAAATGTTTATGAAGAAGAAAATCGTATACATTTAATTCGCACGTATTCCACAAATTACCTACCTGCATAGAAAAGTTAATAATTTGCCTACTTGCTAGACTTTTTTGTATATCATTCTCTTTGTTGTAATGTAACAAACCGACTAGGGCTCACGTGGTAAACACTGGAAAATTACTCTCCGACCAGTTTCGAACTTATTTGCAGTTCTTCATCTGGGAGATATGATCGTGCCAGGCGGCGAGCGCGAGCCTCAGCACGTAACTGGCGTTGAGACGGCTGCGCTGCATCAGTCAAATCGTCCCGGTGCGCACTGTCACTTGAGTCATTGTCACTGAGACACATCTCAGTGATGACACTCTCATCTTACACTTTACCACGTGAGTCCTAGTCGATTTGTTACATTACAATTATGGAAGAAACTCGCGATAGTTTTCATTCTCTTTGTTATCCGCAATAAAAAGCCATCAATCGTCCAAGTCAGAAAGAGACAATAAAAACTCAGTGACATTTTTAATTAGAGCGACTTGCCACGATTCATCTTCCCTATCTAGTGTCAAGAATGTTTTAAACAAAGCTCCAGGTTGTAGCGTCAATGAGTCCACTTTTTCTTTGTTATCGCTCCCACTTGGATATTTAATAGATAACAAAAATTGAATTTGTTTTCTACTTGAGCGAAGTTGCGACGAACTTTTTGTTATTTGCAAACTGTATATGACTTTTTCGATACCTTTCTCTAAATTAAATAGAAATTCAATCATTTGAAAACTTTGAAGTGTTTTTTTTTATAAAACGTAAAAGAAATAATAGGATTGTTTTCGCCAGCAGAGAAAAGAGCGACGTCATCTACAGCTTTTTGTGAAGGAACTTGTAAATGTCTGCGGTTTACAATAGTAACGGTCAGTGACGATGTGATTGAAGGCGTAATTACGCTGAACCATGAATGCTTACTGGCTCTCAAGGACTGCCGCCTGAACACACTATGTGTTTAATGACAGTTTTTCAAACTTGAGGGTGGTAGCCAGCCAGGCGGGTATTCGAAAGTACCCTACCACCATGCTGGGAATTTGATTACGGTGTTACCTTCACCGGAAACTCAAGCTGTTGTTGGGATCGAACCAGTGTCCGTCAGTTTGACAGGCGACGCTCCTCCCGCTGAGCTATCATCGCTTCGAAGTTAATTGTTTTTACTGGCGTAAGTTTTTCCCGTAATTTTGAACTTTTCATTTGCTCACAATGACACCAATATCCACCCCAGTTTAAATAGTAGTTTACGGGTTCCCAAAGGGTCAGGGAGAGGACTTGGCACTTCGAAAGGCTGAGCATGGTCCCCGTCCCGGCCGTTTTGATTTACGACCTTGACTTCGGAGATGGCTTCTATTACTTTGAATATATTCAGCGAGGAAGGAAATGACCAGCTCAATCATGCTAATTTGTCGCGAGAATTGAAGACTATAAAGCTAAACATGCTTTCACGTAGTGATAATAAAATAACATTAAACCTTGATTAGAGTATAATTAGGAATGTGTCCAACAACACCAGATCTTATCGTCTCTATTACGGGGTAAACACATCGTTCACGTGTTCTTGTTAGATAGCACTTTACTCTAATTAGCAGTTTACGTTAAAATCGAATTACTTATTGGCCTGAAGGCTAGATTGTAATGTTTATGCAATGACCAAAAATGAAAGCACATTTACATATATAATCATCATCATCATCATCATCATCTCAGCCATAGGACGTCCACTGCTGGACAAAGGCCTCCCCCATTGATTTCCACAAGGACCGGTTGGAAGCGGCCCGCATCCAGCCCCCGCCTGCGATCTTAGTCAGGTCGTCTGTCCACCTAGTCGGTGGCCGTCCTATGCTGCGCTTGCCAGTCCGTGGCCTCCATTCGAGAACCTTTCGGCCCCAACGGCCATCGGTTCTTCGAACTATATGCCCTGCCCACTGCCACTTCAACTTTCTAATCCGCTGGGCTATGTCGGTGACTTTCGTTCTTCTACGGATCTCCTCATTTCTGATTCGATCACGTAGAGAAACCCCGAGCATAGCCCTCTCCATAGCTCGTTGTGCGACTCTGAGCCTGTTCAGAAGGCCTATAGTCAGAGACCACGTTTCAGCTCCGTAAGTCATCACTGGTAACACACATTGTTCGAAGACCCTCGTTTTCAGGCATTGCGGTATTTTGGACGAGAAGACGTCTCGGAGCTTTCCGAACGCTGCCCAGCCGAGTTGGATTCGACGATTGGCCTCTTTCTCAAAGTTGGACTTACCTAATTGGACTGTATGTCCTAGGTAGACGTAATGGTCAACAACTTTGAGAGTCGAGTTCCCCATTGATATGGGGGCGGGCGCAACATGGGCATTTGACATAATTTTCGTCTTGTCCATGTTCATTTTAAGGCCCACCCTTAGGGAAACTCTGTTGAGGCCTTCGAGCATCGTGCTGAGGTCTTCCATCGATTCTGCCATGACCACAATATCGTCGGCAAACCGAAGGTGAGTGATGTACTCGCCGTTGATGTTGATGCCGAATCCCTGCCATTCCAAGAGCTTGAAGGCGTCTTCCAATGCGGCAGTGAACAGTTTCGGAGAAATAACGTCTCCCTGTCTCACGCCTCTTTGCAATGGAATCGCCCTCGAAATTTGCTCTTGTACTCGGACCGACATGGTGGCGTTATTGTACAAACACTTCAACACCTCGATATACCGATCTGTTCTGAAGATCCGTATATCTCAGTACTTTTTAAATGATAAATTGTAGAATTTTGCATTACCTACTTAGTTAAACTTTGGATCGTGAATGTAAGTACGCATACATTTTGATTATTTATGTTTTAAGAGAATCCTTATGTTACTAATTTTCACATAAGGTGCGCGCCGAAAGGCCGAAAATGCTCTGTAAGTATTAATAATTTACACCTTAACTATTGTACCCGCACGGATTAAAAATGAATTATGAAAGTTTGCATAGATGGATGTATGTAACTCAATCACGCCACAATGGCTGAACGCATTAGGATATAATTAAGCACATAGATTAACTGTAGTCGGGGATAGCACAAACTTATTTGTGTGCCGAAAAATGTATTGTTCCCGGTCGTTAACTGAGGTAACTAGAAAACTGTGGTCAAACCGAGTGAAACCGCAAGACACAGCTGTTATAAACTTATCTTATATAATCTTATCTATATTAATGAATGAAAGGAATCCGATATCCTTTGGTCACGTCATAGCTACAGAATGACTTTATCGATTTCATTCATGTTATTGTTAAAGTTTATAATGGGAGAATAAAGGGAAATGGAGGTACAGCTCCACGCGATGATGCAGTCGCGCAATGCTATCTGACAGTTACTGTCAAATGTGAATAATAATAAAGACTGAAATCGTCAAAGTCATGATTCAATATTCTTCTTCTTCTTCTTAAATTATGGCTTCTGCGGCTAAGTGACCAATGATCATGGATTTATCTTCGAATCCAAGATGCCAGTGATTTAATTTCAATAATGCTATTCGTATAGATCAATAATGTCCTTTCACGTATGCGTCGGGTCGCGTCGTTTTGTTTGAAGGTCTATAATATTTTGTGTCTTATTTCAAGATGACATCGATAAATATTTGAGTGGACCCATTTCAATGTGACAGCCGGGGCCGGACACGAATAAACTGAATTTGAATACATTTTAGACCATAACTGGGACCGTAATCCGACGCGGGTTACGAAAGTGAAGGGGGGAATTGTTTATGGGAATATCCTCTAGCGTACACAAACGGGATTGTCTCGGTGACTTGGACAAATCAACGGCATATGTGTGTGTATTAGTTTGTTGTGTGAGAGTGACTAACAATCCGTTGATGGTCTGGCCGGTTGGCTCAGTTGGTAGCACTCTGCCTTCTGAGCCGCTGGTCCCGGGTTCGATTCCCGGACAGGTCAAACATTTGTGTATGAACATGTCTGTTTGACCTGTGTCTGGGTGTGTATACGTATATAAGTATATATATCAGTCATCAGGTTACCATAGTACAGGCTCTGCCTTGTTTGGGACCTGAAGACCTAGTGTGAATGTTGTCCCATATTATTATATTATTATTAGCTTACAGACAAGTGATCAGATGCTGATCAGATATTTGGCTGCCAGAATCAGCATTGCAATTCGACGGGACAACTTTCCCAGCATTCAGGGTACGCTACCAACAGGTAGTGGGTATTTTAAATTTATTATAGTAGTTATTGTAATTAAGTAATTACAATAACTACTATAATAAATTTAAAATAGTAGTAATCAAACCAAATAATTTATTCAGTATAAGATTAATAATAATATAAGTTTTCCTAAGAATTGCTTACAAAGGTAGTCAGTTATGTGGATACACCTAGGATGGTCGTTGGTAGGGGTACTAGGATTCCCTGTGGTAAAGCTACCACGATTCCAACCTCTGGACTACAATAAGGTACTACTATATAATATGTACATACATAATATATTTTTAACTTGTAACCTAAATGTAAGTAGTGTGTTTTACTTAATCAGACCAGCTTAAAGGTTGGATAATTAAATTACGTAAACATTTTCGTTTCTGTGCGTGCCATGTACAAATTGAGCCTAGTATTATATTTAAATATTTATTTATTATTAAGGAGACTATCGACACATAGCTAAACTTAGGTATACAGTATTGAATATGAAAAGAGTCATTAATAAGACTCCACAAATAGAGATTATCTGTCTAACAAAAATCACACACAATATTTTAACATTCTCAATCCAAAATTTACACTAAAGACTTAGAAAAATTTAATTTTTGCACACAATAGCACATTTTTATTTTAATCATTTCCCATTTTCGACATCGATAAAAATTAAACACAGAAATATTCTAAGCCAATATCGATTTTTAAAATAGCATGAGTTTCCCATCACGGCCTGTTTAAGAAACATTAAAACAACTAGATCGTTAAATAACAACCCTGTAACGAAACTGGATCAAAATCTTAACGTGATACGCGCGATCTGAGCCGCAGGAAATTGACATGGATAATATTTTCACAAGAATAACAGATTGTGGGATTGATTCAATTATTCCGTAGAAAGTTTCTCAGAATCAAATCGAATTTATAAACCGATGGACGGAGACATGAATATTAATTTGGAATAATATTTTAATATTTATTTAATTTTTCTTAGAAAAGGTACCAATAAACGGCATTGCTAAGTAGATATAGACATTAAGAACGTGCAGTAAACTTGCGCTCCCGATGAAATCGTTCCCATTAATCCATTTTATCTTTGTGCCGGCAATGTTATGGCAGACTTAGGAAAAAAATATTTGCTGTAATTATTGTATCTCGGGAATTATATCCCCCAAGAATGGTTTAGATTCTACCAGTTCATTTAATGTGATTATGTTGTATATAACTGATGACGACCCCATGATTACGACCAAAACCCGGACTAAAAAGAGCTTTGCTAATTTTAGTTTGTTCACGCTTTTCAGTGACGTTTGCTACTCACGGAATCAATTGTCATTGTGTATGTTCACCGATTTCTTCGCCCGATAAGGCCGTCATCCAAGTAGACGTAATATTTTTCAGTTATTGCAATGTAAATCAAAAACAGCTTGACCGATTGACCTTTGATGAAATTTAAATGGGACCACATGGTAACCAGCTTTGAAATAAAATAAAATCATCAGATTCGGTTCACTCAGTCAAAAAATCTGAGGTAGCAAAAAAAAATGTATTTCAAATATATTAATTGTGGTGTTCCAATAATAACCGTGGTCGTATGCTACTTTGCAGAATGCAATTCACAGATGGGACGAATAATTAATAAGTTGTTTGTCAGAAATGTGATTAACTTGTTACGATATGATTTACTATATATATACAGGCCCATGGAATATTGTATACATTTCAAGTACTACTCAATGTTTTCAGATAAAGTTTTCATGTGTCATACTTTTTGGAGCGTAATTTTTCAGTAGTCATTCAGATTGCTCAGATGTTATTGTAGCAGCTGCAGTATTGTAATTAGTTATTAATATTTTATTTTAATAAAGATCGGCCCATTGGTACCGCGTAGATACTTCATATACTATATCGTTGTGTTATAGATGTACACCCATTCATTATGACGAATTCACACTTTGTATAAGTTAACGTATAACCTACATTAAAAAAGGTTGGGTTCTTCGGTTCCGATAAAAGTATTTTCTATACATTCGTCCGCCGAGCGTGACCTAAGTACGGCTCGCGCGGAGGGCGCACAGTGGAAACACACGCGGACCGATTGCAGTCGTCTTTGGCGTCTATGTATCCTTGCAGGCGTCCGTCCCCCATTGATCTCCACTGGGACCGGTGCGAAGCGGCCCGCATCCAACCTGTTCATGCGATCTTAGTCAGATCGTCAACCTGGTCGGTGGCCGTCCTATGCTGCGCTTGCCAGTCCATGTTCTCTATCCGAGAATCTTTCTACCTCAACGGCAATTTTCGAGCTATGGACTCTAGGATATTTATATTCTTAAAGTTGGACTTGCATTATTGGTATGATGGTCCTAGGTAGACGTAATGGTCAACAACATCGAGAATTGAGATCCCAATTGATACTGGGGCGAGCATAACATGGGCATTTGACATAATTTTCGTCTTGTCCATGTTCATTTTATGGCGAAACTATGTTGAGGTCTTTGAGCATCGTGTTGAGGTCTTCCATCGATTCTGCCAGAACCACAATATCGTCGGCAAATTGAAGGTGAGTGATGTACTCGCCGTTGATGTTGATGCCGAATCCGTAAGGATTGGAATGCTCACGGAATGTTACCATTCCGTGAGCGGCTTGAAGGCGTCTTCCAATGCGGCAGTGAACAGTTTCGGAGAGATAACGTCTCCCTGTCTCACGCCTCTTTGCAATGGAATCGCCTTCGAAATTTGCTCTTGTACTCGGACCGACATGGTGGCGTTATTGTACAAACACTTCAACACTTCGATATACCGATGGTCAATACGGCACCGCTGGAGAGACTCAAGCACCGCCCACGTCTCGATGGAATCAAAGGCTTTCTCATAGTCCACAAACGCTAAACATACGGGCAAGTTATACTCTTCGGTCTCCTGTATAACCTGCCGCAGCGTATGGATGTGGTCTATGGTGCTGTAGCCTTTTCGGAAACCGGCTTGTTCGGGAGGCTGGAAGTCATCAAACCTACGTTCGAGACGATTCGTGATGACTCTTGAAAACAGCTTGTAAACATTTCAAACAAACATTGTCACTATTGTGCCGAATTATAATATATTAACAACTGTTATAACCATTTAAAACGTATATGTTACTGACTGTTAGTTAAGCTTACTGTACATTGTTCAACCTAAACATAAAGTATACAAATTTCCACAGTTGCACAGAAGCTTAATTTATATAATTAATTTGCAGTTTTCGAAATTCATCTCCTAAGGAGATAAAGCGTCGATGATGCGATCAAGCGGTCACCTTAGGATACAATAAACTTTTGACTAAAAAGCTACTACGTGCATTACGAGTGTCGTATTAGGGTTTCGTACCGCATAAAGAAAAAAACGGATCCCTATAGGATCACTTTGCTGTCCGTCTGTCTGTCTGTCAAGACCTTTTTTCTCAGAAACGCGTGGAGGTATTAAGCTGAAATTCATATCAAATACTCAGGTGTACTGTCCCTTGGAGCTGTGATAAAATCGAACTTCTAAGGTAAAGCAATCAAAAGATACAGCCGTTTATGCTGCAAATTTTCGACACTGACTTTCGACTTGAAATTTTAATTTTTTTTAAATTTTATTTATCAACATTCACACAAGGTTTTCAGGTCCCAAACTAGGCAGAGCCTGTGCTATGGTAACCTGATGACTGATATACATACTTATATACATCTTCTTCTCTCAGCCATGTGCGTCCACTGCTGGACATATGCCTCCCCCATATAGGGGGGATTTGCCAATACTCGCCACGCTTGGCAGGCGGGTTGGCGAGCGCAGTATGATTTCCAATCCTCAGAAGGCGCTGCTGCCCACCTTCTGGTACGTGATCCCTTAGCCGACTCTTACGGCACCCGCGGGAAGAGATGGGGGAGTACTATTCTAGGCCGGTACCACCACGGCCGATACTTATATACATACTTATATACATATACACACCCAGACACAGGTCAAACAGACATGTTCATATACACAAATGTTTGACCTGTCCGGGAATCGAACCCGGGACCAGCGGCTTAGAAGGCAGAGTGCTACCAACTGGGCCAACCGGCCAGTCATGTCAGTCATTTCGTACGAAGCAACGTCGTATAGCACAAATAAGGGAAAAATTGCGAAAAGCATAAGTTTTTAGGTACATAACATAACAAAAAAATGTTTTAATAATTTTAGACTTACTTACCCGCTTTCTTTTGCACGGCTTTGGTGCGCGAGCCCGACTCGCCCTTGGTCGGTTTTTTATAATGCATTAAGGTTAATGCAATATCAGGACGCGATTCGAATGCCCGTGATCCTCATTAGTATGTACATACCACGGCTCCGTACTTCTCTCGTCGGTTTCAGAGCAGAAAGCACTCTTTCGCCGCACTCTCGACGGGCCCGCGTATCGATTGGGCCCATTCTCTTCGCTAAGTAACCGCTGATTTAAAGAACCGTTTTTGTGCTGTATCGACGAACAAAATGACCCTTGAGATATTTTATTGCGATTCCGAGTGTGAAACACTTAAGTGTGTTGCGTCGCTCGACAGATCTTTGAAAGGATACTCCTGTTGAAGAAGCTTGACCTGTGATCGGCTTTTCATTAATGGAAAGCATTTTCTTGTGTTGCCCAAGATATACAATTTTTAAACATTTTACTATTGTATACATGATTTTTAAATGTTAAAATGTACACTACTACTATTTTATAGATATTAGATAAAATGTGAGCGAAATCCATGTACTATGCTACTAGCTACGCTCCACCTACTAGTACTATGGTTTTCCCGCTGCCTTATTTATTCCACGGGAACTATACTTTTCCGGGACAAAAGTAACCTATGGGTGTTCCAGGGTAGGCTATTTTCATTCCAATTTTCATGCAAATCCTTTCAGCTATTTCAACGTGAAGGCGTAACAAACATGTATGTGTTTGTTACTTCTTCACGTTTGACGACAAACGACAGAGTAACTTTCGCCTTTATTATATTAGTGTGATGAAACACAGAGGGATTTAATTTAATGCATTATTTACATATGCAGGCGTAAGTGTTTACATAATCATGTCTTCTGTACTGGTTCAGATACTTATGTCACAATGAGTGAAAAAAGAAGAGTGATTGGATTATTGTCTTCCATGGTGATTTCGGCCATGGCGACCTTCTTCTGGTTTTGATTACTGATGTGTTTGGTGTGCACTCACATGGTTTAACTACCCGCTCTCACCGGGGAACGTTCTCGAACGCTTGGTGCATGTGAGGACACCATTTACGTAATTATAACCTATGTTAGACGGCGGTTTGTTTTTGCATTGTTCCTGTTTTAAATTTAGATCGATCTTCGTTTGTCTTCAAATACGTACTCATTTTGGTGCATTTTTTGTCTGAGATCTTGCGATTTTCATGTAGATAATCCGATTCCACATTATATATGCCTCTGGAGATCCTTACATTATCTCAGACACGGGCCACCGCTTTTATCGTCTTGAAGTTCCGAGGAGCACAGAGATCTTTATCTTGAGACATCAGAACTTATCAGCTACCGGTACGTTCATTTGACTGAACAAATAGTTGACTTTATTGGTAGTATCTGATCTGAATGAATTAAATATTTCTAGTGATTTACATTTCATTTTTGTTTTGAAGTTAAATTGGCCGCAATCCGAAAATTCTAATTATTCACGTTTAACATAGCGGTTTCTTGTCCTTGACCAACATTCTTCAGGAGAGAATGGCTTTTATTTCAATAATAATTTATGTTACAACCCAACTGATTTTATCAAAAATATCCAAAATTTACCAAAATACCCGCTAGTTATCTCCCTCATTCTATTTTCAGTTTGTGGACGAAATGATTGAACTATAACTTTCCATACTCCGGCATCAAATTGAGACCTATTTTATGTCTATGGCCAAAGTTAAATTACAACTTACAAGTGTTGGTCCCAGTTTGGGGCAATAGTTATCGAATTGGGCGCATCGATAACTGTCGACGGGCCATGACGGCGATCAAAGAGCCCAGTAATTGACCCAGCAGTGACTAATGGCTCAGAAACAAATCGTTACTCTATTTGAGCGGGACCAATTCGATTTCACTGTATGATTGACGGATATTGGTCCCTATCTGACAGTGGTCCGTGACATTTGTAAGTAAGTATAGGACGAAATTATTATACTAAGCAGCTTTAAGTGGTGGTTATGTACGAAAGTCTCGCACTTAATTTTCTTTAAAATGAAAAAAAGAAAGAAAATACGTTTATTTATGACATGACACACAGGTAAAGAAAACACAATAAGAAAAATAAAAAAAAAGATATAATTATGTGTATGTCATAAATTGGTCCCCAACTCAGCATATGCTAGGTTTTAAACCAGCGCTGGTCTTCCGTTGGGTCCCAGTCAAATGTTTGTCCAGTCTATTTTTAAAACAGTTAACTGAGGGAGCGCTCACTCACAAATGACACGGTTTGGCGGAAGTGTTGTTAGGGTTTGGTGTTGCACCTCAGCCTTAGTTTATGTGTATGTCCGCGCCGCTTCCTGTCGTTATTCTTGGGGACAATGTCGGGCGAATTTGGATCATTGTAATATCCGTTGAGGACTCTACAGGTCTCAATCAAATCGTGTCGTTGTCTTCTTTCAGATAGTGTTATTAGGCCTAGTTTTTTGAGACCAATCTCACATAGTAAACTTCTTGAAGCACAAGCACAAAATACCGCCGGTGACTTGCATTGCAACTTGGATATTAGCTTTATGAAGTATTATGTTAGTTCTGTTTGGTGAAGACACCCAGGTCGGTTTCGATCCGGTATTGTGCCGAGCACAGACCGACCTCACGCGCAGCCCGGGACGCGGCCACTCGGTGGGTCTCGGTCAGTGATCAGGCTGATTACAGCTGCGGCTGGATCTGTGGTTACACTGATATGTACAACGTAAACTGATATTTGACATAACCGCGGCTTTCCGGCGCTGGGATTAGTTTCAAATTTAATGTCAAATATTTGATAATAAAATTTAGGATTGGTATAACAAAATTCAGACATTTTTTTGTGTATCCATCGGTTACTAATCTAAATACCTTGATTGACTGAAATGGTTGACCTTACAACCTAATAGTGACAATATTACAGTTGAACACTGCAACAGGTGGACAGACGACCTGACTAAGATCATAGGCTAGGGCTGGATGCGGGCCGCTTCTAACCGGTTCTTGTGGAAATCGACGGGGGAGGCCTATGTCTAGTAGTGGGTGTCCTATATCTGAGATGATAATGATGATGATGACGGCAACAGCAGGAACAAACTACTAGTCACAGCAACCTTCCACGATCACTTCATCCAAAATAGTATTCAAAACATTATAATATATATATTTTTTAATTTATTGCGAATAGGCAGGCGTTTGACCACTATCTCATCTGATGTTAAGCGATGATGCGGTCTACGCTGGAGCACGCCTGCCTAAAAGTGTGCTTAAATACAATCAAAATACATCAAACTTGATTTTATTGAGTTATTGTGTACGTGGTTTGTGTAGGTGTGTGATGTGTGTTGGTGTGTGAGTGTGTGTTGGTCTGTGAGTGTGTTAGTCTGGGACATTGCAGAGCAAGCCTTGGTAATAAATTATCCAACTGTGGACATACATTTTGCGGTTTTAGTGTATCAAAGCAATAATAGCTTTATGGTTCTGATAACACCACTCACATATTTATTGTACGATTTTTATTGCATTTATTCCCTAACTACAACCGCGTTTTCACTCGCGTGGACTACGGCTTTCACACTACGTCAACTGTCTCAGGGGAACTCAAATTTATCCTGGATGAAAGAAGCTTATTTATTATTTCAAAGTATGAGCTGTCATAATTCCAAATTTTATGCAAACCGTTTCAGCGTGAAGGATAACGTACACAAAACAAACGACTGACAAACTTTCGGCTTTATAATATTAGCATGATTTCCATCCAAAGTCACAAACTCGTGCAACTCGAAAAAGACAACAAAAATAAATGACGTGTTTAATTAGAGCGAGATCTAACAACTCGTATTTCTTATCCCATCTCACAAAGCGCACAGATTGTGGCGCCAATGTCCACTTTTTTCCTTATTTTCGTTCTCACCTGGCTGTTTAAGAGATAAAAAAATGAGTATTCATTATTACCAGACGAGTAGTCATTATTCAACATTGTGGAGTTACATAATAACTTTTTGTTATTCGCAAATCTTTTAACTTTTGTGACACCTTTTGCGTAATTTATCACGAATCAGCCTAATTTACCTTAGGAAGGTTTCTTTGTAAAGGGGAAAGAAATTAATGGGAAATTTACATCGTAAAGGGCAGAGCTAGACGTGCTTACAAGCCGCAGCCTTTTGATAAGGGATCTTTGATACTGGCTGCAATTCATTTTGTCATCTGTATGTTCGAAGATGTTCCTGTGTGTATTCTACATCTTATGTAAGTAGCTTAAGAACTATCCTTACCACAATACAAAAAAAAAATACCAATAAATGGAAGCGACTTTAACAAATAACTTGTTCTTGTTAGTTCACAAAAGTAACTATCATCACAATATTGTGCGCATGATACCGACTTCGACACTTTATTTCACACTTTTGAGTGTTGAAGTCGGTTCCATTTTTTGGTAAAAAATTTTCTTTCACCCTTTTCAGTGACCTCTGCTACTCACGGGATCAATTGTCATCGTGTATGTTCACCGATGTCTCCAACCGCAACTATAATGTCATCCACGTATGCGTTGCACTTTTCAGTTATTGGAGTGCAACTTAAAAACCGCTTGACCGATTTTGTTGAAAGGAGGATGGCAGAACCAGCCTTGCTCCCGAAAAACGAAATGACAACCCGTTCATGTATTCTTTAGGTATATATGAAAATTTAGATTATATTTTTGTGGATTCCGTGAAAAATTTGCATTATTTATAAAGTTGGGAATCAGAAGTACTTTTATTTAATTTATTTATGTGGTGTTTGTAGTTTTTGAACGCACCCTATACTTCTCATTAAGTTTGTTGCGTTCGAATACTTACGCTCTGACATTAATTGTTATTGTTACTCTATAATCTGTAGTCAGCTGCTCTGTAGACCCGGACTGCGTTCATAAACACACCCATGCCTAGTTTATTCTAGAATATAATATGTGATCTGTATCTGTAGCGCGATCCATGCAATATTGCTTTCTCTGTCTACGATGCTATAGATGGATAGCGATCCATTGAATGGTTCGCATATGGACGTGTAGTTAGCATACTGATACAGATGATTTTCCATGATAACTTTTTACTCCCAACTTCTAGGAAAATGATTAATATACAATGTATGTTATATACATGTATTTGTTGCTCTATCGACACGTATAAGTTTCATTCATGAACGCGGTTTCTTTCTTCTAGGCTGCAAATGTATGGGAGTCTGCCATCCTCCTTTATATGGGACTACTTCTTTTTTGAAGTAGGCTAATAATGCTTTAAGCCCATTTGTTTTTATTTGTTTCTCTTTAACGGTCGTGTATCTATTACGAACAATTACGATTCAGCTTTACGATAGCTCACTTCAAGTTTCTGTAGCGTCTTCATTACATTAGCAGTGAATTATACAAGCGTTAATATTAGATGTTTGTTATGCAAAATAATCGACAAAACGTTTCAGCTGCAACTTTCGTTTTAAAAGCTCTTGTATCTATATTGTGATTTTCCGTACGTTCAACAACGCGATATCACAACACGGAAATCCAATATCAGGAAAATATTCCGGTTCGTTCGAATTTCGACGAGAAGTCGTGTAATAGTGGAACGTTTCCACTCGTTACGTGGCCTAATAAGATGGATACAGCGCAGAACATCTATTGTATAACTTTACCAATAAAATAGTTCATTATAATTCATGTATGTTATGTTGATAAATTTGCTCGAAAGGGTATTATGTAGTTAGGTTAGCTTATTACGGTATGGTCTGGTATGGCGAAGAAAAACTGACTTAATTATTGAAACAATTAGTCGGAGTTTTTTTCAAGTGACAGAAAGTTATTCTGTACCTATTCGTGATATGAAGTCCTGCGTACCAGAATAATTTTTACTCAAAAAATGTTAACGTATTTTAGTAAGTATTCAAAACATAACTTATTTTAAATAACAATTATGATAAAATCATACACTTGTGCGGTATTTATTATCTTTTATTTTATTATCAATCATCCCAGCAATAGAACGTCCACTTCTGGACATATGCCTCCCCCATATG
This sequence comes from Apeira syringaria, assembly GCA_934044485.1. Taxonomy (NCBI): domain Eukaryota; kingdom Metazoa; phylum Arthropoda; class Insecta; order Lepidoptera; family Geometridae; genus Apeira; species Apeira syringaria. The sequence continues at coordinate 10,763,099 of OW203675.1, read as the reverse complement.
AGAATAAATTTCTTTAAACCTATATAGGAGGGATTTGCCAATACTCGCTATGCTTGTCAGGCGCGTTGGCGAGCGCAGTATATTTTAAGACTCTCAGAAGGCGTTGCTGTCCACCTTCTGGTACGTGATGGTACCCTTAGTCGACTCCTACGGCACGAAGGGATGGAGAACTACTATTCTAGGCCGATACCACCACGGCCCATTTTTTTATTACAATAAAATACTACTAACTAACTAATGACAACCTAAACAAAAAGCGTATTAAAAATGAGATAACAATAATTATTGATGACATTATCTGAAAGCTATTTTTATTGGTAGCTTTCTGAAACAATATTTGATACATTATTATCATGTTACACCGGCAATAAATCTGTAAATAAATAAAATACGTTTTATTCTGTTAGTGATGAAGCGGAACAGCAATGGCAATGAACAATGGCTGTCTAATTTTATTAGATCACTTCTTTATTTATTATATATTTTATATTATTCTTGTACCTTAATGAAGAAATGCTGTCTTGCAAGTTGGGGCTGACAAAACACTGAACTTTGGTATATATATAGGAACTTATGTTCGAACACAATTGTGAACACAAAACAAAATGCTTTAGATGCGAACACGTCCCGATACATTTTTTAAACCATGTGTTCGAATGGGAAAATTTAAAACTACACGTAAAATCATAATCTACGAAGGACTACTCAGCAGGGTGAATCTTGTTAGGAAATAATTGAATATTGAACATATAGACGGAGAGAATAATTGGTGTAATATGTTAAATAATAATACATCGTGTGCAGTTAATTGATTCTTGGTTACGGAATACGGTCATTTTCGTTCCAATTATCTTATTTTCTGAATTGCATATTTACCATTCGTCCCTTTGAAATATCAATATTGTTGAATTAGTAAAAATAGTAAAAAAAACCAAGCCCCATTCTTCGTCTATTACAATATGGTCCGCAAAATACTACTATACACGTATACGAGTACATCAATAACTTTATAAAATAATAGATGACGTTTAGTCCAAAACAGATACACCTACGACTGGTCGGTTGGCGCAGTTGGTAGCACTCTGCCTTCTGAGCCGCTGGTCCCGGGTTCGATTCCCGGACAGGTGAAACATTTGTGTGTATGAACATGTATGTTTGACCTGTGTCTGGGTGTGTATATGTATATAAGTATGTATATCAGTCATCAGGTTACCATACTACAGGCTCTGCCTAGTTTGGGACCTGAAGACCTTGTGTGAATGTTGATAAATAAAAATTTTTTTTAAAAAAAACCTTGGTATCGCATGAAAAGTAAAACGCTTATAAAGTTCAGAGTTTTATTTAAATCGCTAAAGCTGTTCACGAGATACCGATATTAAAATGGCCTGTTTAATTATACATAATAGAAACATAATCTTTTAACATCGAATATTAAATTTACAAGATTAAACGGTCATTTGCTCGGCTTAACGACGCGCCATCACGGCTGTACATTAATTAATTAAGCATTGAATTATTCAAACAATAACAACCCAAGAACAAAGCCATAACGATGGGGTATTTATAAAAGAAATCCAAAAGCATTTACCTTAAATGTCGTTCAGTGAATTCTGCTATTACCACTTTTAGAACAAACATCGTTCTAACCGGCGGGAATCTTTCCGAGGGGTCGCCGGTCGGTCGTCTTAAAACTGAGCGAATCGAAGCTCCCATTCGGAACTTTCTAGTAAATTGAAATTTTCAAAGCTGTGATATAAAAGCGGTGCTGAACTTGAATGTCCAGATTTATTGATATTCCTCTAGACTGTGAACTCGGAAATGCTGACTGTTCTGTTTGACTGTCAAGCTTATTGAGTAAGATAGTATTTGGACTGGCGTACCCTCATAAGCAAATATTTTTATTGGAGGATGTGTAAAAAGATATATGTATCTTAAAGATTTAGATCTTCTTTTAGTTCACCAATGTTATCCATAATGTACCTAGCTAAATCTAGTTAATAATAATTCTTTGATACTCAAAAGTGTATATAAATGAAACTAGTTTTAGTAGTTTTGTCTTGATCTTTCAGTTAAAACTGTTTCAACGGAAGCTATAGTCTTAGTTTGGTTAAATACCGAGGTATATAAAATATACCACGGACCGGTGCCGTGGTGGTACATTTAGGAGTATATTTTGAATCTTTTCAGTTACAACATAGTCATAGTTAATACCAGTACTAGGCGAACCACGAGCGCGCCCGCGAGCACCCCGAATTCTCCTTAAAAAAGACCACCGAATGTGGTTGAAACTAAAGTTGGAACCCTCTGACTTATTACGTGTGTGATTCCCGTATTTTATACATTTATAAAGAGTATCATATTTCGTTATATAGGAGGCTTGACCTACCGTTGACAGAATGAGCACTTCGGCAGGATTTTGACATCATGCGAGATCGTCAAAGCCTTGTTTCATAAAATGAAATATTTTGTGAAACGTTTCGATCATTACAAACCGTCCATAAGCATTTTCGCATCCTAAATGAGTTCCAAGGTCATTAAAATAATAGTTTGATAATAACCCTTTTTGCATTGACATAAAGTTGAAGGCTAATAATCGAGAGTTCACTACAATACTAAAATTACAGGATCCGATATTAAAATACGTTATACTTCAATAAAGGAAAGTAAAAATTGGAAACACTCCCCAAGCTGATGATTCTCGATCATAAAACTTTTATAAAGGTCGCACGCTCAAGGGCTGCCGGTATCTCAGTTACTCTCAGCTCTTGGGGATGGAGTGAATATGAAACGAAAGTTATTCAATAAGAATATTTTATGACCACGGAGCTGAAACATTTGACGCGTCGCCGTCGCAGGAATACGAGCACATAGTAACTGAACCGAGCTCGCTCGCGTGTCCTTTATCAACCTTTTATTAAATCAGACATCGCTTTGAAGTCTCTTTTCTTATATTTTTTACTTGCTTTTATTTCAAAACTTTCCATCTCGTCTGACGTAATCGTACCCGCCTGCTCCATTTTTTTTTGGTCAGGATAATTTGCATCGTTATCAAATCGACAAGATGGTGGTACGGTACTATCCAAAACTCACCTGACTAGATACCGCCCTTAAATTTACTATCTAAACTGTCGCCAAACATACACTCTAAGTCAAGCTTCTAAATGGATGAATTAACTGAGACCTATTTCTATTAAAACGCTGGCCTGTGAGCCTTTTTAACACGTAATAAGTACCACTGTACACATGTACTGTGCGGTAATACTTTATATATTGTTTAGTGAGAGTAGATAATATTTATATAATTATAAGGTATTATTTATATGTTATATTTATAAGATATTCATATATCCATTAACACAAAATTTAAGGCTACTTTGTGGGTTACAAAATGATATTATTTGATTCAATATTTTTCGCACAACATTTCCAATATCGTCACACCCAATTTACTCCGAAAATCAATTAACGTGATATAATTATGTCGACGTCGCTGTTCCGTGCTTAATCCATTTATTTTATCAGCCGTCAAAACCTGCCACGCGTAAGCCTCCGCCAATACCCGCAATTCTACCCGTCTGATGATTTATATGAAACCTTTCCAACGTTTCGCATTTGATGACTTTGTCATCGAAGTACAGCATACTTATATTTTCGCGCCGTGACATCCTCAATATCCACATCAAAATCTGACAAGAACATCACTTTACTCATAGGATGTACACTTGCTGACATATGCCTTCCTTATAGTAGCCAACCAATGATATTATAATATAATATCATTGGTTGGCTACTATAACAAATTTATGAGAATAAATTATATAATGATAATAATGAGAATATATTATAAGAAAATTATGTTTATATGAGGTAGATGTCGCACAAGTGCGCGGAAACTGAGGCGGCAAAATTAAGTCAATTGTAGTAATTTTCATTGCGACGCGTATTTCAAGCGCAAGTCTAAACATATAGTTATCCTTTTCTATATTATTTGTACCGTATTATCTGTCGCAGTAAGCATGTTTATGTCGTGAAGGAACAAAATCAGAGCACCGCGCAGTATGAATATACGTCATCTTTAGTAAAACATCATTGTAGCCAACTATTATTGAGTCATGGGAGTCACATTCTGTGCGATTCCGTGGATCGTTTCTGCCACACACCTGTAAAATGTGAAACCAGCATTCTCTCTCGGTGTTTCCGAGCAGCTACAATATGAGATTCTTCAAAAGAGAGTTAACAGAGTCTTAAAAGGATTGGCAACATACCGTAATGCCCCCAGTGTTACAGATATCCATAAGCGACGTGATTGGTTACCATCAGATGGCCTGTCTGCTTGTTTGCCATCTATTTTATTAAAAAAACTCATATATCCGATAGTATGTCCGATTTCACTGTGGATGTGAAATATATAGAGATCAGTAAAACTACCGCTTCGGTTGGGCACCGGTTTATTACCGCTTGACAGCTGACACACATTCGCGGGCTCGCTATCTAGTCTGAAGTACGGAACCGCTCCGTTGACATTGTCGCAACGGTCACCCATTCAAGGTTAGACCGAATGGTATTGCTTAACGCTGTTGATCGACTGAGATCGGATAGGGTAACTACGAGGACTCTCGTCTCGCATGTCTAGCATGGCCATAATGTTATCATTAGTTAGCCAGTGGTTACTCTTTGCACATGGGCCATTTCATGACGTCAAGACTGTCATTTGTATATGCCGTTTGACGCTGTTAGGTCGCGTTTCAGTTTCAGTCCGTATCGTGTAAGTTTTTATCAGAATACCCACAAAATTTAGTTTAAATTGAAGCGTGGTTACCGGTTAGTTATCGCAGCGAACTCCGACCCAACTAAATTACTCCACTCCAATTACTTTAATTTAGTTAGTTCCTGGAATAACACTAGCGTTATGAACTCTCGACGCAATTTGAGACAATACCGGCGCGATAATGAAGTTTGTTCAATTTATATCTTAGCTCATTCCGCACGATGGCAATATGCCATGGCTTTTCCTATGCTTTATAGATCTAGCGTTTGACCACTATCTCATTTGATGGTCAGTGACGATGTGGTCGAAGATGTTATCACGCCAGAGCTAGAATGATTACTGGCTCCAAGGACTGCTGCCTGAACACACTATGAGTTTGGAGACAGTTTTTCAAACTTGTTGTTTGGTAAGTTATCCAGGCGGGAGCTGCAATGCAGCCTACGCGTGTGGATTTCTAACTTGAGGGCTAGCCAGGAGTGTAGGTACTCGAAACTATCGTACCACCATGCAAAAGATTTGATAACGGTTGTTACCTTTATCGGCAGCTTACGCCGTTGGTGCGGATCGAATCAGCGTCCGTCAGTTTGGCAGCCAACGCTCCCACCGCTGAGCTATCATCGACTTACTAATTCAAATAGTATATGGGAAAATATTACCTTTTTTATAAGATATGAGATATAAAAAATATCAGTAATATCACTTATTGTGATCTTTTTATCAATAGTTTTATAATTTACGTCAATAAAGCCTTATATTTTAAAGCGATGATGTCTATCGGTGGGAGCGTCTGTCTGTCTGTCAATCTGCCGGACGCTGGTTTGTTCTCACCAGCCGCTTGAGCTTCCGATGGATGCAGCACCGTTGTGATATAAAAGTTAACCTATGTGCTGCTCCAGGCTTATAATCCTTCCGTGTACCAAATTATATACGAACCCATTCAGCCATTCTGGCGTCGTTGAGAAGCAACATATTAGATCATCCAGGTTTTAGAGCTGATTTACTTCCCTTCAGTTATGTTGCACGTTCTTTTAATTTTAGAAAAGTGTTTGTATCAGAAACACTACTCTACTATTGTAGTCGTTTTTTTGAGGTTACAAGCTTTGTAACCTCAAAAAAACTATTGGCTACTGGCAAATGGATCACTGTGTATCGAAGCGCATCATTAATTGATATGTGAAGCGGTTATTTCCGGTTTGTATCGGAAGTTCAATTAGCCGCGAACCTGTCTCGCTACCACATCCATCACTCAGGTGCAGCGGCCAGGAAGCGGATAGGTATGGATTTACAATTAGTTTTACGTCTACCGCAATTTGATAAAATAATAAATTGGCTTAAAAATGTATTATGCGATAATTATTTAACTAAATAGTTTATTTTACCATAATCATATAAGGCATTAAAATCTTAAGGCACTAAAAATGCTTGTAAAATAATGTGGACCGTCTACAAAGGTAAAGTGATTATAACTTATAACAAGCTGCCACAGTGTATTAAAAACGTAAAAAAACAATGACATATTCAAATTTAGGCTTAAGAAATTTCTTGTCGACAAGACTTATTACTCGACATTTGAATTCCTAAATGACAATTTAGACGACAAATATTTTTTTTAATGACATTGAAATGTAATCAGAATGCATCATTAATCCAGATATAAATGTATTAATCACTGTTATAAAATTGGTTAATAGTAATATATTCATGTATAATTTTAGAATTTAGATATAGGATATATTTGTAAATATGTAATTTATAATTTTGCATACTTAAGTGGTAAGAGCATAGAGATCTAAAAACTACCTTAAATACGAGCATTATGTGTACCTATGTTTCTGCAAAATAAATAAATTTGAATTTGAATTTGAATTTAAAGTGATATAAGTCCTGCATTGGGAAACTCTAATTACAGAACAGGCGAAATGTGTCTTTACAGATGGGTTTCGTGACCTCCGCTACTCACGGGATCAATTATTGTCACATGTTCACCGATTTCTCCACCGGCAACTATAATATTACCATCGACGTATGAGTAGCACTTTTCAGTAATTGGAGTGTAACTCAAAAACGGCTGCACCAATTTTAATGAAATTTAAATAAGACCATACGGGAAGCAGCAGCTTCCAGATAAAGAAGAAATACCAAAATCGGTTAACCCAGTCGAAAGTTATGCGGTAACAAACATAAAAAAAAATACGGTTCGAATTGAGAACCTCTCCTTTTTTTCAACTCGGTTAAAAAAACCGTATCTGAATAATATTAATATATAATATAATCAAGTGTTGTGCACTCCTGGTCATACTGGTTTGTATGGGGCTCTTATATAAAATATAATCGTCACCATAAAAACGAAAATTGACTATAACCATGCACACAAGACTTGCGTAGATTTATTACTATATACTTTATTCCGTAATACTGTATTATGTATCTTTTTTTAAATAAAGCAAAATATAAACATTTGGGCGCGCCGCAACGTGAACTGACGTAGTTAAATATTCCACAGCAATTTTTCGTCGGCAATGAACGTCAAAAGTAGGGTCAACTAGATATCTGATAAAATTAATTATAATAGCGGAATGATCAATTTTTTTGGGACGAAAATCATTTTTCTATTGTGAAAGTAAGGTAAAATATAAATAGTCTGAAATGCATAGAATTGAACTACCAATACTCAATGATATTATATGTTTATATAAACTAGATGTCACACAAGCGCGCGGAATCTGAGTCGGCAAAATTAAGTCAATTGTAGTAATTTTGATTACGACGCGTATTTCAAGCGCAAGTCTAAGCTTATAGCTATCCTTTTCTATATTATTTGTACCGTATTATCTGTCGCAGTAAGCATGTTTATGTCGTAAAGGAACAAAATCTGAGCACCGCGCAGTATGAATATACGTCATCTTTAGTAAAACATCATTGCCAATACTAGTTGAGTGGTCATCGAGTGCAGCAGAACTGCGCTAGCATATGGTGTGGAAAACTTTGAACTAAATAAAACCTACACTCCATCAAAAAACAGAAGAAAAGAAAACATAAAAGCATTATATCAGAACAAGAAGTTCTTTTATTTTTCATCTTAATAAAATAATTATCCCCCTTCAAACATCGATTACGACGGCGCAAGCGGAAATCATCCACATCCTTTCTTTTTTCATCCTGCAGGAAGGATGTTTTCGTAATATCTCTAGAGAGGAATTTTAAATTCACCCTTGTAAGTTCATAAACTGCGAGTCGCCGGCGGGCATCGATAAGCTCTGTAATAGTTGTATAATAGTCGTCTCTCCCGGGACCTCTCTGCAATCAATTTCTGCGCTCACATGCCTTTACATTCTATGCTTACGTATTAACGTAGAGTCCTTTGTTAGCAGAGTTGAATTTACCCAAAATTACATTGGAATTGATGTGAAAACAGGCTTTTTTTTACTATTATATAAGTTTGCGTTTAACAACTATCTCACCTGATGTTAAGTGATGACGTTGTCTAGGATTTAGCACACAAACCTAGAAGGTACCTATTCATTCGTGACTTGAAGATTCCAGGATTGGCTTTATAATGCTTTGAAGTCAAAATTGGAATGACGTCTCAAACATGTACCGAAGTGACACGGAGGGTATGTTATTTTATTGTACATTAATATAAATGAATAATATAATTAATATAAAAGTGACCTAGCAGAGTCGTGACATAAGGACTTTTATCAATTCTGCGATGGCTACATCAAGTCTGCAAGCGGTAAGTTATATACTCACCCTTGATGTTGATGCTATATCAAGAATCACACACACACACACACACACACACACACACACACACACACACACACACACACACACACACACACACACACACAAAGAAAGCAGTTTTATATCTTGCGTGCCTTAATAGGCTAAGACAGGGTGAGCCTTTAATTTTAAAACAGACTACCTTCAAATGTACCCATGTTTTGCAAAATAAACGATTTGATTTAATTTGATTTGATAATCTTCCATGAAGTCATCCTATGTGATAGTGAACAGTTGCAGAGAGATAACGTCTCCCGTCTCACTTCTATCTTCTTTTTTGTTTTAATTTTTGATTTTGTATTTCAAGATCACAATAAAGTATGGGACAATTATGGGACAACATTCACACAAAGTCTTCAGGTCCCAAACTAGGCAGAGCCTGTACTATGGTTACCTGATGACTGATATATACTTATAAACATACTGATATATATACTTATATACATATACACACCCAGACACAGGTCAAACAGACATGTTCATACACACAAATGTTTGACCTGTCCAGGTATCGAACCCGGGACCAGCGGCTCAGAAGGCAGAGATAAAGTAACACATTATAACATACAAAACTAAATTAAAGCAAGTAAATATCTCACAAATACCTATTCCCTTCTAGATGTGGACCTGACGTGTACATTACATCATAAGCTTCTTATTATGGCTGTATACAGTAGCTACGAGACGTCAGTATTGGAAAAACTGAATTTAAAAATAGTAAACTCAGAGTATTATGTGGATTGGGTGCTTCTCAGTAAAAATATACTGTTATACTAATTTGGATTTTAACGTAAACAATATAGGAATACTCACGTTACATTTATACAATACTAGTAGCGCCCCGCGGTTTCACCCGCGTGGATTACGGGTTTTCCGCTACTTCAAATATCCCACGGAAACTAAACTTTCTGGGATAAAAGTAGCCTATGTGTTAATCCGGAGTTTAAACTATCTCTATACCAAATTTCATCGAAATCCGTGAAGCCGTTTGAGAGTGAAGAAGTCACAAAGATACACACATACACACAAACTTTCGCATTTATAATATTATTAGAATAATTAGTACCCATATATAAAAGAGTCACGTAGTGAATAGAATTTTAGGCCAATTCTTTATAGCCTTTATACAATTCAGTTTCACAGATACGTGTCTGCCGCAATGTTCCGCTTTCTACGTCGAAACTACATTTATATCGAATTTAAAACATTGTCTAATACCATTCTCAGGCTATAAATAATAATAATAATAATAGCACTTTATTTCAGACACAAGATCCATATTGTATATATAACTAAAATAATAATAAATAAAAATAAATAAAATTAGCACATAATTAATCATTTATACTTAGTCCTAAGTGACAATCTCCACCCATCGTCTGTAGGTCGCAGTCAGCATTAGTCGCTCTGCCAGACTTTTAACTATAGCATTGCTACACCTGTCAACTCTGGACATAAAGGACGATATACGTTTTCGTTGGATAGCGTTAAAGGAGTCGATACGGGCCTGAGTGAACATTTCAGAAGCACTACAATAGCGCTTTAGTCCCATCAAGTGCCTGAAGGTATTGTTATAAGCGACACGTATGGCATCATGCGACTTCTTCGTATAGTTTGTCCAGAGCTGACAAGTGTAGAACGTCTGGCAAAAGGACTTAAATAGGGTAACTTTCACGTCAGGAGATGACTTAAAAAACTTTCGCGCAATCATGTTACCTACTACGCAAAGTGCTCTTCTCTGCCTTTCTACATCGGCGTCATCTTTTAGGCTAGAAGTTAAAATATGCCCAAGATACTTGAAGTGGTCCACTACTTTAACAAGTTGTCCGTTAAGGTAAAGTCCGGGAATATGTTGCGTTCCCTGGCACGATTTGAATACCACCATCTCAGTTTTCTTTACATTATATATTAAATCGTGATCTTTTGCGTACCTTTGACAAATATTAATAAGTTTTTGCAAACCTTTGATCGAGGGGCTGATCAGCACCATATCATCGGCATAGCTCAGGTTGTTCACATATCTGTCATCCAACCTGAGCCCGACTGGAGTGCTGCTCAGCTCCACGATCAGATCATTGACATAGGTGTTAAACAGACCGGGAGAGGTAAGCCCGCCTTGCCTAACTCCGCAGGAGAGTCGGTAATCATCTGAGATCTCTGTGCCCCACCTAACGTTGTTAGTCTGATTACGGTACCAGTACCCCAGAAGGTCAACAACCTCTTCCGGGACATTTTTGTCACGCAGCTTTCTCCAGAGCAACTCATGATTGAGCGTGTCAAAGGCACGGCTTAGATCTAAGAAGCATGCGTACACTGTGGTGTTATGTCGTTTATAAAAATTTACAACCTGCTTTAACGAAAAAATTGCCATATCAGTCGATACCTGAGGACGAAAGCCAAACTGTCCATCATCGACGCTAACTGAAAGGATGTAAGCATGAAGGACCCTTTCAAGTACCTTGGCTACTATTGTTGCCAGCGAAATTGGCCTATAGTTGGAGATGCTTGAGATATCTCCTGTCTTATTCTTTAGAATAGGGACAACCAGAGTGCGAGTTAGTTCCCCGGGCAGATAGCAATGCCTCATACATAGGCTGAAAAAATGCGCTAGCGCTGTACAAATATGCTGACCCGCAAACATCAAATGCTCTATGCTAAGGCCGTCGTAGCCCGGAGACTTTCCTCGTTTCATGTCTCGCAAAATTGTCTCAATCTGTTTTGGCGTGACTGTTATACATTTAGTCTCTGAGCCGCGACTAACCTGCTGTACATAATTATTAGTAACATAACTGCTGCGCTGATGCACTATAACCGAGCCGGGGAGTGTCCGGGGGCGAGCCGAGTCGGGACGGGGCCGGGACATGAACGAGAGACCCCCTTTAGCGAGATTAGACGAACATGGTGTGAGTTACTTATCAATGGTGTCAAGTCTACTAATTTGAAGTTCATATTCAGTCTGCTGCGAGGCCGACCCGATGCCAATAAGACAACGTCAAAAATCCGCAGTCTGCTAAGTCATAGCGGCCTGAGTCTATGTTGAATCTATGCTCGGCCTATGGCGATTTAGTAGGGCATTTGACATTTAATGTGCTAACAGATTATGGAAATAACGCGCTGTGTCATTGAATCTAGAATTGAATCAAGATTGATTCAATATGGACGAATTAAAAATAGCGGACTACCAAAGCTGTCAAAATCACCAATTGTGAGCCGATCATATTGCCATATTGAATACTCCTAGTAGACTTAGGGCTCAGTTTGGCGGTTCAAGGAAGAGCAGATTTGTGTAGATGTTCATTTGTTGATGTGTGAATTGTTTATTGATGTTATTATGATGATTCATAACAATGATTTAGTAAATAAATCAAAATAGGGTCCGCATGTAGCGATGGAAATACTGATTTATGATAAAAGGACGGTTTTATTATTTACCACGACGAAGCTGAAATTGGTGGCAAAAATGGTGTTGATTTAACCGGTACCACGTACTTACTACTAGATACCGATACTATACATTTTCATCTGTTCTCTTCTGCACTTTTTATCATTATTTATATAATGGTTTTTAATCGAGCATCTAACCATTATTGGTAGTCATTGTAATTATCTAGATATGTTTCATAAGTTAACGATAAGTTTAGGTGCTTACGACCGTGCTTATTTTAATAAATAAATAAATAAATTTGAATTTTGAGGTATCCTTGGTAACCTTTTTTGATTTTCTGATAGTTTAAATATTTTTCGTTCTTTTTTTTCTTCTTAATTAAAATATGGGGTGTACAAGCTCCATCTAGTAGGCCATGCATTTTATTCCTAATGCTGTCGTGTTGAGTATGACATGTCAGATTTATTAATGTTACATCCCAAATATGCGTTTTTACCCTAATTTTTATATTCACTCACTACTCAATAAACGTATTGACATGAAATTTGATTCCATAAACGCTGGAAAACACACTTTAATTGCAGGAATTCAGCTCGTTCCTATGGGTAATGGAAGCAACAGTCCGCGCAGAAGAGACTGCGGGATATGTGTATATATGTTTACTTAAATGTATACATCATAATTTTTTTATTAAAATTATGTGTGTGTGATAATGTATGCGTTTGTATAGGTTTGAGAGGGTGTGTAAGCGTGTGAGTGTGTGTAGGTGTGCGAGTGTGTGTAGTTGTCTGACATTGCATAGTTTATCAATGTATCATGCTATAATCCCTCGGTTGTGGTAATAATCAAGGGTTTGTGGATAGTTTGTCTGGAAACGTTAGATTGTTTCAAACATAGTGTGTTGGAGTCATGACAATTCTCAAAATTTAAAACACCTCTTAGCAAAGCAGCACATTTTTATGATGTGAACTTACCGCTGTAGCTAGATGAATAATTCAATTTACGAATTTGTTTTGATGAAATATAATAACTTTATTCAGAAAATTTATTCGGTGCGTGAACACAGAGATTGGCGGTAAAGTAGAGCATGGAAATTTCACGTACATTGTTATGATAAGCAATGTAAGTTCAAAAACTTGATGTTTTACTTCCAAAGTTAATGTTTGATTTGGATGTATGTTTGGATGATTGTTGTTAATAATGATAACATGCTGAGTATACGATGTTATTCTTAATTTATGTAGAGTTAAGTTACTTTTATTTAACTTTGAGTTTAAACTGGCTATAATTGATAGAGTTACGTTAGCTATGTAGCGTGATATTTTAAATGGGAAAAGCTCTCTTATTTTAAAATTATACTCAACCACTACACTGTAGTGGTGATATTATACTCAACCACTACACTGTAGTGGTGATATTATACTCAACCACTACACTGTAGTGGTGATATTATACTCAACCACTACACTGTAGTGGTGATATTATATTCACTCAATTTGTAATTAGTTTTGCTCACTCTTCCAGCTTAAATGCAACTCTAAATCAATATATATATAAAGGTCAGTAAACCTGCTCAATTTCAGCTAGACAAGCGCCGGTGTGGTAGCATACGAGTACATACACAGAAGATAAAAAGCAAGCAGTAAGTAAAGTTATCACAGGAAAATTTGTCTCAGTATTAAGATGTTATGCTTTTGTTTTTGAGAACACGCGGTTTGGGTTTATTTAATATTATGAGGAACAGTTGCACGCAATATTTGTAAAATTTGGCCAGAGAATTTGGAGCTTCCGAGTCCTCTTAGACGTCTCAAACCTGACAGAATGGAGATATACTTTAGGAATATTGCAGGATTTTTAACTTTCAATTAGTTAAACACGGTAAAAAAATGTGTTTAAATGAGAAAACACATGTGTGACGCAAATGTGCCGCTTGACAAATCGTTAATGATTTAGTTTGTTTTAAATTAGCTTTGTAATAGAACGTCAAATCAGTGAGATCATTAGTTAGTGTAAGTACTTAAGTTAATACGTCTTAAATATGACAGTTCGAAAATGTTTTGTATATGTGGATTTCATACCTATACTACTAATTTTTTATAGGTAGATAAAACAATTGAAGCAAGTGCAATAAGGGCACCGGTGCGGATTTCGGAGCCCTTACACATGCACTGAGGCACGAGTTTCCCCTCGAAGAAAAAAGAAAAACAATATATCGACCAAATATATCGTCTACCATCTCGGTTAAAGATAATTTGACATCACAAAACAAGGTTGATTTTGCCGTGCAATAATATTATATTTTAACAGTTTCTACGTTCAAGTACTTCGACGAAAGGTCAAAAGAAAAAGGAAAATGGTATCGGACGATCCCATCACACCCCTTGAACTCTCCATGGGTTGACAATGCAAATTAAGCCGAAAAGAAATCGTAATAGCGTTAAGATTGACAACTGGACACATTCCAGACAATACTTTTTAATATTTAATGCACTTAACGACATCGAGACTGTAAAAGCTGCAGACGTGTTGACGACACATACCTACCATGTATCGATGGAATGCGGAATGCCAATATTAGAAGTTCTTGTGATCTGCTGGCATAGGTAGATGTAACAGTATTCTAGCTGATGCACTTTCAGATATAGCTATCAGCTGTACTCACTTGTGAATATACGTAATTAGTTTATATGTAGTTAAGTGCATTAAAATAGTTATAATCAGGGCGGTATCGCAGGTCTCGACCTCAAACGGTTCAAATATGTAACCACTACCTAGGTAAGCACATTCTCGCCGTTTCAATTGCTCCGCCCAATACGCCGCGGCGCCAGCCCTAACATGTTTCTCAGGAAGATGTGACGGCGTCAAAGTGTACTTATATTAAGTTTTTTATGTTTATCTGTATTTTACTTACTACTACAGTATGTTGCGACATGTACCTACTATACTACATGATCCAATAAATAAATAAAATTTAATGAGTAGATGTGTTTAGTCCCATAACCAGTTAATTAGTTGATTAATTGTTTGTAATCCTTTCAAATGTTCTTCTTTTATAAGAAAATTAATAAAGAAATGGTTGATATGTTGCTCCCGTCATAAGTAATTGAATTCGGTTTATATACTATGTAATTAATTGAATAATATTGTAAAAAAATGTATTTTTTGAAATATATTGTGAGAAATGTACCTACTTCAACAGTTTTTGTATCCAAACTCTTATCATTCGCAGGCGAATTCTCCAATAGACAGCAACATAACTCAAGAGAGCTATTTCCTATTCCTAAAGCGCCCACTGCAATCAATCAGCTATGTTGAAGGCCTACAGGCCAAACTGATTATTGACCGGGCAGGCGGGCGGCGCGGCGGGCGCGGTGGCGGCGAGCTGGCGGCCAGCCAAACACACCACGACGCCTTTCGAAGCCACGCTAGTACAGCTCAAGTGGATGGCTACACTGCCTACTCATAGAAACTATCTTATTACTCACATGGTTGAAAAGTTGCTGTTCAGTTGCCGTTAAAATAAGAAAAAGAAAAATAGGATGTTCATTTGTGTCTCGCAAAGCGTATCGTGTTTTTAACATTTTTAATAAAATAAATGTTATAAAAGTGATATTGGACACATTCTCAGTACAGAAAATTTAGCAAGTTAGGTTAACCTTAATTTACTTATTAGCCTTTTAAGGTAAGATCGTAATATCTTTATAAGATGCCTTTACATTTAAAATATACTAAACTAGATATACTAAAAAAACAACAATAAATGGTATACTAAAGGTAATTATTTCTGTTAGTCTACAACTGTAAAGGTTGATGTACATATTGATATTGATGTACATATACATGTACATTGATATTTACATGTATTTTACTTACGATATTTTGGCAAAGTTGAATGCGCCACATTCACGAGTGACCTGAAGTTTCTGCCGGTAGGTGTTCTTTAGGACTAGAAAAATCTGACTACCCTCTTTCTTTGCTGAAATATCGAGCAATTAAAATACACGGTAATTAAATATGTTTATTATGATTAGTTTGGTTCAGGCTTCGCGCGTACACTTTATATTTTTACAAAGATCATAGATACGAAAGATTGAAGCGTTACATTATTCATTACATCGCCACTCACGTCCAGTAAGGTATGTTCGGAAATATACAATAAAAGTGAACAAAGCAAATACAAAGAGAGGCACGATGTATGGTGTATGATGCATGTGTAATGCCAACAGCGTGTCAGACAAATATCCACGCACATCATCGAAACACGGCAAAAGGACACTAAAAAGGGCCCATATACGGACCACTTTGGTACCGGGGCAAGTCGATCCGATATCTCCCTGTCCTGGCGACAGCTCCAGCCGAGGTTTGAACCTCAGTGGTGCCCTTGAGCTTATCGCCTCGTCCTCTCCTGGTGGCACAGCACCGTCAGCGCTAGCCTCACTAGGCGGTGCGCCTTCTGCGCCCGCACAAATACCGG
Source organism: Apeira syringaria (assembly GCA_934044485.1). Lineage (NCBI taxonomy): Eukaryota > Metazoa > Arthropoda > Insecta > Lepidoptera > Geometridae > Apeira > Apeira syringaria. The sequence continues at coordinate 10,746,686 of OW203675.1, read as the reverse complement.
ACTGAGCACCGTCAGTGCTCGCCCCCCCTCCGATGAAGCTGTAAATGCCGGTAGACGCAAACAGAATTAGTCCTCTGGAAAAAAAATAGTGCAAGCCACATTAGTGCAACTGCAGCGGCAGTGCGTGCACGTCTCGTGTCAGCATCATGCCCGAGCTCGGATGTGTCGGGCTCGTGTTTAATCCGACATTAGAAGTGCGCCGCCGCTCCTGCTCAAACTCTACCCGAACCTACTCTAGCGCACAGATGCTAGATTAGCATCAGGCGCACAAGATAATGACATCGTACTTGATACTTTTACAAGTGTATGTTTTAAACAGTGCGCTAACATTATAAACATTAACGTACTTAACTGTAGGCTCGCCTTGAAGAAGTCTCAATTTTTCAAGGCTCACGCATGCAATCCGTGCAATCGTCATTGACGATGTGGTCGATCAAGTGAGATAGTGGTCTATCGCCAGATCATAAAATAAAAAAACTAAGTGTTAATCGACTTATTTTAGTTTTTATTATTCATACGTACCAAATTGTGTTTGATGATCTTACAATTGGCAATATTGCTACAAAAATATATTTTTAAAAAGCTAATAATTTTAAAAAAATAACAAAACGTTTTGATACCGTGAGATACTCAAATAAAAAATCTTAATATTAGCGTATTATTAATATTATCTTAATTTTATACGTAAAATGTTGTAGTGAATTAATGTAGCCCTATTTTCATAATTGGAAATATGTTTTTGTAATAAGAATACTGCTTAAAACCTTATGATAATTGTAATAAATAAAATAATGCATGGATGCATTCGTTTGCAATAACAGACAAAATTGTTTATCGGTCTGGGTGCCATGAGAACTGACTGCATTACCACTTTGCTTTGCTAAAGAAATTATTTGGGCAAGGAATGCCCTGACCCTTGATTTCTAAAAAATAATATTTCGTATTTGGAAAATGGAACCAACCTAAAAACTCAAAAGTGTGCAATAACTTAGTGCGAAAAGTGTGAAATATTGGGTCGAATTGAGTAACCTCTTCCTTTCTTGAAGTCGGTTCTAAAAACACATAAAAATCAGGCTACCCGCGCAGGAGTTCAATTACAAACACTGTGACACGTGACTTGTATATATTACATATTGCACGAACAATATTATGTACTGACACTTATCCACTTACGAGTATGCCATGTCATGCTAAGGGTAGAGTTCACCAAAATTTAAACATCCTATTATCAACCTAACCGTCGGTCAAACAGTTTAACTGTTTGGTAAAAACTGTTTGACCGAAAGTTAAATTAATAAACGGACGTATTACATTTTGGTGAACACCATCCCTATAGTCGTAAATTTAACGACAATGTAATGACGGTAATGTTTAGAGGGAAGCTGAACGCTGCATTTTTTTTTAATTCACAAAATTTAATTCGGAAGTATATTTTTTTGGGGTGACTACCACGAAAAAATATATTTACTAGGGTAAGTGATGTGTAGAGAGTTCGAACCCGTACGGATTTTAGATCTTAGATGAGTACTAGACTAGGTATTGAAACAGAATGAAAAGGATAGTGTGGACGGGGTCGACATAAAAAAACTTACAAAAACCGGTAAGATAACGTTTTGAAGGCTAGGCCGATGTAATCGTAACCACTGCATCAAAACGTTCACATAAGAAGCGATATAAGCATGTCAGGAACGAAGCAGGCGGGAAAATGGTTCACAAAAAGTGGCCCTTGACCCCAATGGGAAACAGGAGTGACTATTTTAGTTCATGTACCTACCCTGCTCGCACTTTACCTTACGTAGACGCCAATATATACATAATTCTTGCGAGCGATTTAAGTTCTTTCGGGAGCGGCTGGTGAAATCAATTTTATAACAGTTTAATAAAAAAGTACGCTAGCAACAAAAAACACTGTAAGATTTTTACATCATATCGTGCAATGACACCAATACCTCATAAGAATAAAACAATAAAAATAGATAATCAAGTTATAAAAGATAATATTTTACTATTGTGTATGAAACAGTATAAAAATTGACAACGGAATGTTCTCATGTAACAATTAAGTTCCGCCTACAAACATAACATTTTAAATAACTTGTGTAATTCCGATCATAACCTTTATTTCTACAAAAACATCAAAGTCCTAAGTGTTATAGAATATGTAGAAAGCTTAAAAATTGGGTTGTCACAAACAAAAGGATTCGAGAACTATTCGTGAATCGTTGAACTGGAATGGTATCGGAACCCTTTCTAGAGTTCTGCTAGATTTCATAACCATTCGATAAAACGTGAGAAAGTTTTCACCGAACATACAAACGTACACATGCACAAGTGGACGCTGATTGATCCAAGCTGCTACTGAAATCACTAAATCGATGAATAAATGATTTTCTGGTATTTTCTGAAGCTCTATCACGTAGTAGCAAAGCGACTACATCATTCAAAATGACGCGCAATCTCTAATCAAAGAGCGGCAAATTGACAGACGCCCATAGGCAGAGCTATAGTTAGGATGTTATATATGTACTCGCAGTGCACACTACACAAGTGACAGAGCCAGACACGCTGGCACGCCGCCGCCGCTGCCGCCGCGCGCCGCACCGAACATTCAAATGGCATTGATTTGTCCCTCATTTACACACGAGTGCGAACATGCCTACGAGAAGGCCTTTATGTGTTCGCTTCGAATCCAACGTTCCGTTTGTTGAATAAAAACTGATAGAATTTTGGATCAAACACCCCTTTTGGAGCTGATTGCGTGTCTGTTACTTCACAACTCTTTGAAGTTTCCGTTTTGGCGTCTTACAGATGCAATTTTGTATAGTTTGATTCAAATCTAGCAAAATCAGTCTACTGCGTTCTCACTGATGGCAAACAGATTTTTTCCCATAGGACGAGGAACTAGTCATACTTTACTGGTCAATATAATTGAATAGAATAACTAATCTAATGTTAAGGTTACAGATAGTTCATCAGTAGTATTTCTGTTGAAATGCAATAGAGCAAAAATGTGCTAACCTTGGTAATGGTTACATATTTGAACGGAATGGGGTAGGGTAATGGGGCCCGCGAGGGCCGGGAGCTCATCGGATTTACCAAAACTTATCAGAGCGTGTGATAATGCGACGCGTGACTAAATGGCAATTCAACGTGGCAATGCTGCTAGCATTCTGAGCACGCTGCCACCTAGTAGCTTAGAGCAATTGACGTATCTATAGGCTGAAGACAGCTAGTGGATTGCTCAAATGTTATTTCAGTAGCTGTAGTATTGTAACTGGGTATTATTATTTTATTTCAATAAATCACCGACGTTACTACTGACAGACGAAATAATAATACATTAATATTTGTGTCCCCAAATGTATTTCATTTCAATATTATTCTAAAAGATAACCTACATTTTTACATTATGTGTATGGGTTGGGCACATGGCCTAAAAGAGTGTAGGCAATGGTAATGATTCGCTTATTGAACTGAACTAAACTAAAATGTTGTAAAACTTAATCAGTTCTTATACAGTTACGATAAAGTTTTAATTAGTATGAGACTTAGCAATAACATCACTAAAACTAAATGTTTTATTAAATTTGCGGGTAGTTTTAGCAAAATTAAGTCGCCACTTATTTGGTCCCTACTAAAACTACCCGCAATTGGTAAGTAAATGAAAAAACTCGTCTAATATTAGTGAGAACGTTGCATGGAGTTATGCGAGTTTAAATTTAAGCGTAAACAGAATACGAGCTATTTCAATTTTAAGAATTTTAGTGAATTTTAGCTAGTTCGTAAGATCAACAGAATTAGGGCGAGCTAGAGATATTATAACGTGGTAACCTAGCGCCACCTAACTTTTAACTACCACATCACACGACCATATGGATCTTAGTTACTTTACAATGTTCAACAATTGTCTTGCGACACAATCACACCAGCCTGCTGCTTCGGAACTCTTCGATATCATACTGTAATGGATAAATCTAGTATTACAAACTTTCTATACAAGCGTGTCAAACATTTGTTAAACAATGCAAACGAGCAGACAGGCCGCCTGATGGTAAGCGATCACCGTTGCCTATGGATATCAGTAACACGATACGGCATTAGGATACGTTGCCAATCCTTTTTAACCGACTTACAAAAAAAGGAGGAGGTTCTCAATTCGACCCGCAAAAGACTCTGTTAACTCTCCTTTTAAAGAATCTCATATTGTTTTTTTTTTTTACTATTATAAGTTTGCGTATGACAACTGTCTCACCTGATGTTAAGTGATGACGTTATCTAGGATTTCTATTGTAGCTCAGGAACGCCGAGGGGGAAGGTCGTTCTACATTTTGCACATGTTCGGCAAAAACCATCGGTAGAATCGCGCTGTGTGAGTGACTCCCATGAGTTAATTATGTGTGGATGCAGAGCTTCTGAGCCATGTCGGCTGCTGTTAGATCTAATTATGTGTTAATTCAAAAGTTCGAAATATAAAATGCATAAACAATATCGAATCGAATCAATTCTGATAGTTATCTAACGGTCTGAATCAGGAAGATAGTGGGGATGCACTGACTGCGTGAGTTTGAGTGCCATGCCAACTGCATACCAGCGGTCTAGTGTAACTGTCTGCTTTTATTTTTCTGTGCTGCTATGGAGTATTAAGCCACTTCTATTTTCGAGATTCGCACACGTGTCTTTCTACCCAGTTTGAGTACCCATTTACTAGAATCATTTTGTTGAGATTGCTGCAAGGATTAATGTACATGCTCACGCACCGTTATAAACCGAAAGGTAAAGTTAGTGTGAAGTAAAATCATAAACATGAACCGTCTCATCCCCAGGATTAATATTACTCACTTTGCTTCTATTACTTGGAGTAAGTAATACGTGGACGTAGCCAGGAGCCAACGGGGGGTGTAGCAGAAAAAAATAAGTCTTGTAAAAATAAGTATTCACTATTTTAGACATTAGACTGGCCGGTTCGCGCAGTTGGTAGCACTCTGCCTTCTTAACCGCTGGTCCCGGGTTCGATTCCCGGACAGGTCAAACATTTGTGGGTATGAACATGTCTGTTTGACCTGAGTCTGGGTGTGTATATGTATATAAGTATATATCAGTCATCAGGTTACCATAGTACAGGCTCTGCCTAGTTTGGGACTCGAAGACTCTGTGTGAAAGTTGTCCCATATAATAAAAAAAAAAATTATCATCATATCAGCCATAAGACGTCCACAGCTGGACATATGCCTCCCCCATTGATCACTACCGGGACCGGTTGGAAGCGGCACGCATCCAGCCCCTTCCTGCACTGCGTCTGTCCATCAGGGTATCAGTTCTACTAGCACATTGCTTATAGATTGTTAATGAATTGTCGTTTTTGCTATTCTACTTTGGGCATTTTAGTTTAGGGATTTTATTCCTACCGCAATTCCCTACAATGCAATCGAGATGCAACTGCTATTTTAGCGGAATACCAAGCTTTATTACGATAACATTTGAATCGCTATTTCATTGTTTATGGATTGCTTGTCTTAATAAATAAGAGAATTGGCATCCTGGACCGTGGACGTCCAATGCTGCGCTTGCCTGTCCGTGGTCTCAACTCGAGAACCTTTCGAACCCAACGGCCATCGGTTATTACCATTTAGTGAACATAAAAAACACAAACACCTCAAAGTGATGACGACAAATAATTCCCTGTACGCAGGGAATCAAACAAACAATTCGCAAGGAAAATATGCCCACGCAACAGTTGAGTCTCTCAGTCGAACGCTAACGAGCAAAACAGGTATCTTGCTTGTATCTCTTCTCTGACGACCAAATCGTTGACCTATTTATTCTACAATGCTTTATAGTGTACCATCGATTCCTGGTACCTAGACAGATCCTGCCTAGTGAGACCCTTGATGACCCAGGGGACGTCCAGAGAACTAATAGAGACTAAGTTGACGATCATCAGCGACGATCGGTTGAATGAGGTCGCTCAGATTTTTTCTCACTTTTACAGAAGCGTTGACTCTAGCACTGTTGTGCGCTTCGCGAGGATACTGAGTTGTGTGTTTTTTGAGAAAAAACTGCAATTTTGAGTAACCTTTGTGCCAGTGCTAATAGTCTGCGCACACTATCAATATTTAGCAAAATGTAAATATACCTAGGTAGCTTCTAAAACCATTTGTTACTTGTAGAAGTAATATTAAGTAATGTAAATATCGTAGCTTATAATGCTCACTGTACAAAGTGTGCATACATTTTTATTTTTTTATTTTTTGTTTTATAGTAAATGAGACGAAAAATCAATTTAAAAAAGTTGAAAAATAACATAAATTTGTAATTTTGTCACAAGACTAAAAAAGGCGCCTAGCCTGAGTAGTCGTCATAAAATTAAGTCTATATATAATACCTTGACTGTGTCTTGTTTTGTATATATTTTTAAGTTAATGATTAATAAAGATATTTGAAAACAAACAAACAGTCTGCGCACAATATTCTTACCATGTCTGACCGAAGTTCAGTAGTTGTACGTGCAATCAGATAACTTGTAAACATGGCGCATGATCAAACAAATACAAATACAATAAATTATTAATCAAACATTTCTTTTAGAAAAATGCCTATGGTTTCTTTATGCTTATATTTAAGTGCAAACACTTAGTGTAAGTGGTTGCACTTCCGAAGTCAACTGAAACTCATGAACAGCTGTCTATATTGTGTATTTGGTGAGAGATGGTCAAACTTGAGGATAACACAGGCGAACACTCCTGAGAATAACACTTTGTTATTGATGTCGTATATAAATTCATTAAAAACTAAACTCCGAGGTGGGTTTCAACCTAGCGATTGATAGATTGACGGCCGACAGTTACTATTAAAGTTATCACTGGTCCAAGAAAGAAGAAGGTACATATAAGACCCACCGAACTATTCCCTAAGTACGCCCAGTCCATGTAGGTAGCTAATAACGCCACCACTATTAGTTGCGGGCCATATTTAGTTTACCGGGAAGTTCGAGTCACCCGGGCGGGGATGGATCCTGTACCTACTCTATTATCCTGGGCTTAACTCACATTACTGATTAAGTAATATTTACTTACCTACGCCTGCATACACTTATTGTGACAGTATGAGACAGCATCTTAATGCTAATTGCTTTTAAGGCGCAGATCGGATATTTTTATTATTTTTGACAAATTTAAACAAATCAGGACTTTTAATAAAAATAAGTATAGTAGCTTATTAACTTCGTAAAGATAACATTTCTTTGCAAAGTATTGTCTTAATGTGTTCATATGAGTGAAATTTGTCATATCAAAGCACTGTCTTTTGTTAGTGACTTTTGAAAAAGTATCTTATAGAAAAAGTTGCCGGAAACCTATTGTCTTGTTAAGTCGAACGATATGCGTGTGAATTGCTGAATTAAAAAGTAATTTAATTTGTTATGGAATTCATTGCTAGAGATGTGGAGATTAATTAATAATAATATATGTAACTTTTTCTCAGATGAATAATAGTTTGGAATATAGAATGGAATCAAACCAAACACAATATTTTGTCTCATGTATGCTAGGCGAACCTAACCACAGGGTTGAATGCTTAATTGATGTACACACTTTTTTCCGAATCTGCGAAGGTTAAGCTCAAAAAAAGTCATTTAAATTTTCTCCATATTTTCAAAACAGGTTGACAAATATGAAAGCCTTACCAGTTCTAATTCTTCAAATGCAAACGTTTGCTGACACACGGTATAAATAATAGAAAAGCCGCTAGGACCCAGTAGGTGACCCTATTTCAATATCCGCTGACCCTTAAGGCTACCCTTGGGCCCACCTCGGCCCTCGGGGGCCCTCGGTGGCCCTCGATGCAGCTTTATTTCCCTCCGAGCCCTACACGCTGTAAGTAATAGGCTGTGGTAATTTTTGATGTTTGGTCAAAGCAAAGAGAATACGCTCCAGAAATAATAATTATGTATCTAAAGAATCTATATTTATTTTAGGGAAAACACAAGTGTAGAGATGGATAAAATTAATAAGTTTATTTTATTTACGTAACCGACTATTTAAAACTGTATGTCAATTAATTTCCGTTGTCGCATACAAAAAGTTCGTAGAAACTATTATCTAAATGAGGCTATGGGCACTCATTCAAATAGCCTTAATGATACAGTTTCTTTAAACAGGGCCAATGCCTTTATTTAAATAAAATACTAATAACGAATTACAATACTTCAGCTACTACAATAACATTTGAGCAATCCACCAGCTATTGGCAGCCTATAGATAACTCAAATGATCTAACACACTTCCGGCTGGCAGCGTTCCCAGAATGCTAGCAGCATTGCAATGCTGATTCGTTGAGCCAAATATGTGCCAGCATTTCGGTCACGCGTCGATCAAACGCTCTGATATGTTTTGGAAAATCCGATGAGCTCCCGGTCCCCACGGGCCCAATGTCTTGCCCCAAAACGGTTTAAATACCTCTGTTGAATCGATTATTTTTTTGTAATAATTATCTGGTAGATTTTACCGAATTATTAAGCTTCATCTAGGCCTACGTCGGTATTTCTACCTGACACCCCGATTTTATCCTGATATTTAGTATTTGCACACGAATAAAACAAAACTTGAAGGTGGCAATATTTATTTATTGATTTCTTAAGGTACAAATAGTTAACAAAGTTGAACTTGTACAAGAAAAATAATAAAACACTTACATGGTAACTTTGCTAACTCAAACATTGTACGCAGCGTTCATAACATAAAAAAACATTGATATTTTTAACGTCAATCTAGCTATTTAATAAGTATACGAAGACATTCTTTAAAGTTTTAAAAGCTTTGATGAAAAATGTCATATTGTAAACGATTATAGTAGTGAAAATATGGACAAGGAAGTGATGATTGATAAATAAATAAATTTTATTTTCAATGTCAACTGTTACTTGTTTAAGAACTTTTCTAGTTTGGATAACTAGTCAATACTCAATAGTATTTAACTCAATATAATGTTATGCGTTCTGGTACTTTTGTGCGTACTCCGCGTAAGCCTCCACTTCGCACCACACTAGAAACGTAAAATAAGAATTTATTATTGGATTTGGGAATCCACGATCGAGTCCTCTTTATTGGGACGCAGGGCCGGCTGAGGGGTAACGATCTCTTATTTTTTAGAATGCGCCCCTGGACGTACGGTGCTTTGATTTTATTCGATAGTTTGGGTGTAAAGGGGTTGTTCATGAGGGTGGCGAGGGTTTAACGAAGCTAATTTGCAGTGTGAAGTTCCTGTTAACCTTCGAAAATATTGGAGATATCAAAGTTGATATCATTACCTATTATCGGACATGCTGCGAAAGTATTATTATTATATTTCGTAATCACATTACATTTATATAATGACAAAATATTTACAATTAGCTGGGCCTCGCGGGTTTACATCATAATCAATCATCACCAGGCGGGTTGATGATTGGTGATGATGATGAAAAGTAGCCTACTGTTATTCTGGATCCTAAAGTATCTACATACCAAATTTCATTCAAATCCGTCCAGCTGTTTGGGTGTGATTGAGTAACAAACATCCATCCATCCATCCAGCCAAATTTCTCATTTATAATATTAGTGGTATTAACTTTGTTATTTTATGGCATAGTTGTAAGTATTTATGAACTTCCACAGACACAAATGGCGATCTGTCAAAGTTCATGCGTACTTATTGCACGCATACTAAACGAAATTAAATCAATACTAATGGGAAACCCTTATTAATCCTTAACTTACTATCAAACGAGTGACTTCGAATATTCTAGATGCATTAGGTACATAGAGTTTGTAGTTTATTAAATATATCCTCTGTGATATTCCGTCTGTAAAACACCACCGAAGTTACTTTGTAAATGGCTACAACTTTTGGCTCCAATTGACGAGTTTTGGAGACAATCCGTTTTGATCAATAACATTGCAAATTGATAGAAAATAAACTATTACAATTATGGATGCGGGCGGACATGTCACAAGCAACATCAATATCTTTTTGATGAGAATATAGTTCAACCAGCCTCTGTTTATTAACCGTGACTTGTGTTGTGTGTTTTGGAATTTTGTTATGAAAGCTGAATTACGAGTAGGTATCTAACGTATTAGTCAATTTATGTTTTGAGTGTCGTCTGTAACTCGTCCGTACAACATTTAAATGGGGCTATCCCATTTAGTTTTAATTCATTTAAAAACCATTTTTACACTCAATATTTATGCACACATAATATTTTTTAAAAATAAAATACTAATTATTATTTTTGTAAACTTCTTCTTATACTGATAATTTCAAATAATAATAACATTAAATATAATATTAAACTAACTGATATTTTCAAATTCAATAAAATTTGAGAGATATTTGTTGTCGTGAGCATATCCATAAATAGTATATTAGGTACAACTGTGCACGTGTACGGCTGGCGGAGCTTTGTAGCCGGGAATATTCTAGGTTCAAAATTGGAACGGCCCGATGTCACTAACGAGCGAGATCAATAATACCGGTTCTCGTTTCCGGTACAAGGTTTGGCTACAAACGTGTAGGTATACCTTTATTTGCATCTTGTTGTTGTCGACGCTATGACAAAGTTTTATATAATAATATTACTATCTGCTACAAGAAGCTGGATTTTTTCCTTCAAAAATTTGAACGTAAGTTCCACCTAACAAAACGTCATTGAAATGAACCTAATAACTCCCTGATGCTATTATTTAAACATCTTCGTGTACAGCAAAGTTATAAAGGCACAAAAAAGGAGGAGGTTCTCAATTCGATCCGTATGATTATCTTTATGTTTGGTACCTCAGAACTCGAGTGGGTTTAAAGTATTATTGAGTTCGGTTATCAGAACGCCGATGTTATAAAGAGGAAAGATTTCATTGTTTAAAAAAAAAATGACATTATGTCAATTTTATGTGTCCCACTAATATCCATCTGAAAGTTTGGATGGATAGATGGATGGATGGATGTTTGTTACTCAATCACGCCAGAACGGCTGAACGGATTTGGTTGAAATTTGGTATGCAGATACTTCAGGTCCCGGAATAATACGTAGGCTACTTATCATCATCATCATCCTCAACCATGTTCAAGTTTTCACTTCTGCCGGCACTCTCGGATTGCAACCGGTTGTTTTTTTTATGCTAACGAAGGTGCGTTTTAAGTAAACTATGGAAGTCGAGCAAATATAGGTCCAGATAGAGACGTATACGGATTATAGAGTTGGCAGTGCAAATTTGTTACCTATAAAAAGATTCAGAATATACTGTGTGACAACAAATAAATTAAAGTTGATTTAAAAAAAAATGCGAACGAATTATAAAATATAACTGTGCATTTTAATAATTGTGTGTTTGGATGTCATTAATAAAGTTAAAGTTATCAAGGTGCATGTTCACTGAACAACATAAACCCAATGTTTCCACCCCACCAAGTCACAAAGCCCAGCTCTATCTACCCTCTTTGTATTTGAATGGGACGTTTTAAAAACTTTCACAATTATAAAAGTTAAAATTGTTTTTTTAAACACAGACACATAATCTTTTCGCTGTCAAAAACAACACGCATACTTTATTTCAAAATGGTAGGTACTGTAGACGCTGGTGCGAGAGGCACATATTAGGAAGGACTGATGGCCGATGGGATCGAAAGGTTCTCGTGGAGGGACCACAGACAGGCAAGGACAGCTTAAGGCGCAGACCACATATAAATGGCGTAGGGCGCGGACAGGACGCGGGCGGCTTCCTATTCCATTCTAATTGGATACATAATGCGTGGAGTTAAAGCTCATATTCAATCATTACATAATCTAAGCCGCAGGGCGAAATATGTGCTCAATAAATTTAAATTAATTAAAAAAACTTATTAATTTCAACTTTAAGGGCTGGAAGACTGGATCAAAAATTACAGTTTTACTACTAAATTAGCTATTATATTTACAAAAATTACATTTTTAAGATATAGCCTATATCACCCGGGGATAGTGTAGCTTGCCAACAGTGAAAGAATTTTTCAAATCGGTTCAGTAGTTTCGGAGCCTGTTCAATGCGAAGAAACAATTAAATCTTTCCTCTTTATAATATTAGTATAGATGAAGATAATGTATTGTTTGTATACCATTCTCTGTTTTGAACAAACTGTTCGGTCCCTGTTCTCGTTCACAAAGTTTAAGGAAGCTCGCGTTACTGAGTGCCTGCAATGCAACATTTAATCTCGTGCAGCTATTTACGCCGTTTTAATCTCGCACTGAGGTAATACTTTAAAAGTGGATGCAGAAAATGGGCGTTATATATTGCTTGCACGGAGAACGAAGTAAAAAATTTCATCCCATGAATCATTTTGTGGAAACTTAGTGTGTGCACTCAGTGAACAAGCTTTATACAATTCCGTGGTGACTTGTATTTTTGACAGCTGGTTGCCGTGTTATTTATTTCATTGCTGATTATTACATTGGAAATTATGGCACCTCCAGTTTATCTAATATAACATTAGAAGCGATGATAGCTCAGCGGGGGGAGTGTGAGCTGTACTGGTTTGATCTCCAACAGCTTGAGCTTCCGGTGAAGGTAACACCGTTATCAAATTCCCAGCATGGTGGTAGGGTACTTTCGAGTACCCGCCTGGCTAGCTACCACCAAGTTCAAGTTGGTTGTCGCCGATATCGCCTATTCTCATGTCTGGTCTCACGTGCCAGCAGCGCCAGTAACTCTCCCACAAGGAGAGGATTGACGGTGCTGAGCCAGTAGCCCTAGACAACATAACATTCTACAAGCGCTATGGCTGAGAGATAACATAAAAATGTGTGAGGTTGACAAGCGATATCGACAGCGTTTCGACTGCGGTTAGAGAAAGAGAATCGCTGTGAAGCAATGAATGTTGTCTACGCCCACAGCTTACGCAAGAGTTTCAGCAGGTTGATTTTTACTATGACAGTTTAAGGATATATAATGTAAATTTATACATTTTTTAATCAGGAAGCATACTTTTATAATTAAGAATAAATTTTAAAAAAAATTGGTTGTCTGTAAAGTCAGTTTACGGACGATATATTTACGTGATAACGTCATAATCATATATGACTTTGACTTTGACTTTGCCTGACTTTGACTTTGACTTTGACTGACTTTGACTTTGACTTTGACTTTGACTTTGACTTTGACTTTGACTTTGATTATTTTATGTAATACAAAACTCAGGTGGAACGTTACTATTTTTCATGAGTGTTGCTGGTATTCATCAATTTATAAAACGTTATCACGTCAAAAAATAAAACAAAGAAATTTTAATAGATTCAATTTAACAATATGCACAACCTTCGTAACTGCTCCTGGCGTGTACGACGGCCGGCCTGGTAGGGTTCGCTTTGCTTTATTTCTCTACGGCTGAAGACGCAAGAAGATAAATGATGACAAGTAAACAACAGCTGTTAGTTGTGTTAGTTCACAGTTGTGTCGCGAGGGGACTCTGCTGCGTGTTTAACTTCTGACTAATATAGCTGCAAACTGGCTATCCCTAGGAGGCCTCGAGAACAACTTAATCTTAACAAGCTTATTTGACGCTGGGTTGTTCATGCTTCATATTAAGTATTATCAAAATATACTTGATTAACATTCACAATTACAACTAACAATTACTTTTTTTATGAAAATATATCAAATAAAATGTATCGTGCACTATAGTCGGAACCCTGTGACTGACAGCGGCCAAACGCTTGTAAATTTTGAATAAAACTGGGTTCCTGGGTTTGAATAATCCCGGCAGGGGCAAACATTTGTGCGATTAGTGTAGATGTTTGTCCCGGGTCTTGGGTGTTTGTATGCTGTGATTGTGTGTGTCCATACCTCCCGCGACACAGGAAATCCTAGTGCGGGGGGTATAAGTATGATAAAAAAATTCACATTCGATTTCATATTACTAATTACATAATATTAATACATTACAATACATAATACATTACTAATATTAATTGTTGTTGAATCGTGCCGTGACGTCATTTAACTGGGACCCAGCGGAAGACCAGCGCTGGTTTAAAATCTAGCATATGCTGAGTTGGGGACCAATTTATGACATACACTATATCTTTATTTTTGTTATTTTTCTTATTTTTTTTCTTATTGTGTTCTCGTGTGTGTTGTGTGTCATAAATAAATGTATTTTCTTCTTCTTCTTCTTCTTCTTCTTTCTTCTTCATTAGAGGATATTTTTTGACCTTATAAAATAAAAGCGGTTCCTGAGCGTTCTGACAACCCATTAATGAAATGTGCGCATCAGTTGTTTTATCTCATTATTTCAGTAATTGCCCCATTTCCCTTTTAGTGTTGCCAATTAACGTATTTGCATTATTTTTAACTCGGTTCACATTTTAACATTATGTGGGAGCCTAATTAGTAAGCAAGGTTTCATGCCGTATCCATAGTACACTAAACGACAGAACATAAACTTAGTCTTAATTTTTTTTTAATCATTTTGTGAAATAGCGTTGCAAAAATTTTAAAGATATTGTGTTTAAAATAAACAAGTTATTTTTTGACAAAAATGCACTCGACTTAGTAAGTTGGTTATTTCAAACTATAGTTTCAGTTCTATATAGTTCAAATATTATTTTATAGACTTTAATACTACATACATCACTAGCTGGATGAACTGGTGGATTCGTGTTAATCCTAGCATGTTGAGAAAATCTCCGAGACACCGTTCTAAACACAAGGTGTTGTTATTATGTAATAGATTATTAAGTTGAAAAGTTACAAGTTAAAATCACATTTTGCCACAATTGCATGGCCAGTCTGGCTTAGTATCCTCTATTGTCTATGTTGGTGTTTGTGATATACGAGGTAAACGTTTGAGCGCACACTTATGTCCTCGCATACAGAGTTCCGTGGTGATGTTGTACCAAAGCGAGCTGGTCCGCGGTTTCGTACGAGCTCAAACGTCTGGCCCGTTCAAGCTCTTTTCCGTTTGCGCTTTGTTTCCATTATTAACATTTATTTTCAGTTCTAAAAGTACTACAATGAGTGCTTTTTAAAGCTTTTAAAAATGTATAGACAAAATGAATAAATGTTTGTTAGATGCGTTGTTAACTAATCAACTAGACTAATCAGTTTTGTTATTAAAACTGACGTGGTTTTGACACATTATGAATGTATAAAACACGGGAGTTACTCACGTAATAAGTCAGAGGGTTCCGACCATAGTTTCAACCACATTCGGTGGTCTTTTTCAAGGAGAATACGGGGCGCTCGCGGACGCGGTCGCGATTCGCCTAGTACTGCGGGCGGTCGCGCGCAGCGAACGCGATGACAAATGCTGTTGCGGGGGGCGGGGTGCTACTAGCTGCGTCGGTGCATCCTGGTGTGAGTCCTCTTCGTCACTGCAGGTGTCCTCCGGGATGGTGTCGGGAACACTCAGGCACACAGTACTCACTGTATCCTCATCACCGGGCACTTCACATACACTCGTGTACGCTCCGCGGAGACATGGCTTCCAGGTTAGTAGTAGACTAGTGTAGTAGGGAACGTTATGGTGTAAACGAAGATGTAGTCATTAAGATTTAGAAAAGCATGTTAAGATGACTTGGTCATATAGAGATAATTAACGAAAAAAAATTACTAAGCAGGTATATATAAGGTATAAAAAAAAAACACCCATGACACTTGGGATAAAAAAAAAAAAAAATTTCACATCTCATTACTGTTATTATGTACAATGATTGATTTATGTGACTTTCACCAATAGCATGTGAGTAACTATAACACTTTGATAGTCAGCATGTGATTAGTACTCCTATTAAATTATTCTATTATATTATCTTTATTATCTCGTCGCGTTATCTATAACGGTCGCTTGTATTTTCTAGTTCCAAAAGTGAAAACTATTTAAGGCTAAATGTAAACTTGTCATCATGAACCTACAATCGTTTGTGAAATAAAGCTGTTTGTTTTCCATGTAAAATAAAATAAAATAAAATAAAAATATATGAGTGAAGTGTATGGTAGCGTTGGAAGAGGAAGGCCTGGGCAAACGTTTAGAAACCAGATTAAAGAAGTTCTAAGAAAGAGCAGATCAATAGTACTCTAAACCGACGCTCTTGTATGGAAGGTCTGATGAGCTGAGAGAGATAGATATATAGCGAAAGAAGTGTGACGGGATCGTAGCGATTGTATGTGTAAGCCTGTCTTTGAGTATTCATTCATTTATCTGAGAATGCTGAGGTGTCAGTCTACCCCTACGGGAAAAAAGCGTGAATATTTGTATGTATATAGCGTACTCTGCTGTTGGTAGTTCGATGGGGTAACTGGTCATTTTCAACTAAGCGCATCCGTGCAGCAATGGGGACGCTGTGACGACAGGCGTGATTGTTATCTTAAAATAATAATTATTAGGCCGCGTCGGAACCCTGTGGGTGGTGATCGAATATTAGGCTGTCAACTAGCCTCACTAATCCGCCGTTCCACACTGAACATCGTTGTAGATTATGGCCGATACCTACTCCTGAAGATTCCCTCTCGGCGGTGGTGATTGGATTAATTATGTGATGATATGTTGGTTACGAATGCCTATAAGAAAAGTTGATGTAATGTTAAGAAACGACGAGCATACGTAAGCATTCTGCAGCACTCTGATAAGCACATACATGGCATTTCAGGATAAGTTATGATGATTTGGTTTTATGTTCTCTCGGCATTGGACACGATCCAGAATTCTGGAAACGGTTCCAATCATCTGGAGTACGTTTATTTCATAAACGGTGACGTTTCTAATCCTTGGCGAATGTTTCATATAACTGTAAATACAATTTTTTTTTTACTGTAATAGGTGGCGAACGAGCAGACTAGCCGCCTGATGATAAGCGATCACCGTCGCCCATTGATATCTGTAATACTCGGGGCATTACGACACGTCGTCAATCCTTTTAAGACTCTGTTAACTCTCCTTTTGAAGAATCCCATATTGTAGCTACTCACACACTGTCACCAGGTATATGACTGTGTCACACAGGCATGAACACATACGATCACGTCACACTAAATATCCAAGACCCGGGATAAACATCCAAGCACGTCACACAGATGTTTGCCCGGGATTCGCACCCAGGCCTCGGGGACCAAAAATCATGTCATCAACACTATTATCATATATATGTCACTTATCCATTCACTAGTATATATTTCCCGTAAATATTAGTAAAAACAACGAATTTACAACACTTTATGTAAATTCGTTGAAAGGCTATTTTAGAGGATGCTGTATCTAATATATAAAACAAAATACTCGTGTCACAGTGTTTGTAACCGAACTCCTGCGAAACGGCTTGACGGATTTTTATGAAATGTTTTGTGTTTATATTTGGTAGTCTGAGAATAGGTCGTAAAGTATTCTTCACCCTATTCATAATTTATTCATTGTGATTTTAGTAATTTTATGAAAACAAATATTCATTGACTTGAATGAACTTTGACACGATGGAAATATTTGAGAAGAAACGAGGACTTGGAGCTTGGGAAATATATTTTATTGAAGCGAACTAAATCACCATTTTACCGGCATTTATTCACTCAGAATATTTTTAACATAGAACTACAGATAAAATATAATTGTTGCGATTACTAAAAGACATTTCAATAATTTATATGGGAGAGCAACGTTTGCCAGGTCAGCTAGTATTTATATATGTATTCATATATGTATTTATATATGTATTTATATATGTATTTATATATGTAAATGCTGCATTGCTAAATCCTCGTAGGTATATTATATGAATAGAGCTTAATTCACCTTCACCAACGTTCCCTGGGGCATCAATCAGAACCAACTATAAAACAATAGTTAGATAAACACCCAACAATAACCGGTGGGTAAATCAAAGTAAACATTTGCCCCGCGCCCCGCACGGAACTCAAACAACAAATAAAAAGTTAATTTGCGATTGTTTACTATATTATTGTTAGTCTGATTGATTAAAACAGACAAAGAGACACACAATAACAGGTATATGAAATTCTTTCTTCTCTGCAACTGTATTTTAGTTTGTTATTGCTAATCTACAGAATTGGGATAGTCAGTGGATCAACCTTCAAACCAAAGTTTTTACCACTTCATATTATTACTACCGGCGTCTCGCGGTTACAACGACGGTTTCCCATAACCTCAGCTGTCCCACTCAAGCATTACATATTTATAAAAAATGTAATCAATATTAGATTATAACCTATTTATTTATTTATTTAAGCCTCTTTAATTCCTTAGCATTCCTTAGCAATACATATACAGTGATTTTTTATTTAATTTCTTATTACATCATTTTAACTAAGATCCTCTCGACGAGTGTAGGCCTCCTCCAACTTGCTCCACTTTTTCCTAAGCTTTTTCCTTTTCCTTTTTCCACATTCTATCGGCGAGATCGATAAGACATTATCGCCCGTCAGTTTTATTAAAAAAAAAAACTCAAAATTGTGACCCTTTCATTTAATATTTGTAGCCCGAACGTACAGGTCACTATCTCCGCTCCGGCTTGGTGGACCTGTGTGCAACTGACAGCGAAACCCTGCTTTACATTATATGTACATTCTAGAAGTGGTAGAGTATTGTATATATAATTATAAAAAACTAACTAAAAAAATATCATTGCCGCGGGCAGTTTGTTGCCTTTCTTTATCCTGAGTGTGCCATGGGAGCTATTGCACCCATTCTAGATTTTAGTTTTTATTCTAGAGGTTACAGGCAAGAGAAGACGACTACACCAACAGGCAGGACAAACCCTGATGCGTGTTGATTTCAAATATCTACAATAAAAATGTACTTCATGAGTCAACCCTGTCAAACAAATAAAAAAAGACTAATCACATTTTTTAGACTCTTTTATTTCCCTTCTTCCGGTGAAAGACACAGTTCTAGCACATTTGTTTTTAATGAAAAAATATTTCATCACTAACAAATTAGCAAATGAAACCAAATTTTGTTCGATCATAATTGGCCTGTATGAATTGTGCTCATAAGTGCTATTTTTGAGTTTATTAAACATGTAGAACTTTTTATAAAAAAGCTGACAACACTCTAAATAGTGACTTGTTTGACTTCGTCCACTTTTATGGTCTAGGTCCGCATGAATACAATCTGGGTGTCCGCATGAAGTGATCATGGGACAACATCAGGTGAGATAGTGGTCAAACGCTTGCCTATTCTCAATAAAATAAAAAATCCTAACCTATGTAAACAGTTTCATGCTATACATTACATATACTGATTTTGCCATTTTAGAATTTACCTTAAAATGTAAAAGCATGTTCTTAACAGTGCCACTTCCCTAACTTGTGTATCCTAGTGCGGTTGCATCTCAATAACGAGCGGCGAGCGGGATCGGCCCGAGGCGCCATCTGTGATTGGCGATGCGACGCGGCGACGGTGCCGGTGGAGCCCTCTAGTACTGGACGTGGAACACATATGGTAGAGGACTACGAACAATAACATCGTAGAGGGCGAATGCACTTTTTTATTTCAAGACCACAAAACTGGAACACACACTGGTACATAGCATATAGTATACATAACTTAAAGCAAGTAAATATCTCACGATTACATAAAATAGTTGTTCAGAAATGGAAAGGTATTTTAAAAATCTAATTTAGATATAACTAGCGCCCAGCGGTTTCACCCGCGTGGATTACGGTTTTCCCGCTACCTCAGTTATCCGACGGGAACTAAATTTTTTCTGGGATAAAAGTAGCCTATGTGTTAATCCAGATACCTATCCCCATAAGTAGGTACCAAAGTTCATCGAAATCGGTACAACCGTTTGAGTGAGAAGATAACAGAGGTTTTTGAATTATTTGCTTATCCCATAGGAATAGCTACTTTTTCGGGATGCAAAGAAGCCTATATGGCTTATATAGGCTTATATATATATAACTATCACCATACTAAATTTCATCCAAACCCCTTCGGTAGTTTTTGCGTGAAAGAGTAACAAACATCCATCCATCCAAACTTTCACATTTAAGGTATTAGTGGGATTAGGAACTGATAATTTTCACATTGAAAGTTTTCTAGGTGGTTGAGCTTTTGTGTTTGACCAAATTCTTGATACATGTTGTAATTTATTTTACATCCTTCTTACATCTAAAAATATTTTTAGAGATTAAAGTGACAAGATTAATTCAGTCTTTATGAGAAATCAATAATACTGTGTTACGAATAAGGAACGTTTTCGTTTGTTGGTAGTTTTATTTGATAAAGTCGTTTTGTTAAAAGTATTATTGAATTCGGTTATCAAAACGCCGATATTTTATAGACGAAAGATTTTATTGTTAACCTCATGGTATACTCGCGTCAGGACACGTGACACTGATCGAAATTCGTAAGACGCGTGACGTCATCGTTCTACCGCGTGGCGAAAATGTGTGCCTGCTCCCGCTGTTTCGTTCAAGCGGCGCAGGGCGATGTACCATAACTGTTTGTCAACACCTTAACGCATAAAGCATGGAAATAAATAATAAAAAAATAAAGTGTGATTAAAAAAAATGCTTATGATGTTGCACAGTTCTAGACGGATGTCTAAAAAACATAAAAACTCGACTGCGAGTACAACGGTTGACTACAAGTGTAAGTGATTTTTCATTGATGTTACAATTTGACGGTCCACTATGTGTATCACCCGTTTTGTGCTATTTTCGAAGTCTTTTTCGTATTTTTATGAAGTAATAAGTCGAGCGGCATCGGGTAGAAGCGGTGACCGCTCCGCGAGCTTTATTTACTGTAAACGACAGTTTGATATAATAGTCTGGCTTCTGCTGTTGTACAAAATGTCGCTTACTTTCCATGCCATTGAGTTGGCAAGAAAAATGGTGAACAGAAACTATTAAGGAGCTGTTGTTTAAAAAATGTCACAATTAAATACTTGAATGTTAATCACATTTATTTATTTACTTCTTTTAATCAATAAATAGAACGCACGCACAAATAAAGGAAACCTCTGCTGTAGGGGAGGGTGGATTAATTGGATTAATTGGAGCTTTCTATTTGCTTAAGTTCTGACCTTTTTCATTTCAAAGAGTTTGATGGTTCATTGCATTCACTTCATGCTTGAATCATTCGCCTTAATTGAATTATTAAAATTGAATTTTTACACTTTTTCATCCACAATCATAAAATCTTTCATACATTAGCGATTATCATTAATGAAAAACATTTGGTCTTCCCGTGACCACGGCCAACGCAACTCGGTCGATACGTCGAGATCTAAACAACGGACAGTATTGAGTGAACAAACTAAACGCTTTTCACGCAATCAAATTCCTAGAGATTTAACCAAACATGACAAAATCTAATAATAAAACGTGTCTAAATATGAAACTTATTTGTAAAAATTTAAATGGCCTTTTCAATGGACATCACTTTATTTTGTTTAGCTGTTTTGTGAACAATAGAAACTGAATAGTTATTGAACGGCGATTTGCATACGTGCTGATATATACATAAAAGTATAATATTTAAGTTCTTTCATTTGTGGTGGCTTTAAGATAAAAATGAAGGTATAAGCAAATTCAAGAGATAATAGATTCTTGTACATATACATAACATTTAGTAGTAGACGCAAGTCGATTGCTAATCCTTTTACTGGTGTTCTTTGGAAGACATATTTCATCATACTCTCTAATGTGAGGTTAGAAAATGATGAAAATTTGATAACAAAATTAAAATAAAGTAAAAAAATATAAATCTCTCGTGAGTATAACATATAAGAAGAAAACAAGCTTGTGAAAAAAGACGTGTTACAAGTCCGGAACATCGCGCGTCGTAATTAACGATACGATAAAAAACGTGAGTGTGGCCGGTTTGCTTCCTATAATATGGTAACATTCCCAAGTATTCAATCACAAGCGCCACCCGCCAGCCTCACAACTCGAAACAAACATAGCAAGAAAACGAAGTCTCGAATATTCCATCAAATTCCAACTCAAACTCGCAAAGTATAACATTAGAAATATTTCTTGTGTACGATAGCATAGACATAAGAATGAATAGAAATGGTATATTCAAATATTCCGTGGTTTGAGGCAACGGCTTAATACACTCGTGATGCTTCTAAAGCGATGATGGACAGCGGTGAGAGCGTCGGCTGTCATCCGGACGGACGCTGGTTCAGTCTCCACCAGTGGCTTGAGCTTCCGGTGAAGAGAACACTGTTATTAAATTCACAACATGCTGGTAGAGTACTTTTCAGTACCCGCGTGGCTAGTTACCATCATCAAGTTTGAAACCCTTACACCAAACACAGTGAGCCTGAACCGGTGTGTTCAGGCAGCTTCGGTTTCTCTTCAGCCCAGAGCCAGTCTACATGTTATGTTCAGCATGATTCCATCTTCCACCACATCGTCACTGTCTATAACGTGAAATAGTAATGAAACGCTACATCTATGAAACATCAAAAATACGTTGACGATCTTTTTACAACTAGTTAACAAGCCCTGTGAAAGAGATTCTAATTTATTTTTTATAATTTCCGTAAACTTCTTCTCTAAATCTTAAGCCGATCCTGTTGTTAAAACTTTACAGTCGAACAAAATAAATAATATATAATATGTGTGGAAGCCACATCTGGCATTCGGCTCGCACTTTCGTATCTCGTTTCAAATGTCAAACTTGTAATTTAACCCGCGGGTTGGGTAATTCGCAAGTATCCCGGTTTGGCGTTTTGTTTGGAATCTTATGGACACAATAATGAAAGAGTCAGTACGTAATGGTTGGTTGGCGCAGTTGGTAGCACTCTGCCTTCTGAGCCGCTGGTCCCGGGTTCGATTCCCGGACAGGTCAAACATTTATGTGCACGAACATTTTTATTTCACCTGTGTCTGGGTGTGTATATGTATATAAGTATGTATATCAGTCATCAGGTGACCATAGTACAGGCTCTGCCTAATTTGGTGCCTGAAGACCTTGTGTGAATGTTAATAAATCACGCGGTCCGCAGATCAGCGGTTATATAAATAATGATGATGAATGTGATCCGTGATGACAATGGAACTGAATCGTAGTCTGTAACTATGGGTTTATTAGGGAAACTCGAAGTAACACAACGAGCTACGGAGAAGGCTTGGTGGCAGATGGCGCTGGCCATCTGTTAAGGTACATACAAGAATTAATAAAACCGTATTCATGTATATATTAGATACTAAAAAAACTTAAGCTGTGATCTTTTTTATTTTATTCGTATATACAATAAGGCCCTTAAACTACTTTTTAGTTAAGGATGAAATGAAATAATTTATTTGAGCAAAAATAAAAAAATCCCGAACTTAATGGCGAACTTAGATTATCCATACTAATATGTTTGTTATTTAATTTTAGGCTAAATGTTATTATCATAAATTTGTTCATAAACACACTCTAATGTTAAAGAAGTATACAGGTGAGGTTTTATTATTTATTTGTTGATAAACTTAACGAACTTAACGAACTAGTGAAAATCTTTATGACTGTTATTTATTGGATTTCTAATACTTAATTAATTTATTTTATTATAATTAATTGTTATATTTAATGAATTATCCAATTAAAGAACTTATGGTTTTTATAGTTTCGTATTTATGTATTGTATTATGTGGCTTGCCTAGTATTATGTTATAAGGTCAATACATTTTTCTATTCTATTCTAAAAGCGGCGACATTTGATCGGCTACATTAAAAAAAGAAATTCGTTCGAAAAAGGTTTTAATTCATTACGTACTCATAGATTTTATTCACAATCGAACCTTTTGTTTTCAAATTATTATTACCTATACAATATTTATGGGACATATTGTACTGCGTAGACAAGTACAGTGTTCAATTCGTGAATCGACGCGTTTTGAGATATTTGTACAAACTTTGAAGCATAAGCCACTGTATTGGGGAGGGTTAGATAAGAACAAACGAAGGAGGTACGTGGAGTGGCAAATTTATTCACCACGATAATGAACGAGAGATAAAATGACTACAGATCAAAGGTAACAAACTAAGTAACCACGAGCTCAAAAGATGTTTTTTCTTTTCTTAGATTAGCCTTTCAATATGTTTTTTTATTATACTGGGCATTCATTCATTCATTCATCGCAGCCATAAGATGTCCACTGCTGGACATATGCCTCCCCATATTGGAGGGATTTGCCAATACTCGCCACGCTTGGCAGGCGGGTTGGCGAGTATTGGCAAATCCCCCCCTATATGGGGGAGGCATATGTCCAGCAGTGGACGCCCAATGGCTGAGAGAAGAAGGTATACATGGAGGAGTCTAGTCACCCACGACACAAGGGCTGCGTTCGAGAGCTTTATCGGCCAAATATTGATCCACCAATATTTGAGCGAAGTCTCACGACCATCTACTCGGTACGGTACCATGAGCACAATATTGTGATGATAGTTACTTTTGTGAACTATCATGTTATCGACTTCAACAAGTTATTTCAAACTTAAAAAAAAAAAAAAAACGTATTTATTGCCAATAAAAACACAATTCGTAAACACAAAACACAAAAAAGGTAAATTAATACATAGTACGTACACATAGCTTTTTTTTGGCAATAGGGGTCCGCTCAGCACTAATCTGCGTAACCTTGAAGATTACACAGGGCTGGTTTTCAGCGTGCTCCTTTGCTCGAATCCGGTGTTAGTCGAGAGTTTTGTTGTAGCAGGTAGTCAAAATAGTACAAATAAAAACAGAAGTCCTTATGAAAACAATTAATCAGTATTATTAAATATTATATAATAAAAGTAAAAAAATAAAAGAATGTTTAAGGTTTGTGATCTAATACATTAAAAAGGATTGTCATTATGGGTACAGTCGTAAAACGCTTGGACGATGTGGCTGCTAAATTAGACTTGTAAGTACGGAAGGCTGGAGTATGAGTGTGTGAGGGTGTGTGTGGGAGTGTATGTGAGGAGATGTGTGGTGTGCAATCGTCGAAAGGTTATACTCTAATCTTGGTTTGTGTTTTTAGTTTTTTATTTTTGAGTGTTGAAGCCGGTTTCATTTAATGGTATTTTTTTTTGTAAAGTGAGAATGTCATACCTAATACTCCTTACCTTAGTACGCCTCGCCTACTTGGCTTACCCGTTTCTACTAAGCACTATTTCTTAGTATTGCGTACGTTGTACTTCTTTATATTGTAATTGTAACTTTAAACATACATAACTAAGATTAACGTTACTTTAGTTTAAGCCTGCTGAATGTTTTACCTGTTATGTAATAAATATATTGGTAAACGTATTTTAATGGTCAATCGTAATAATGACAAGAACTCCATTTGGCAGGAAACACATGAGTGGCTTATCTAAAATTTAAAACCGTTGAATTGAAAAAATTGGTTGTCTGTAAATTCGGTTTACGGACGATAGATTTACGTGATAACGACATAATCATGTATGACTTTGACTTTGACTTTGACATTGACATTGACATTGACATTGACATTGACATTGACATTGAAATTGACATTGACCATTGACCATTGACCATTGACCATTGACTATTGACCATTGACCATTGACCATTGACCATTGACCATTGACCATTGACCATTGACCATTGACCATTGACCATTGACCATTGACCATTGACCATTCACCGTTACGCGGAACGTTACTATTTTTCATTTTGGCATTCATCAATTTATAAAACGCTATCACGTCAATAAGCTTAAAAAAGCTACTTAAAGCTAACGGACAGCGCCCGTGCACGGAATAAAACGCTGGAATAACATTTAACGAATCCAGCGAGTTTTTATCAACAGCTTGCTCCAAAACAATTATCCACCGTAATTGCATCGAACGTGAATGTAGTCTGTTCACTTTAATGGGAGCTCTTTTGGGACCCAGGAGTGTTTTTAAATTTGGTTTCCGGATACATATTACTATATACTGTATATTTCTACTATGTCTGGAACTTTGACTGGCCGGTTGGCGCAGTTGGTAGCACTCTGCCTTCTGAGCCGCTGGTCCCGGGTTCGATTCCCGGACAGGTCAAACATTTGTGTCTGTTTGACCTGTGTCTGGGTGTGTATATGTATATAAGTATATATATCAGTCATCAGGTTACCATAGTACAGGCTCTGCCTAGTTTGGGACCTGAAGACCATGTGTGAATGTTGTTCCATATTATTATATTATTATTATTAATCTAATTGTAAAATGGTATTTACACTATACATATATAATAATATCATGAACAATATTTTAACAAGCAAACTAGGACAGCTATTACTGAATTGAACTGAGTTGCAACCCGCTATAGTAGCCCAGCGGATTAGCATATTGAGGTAGCAGTAGGCCTGGGCAGGGAGTAATAATAATAATAATATGGGACAACATTCACACAAGGTCTTCAGGTCCCAAACTAGGCAGAGCCTGTACTATGGTAACCTGATGACTGATATATACTTATATACATTCTTATATATATACTTATATACATATACACACCCAAACACAGGTCAAACAGGCCCGGGACCAGCGGCTCAGAAGGCAGAGTGCTACCAACAGCGCCAACCGGCCAGTCGAAACCGGAATGATCGAAAGGTTCTCGGGTGGAGACCATGGACGAGCAATCACAACATAGGACGTCCACCGACAACGTGGAGAGACGACCTGGACAAGATCTGAGGAAGGGGTTGTGTGCCGCTTCCAACCTGTCCTTGTGGAGATCGATGGAGAAGGAGTATGTCCATCAGTGGGCGTCGCATAGCTGAAATAAAGATGACGATAATGAAGATTTTATGTGTACGCCCTTAATTCTCGATAAAAAAGGTTCTATCCATGACCTTTATCCCACGGTCTTTTTATCTTATCCATCCATCCTATCGTAGTGATGCAAGAAGGAAAAACCGAACAAATATTAAAAGTGAACCAAACAGATGTGAAAAAATATAGTCCCAAAAAAGACGTGGAGGAAATTTTAGCCAATGATGAAAGCGGAAAACTAAATGCTGAAACTAATACTGTGATATGTGTTGCAAAAAAGGACAAAAATAGAACAGGAAAAGAAAATTTACTTGAACCAAGAAACAAACAACAAAACAAGTTGAATGCTGAGATGATTGTCTCAAAGCTCATATCAAATACAACTATGAATCTAAAGTCACCAAACATTGACACTGAAATGCTACCTACGACAGCAAATTCAAACTGCCATGCTTCCCGTTTTAGAAACACAATAGAAAAAAGTGATCCTAAAGAAAAGAAAATTGTAGTAATTGGTGATGAAACGTGTAAAAATGTATCTTCACTACTTATTAACCTAAGAATGCAACAAAAAAATTCTAAGGAATACAAAATTAAAACTTTTAGTTACCCAGACGCCACCGGCAGCTACATTTTGCAAAATATAAATTTAAAAAAACTGAATATGCAAGACGAGGATTGGTTAGTGATAAGTTTAGGATCACATGACTCAAATCCAAGTAAATTACTCATGCAACTCTCTATGACTTTAAAAGTATTTGAACGAATAAATGTAATTCTAGTGGGCGTTCCTCAAAACCCACATTTGAATGAGGATAAGTTAAACTCAAATTTCAAAAACATGAGTAGTAAATTTAATAAGTGCCAGTATGTACAATTTTCTCAGCCGATTAAGCGTTACTTAAAGGCTTCCACAGCTTCAACTCGACTAACCCGATTGATTAATGACACCATAAATGCTGATGATTACACCTCATTATTTATCAGCAGCAATATTACCATAGCAAATAAAGTGACTAATAATGAATATTACATTAAACCTGGTACTATACCATATTTTTTTGACAAAATGGAAAAGCTGTCAAATTCCAAAAATATCTTAAAAAATATTATGGTCACCCAAAATGAAACAAAGGCTGATTTTTACAAACCAGGAACCATACCTTTCTATTTCCAAAAACAAATGACACAGCATCAAAACATGACAAACCTACCTAAATTGCCCGATGATGAAATAAAGTTTTTTCGTAACTAATGCGAAATACTCTCTAAACATTATGCATTTAAATATACGTAGTATAAGGAAAAAAGTAGACCAAATTGAACTTTTAACAAAAAATTACAAAATTGATATAATTTGTTTTACTGAAACAT
Source organism: Apeira syringaria (assembly GCA_934044485.1). Classification (NCBI taxonomy): domain Eukaryota; kingdom Metazoa; phylum Arthropoda; class Insecta; order Lepidoptera; family Geometridae; genus Apeira; species Apeira syringaria. Next base: position 10,718,594 of record OW203675.1, on the reverse strand, counting down.
TTTTACGTAATCATGAAGCAAACATTTTACAAATTGATGGGTACCAAAAAGCATCTCACTTTAGCAGAAAAAATGAATCACGAGGAGGGGTCTGCATATACGTCAAAAATTCAATAAATTATCGAAATCTAGACTGGATATCAGATATGTCTATTGAACGTCACTTTGAGTGTTGTGGTATTTTATTACCAGAACTAAATTGCACCATTATATCTAACTACAGAATCCCAAAAGGGAATTTCAACTTATACATGCAAACTCTTGAAACTCTTCTTCATAAATTAACTATTCGAGCGCGAAATAATAAGAAAAAAGTCTACATACTTGGAGATTTTAATACAAATTTACTTAAACAAAAGAATCAAACTGATATATTTAAAAACACTCTGTCCGCCTTTAACATTTACCCTACCATTTCTGAACCTACTAGAGTTACTACTTGTTCCCAAACCTGTATTGACAACATACTGACAAACTCAAAAAAATATAAAACCGAAATTCTTGACTTAGGACTTTCAGATCATTCAGCACAACTTATAAACATACGCACTAATCTTAGCTTTTACGAAAAGTATTGGTTTATAGAAAAAAGAAATTTAAATACATATCAAGCAGTATTCTTACGTTACATTTCTTCATTAAACTTTTGCGACGTCTACTTACAAACAAATGCCAATAATGCCTACACTGAGTTCATAAAGATATTCGAAATGATTTATAATCTGTGCATACCATTGCAAAAGATAAAACTAACTCATAATAGAAAACCAAATTGGAAAAGTAGAGGCATCGTTATTTCAAGTAAGAAAAAAAGAGACTTGTTTTTAAAAACTCGTTTAGAAAATACTCAAGAAAGTATGAATAAGTATAGATTATTTTCTAGAAAACTAAAAACTGTGATAAGATATGCCAAAAAAGCAACAAATAGTAGATATATAAATAGAAGTACAAATAAAGCAAAAGCAACATGGAGAGTTATTAAACAATATACGTCTCCAATAAATAATATACATACAACGATAGAAAGCATTGAAGTGGATAAAAAAGAGATAACTGATCAAATGTTAATATCAGAAAAATTAAACGATCATTTTATAAATTTAAATAAATCAGATCTACACAGTCAAAATTTCACCGGTAGCTCAATAATACTGAATTCCAAGTCTATTTTTTTAACCCCAGTAAATAAAACGGAAATTCAAAATATTATTAAAAAACTAAAAAACAAGAAATCTGTTGGGCATGACGGCATCCCCATGCAGTTGATAAAAGCTAGCATGGACTATATTGTCGATCCATTGTTGTACATAATAAATTTAATGATTTCTACTGGTTGTTTTCCAGATGAGTTGAAAAAGGCCCAAATAAGGCCTGTTCATAAAAAAGGTTCAAAAAGTGACATTAACAATTACAGACCTATTGCAATCTTACCATGCTTTTCAAAAATTTTTGAGACCGTTATTTTTAATAGGTTGACATCATTTTTTAACTCCACAAATGTTTTAAATAATAATCAGTTTGGCTTTCAAAAAGGAAAAAACACTACTTTAGCTATATTTAAAATGCTTAAATGCGTATGGAATGAAATAAATTTAAAAAAAACAGGTGTTGCACTATTTATTGATCTCTCTAAAGCTTTTGACTGCGTAATACATAATATATTACTACATAAAATGGAAAATGTAGGAATACGCGGTCAAGCCTTAAAACTTATCAAATCATACTTAGAAAATCGGTCACAATCAACAATTTTACAAACGTACAATAAGGAAACAAAATCAATAGAGCAAATACAATCAAAATTTGAAAACATCTCATTAGGCGTTCCTCAAGGAAGTATTCTTGGGCCACTTCTCTTTTTAATATACGTAAACGAGCTACCTTACATAACCAAGCATATGTGCGTAATGTTTGCAGACGATGCAACCATCTATATTCCGAAAAATCTATCATGTACCAAATCATATGAAAAAGAAATCAACGATACTTTGAATAGGGTGGTAACTTGGCTAGGAAATATAAATTTAAAAGTTAATGTAAACAAAACAAAAATGTTAAATTTTAAAAATTACAAACAACATTCAATGCATCTTGATATTCAAAACACTGGCAGTAAAGTTAATATGGTAAACGAAGCAAACTTTTTAGGAGTAACTATTGATACAAATTTAAACTGGAAATCCCATATAAATAACATAAACAGTAAGCTGTCTCAATACTGTTTCACTTTATCAGTACTTAAAAATGCTACATCCCAACAAATTGTGGCAAATGCTTACTATGCCTATATTTATCCATTATTAAGTTATGGTGTAATATTCTGGGGGAATTCAGTAAATGTAGATTCCACTTTTATTCTTCAAAAGAAATGTCTTCGAATAATGTTTAATTTATATAGAACGGATACTGTTCGAAATATATTTAAAGAAAATGGATTTTTAACTTTAACGGGTATTTATATTTATGAAATATGTTTATTTATAAAAAACAACGAAAGCTACTATTTTAATACTCATTCCATTCGTGCTGATATTTTACGTTCCAATTATAAGTATAATATATGCGTACCACAAGTCAACAATGCTACATTTCATAAAAGTACTTATTACATGGCAATTAAAGTTTATAACCGTTTACCCCTAGAACTGAAGTTATTAAAAAATAATCAATTTAAATATAAAATAAAGAGCTGGCTTGCATCCAAAGCATTTTACAATTTGGCAGAATATTTTGATGTAAAGTAATTAAGTTGTCAGTTGCCTTTAAGTTGTTATTAGGAATAGATGTAAACATCCATTATTATGTATGCGAAATGTATAATATGTATGTGAAAAGTAAATTATAAAAATTGTACGTCCGAAATGGGCAAACTGTTGAAACCTACATTGTAAACTTGACCATCTTATGTACACAGTTATATACAATAAACATATTCTGTATTCTGTATTCTGTATCGAACCGGATCGATCGCCTCAATGGCTAGTATCTTCGATAACTCAAGAGAGCATCACATCACTTAATTTTCTATCTCAAGAGTCACAAACAAGTTCACAAGTTTGGGTAAAAGTAGGATACAGAAACGGGTGCGTTCCGAATCGCAAGTGGTTGGATATCATCGTCCATAGACGTACTAACGCAGTACTAGAAGTTTTACAAAAACAAGCCTTTATGGAAAGTAGCTACTGAGTATGCGTGCTTCATGTATACCTTCCTTTCTGGACTGGTTCTAGAACTTATTCATTCTGATTGAAACGTATCGTATGTTTAAAAATGCACAATCAAATTCTTTGTATTTTACTTCATCCAATCCATTTTTTATTTTACTTATACTTTTATTAGTTTTAATTTTTTTATTTTTGACCATATCTATTTTTTTGTTATTTTGTGATGTATGGGTCCTTTTGCCTGCAAAAAAGATATTTTATTTAATTATTTTATTTGTAGGCCTCGAAAACGCACTTACGGAACGTCCCTTTCCAAAATTCAGATCGGTCGGTAGGGTCAGTTAATAAGGTATATATAAAATAATCTCTATTTGTTCGTTTGCGTGGAGCTTCGTCACTGCGGCACACCGTAATGTCATCGTTCGTACTAGGAGCACGTATTATGTGAGAGCCGGTCGCGTCGCGCGACAACTCGCCGGGTGGCGCGCGACAAAGCCCAACAGAATTATGAAACGTGACACGAAAGAGCGACGCTGTTGATTGTTGATCCTTCATTGTCGGTTAATTTACTCCGTTTTATTTGTACCGGATTTTTAGTACGTCTCAATTCGATAGAGGTCTTTTGTACCGGATATTTTTATGTGGAAATTGCTGGCGAATTTCTTGAAAAGCGCTCAAACGATGCTATTTTGACGTAAATTGAAGAATTTTCACTATAAATTATATTAATCACGTTACGTCACTTCACTTTTAACCGATTTGGTAATACTTGGTACTTATATCGTAGTTTAATTGTGGAATAAAAAGCTAGTAAAGACTTAAATATAGAAAAGTAAATAATAACATATAATATACATATATTATTATATAAATATATTAAACGTTTTGTTTGCGAAAATATATATATATTTTTTTATTGGTAATAGGCAGGCGTTTGACCACTATCTCACCTGATGTTAAGTGATGATGCGGTCTACGATGGAGCACGCCTGCCTAGAAGATACCTATTCACTCGTGACTTGAAGATACCCAGGTCGTATTTTTTCGGAAATACAGAGTTAATTTTAATTAATTTTAAGGCATATTACATTAATTACATATTTGGTATAACGAATCAGCTTGCAATTCAACGTGGCAATGCTGGCATTCTGGGCATGCTTCCAACTGGTAGTGGCTTAGCGCATTTGAGTTATCTTTAGGCTGCCAATAGCCAGTGGATCGCTTAAATGTTATTGTAGTATTGTATTTAATTATTGTGGAAATCAATGGGGGAGGCCTATGTCCAGCAGTGGACGTCCTATGGCTGAGATGATGATGATGATGATTTAATTATAGGATTTTTTTAATAAAGGCATGAGCCCTATTGTATAGTTCTCGTGCGCCAAAATTCACGCATCACGCCTTACTATTATGAGGCGCATAATCCTATTATCTGTGTATATTTGCTAATATGGCCGCACACCGCCGTGGCTTCTGTATATTTCTGCTATGATTTCAATTAAATGATACAGGTGACACAATTATAATTATTTGAAGATTTGTATATCAGATATGATATATGATATGATATCAGGGATATCGGTCACACAGTTGCATTTTCTAACAGTCTCCATACTAAGTCAGCCATGTTCGTAGTTCCAACATGGTGTTTTTTAAAAATCAGTATTAACAAATTTAAGAAGACTCGATATATGTAGCACCAATGGTACAGTAATGACGTGTTCCTGTAGGAGCCCTTCGAAACAACAAATAAATAGACAAAACTACTCACATAAGTTCCAGGAAATATAAACAGAGAAGGCTTATGGGGGTGGGATATAGACACAAGAAGATATAAGAGCGGACGCATCGCGCATGACAAACCTTCTGATGAAGGGTCGAAGTAGGCATTATCTCATAATTTATATTCCAGTACGCATTAATGTTTACCTGCTAGTTTATTACGGACGCACAGGATTATCTGGCTGCCACTCACACCGGACCGAGCGGTGTTCATTGATCGATTTCTATCGACTAATCGACTTTCCTTTAATCGATTCGATCGCGTTCGTTATAACGTCCCGTCCCGCACTGCAAGCTTTTACACAAACCGGCTCCAGCGGAAGACCAGCACTGGCTTCACAACCAGTAGTATGCTGAGCTGGGGCCGATTTGCGATTATTACATTACGAACTTATTACTTTCTTTTCTTACGTTAAGTATAATGTGTCCGTATATGTTAAGTAATATATTATCTTTTGTGTTATAATATTTTATAATAATCGTAAATAAATGTATTTCTTTCTTTCTTTCACTGTGTGCGAGTGCAAGACGGATCGTTGTAACGAACGCACCGCACTCAGGATCCTGATGAAGGCTTCCGGAAGAAGCCGAAACAATTGTCGATCGCGATATCGACTACGCGTAAGTGCCACGTTATACCCGTAGATACAGTATAAAGTAATTATGAACGTGAGTTTCTTTGGGCCTCGTGAGCAGGCTCAAAGTCTCATAGCGAGCTATGGAGAGGGCAATGCTCGGGGTTTCTCTACAAAATTGAATCAGAAATGAGGAGATCCGTAGAGGAACAAAAGCCACAGACATAGCCCAGCGGATCAGATAGTTGAAGTGGCAGTAGACAGGGCATATAGCTTGAAGAACTGGATGGTCGTTGGGGTCGAAAAATTCTTGCATGGTGACCACGGACTGGCAAGCGCAGCATAGGATGCCCACCGAACAGGTGGACAGACGACCTGACTAAGATCGCAGGCAAGAGCTGGATGCGGGCCGCTTCCAACCGATCCTTGTGGAAATCAATGGGGGAGGCATATGTCCAGAAGTGGACGTCCTATGGCTGAGATGATGATGATGATGATGAGTAAGAAAAAAGTAGCAATTTTTGCGTATAGTTACTATGCCCAGAGCATCGCATAGACTAATTACCGTCAAATTCAAAAAGTCAAAAAACCGACGTGTGCAATATAATACATAATATACATACAACAAATTGAGTTCTATTGTAATAAATTACACGTTGGTGTTAAATACTAATTCCAACAGGTCGTAGTCACGTACCGCCGCGTGCGGTCCCTTCGGCCCCATAATGAGTAGTATTATCGCCTCGCGCGTGTCCGTCAGACCACCTGCTCAACTAAGCCTTACTATTCACCTACCGAACATTATACCTACGAGGTAAATACAGCCTTGATGTACTAATATTTATATTATTACTTGATAATTCCACTAATAATATAAAGACGGAAGTTTCTATGTATGTTTATATGTTTGTTACTTCTTCACGCTCAAACGGCTGTATCGATTTCGATGAAATTTGGTATGAAGATAGGTTAGACCCTGAAATAATACATATACTACTTTTATCTCGGAAAAATATAGTTCCCGTACGACAATTGAGGTAGCGAGAAAACCACAGTTGAAGCGGGTGAAACCGCAAGGCGCTACTAATAGAAAAAAAAAATTGTGACCCTCTAATTTACTCTCTCGTTGAGATTGGTCTTGTTAGAGTTCAATGACTTTAATTTTTTTGATTAATTTATAATTGAATCTTTTATATAGAAATATCATCTATTCCACCCAAAAACATGCTCACTGAAAAAAGTTTAACCTTATAGATGCCAAAAAAAAAAACATTTTAAGAAAATCTTTATCTAAATCTGGTAATAAACTCTTATTTCAACACTCTCAATAGCACTGGAAGGTTAAAATTCAATAAGATAAATTCAATTTTCTTAATTTATTTGTTATTAGAATTCACTATCTGGCCTCGACTGGCTACGAGGACTACTTCCAGCGAAGATTAACTGAAGTTTTGTTATCCATTCTTGTCGATTCATCGCATTATTCAGAGGTAATCTGAGATTGGACAAGATATGGCAAGATACGGCAAGACGTATTTGATCGTACCAGGGGATTAAACTGAACCGAGAAAGCGTTCGAGTGGTGATTTCACAGTGCGGCTGTTTTGTGGGGAACGGACGGAGTGAAATAATAACTCCTATATATTTTATTTGTAGGTTCTTACTAAAAATATATATTATGAGCAGATGGTACATTTTTTGTTAATGCTATGTTAGTTAAATTAATGTATAGATCCAAAAACTAAAAACCATTATTATTTGACACACCGGAATTCCTGGTATGGTTGATGGTACATCAGCTTTCGGATAAATATATTTTTGTTTATGGTAGCGGGAGGGTTGATCACGAAATCTCGATGTCTATAAAATCAGTCACTTTGTTTTTTAATAAAATTTTTGACTGACCGGTTGGCGCAGTTGGTACCACTCTGCCTTCTTAGACGCTGGACCCGGTTTCGATTCCCGGACAGGTCAAATATTTGTGTGCATGAACATGTCTGTTTGGCCTGTGTCTGGGTGTGTATATGTATATAAGTATATATCAGTCATCGTCTTACCATAGTACAGGCTCTGTCTAGTTTGGGACCAAAAGACCTTGTGTGAATGTTAAAAAAATAGTATTTATATATAGACGTTTAGATATTTGGTTATGGTATATGGATATATTTTTCAATGTTGTTTACTAGATATATAATTACATTTTCCATAAATTTTTTTCGCACTTCATACTTCTTAAACGTTTGTGAAATGTGTTTGTTTGAGAATGCGAAGGTGTAAGTATGATTACGATTATGTATAATAATTATTTTTTTTACTTTCAAACCCCTGCACTATGATTCTCTGTGCGGCGGGAGGCATGGATACACACAATCACAGCACACAAACACTCAAGACCCGGGACAAACACCTACACTCATCGAACAAATATTTGCCCATGCCGGGATTCGAACACAGGGTCCTCCATTCGCATTAAGTCAACAACAGTACCAAATAAAGCAGACCTAGCGCTCTAAGCCGCAATGTGAAAGCGTTTGCCATCCGTTTCTTCAGAGTCGCAACATATAACCATTAGTTTTATCTACGCACTCCAGATAGATAGAGAAATCTCAGTCGTATTGTATAGTGTACCTATTAGTGGAACGAAGCGAACTAATTACTAGCAGCGAGGTAATTAACGCACGTCGATGGGTCCGGACGAACGGTGCGAGGAGACTAGGGTGAGTATCCAGCAGCCGCGGAGTAATTAACTTAAAGGGGGCTTGTTTGTGCTGCCGAAAAATATTTATTTATTTGAATCCCAACATAATGTACACTGATACAAGAAACTAAAAAAATGCTATAATATAACAAATGTTAAGTGTCACTATAATTATAGGGGAAGACAGCTCGCGTAGAAAAGTGAGCGAGCAGTATCTAGCCTACCATTGATGGCCACTGCCACAATGTGGAGTAACATTTAAAAGGTTGGCCATCAATTTACAATACAAAGAGAATAAAATTTATATTTTTACAATATTTGAAAAGCAGTAGTTAAAGGTACAAAATAGAAATCAGGATTGTTGGATCGCTAATTTAAATTTGCCAAAAGATTCAGTAAATAAGTCCACTCTCTCGTTTTTAGCTGACCTATTATATTCTCTAATCAATCTATTGAGTGGTGCATTCAGACCTAAGTTAGATTTAATTGGTGCACTCTTGAGTAAGTTATAACTACGTATATCAAAATGCAATACGTGTAAAAGTTACTACTTATTACTACTTACTAAAGTCTGGCTGTTGAAAGAATGCATTATACAGTTCGATTCATATTATAGTTTGAATTTAAAATGTAAAAACACACACTATTTATTTGGTATGTTGTTGTAATGCCCGACTGGTACGACATTGTTTCATCAGAACATCAAGACAAGTTGACAATTTTGATAACACGAACTTTCCAACGCGTTATCTCGAAGACCTCGCTGTCTGTCACCAATTTTTTAGTTGCATTTTAGTGAAAGGCACACATAATATATTATGTGATATTTTTAGCGCAGAAGGAAATACTCAATTAAGGGCCCGCCGTGTGATCGTGCCAACATATGTTTGAGTATACAGCCTCCGGCTGGTTATTTTATCTGAGCAACATATAGATTGCACGCGAGCTCCGAGGAATCTTAAGGAATGTTGACGAATGAGATAGAGTTGTGAGTAAGTCGATATTGCGCTATCGACACAACACATTTCAAGCCTCTGTGTGAGTGTAAATTATGTAATAATTATATGAGGGTGGTTTTTACCTGTAATGAAACAAACAATTGGGTAACGTGTGTATTTAATTTAATGAACTTATTAGTTATTGAACAAAAATAACCTAAAATCCAATTATTCTCCGTGACAATCAGAATAATCCCTTCAAGTACTTCAACAATAAATGAGTCGACAACATGCTCCATTAAGGTGGTTCGATTTTCATACAAACGTATCTTTCCTTTTATGTGAAAAAAGGGTATATTTTCACACATAAGCGTGCTCTCGCGTTACGGTCGCCTCTCGGTACTGGGCGAGTGAGGAGCACGGTGCGACCGTCGGGCGCGGCGCACACCCGCCCGCTTCCTCAGCCCCGATTCCTTGGAGCTCGCGCGCGGACTATACTTATATTTGCCTCTTTATGTATGTGTTGTTAACTTGATACGTTTTATAAAATTTGGTAATGTAACTTTTAAGCTACTATATAGATTAAGAAAATGAAGAAGACATTTGTTGCGCTAACAGTTTAACTTATTGACGGGCACTGATACGTAAGATAAATTAATGTATGGACTTAAAATAGTGACTATGTTACTTTTTAAATAAAACATTTCTACAATATCTATTGATTGTAATAGATGTATTCAATAAGTTGGTCTTTCCCATTAAGTGTAAGCTCATAAAATAAATAAATAACTATTATGCTTTGTAAAAAAAATAATTGAATAGTCACCTATAAATGTGAATTAATGCATTAAAATAATATGAATATTATCTTGCGGGATTTTACCACCGCCCACTGTGCAGCCATTTTAAAGCAAAATCGTATCTTGCGAGACCACCATAGACAGCCTGACATTATGCACTTATTGCTTCGAAGTTGAGGCCGGCTTTGGTGTGGGATGCTACTTGTGTAGACTCTTACCCTGGAACTGTAATAAAGGCAGTTTCTGCCAATGAATCTCCAAATTTTCGCGACTTCTTCTTGCCTAAATACCATAATACCCGAATTAAAAAGCCTTCGATAAGCGTGTGTTTCCAGTGGGAACATATGGAACTGACAAAGTAGGGAGACGATCTGACCAAGATTGCAGGAACAGGCTGGACACAGGTCGCTTCCATTCGATGCTTAGAGAAATCAATGAGGAAGTCCTAGATATGATCATGATTCATTATAAAACATATTATATAAAGTCATATATTTTCATTAAATATGTATACATAATATATCTTTTATGAAATAGGTGGCAAACAAGCAGACCGGCCGCCTGATGGTAAGCGATCACCGTCGCCTCTGGATATCTGTAACACTGGGCGCATTATGATACGTTGCCATGAATAGTTCTTTAGAATCAAATTAAATTAATTGTAATTAAAATTTAATTGCAAGATACGAATGAGTGTCCATGGCACATTTTTATTAATAGTCTTCTAAAGAATATGTATTGCCGATAGCGGAGTGGTCAATTGCACAAACATGAAAGCTTCTGTACTGTGATCGACCTATAGTTACTGCTAAGTACAATAAATACACGAAGTCTCAAACTTATCAAGTTATCACAAAGCTCTACGCCGTAGACGTGCGTCAGAACACATGCTAGGCTACAGTTACTCGTAGCATGTTATCGCTTCAAAGCTACGAATTCTGTAGAGCCTTTGTTTATTAGTTGAGTGAGGTACTAAGGAACAAACACACTAGTGCATTACTGTACCAGAGCTAGAGAATAATTGCAATTCCTAGCAGAGTATACAGCCTTTAGCTTGTATACAAAGGCGGGGAAATGCAAAGTTCTATACAAGCTTGTATATGGTTCTTCTATCAAACAGATAAGAAAATTATCATTAACAAGCTGCGCCCCGCGGTTTCACCCGCGTGCACTATGTTTTTCCCGCTAACTCAGTTATCTCACGGGAAGTTATTTTTTCCAGGAGAAAAAGTAGCGTCCTTCTCCAAAGTCCCATTTATCTTTGTACCAAATTTTATCGGAATTGGTGAAGCCGTTCACGCGTGATGCCGTGACCAAGGGAAATAGCAATTCATTTTTATGTATATACCTATAGAATATAGATATACGTGAATGTTAGCATACTTGGGCTGAGTATGCCAACATACACCTTGTTGCTAACAACACAAGTTATAGTTCTAGTCTGTGAAAACTATGTTTTGTTTTCATTTATTTATCATTTCAACATTATATAACAAGTGTGTGCGATTCTATTCGAGAGTCGATCGTGATCTAGATCCACTCTTTAATGTCGTATTGTAGATAAAACTAAACAAATTATCTGCTACACGATCGTTACAAATAACTGACCAGCGACACGTTCACGAAGAATCCACACATATATAAAGTTCCCACCTCTGGGACACGATCTTTCATCTCAGGAAAAAACTGTTGATTAAATTACACTGCGCAATCAATGTCAGAGTTTTACCGAATGTCAATAAAGTAGACTGTGATTAGGATTTGCGACGCAAAATGAACCCTTTGTAATAAAGAACTGATTGCATTTGCAATTCAATTAAGTCACCATTTTTTTTATATTATCTCCGCCTGAGTTTGAGCGTTCTGTGAAGGTGCTATGTTTACAAACTCCAAGGAATGATGGTAGGGTGGTTTCCAGAAACACATTATTCAATTTTTTTTCAAATATAGTATATTCCAGCGGTTGTTATTGACAAACATCACAGAATAAAAGCAAAATTAAAATATGGGTCGAATGATCCAAAAAAGGATGAATTGTAAAAGTGTAAGTTATTACACTTACATAACATACATACATACTTAACATACAATTAAACACTCGGCTATACTAGAACATAATCATTAAAAATTGACATCAAAAAGATTAACTTTGATTATGTCGTAACTCAAAATCAATAAAGTCCTTAAAGCTATCAATCGTTCATAAAGCCATCAATAGGGGAGTCCTATGTCCAGCAGTGGACGTCCTATGGCTGAGATGATGATGATGATGATGATGATCAATTGTTCACAATAAGACACCGCTTTAGGCTGAATTTAAAATAGTTAATACTGACTCCAGATCATAGCGAAGTACGTTGAAAATAATCGGAGCCATGACATGCGTCAGCTTTGAGTACTTCACTATCATCTTGGTATGGAGGTCAACTGATTAGTACGAGATACGGCTTAAGAAATATATACTCTCATCTGTTATTTACTTATGACACCGATTATATGATAAATAATATGTAGATTGATACATTGCACATGAGTTGCCTAGCGAAATCCCGTAACTATACTGTTCAATAATATTATTAATATTAAGCAGTCTTATGTGACTAGTTTTTTTTTAAATTAATGCTTATTTTATTGCCTATCCAACATTATTAGGTTGCCTGATTAAAAGTTGGTCATGTTCACGGTTGCTTAGATTTTAAAAGTTCGTTTTGAAGAGCGAGTACGGAGAGTGACAGAGAAGCATTGAGCGCATTACTCCATGCGAGAGACAAGGAGGTAGAGAGATTTTTATAATTATTGAGTTATTTAATAGTATAGGTAAGGGATTTAGCTCGAACACCCATGTGCAATTTATCCCTCTACATACTGTCTAACATTTAATCCATCTCGTCATTATATAATAGATGATGGTATATATTTCTTAAGCTGTATCTTAGTCTATATCTTTATTCCGCGTGTTGTTTGGGTGAACATGCCTATTGTTTAAAAATGTTTATGTTTAACAAAATTAATTTCCGAAAGATCTAAAAAAATTATAAAAAGAGGAAGAAGAAAGAATACAATTTGATTATTTTACACAACGCTTATGCTATTATCATACATTAAAAGTATCATGTAACTACAGCCATAAAGCTAATAATAAGTATTCCAATAAAGAAGGCACAAAAAATGTTATGTACAAAAAAATACCAAAAAATGGAACCGACTTCAAGACTGAAAAGCGTGAAATTACTTGTTGAAGTTGGTACCTTTATAATATGTAGTTCAAAGTAACTATTATCGGAATATTGTGCGCCTGGTATGAAGGGGAAACCCCCTTCAAGTTTCTTGTCTGTTCTTCTCATAGTCCTTTGCGAACAGACGTAGCTAAACCTACCTACCAAACTTGATTACAATAATAACTAAAAGCAAGTCAACTCCTTAGCTGTAATGTTTCATTCCAATATTACCTGGTTAGTTTCTTTTTCTTTTAAATGGCAGATGCCTTTATTAAAATAAAACACTAATAACTAATTACAATACTGCAGCTACTACAATAATATTTGAGCAATCCACTAGCTATTGGTATATAGATAACTCAAATTCTAACACGCTACCGGCTGGAAGTGTGCCCAGAATGCTAGCAGCATTGCCACGTTGAATTGCAATACTAATTCGTTAAGCCAAATATGTTAATTCCTGATTAGGTGGGTAGATCTCAGTGACTACTTAGTAATCATTTATAGCAGTTAGTCCTAGTAGTTGGCATATTTGCTATGACATATATTACTGAGCATGTCACGCTTATGTTCTTGCTATTATTTCATACTTTACACATGTGTAGAAGCTATTGTACTGGAACTACCTCGTATCGGTGCCAAGAGAAACCTGGCACTGAAGGGCGCTAGGGGGGTGGGCACCCTTTCAACTATTGATTAAATACGTGAGGGTGGAGGGTAATTCGGTTTTGAATTATGTTTGTACAACTAAATTAACTCATATACTGCTAAACTGATCTTCAATTGAATATTGTTCTTTGGCTGAAGGGTTATCAAGCATATAACAAATACAAATTTAAATAAAATTTTAAAATTACTAATGCATTGTTATTTTGCGAGATATCAACTTAATTAATTTATTTCTAATTGATACAAACATAATATAAAAATAATTTAGAATAACAATAAAATAATCTAACTTAAAATAAAAACCTTAAACATTTAATAAAAACTAAATCGTCGTGTCCTCGACACCGAAAGGAACAAAATTGTATTCCGAGATTTTTTTTTATTTTGCGAGATTCATTTGCGATCTCGTCATTGCGTAACAACAACAGTAATTAAAATATTATCATTTGTTGTAATGTTACAAACCGACTAGGACTCACGTGGTAAACACTGGAAAATGACTCTCCGACCAGTTTTGAACTGATTTGGAGTTCTTCAACTGGGAGTTATGATCGTGGCAGGCGGCGGGCGCGAACCTCAGCACGTAACTGTGAGTCCTAGTCGGTTTGTTACATTACAATTATGGAAGAAACTCGCGATATTTTTCAGACTCAAATCTCATTTGTTGTTATACAATGTAAAATATTCTGCACCTTTGTGAATTCACAAGTTATTTTTCATCGTAGGGCAACAAGAACGACCTATCGACCCTATCAAAACAGCTTTTCTAAATGAGGCCCTAATTTATAACACTAACATCTATAAAAAATATTATAAGGATCCCTATTTAAAAGAAAAATATCATATAGCCTATGTCACCCGGGGATAGTGTAGCTTCCCAATATTGAAAGAATTTTTCAAATTGGTTCAGTAGTTTTTAAACAAATCTTCTTACTTACAACTAAAATCTTAAAATTAATACTTTCATATTCCTGTCAAGCGCAAAAAATACGCGCAGTACCACCGGTCGTTCCCTGCTCAGGATAGATTGATATGGTTTATGTCCTCATTCGAAGCTCGTGCATTTCTCTAGTTCAGTTTTGAATGTTAAATAAGATTTTATATCTTTACATTTATACCATTCATTATCCATAGAAATATTCAATATATATACTAGTACACTAACTACTTACTCACTGTAATGGCGCAGCGACCCAAAATGACTCTTGGCCTCCGATAATAAGAGCCGCCACTTAGTTTTGTCCTTTTTTTGTTTTTTTTTTCTAGGGAAAATCCTTTATAGTTACCACCGGCCCGGGGGCACGGTGGTTATGTGAGAGTCTCCGCCAGGAGTTACGTCCCTCTCCGCCCAGTGAGACGCTCCGGAACACATCGGAGCGTGTACACCTCGGAGTGCCTTTGAGTGAAGGTGTTGAATCCCCCAGAACCCAACGCACTCAGCGGAGACGGGGTGCGGGCTTCATCCGAAGATAGAGCCCGGCCCCGGCGTCCGCTATTTGAAGCACCTCCCTCTGTGAGACCACGTCGCGATGATCTCACAGTGGGACACCCCCGCTGCCTCTCTGCAACTTAACAGTCGTAGGCCGACACGAACTCACGATACCTACCTGACCTCACAAGGGGTGCCCTCCTTGCTTGACTTACCTACCTGACCTCACAAGGGGTGCCCTCCTTGCTTGACTTGCTTACCTGACAGTCGAAGAGGAGAGGTCCCCCCCCTATGGCACTCCTCACCAACCGCCCAATCTTGCCTCATCCACTTCCACCTATCAACGCTATAGGGCAGATGGAGAGACGTCCCCTCATCAAGCTTTTCGCCAGCGACCCACTGTCCACTGTTGCCCAGGGTGCACCACGAAGAGGTGGCTTGGCATCGCACCCCACTTAGTTTTGGGCCTTTTTTTTTTTTTTTTTTTTTTTTTGACCCGGGGAAATCCTTTATGGATACCACCGGCCTGGGGAGGCACGGTGGTTATGTGGGAGTCCCCGCCAGAAGGGCGGGTGTACCCACTAAAACCCCGGGGTGTTCCACCTACATCGGCTAGTGACGGGGGGCACGGTTCCGCTTGCGCACTATCCGCAGCCCCCGCCGACGCCGCTGCCCGCCTTGCGGCAGGCCCACCTCGGGGAAGGGACTAACCTCCCTCTCCCCCCAGCGAGACGCTCCGGAACACGTCGGAGCGTCTGCACCTCGGAGTGCCTTTGAGTGAAGGTGCCGAGTCCCCCAGAACCCAACACCCCCGGCACTCAGCGGAGACGGGGTGCGGGCTCCATCCGAAGATAGAGCCCGGACCCGGTGTCCGCTCTCTCTGAAGCGCGAGAAGGAGAGTGTTTGCTTTCTCTCCCTCTCCCGCCTCTCCGCCTCCCTCTGCGAGACCACGTCGCGATATGATCTCGCAGCGGGAGGCCCCCTGCTGCCTCTCTGCAGCTCGTGTGCCGTGGGCTGTCCCCCCCATCCCCCCATTCAGAAGGGACGAGGGGAAGAGACCACGACTCCTCCAAGGACCTCTCGTTGTCGGCCGTCATAGGTGATGTAAACGACCGAAGAGGAGAGGTCACCGCCGTGCAAGAGACCGAGTTGAATGGGACGCACCACCTAAGCATCATCCCATCCCAAACGGTCTCCCTACTCCGCTGCCTCTCTGCAGCCAGACGACGTGGGCTGTCCCTTCCACTCCCGCCCAATCGGATTGGAAGAGAGAGGCCACGCCATCCTCCTCCCTTGGGGTCCGGGCTGTGAAACAGTCCGGACCCATACACCATAACGTCGTGCGCCGTCGCCCCCGTCCCCCGAGTGGTCGGAAGGGGACGGAAGAGAGGGCCCACTACACCTCCTTGACATCCTGTCGTCGGCCACTGTGGTGGGTAATGGCCGAAGAGGGGATGTCCGTCCGGGAAGGGTTCCCGGACCCACTCGCAGCTGCTCCCGCAACCGCCTGTCCCCTCCGCATCACCTCTGCTGATCAGAGGCGTATGCGGAGAAAGACCCACCTCGTTGGGCTGAAATAAAATAGTAAAATAAACATACATACAAATATACATATATACATAAATATGATATAAATAAACATACATAAACTACACACGCGAGGCGCCGGGCGATGTCTAGTTACGTCTAATTCAGAGGAATTAGACCAAGAACAGGCAGCACCGCGAGAAGGTAATCGCCAGACTTGCCTTGAGGATCATCACGACCTGCGCTTCCCCCAAGACCGTAACCTCCCTACCCATCACGGGATGAGTAAAGAAGGCCTGGACTTATCCAAAACAAGCAACGTAAACGCTGCAAGCATAGGCATAGCAACTATTTAATGGATAAACCCAGACCCGCCCACTTAGTTTTGGGCCTGGGCCAACTCTTGCCACTGCTTGACCTGCAGTTGGCTCAAGTCTTTATACTCGTAAGTAAATAATAATACACATAACTTACCAGCATCTGTAACGTTAAACTCAATTTCGGATTAGCACTGAAATCTTCACTGGACTGAATTCACATTAGACTAAGTCCCCAACAGAGCGTCCACTTGAAGTGCAACTTAAAACGCGGTCCAAGCCAAGCGCTAAAATTATCTGCATTTTTAACCAACTTCAAAAAGTAGTAAAATCGTTGTGAAATAATTAAATATAATTAACTTGATTATGTGCGTAATTGTTTTTCCGCTTAGTTCAAAAGCCGTCATCAAGTTTTACGATAAACCCATTGGACTCGAATTCGTGATTATGGCTATCGGTTACAACCCTAACAATTGTTGATTGTTACAACGGCGCGACAGTTAGAGCTAACCCCGTTTAATTGTTTTATAATTACAATGTTGATAGCAATCCTTTTCGCATTAAAACTTTTTATAATAACTATCCTACTAATATTATAAATGCGAAAGTTTGTTTGCTATCTGTGTGTAAGTTTGTGTGTGTCTCCCTGTGTGTGTGTGTGTGTGTGTGATTACTGTGTAGATTACTATAGGAGTTTCCTCACCATTCCGTCAACAGATCCTGCCATAAAAAATAATAAGTTTAGCCATAGGTCATGAGATATCAAAGGCGATGAAGACTTGTCAATCGACAAGTCATTTAAAAACTAAGATATCCAGGAAATAAATGTCTAATGATTCAGATTATCTGTAACTATTTTTAAAATCGTTACCCTCTTTCTAAACCAAAGCACGAAACTTTAAATCTCTACTCGAGCAATATTTCCAAACATTTAATTTTCCTTTGGACCCACGACACCACTCCTCTAACTACCGCCATAGCATCAATCTCGCGGTGGGGGTCAATGGACCCACTTCAAAGTTTAATTGAATCTGGGAATCGAGCTTTAGAGGCTGATTCCTAGTTATTAAGCCGAAGTGCAGACTAGTCTGTGCTCAGGGCATAGAATAAATTGGACCACAGAGTTATTAATAGAATTTAGTAATGTTTATCAGGTTTTTCTCATAAACATAATTGCATCTAATTCTCTTCATGTGTAATACGAATTTTTAGATTATTAACCTTTAAGTGTCCGTTAATTTTTCGCCGTTAACAGTCACTTTTTTTTAATCTTTAATCTCTTAGTTTATCTTGTTTAGTTCGGGAGTTCCTATGACTGTCTTCCGGCTCCATCATCAGGGGCCTAAGTCTACTATTCAATATGGCAATATGATCAGCTCACAATTGGTGAATTTGATAGCTTTGGTAGTCCGCAATTTTTAATTCGTCCATATTGAATCAATCTTGATTCAATTCTAGATTCAATGACACAGCGCGTTATTCCCGTAGTCTGTTAGTACATTAAATGTCAAATGCCCTACTAAACCGACATAGGGCGAGCATAGATTCAACATAGACTCAGGCTGCTTTGACTTAGCAGACTACGGATTTTTGACGTTGTCTTAATGGCATCGGCTCGGCCTCGCAGCAGACTGAATATGAACTTCGAGTTAGTAGACTTGACACCCAGTATGGCTCCATGGTACCATATTATTGTTTTGTCACCAAAGATACATAAGCGCACAAAATTTCAGCTCAATCGGTTTAATATAACTGATTTAAAATTTAGTTGCAAGATTTCACCCACACAAACATACATTGCAAATTAAATAAAAGCTTGTAAAGTTGTTGACCACCTTCATCAAAACATACAGAGCGTATAAGGAAAAGAGCAACTCCAAAAAGACCTGACTACCACTAACTCATATCAAGTACCGACAAAGGGTCGTTACCAATATCCATTAATGAGCTTGCCATTAAGCTCCCACTAATTACGATACGCATTGTCATTCGCTCCCATTCTCAATATATAAAATTGTTCTTTTGTTTGTCCCGCTCGATCCAAACAACCAATTAGGGCAGCACAAAGGTCCTATTACAGCCTTGTTACAATAAAAAAACGCTGAAAAATCCAATTACGTATTGTAAAAAGATCTATTTATCTTTCGTAATTATGTTGCGGACAGTCCCTGTTTGTTTATACGGAATTTGGGGAATTTAGATTCGGTTGGCGTTATCAGCGGATTGTGTTACGTAACGGACTATCTGTACATAAGTAGGTACTGTACAGATAGTTACTTATCTATGTACTGTACACTGTGGTTCTGGTTAGTAAACAGATTATTTATTCATTGCCTGAGTAGTACAGTCAGCTTAAAAAAATTAGTACTTTGGTACCGGACTGTTTCTTATTTTGTAAATTTGGTGAAAAGCTTTGGTTAACCTTTGCGTTCCAGTATACATACATAAAATAATTATTTCGCCTCACTTATATATTTAACTTATTCTGCTCCCACTTATAATCATTTTTATGCTTGCTGTTGACTAATCAAGTATGGAAATTGGCATTAACTCTTTGGCTATACTATTTATATCTGGCTGGTTTTGGTATCATTAAAAGTTTAAATTTTAAAGAAGATAATTCCAAATTCAAATTAAGAAAATGTGTGATTTTGATTTTTTTTTACCCGACTGCGAAAGAAGGAGGGTTATGTTTTTCAAGTGTATGTATGTATGTATGTATATTTCTTTGGCACGCCCTAGAGCCTAAACGGCTAGTCGTATTTTTATGTGAGTGATATCAATAGATTCGTCTTGGCCGTGAGAGTGACACTGGGTACATCAAAATTAAAAAAAAACAATATGAAGGATTTATGGCGCCAAAATATATTCTAATAAAAAAAAAATGTTTTCAAAATACATCGAGTGTGGTATCAAAATAAAGGATTTTCAACGGTGTTTACGAATATATATAGAACTTATATATTTTATTGTAGTTTGGAATAGAAAATACTAATAATAGTGAAATATAAAGAAACCCGAATTGCCGCGGGGTACGGATTAGAAATGGGAGAAGAAATGAGTAAGTTACATTGGGATATCCTAGAGTTATGTGAAATCCATAGAGAGGGTGAGGACACCATAACCCTTAAATCCGGTACTTAACTTACTCTACTACCGGAAAGGAAAAACCGGTAGTGATCACCGCATGTTAAGAGGCAACATGAATATTAATGTTAGATTTTAGAGGTCCCGTTTGATGAAATCCAAACGCCAGCCTCAGAATGTCAAAATTCAGAACCTCGAGAACTTTCAACTTGAGCTACCCAATTGCTTTGCTTGTCTTGAGAACTTTGCATCATTGGACGAGACCAACAACAGGTTTGTAGAAAATGTCCACGCAGTGGGGTCCAAGTTCTTCAAACCCCGCCGTACAAATAGACCCGAAAAACTCTTCAGATCCGCCCTTAACCTCATGGCTGAAAGACGCTCGTTGCAACTGCAATCATCATTGATGCTGCGTCACATAGGCAGCTCAATAGAAGAATATGGAAGTATTTGCGATACGACATCCGTACCTTTAATACAAATCGTATTAAAGGTACGATCGAACGGAGAAAAAGCCCCAAGTTATTTGGAAGAGACAGGTCTGAGCAAAGCCAGATGACTAAGCTGAAGAGAGATGATGGCAGTATAGCGTCAATCAAAGCAGAGATGCTTAAAGAGATAGAGGGGTTCTATGGACAGATATACTCTTCGGTTGCTAAACCTGTTGACGGCTTGGCCAAAGACCCATGAGCCAAGTCAACCGGACACAATACCGAAGACATCCTGGTCTGTCCACCGACCAGGCGGACAGACCGCCGCCTTCAACCGGTCCTTGTGGAAATCAATAGAGGAGCCCTATGTCCAGCAGTGGACGTCCTATGGCTGAGTGACACACACACACACCACAATACATTTAAACAAGTGAAGAATAGCAATAATGAATGATTGATATAATCTTATTGATAATCAGATATATGCATTATGATGACTCCTTAATCTTTGTATTTATGTCTTAAGTATTTAATTAAATATAATAAATAAATAAAAAGTAGCTATAATATGAATATTTGATTTTGCTTTGAATTTTGAAGTTCATGACAACGTACATGTAGTAAAGACTAACATAGAGACACATTACAAGTAACTAACGACCAAGACACGGGTGTTTGCACGCCCAGTTTGGTGGCTAGAGCCGCAAATTAACTACTATATACATACTTCAAGGTTGAATAAATGAATTAAAATTTAATCATTTTCTTCCAAATTTTGTTCTGTTCGAAGCTCGGTCTTTGACTACCAAGCACCTTTTTGCTACAGGTACTTGAAAACTAAAAAGAATAAAATAAAAATATTATTTTAAAAAACTAAAAACCCGACTGCGTCAATATTTGCCATCTTTATTAAATGAATTGAACAACTGAAAAGATAGAAACAAGATTTAATTTCCATATTTTATTTTGGTTTTGAATTATCTTAATTGACAGTGTTCACAAACGCAGTCGGAGGCATTACACGCTTACAGCTCACTTCTTATCATTTTGTTGGTGCAGGTATATAGGTAGAGCAACAAAATCTAGTTAGCAGATAATGCCTCTGACTGCGTTTGTGAACACTGTCAATTAAGATAATTCAAAACCAAAATATAATATGGAAATTAAATCTTGTTTCTATCTTTTCAGTAGTTCAATTCATTTAATAAAGATGGCAAATATTGACGCAGTCGGGTTTTTAGTTTTTTTAAATAATATTTTTATTGTACTGTCAAGATGAGTGAATCTAATGAAAAAATTCGATACATTTTAAAATTTTACTACAAAGAAGGTAAAAGAGCAACGCAAGCCGCGAAAAAAAACTTGCGATGTTTATGGACCTAGTGCAGTTTCTGTGAGAGTAGCACGAATTTGGTTTAAGCGTTTTCAATCCGGAAATTTTTTAGCCACTCAGCAAAAATTAAGAGAGTTTGGCTGGGAGATGTTAATGCATCCGCCGTATAGTCCTAACTTTGCACCTTCAGATTTCCACCTGTTTCGGTCTCTTCAGAATTCTTTAGGCAGTGTCAGGTTAACATCACGAGAGGACTGCCCAAACCACTTGTCGCGGTATTTTGATCAGAAGCCCCAAAATTTTTATAGCAATGGGATCATGTTCCTATTTACAAGATGGCAAATACTTATCAAACAAAATGGTACCTACATACTTTAGTTAAATGTAAATAAACTATATTAAAAATATTTGAATTTTGTTAAAAAATGCGAAGTAACTTTTTCCCCAACCTGTTACTTATTTACTGCGATGGCGCGGTGACCCCAAAGTAGATTTTGGCCTCCGACAGCCAAAAACGCCACTGATACCTCTGTAGCGCGGTCTGTTACCAGTCAGTTAAAAGCAGTTGATTCAGATCATTGTCCACCTCGTCAGACCAGCGATACCTGCGCCGTCCGCTAGACAGCCGACCCAGGTATGTACGCACCTCTATCTTGTAAATAAAAATATATATTGACTAGGACATAAAGAAGTTTTCATTTAATAGTTTAGTTCTAAAATTTAAATACAAAATACATTTCTAATGCCCGCATAGAAACAATGCAAAAAATAAAAAATATACCTAAATTGTGAACCACTTTTTTTTGTAAAATGTTGAAAAACTACCGACAATCGAGCGAAATTCAGTGTGGTTTCTATAATGTTTGTAACGAAAGGTGGCTAGGTACACAGTAAGTTCTTAATGCAAGTTTGCAAGTCAATCTCAATTACAGAGTCACGAGGGTCCGCCATTAATACTGGTTAGGAGTTCCACCATTCGTCGCTAAGTGTGTACTAAAGTTCAGTAGATAAGATAGTCTATGTGTCACGCTTGGATGCTGCAAAAATAAACTATTACAATACATGTAGTGTAAAAAGAGTACCAAATATTTAAACAAAGCCTATAGATAGCTTAAATACTCAATTTTGTTATTAAAACTGACGTGTTTTTGAAGAATTAAGAATGTATAAAACACGACGGTTCCGACTATAGTTTCAAGGAGAATACGGGGCGCTCGCCCACCGTTAGATAGTATTTAATTAATTTATTAATTTTGACTTTTAAATGAATACAATGTGTGTAACAGAGTATGTCTAAATCACCATCATGTCAGGAAATAATAATAAACTTATTTAAAAAAATATTATTTCTATGCCATAATCTACACTGTGTGTGTGTGTGTATGTTTGTAATTAATAAACTCAAAAACTACTGTGCTGATTTCAAAAATTCTTTCACCATCAGAAAGCTACATTCACCCTGAGTAATATAGGCAAAAAAATTAGGAATCCTTATAATTTTTAAGTTTCAAGCTTTTACCCGTGCGAAGCCGGAGCGGACAGCTAGTAATATTATAAAGAGGAAAGATTTGTTTGTTTGTTTGTATTGAATAGGCTCCGAAACTATAGAACCGATTTGAAAAATTCTGTCACTGTTCGGAAGCTACACTATCCCCGGGTGACATAGGCTATATGATATTTAAAAAAAAATTAGACATATAAATTTTAATTTTGAAATGTTAGTTAAATGCTCGTGTGAAGCCGAGGCGGACCGCTACAATACAATATAATAATGCGTTCAGAGCGGTGATGAGACTGCCTCGCCACTGCAGCGCTTCGGGAATGTTCGCCTAACGCGCACACTGATAGTTTTCAAGCGCTCCCAAGAAAACGAAGCGCCTCCTTAGTGCGAAGTGTGATGGCCAGTACCAACGCCGTCCTGGCGATGATTGCGGGCAGATTTGACTGCATGTATATGAGGCATTGCTGCGACCGACACCTCGCATGCAGGGCCGTTTGTACAAAATAAGGTGTATATTTAATATGTATAATTGTTAATTTCCTTTTATTAGTCTAGGTTGCTTGAAATAAATGAATTTTAATTGTAATTTTTTTTAAATAAAATTACTAAGAGCTAAAATGGTCAGTAAAATTGCAACCACTTCAATTATTACATTCCATATTTCAGCCTTATTACTCAGTAACAGACAGGCGTGTCTTAGTAATATTCTTATAGTGTCAACAATTATTTATGAAACGTGGTCTATTTAACACCCGACGCAAAAAGAAAGGTGTCATAGGTTCGACGTGTCTATGTCTTTATCTGTGGCATCGTAGCTCCGATTTTGATGGGGTTTTTTGGTTTAAAGGTAACGTAATGGAGATGGTTCTTAGCTATAATAACTAACTACAATAATGTATGAAGATCTGTTTAGCCATTTCAAGGCCATCCATTTTTTTCTTTAGGACACGGTAGGACTCTTAGACGCATAATGACTTTACTTTCAAACTTATGTCTCGGAGGTTACTTAAAATGTTTAATTTTATTTATATTATTTAAAATAAAGCACCACCTCCTTGTACTTATTCGTGACTAACTGCGCCCCGCGGTCTCGCCCGCGTGGACTATGGGTTTCCCATTACCTCAATTATACGTCGCAGTGTAATTTTATAGCCGTCCTCAACAAATGGACGATATACAACAAAGAATTTTTTTTCTATTTCAACCAGTTTTTTTAGAGATTAGCGCGTTCAACCAAACAAACCAACTCTTCAGCTAACTAACTCTAACACGTTTATTTGTTCATTTAAATGTATCTTTAATGCTTTCTTGTGTGTTATTATTGTTATTCAATGTCATTTTCATTTTGACTTCATAAAGTTAAAGTATTATCCTAATTTAAAAATCTGTACTCTGTTAATTACGTTTCTCAAATTAATTAATAAAAAAATAGCTTTATAATATTAGCATAGATAAACATAAGGTGCCGTAGACTAAGTCTCTTGATAGTAATATCCGGAGTTGAGATACTGTGTATCCAGTACCTGCCCCTAATGGGGTTAGTCGACGCGTGGCGCGAACTTCCGCGGGATCTCTTCTCGTGTTGATTTTCGCCGGCTAACGAGTCAACATCCTGTTTTTCCAACTCAGACTAATACTTATTGGCTTCGTCAGTAAATATGAGCACGGGCCCAGGTGTGCTCGATAAACATTGCGAAATATTAACACAAATTTGGTTTACAATTATTACTTTTTCCGTGCAATGAGCGATAAAATTTGTAGACAAAATAATATTTGAAGGAAAAAATTGGTTGCTAGTGGGTTGGTAGTTGACTTGAACCCACGACTACAGAATACCGTCCTGACGCTTTGTCCAACTATGCTATAGCAGCCCCTACCACTAGGGCCGAATTTCTTCCTTCCTTTACATCTGAGGGGATGTTGTTATTAGCGCCATCTACCATTAATTGTATGAACAATTGTATATTTTTTTCCTTCAAATATTTGAACGTA
Source organism: Apeira syringaria (assembly GCA_934044485.1). Taxonomy (NCBI): domain Eukaryota; kingdom Metazoa; phylum Arthropoda; class Insecta; order Lepidoptera; family Geometridae; genus Apeira; species Apeira syringaria. Next base: position 10,693,133 of record OW203675.1, on the reverse strand, counting down.
AGTGCCACCTAGCATGTTAATGCAACATAAAACTCTAACTCTAACTCTAGACAAAATAATGTTTTACATATTTAATTTGTTCCATAATAACTTGACAATGTAAAGGTCAATTTATCAAAAAAACGTTGAATATATTGCACGAATAAGTGGTAGATATTATTGTAAATAGTTTTATGATTACGCAATAAAATTGTTCCAATACAACTATAACTATATATGTATCCAATATAACTTTCATCATCATCTCAGCCACAGGACGTCCACTGCTGGACATAGGCCTCCCCCATTGATTTCCTCAAGGACCTGTTGGAAGCGGCCCGCATCCAGCCCTTGCCTGCGATCTTAGTTAGGTCGTCTGTCCACCTGGTCGGTGGCCTTATATAACTTTAGTTGGTCTGAAAAATATAAATCCTTCCTCCACAAAAAAATTAGATAAACTCGTTAAAAAGAATACTTAAGAAGAAGAGATCTTGGCTCTACACAAAATCATCTAATAAAGAACACCAGCTATGAGCTCTAGCAAATGTTTTTACTTTTATATCTGAATATTTAACTTATAATAGCTGCAGATATTGCTGCAACGCCTGCAGATGGGGTCACATTCTACTATTTTGAAATACCTGTGTCTATGGAATCATGAACATGTACGTATGTGCAAACTAATGAAATGTCTCTCTTGCTTCCTTCACGGCTATCAGAATCTTTATTCACTCAATGAATAATAAACTAATCAAAGCAACATAATTATTATGATCTGGCTCATTATACAAAAATGGTTTTGGTCAAAATACGTGCACAGAGGTCTTTCCCTAACTTATATGGTATAATGGATAAATTATATCAATTATTTTAGTGCAGATAGGTTAATTATATTGACGTGATAACGTTCTATAAATTGATGAATACCAGCAACACTCATGAAAAATAGTAACGTTCCGCGTAACGTTAAGCGTAACGTTCCGCGTAACGTTCCACCTGAGTTTTGTATTACATAAAATAATCAAAGTCAAAGTCAAAGTCAAAGTCAAAGTCAAAGTCGAAGTCGAAGTCGAAGTCGAAGTCGAAGTCGAAGTCGAAGTCAAAGTCAAAGTCATAAATGATTATGACGTTATCACGTAAATCTATCGTCCGTAAACCGACATTACAGATAACCATTTTTTAAAAAAAAAAGTGTGATTCAGTACCTATTCCGTCGTTGATCACTTCGAAGTTATCGCGAGTTTGTGCAAAATTCAGTAATGTGTTCGATCTTATTCTCGTATCCTACCTATGTATAAAATTGTTAGTACTGCCGCAATGATAGCTCCATTCTAACGGCGGAATTGTCCCCTTATCTACCGTTATTGCAATAAACTGCCGTCTACGAACGCCGATTGTGAAAACATAATCTAGATACTTTAGTCTTATCCTGCACGTTGTTTCATATTTTTATTTTATAAGAAGTACAATTACCATAGTGCAGGTGAAATTTACAAAATGTAAAGCGACAATATTGGTTTACATATTTGTTTAGGATTTTATTAATCTTCATGATATAGTGGGTAAATACCCTAGTGAACAAGAACTAAATAACTGAAAACTATCGCGAGTTTCTTCCATAATTGTAATGTAACAAAGAGTTACGTGCTGAGGCTCGCGCTCGCCGCCTGGCACGATCATAACTCCCAGATGAAGAACTGCAAATAAGTTCGAAACTGGTCGGAGAGTAATTTTCCAGTGTTTACCACGTGAGTCCTAGTCGGTTTGTTACATTACAACTAAATAACTTTATATAAGCCGGAAAAGAAATGACATATACTTACAGGATGTTTTAAAGTCCATCCACATTTATTTATTTTTAGTCCGGGAGTCATGATTGCGTAGAGAAGCAAGAGCTAGTATTCTCTTTTCTTTTTTTAATCTGTCTGTGACAACATCTGGCTGTAGTTTGTATCAGTCACATCCATACTAATGAAAAAAAAAAATCGACTATGAATTTGTTTGTCAAAAAAGAGTAAAAACTCTCAAGCTGCTGGACCAATTTTGATGAAATTTTGTATGGAGGTAGCTTACACCTCGGAAGAACACATAGAGTACTTTTCTATAAAATCATCATCACCCTCGTTTTCAATCACCACGCGGGTGAAAACACGGGACGCAGACATAATATATTAAAAAAGTTATTTCGTTTTCTAGAACGGGTTTTTATAATTTCAAAATATCATTTGCTATCGCAGCGAGTAGCCTCATGACCAAGAATGAAATAAAAACTTAGTAAATAAGTATTAAGATCTCGACTAGAGTTGAATGAATGAATAAATGTTTATTTGCCACATATGTGTAAATAAAAAAAAAGACACATGTGCTTTTATTACCATTTTACACGCTAATCAATGTGTAACAGTGGCAAACCGGCCTCAACTCAGCATTGTGCTGATCGGACGATCAGCGCTGGTCTTCCGTTTGCAGTGTTGCACTGGAAAATAATATTATTATAACCTAAACATTACTAAGAAATACACTTCTGACTTTACCAAAGAATATATAAATAAATATTTAATAATATGCAGTAAACGATGCCAAGGCAGATACGAAAGTATTTAACTTGAGTTAGGCGACGATTATAATTGAAACTTACATCTTCAACCAAGGCACGCCTGTAGAAAACTTAATAAAACTTCAAAAGTTTCCGTCCCAAGATGTTTGTGGGAGTTACAATGGACGCGGGGTAGTGACTAGGCAGTTCCCACGTAGTGTCTGCCACGTGCAATGTCTGAATCACGTCCTCGGCGACCATTACACCACTTTCTTCGTCCGGTAACGCAATAAACCCTCCCCAGGACGTGCGAATCTGTACGTTAAACTATTTATACTGGGGGCTGGTTTCACCAAACTGACAAGTCGATTTGCCGTCAACTTTTGAATCATCCAATTTCTAAACGGACGAAGACAGAATTGAATGATATCACTATTTACAGATAATTAAAACAATAATTTAAATAATGATTTTTTCTATAGTCTTTTTTCAAATACTAAAAATGTATAAATATACTAAATACTAATTAAACTTAAAATCTGGCAGTCTTGATACTGGCATTTTCACCAAACACATAATGTGCTTAGAGTGCATTGAGAACCACATCGTCACTGACCATCAAGTGAGATAGTGGTCAAACGTTAGATCTATAAAGAATATTTAACACTCCCAGACAAATCAGGTCGTATTATAGGAAACAGTTTTCAATTGCAATACAAACCACGTCGATGAATTATAAATTAGCGTAATGATATAATAATGGCGAAATATTCACACGCGAGCCGAAATTATGTTCGTTATGTAGATTTACCGTTGTGTACGAGCAGTAGGCGCAAAATGTATAATGAAATATTTTTTGACCGAGCGATTCTAAAAGTAGCATTGAGAAATAGGAAACAGCGAAAGTTTGGTTGATGACTAAGCAATGACCAGACGCACACCCATCCGAATCCGGCAGCCCTAAAGCAGTGACTCGAGATATCCCTGTTGGACCGCACGACCTTATAAAACAATCTCGCTTAATAATCTAGCACGAGTGTCAATCGTCGAGACAATCTATATTCTATATCTTCTATATATATAAAAGAAAGTCGTGTTAGTTACACTATTTAGAATTCAAAAACGGCTGAACTGATTTGGCTGAAAATTGGTGGGGAGGTAGCTTAAAACCAGGAGAAGGACATAGGAAGGAGATAGAATTTTTATCACGTTCCCGTGAGACGTGACATAAAACGTGGTATAACAAAACGCAACATATATAAAAGAGTCACCGCTACATGCCACCGTTACGCACGAAGCGTTTTGCTTCCACTTCCATAATGCGTTCTGCCAGGGAGTGGAACTCACTGCCTGAGTCTGTGTTTCCCGATTCTATATTCTATACAACCCCGGAGTCTTCAAGTCGCAACCTTAAAAAAAGACAAGACACTAATATTTACTGCAATTGCCTTGTATGGCTTAAAGGTTAATTAGTGAACTAACATAACTTCATACATTTGGTTCTTCATACAGTCATATTTGAATCCTGCATCTATTAATTATTACTTTTGCTAATACTCTAGTACGCTAAGCAAGGCAATGCTTGGGCTAATCCAGAGCGCACATTATCTCTACGGAACTCATCTAAAAACGACTAGACGGACGGTAATGCAACATCCATACATAGTAGACGTTCCAACTTGACGCACAAAGCCTTTTGCTTCCACATTCATAGTGCGTACAGTTAATAAGTGGATTTCATTGCCTCATTCGGTTTTTCCGCAAACATATAACTTGGGTATCTTCAAGTCACGAGTGAATAGGTATCTTCTAGGCTGGCGTGCTCCACCGTAGACCGCATTATCACTTAACATCAGGTGAGGTAATGGTCAAACACTTGCCTAATCCCAATAAAAAAAATCCCGACCACAGCTGTAGCGCGGTAATATTGTAGACAACTCCGAGTCTGTTTACTACTTATACTGGAATTGACAAAATGCTCAACAATGGAAGCGAAACGCCCAGATTTGCCCATGAATAAATAATCACTGTTTCATTATGACAAAATTAATATGCGCACCGTGAGCGTGCTGTGAAGTATAACAATTGGGCGTAATGGCGTGCACCAGAGCTTTTAATTGCAATTGGGCTTTTGGTGGCTCGTTTGCATTTTTATAGTACAGCGTGCTGCTATTTTATTAGTGCAAATTTAAATATTACCAACTGTATTTCTTTTATTACCAATCGATATACAAGTTTATTCTTGTATCGAGGACTGGCCTCGTTTACAGGATCGCTCAGATAAGTACCAGCAGAAGGTATAGAAAGAAAGAAAACACAATAGTTTATTGCTTTGTGAACTCTAAGGCTTTCACGGCCGGCGTTGCATGTTGTATGTATTGCTTCCGGGCTGTTTGGCCGTGGTCTAAGTGAAACTTGTGTTCCAGACGTTTCGTCGATCACTGCGGTCGACATCTTCAGTGGTTCAGGTCCGAGCGGCGACAAGAGCGTAGAACTCTCCTTCGCGGCGTCTTCTCTGATACTGATGGTTTATTGCTTTAATTATACAAACTTACAGTATTATTGATAAACTGGTACTTATTTATAAGGTAACTTATTTTAATGTCGAAGGTCGTCATGGCTCAGTCATAAGCGACACTGACTTTGTATCCGCGACCCCGGATCGAATTCCGGCTGGGGCAAATTCTGTGATGTCCAGCAGGACGTCCTATAGATGATGATAATGATGATGAACATTTATTTCAAGGTTATATTACCTATGTATGTATTCGCAAATCAAGAGAACATAACAGAACAATATTCGATTTATGTTCGGCTGGATATTAATTAAAACAGTCTTTGTCTTTGAATGTTATTAATTTCGAATGCCTATTGAATATTAATTTCAATTAATTCTATAGGCAATAAACAGTTTGATCGAGATGATATACGTGTCTTTGTTAGGGAAACTTATTAATAAAGCAAATCAGATTCTATTTGATTAAAACAAATCAAATCATTCATTACGCAAAGGTGCAAAAATATGGAAAGACAGCATTTACGATTTTATCTGTCACATTTACAACCTATATTAATGAGATATATTGTGGTAATTCAAGTAATATTTTATTTTAAATGGGCCGATGCCTTTGTTAAATTAAACACTAATACCTAATTACAATACTGCAGCTACTACAAAAACATTTGAGCAATCCACAACTATTGGCAGCCTATAGATAACTCAAATGCTATTAGAATTAATTGACAAAATAAAATTGGCGTCATAAATCTTTGAAATAAATCTGCCATTTCAGTTAATAATTTTTCTAGACACTGGTACATGGGTACAGGCAGTACACTGGTAAATAACTGTTCTGTGTGTATGTGGTTCTGCGACCACGGTTATGAGATAACTTCTATATATATTTACTAGACTGTACTCTACGTAGTTCTTGGCCCACTGCGTTGAGGTGACTAGGTATATAACTTTGCTATAAACTGTACTAGACGTGGTTCTTGGCCCAGTGCGTCTGGACTGCCGGAGCAGCCGTCGCCAGAGTGGCGTTTCGTCGCTAAAATGTTACGTTTGCCATAATTCCTAATGCGCTTACTCGCTGTGTCCCTACAGGTTACACTCTGAAATAGCGCATAGGTTAATATTTATTTTGTATATTTCCGTTACCGTTGAATAAAAACCAATTAACACGAAGTAATTTAAAGCTAAGTTCGGCAAATATTAAATCAGTCACGAGAAGTAAAACTATCTAACCGAGTTCCTTTGTGAAACTTTCAACAATGGACGAAGCTTAGTGGAACAAATTATCTCCATTCTCCGCGACTAAGAGAATGAGTTCTTTAAACATTCAGTTTTAATAGAGTTGCAAAGTGAACCGCTAATTATGATAGCATCGCACTAATTTCGGCGACATTAAGGTTCTTGTATCGAAATAAGCAACGCCTTCTACGTAACTTTGACAAAATGGCATGTAATAGCTGCGCCTGCGGTTTCATCCGGGTGGACTACAGATTTTCCGCTTCCTTAATTATCCCACGGGAACTTTACCTTTTCCGGGATGTATACGCCAGGGTATGAGCTATCATGATTCTAAATTTCATGTGAATCAGACGTTTTAGTGTGACGGGGTAACAAACATGTAAAATACATACAATTTTTCGCCCATATATAACAAACCTAATTTTTTCGGAAAAGTTGAAGAGCTCTAAGATTATTATATGTTTTTTCGAATGTGTATTAGAGCTCTTCACTGACAGGAAAAATAAAAGATCATATAAAACTATGTTATAAGTACAATTTCGAAAAGCTCTTCATTACGGTCTCCGTGGCGCAGTGGTCAGTGACATTGACTTCTGTGTATCCAAGATCCTGGGTTTGAATCCGGGCAGGGGCAAACATTTGTGCGATGAGTGTAGATGTTTGTCCCGGGTCTTGGTTGTTTGTGTGCTGTGATTGTGTGTGTTCATGCTTCCCGCGATACAGGGAATCCTAGTGCGGAAGTCTGAATGTAATAAATTTTTTTATTGAATATTCATAATAACTTAAAATTATTTTTATGATGGTGCTGGCCTTTTCAAAGCTAGAACCTTCAAGCGGCGTAATTTTTGTACCCTTGACAGAGGCTGAATGTGATCTTTTTCTTGTTTCTGGTTTAGTCTCGTAAGGAAACCTCGACCATAGGCTCACTGTGCGTCTTTGAGCTCCCTTATAACGCCCTAAGTTTCGGTGAAGTCATCTGATGTAATGTGGATACAATAAGGGCTGCCGTCCAGGTCAAATCATAAGTATTAACTATGCAGGCATTATATTCTGGGAACTTTCTTGGAGGGTAACGTGGTTTTGACGAGGCAATGGGAGAATTGTGGTCCATGCGGGTGAAACGGTTGGTATAATATTATATGAGTATCCTGTGAATGTCATAAAATAAAACGGTATTTTCAAATAATTTTCATCGAATGAGGCCAAATGCAATCGAAAATTAAGAGGCGTTTTTCACAAAAATCGTGACCGAAACATAAATAGGTCAAAGCAGCCGTTAAAAGGGTCCATTTAAAAAAACCGTCTCCGGATTAGTAATTAAGATTACAGTTGCCGAATGAAAGGCAAACAAAAGCCCAGCGCAGCGCCCACGCCCACGCGCTGAATAAAAACCCTCAGCAAAAAAATCTTGAGGGTAAAATTCCACACTGAAAAAAGAAGAAAGTTTTTAAAAGTATTGATATAGAATACTGAATATTCATCTTATGGTATTAAAAGTATAGGAAAAAATAAAATAAAATAATGCAAAAAATATTGACTGGTCGCTTGGCGCAGTTGGTAGCACTCTGCCTTCTGAGCCGCTGGTCCCGGGTTCGATTCCCGGACAGGTCAAACATTTGTGTGTATTAACATGTCTATTTGACCTGTGTCTGGGTGTGTATATGTATATAAGTATATATATCTATCATACAGGCTCTGCCTAGTTTGGGACCTGAAGACTTTGTGTGAAAAATATATATATATATATATTTATATATCTATATAAATGTGCCGTGGTGGTACCGGCCTAGAATAGTACTCCCCCATCACTTCCCGCGGGTGCCGTAAGAGTCGGCTAAGGGATCACGTACCAGAAGGTGGGTAGCAGCGCCTTCTGAGGATTGAAAAACATACTGCGCTCGCCAACCCGCCTGCCAAGCGTGGCGAGAATTGGCAAATCCCCCCTATATGGGGGAGGCATATGTCCAGCAGTAGTTGTCTAATTGCTGAGAAGAATATATAGATAGATAGATATATAAAATAGATTATTTATACTATTAAGTTACGTTAGGTATCTCGTGAACTTCGTCGGATTATTTACTCAACTCTACGTAAATTAAACTGTAGTTTGAACAAAATAATATCGAAAAGTTTAAAAACTTTCAACCAAGTGATTATTTACATATTATAACTAGCTGCGCCCCGCCGTTTTACCCGCGTGGTGATGATGATTAAAAATAACCTATGTGTTATTCCAGGAACTGAGGTCGTATCTGCATACTAAATTTCATCCAAATCCGTTTCACCCCTGGTGTTATGAAAATAAGCCTATAAGTTAATCCATTGTATAAGCAATCTCCATACCAAATTTCATCCAAATTCATCCAGCCGTTTGGGCGTGAAAGAGTAATAAACATACATCCATACTCACAAACTCGCATTTATAATAGTAGTAGGTTTATATACTGTATGCACGACTGGTCAAAATAATGTGTAAAACAAAAGCAATTCAGCCGAACCTATCCTTTTCGGTACTTCACAGTAGGGCTCCTTGCAAATTCTAGATTTAAAAAAATCAAAAATTCCCAAAACTCATTGACCTCAATTCTATAAGATAACAGAGTATAAAGTATAAAACTAAACTAAAAAACTATAAAATAAAAAAATATGAGTATAAATTTTTATTTTTATTTTTTATTTGGATTAGGCAGGCGTTTGACCACTATCTCACCTGACGTTAAGTGATGATGCGGTCTACGATGGAGCCCGCCTGCCTAGAAGATACCTATTCACTCGTGACTTGAAGATACCCAGGTCGTATTTTTTCGGAAATACACAGATAAATAAATGATACAATCGATTCCACGAAGCCGCTTCGATTTCAATATCCGATTGTACCGCATTTCGATTTTGAGAAATAAATATGATAAGTTTCCTATCTTCTTGGAACGGACGGTAGAAAGCAGGCGGGCCGACATTGGTCCGATTTATATATCATATATATCGCTTCAATTTCCCCGTGTCCTAGTGCTTGCAAGTGCATGCTGACGTGTAGCGGGGCTATTACTTTGGAACGAAGTATAATGGTGTGCTGAGTTGGATATTGGAAGGCAATACCAGAATGACCGAGCTTTCTGTTATAAAATTAGTGATTAAACGAACTTACCTGTAAGTGAAGTTCTATCATAATTATACGAGTGCTTCGTCCGAAGAGATTAGTAACCTGAAATATAATATCTTTATACATTGTAGTAACGCCTACGTGACACCACTCTTTGCACTAAGTTGAGAGTTTTTTTTTGTTTTTTTTTTGGTTTTGGAGGGTACTTTCTACTCCTTGCTCATTCCCGTCGCTCATAGCGTCATTAATTTAGAGTCTGCACTATGTTATTAGGTACAGTGTTAATAATTTCCTAAACCATTTTAGGGATGGATAGTTACATAGGGCGGGCGGGTGTTAGGTACTAATCTCTTCGGACGAAGCACTCGTATAATTATGATAGAACTTCACTTACAGGTAAGTTCGTTTAATCACTAATTATACTTCGTGCTTCGTCCTCGAGATTAGTAACCTGAAATATAATATCTTTATACATTGTAGACTTTGAGAGATAGCGTGTTTAGGAAATCGTTAACGCTGCCTGTTATGTAACAAAACATGTGAAAAAACACAAGTTTTGTTATCCGACTTACAAATTTATAAATCACAATTGATGTGTATACAATTTGTTACATTTAAATTTCATAGTGATATTGTTATAGACTTAAATAATTTCCTAATAGACAATTATTTTATTCAATCTGGATTGATAATCGCTTTTGCTAACTCTGCTTCGACAAAGCTGAGAATAGTTCTATTAAGAAACTGGGAAAACGTGCTGGAGCTTGGGCTTCGGCCGGCTGTGTTTGGGATCTGCGATATCACTACTTCAAACACAATGTCGATAAATTTAAGCAACAAACTACTTGATATAAATAATGGGTATTAGTCATGTTATTCCTGGAAGACAAACTGAGAGCCAGCAGTCGCTGATGATAAAAGGCACCGTTTACGGTACGCAATTAACCGGTTAAGACTTTCGGAATTGTTTTACGATTGTATACCGAATTTCTAAAGGAATAGCTCTTGTATATCACTATCGAAAGAGACGTGAAGAGGTCCAGGTGACATGTCATCATGTCATCCGGATGTGATCGACAACCGATTGCGATTTCAGTTCTGTACTCGTACAATTCGTAAAAATATGACGAATTTGACGATCGTCAAATTTAGCGAACCGAGTTCTGTACTTGCACTGCTGGTTGCTGTTGACCGTCGGCGCGTGAGCTCGAGACGTAGCCGCGCGTCGCAGAGAATGTTGTATACCTTTAGGTAGAATACCTAAGACCTGATACCTGATCCAGCGGCTTATCGTTTGGGTAGTCACTCACTATATAAGCTATTACAATAAGCCTTAATAAAACTAACAAACAATTCGATACTTTTCCATAAAGGTGTTGTTCTATCTATGTACAAGATTAGTGCCTAAGCATGACGCTTGTGGTTTTTCTTTAAAAAAACGGGATTTATAGTAGATGTTAAATGTTTCCTACTTTCGATGAAATTTCAATTTTATTAATAATTTTAGTTAAAATGTTAATATTGTAGATTTTTATTTTATAAAGTCTGAACTCTATTTATTGTGATAAGAATAATTAGGTTAGCAATATATATATATATATACATATATTTTACACGAGTCCTAAAAAGGTAAGTACATTTGTTTGGGTTCCACTGGGCAGTCTAATACTTTGCCAGGATTCCATGTCATATCACATTCGGGTGTAGGAGGTATTAGTCGGATGAGGCTTTTAAAGAACCTTTGGATTCTATGATTATCTGACATATACTGTCCTAAGATAGCGCAGCCCTATAACTGTTAAAAAAGCCATATTGACAACCACCGTTATACATTTTCGTTAGGAAATCAATAACTCATTTACAGAGGTTACGTAAATTTGTATGTTATTATCTTTGCAATAGGTGTGTCATTTTCTAATTTAAGGCCTGTACTGCCTAAATGATTTCGCTGACAACAGAGCTAGCCTAATATCCGAAGATTCTAGCGCCGCCGGTCGGAGTAGCGCGCCCCGGACAATATCCCTGTAACTAGGGTCAGATTGGCCTAGATGTTCCAGCAGTTGAAATGAAAATATAATTGCTTATATATTGAAGATTAAAAAATAAATAATCGGGTACCAAGCTTGTCAGGCCACAATTGAACAATAATGATACCTGTTGCTTTATTGGAGATATAGATATATATATATATATATAGTTGTTGATCAGATTTTAAGCAGTATGGCGCAGGGGAAACGCGTAGAAATAATAACTATCTGATCGAAGGATCGTGAATGCATTTATTTCAAATGCTTCTGGATCTCTGAATCATGATGTATTGTTTACTATTTTGACATTATTTTATTGCATTTTTATAATACTATACGCGCAAATAAATTAACCGTGGGAGGTCCGAATCTACTGACTATAGTCTTAAATGCTGAACTACTTTGTTCACATTCTTAATCGGGGTGGGATTTTCTAGATTCCGCATCCGCTACGATGTTTTCTTTCGATGATAACAAGATGCTAATACAAATACTCTTTTTGATTCGCACTATGGCCAAATGTTATTAGCGATGCGCGTTAGGCGAGAGAATTGAATGCTGGCCATTCGGTTTATAGGAATATGAAATGGCAGTAGCATCGTCGTCGCGAAGTAAAATTTCACAGGTTGGCTGTTTTGTAAAAATGTGATTGAGAAATAAACTACTAATACTTTAAGTTGATTAATGTGAAGTTTGCGCTTTCGTTCCGACCAGAAGCCGCTAGCGGTTTGACCGCCACACGCAGCCGCCCCCCGTCGTTGAGGCGTCAGAAAGTATTTCAAAGGAGTAGTTATTGTCTCGAATCCTATGGCCAAAAGTAATTACGGCCTAACAGTTGCCGATGACACCACAGAAGCTCGCAGTCTACAGAACGAGAGGGCGGGACAAACACTGGCACGTGTTGATTCAAAATATTACAAATATGTAATGCATGTACTTTAGAGATGACCTAGGGGCTGAAAAAAATATATTACCAATCACATTTTCGCCCCTCAACTTCCCTTCTTTAGATGTAGGTAATGACTCAGGTCAAGCGCATCCGTTGTTACGGCGAGAATCCTTGACAAAGGAAAATTATGGTAGGTAATCTAAAGTATTTCCTAGCTAATAAATTAACAAATACTCAAACCCTGTTCAATCAGAACCAATCTTTATGAACTGTTCTCGTATGTGGTCTTTTTATTTTTATTATTATTATAATTATATAATTATAGTTATATATATATATATATAATTTAGCTTATAATTAAGCTATAATTAAGCTTTCAATAAAATAAGCTGAAAAGACTAAAAATTGTCTTTTTAGAAAATGGTAAAAAAGTTATAATGGCGCGGAGCCACCATTTAAAGTAGAAGTAATACAACCTGCCGTATTTGACAGCCGGACATGCAGATGATGAGTAATCGTATCAACTGTGCGAGTTTCCTGACTTTGGAGCTAGTCTTTTTAGAAAACCATTCTATTCTTGTTATTTCTTTTCTACATGAATTCGTTTTTCATTTGGCAAACCTATTATAATAGAACGGGTGACCCTTGTGAGGTCTAAAAACTTGCATGAAGTGGAGGGAATCATATTGCTCTTTTTCGGATTTATTGTTAGGTATATTAAAATGTAATGTGCTTGTAAATTGTATTTTATAACCTTCAATGCAGTGTAGAATCAGTGATTCTTCATATCAGGGACCATTGTTAACGAAAGGGAGACAGACAATTGTTATGCGTACATTACCGTGTCTACTGGCGGCCAGTCGGTTTTGGCGGAGAAGACGAGCACCGCGAGTAGTTCGCGGTGCACCGCGCTGGAGGCGCAGGCTCGCGGCTCTGCAGCGCCGCGGGCGCGCGGGTGGTCCCGGCCCGGGCGTCCTGCACGCCCAGGCCTCGTTCTTCTAGTTTAAATATTCGCCAGCTTGGGTTCTACTGATTAGCGGCCCCGCCGCTGGAGTTTTTTGAACGATTTTCCCGGTAGCGGGTGCGACCCCGGCACTGGGCGCAGACGTCGACCGCTGTGGCGGTCGCGGACTCATACGCACGACGTTCAAATGGTGAACTCACATTTGTGGGTTCCCAGCTCATGCCGCTGCTGAGGCAGCCGCTGATGTAGTAATGGCCTTCGTCTAAGACGTACATAATAAATTCCAAATCATCCCCGCTAGGCGCTTCCTCCTCGGTAGGCGCACTTAGATTATTTCTGCCTTTATGGCGTCGAAATTTGTTAGTGATATACTAGCTCGAGGGTAGATGTGAAGTTCGACAGCGTAAATTGATAAATTACGCATACAGTTCGGTTCATGTACTGTTATCCTCCGATAGTCATCATAAAATGCGAAAGATATTATTAGGTAAGGCAACATTCCCACAGAATTACGCGCAAACCAAGTAGTTTATGTACCGAGTGAATCAGTAAGATGTATCCCACAGGACTACACGCAAACTGATTATATGGCATGTGGTGAGACAGTCCCAAGTACAGCTCGAGTCACATTAATAGCATCTACGTACTATCCGGTACGATAAAATTCCCACAGAATTACACGCAAACCAACTAGTTTTTGTACCGAGTGAATCAGTAAGATGTATCCCACAGGAGTACACGCAAACTGATTATATGGCATGTGGTGAGACAGTCCCAAGTACAGCTCGAGTCACATTAATAGCATCTACGTACTATCCGGTACGGTAAAATTCCCCCAGAATTACAAGCAAACCAACTAGTTTATGTACCGAGTGAATCAGTAAGATGTATCCCACAGGAGTACACGCAAACTGATTATATGGTATGTGGTGAGGCAGTCCCAAGTACAGCTCGAGTCACATTAATAGCATCTACGTACTATCCGGTACGATAAAATCCATTCCAATTTAGGACTCATTGATATGTTCCAATGTATAATATATTATATTATATAATAATAATTATAATCGTCTTTAGATATTTATGTATTTCGATAAAAATACTTTTTTACTGTTAGTTGTAATTTAAGCTTTTACTTATAGTCTACATTTATATAATTTTGACATGTAAACAAATTTTACCCAATAAATAACTATGAACTATGATTATATGGCATGTGGTGAGACAGTCCCAAGTACAGCTCGAGTCACATTAATAGCGTCTACGTACTATCCAGTAAGATATAATCCCCATAGAATTACACGCAAACCGGGTTTATGTAGACAAAGTAGGTAGGTACTAGGAACATTACACGAATACTGATTACTTGAGTCTTAAAATGCTAATTACCTGGCGAGATTGGTGAAGAAGGAGATGCTTCTTGCTATGGGAAGACGACGAATACTCGATGATACGAGTTTTTGATAATCATCACTTGTTAGCTTCTGTTCCAGTTCCTTGAATTATTATTATTATTATTTATTTATTTTTTTTGCGATATCATATTCTATTTCGCGTTTCCTTGTCGTAATTTTTAACTAGGGGCGGTTAACACTTCGAAAAAATCAAACCGGCACTGAGTTTAAAATATAGTGTTGAGTGGTGGAGCACTAAAAAGCGAATGACGCTATGAGCGACGGGAATGAGCAAGGAGTAGAAAGTACCCTCAAAAACCAAAAAAAAAAAAAAAAAAAAACTCTCAACTTAGTGCAAAGAGTGGTGTCACGTAGGCGTTACTACAATGTATAAAGATATTATATTTCAGGTTACTAATCTCGAGGACGAAGCACGAAGTATAATCATACAAAATTTGTAGCTTAGTTACGAAAATGTACTCGTATATTTGGAGGCGCCGAGCTTTTACATAAAAAAGCTCGGCGTATGTAATACATCTAGTTACTAGAAGTAGATATAGACATTGTTTATTTAACAGCTTCAGCACCAATGATGTTTTACTAAAGATGACGCATATTCATACTGCGCGGTGCTCAGATTTTGTTCCTTTACGACATAAACATGCTTACTGCGACAGATAATACGGTACAAATAATATAGAAAAGGATAGCTATATGTTTAGACTTGCACTTGAAATACGCGTCGCAATGAAAATTACTACAATTGACTTAATTTTGCCGCCTTAGTTTCCGCGCGCTTGTGCGACATCTACCTCACATAAACATATATCATTGTTCAGCACACAACAATAACTACAGTAATATAAACAGATAAAAGTACATACGTTGGTTGAATTTTATGACTACACCTGGAGGAAAAGTATTTTAAATACAGGAGATTTACATTTTTTCTTCAAGCAAATTTCGCTTGAAGGAAACATTTCTTTATTTTTAAAAAGAGATAAATTTGCATTAAAACATTTGCGAAAACTCGCTTGTCACACTCGGGAATCGAACCGGCTCAAATTCGATAAAAAAATGACAGCCTGTACTTTTATGGTATCAATCCATAGAGTTAATTCAATCATAGGGATCAAATCTCTCCAGCAAACATGGTAAATTGAATGAAAGGAAAACAACGAAATTGAATTAGAATTATATAATTTGTAATACATCAAAGATTCTGGTACGCTCCAAGGTCCAAGCAATCAGCTTGAGACATTTCGAGAGTAACCTCGCCGTATCGCTTAGCAAAACATATTTTGTATTTTTTGTCCCGGTTTTACTAAGAATTTTGTAATCTAGACCATTTGTCTAACTTGAGCAAATTGACATTGATAAATTGCGTATCATAACGATACCCTCTCTGGCTTTGCGATCTCATTAGCGGCGCAGCTTTTGTCGCTTTTTGGCTTAGTAACCGGATTTACGTCACTGAGTACATCTACCTATAGTATATTATATATACTGAAATATTTATGATGGCAATTTACATAATACTAGGCAGCTGACCCGGAAAACGTTGTTCTGCCCTATACATTATTAAAATGTCTAAGTGACACACTTAATTTTAATCACTTGAAGAAATTTAAATCAAGTGTTGTGTCACTTTCCACTAACGAAGATTAGTTTTTTGGATAGGTAACAGAACGGTCACGGTCAAGTAGTCATATTGGATATTCTCGGGAGTTTGACACATTATCAATATATATGTGGTATCCGGCTTTACTCACGTTTATAGTCGAAGTTTCGACCCTAGGTTTCGGACCTGTTCGATGCTCATCCTCAGGTGAGTTTACGCTGTCAGATATAGGGACAGAATAAAGTTACATATCTGTGCGAAGTTTTAATAAAATCAATCCAGTACTTTCGCAAATTAGCCCGGACAATCAGTGTGCCACAAGATTGTTACAGAATATAGAATGTATTTATTGCATATATAATGTTTATTGCGTTATATAATGTATGTAGATAACTAAGATTGTTTTATATACGCGACGCGTGACCAAAATGCTGCCACATATTGGGCTCAACGGATCAGCATTGCAATTCAACGTGGCAATGCTGCTAGCATAGTGGGCACGCTGTCAGCCGGTAGCAGGTTAGAGCATTTGAGGTATTCAGAGGGTGACAATAGCTAGTGGATTGCTCAAATGTTAGTATCCTAGTGTGGGGGTTAGAGTGACATGTAATGACCACTACTGTGTGTAGAGAGGTTTAATATCGTGAGCCTGGGGCCAGCCAGCCCCGACAATCACTTTTGCCGTAGAAGCCGCACTGAACGGACGCTCTGGTCGTCGGAACACGGGAATTACTCACGTAATAAGTCAGAGGGTTTCGATTATATTTTCAGCCACATTCGGTGGTATTTTTCAAAGAGAATACGAGGCGCTCGCGGATCAGTACAGGCCAGTACTAGGCGAACCGCGAGCGCCCCTTATTCTCCTTGAAAAAGACCACCGAATGTGGTCGAAACTATAGTCGGAACCCTTTGACTTATTACGTGAGTAATTTCCATGTTTTATACATTTACTGAAGGTATAATATATATCAACAAAACTGCCACAAAAAAAGCAAGAGGGCTGCTTTTCCCAAGCTGCAACAGACCGTTTTCAAGTCAAATTTATCGTACAATGGTCCTAATTCTGTTAATCACTCGCACTAGCTGAAAATTACAATTCTTCAAAATTAAATAGCTCGTATTCTATATGTAAATCTCTAATTTTGTTATTAAAACTGACGTGGTTTTGAGACATTATCAATGTATAAAACACGGGAGTCACTCACGTAATAAGTCAGAGGATTCCGACTATAGTTTCAACCACATTCGGTGGTAAGTACTAGGCGAATCGCGACCGCGTCCGCGAGCGCCCCGTATTCTCCTTGAAAAAGACCACCGAATGTGGTTGAAACTATAGTCGGAACCCTCTGACTTATTACGTGAGTGACTCCCGTGTTTTATACATTGATAATAAATCTCTAATATTAGACGAGTTTTATTCAGCTGATGGCGAATCGCGGGTGATTATCATTATCATCATCTTATTCGTTATAGAACGTCCATTGCTGGACCTATGCCTCTCCCATTGATTTCCACAAGGACCGGTTGGAAGCGGTTCGCATCCAGCCCTTGCCTGCGCCCTTAGTCAGGTCGTCAGTTCACCTGGTCGGTGGCCGTCCTATATGATACGCTTCCGCGGCGACGAAGTGGCGACTTATTTTGACGATATCTTAACCATAAAAAACTTTATATTCTAGAATGTTAGTTTAGTTAAAGTAGACAATCACTCCCGATATCTAAATAGTATTCTACGCACGAACCTCAATGTTGTCACAGTTCATAATGTCAGTGTGTTTGTAAACGTAATTCCAGTATGGCTTCGTATGAGCGGTTCAATTAATTGAATTCTGTTGTATGTGGGCGTCAGTGATTCTATCTCGGTTTAATTGTATCGACGGGGCTTGTATTGGAAATGTATCCACGCAGCAACTACCTAAATAAGCATCCGACCTCGTTTGCGAATCGACGTCGTTTATGCGTAGAAAGCTGAAGTTTGTATTCCAAATAACTAATCGATGTAATTGCTAGCTAAGCCAGGCTACGCTTCGCTATGGTTTTGTCTAATATTATTCACTGGGGAAGTATGTAAGTAAAATAAATCCTAATTATTTGTCGTATTAGAACATAGATAAGTTGATTGATATTGTAAAAGGGAAGAGGAGTGACGCTCTCATATCCCGACTTGTTGAAGTCGGTGTCATTATAGTTCATACGTACATAAATTCAACATCAGATCATAATATATAATATATATATATATATATATATATATATATATATATACACACATATATACACATATGTATATACGGTCGAGTTGAGTAACCTCCTTCTTTTTTTGAAGTTGGTTAAAAACTCACAGTACCTTCGTATTAGTGATTTCGTCATGTAATGTGTCCAACCTCTTCTCACGACGATATCAACAAGAATTTAATTACAATTAAAACTAAGTTTGCAGAGTAATATAAATATCTGTGCTTATAAAAATTGCGTGCAAACCAATCCAATCTCCGTTCAGGCAATGTCAACTTTATCATTTTTCCGAATAAGGTCCGAAGTTTGACGTACCGGCAACTTTAAAAGAATAATTGCGTGCCGATAACTTACCTTGAGGTTTAACCTTACGAGGTTTTTCCTTTGAATTTGTCGACTAGTTTGAATACATGAGTCTGAGGCTGTGTTAGGGGCAAGGCGACAGGGACACAATGCAATAGAAAAATTATAAAGCTTACATAGATGAGTATCAACTACAAACTAATGGAGGAGAATGGACTTTGGAGAAGGGTGGGCTGCTTTTTATTCCGAAAAGATTATACAACTGAAGTAACAGGAAACCATAGCCACGCGGGAGAAACCGCGGGGCGCAGCTATTAATGATATGTTTAACAATTAATAATACATCGTTATTATATACCAGGGGGCCTACCACCAACTCTTATAGCAGTATTATTGTAATCTTACTTTGAATTTTCGTACCACAAGGCCACATAAGCAATGTTACTTTAATGTTGTTTAGACTAAGCAGTTTTGTGACGTAAACCTCTATTTCGTTCACTCAAAGCGTACCATGAGCCAGCGCCAACGAAAGCGACAACGCTATATGAAAATATAATGTTGTCTCGCTTGCCCTTACAGCAGGAATGTTTCTTCGTTCATTCTACACGTCACTGAGCGATAATAAAACAATAATGTTTTAAGACGTTCATGGTACGAATCTGAGCATTATTACTTTAAGCTTGAAGTATGACGTTCTTGAAACATGATGGTTTTGTAAAAGTTGATGGTACGGCCCCAGGTTTCATCCGGTGGATTACGGTACTCCCGTTACCTCATCATCCCACGGCAACTATACTTTTTTCACGATAAAAGTAGCATAGGTGTATTCCAGGGTCAAACTTATCTCTACACCAAATTTCATAGAAATCGGTACAGCCGTTTGAGCCTGAAAGAGTAACAGTGGTTTTTGAAGTATTTGCATATCCCACGGGAAAAGCAATTATTTTCGGGATCAAAAGTAGCCTATGTGTTCAGGGTCTAAACTATTTCCATACCAAATTTCATCGAAATGGGGTAGAGGGTGAAAGAGTTACAACTTACACACGCACACACACACACACACACACACAGACACACACACACGAACACACACTTTCACTTCGCGTTTATAACATTATTAGGTTAGGAGTATCTTTAAAGATTTAATTATCAGTCGTGTAATTATCTCGATAAGAACATACGTGAATGTATTCTACTGTACCTACTGTAGGAATAACATCATTTATATATATATTTTATTTGTTTTTCTATTCAATAATAAATGTCGTAAACAAAGTAAGTTAAAATCTGGGCCGAGAAAACGACCAGCCGTAAATGTTCTGACTTCCTCCCTCGATACTTGGAATCGCGTTAACCATTCAACTCAAAAAAATAAAGATTTCTATAGACGAGAAAACATTATAATAACCGAATTCAATTTAGAAAGCAGTGCCTCGCCGGCCAGAGATAATAAGGAAGTTTTAAAAAGTCGGCCAAGCGCGTCCGCCGCCCCGGTCGGAAGGTTTCCGTATAAACGGAGAACGAGATAAACTAATTTCACCTCTCACCGTCGGTCGGTCGGTCGGTCGGTCGGTCGGTCGGTCGGTCGGTCGGTCGGTCGGTCGGTCGGTCGGTTAGGGGAAATGGGGAAAGTTTGGCAAGTAAATATGGAAAAAGTAAAGAATTTTTTGCTCTTATGGTTATTAGGAAATTGGGTACGGATTGGTATTTTACTAGACTGGCAGAAGGGGTACATAAATGATATTATGATCAGATTTATCGTTGGCTTGTGAGACTAAATTGCATTCTGTTCATTCTTACTACAGCGATTATAAACATTATATACTAGAATACCACAGATTCAACCGCATGGTTGAATCTGTGGTATTCTAGTTGGTTACGCCAATTTATAAAATATTACTAAATTAATTCAAAATATACCATACCGACGTTGCTAGCTCAGAGACGTTCGGATATATCATTATAAAGAGGGTTGCTTCCTTGTTATTGGCGAAGTAACCTGTCTCGGGGCCCGAGCGACAGCAGGCTGCGTCGGCGACTCCCCGCACACGGCAGTCCGTGTACAGACACCTTTCAAATAACACGCGCGCGCGGGTGCGATACGATAATTCGTATCCGTGCTTATCTGCACAACTACACAACCGTAACCCCCGGGGGGAGACGCGAGAGCCCAGAGAAGCCTCACCGCATGGAGTTGAGAACCCTGGACCCTAGACGAGACGTGGTGAGGAATTCATCAGTACAAGGTTAGTGGCCTTCTAAATGATTTCCCGGGTTGTTTCTGGCTAGCAGCGTATCAATTCTAGGCCTTCCGAACTGAACCAGCACATAATCCCTACCTCAGCTCTAATTGAGGTAGGCGCGCATGACTCCCGATGCCCATTATATAATTTTGAGGAGTTATATGCACCACTAGTTTTATATTCTTACACATCGATAAAATGGAGCGTTATTATGTTTTAATATTATTATAGGAAACGTATGTAGATCTTCACGATACGGGCTTGCCTAGTGTGGAGATCACCATTTAATTGGTGCTTTAAGTTAAGTTCTATCAGTTAGATCATAATAATATGGCGTTATAAAATTACTATTATACAAACACAACTGATTTTTTGACATGCGCTCCAAATTACTAAATCGCTCAGTTGTAAGTCGCACGAGCGATCACCCACCAATTCAGAGAGATACATTTATTCTTTACATTATGTTTGTACAGTATTACTGATAGATGGCGCTGTACGCCGCTAAAATACGCAAGCGTTTGTCGCAAAGATTTTCATTGTACAAATTTTAACCAGGGCAGTGAAGTGAAAGCTTCGGCCTAGCTACAGTACCCTAAAACGATAAAAGTGCTAGTAGCCCTTAGTAGGACGTTACAGTCCAAACGGCACTCACAGCAGTTTCACGAGGACTATTGCTGGATTTATTGTTATAAACTTAGCTAAGTGCGCCCTTACCCTCGATGGGGGACGACTCTCACTTGTTTCTTTTAGCTGTCGAGCCTCTTGACTTGTGGTAGTTCTTGGCAACGACTTTGAATAATTGTAATAGTGATGCTTGCCTTTAAGAGATTAAGTAGTTTATTTTTAACTAGCTACGCGCCCCGGTTTTACCCACGTGGTGATTATTGATGATGATGAAACGTAGCCTGTGTTATTCCCGGACCTTAATTATCTACATACCAAATTTCATCCAAATCCATTTTGCCCGCGTGGTTAAGAAAAACGGCGATGATGGTTGTGATGAAAATAAGCTTAAGTGGTAATCCAGGATATTAGCTGTGTTCCGAATTTCATCCAAATCCGTCGTGATAATGATGAAGGTGATGATGATTTCCTGGACCTGAAGTATCTACAGACCAAATTTTATCCAATTAGTTTCTTTATACTACTATCAGTTGTCGTTCTAAACTACCTTTGCTAATGCGTGATGGCTTCCAACCGCGTATTTTTCTACTTTATCTAAAAGTCTCATAGATATGATATACATACCCTGTCCGTCCATACAACATGCTATTCCACTTTATCATTATTCTGTGCAACATACTCGATCTCTTTGTACAACTTTGAGTAAAGCCTCGTCCATTCAAACCTTTAAGGTCGGACAAAATATTTTTAAAACTTTAAATTATTACTTCCATTGTTATTGTTACTACCTATCATCTGCTACAAATAGTACACCTGATTTATATAGTGTAAATAATAGCAGTATTAGTAGCGCCCCGCAGTTTCACTCGCAAGGATTACGGTTTTCCTACTACCTCAATTATCCCACGGGAACTACACTTTTTCCGGGATGAAAGTAGTATACGTGTGATTTCAGGGCTTACATATCTACATACCAAATTTCATCGAAATCGTAAGGCCGTTTGAGCGTGAAAGAGTAACAGAGTTTATTTGCTTATTCCACGGGAACAGCTATTATTTTCTGAATGAAAAGTAGACAAACAGCATTTTCTGATCATTGTTAGTTTTTCTTACGTTAATTTTTTTATTATCCTATATAAATGTAAAAGTTGTAACCTTCAAAAGTATTTACATACGTATTACATATCTTCTATTTTACATCTACAAAGTTTTGCAAATAACCTTTCACACACACACCTAAAATCTTACACCAACACATAAATAAACACAATATTATGTCATCCAATCACATGAGATACGGCGGCAATACGTCACACCCAATCCGTATGCACGCGGAGCATCCTGTATAAGGAACGGGCAGCTTGAATAGTGGGGCATTTGTCTCGAGATTGCGCCGACCCTGTATATATCACTATTGACGTTTCTTTGCATCTCGATTTTCGATATATTGGACGTATGAGTATTGACAGATGTGTAATATTTGGCAAAGGTTTGGCCAGTTTAAGATTTGGAATGGTTTATTCAAGATATATAGCTAAGATCATTGAAGCGATGCTAGCCTGCCGGTGGGAGCGGTGGGTAGTTCAGTTCAGTTTATTTATTCAATGTAGGTACAAAAGTACCTTACCTACCTACCTACCATGAATGTCAGTTTACAATATTAAAAGTAATCAAACTTTATAATAATTTAGGAGATAGTAAAAATATTATTAAATTATTTACTTAAAGTAAGTTTAGTTAGTTTAGGGAAGCTTTTATCTTTTAAAAAATCGTCAACTGAGTAATATGCCTTTTGTAATAATAGTTCCTTGAGAAATTTCTTAAACATTGCATTATTTAGATTTTTTAACCATTCAGGTAAGTTATAGAATTTAATACAATTTATATGATGTCAAACTAACGAACGCTGGTGAGTTTGACACATTATTATATAGATGTAGTATCCGGCTTTACTCACGTTTATAGTCGAATTTTCGACCTAGGTTTCGAGCATGTCCGATGCTCATCCTCTGGTGAGTTTACGCTGCCAGATCCCGGCGACCTAGGTCGAAATTTCGACTATAAACGTGAGTAGAGCTGGATACTACATCTATATAACGAACGCTGGTTCGGTCCCCGCCGACGGCTTTAGCTTCTGGTAAAGACAATACCTGTATCGAATACCGAGCATGGTGGTACGGTACTTTTGAATACTTGCCTGGCTAGGCTCAAGGCCACCCATCCAAGATGTGGATCAGCTAAGATTGCAGCTAAGATTCAATAGCTAAGATCGTTTACGCAAAATTCGCTACGAGCACTAAAGCGAATTTTGATGACAAATGTATATTATACATATATAAACATTGTTATATAGAACGTAACAGATCGTTAATTTTCAATTAGATGTAGCTCTTGTAACGGCATTGTGGTTTAAAGCAATTATCTATGTGACGTATGATCCCAAATTATCGTATTACACACGAGCAGTTCCGTTTGTAACTGAATATTGATTTCAGCAAATAATTATGAAACTTGTTCGTTAGATTATCTATATGGTAATCGAGACAAATATCTGATTTAATAATCCCTGGAATTTTCACATTTTTATAATGTTACTCTTTTATGTACGGGTTTTGCGAAACCATGATAATATTATTGGCTGTCAATCAAGTGGTTCCTCAACCGATCCCCACCTCGGGCTTAATTACAATCAGAGGCCAGTTGGATTATAATTATGGCTCTAGTGTTTAACATTACCACACCGTAACATTTGTGAGTGGAATCGACTGCCGGAGACTCATTAGTGAGAGACTTCAGTATACTTTGTTATTAAATCAAACGGGGCTTAATCGCGAGAAAAACATTTAGTAATTTATTTACCTCGGCGTTTCGAGGTATAGTATACTTATATCTTATACTTATAGTGTACTATTCTTTATTATATATTATTTATACTGTTTTATAAATAGCCTGGACTATTAAAATATAATTAAACACAATGACTTTCAAATGCACGCACCACCTTAAATTTTCTTGATGTACCATGACAATTAATCGAGATATTATTATTTATCTAGATATGTATCATATTATGTAATAAAATAATAAAAATATAATTAATGATGTATCATAACAATCGACGGCCGACGTGGCGCAGTGGTTAGTGTCAGTGACATGACATCTGCGGCACGACATCTGGGTTCGAGTCCCGGCAGGGGCAAACATTTATGCGATGAGTGTAGGTGTCTGTCCCGGGTCTTAGATTTTTGTGTGCTGTAATTGTGTGTGCCCATGCCTCCCGCGATACAGGGAGTTCTAGTGTGAGGGTCTGAGTGCCATATAAAAAAAAAATATTGACGATCGGTGTTAAGTTCTATAGTCTTAAGGGTTAAGTTCTATAGTCGGTTTAGATTATAGTTTGTTTTATACTTTATTTTGGTCCGTTGTCTGAAATAAACTATTTATTTTATAATTATGACAAGGTACTTTCATATGACCGCCTGGCTAGCTTTAACTTTCAAGATTGAATATCTGTCACCAAACACTAAGTGTTTTGAGGCACTTCTAACGGTAGCTGTGCCAGTGTTTAGTGATCTGCTCTCAAATTCTTGACTTTCATATGTTTGAATCTCGGCCGGGCCGAAACATTTATGTCGTGAGCATAGCTGTTTGTCCCGAGTCTGTTTTCATTGCGATTGTGTGTGTTTCTGCCGCCCGCGACACAGTTGTTTTTTTATAAACTTAACTATCACTAACCCCATCAAGCCAGATAGTGCATAATCCTATCATCATCGGACATATATCATCAATTATATCCTATAAATATTTTTAAGCATTATTTCAATTTCCATCCATATTGTTAGATCTATCTAGATCTCTAGCACTAAGGATAAATGTTGCCTTAGCGCACCACCCGCACTTAGTTTATAACTAAAAAAAACCTTGAAATTAAATTTATAAGTCAGCCTTTTAGGACAACCATTTTATCTGAAATCTACTTTACCTGACCGACGACAGTACGCAAGCTATAAATCTGTATAAACGCGACATATACGCACCGAGCCGTAGAACATAAACTTGTATAATACTAGACACGAACGAAATAAACAATGAAAGGCTGAGATAAAACGTAACGCCTAAACGGGCATCCGTGACATCTCAACTATTTTGTCACAGTGTGAATAATAGCAGTTGGTTGTATTATAATAATATGCATTATTAACATATCATACCATTTTCGAAATTTGGCAAATCGAAATAGTGCCTCGAGCATATTCTGGACTGGTTAAGCTCTGCGATTACAGCTGCATGGACTACGATTTTCCCGTAATCCTTAGTGAAAACTTCTTTTAAAAATGTTATTTTCAAAAATATTTCATTTTTTAAATATTTTTTTTAATTGTATAGATCTAGCGTTTCGCAGTCGCAATCGGGCCGGCAGTGCACAATTGCCGGCTTTTAAATAGTTCTCAATGATTATTTTTATCATCAGGCATTAATCCTTCCTGTGCTTTCACAGATTACACAAATAGTTCTTATAAAACGAACACATGATTGTGCTTTTCCCTGTAGTTATATCTAGTTCACTTATATAGTTACGTGATATTAGAGCATCTGCGGAACATTCGAGAATGGTACGAGATTACGAGCGCCGCTGCGTTGTTCTACCTGGCAAAACACAAATTGAAGTATGGTCAGCTGACTGCCAATATCACAGCACGCATAGATAGTAAAAAAAAATATGAGAAACATCCCCAATACGTACCTAGCTATGACCTGCCTCGAGTAGGTGATCATACGGCTAAAGATGATGCTAAATCTAAAATGGCCAACCAGACTAACTGTAGCTATGTACACTGTGACTTGACGGTTAAGCTCTAAACCAAGCGGTAACGAGCGCAGTTCCGCGCGACGTTTATAGCCCATCGCTCGCCGTAACGGCTCTGCAAAATGACGCAACTTATAACGTATTCAATTCTTACTGTGGTAAATAGAACCCTTATTTTTGATGAGTAAGGAGGTTAAGCCACTAGAAAGTGATCATCGAGGGTCAAAAGTTTCTAGAATGGAGATCACGGACTGGCGAGCGCAGCACCGGACGCCCACAAACAAGGTGGACAGACGACCTGACTAAGATCGCAGGAATAGGCTGGATGCGGGCCGCCTCCAACTGGTCCTTGTGGAGATCAATGTGGCAGAACTATGTCTAGCAGAAGACGTCCTATGGCTGATATGATGATGATGTATCCTCATAGCAGTTATAGTATGTACTTATTCGAGTAGCTATGAACACTAATAGTGTATTTCACTATTTACGTCTATCTCTTTCTATCTGTATCTGTATCTCTATCTGTGGAGGCCTGTCGGCTCTTCTGAAGTAAATTTTAAGAATATTTTATTATTACATATTATGTAAGCCCCCAAATAAAATTAAATAAAAATATTTTCTGGTAAATATTTGTGTTTTGGGATATTGAGCGGTTAGTATAATTTTGATCCCAATCTTAAATTTTCCAATTATAAATGTCTTTTGGTTGCCTGGAAGGAATCGCTTTAAGCGATAAGGCCGCCCTTTGTATCACTGTATTTATATCTGTTTGTTTGGTTTCTTTATGTGTGTGTTTTTGAAATAATGTGCAAATAAAGAGTTTTCTATCTATCTGCCTAAAAAGAAGATTAAGATCCAAGTGTGAGGTCTAAGAACACTGGGCGTCACAGGAAACAAAGGCGATAGCAATATACCTTAAGAGAAGGCTACTTATGTACTACATGTAACTATGTTAACTAGTTAGAAAGTCGTCCTCGTAGTGACCCTTTGCTAAATGTTCATATTACGCAATTGCTGAAATGTTAACGGAGCACATTTCAGCAATTGCGTAATGTGAACATTTACGAGCTATTACGAGCCTGGTAATGGTTTGCGATTCTTTCTTTAGAAAAACACTAGGTTGAAGGTAAGTAGTGTTTTACTATAGTGTTTCAAATTATAATTCTTTGATTGGATATTCATTAAAATCTACTGATACCAGAAGTCCAGATCACAAAAATAAGATATATAATTATAAGCGGGCGAAGTTCATGGTTTTAAAGCAGCGACAGACCGGTTGACGCAGTTGGTAGCACTCTGCCTTCTGAGCCGCTGGTCCCGGGTTCGATTCCTGGACAGATCAAACATTTGTGTGTATGAACATGTATGTTTGACCTGTGTCTGGGTGTGTATATGTATATAAGTAAATATATAAGTACGTATTTAAGTATATATATCAGTCATCAGGTTACCATAGTTACCATAGTGCTAGGCTCTGCCTAGTTTGGGACCTGAAGACCTTGTGTGAATGTTGTCCCATATTATTATTAGAATTACCATTTTGTCCCCTTTGCCGTTGAGACTATGGGATGTTGGGGCGCAGAAGCAAGAGCTTTGGTGAGTGAGATAGGGCGTAGAATAAGAGATTTGGGGGGTAACTACCGCTCCGGTTCGTTTCTGGTGCAAAGGATCGCGATTGCCATTCAGCGTGGTAACGCAGCCGGTGTAATGGGTACCTTTGCACCCGGAACTTTAAAGAGCCGGTTATTTGACTCATTAACCCATATTTTTTGTATTTTCTATAATTTATTTGTAGTTTAGTTGTGACATTATGTAATATTGATTGAATAAATTTACATTATGCTCGTAATAAATGAAATGTATAAAAATAAAACAATAAAAACAGACTTCCTATGAAAAAAATACAGTAATATTCCATGGATAACCGCATGAAAACACTCTTCGATTGGGACTGGACCAATGTAAAGCTATTTTTTAAATAGTTTGAATGTTGAGATGAGTTGATACTCATTTTTTTGCACAAATTTTGCAATGCATTAATAAATCCAAAAACATTTGATAAAATTTGGTTGGCAACGTGGAGAAGTGGAAAGCTTCTCCAATGTAACAAAAGTTCCTACATGAATATTTTAAGTTCAAATTAAAAACTTAATAGGACCTGTTTCTCTTTCTACATTGTGTGTAACAACATATGATACAGAATAAGTTCCTTATATGCATGTTCATACATTATTCAACGAATCCTTATTCTCTTAGTGGACAATACTCTCTGCAAATAAAATACATAAAATACTTTATTCTTGACATGGATACACTATTATACAGAAGTACATACGCAGTACACAGAACACACATTAAAACAAACAAAAGAACAGGTAAGTATCCACTGTAGTTTGGCGCGATGCCAAAAATATATGCATTGTGCTAGGGTTTGGTAACCCTGGCGATCCCATCATCAGGAGGAACTCTTCACTGGCATCACAAATGCACATATTTTAGAGTATATATAGTAACAATAGTATAAGTACAATATTTCGTGTTTATTTATATTGCAACCTTCCGTGAATAATTAATAATAATAATAAGAACTTAATGTCTTAAGAAAGAAAGAAATTATTTTACAAAATTTCACTTACAAGACAATTCCATATTGTACAGAAACACAAGAAACACAATTTATGTAAGTCTTAAAAAATATCATTACTTATTTGAAACGTTGTTGCCTGTTGTAGTAATAAAACTGTAATTAACTTCGTTAAAATCCTTTATCATCCTCAATTATTGTATAAACCAAGAATAAAGCCACAGAATTAAAATATTAACTTTCGCAGTGGAAAATAAAATGTTCTTCAAAATTGAAATTAATATCTAAAACGTACACGTAATGTTTTGTTATTAAAATTGACGTGCTTTTGACACATTGTGAATGTGTCACGGGAATTACTCACGTAAAAGTCAGAGTTCCGACTATAGTTTCAACCCAATGATGTTTTACTAAAGATGACGTATACTCACATTGCGCGGTGCTCAGATTTTGTTCCTTTACGACATAAACATGCTTACCGCGACAGATAATACGGTACAAATAATATAGAAAAGGATAGCTATATGTTTAGACTTGCGCTTGAAATACGCGTCGCAAAGAAAATTACTACAATTGACTTAATTTTGCCGCCTCAATTTCCGCGCGCTTGTACGACATCTATCTCATATAAACATATAATATCACTGTTTCAACCACATTCGGTGTTAGTTTTCAAGGAGAATACGGGGCGCTTGAGGACGCGGTCGTAAAAAAACATCCATTGTAGACATGAGCCAGCAGTCCTTGAGAGCTGTAAGCATTCTAGGTCTAGCGCGATACCATCTTCGACCACGTCGTCAGTGGTCGTCAAGTTAGATCGTGGTCAAACGCTAGATCTAACAGTATAAAAAAACATATATCTCTATTAATTTATTTTTGTAAAAATGTGTATTTACTAAACAATATTTATTGTCCATAACATTCATCGCTTCCAAACTGACAAGTGTTCACCCCCACAATAACACATTTTATTTTTACCACCGAAAATACATCAAATTTTAACCGCTGAGATAAAACTTAACTTCAGCACAGACCTCGCCAGAAGTCACCAGTGCATGAAGCTCATAGCAATATGCTATGCGAAAATATGAAAATTATGCATGCGACAGTCAGATGCATGCTGTAAAATTTTACAAGCGCTCTTCACACTAGTTCTGGCGATATGGTATAATAAAGCGAATGACCATGCTTGTCGCAGTGACCAGTCATTTGAAACATCCAGTTTGTTCTCTAATAATAAATAAAACAGTGCACTTGCTGAATTTATTTGGTTCTGTATGATTTTTTTTGAGAGATTTGTGAACCAATGTATGGAATCCTCCAAGGCTTAGTTTTGGTGAAAATATATTTTTGTACTATTTATTTTCCTATTAACAAGAGAGAACTAAAAAACGGGAGAGAGGCCTATCGCTCTCATGTTTTCACTTCCAATGTAACGTTGGAAAATAAGTTGCAATTAATTGTATGAAAAAATA
Organism: Apeira syringaria; assembly: GCA_934044485.1. NCBI lineage: Eukaryota > Metazoa > Arthropoda > Insecta > Lepidoptera > Geometridae > Apeira > Apeira syringaria. Next base: position 10,662,598 of record OW203675.1, on the reverse strand, counting down.
AGGTTTGTGAATCAATTAGCCAAGTGGAATGAACTGTCAACTTGGTTCAATTGTCACTCTCAGTTTGATCTTCCGGCGAAGGTATCGTTGTTATCAAACCCACAACATAATAATTTATGTAATTTAAGGTAATTGGGTACTTTTCAATATAAACCTGGCTAATGCCCTCAAGTTTGAAAACAGTTTTTGTCTAAACAGAATGATGTTTTTGAGAGCCAGTTAGCATTCGAGAACTAGCGCGGTCACCAAACACATAGTGTGTTCAGGTAAAGGTCCTTAAAGGCCAGTAAGCATTCTAGGTCTAGCATGTGTCTTCGACCATATCGTCACTGATCATAAAATAAAATAGTGGCCAAACTAGATCTATACAGTATAAAAAACAATTAAAAATGTATTATAATAATATGGGACAACACTCACACAAGGTCTTCAGGTCCCAAACTAGGCAGAGCCTGTACTATGGTAACCTGATGACTGATATATATACTTAAATACATACTTATATATATACGTATATTCATATACACACCCAGACACAGGTCAGACATGTTCATACACACAAATTTTTGACGTGTCCGGGAATCGAACCCGGGACCAGCGGCTCAGAAGGCAGAGTACTACCAACTGCGCCAACCGGCCAGTCAATATATTGAGTCTGATATAAACTTAACTGTTCACTAGGTCAGGTTTACTCACACCTTTTTCTGAAAGATGTATTGCAACTATAATACCTACTTAGAGCGGAGAATAATACGTCCAGTTTAAGGTTAAAGCGGGCCGTCCGTCACGACGGTCGATTAAACACAAATGGGATGCATCGTGAACTACGAGTGCGCTTTACATTCCCAATCCATTACCGAGTATTCATCCCGTTACATATATCCTTATGTGCACGTTACATGTTCGATATTCGAATAAAAACAAATACATGAGAGAATGCAATATAAAATTTTAAGAAATAATTATTATCTAAGTATGAGTCACTCACAGAACTGAGCGAATGGATAATGATAAATGATAAATTTATTTATTCACAAAACACAGTGACACTTATTCTTAATAATAATATTTGTGATCTCTTATGATCTAAAGATCTTATCTAATTTAATTTAACTTACATTAAATTAAGTTACCACTTCTCGAATAACGAGCTCCTGTCCCAGTACTAGTTGAGAACTGTGTTACAGGGTACAGGGCCTTCCCGTTTAAGGGCTTTTATAATATAACTGTATGTATAGGTATATGATCTATGTGATGTATCATGTAATAAATAAAATTAAAATGGTTTATTTATATGTTTTCAAATCAGGCGTAAAATGTAAATGAAAATAAAAGAGTGGAGTAAAAAAAAATTTAGTAAAATACATATAAACGTAAATATATAAAAATATATTTATAATTATAAATAAAATATTAATGTCTACTTTGGAGCTATAATAAATTGTTCTGTGGCTTGATATGTAAATTTTTGTAGCCATACTTGGACTAGCTGTTTTACTTTATGTCTACATAACGGGTAAATACCAAGAATCTTATTAATCTTATTATACAAACGCGGGCCCATTATTTTAAAGTGTCGACTCGCGAGTTCAGTTCTATATGATTTGAATTTACATACTGGGGATAAGTAGAGTCTTTGACCGTTACGAAAGGATTGTATACCTACCATTCCACTAGCAATAGTTGCCCCACTAGGTAGAACCAATTAAACGCATAGGTACAGTCGGAAGACGGAACCATGTCTCTACGGGATGCACGTAACTCGATGTGGAAGTTCATGTTAGTTCGGTAGAAGTTGTCTTGCAGCAGCGGTCCGGTAGAAATCGATCATGAGAATTTGCTTTAGTCTTCGAACATACACTCTATAGAAGGTGTTCTTACCTACAGCGCCATCTTACAGACCTAACTCACTACGCACTCCCATTGACGCGGCTCAAAGTACTGAACTTGCGGATACCAATAGAGGCTATAAATAGCCTCTTTCAAATGGCGCATACGTCGTGCGCTTACTGGGCTTCTATGTACATGTACTAGAGTACATGTTCGAAGGCTTTAGGTAAGTAATGCTTACGTTTACCATATATATTTCAGTTTTATCGATTAATTATAATTTCAATATTATGTGACTATGACTACATAACAACATATTACTACATAAATGAGTAAGTTTTGGGCAGCAGATATTAAACCGGGGCAGACTACGCAACGATTTGGATGAACCAAGTTCTTATTCCACGATAATGTGCTAAGTTTATTTGTCTGGATGGAATAAATAAAAAACAATCTATGATAGTCCGGGATAATATAGAATTCTAGCGGTGAAAGAATTTTTGAAAGTAGTTGTTGAGTTTATCCGTCACATGATGATGATGAAAATAAGCCTATGTGTTAATTTAGGATCTAAACTATCTCCATACCAAATTTCTTCGAAACTGGTGTAGTCGTTTGAGCGTGAAGAAGTAACAAACATACACACAAATTTTGCCTTTATAATATTAGTGTGATTACTAGTACTACACGTAGGCAGTGTAGATAAGTGTTAATATATTTAGATAAAAAAAACGGGTTACACTCCGGGAGTGCCGGCACAAGTGAAAACTTGCATTTATGTGGTAAAATGCAATAATAATTTATCGCGCTATCGTACAAAAGCCTGACAATTGGTATTTAAGTTTATTGATTTTATGTACCTACACATTAAACACTATAGTGAGGGCGATAGAGCATACAATAGAATGAAGTCAAAATCGACATGTATAACGGGCGAGCGAGGTGAGCGCGGTCTGCTTCAAAAAGGTCGTATTACCAACAAACGAAACTGTTCCTTATTCGTTACAAATTTAAGTTTAAATTTTAACTACTCTCCCTCCTTCTTGCAAATTTCGACATCACGCGCCTCAGGAGTTTTGCGATCAGTGACACGTATCCTGACGCGAAATGTCATGACGCGAGTTTAACATTTTTTCCCCATACAAAAGTGCACAACGCCGCCAAAGAAGTTTGCACTTCAAAAATATATTATATTCTTCAGCATAATGAAATTACAACGCAGTAATAGCAAGTTGCTCCGTTGAGCGTCGATTGTATCGACTTGTATCGATTCACATCGAGTATGTTTTACATTTACAATACATTTAACCGGCCGTAGTTAACTTCATTAACATGTTTAAGTGTTCATTTTTGAAACTTTATGCATTTCCAGTTGAAAATATTCGTAACAACGTGTGAAGTGGAATTAAATGGTTCATAATTTAAATACTTTATTTTAGCACTGTTGGTATAAATAAAGTTGTATTGGTATTTTCAATTTACATATTAATGCTTATTAAAAGACTTTGATTGTAGTTATTGTTTAATGGCAAAACAATATTTGCGTAAGGATTCGCTGCATAAGAATGAGTTCTTACAAGAGTGAAGCGTTCTTGCTTTTGTGTGGGGATGTGTGTTGTGTACGTAGTCTATTTAGGAATTTTAATGAGACATGTCTGACTAACTCCGATAAAATAAGATACAGAAGGCTGTATACTCAAAGCTGACTAATAATGCGCTCAAATACGCGTACAATTTGGATTTGACGCAAAGATAGCCATCTTGTGCATCGGACGTTAATCAGATGGTCAGCTGTTCAAACCCTTTGCCCAAAGTTCAAACCAAAGTCATTGTGTCAATCAACTGTCCTTGAATGTTAGTCTATATTCTAGACATGTGATCACCATTTCGACCCCATCATCACTGAAATTAGATATTGCTAAAATACAATCCCTATAAAAAACTATTATATGTTTTCAACAATCACCTCTAAGTAATGTATTTTAACTTATAAAATAGTTTTTAAACGGAATCAGAGCCAGTTTGTGGCACGTGTGTGCGTTCTGGGCTTATGAAATAATACAACAGCTTGCAAAACTTTACCTCTGCATACAACATTTTGTTATCAACAGGAACTGAGTGAAATTGTACTCCATTGTGCATTTGGTGTTTTAGTTGAAAATTCGTTTTCAAATTGCCAGCTAAATAGTAATTTAAATCTGGTATGACACAAAGCTGGACACAACAAGTTGTCAGAGGGAACATCACTGACGTCATGCAGGAGCTGGTCCTGTACAAACCCAGACAGAGAAAGCAACATACAAACTTGTTCTTCTATTGTTCCCACAGCTTACATTTCGTTAAATATACTAATAGCCGTTTTGAGTACTGACATCGATTCACATATTATTGCGCGTGGTTTTAATTTATACCATTATGTCGGTCGGCAAAGCCAAATCAGTTGGACAGCGGTCGGGAAACTTTTCAGCGTATATAATGTACGTACATAGCATTCATCTAAGGTATCGATAGTGATGATTTGTGAAAATGAACAGAAACTATTCGATTAATTTGACATACTGTTTGACAACAATTTGACATACTGTGAAAAACAGTAATTCACACCGACATGTATTCTCATGTATGGATGTATTGTTCATTTTGACTAAGGGCGGAGTCAACCAAAATTTAAACGTCCAATTATCAATTAACCGTCGTCGGTTAACTGTATGGTAAAAACTGTTTGACCAACGGTTAAATAGAAAATCGATTTTACATTTTGGTGAACAGCATTCTTGGTGTTTTTTTCTTACTTTTGCTTTATGTAATTTTATATCAACTTTAGAAATAAATTAATTGATATGTACAGATAACAATTAATATAAATAAAAACTCTTTATTTCAGACACAAGTCACAAGAAATTTGAACCAGAAGAGGTCAAAATTTGGGTTTCTGAAAATTACAAATCGTAAATGAGCATTTTCCTACATATTACTCACGGCTCTTTTCCGTGGGGGTAGGCAGCGATCACAGCCACAGTATAAATATGTATACAGTACGGAAACTGCCTATAAACGCTCGAAATGGCATACAAACATGCGCATCGACGAGACCCCTAAGCGGACGCCGCAGTGCTGTCAGTGGCGAGTGTCGCGTCAAGACGAGAGGTGATGTCTAAGTTTATCTACGCGATCTTTTTAAAAATGCCTCGAGGGTATTGCGTAGTCTACGGCTGTTTGAACTCCGCGTCATCAAAACCGGGCTATCATATTTTAAACTTCGTACTGATTTTGAAAGGTAAATAGTTTTTCTTAATAAGGGTTCTTACAAAACGAGTGTAAGTTAAAAAAACGAACCGTGCGTAGGCGAGTTTTTTTATAGGGTGTGCTAACACGAGTGTTTAAGACCAAAAATATGTGCAGTTTCATACACTACTTCATTTAATCTCAAAAAATAGATAACTAAATTTAGGTAAAATTACAGCATATTAATATGTTGTCCATAGAAGAGCTTTTTTTTTAAAGATTATAATTTCGTTAATCTTTATATTTCAGTATGAGTTTAGATAGAATAATTTATATTTATTGTTATGTGTAATCGTTATCGAATTATAAGTTCGTGTGATCGATCATAATGAATTCGTGAACTTATTTGTAAATCTAGGGTAGAGGCGTTATTCAAAGCTATTATTGGGAACAAAAAGTGTTGTTGAAATGTGAATCCAAGATGGCGGCTGCAATAAATTATTAGTTTTTTCATCATGGGTGTCGTTTTCATGGTTTTCGAGGGTGTTAAAGCTAATAGTGCCGTCAAAATGTAAATAAATACATTAGTATTTTTTTTTGCATAAGTTGTTGTTTACCTTGCTCCCGAGTTGTGACTACCAGTGTGTCCACCAGCTTATTGTTTATTAAACAGATTGCTACACCTACACCTCTTCTCATAAAAATGACAAAGATTCTTTTATGTATAGGTCGGTCGCCGTGGCTCAGTGGTTCGAATCCCGGCAGGGGTCAACATTTGTGCGATGAGTGTAGATGTTTATCCCGGGTCTTGGATGTTTGTGTTTGTCCATGCCTCTCGCGACAAAAGAAAACCTAGTGCGGGGGTCTAATTGTGATTTTAAAAAAAAGTACTACTTGTTTATTTGTCCCCTAGTGTCATTTTGTAGATGTAATAATAATGGCACCGACCCTGGAGTCTGTGTCGTGTGTGAATTAGTAGTTTCTAAAAATAAAACTGTCGTATTTTGCTGAGATTAAGCGACGCCATGGGATTACCTATTTAAATTATATATTTAAGCTAGTTATTTCAATTCGGTTGATTAATCGCTACGGAACAAAAATGTTTTTATGAAAAAAAAAACAAACATTATAATATGTTACAACCCTATTGCTTCAATGGAGCGTAGGCAACTATTTCATCAACTAGGCTTAGTTTCCGTACTGTATACATATTTATACTGTGGTCAGACCGTCTTTAGGTTTTGTAATAGACAAAATGTGATTTATCATCATTGTTAAGATTTCAGGCTTATCAAAAATCCCTTATCTTATTCTCAACCTATGAAAAATATGTTGTTCTTACCCACTTCAATCTGTACCCACGTGTAACAGAACTTCTTGCGCTCGAGGAAAATCAAAGCAATATGTCCTCTCACTCAATAATAGAACAAGATCTTATTCGAACAGTCGTTCGACCGTGCGTATCCGTGAAGAGTCCCTATTTTTTGTTTGTGTCCCAAGTACCTCACTTCTCACACTCACACTAGCTAGTTGGGTAATAATACCAGCATCACTACACACGATTACGGCGCGGGCGTCCCGGGAACCTACATTTTCCACCCCCAATATCTCTTTGCTAGAGTTCAACAAGCCCTTCTGGAAACATGAGAGCAGAACTCTTACGTCTTTTACAGATCTTTTTGATCACTCATTTGCAGCTCAACGATCAGTAAGGAATAAGGATGTTCATTGACTTGAGCAGAGACTTGAGGATACATTTGCGTGGAAGTGAGACATTTGTTTTATTCAAATACATGTTTTATTTGCCTGTGGTAGATTTTTGGCGTCATACACATCCTACTAATATGATAAAGGCGAAAGTTTGTGTGTATGTGTATGTGTATAAGTGTGTAAGTGTGTTTGTGTGTAAGTGTGTATGTGTGTATGTTTGTTACTTCTTCAAATTCAAACGGCTACACAGATTTCGATGAAATTTGGTATGGAGATAGTTTAAGCCCTGGATTAACACATAGGATACTTTTATCCCGGAAAAAGTATAGTTCCCGTGGGATAATTGAGGTAACGGGAAAACCGTAATCCATGCGGATGAAAGCGCGGGGTGCTACTCGTTTATAAAATTAGTAGGATTAGGATAGAAACACACATACAATTTTTATTGAATGATTTAAAAAAAAAATAACAGGGATTAGTAGTATGTGTCTAAGTGTTAAGCTACGACGATCGGTATGTAAATCCGCCGTAAACCGCCACCCCGGGTTCGAATCCCGGCCGGGCAAACATTTCTGTGATGAGCATAGATGTTTGTTCTCGGGTCTTGGATGTTTGTGTGATGTGATTGTGTGTGTTGACCTTACGCAACACAGGGGTTGTCCTAGTGTGAGGTATAAACAAGTGTTTATCTCTATTTCGAGAAAAAATATTTTTTTCACTTCTTAGTAAACGAAGTCAGTTTTGATACTTTTAAAGCTAAAATTGATACTTGTTTGCAAGTTGTACATCTGTTTTCCACCGGTACTATTTACCGCTCGTCTTTTGTCCGTATTTTGTACAGAATAGGGATGCGGACGTCCTCGCTCACAATATTGCAGAATATTTTACACTGGGGGTTAAAGCATCAACCCCGGTCTGTGTATCGTTACATTCTCGACCTTAGGAAGAAAATGCTCTATAAACCGGCAATTTATTATGCTCCACGTTTTGACGTTTTGAATTTCTATTAGGGTTATTCAATAAGAGCTTTGTTTTGTAAATCAAATAAGTCAATAAATTTAGGTAACAGTGATTCAAATATTTATTTAATATAAAAAAAATGTTACAAATCTAAAATTTTTGAATGAAAAATAGTAACTTTTAAAAGTCCATCACTGCCACGGCTACAGATGTCAAATCTTTTATCAAAGTTTTTAATCACTTTTTAATAGCATCGTGGGTCAATATCTATAGTCACTTGGCGAATTTTTAAATCAAGGATGCAATCGATTCGATTGCTTTCGTATAGACTCTGTCTTTAAAATAACTCTACAAAAATAATCCAGCGATGTCAAGTCACATGGTCGAGCTGGCTTAACTGCTGATATTATGAAATATTAAAGACGGTGCCAGAAGCCAGCTCGGTCATTGGTGTCAGGAAATATGGTTTACAATAAATTCATTGTTTCGGTGGCTGTGTGTGTGGCTTCTGGCATTATCTAGCCGACAGGTCGGTTGACGCAGTTGGTAGCACTCTGCCTTGTGAGCCGCTGGTCCTGGGTTCGATTCCCGGACAGGTCAAACATTTATGTGTATGAACATGTCTGTTTGACCTGTGTCTGGGTGTGTATATGTATAAAAGTATATATATATATAACTATGTATTTAAGTATATATATCAGTCATAAGGTTACCATAGTACAGGCTCTGCCTAGTTTGGGACCTGAAGACCTTGTGTGAATGTTGTCCCATATTATTATTATTATTATGTATTATTATTATTATATCTTCTTGAAAATGTCAACAATATCAATGACTGAGTGCTGTATATGTGTGTTTGAATAGCTCGCTGATGGGAGAGCTAAACGGCAAGCTGGCAATGATCTCTCTCTCTCTCTCCCCGCACACATTTGCAAAAGATGTCATCGTTCTTGCCGTTCTCGTATTGGCTTATATAGCCACCAAAAGAAGTGTCACAACACATCCGCCACACACTGCTTAAATCATCTGTAATAGATGTGAAGGCCATTGACTGGCTGACTGTGTGACTGTTTTAATATACACCTATTGTATGTACCAACTATTATATACCACTATATACATATACCACTTAGTAGGATTACTCGTTACTAAGATTGAGTGGAAAAGGTGACTCCGCCCTTTGTACGGTATTGTTATTGTATTTGAGTTATATTCTTTGTATGTTTTCCTGTTGTGTACAATAAAGCGTTTGTTAAAGCGTAAATTGTAGTAAATTGGTTTTGTTACGTTTGTAGATTCTCGTTGTTATAATTATGTAGTATTGAATAATAACATAATGAGAAGTAATTTGGAAATCATCGTTGATTGGGAATTTCATCCTTGAAGTTGGTTGTTGTTGTGACCATGACGTCACAGCACAACTTTGAGAAGGAGGTCAACCATCGAATCCAACTCGGCTGAGCAGCATTTGGGAAACTTTGCAACGTCTTCTCGTCCATGACGCCTGAAAATAAAGGTCATTGTACAGCGATGACATATGAAACATATGTATTCAAAGTCACATGCGAGCTAGTCTACGCAACCGAATCAGAAATGAAGAGATCCGTAGAAGAACTAAAGACACCGGTGACAAGGTGGACAGATGACCTGACTAAGATTGCAAGAAGAGGCTGGTTGCAAGCCGCTTTCAACCGGTCCTTATATAGAATTATGGGGAGGTCTATTTCCAACAGTGGACATCCTGTGTCTGAGATGATGATGATGATGATGACTGATTAATAGGCATAAGGATACGGATAGTTCCGTTTAGGCACATATACAGGGTAAGGCAAATTTTTGGCCCCTTCAGGGTTTTGTTTTGTAGTTAGAAGGTTTTGTTCTTAGGAACCTTCTATTTTATTTTGAAGAAAAATATATTGCCATTTTTAGTTTTTTGAAAATAAGTAAGGTTCGCTCAAAAAATGACATTTGTCAAAAAAAACAAGTTGGTCTCAATCGACTCTATTTCCAACCAGGAACACTTTTCCCAAAGTAACATACCAAATCAAATCGTAAGTTTTGGCAATAATTTAAAAAAACCATTCCCATACATTTTCTTTGAAAAAACGAGTAAGTGAAAACAACAATGTCACTCATGCAATGGTTCTTAATTTAAATTCGTATGTAACTACTTTTTTAAGTTGATAGGCTAATTTTGAAGGCAAGGCAAAGATAATTTCTTTCTATTTTTAGAGAAAAATGCGTGGATCGGTCGATTTCAATTAAGATCAAATGAAATTTGGAAGTAATACTTTTCCGATGAAACAAAAAGATAATGATCTTAACGAAGTGGAACCCATTTCGAAATATCATTTCAAATATTATTGTCGCTTTTTGCTTGGCAGTAAAATTATTGTTCTTTTTTCAAATTGTGTTCATTATGATTATTTATTATGATATTGAATATTAGAATACAAGTGAGGACTCGTTTTATTTATGGTTGGAAAGAAAATCTACTTCGTAATCTTAAATCATGATATGGCAAAGAGAGCTAAAAAGCTATAATGTAGCAGTGAACAATATGGCTGTCAACGAGTTCCATCACCTACCAATGAAGGTTATACTATGATAAAGCCCACAGGTGTTGGCAGGCGATACATAGTAATAAACCAGCCTACAGCTCCAAAGTTCCAAACCGCTACCTGATAGTAGCGTTATTGCTTGGTGCAATAACCTAATTTGTTAAGCGTATTTTTTTTTAAATTTATAAAATATGCTTCTGGTGAAGGTAACACCGTTATCAAATCCCCAGCATGGTGGTAGGGTACTTTCGACTACCCGCCTGGCTATCTACCGCCCTCAAGTTTGAAAAACTGTCACCAAACACATAGTGTGTTCAGGCAGCAGTTCTTGAGAGCCAGTGAGTATTCTAGGTCTAGCGTGATAACATCTTCGACCACATCGTCACTGTCCATAAAGTGAGATAGTGGTCAAACGCTAGATCTATATAGTATAAAAAAATACAACATACTTTCAACTCTGATAAAATTTAATAAATGCAAAAAGTTCAAGGCTTCCTCTGACCTGAGGTTCTTTTGAGCAAGCCGCGGCTTACTAAAAATTCATTAAAACGAATAAGGTTATGTTGTTGTTTTGATAACGACGTTGATTTCGCGGTAAACTCAAACCGTTCGTGGAAATCTAACCAGCATTCGTCAGCTTACGACTGTCGACTGTGCTCCCACCGCTAAGCTATCATCGCCACACTCTGCAATCTCCAATTAAAGTTTCAGAGAAACTACAAATACTTCACTGAGTAAAATAAATTTAACGCGGTGGGACTACTACTGCTTTTGTGGTAACACCTTAGCTTATGCCAGCAACTTGATGCGACATGACTTAAATTTTGATACTCTTGACACTAGCTAAAATGCACTTAAAAGAAAATTGAACAAAAATGTTTACTATGCTTGGAACTTTAGATGTCATTTTCCTATGTCCTGTTATTTTGAGTTTGATTACTACGCGTTCACTAAAATTGGCCTGCTATCTACATAAGCAACAAATTTGACTGATCTCGTAAAAAACTTGATCATGAGTATCATTAAACGTTTGTAAACTGAACGTTTATACTTTTAATAATATGAAATGTGTATTGTTGACTTTTTTTTGTTTAATATATGTATTTTAATTTTATAATAATTACGGATACCATTTTGACATAATAAATAATTTGTATTTTTATAGTAAAATTGTCAAATATAAATAATGTTATTAGATTATTATGTTATAAGTTAGTACCAATTTGTAACGCTTTGGTAAACCAACTGTTATGTTACTTATTGTTATGAGTAAATAAATAAATAAATAAATCATGACTCATCGTGTGAGTTTCCTTACTGAACCGCACACATATACGTTGTGTGTTTTTATAAAAACATTTCGCCGGTGAAAGTGTATTCTGTGTAAGATGATCTTATTAAACCTGCTCATCAATATTTGAAGCGGGAAGCTCTCGCGATAACAAATGATTACGGCCGCATGTTAAGAACCCTGAAGCGTGAAGATGACTTATGATGATTGGATTGCTCTCATATCTACAAGTACTTGTACTGTTACACCTTGTACCTACTCTTGGGGGGGCGAGGGGAAACAAGAGTATGCTTGTGTGCTTGGGCATTTTTACGATACAAATTCGTCCTTATCACTTTTGATATAGAGTGGAGAATCTATCGTGATTAATACATTATCCGGAGTTACTCACGATTATAGCCGAGTACCTCGAGTTAGGTTTGGGGCATGTCCGATACCTATCATCAAGTGATTTATGCAGCCAGCTCGCGGCCACTAGGCTGCACTCTAAACTCACCTGATGTTGGACAGGACATGCCGGAATGTTCAACGGTGGACGCCCTGCTCTGGCTCAAGGGGTGGACGCAGGAGGCGGTCGCAGAGGGGAACAGGGCGTTGGCAGTGTCTCTCGACATTGCCAACGCCTTTAACAGCCTCCCGCATGGGACCATACAGGAGGCACTCCGCTATCACGGAGTGCCCCTGTATTTGCGGAGGCTGTTGGCCGACTACCTCCGGGACCGCGAGGTCCTGGTGGTAGGACGCGACGGAGTGAGGCACCGTCGCGTCTCCTGTGGGGTTCCACAGGGGTCCGTCTTAGGACCAATCCTGTGGAACATTGGCTACGACTGGGTGTTGCGTGGCACGCTTCCCGCCAGTGTGCGAGTGGCGTGCTACGCGGACGATACCCTGGTCGTGGCCAAGGGGAGGGACCTCAGGGAGACGGTGCGCTTGGCCACGGTGGGAACATCCCTCGTGGTCGACCGCATCCGTGCCCTGGGGTTACGCGTCGCTCTCCCCAAGACCGAGGCCCTGTTGTTCCACGGGCCTCGGGGGCGACCCCCGCCAGGAACACATGTGGTCCTGGAGGGGGTCGTTGTCCGGGTCGGGACCCAGATGAAATATCTGGGTCTCGTCCTGGACGGGAGGTGGGGTTTCGGGGCCCACTTCGCCAGTCTGGCCCCGAAAATCGTGGGAGCCGCAGCCGCCCTGGGGCGACTACTGCCGAACGTGGGCGGCCCTAGCGCAACTTGCCGTCGGCTGTACTCCGGAGTAATCCGGAGTATGGCCCTGTACGGGGCACCTGTCTGGGCGGACGCCCTCGGTCGCGACAATAAGGCCCTGCTGCGACGTCCGCAGCGGGTCATCGCGACGAGGGCGATACGCGGTTACCGGACGGTGTCCTGGACAGCCGCATGCGTGCTGGCCGGAGACCCGCCCTGGGAGCTCCAAGCCGAAATCCTCGCCGAGATCTACAATGTTGTAGCGGCGAGGAAGTCGCGCGGGGACCCTCCAGGGTGGGAGGAGGTGGCGCGCATGCGACGGCAGGCGCAGGCCGCCCTGTTGAGGCGGTGGTCGGAGGACCTGGCACCACCCGTCCCCGGCCAGGGGACGGTGGACGCCATCCGCCCGGTCCTCGGGAGGTGGGTAGGGCGGCGACACGGGTCGCTTTCCTTCAGATTGGTGCAGGTGCTTTCCGGACACGGGTGCTTCGGAAGGTACCTGCATCGAATCGCAAGGAGGGAAGCGACCCCGGCTTGCCACGAGTGTGGAGCGCCGGAGGATACGGCGCTTCACACGCTGGAAGCGTGCACCGCGTGGGTCCCACAGCGGTGCACGCTGTCAGCGGTAGTGGGCCAGGATCTCTCGTTGCCGAGCGTGGTACGGGCCATGCTCGAGAGCGACAGATCCTGGCAGGCGGTGGCCTCTTTCTGCGAAATCGTGATTTCGCAGAAGGAGGCCGCGGAGAGGATCAGAGAGGTCGACGCCCTCGCTGATCCTCTCCGACGTCGGCGCACGGGAGGGAGGAGAAGGCGATTTGCAGATCGCCTCCTCGCCCCACCCGTGTAGTAGGGCCATCGGTTGGGTTTATGGGCCCCAACCGACTCAATGGCTCTACGTGCCGGGGAGCGGCTGAAGGTCTGAGCTAAGCCGCTCCGTCTGCCGTTGGTCCGGTTGATGGCACCGGACCTTAAGCCGGGGCGGGATGGAAAGTACTTCCCCATCTCTCCCCGACAGGCTGCGTCTGCTCGCCGGGGTGGTTTGGTCGGTAGGGGCCCGGCTATATTCTATAGTTGGGTTGGTGTGAGACCATTAAACAGATTCCGACAGAAGCCGTCTGTGTCCCATATGACAGGCGGAAGTCCGTAAAGGGATTAACCTCGTTAAAAAAAAAAAAAAAAAAAAAGGACATGCCGGAATAGAGTTCAATATACAATAGCATTTAAAATGATTATTTTTGATTCTGGAAGGATATCAATGTTCAGGAATGATTAATCTGATGCAGTTTTCGTTCCGTATATTTTACAATAGCCGTGGTGGTACCGGCCTAGAATAGTACTCCCCCATCTCTTCCCGCGGGTGCTGTAAGAGTCGGCTAAGGGATTACGTACCAGAAGGTGAGCAGCAGCGCTTTCTGAGGATCGGAAATCATACTGCGCTCGCCAACCCGCCTGCCAAGCGTGGCGAGAATTGGCAAATCCATCTTATATGGGGGAGGCATATGTTCAGCAGTGGATATCCAAGTGCTGAGAAGAAGAAGAAGAAGAAGATATTTTACAATTTCGTATTAGAATATAAGCATTACCACAAACTTGGGGAGATCGAGCAGAGGGGAAAACAAACGGAGCAGAGACAAGTAGTAGGAATCTAAACTAAGCTGCGTTCCGAATTCAAAATAGAGTTCTTTTTAATTTTTGAATTGTAATTACTTTTCCAACATACACCAACGCCATAAATTACGGTTATTTCTGTTCTAATACGGCTTTTATACATATTATTTTTTCATGAGTAATAAATAAATTAATACACGTACATTATTTTATTTATTAAAGATTTTTTTTTGTAAACTAAACAGCATGTAATAATATAATATGCCTTTCTATTCTACGATACCAAGTCCCACATTAACGAGGCGAAGCGATAAAAGCGATCGTTTCTATAGCGTCAAGATGTAGTTTCGATATCAGCGTCATAAGTCGCCATTTTACTTCGCCGTAAATGTTGATGAGTCGTTATCGCGCTGCGAGGTATCGATAGAAAGAGATAGCCGATAACCTCTACTATGCGTTAGGCGGCAAATGTCGACAATAGTGATAAACAAATATTTCATCGGAAAACCGGCTGTATCACGGTGTTCTGTAGAACTAGAAACCATGAATCATAGATTTAGGCAATGAATTCTTGGTAGCTGTGTGTACTACTTACTGTAAAATGGAACTCATTCCACTTTCTTAATCGTACTGCCAAGGAATGGAACTCGTTCCCCGAGTCTGTGTTTCCCGATACGTACAATCCTGGAGTCTTCAAGTCACGAGTGAATAGGTACCTTATAGGTTTGCGTGTTACATCCTAGACAACGTCATCACTTAACATCGATACAGGAAATACTAGTGCGGGGGTTTGAGTGTAAAAAAAAATCTATCTTAATATCAAAAGTCATAATAATTGGTCCAGCGGTGCAGGGGTGAAAACGTAAAAAAAATACAGAGTTACTTTCATATTTACATTACTAGCTGCGCCCCGCGATTTTAAACAAGTTGGTGATGACAATCGATCATCACCACGCGGGTAAAAATGATGATTATGAAAAGTAGCTAATGTGTTATTCTGGGATCTGAAGAATCTACATACCAAATTTCATCGACATCGGTGTAGCCGTTTGAGCGTGAAGAAGTAACACACAAACTTTTGCCTATATAATAATAGGATGGGTTATGATAAAGTTTTTGTTGACTCACAAAGAAAGTATATATTTTTTCGAGATTAAACGTCCGTAAAGCGTATAAGGGCTGGATTCGGGCCGCTTACAACAGGTCCTTGTGGAAATCAATGGGGGAGGCTTATGTCCAGCAGTGGACGTCCTATAGCTGAGATGTTGATGATGATGATGAAAGCGTATAATATGTAAATCTTAGTTATCAGGTACCGACGTTCTTAATTAAATATTATTTCATTAAAACCTATGAAGACGCTAAGGTGTTAAGAGGTTTCAAATACACAAACTAATATAATATAAAAATAATTTAGAATAGCAATAAAATAATCTAACTTAAAATAAAAACCTTAAACATTTAATAAAAACTAAATTAAATCTAAAACGGGCCCCTGCGGCATTGTACCCAAGATGCTGGCAGCGTTTCCTCTTTGTATTGCTAGGCTAATACGTTGAGCGAGGAAGCTGCCAGCTCTTCGGTCTCCTGAGACGTCAACCAGTCTCTTGGAGATTTCCTTGTAGAAGATGAGCGCGCTAGGACCCCACGGGCCAAGGGTCTCGACACCGAAAGAAACAAAATTGTATTCCGCGCCGAGACCGCTGTATTTAACTACTTTTGCCTTTTCGGCCGATTCTGCCGCCGTTCCTGGCCTCGTGGAGGTTTGGTGGACATGTGAAGGGGCTAGTGTGTCTACACAAGTCGCATCCCATACCAGTATCCGACCCATGGCCCACGGTATGAGAGACATACCGTCCGGTCTCTTGCCGTCGTTTCTGAAAACGCCACTTGGCTCCAGAAGGGCTGGCACGTTTACGGATGCAAGAGACCGGCGGAGGATGTCGTTGAGGGCGGCATGTCTCGAGAAGCGGCCTGCACTTCTCTGGCAGGAGAGTCCGTGGTGTCCTAGCGGGTCGACGTCATTTCCGCAGGGGCATCTATGTGGGGCGCATACCGGGACCCCGAGGCGGAGACAAACTGCAAGACGGAGAGTATTCGGATCTAAGAATGTACCAAATCAAACTAATTGTGTATATTGTTTTATAATATAATTGTGATTTTAGTCCTTCGTTTTGTTTATGAGCTGACGTGGATTTAGTTTATGTCCACTTTAAATATTCCACAAGTTCAGTTCATTCAAGTTGTAGGCAAAAGTACCTCCTCGCCACCCGTATGATTCAGTAGCTGCGCCCCGCGGTTCCATCCGCGTGCTGATGAAAATAAGCCTATGTGTTAATCCAGGGTATAAGCTATCTCCATACTAATTTTCATCGAAATCGGTGTAGCCGTTTGAGATTGAAGAGGTAACAAACATACACACATACTCAAATACACACAAACTTTTGCATTTATAATATATGTATAATATAATTAAGAATGTATCATCATCATCATCTCAGCCATAGGACGTCCACTGCTTGACATTAAGAATGTAACACGGGAATTACTCACGTAGTAAATCAAAAGGTTCCGGCTCGAGTCCGCGAGCGCCCCGTATTCTCCTTGAAAAAGACAATGTTGCAACACAGTTGAAATTATAGTTGAACCTCTCTGACTTACTACGTGAGTAATCCCCGTGTTTTATACATTCTTAGTTAATTAATATGGTAACACGATAAACTAATACTAATACGGATATAATACAGTATATAACAGAGTCTTCATAAACTAGTCCACTGATCTATAAAACATGAACTAATGGCACTATAACGAATGACCGAATTATAATGTTAATGTCAAAGAAGAAGAAGAAGAAGAAGAAGAAAGAAACCACATTTATTCAAGACACTCACAAAACACATTACACAAGAGATACATACAAAAACAATACAGAACAGAGTAATAATGATGTTGTGAGTGTCATGAATATGGGCCCCGACTCAGCATAAAACTAAGGCAAAAGCCTCAGTCACTGATTTTCAGTCGGTGCCCATAGACATGACCTCACGAACCCCAGGACAACATTAACGTTTATAAACATATGTAAATAATAATAATAAATATACTTATATTTAAACAAGAAAAACAACAAAAGAAAGAAGAGAAAAAGTAAATTAGAGAGGGGACGTTTCATTCCGGTAGTTATCAAAATTACAGTCAATTTGTGCAATTTGCTTTCAAATGAAACGCACCCTTAATTTATTTACATAGATTAAATCAAAGTGATAGGTCTTATATAGACTATGGAGTTACAGAGTATAGATATGTACAGAAATAATACTGACTGAAGACAGAAATACAATATTCACAAAAATGTAGACTGCAATTTATTGTATCCGACCTATGGTTGAGCTATCGATTTCAAAATCACTAAGTAATAAAATTAAATATTATTTACATCCATTAATCAGAAAAATTCAGTCATGCACGTACAGTGGAAAATTTATATGAAGAAAGAATGAATAAAAGATGACCTTTTCTTTTCTCCTTATTCTCGTTTTATATTAATTCAGTTTTCTTATATTTTGTTATAAACTGACGTAAATTAAGTATATCTTGTTATCTCATGACCACTTCTACCACTTATTTTAGCCAGCTTCAAAATATTCCACCACTCGAACCTTCGATAAATATTTATAACTCATTAGACGGAGTAATCGGAGGGGTAAGACGCCCCCCTCTTAACCACCTTAACAGCTGAGCCACGAAAAAAACGCCTTACATATATACTGAAGCGTAAATAACGCTGAAACGTCGGATGACTCCAACAAATGGCCAAATTTTTAGGCTACTAAACAAAGTGGTAATATTTGTAATTAGCATCACTAAAAAAAATACCAAAAAATAGAACCGACTCCTTTCCACAATAACTTATTTAAGGCGGTACCACGATAGTTCAGAAGTAATTTGAATCAAAATATCATGCGCATGGTCCCGACTTCGACAAGTTATTTTTACAATCTCAATAAATACAAATACTCAATAGTTTATTGCATTGTACTTGTGGTAAGCATCTAAGACTCCCTTGACTTCGTCTAAATAACCAATAGTTGATTTTTTCTTATATTTAGTCACGTTTAGTTTTGTAAAGTTGACTGTTACACATTTTTGAAGTGAAAACTTTAGTGGCGTTGTGCTTTTTTGTATGGGGAAAAAATGTTAAACTCGCGTCAGGACAAGTGACACTGATCGAATATTCGTAAGGCGCGTGACGTCATCGACGTTGTCGAAGAAGACGGGGGAAGAGCAAACATAATGTTATATAAATTGTCATGTTTGTGTACGATAGCGCAATCAATGAATATTGTATTCTACCACATAAATGATAAACTTTTAAACTGATAAATAAATCAATTCGAGCGAAATTAATCCCTAAACATTCCAAAATATTTAAAAATGCATAACTTTGATGTTCAAGTTTTCATTTCTACCGGCACTCTCGGAGTGAAACCAATTTCTTTTTGACCCACTACACTTAAAGGCACCGTTGCTTAAACCTTGCATAAACCACGTGGTTGAAAACTTCTTCACTATTCGACATTATTTAGTCTACGGTTCAACTTACGTATCTGAGTCGAGTCGGTATCCCGACAGGTTTTGTGACCTTCCAAGTCACTTTATCACACAGAGCACGCACTCTCGCTCGCTTCCGCGCTTGCACTTGTATAAACAGCTCGTTTCGTAGCCCCTTGTCAAGGGTGACAAACGTGGCGACGGCGCCAGGGTTGTAACAGATTGTGGTGTAAAGTGTATTTATAACGGCGGTCCTTTTTAATGTACGCTCCCTAAAATCGGATTAAATGACTCTGGGTGATGGGTCTTGGAAAATAATGTTCGGGAAACTTGAAAGGTAGGAAATGTCACCGCTTTTGTTTTTGGTTATTTGTTGATTGGTAGCGAAAACTGTATTTACGAATAAACTAGCTCTGCCCTGCGGTTTTTTTGCATGGTAATGAAAAACGGTGATGATGGTGGAGATGAAAATAACCATATATCCGGGGTATAAGCTATCTTCGTACCAAATAACATCCAAATCCATCTAGCCGTTTAGGCATGAAAGAGTAACAAACATACATCCATACTCACAAACTTTCGCATTTACAATATTATTAGGATAGGATGTTATTATACTCTGTGGGTGAAATAGCCTACTTTAAGGGTCAATGTGTAATTTTACAATCGTTTTCCAAGTCAAATTATAAACGCTTATACATTAAGGAAATCAAATTTTAGTTTAGTTATCGCATAAATTATTCATAACTATTATATGAATTAATTGATCGACACGCGGGAGAATGCCAAATTAGGTTGTTTATATTTATTAATTCATCATAATCATCTCAGCCATAGGACATCCACTGCTGGACACAGGTTTCTCCCATTCATTTTCACAAGGATCGGCTGGAAGCGGCCCGTATCCAGCCTTTGCCAGCGATCTTAGTCAGGTTGTCCGTCCTCCTTGTCGGTGGCCGACCTAAGACGGTCGGTTTTGACGGTTGCCGTGGCGCAGTGGTCAGTGTCAGTGACTTGACTTCTGTGTCTCCGGGACCCTGGGTTCGAATCCCGGCAGGGGCAAACATTTGTGCGATGAGTTTGTCCCGGGTCTTGGGTGTTTGTGTGTTGTGATTGTGTGTGTCCATGCCTCCCGCGACACAGGAAATCCCAGTGCGGGGGTCTAAAAGTGATTTAAAAAAAAAAAGCTGCGCTATCGCTTCTTCGAGCTATGTGCCCGTTATCTATTTGTTCGAGCTATTTTATTGGAAAACTAATAGCTTTTCAAATATACTTAATAACTAACATATAAACAGGAAGCCACACACACACCAGGTTTTCACACATACACACATAGATAAGGTTTTAATTATGTGAACACAACACTGTATACAACATCACTAACTTATCACAAACGTGTAACAAAAATGTATAAAAATAATATAATCAAAATTAAACCTGAATTATCACCCACCTCCTAACTGCCAAAGTAGTCAATGCACTGCCGAGGCTTGGGAATACTGGTAGAACATACATCAATCCTACTAATATTATAAATGCTAAAGTTTGTTTGTGTGTTTGTTACCTCTTCACCAGCTAGGATGCACCAATATATAGAAAAGTTCTTTAGACAATTTTGAATTATTTTAAATTGTCTGAAAGGTACTTCTCTCAGTACTGTTGTAATTTTAATACTTTATTTCTTGTTTTGAAAATGTAAGTCTGACTTCAAGTTTGAAAGTAAATAAGATTAACTATTAACTTGGAAAATGTATAAATTTACAGTGCAAATCCTACCTAAGACACAAACAAATCAACCGGAGATAATCTCCCACACGATCGTTTATACCAGCTACAGGTAAACAGCGATTAGTTTCAGGCCGTCCAGTTTGTTTCCAGTTTCCAATTAATAGTTGTGCCATGCAGCGTCGAGTCGACCAGTTGGCTCGTCTGGATGTTCCGTTTCACGTGTTCTGGCCATCGCGGTGATTTGGATGCATGAGGAATGAGCGGTCAATTATAACTTTCCTGATATGATTTGGTTTTCGTTATAAGTTGAGCTCTATGTAATAATTTATTTTCATCCACGTAATTTTATAGCTTCACTGGACTTATACATACATAAATTTACGCCTCTAACCCGTAGGGGTAGGCGGAGACCATAGCCTTCCAAATGCTTATCTTGACACACTTATGTCGCTTCATCCACGCTCATCAAACGTTTGAAGCGATGATAGCTCAGCGGGGGGGAGCGACAGCTGTCAAACTGACGGACACTGGTTCGATCCCCAACAACAGCTTGAGCTTCCGGTGAAAGTATCACCGTTATCAAATTCTCAACATGCTGGTAGGGTACATTTGGAGTACCTGCCTAGCCTAGCTACCACCCTAAAGTATGAAAAACTGTCATTAAACACATAGTGTGTTCAGGCAGCAGTCCTTGAGAGCCAGTGAGTATTCTAGGTCTAGTGTGATAACATCTTCAACTACATAGTTACTGACCATCAAGTGAGATAATAGTCAAACGCTAGATCTGTACAATATGAAAAAAAAAAAAAAACTTTTCATACAAATGCGTTGGTTTAGAGTGCTAGGAATTATTGTTGTCTAGATCTGCACACCTTCAAAGGTGCTATAGAGCATATATAGAGCAACATATAAATTTAGCATAAGATCTTTCTGTACCTATATTCAAGCAAATAAATTATTTTGATTTGATTTGATTTAGAAACCGCTGTACTTTTAGCAGGTGGCAGATGTAGTGGAGAAAAGACTGAAAGCCGTGGACTTCAACTAAAGCAACAACAGTTACTGGGATTGTGTTTTAACCGCACCACGAGTGTACGGGCGGGGAACAGTATTATTGTTTACACTTTTATTCATAAGCCGAAACTATGACGTGGCATGTTGCCATAACTTTCTATACCTGCAGCCTGTGGTCCGACTATACGCAAAAATCGTACAGCGCCCTACGTGTCCAGTTTAACAACGCGTTCAGGATGTTGGTGGGGCTCCGCCGCTGTTGTAGTGCGTCGACAATGTTCGCGAAAGCGCGTGTAGACTGCTTCTACACAACAATGCGGAAGCGAGCCACGTCACTGGTGCGGCGCGTGCGGCGGAGCGATAACAGCGTGCTGGCCGCGCTCGCGGCAAGACTAGATAGCCCCTACATCAATCACTGTTGTAGATTACACATTGTGCACAGTGCCTGAGTCTTATTTTAGATCTTATTAGAATGACAATGTAATTTTATTATTAGATCTAATGTAATATTGACGTAAAATGTAATTTAATTTAGTAATATTAATTGAGTTTATATAAGTTTAATGCATAATTGTGTAACTATTATGAATTTAAAATGTGACTGTTATATTGATAATGTTATGAGTCAGTGTTGCTTGATTAATAAATGAATTTAATTTAATTTAATAAGTCTCATAAGCAGCCACAAAGAGGGTTAAATCCAAGGTTTATCTACGAGATACAAACAGAAACGAGAGATCTGTAGAGCGAATATCATGTACAAAATGAAGTAAAGCATTAGTGGAAAAGACTCCAACTTGAATCTGGGCATGGAACATATCAATTATGAGTTTTATGGTTTATTGCATTAATAACATGCTGGCGGAACTTACGTTCTAATTATTTGGAGGAAACAAATAAGGTTAGTCTATCAGTCCTATTAAATTCTTCTTACAATTAAAGGTAGATGGCGCTAAGAACAACATCCCCTCAGATGTTAAAGGAAGGGAGAAATTCGGACGCTCATGGTAGTGGCTGCTATAGGTTAGTTGGACAAACCGACAGTATGATATTCTGTAATCGTGGGTTCAAGTCCCACTAGCAGCAGATTTTTTTCCTACAGATCATATCAATTATGTTAGTTTTATGTTAGAAAATGGCACGGACCCTGGAGTCTGTGAATGCTAATGTTTTTTAGTAATTAAAAAACATTATGAACAGTAGTAAGTATTACGTTGTGTAATATATAGTTTTTTATATGTCAAAAGGATGAACTTGTTACTTGTTTCTGTTACGTCAATTTTTAGAACAATTAGTTGTGTAATCCACTTTTACTTTCTTTTTTTGTACACTTATTCTCGGATACCATCTAACCGAGCGGGGGTATTCTGAACAACAGCGCAGCGTGCACATGTCAACGCGAACGCTGCCCATGCTGAGCATAATTCTATTGCCTAGAAATTATATTGTTTATGTAAATTTTTACTCAGACTGTGTGTTATGTATTTTATTCTATGGCAATAAAGTATTTTTATCTTTATTTTTATATAATGTAAAAGTTACCTATTCACTGCACATATATGTATATTCGTCTGCAGTGTAACAAACGCACGTAAGCCTTCACAAACGTCATGAAAATCAAATCTGCATATTGTTGAGCATTACAGTCACCGACTTTGCAATTAATGCATCCCTACACGAGCTTAGTATTCACGACTGGTGCGATGACGCTGCAAAGGCGCGCGATTATGCACGATTGAGGCCTGCCGCTGATTACATCGGGACGTGTGTACAGCGCTTTACTTTCTCACTGCTTTGTTCGTACGAAATTATTTTAGTTCATTTAATGAGTCTTAGTGAGAATAAATATTTTCGGTATGTTCATAAATCGTATAAAGTTTCAATTCAGCTGTTGAAATGCCAAATTTTGTAAATAAAAATAAGTGGTGTCATTAATTGGTGCTGAATAAAACTTCCCGCATTTGAATTAAGGTTGTCTTATATGAGAGATAGCAGTTTGCTTATATAATTTTAGATAAATGTTGCTAGTTTGAGTGATTAATAGAATTACGATCAATACCTGGTAATAAGTGGAACCGGAGTTAATATTAAATAGTAATAGCTCAGTTCAAGCCCCTTAATAGGTTAATTTTATCCTTCACAGATTTGAACTTACGTTTGCATGTGTCTATGGCGTGACCTGAAATTAAAAACGCGAAGACATCGTTCTTCTTATTTTTAAGTCGGGTAACAAAGCACAGTCAACATTATAGTACATATACTTGACTATTTTAGTGATAGAATTTACAATAGGTTCATACCATTACGTGTTCACACAGTCTCATCCAGTTTACGCCAGTTACAACAGTTACAGGCAGTATTAGATTATTCCAGGTTGAAGCCGGCGGCTGATTGGTTTGGTACGTGTGTAGAGCGCTTTATTTAAACTTTGGAAATATGGAAAATGGGTTTATTTTGGAAACGTAGATATAGAATCAGGATAATTTGGGATGCATTTTAATTTTAATAATTTCGGGACACAGATACTTTAAGCCATGGATTAACACATAGGCCCATTTTCATTATCATCATTATCACCAGCCGGGTAAAACGGATTCGGATGAAATTTGGAGCACAGACAACCTATGCACTAGATTAACACATACACTTATTTTCATCATCACCATCGTCACCGATTTCCATCACCACGCGGGTAAAACGGATTTGGATGAAGTTTGGTACCTATGTAGATACTTCAGGTCCGGGACTAACACATAGGCTATTTTTCATCATCATCATCATCAACATTCTCAATCATCATCATGACGGATGTGGATGAAATTTGGAATACAGATACCTTATACTCCGGATTAACACATAGGTTTATTTTTATCGTCACCGTTTTGTAGTATGTAATAAACTTAACTAATCTATGCCCATAACACTAAACGGAAGGTAACGGCTTACGTACCGCGTTCAATTATATCCTTACCGAGGTCCTAAATTGCAAAACTAAAATTTATTATGAGGATCCCTAATTTTTTGAAATATAATAATAGCCTATGTCACGTGGGGATAGTGTAGCTTCCCAATAGTGAATTATTCAAATCGGTTCTTTAGTTTCAGAGCCTATTTAATGCCAAGAAACAAATCAGGTGTTAAAATCACATGCTTTGTAATTAATAATCTTAGGTATGTTTACTACTATTACCATGTTTTCTTAAGAACATTTGTGGCAAATAAACAATTATTCATTCATTCATTCATCCAAATAAACTATCAAATCTGTCCTCTTTATAATATTAGTATAGATGAAGACTCTCAAGACAAGACTCAAGATAAAGAAGATATAAATTTCCATAATTTTAATGGTTATTTCAGATGTTTGTATTTTCAGAAAACCTTTAGGCAACAGAGGATAAAATTGTTTTGGAATTCTTAGCGAATTACTCTTTTGCTGAAGGATATTAGACTCGTGTGTCTTCTCATTCTAGACTCTTAAAATGGATCGTTGTTCTTAATTTATAAAACAAAACAGAAACCACTTCACTTCACTTAACAGTACGATACCTAAAACTAAATAAAGAGTTCTAACAAAGAATGGCAAACGTTTTATTCCAATACAAAGGCTTTAAACTGAACGCATCCATTACAGAGTTTGTATTTTTTCTGTTTTTTACACGATACTTTTGCACAAGCCGTTGCTATTTCCGATATAAGTATATAATATTTTTTTATTTTATTTATTTTATTTTACTTGACTGGCCGGTTGGCACAGTTGGTAGCACTCTGCCTTCTGAGCCGCTGGTCCCTGGTTCGATTCCCGGACAGGTCAAACTTTTGTGTGTATGAACATGTCTGTTTGACCCGTGTCTGGGTGTGTATATCTATATAAGTATATATATCAGTCATCAGGTTACCATAGCACAGGCTCTGCCTAGTTTGGGACCTGAAGACCTTGTGTGAATGTGGTCCCATATTATTATTATTATTATTATAATATATTACTATTTAGAAAACGAATAATAATAAACAGTACATACTTTTTAGGGTTCCGTACCTAAAACGCTAGTAGATAAGATTTATAGTAAAAAATCTAAGCAAGTTAAAAACCTTCTTAAGAAATTTTATTAATTAGGTAAGAAAAAAAAATGATTGGGGGATGCATGTCCCTACCTTTCACAAAACAAACAAATATCAAATCCTAATGATTTAACGCATATATCTGTAGTGTGATAACTTGCATGCTCCACACTCCTTAATTATAAGATTTTACATGTAAGTAAT
This sequence comes from Apeira syringaria, assembly GCA_934044485.1. NCBI lineage: Eukaryota > Metazoa > Arthropoda > Insecta > Lepidoptera > Geometridae > Apeira > Apeira syringaria. Next base: position 10,636,649 of record OW203675.1, on the reverse strand, counting down.
GTACCTAAATGTACTCAAAGTCATAAACATACTTTAATTATCTTACTATTACCTCAAAAGGAAAAAGAAACGGACCCCTATAGGATCACTTTGTTATCCGTCTGTATGTCTGTCTATCAAGTTCCTTTTTTTCAGGAACGCGTGGAGGTATCAAGCTAAAATTCATATCAAATACTTAGGTCTACTGTCCCTTGGAGCTGTTAAAAGAATCAAACTTCTAAGCCAACGCAATCAAAAGATACAGCTGTTTATGCTGCAAAATTTCGACACTCGCAAATGAATCAAAACCTACAGGGTACTTCCCATGAAATCAAATTCTTGAAATTTGGTACGAAGCAACATCTTATAGCAGAAATAAATAAAAAATTGCGAAAAGCATAAGGTTTTAGTTATATCATATATAATAAAAATATTTTTAATAATTTTAAACAAATGGCCGGTTTTTTAATTGTTTATTGATTTAGCGTTTGAGCACTATCTCACTTGGTGGTCAGTGACGATGTGGTCGTAGATGTTATCCCGCTAGACTTAGAATGCTACTAGCTCCTAAGGACTACTGCCTGAACACACTGTGTTTAGTGACAGTTTTTCAAACTTGAGTGTGATAGCTAGCCAGGCGGGTACTCGGAAGTACTCTACCACCATACTGGGAAATTGGTAACAGAGTTACGTTCTCCGAAAGCTCAGGCCGTTGCATTGTCGGGGATCAAACCAGCGTCCGTCAGTTGGACAGCCGTCGCTGCCACCGTTGAGTTATCATGGCTTCAAAGATATATTATGTTGTGATGAAACAAAAAGGCAGTTAAGGAAAACTGATTGAGCACTTACTGGCCAGGATAAGAGGATATCAAATTATAGGCTAAGAAAGTATATGGTGGCGCGGCAATGCGATTATTTTAGTGGACTGTATTTGCGGAGCGAAATGAGGCTATTGGTGCTTCGGTAGGGAGTTCGGGCTGCAGCGGACAAGACGAAAGAATACAGCCCGATATGGATAGGAAATGCACTGACCTGATCCAAATCTCCTTCGGCGTGCCCACGAAGCTTCGGTGATGGGTACAAAACAATGGCGAGTAGGCACTGCACAGAGTTTTCACTTTAAAAGTTTACAATCCTATAATTTCACTTATTAACAAGGGTTTTTACACACTATAGGTACAACTTGCTTCCAGAGCGGTGCGGATGCGCTGCTATTGCGATGTGTGCGACGACAAGACGATCCAAAAACGCGTATCGATTTTTCTAGCGTCATGAAAGGTGTCGCAATTCATGAGCGGCGGCGTCTTACTCGCTTGCACTCGTGAGCCAGGCCGTGCGGGAGTAGGGAAGGGGAATAGGAGGTGAAGCACCAATAATTAACAATCACAGAATTTTTATATGGCGGCTAATGTAACGTTCGAAACGGCGCAACCATTTCCCCCCCCCAGTTTGAAGGGTTACCTTCAAAAAACCTAAACTAACTAAAATAATGGGAATAACTATGCGAAAATATTACCTAACCTACCCAAAACTTAAACTAACATAACTAATAGTAGCGATATTTATTGCTACTGGTTAGGCAGAGGACAGAGGCGGATAACCGGACGCAAGTACGATCCAGTGGCGGTCTTCACGCGTACGATTCTTGTCACTCCATTCGAACCAGGGAAAACTTCTTCTACTACACCCAAAGGCCAGTGTAGCGGAGGGGCGTTTTCAGTTATAAGAATTACTACTGTACCGATCGCGATTGGATTTGATGGAATATTCCATTTTTGACGCGATTGCAGCGTGTGCAGAAATTGTGACCTCCACCTAGACCAAAACGATTGTACTAACTTATCTAGAAGAGCATGTCGCGAAAGTAAGTGCAGCCTGTCTTCATCGATATCTCTTGCAGGCAAGTATTTTAGCGGGGTCATACATAAGAAGTGAGCTGGAGTCAACGCCAATGGCTCCGACGGATCACTTGATAGGGTTCGACATAACGGACGTGTATTCATTACAGCCTCGATTTGAGTGAGCACCGTACTCATTTCCTCAAATGATAAAATCTGTGATCCAATTACGCGATATAAGTTAGATTTTAGGCTTTTAACATTCGTTTCACAATTTCCGTTAAAATGACTTGCGGCGGGTGTATTAAAACACCATTCTATGCGGTTTTCAGCTAAAACTTGAGCGAATTCAGTTCGATAATGTTTAGAGCGCAGGAAAGCATGCAACTCTGAGATATCGCGTTTGGCCCCTACATAATTTGTCCCGTTATCCGAATACAGGCAACCTACAGGACCACGACGAGATAAAAATCTCTTGAAAGCGGCCATGAAACTCTGTGTGCTCAAATCACCGACTAACTCTATGTGAATGGCTCTAGTAGTCATACACACAAAGATACAAACGTATGCCTTCGTTGGACGGATACCGCGACCCCGTGATGTAGTAATTCTGAATGGACCGCAGAAATCGGTTCCAGTATGGACATACGGCTTTACGGATCTTAGAACACGAAAATATCGATGATCGGCCATCTCTGGCGCGTTAGCACGCGGACGAAGTTTAAAACAGGGCACACACTTGTGTACTCTGCTGCGAATCAAATTGCGCGCGGAAAGTATCCAATACCTTTGTCTAAGGATTGACATTAATAAATCAGGACCAGCGTGACAGTGAATTTTATGGTAGTAATCAACCAATAAATCCAAGATGTGGTCTTTTCGCGGGAGAACTATGGGATGTTTTTGTTCAAAATTTAAGTCCGATTGGCTCAGACGACCACCGACTCTGATGAGTTCGTCATGTAAGAAAGGCTTTAAATGTTGAATGGCGTGGCTACAAGGTTTGTTTGATCTCAAACGATTCAATTCGAATGCGAAATGTGATCGCTGTAGCTCGCGAAGTACAACTAACTCTGCTTTTTCGAGATCAGTGGCAGTAATATATTTGCGCGGTGGTAATATTTTTCCGAATCTACAAATATACACTACACAGCGCAATAATTTCAACCATGACGAAAGGCGTCTGGCTAACAATATTATGGCAGATTCATCACGCGGGGCGGAAGCTATTAACGTATGTCTTTTTTCTTCCGGCGGGTCAGAAACTGTTTTAGGATCAAAAGATTTGACTGGCCATTCATCAGGAACGTTCTGCATCCATGATGGACCGTGAAACCAAAGCGGGTGATCTAATATTTGCGATGGAGTTAAGCCCCGAGAAAGACAATCCGCTGGGTTACTTACTCCAGCAACATGCATGAGGGTTTGACATGATAATTCCGATTTAATTTTTGTGACCCTATTGGCGACAAATGTGTCCCAACGATGGGGAGATGAGTGAGCCCAACAAAGCGCCACCGTTGAGTCAGAGAAAGCGAAAACTCTACTAATATTAATGCGTTGCTGACAAGCCTTTACTACGGCGCCAATAAGTTGCGCTAACAGGAGCAGGGCACAAAGTTCAAGGCGCGCGAGAGATACTACTTTGCGGGGCGCTACCTTTGACTTTGCACTGATCAAGCTAACTACAATATTTCCGCCGTTTTGTATGTGGAAATACACGTTTCCGCCCAGAGCTTTCTGACTACTATCAGCAAACCCCACAATAGTAATTACACTATCTTGCGAAATGCCAACATGGCGCGGAATTTGTATTCGTTCGAGCAAAGGAAGCTCATCTCTAAAGCGAGACCACAAACTAGCAATGTTTTTAGGCACGATATCGTCCCAATCACAATTCGAAAGCCAAAGTTCCTTTATAAGAAGCTTTGCGTAGAGCACTACAGGTGCCACGAAACCCATTACGTCCCATATCTTGGCTATACATGACAACATAATACGCTTCGTGCAAGTGGGTGGGGTAGAACTTACCTTGAGGCTGAACCCGTCCGATTCGGATGACCAGCTCAAGCCAAGAACCTTGTGCGTGTCGTTGTCATCAAAGGTTTTGACAGTCGACAAACGATGCGATGGCGGAATCGAGTCTAAGGTTCGTTGAGAATTACTCATCCATTTTACAAGGTCAAATTGACCAGTCTTCATGAGATTTATAACTTGAGCGGAAGTGGCAATGGCTTCATCTTCGCTCTCTACACTAAAAACGCAATCATCCATATATAAACTAGTTTCGATGATGGCCCTTGCTTTAGGGTAAGACTTCCCTTCATCAAGAGCTAGCTGTTTCACAGTGCGCAGCGCGTGGTAAGGACTACTCTTTAAACCAAAGCAAACCGAATTGAACTCATACACCTTTAGAGGTTCCTGCGGCGAAAATCTATACAAAAATCGCTGAAATCTGCGATCACAATTTCTTATCCCTATACACAGGAACATTTGTCGAATATCTGCAGAAAGCGCAATCGCAAATAACCGAAAGTTGACGATAATATCGAATAAGCTGCCCTGCAGGTTTTGACCACTGTGCAAAATATCATTTAAGGAAACATTAGTACTAGTCTTCGCACTACCATCAAGTACTACGCGTAGCTTGGTGGTAAGTTTATCTTCCCTAATGACCCCATGATGGGGGATAATGTAAGCGGGGCATGTCTGTGTCTCCTCGGTATCCACGGGTGCAAGTGAGATGAAGCCTTTATCTATATATTCATTCACGACGTCGTCGTACGCTTGCTTCAACTTTGGTGACGACAGCATTTTGCGTTCTAAACAAAAGAAGCGTCTTTCAGCTATGTGGCGCGAATCGCCAAGCGAAGAAACATCGCCCTTAAAGGGGAGTGCGACAATATAACGACCATTTTCATCGCGAGTGGTCGTACGACTATAAATTTCCTCGGTTTCCTTATCATCAGGACTAAGGGTGGGTGGAACATTGACTTCTTCAATTTCCCAGAATCGTCGGACAATAGTTTCCAACGGCGGCTCGACGGCGCAACAATATGACACGGTCGAGTAACTATCTACAAGAGCGGGTGCGGAGCCAACTATAACAAATCCTAGAACTGTTTCTAGTGCGTGCGGTGCGGGGTGAGCCGAGTGACCTTGAACCTTACGCGGCAGCAGGAGGTGCGGGTAAATCGAAGCGCCGATCAAAATATCGACGGGTCCTGGTTCTGCGTAAGTATCATCGGCCAATGGCAAGCCAACAAAATTTTCTAATACCGAGGTATCGACGGAGACGGTAGGTAACTGTTCTGTAACCTTATCGACTACTAATGAATTCATTTCAAAAGAAATCTCCGAATTAAATCGCGAAGCGAATTTTATATTTACAGAGCCTTGGATGGGCTTCGTTGCCCCTCCAATACCCTTCACTACGGAACACGCACTGCGACTCTTAAGCTTAAATCCAAGACGATTACAACATTCTCGAGTAATAAAACTGCTTTGCGACGCGTTATCCAGGATAGAACGGACTATATGTGGTTCTCCATACGCATCATAAACGACAACGCGAGCAGTTGCAAGCAATACCGTCGCAGGCGCGCGAGACGCTGATAACGAACACAAGGTGACGTCAGCGCGGGCTGGGAGGGCGGCCGCGTCATAGCGGGCGGCTATCGGGTGCGCGGCGGGCTGCGCGGGAGACGCGCGCGCACGCGGCGAATCTAGTTGCCGGGGACTGTCAAATACATGACCGTCGTCGGCCGTGGTGTTCAACCTAACAACAAGCGACTTATTACCACTACACGATGGATTAACTGTGCTTACCGGGGATGCGACATTATTATTTCTATCAAAATGCAGCAAAGTATGGTGTTTTGACATACATTTGCGACAACTATGGCTACTATTGCATAATAAAGCGTGGTGCTTGTCACTTAGACAATTCAAACACAAGTTGTTCGCGCGAACAAACGTGTAACGTTCGTAAGGAGAAAGCTTCTTAAATCCTGTACACATATATAACTGCGAGTGATGAGAGCTGCATAGAGGGCAAGTCGATTGTGAAGTCGAGTTAGTGGTGTTAACATAGCAACTAGGCATAGATTTAGGTGGTCTAGACGCCGTATCCATGCGTGGGCGATCGATACACTTCTTTGCTTCATGTTTAGACGAAGTTCGTTGCAATATTTTAACATGATTTCGCACGAATGTTTCTAAGTCATCGAACTTTGGAACTTGGTTTTGAATACCTCCGTGATTAGTTTCAAACAAGCGGACAGTCTCGAAATCTAGCTTTTTTAGACCTATGTATAACAACAAAAAATCACTGAGGTCTTCGACCTTCACGTTCTTCAACGCGCGAACGGACGACGCGAATACGTCCAAGAATTTTTCTAAATTCTGTTCGTTGCAAGCGGTAATAGGTTTTAAATCAAACAGCTGATCCAAATAAGCGGTCAAAACTAATCTCTGATCTTCGAATTTGGATTTTAACGTATTTAAAATCAAAGAATAATTTTCCGCACACAGCGTTATACCTGCGAAAGTTGTTTTAGCTTTGCCAGTTAGTTTTTCAACGAGATAATACAATTTCTCGTGGTCGGTCAAGTTTTCATGCTTATCTATATTGTTCTCGAAACTATTTATAAATAACCCCCAGTTCCGAATGTCACCGTTGAATTCGGGAATCTGTATAGGCGGTAATTTGGGTCTACTATGGCTAAGTTTGGGTGTAATTTCTGAAGGCGAAGTACTACTGGGTGCGTCTAATGATTTGGCGACACGTTTGATTCGACAATATAAATCCTCGAAGGCAGACAATGTCGAATAATTGACTACGTAATCGGGATCTAAATCTAATTCTAAGGCGTTAATACTATGAATAACGCTTTCGAAATCCGAGCGTATACTATCAATAGTTTCTATCGCACAAAGAAAGGAGTCCCTAATCGCTAAGTCCGATACTTTGAATGCGTTATCATGCATCAGCTGAACGCGTGAAAACAGCATATCCCTCTTACCGTGCAATAGTTTTAATTCGTTGTCGCCTCGAATTGATTTAGGCGGCATCGTGGTTATAACAATCTATCGAACTACGTAACTAGAACTAAATAGGTACCTATGCGTTTGTGGTGCGGTGCGTTTATTCCCTATGGAATAAAAACTAAACGAAAAATGATTCGAAAATCCGGCTCGAACGGACCAAAAGAAATGGTGGCGCGGCAATGCGATTATTTTAGTGGACTGTATTTGCGGAGCGAAATGAGGCTATTGGTGCTTCGGTAGGGAGTTCGGGCTGCAGCGGACAAGACGAAAGAATACAGCCCGATATGGATAGGAAATGCACTGACCTGATCCAAATCTCCTTCGGCGTGCCCACGAAGCTTCGGTGATGGGTACAAAACAATGGCGAGTAGGCACTGCACAGAGTTTTCACTTTAAAAGTTTACAATCCTATAATTTCACTTATTAACAAGGGTTTTTACACACTATAGGTACCACTTGCTTCCAGAGCGGTGCGGATGCGCTGCTATTGCGATGTGTGCGACGACAAGACGATCCAAAAACGCGTATCGATTTTTCTAGCGTCATGAAAGGTGTCGCAATTCATGAGCGGCGGCGTCTTACTCGCTTGCACTCGTGAGCCAGGCCGTGCGGGAGTAGGGAAGGGGAATAGGAGGTGAAGCACCAATAATTAACAATCACAGAATTTTTATATGGCGGCTAATGTAACGTTCGAAACGGCGCAACCAGTATAAAAGGGTTTCTTTTTGCGTAATGGAATTGATTTAGATGGAAGAGGAACCCTTTGAAGCCCTTTTACCGTACCATTTTGGCGTACTAAAGCAATTTCTCCGTTTTGTTGATGATTCAGACATTCTGCACATATTTTATTGGAGAGCTTACGTGACAACGGTCAGTTCGTTAGATTTGTTTATGGGCAAACCCAACTATTCATACACGAAGCGTTTTGCTTCCACTTTCTTAATGCGTACTGCCAAGGAATGGAACTCGTTGCCCGAGTCTGTGTTTCCCGATATGTACAATCCTGAAGTCTTCAAGTTGCAAGTGAATAGGTACCTTCTAGGTTTGCGTGCTAAATCCTAGACAACGTCATCACTTAACATCAGGTGAGACAGTTGTCAAACTTAAACTCAAAAAAGAAAAAAAATTACACCTCGGGCGTAAAAAAAATATGATATGTGATACACTCTACTTCATCCCACTATGAGAAAAATAAATATGAAACTTTTACATAGTAGCTACAAGTCATGCATTTAATAAATGAATCTCTCCGCTCTAGAATCAAAATAACGCACTTGCCGTAAAAAATATATTATGTTTTCTTGTGGTACAATCTACTATTTTTATGCTGAGTATATTTGCGTATCGTGAAACAGTAAGTGATCAGCGGCGATGTGGTCTCAGATGATATCACGCGCTAAACTTAGAATGCTTACTGGCTCTCAAAGATTGCTGCTTGAACACACTATGTGTTTCGTGGAAGTTTTTCAAACTTGTGAGCGGTAGCTGGTAGGCTAGCCAGGTGGGTACTCGAAAGTACCCTTCCACGATGCTGGGAATTTGATAGTGGCGTCACTTTCACTGGAAGTTCAAGCCATTGGTGGTGATCGCATCAGTGTCTGTCAGTTTCACAGCCGACGCTCCCACCGCTGAGCTATCATTGCTTCAAAATTAAGAAAAGGTCTATTATAACTAGAACCTACATAAGCTGTATAGAAAAGGCACGTACTGGAAAATATTACAAGCGTTTTCAGGCAAAATCCGTACCTGGCTGCACTCCCAATTGAAAGCAAAAAGACGCACTGACATCGTTCCGTTCAATTTTCGTGATTCGCCAGTCCGGATAGACACACAGAATGAAATTTTATTGTGAAAAACTGGACTCGGCCCTATCCAGGACTCGAGTATGAAGTAAAAATATGGTAAAACTATTTGAAGAGATACTTTTGTGTCGGGAGTGTTTATTTTGAAATGCCCGTTGTATAAATCAGAGTGCATTGGACAGACCACAGATATAGATAAACCTAGATACAATCAAATAAATTATAGTACTCAACTATGCTTCAGATTCAGATTCCAATTCAGACTTATGTGTATTTATCATTTAAGATTCTTAAAAATATCCACTATCTCAACAGATACGTCCACGATGACATACAATGGTCTTTATGTTTTTTTTCATGTTCATATAAACTAAACGAAATTTCTGGATAGTAAGATATGTAAATTAAGTTCATGAATTGTTACGATAAAGTCCAAATTAGTTTGGCACTTATCAATTACATTACTAAAATAAGACCTCAATATTCAAAATAAGGGTAGTTTTAAGTCGCCACTTATTTGCAATTGACTAGCAATTAAATAAAACTCATTTAATATTAGAGATAGCGTTGTATGGAGTATACGAATTCGAATTTTAATGTAAATAGAATACGAGCTATTTCATTTTGAGGAATTTTAGCTAATTCGAGTGATTAAATAATTAGGGGTAATTTATAATTTTATACAATTTATTTTAATAACATTTTACAATGTCGGCTCTGACTATGGGCCTTCTGAGCAGGCGCGAGATCAGAGTCGCACAACGAGCTACGGAGAAGGCTATGCTCGGGGTTTGTCTACGGGATCGAATCAGAAATGAGGAGATCCGTAGAAGAACGCAAGTCACCGATATAGCCCAGCGGATTAGCAAGTTGAATTGACAGTGGACAGGGCACATAGCTCGAAGAACTGATGGCTGTTGGGGTCGCAAAGATCTCCAATAGAGACCACGAACTGGCTAATAGGGGGGCATAAAAGATTCAGCGCTGTTTTTTTAATATATATATATATATATATTTTATATGTTGTGTGGCTTCCACAGCCACAAGAATTTAAAACACATTTACTGAATCCTAAACAAAAAAACAGTGAGATTAGTTTATATCTAATAACTTTTCACATGATACAACAAAACTGTGCCACTGCGTATAAATGTAGGTACTTTTAACGAACGGTGGCGACGGACACGCTTACGATTCACTGAAGAAACGAAGTGGTTCATATAATCACTTCCATCTCTATTTCTATTGACGATAAGTAAAATAATACTGTAAAGATATATGTATATATGTTTGTATAGTCTGTTGACGTAGATATCCCCGTCGTCGCAAGATTTGATTGATCTCTGCATATAGAAACTGGGTAATAATTCTCGAGCTGTACGACATGCTAACGATGTCTACGATATATTATATTCGATATAATTTCCATGAGTCTGTAGATAAACTTAATTACTGGAAGTCCGTACTTAATAGTTATTCTAATGTTATTGCCAGGCCAGAAATAAATCGTTGTCGAGTAGTGTCAGTCTGCGTAGCTTACTTTGTGAAGAAGCGGCACATTTTGGCGGCTCTATTAAATTATTGCTATATTTGAAGACCTCTTCATATACATAGGCATTTATGGTCCTTCTCAAAATGGCGGTTAAGTAAATTCCAATCGTAGTATATATTCTTGTCTAGTAAAATTGTTCCATCTGTCATGGCGCTACGGACGCCAGTGAAGGGCTTAACAGGTGCCATTACGGAGGCTCGCGGGTGTTTAAGGGCAGAAGGGGCGGCACAAATCCTAAAACATCTTAATTTAAAATAGTACAAATAAGTGCTTTGCGTATCACTTGCGGGCTCAAAAATATTTATTAGTAATCACGTTTATAGACTTTTTAAAATCCTTTCCTCGGGTGTAAGACACAGTTCAAACGCATTTATCATACGAGAAGTTATGTTAAAGGAAAAATAAGGTCGCTTAAATTTTTTATAAATTAACAAATGAAACTTCGTTTTATTTAATGACATTAAACCTTCATGTACAGTTCTTATATGTGTTTTTAAGTGTATCATACATGTATGACTTTCAACAAAATAAGCTGAAAATACTCAAAATTGTCTTTTTAAGATATGGGTGTATACATAATATATGATTACATAGCCTTAAAGTTGATGCCAATGCCCTATGCGAGTGACGAGCTAAGAGTGATGACACTTAAAAAACAGTTAACGAGTCATCACCACCTCAGCCAAAGATTATCCACTGCTGGATATAAGCCTCCCCTTCTTTTTAGGGGGTATGCCAGTACTCGCCAAGCTTGGCAGGCGAGTTGGCGAGCGCAGTATGTTGATTATATCCAAATAAGACGCTCCTCCCCACTTGCTGGTATGGCACCCACGGGTTGAGATAGGGGGGGTACCTCACGGCAATTCGGTTTACGAATACAGTGCAAAATTAACATTGCAACAGCTGTCATAGCCAGATATAGAACTGACATGGCAATCCTTATGCATGCATGATGATATAAAACAAATCACTTTTTCACTTCATCAACTGCAGTGAATGTGGAGCCTTCAATTTGTTGTAAACAAAATATAACCGATATCTATCATAGAGATCAAGGCGGTTGAAATAGAATTGGCCTCCCAATCTCAGCGCTCGATACCCGATATCTCAGAGCTTTTAGGTTACACAAAATTGGGCCGTATTGATGTACAACATAGCATAAATATTGAACATTGCGATAAATGAACCGACATCGATATTATAAAATGAAGATATAAGACATAAAGATTATGTTTCCAACTAATAATATAAATTTGAAAGTTTGATGGATGGATGTTTGTTACTCAAGCACGCCAGAACGGCTAGAGGGATTTGGATGAAATTTAGTATGTAGATACTTCACGTCCCGAAATAACGTATATGCTACTTTTAAACATCATGTTCACATCACCAATCCTCACCGCGGGGCGCAGCTAGTGTAGCATAAATATTGAACATTACGACAAATTAACTGACATCAGTATTAGAAAATGAAGGTAGAGGTAGAAGACATAAACATTATGTTATATAGAGATCGGTCGCGACGGTCTGCGTACGGTCTGCGACGGTCGCCGTGGCGCAGTGGTTAGTGTCATTGACATAACTTCTGTGTCTCGGGGACCCTGGGTTCGAATCCCGGCAGGGGCAAACATTTGTGCGATGAGTGTGGAAGTTTGTCCCGGGTCTTGGATGTTTGTGTGCTGTGAATGTGTTTGTCCATACCTCCCGCGATACAGGGAATCCTAGTGCGGGGGTCTAAGTGTGATAAAAAAAAAAAAAAAAAAAAAAAAAAGATATGCTCATAATATGTTTAGTATGAGGATAAATTGAAGTGTTCAGTGACAAAATAATTTCTATTTTAGTAACTTGACGATGGACAAGAGTTCTGTGGTCTTAGATTAAACAAATCTACAAAATTAATTGTTCGTAGCAGCAGAGAGGTTGATTTCATATATTATGTAAGCTTGTCAATGAAAGCTTTAGGTAACCATACACAAACTTCAATCCAAATCTTAACAGCTGAGCCTGGGATAGCTTTGGGATATATTAAAGAATGGTTCATTATAAAGTACGAGAGTACCTAGGAAATGCATGCTGCTTCCAACCGGTTCTTGTGGTAATCATTGGGGGAGACCTGTATCCAGCCGTCTTATAGCTGACATGAAGATGATGATGATGAGTATCTGGGCGACCGAGCTTTACTGTGCGTTTTCCCAGACATAACAAACATATATCATAACGTCATTATCTACGTTCATTTTTTTTAATCATTGGAGCCGTTTCCTGGTCATCTTGGAGACATATATGTTGGAGCGTGTGAGATACTCAAACTAATTAGAAGGTGCTAAATGTAATAAATTTCACTGTAGGGTTTGCTCGATATGTTAACTAAGTGGAGGTAGGTAGCGCGTGCTAATCGATTTGTGACAATAAATTTGGGTAGTTTGAAAAAGGACTTACACAAACAGTGGCAACCGTTGACGGTGAACAGTGTAGGTGTGGCCTAAATATCACATGAGCCCTAGTAAGTTCGTAAAAAAAAAAAAAAAAAAAAAATTACAATTTAACTTAATCTGACGAAACGGAACGTTCATTATTATTTCCATCGCCACAGCTCGCAGTGCGCCTTTGACCTCGCGTGTCTACGTGCCTGGTATGCGTCTGCGGGTCTACAAATCACCAGATAATTATCTTCAATGAACAAGGAGAACAATTACACAATTTTAGATACTTACATGACCACTTTTTGTACTCTCAATATACAATATTTCTCGGAAGATTGATATCTATAATGAAAATGATTTTGATTGATCATTTACGTGAGTGTGTCACACAAGACACAACTCTCTAAATGCCAACTCAGCCTTTCAGAACAAGCTCTTAGGTTTTTAAAGATTTCATGGAGATCCTTTATTTAAAAGAACACTTTTACAAGTCACCAAATCAGATCTATCTATATAGCAAGTGTACCTACCCAAATATGGATATTATTATTGTTATGGTATTTTGTACTATATTACTTCTTTCACTTAGAGTTTTATAAGCCGAAGTAGAGTGTGAACTGTCTGCAGATTGCCGCTTAACCCTCAACACACCTTTATCTACTTACTAACTTTACAATAGTTATTACTAATAATAAATAAATTCACGCCTTATAACATAAAATTGGCCCATATTTTTTAAAACTCAATCGTATACTCCTGCACGTCTTAAATGTAATTTCTGCACTGACTTTCGCCTTTAGAATAACCACAAAGTTACCTTATTCTTACTCCGCGCCAGACGTTTAAGAACGTCAAAAGAAGTTACTTAAGCCGCGCCTGTAAAAGACAGGAGGACGTCGTGAAAGGCCCACAAGTGTCTCTAAGCTAAGAAAGTTATTCCACTGAAATAAATATTAATGGCGGGAAGTTGCCTGGAGAAGCCTATCTGACACGTGGAAAACCGACGGCCCGAGTGGGAAACTTAGCGCTGTAAACGCATTCTGCGGGGCAGAGGTGCTCAATGTTTTCGTATAGAAAAAAGTAGTGACTATATAGCCAGCGCGCGAGCTCCAAGGAATCAGGGGCTGAGGTAGCGGGCGGGTGTGCGCCGCGCCCGACCGTCGCTCTATACCCCGCACTCTCCCAGTACTAGTGTCGACCGTAACGCGAGAGCACGCTTATCGAATCATTGTTTTTAAATTTGCGATAACGTTACTCAGCTTACACTAACACATCTATTAACCAAATTGTCACCAAGTGTTTGTTATAGCGTAAGTTTTGTTTTTGTATGTTTTAATAAATAAAAAAAAATTAGCTCCAGTTAAAAATGGGTCTCGTCACGATGCCTCTGTGTCTGACCACGAAGTAGGTACTTTTTGCCAACAATGATACGGCATCTCTGAAAAGTCCTTCGTGGTGCGGTCGCTCAAATTAGAAAAGCCAGAAGGCCACATTTATAAACCGTTCAACGAAACTGGTTCAACACTCAGAAGCAAGGACTTTGAATCAAAAACACTCTTTGTGAACTTCAAAATCAGCTGTATTGCTTTTGTTGCTATTGCTATACATATATATGTTTAGAGGTACAATCTTACTTATCAAAGCCTACAGCGGCACGATACAAGTTACTCAGACAAATGTCGGAAAACGAATGGCATTATTATTGCGTTCTGAGGCGTAGATTCCGCCTATTTAAACGATATATGAGCAAATTAAAACTACAGGTTCATAGTACAACTAAAATTGATCGTGGACACATTTCTGAAATCCGCGGTATCCGTCTCTTTTTGGCGCTTAACAGGAACAAAATTATGTACCATGTAGGTTGTCATGGATTCACTTTGGGTGAGTGAACTACAAATATGTATGTAATTTTAGTTCTTCCTCGTGGGTAAGATTTAAAACATCACAATTATTTTTGATTTAAATTAAATTCATTAATAAATAGCATTAAGCTATGTATTTGCTCGTTATAATAAAAATTCTTGTAACAGTAAATATGTTAGTATAAAAAACCGATCATATGAATTGTAAGCCTATTATAAAAAGAATATAATAATAATAATATGATAAAATAGAATCGCAGCACTATGTTCTCTGCTTGCTTTTCTCTGTAACAGGTTTATCGTCATATAAATATGTATAAAAAAGACCGTACACCTAATTTATCACGGAATGTGATGTATGTGTATATGTAAGGTGTATTTATTTAAGACTTCATGGTGATGAGCGTGGTGGGAATACCTTTTCATGTGCATAGCCAGACACACAAAAAAAGTATCATTTTGTGAAGCCCAGTTGTTTATAAAATATAGCGACTAAGGTTTTTGGAAATTTTTGGATTTGACTGGCCGGTTGGCGCTGTTGGTAGCACTCTGCCTTTTGAGCAGCTGGTCCCGGGTTCGATTCCCGGACAGGTCAGACATTTGTGTGTATGGACATGTCTGTTTGACCTGTGTCTGGGTGTGTATATGTATATAAGTATATATATCAGTCATCAGGTTACCATAGTACAGGCTCTGCCTAGTTTGGGACCTGAAGACCTTATGTGAAAGTTAACAAAAAAAACCGTAGTACTACCGAATGAATAATTTCCAGTGCAAAGTTAGTATTTTACTAAGAATTACATCTGAATGCTGACTGTAGGTTTTAATTATGAAACGTACCTGTTTCTCAACATTTCGTAATTTATAGCATCTCATTTATCGCAATATAAGCAGTTACGACATACAACTGTCGACAAACGAACATAGATAGTCCCACGGGGCCGATTACAAAGTTTGGGATCCGCAGCCTCGGGCAATGAGAAACACATTTATCTTACCATTGGCGCTGGGATCACATAAGTCACTTTGACAGCGGAATAATTTCCACAGAAACCTGGGTCTTATTCTACTATTTTGACTTTGAAATTGTAAAATTAGTAGTGATTTTAGTTTAAATAGTCTATACAACATTTCAGTTGACCCTAATTCTGTTAATCACACGAACTAGCTAAACTTAACTAAAATTCTTCAAATTGAAATAACCCGTATTCTATGTACGCTAAAATTCAAATTCGTATAACTCCATACAACGTTCTCACTAATATTAGATGAGTTGTATTCCATTGCTGGCCAATTGCGGGTAGTTTTAGTAGGCACCAAATAAGTGGCGACTTAATTTCGCTGAAAGCACTCGCAAATTAAATAAATACATTCAATTTTAGTGATGTTATTAATAAGTCTCATACTAATTTAGACATTATCGTAACCGTATAAGAACTGATTTAGTTTTTCAAAATTTTAGTTTATTTTAATTGAATCAGCGAATCACTACCAATATCATGATCTAAAAAGAAAAGCAACATAGCAGGCCTCAAGGATACATTTAACCTGTTACCTATTATTATGATGGAATTTATAGATGTATAATAATGAATTAATTAATGTAGTAATACTTTGTGTTTGAAATTAAGTTTAGAAGAAAAATATGGGATGTGATTAGAACTTTATTCAAAGTATAGAATTGCCCTCTTGGCAAGGATTGCTCTTGTCTGCATACAGGGTTTTTGGGCTATTTCTCACGATTATAGTGACATCGTGGTATTGATATTTGGCTTAAAGATTTAGAATACGTGTGTGCCCGACTATATAGGCATGAATAAGGTTTAGTAAGCAAATTTTAATTGATTTCGTAATTCGTATTAATGCCAATAATTGTATAGCGTAGATAATATTTTTTCCAGGACTGACAGCGTAGGGGAAATATGTATCTCTAGTTTCCATATTTTGATTGGCCTTGGAATGATTAGCCTTATAAATAATCGGATACTTAAAATATGTACTGATATTATGTTATGAGTATTTAACCTTTAGGCCAGCTTGAACAAAATACTTTTTTGAAAAATATATACATGAAGCGCTTACGTCACATGTGATTTTTTCTAAAAACGAGGCCAGGTTCTTTTTCTCATTAAACTTAAAAATGTAAAAACAAAAAAAGTAAACTTACCCGCAACTAAACAAAACTTAATTACAACAGTTTTATTCAATTGCGGGTATTTTAACCTAATATTAATTGCTTACTTAATATTCCTTAGGAAAGCATTGCTAAGAGGTATTTGAATTTTAGCGGGAACAGAAATAGACCTTTTAAATTTAAAAATTTAACCTAGACTTATACATTTTTACTTTAGCATATATACATCCAGATTTTTGTCAGAATGTACCACAATGATTAAAAAAAATACAAAACGCCACCAAACTAGACTGAACCATAATAATATATTAACATGTCCAGATGATCAGATAAAAGTGATAGTGCTATTCTATTAGCAGCAAGTTTGTTAAAATTTACATTACGATCCCAGACAATTTGAAGGCAGAGAGAAATAAAAATAAATTAAAATTACTATTAACTAATTGCCGTGGTAGTACCAGCCTAGAATAGTACTCCCCCATCTCTTCCCGTGGGTGCCGTAAGAGTCGGCTAAGGGATCACGTACCAGGAGGTGGGCAGCAGCGCCTTCTGAGGATAGGAAACCATACTGCGCTTGCCAACCCGTCTGCCAAGCGTGGCGAGTATTGGTAAATCCCCCCTATATGGGGAGGCATATGTCCAGCAGTGGACAGCCTATGGCTGCGATGAATGAATGAATGAATTAACTAATAAATTTTACAATTTTGATGATTGTTTAAGGATAAGGCATAACACAATGAGATAATCAAATGCACGACGTAGATGTAGTGGTTCAAAAGAAATAGTCCACTCCCACACAAACCCTTCCAGGATCATACAGAGAGCCTTCATAACATATGATGAGGCTTAAACAATTGAATTGATGATGTTATTAATAAGTCTCATACTAATTTAGACATTATCGTAACCGTATAAGAACTGATTTAGTTTTTCAAAATTTTAGTTTATTTTAATTGAATCAGCGAATCACTACCAATATCATGATCTAAAAAGAAAAGCAACATAGCAGGCCTCAAGGATACATTTAACCTGTTACCTATTATTATGATGGAATTTATAGATGTATAATAATGAATTAATTAATGTAGTAATACTTTGTGTTTGAAATTAAGTTTAGAAGAAAAATATGGGATGTGATTAGAACTTTATTCAAAGTATAGAATTGCCCTCTTGGCAAGGATTGCTCTTGTCTGCATACAGGGTTTTTGGGCTATTTCTCACGATTATAGTGACATCGTGGTATTGATATTTGGCTTAAAGATTTAGAATACGTGTGTGCCCGACTATATAGGCATGAATAAGGTTTAGTAAGCAAATTTTAATTGATTTCGTAATTCGTATTAATGCCAATAATTGTATAGCGTAGATAATATTTTTTCCAGGACTGACAGCGTAGGGGAAATATGTATCTCTAGTTTCCATATTTTGATTGGCCTTGGAATGATTAGCCTTATAAATAATCGGATACTTAAAATATGTACTGATATTATGTTATGAGTATTTAACCTTTAGGCCAGCTTGAACAAAATACTTTTTTGAAAAATATATACATGAAGCGCTTACGTCACATGTGATTTTTTCTAAAAACGAGGCCAGGTTCTTTTTCTCATTAAACTTAAAAATGTAAAAACAAAAAAAGTAAACTTACCCGCAACTAAACAAAACTTAATTACAACAGTTTTATTCAATTGCGGGTATTTTAACCTAATATTAATTGCTTACTTAATATTCCTTAGGAAAGCATTGCTAAGAGGTATTTGAATTTTAGCGGGAACAGAAATAGACCTTTTAAATTTAAAAATTTAACCTAGACTTATACATTTTTACTTTAGCATATATACATCCAGATTTTTGTCAGAATGTACCACAATGATTAAAAAAAATACAAAACGCCACCAAACTAGACTGAACCATAATAATATATTAACATGTCCAGATGATCAGATAAAAGTGATAGTGCTATTCTATTAGCAGCAAGTTTGTTAAAATTTACATTACGATCCCAGACAATTTGAAGGCAGAGAGAAATAAAAATAAATTAAAATTACTATTAACTAATTGCCGTGGTAGTACCAGCCTAGAATAGTACTCCCCCATCTCTTCCCGTGGGTGCCGTAAGAGTCGGCTAAGGGATCACGTACCAGGAGGTGGGCAGCAGCGCCTTCTGAGGATAGGAAACCATACTGCGCTTGCCAACCCGTCTGCCAAGCGTGGCGAGTATTGGTAAATCCCCCCTATATGGGGAGGCATATGTCCAGCAGTGGACAGCCTATGGCTGCGATGAATGAATGAATGAATTAACTAATAAATTTTACAATTTTGATGATTGTTTAAGGATAAGGCATAACACAATGAGATAATCAAATGCACGACGTAGATGTAGTGGTTCAAAAGAAATAGTCCACTCCCACACAAACCCTTCCAGGATCATACAGAGAGCCTTCATAACATATGATGAGGCTTAAACAATTGAATTGAATTGATAGTTGGGACATGCCCCAGCAGCGGAAACTTAATAGACTGCGGTTATAAGAGTAAAAACAAGTAATTTGATTTCCAGTGAAACAAAAAACTATCATTTATAACATCAATGAGATATATTTTTGTTAGTTTTTTTAAAATTAATTTTGAGAATTTTTAATTTACCTTGTTTAGGTACTTTTGCCTGCTCTTAAGACATTGTTTTTATCTTATTTATTTTATAACTATTAGTAGGTAGGTAACCTTTATAAAGCTTAAGCTATTGAAATATACAAAAACTAGTTTTTGTCATCTTCTTCTCAGCCATAGGAAGTCCACTGCTGGACATATGCCTCCCCCATATAGGGGGGATTTGCCAATACTCGCCACGCTTGGCAGGCGGGTTGGCGAGCGCAGTATGGTTTCTCATCCTCAGAAGGCGCTGCTGCCCACCTTCTGGTACGTGATCCCTTAGCTGACTCTTACGGCACCCGCGGGAAGAGATGGGGGAGTACTATTCTAGGCCGGTACCACCACGTCATAGTTTTTGTCATAGTGAACAGTAAATCACCCATCAAAGAAGTGCTCACAGATAACGTTGCTTAACCTTTAATTGGTTAAAACTGTATTGGTAAGCTTATTTCTTCCAGTTCTGCAGAAAAACTATCCGAGCATATCTAAACATATAATAGGTAAAAACCCCTAGTCCCAATAAATCGAATAAAACACAAAATACCCGACATCCAGTTCCGTATCCCGAAATAAAACATGAGCCACAAGGAAAATGATTCGATATTCGTAATTCGAAAAACAAAACATAAACTTAGACAGAACGAATTCGAACTACTTTCACAGAGCAAGTGGAATGTCATAAAACATTTGAACAAGATAAAGCTATTTGCCCTAAGGGTTGAATTACATGAAGCGTTCGATGGCGCGTTAGCTGCTTCATAATCACTTTGCGATATGACTTGTAGTGGAGTGCACAAGCTGCGACTAGCTTTTTGTATCGACTAACTAAAAATGAATTAAATATGCAACCGATCATTTTCAAAAATGGCGATGTATCATCTACTAACCGCCATTTTGCCATACCACATCTCCTTGTTCCTAAAAAGGGGCCGAGGTAACACATTCTCGTCACCAACTCCGTTCTAACACTAGTCATATCAGTTCTGACGCTGTTTATCAAGATAATTATTAGTGTAAGTTTTTTATGATTCTGTTCATACTGATTGTTTGTCTACATTTAGCAGAACCCGACAGATCTATAGATATTCAAATAGGTCATAAGGAATATAAACTAAATTAAGTTTTTAAACCCTTTAGAATTACCTATATTAACTTACCGTACTTTGCTTAGAATTACCTATAACTCGCGCATTGAATACAAATTACCCTTCGTATTCAATGCCCGATCATATATTTTTTTATTTATTAACTAAGAATAGATTTCCATCACTGACATTATGGTGATACATAGATTCGACTATTGATAGTCTAATTCAATTAAGTGATCAAACTTAGGCGTCCTTGTAAAGAGATTATGTTATGTTGATTTTTGTATATATTTACTATTTTTTAAGTACCTATAGAGGCTTGCCAATAGCTCCGAAAACGTTTTTTCCGGAATGATATTATTCTGGTATAAATGTCAATCCATATCTTTTGCAATGAAACATTAAACAATAGCTACGTCTAACGCAGTCCTTAGCCAAGGGCCGTGTCACGTGTCTTCCAGCGACTGCCATTATAATGAATCAGCAAGACAGGGCGAAACTGAATTAGTTTGGAATTAATTCAATTGTTTTCTACCTTCTCTGAAAGAGAAGCAGTGAGTAGCCACATCTGGCCATTTATCTACCTTACGATAAAGAGGTAGAAATAATTATGTCGGTGCCAGTTAAAATGGTCAGATATTTCTTTTGTTATTATTTTTATTGTAATGTTGGATACTCTTACAATATATCTATAAGAAATCAACATCAATATTGATTTATTTCTCGTTATCGCTACACCGATTTCGATGAAATTTGGTATGGAGATAGCTTATACCCAGGATTAACACAAATGCTTATTTCCATCATCACAATCATCACCTCTTTTCGCCACATGGGTAAAACGTATTTAGATGAAATTTGGTATATAGATTCTTCAGGTCCAGCAATAACACACAGGCTACTTTTCATCATCATCATACATCAATCATCACCACGCGGGTAAAACTGCGGGGTGTAGCTAGTGGTATAAATTTATGTAGATGCGATTTTCTACAACCGTAGACACTTTGACGTGTAGAAATTACATAAAATAAATAGTAATATAGAAAGATGGCGGTTCTCGAGTGACGCGGAGCGAATACACAAAATTGCTTTTCAAACATATGTATTGCAGATGCACTCTGTACCGCGATATATTCCAGATTGGTTTGTGTATTCCAGGAAATCACGGCTTAGGGCTTAGGGCGCGTACACTATGGCACTACTACACACATTTCTAGTATTTTAGTTTTGCTAGTACCAGCGTGGTGATGAAAAGCCTATGTGTAAATCCAGGGTATAAGCTATCTCCATACTGAATTTCATCCAGAAAGAGTAACAAACATACATCCATACACCCATAAATCCATACTCACAAACTTTCTCACTAATAATATTTGTAGGATCAAATATAGACACAGCGGCGAGTGTCGGCCATCACGGTGACGGACACCGGTTCGATACCTACACCGGGCTCGAGCGTCCGTATCGTTATCACTTCCACAGCGGTAGTCGCTTTGCTATCACCTTCAAGTTTGAAAAACTGTCGCAATACAGACAGTGTGTGTCATGGCGGCTTCCCTTGACATCTTATATCAACTGTGTTGTTTTGGTGATTATATTGACGACACGCTGGGCTGAACTCACGTTTACTGAAACTGACTGAAAGTGCGTCGAAAGTATCTTGCTCAAACACTTGACTTATAAATTATAAACAAATTAGAAAGTATGTTTTTTGTGCCTGCACTGTGTACAAATTGTATTTATTTATTATTAAGAAGACTATCGACACATAGCTTAACTGAGGTATACAGTATTAAATATAAAAAGAGTCATTAATAAGTCTCCACAAATAGAGATTATCTGTTTAACAAAAATCACACACAATATTTTAACATTCTCAATCCAAAATGTACACTAAAGACTTAGAATAATTTAATTTTTGCACACAATAACACATATATATTCTTTTTTCAATCATTTTCCATTTTCACCTGCGTTAAGCCAAATCGTACCCACAATCTTAACTTCTGCATGTATAATTTAAGGGTTCGTTTTCAGGCTACAGTATTTTACGAGTGTTCTCGCCGCACCAACCTCTGCATGGACGCATCTTAACATAAATTCGCTACATAATAATAATATAGCGTCGAAGATATAAATATTTGATGAGACATCGAGCAAATATACTGCTATATTTCATTGGTGGATCTCCATAACGTTCGCTTGACTCGGCCAGAGACGGTCGTTTGCTCTCTCTCTCTCTCTCTATCTCTCTCTCTCTCTCTCTTTTTCTCTGTTCGGTATTCAAGGTTGTTTTAATAAGATGTTTGAAGGCAATATCAGAGGTAGAATTGAGTTTCAATAATATACAAAACTTGATCAAACAAAGAAAACACAGAACGTGTATATGTATAGTACCGAAATGTTATCAAAATTATGTTTTAAATTGCCTTTCATAAAAAAAACCCTTTTATATTAATTTCTAAATTTATTTTTGCAGTAAAATAATCTTTAGCGGCATTGTGCACTTTTGTATGGGGAAAAATGTTAAACTCGCGTCAGGACAAAATTCGTCAGCCGCGTGACGTCGAATTCGTAAGACGGAGGAGGGGTAGAGAAATTTAAACTAACATTTGTTACACAAAAGGAACATTATCGTTTGTCGGTAGGTATAATACGACTGACTCATTTTATGTGTAGGTACATAAAATCAATAAGCTTGTTTGTGTACGATAGCACAATAAATTAATATTGTATTTTATCACATAAATGATAGTACTTTAATACTGATAAATAAAGCAGTTCGTGCAAAATTATTCCCTAACCATTCAAAAATATTCAAAAATGCACTACATTAATGTTCAAGTTTTCACTTCTGCCGGCACTCCCGGAGTGCAAACCGTTGTTTTTTATCGTATAATCAAATGCAGTAATAATATGTTGAATAACAAAAAAGTCTCTGTAAGTATTGATTAGTTACTTGCTCATATTTATATAATGCTGCCGCGTGCCGTGGTAGTACCGGCCTAGAATAGTACTCCCCCATCTCTTCTCGTGGGTGCCGTAAGAGTGGGCTAAGGGATCACGTACCAGAAGGTGGGCAGCAGCGCCTTCTGAAGATTGGAAATCATACAGCGCTCGCCAACCCGCATGCCAAGCGTGGCGAGTATTGGTAAATCCCCTCTATATGGGGGAGGCATATGCCCAGCAATGGACGCACATGGCTGAGAGAAGAAGAAGATTTATATAATTGCTGTGGTGTTTGTCTTTTAATGTATTAAGTACAGTGTAAGTCTAAAATGTAAAAGTTCACACATTAAATAAGCAAAGATTATTATTTTTAGGAATCATCGTAATGTTTTTCGTTCTTTTATTCGGATAAAGGCTCTAAAGCTTGCAACAATCACTCAATGATTTGAATTTATTTTGTCGTTTATCTATTCTATAATTTTTGGGCTTCTAAATTTTTTTAAAACACTAGGATTCCCTGTGTCGCGGGAGGCATGAACACGCACAATCACAGCACACAAACACCAAAGGCCAAATTCATACATAACTACGGTGAAAAGGCTTATCTGTTGAGTCAGACACAGTAATCTTGACATTATTCACACTGACAGAATAGTGAAAATTGGACACACACTGATGTGTCCCAGTAGTGTCTGTCCCAGCGCCGCCTGCTGAGTGGACGCGCGACCGGTGATGTTTTGTTATATTTATTACCCGGAGCGCCCCGGTATGTCTGAAATGTTAAGCACTCTGTGTGAACAAAAAAGAACATCGTCTGAATTGACCTGATTTGTTAGACTGTTATGGAAATAACCGATAGCCATGAAGTGACCATGAAAATAAATAGGTCACTGAAACACGACTGACTGTACATACTGACGTAAGGTCAGCATGTACATTACAGGACGCTAAGGAAAATAGACATAGATTTTTTTTGTTGTAAATCATACATTCGGAGGGCTGATTGGTGAATCGAGTCCCCTACTCGATGGTGGAGGTGTTGGTGCACCTGGTGATCTGCGTTATATAATGTTTGTATTGTGTTGACGCAGTTTCAACCTGACCTCTTGTATTCGAGGCCCCGTTGTGACGTACTTCAATGATACTTAAAACAGTCTTCAGGTGAAAACTTCTTTAGGCGCGTTGAGAACTGAAACGATAATAGCACAGCGGGGGGAGCGTCGCCTGTCAAACTGACGGACACTGGTTCGAACCCCAACAATTTTTTTTTTTTTTTTTTAATCACACTCAGACCCCCGCACTAGGATTCCCTGTGTCGCGGGAGGCATGGACACACACAATCATAACACACAAACAACCAAGACCCGGGACAAACACCTATACTCATCGCACAAATGTTTGCCCCTGCCGAGATTCGAACCCAGGGTCCCGGAGACACAGAAGCCATGTCACTGACATTGACCACTGCGCCACGGCGACCGTCAAATGTGCTATGTGATTTATTATGCTATACTTTACACGACACTAAGTAGCTCACTAACTAACACATAATGAGGATAATGTTTCCTTACTACCCAATGTGAATTACACATTATGTTGGTACTCATTAATTCCAATGTAAAACTATTATAAAACATTTGATTAGGATAAGCTCAGCCCCCTTAAATTTGAACTAATTTGAATGTTAACTGAGCAGCAGATCTCAGATCTTGTGCGTTGTTTGAAACACATTAATTATGCCGATAAAAAGCTATTTATATCATCTGCAATATTTTTAGAAAAACTTTCCCACACAGCTGTATGCTTTTTAATACAGACTTTTGTTCTGAATAAATATTTTTGCATATGGGTAGACATCCATTTCTAGGAACTCTTTATCTAAGTGAATCTATCGATATAGTGTGCTGTTTATAAAACACATAGACAAAATAATTTGGTGACGCGCTATGGTGTCCCAAGTAGAAATTCACGAAATTAATTCGTTTTCAGTAAAAGGTTTGCGATTTGGCACTACCAGGTCGTAAATTAAAAGAGAGTATGTTTTTATTCCTGTTTAAGATTATTATTTGTATGAGTCATGAACACGACTGTACTTGTACCAATATCACAACACTTACGCAATCACAACAAGATGAGAGATTATAATCTGGTACAGTCGCGCCACAAACAGTCTGCCCGGCGACATATGCCGTAAACACACCAATATATTATGTACAAAGACATATTTCACCTTGACATTATTAGATTCCATTTCTGAGCGATATGTCTGCCTTATCTGTACGCACAGAAGGGAATCGAACCTTCTCTAATGAGCCGTCCTTAGCCCTTATTTATCTTGCGGCTATATTGACGTGGAAAACAGTTGTTAACGTCTAACTTAGTCGAATATTGTTCGATTTGTTTTATAGATTCAGGCGTTTCTTCGCGTAAAACCATATGAAGATTATATTAAACTAGTATCACCCGCGTGGATTACGGTTTTCCGCTACCTCAGCTATCCCACGGGATAAAAGTAGAGTATGTGTTAATCCTGAGTATAAACTATCTCCTTACCAAATTTCATCGAAATGGGTGTAGCCGTTTGAGCTTGAAGATGTAACAAACATACACACATACACACAAACTTTCGCATTTATAATTTTTGACTATCTCCCCAGGATATAACAGCGGTGACATCCTGGTGTGAGAGATGACCTCATTAAACTAAAACATAGATTAGAGTAGCCATGGTTAGTTAATTGTAAACTTGCTGTACAGGCTCGAAAGAGACCTAGTGTGGGGTACATAACTTTTCAGGGGTGCCATAAGCTATCAAATGTTTATTTTCCAAATCTAAGTTGATGCCGTTATATTATGTAGTATAAGGCTTCTGTACCAACTCATCCTTGTGAAACATGAATAAATAAAATATCTTATCTTATCTAACCTAACACGCGTGTGCACGTAACAAAACTACTATAGGTTTAATAACCAATATTTTTCTCAGAAAGAGGGGTCGGCTATGGCATTCCCATTAAGTCCACTGAAGGCTGCACTTCTCACGGATGATTTTGAGAGAAATTTGTGAGTGAACGAACCCAGGGTCCTGTTTCACCATCGATATGTTGACGTAATTATTTGTTGGACAGGTACTTACCGACAGATAAGTTACTTTTAGGCGTTCCTATTGAACCTGTTCACTGCCGGTTTTTTTTTTTTTCAGAGAGTTTATTTAAATGATACCATAGGGATTACGTGTCCCTGAGCAAAAAAGGAAAATGTCCCAACTTAAGCTACTGAGTCCAACGAAGCCTGGCTCCTATATAATTCAACTAGATTATGTGAGAACAAAGGGTCAAGAGACTTCAATATGGGTCGAACAGACGTGTGAATTTCTTCGTTTGGTTCGGAGTTAATTACAGTAGGTCAATATAACTGTACAGTTACTGAGACTATCTAGTGTTATCTTAGGACGGCGTGTAAACTTACAACAATTGTCTCGGCTTCAAATTTTAGTTCAATGTTAATATATGTTTGGTATGTTTGTGATTATATATATGTATGGTATATTAGACCATTTTGATTATGTATCTATTGCATGTATAACTCTTGTTTGAGCTTGCTAATGGATTAAATTTAAACAGCCGTTTTAGAAATAAAATTTATCGCGTCAAATTCCTAGATCTTGCGGTTGACCACTGTCGCGCTCGAAAGTCAGTGACGATGGTGGTAGAAATGTAATCACACTCGACCTAGAATGTTTACTGGCTCTCAAAGACTGCTGCCTGAATACACTATGTGTTTGAGTAAGCTTTTTAAACTTTCATAAAAAAATCCACTAAATGTGAATGTGAAATAACTTGTTGAAGGTCTAAAAAATTGGCGGTGTAAAATCAGCGTGTTTAAAAAATAAAAACACCAAAATTTGTTGCTTTTTTGTTGCTAATTAGTTGCCAAAAAAATTTTTTTTTTGCTCAAACTTATCGCGAAAAATCAGCAATAACGCTAACTTTTCATTAAAATAGCGTGAAAATCACTGGACATAGAATGATCGATCAAGCGATTAGGGGTCAATTTGTTGCTAATTTGTTGCTAAAAGGTGGTGAGAAAAAAAATTTAAAATTTTTTAAAAAATTTTAAAATTTTTTTTTTTTTTTTAAATGCCTAAATAAAAAATGTCCACGCCTGATTAACACTCACCTTTCCATGGAAAAAGTATAGTAAAAATTTGTAGCTGCTCATACTGGAGCTACTCTGAGTACTAAGAGTCAGCAACAAAATAAAAACCGGAAGTCAAGAGAATTCGGAGATAGGTTTAAGAAAAAACCGGCCACGCCAGCTTAACTTTTGACTTTTCCGTAGAAAAACTATTGTAAAAATTTGTTGCTGCTCATACTAGAGCTACTCTGAGTACAAAGAGTCAGCAACAAAATAAAAACCGGAAATCAAGAGAATTTGGAGATAGGTTTACGAAAAAGCCGGCCACGCCAGCTTAACTCTCGACATTTTCGTAGAAAAACTGTTGTAAAAATTTGTTGCTGCTCATCCTAGAGCTACTCTGAGTACAAAGAGTCAGCAACAAAATAAAAACTGGAAGTCAAGAGAATTTGGTGATAGATTTAAGAAAAAGTCGGCCACGCCAGCTTAACTCTCGACTTTTTCGTAAAAAAAGTATAGTAAAAATTTGTTGCTGCTCATACTAGAGCTACTCTGAGTACAAAGAGTCAGCAACAAATTAAAAACCGGAAGTCAAGAGAATTTGGAGATAGGTTTAGGAAAAAGCCGGCCACGCCAGCTTAACCCCCGACATTTCCGTAGAAAAAGTATACTAAATATTTGTTGCTGCTCATACTGGAGCTAGTCTGAGTACACAGAGTCAGCATCAAAATAAAAAACCGGAAGTCAAAAGTAGTTGGAGATTGGTTTAGGAAAAAACTGACCAGGCCAGCTTAACTCACGACTTTTTCGTAGAAAAACTTTTCTAAAAATTTGTTGCTGTTCATACTAGAGCTACTCTGAGTACAAAGAGTCAGCAACAAAATAAAAACCGGAAGTCAAGAGAATTTGGAGATAGGTTTAAGAAAAAGCCGGCCACGCCAGCTTAACTCTCGACTTTTTCGTAGAAAAACTGTTGTAAAAATTTGTTGCTGCTCATACTAGAGCTACTCTGAGTACCAAGAGTCAGCAACAAAATAAAAACCGGAAGTCAAGAGAATTTGGAGATAGGTTTAGGAAAAAGCCGGCCACGCCAGCTTAACCCCCGACATTTCCGTAGAAAAAGTATACTAAATATTTGTTGCTGCTCATACTGGAGCTAGTCTGAGTACACAGAGTCAGCAACAAAATAAAAACCGGAAGTCAAAAGTAGTTGGAGATTGGTTTAGGAAAAAACTGACCACGCCAGCTTAACTCACGACTTTTTCGTAGAAAAACTATTCTAAAAATTTGTTGCTGTTCATACTAGAGCTACTCTGAGTACAAAGAGTCAGCAACAAAATAAAAACCGGAAGTCAAGAGAATTTGGAGATAGGTTTAAGAAAAAACCAACCATGCTAGCTTAACTTTTGACTTTTCCGTAGTAAGACTATTGTAAAAATTTGTTGCTGCTCATACTAGAGCTACTCTGAGTACAAAGAGTCAGCAACAAAATAAAAACCGGAAGTCAAGAGAATTTGGAGATAGGTTTAAGAAAAAACCAACCATGCTAGCTTAACTTTTGACTTTTCCGTAGTAAGACTATTGTAAAAATTTGTTGCTGCTCATACTAGAGCTACTCTGAGTACAAAGAGTCAGCAACAAAATAAAAACCGGAAGTCAAGAGAATTTGGAGATAGGTTTAAGAAAAAGTCGGCCACGCCAGCTTAACTCTCGACTTTTTCGTAGAAAAACTATTGTAAATATTTGTTGCTGCTCATACTAGAGCTACTCTGAGTACAAAGAGTCAGCAACAAAATAAAAACTGGAAGTCAAGAGAATTTGGTGATAGATTTAAGAAAAAGTCGGCCACGCCAGCTTAACTCTCGACTTTTTCGTAGAAAAAGTATAGTAAAAATTTGTTGCTGCTCATACTAGAGCTACTCTGAGTACAAAGAGTCAGCAACAAAATAAAAACTGGAAGTCAAGAGAATTTGGTGATAGATTTAAGAAAAAGTCGGCCACGCCAGCTTAACTCCCGACTTTTTCGTAGAAAAAGTATAGTAAAAATTTGTAGCTGCTCATACTGGAGCTACTCTGAGTACTAAGAGTCAGCAACAAAATAAAAACCGGAAGTCAAGAGAATTCGGAGATAGGTTTAAGAAAAAACCGGCCACGCCAGCTTAACTTTTGACTTTTCCGTAGAAAAACTATTGTAAAAATTTGTTGCTGCTCATACTAGAGCTACTCTGAGTACAAAGAGTCAGCAACAAAATAAAAACCGGAAATCAAGAGAATTTGGAGATAGGTTTACGAAAAAGCCGGCCACGCCAGCTTAACTCTCGACATTTTCGTAGAAAAACTGTTGTAAAAATTTGTTGCTGCTCATCCTAGAGCTAGTCTGAGTACACAGAGTCAGCAACAAAATAAAAACCGGAAGTCAAAAGTAGTTGGAGATTGGTTTAGGAAAAAACTGACCACGCCAGCTTAACTCACGACTTTTTCGTAGAAAAACTATTCTAAAAATTTGTTGCTGTTCATACTAGAGCTACTCTGAGTACAAAGAGTCAGCAACAAAATAAAAACCGGAAGTCAAGAGAATTTGGAGATAGGTTTAGGAAAAAACCGGCCACGCTAGCTTAACTTTTGACTTTTCCGTAGTAAGACTATTGTAAAAATTTGTTGCTGCTCATACTAGAGCTACTCTGAGTACAAAGAGTCAGCAACAAAATAAAAACCGGAAGTCAAGAGAATTTGGAGATAGGTTTAAGAAAAAGCCGGCCACGCCAGCTTAACTCTCGACTTTTCCGTGGAAAAAGTATAGTAAAAATTTGTTGCTGTTCATACTAGAGCTACTCTGAGTACAAAGAGTCAGCAACAAAATAAAAACCGGAAGTCAAGAGAATTTGGAGATAGGTTTAAGAAAAAGCCGGCCACGCCAGCTTAACTCTCGACTTTTTCGTAGAAAAACTGTTGTAAAAATTTGTTGCTGCTCATACTAGAGCTACTCTGAGTACCAAGAGTCAGCAACAAAATAAAAACCGGAAGTCAAGAGAATTTGGAGATAGGTTTAGGAAAAAGCCGGCCACGCCAGCTTAACCCCCGACATTTCCGTAGAAAAAGTATACTAAATATTTGTTGCTGCTCATACTGGAGCTAGTCTGAGTACACAGAGTCAGCAACAAAATAAAAACCGGAAGTCAAAAGTAGTTGGAGATTGGTTTAGGAAAAAACTGACCACGCCAGCTTAACTCACGACTTTTTCGTAGAAAAACTATTCTAAAAATTTGTTGCTGTTCATACTAGAGCTACTCAGAGTACAAAGAGTCAGCAACAAAATAAAAACCGGAAGTCAAGAGAATTTGGAGATAGGTTTAAGAAAAAACCAACCATGCTAGCTTAACTTTTGACTTTTCCGTAGTAAGACTATTGTAAAAATTTGTTGCTGCTCATACTAGAGCTACTCTGAGTACAAAGAGTCAGCAACAAAATAAAAACCGGAAGTCAAGAGAATTTGGAGATAGGTTTAAGAAAAAGCCGGCCACGCCAGCTTAACTCTCGACTTTTCCGTGGAAAAAGTATAGTAAAAATTTGTTGCTGCTCATACTGGAGCTAGTCTGAGTACACAGAGTCAGCAACAAAATAAAAACCGGAAGTCAAGAGAATTTGGTGATAGGTTTAAGAAAAAGTCGGCCACGCCAGCTTAACTCTCGACTTTTTCGTAGAAAAACTATTGTAAATATTTGTTGCTGCTCATACTAGAGCTACTCTGAGTACAAAGAGTCAGCAACAAAATAAAAACTGGAAGTCAAGAGAATTTGGTGATAGATTTAAGAAAAAGTCGGCCACGCCAGCTTAACTCTCGACTTTTTCGTAGAAAAAGTATAGTAAAAATTTGTTGCTGCTCATACTAGAGCTACTCTGAGTACAAAGAGTCAGCAACAAAATAAAAACTGGAAGTCAAGAGAATTTGGTGATAGATTTAAGAAAAAGTCGGCCACGCCAGCTTAACTCCCGACTTTTTCGTAGAAAAAGTATAGTAAAAATTTGTAGCTGCTCATACTGGAGCTACTCTGAGTACTAAGAGTCAGCAACAAAATAAAAACCGGAAGTCAAGAGAATTCGGAGATAGGTTTAAGAAAAAACCGGCCACGCCAGCTTAACTTTTGACTTTTCCGTAGAAAAACTATTGTAAAAATTTGTTGCTGCTCATACTGGAGCTAGTCTGAGTACACAGAGTCAGCAACAAAATAAAAACCGGAAGTCAAGAGAATTTAGAGATAGGTTTAGGAAAAAACCGGCCACACCAGCTTAACTTTTGACTTTTCCGTAGAATAACAATAGAAAAACAATAGTTTTTCTACGGAAAGGTCGAGATTAAGCTGGCGTGGCCGGTTTTTTCGTAAACCGATCTCCGACTACTCTTGACTTCCGGTTTTTATTTTGTTGCTGACTCTCTGTACTCAAAGGAGTACCGACGTGGTCGGTTTTTTCGTAAACCGATCTCCAACTACTTTTGACTTCCAGTTTTTATTTTGTTGCTGACTCTGTGTACTCAGACTAGCTCCAGTATGAGCAGCAACATATTTTTACAATAGTTTTTATACGAAAAAGTCAAAAGTTAAGCTGGCGTGGCCGGTTTTTTCCTAAACCTATCTCCAAATTCTCTTGACTTCCGGTTTTTATTCTGTTGCTGACTCTTTGTACTCAGAGTAGCTCTAGTATGAGCAGCAACAAATTTTTACAATAGTTTTTCTACGAAAAAGTCGAGAGTTAAGCTGGCGTGGCTGACTTTTTCTTAAACCTATCACCAAATTCTCTTGACTTCCAGTTTTTATTTTGTTGCTGACTCTTTGTACTCAGAGTAGCTCTAGTATGAGCAGCAACAAATATTTACAATAGTTTTTCTACGAAAAAGTCGAGAGTTAAGCTGGCGTGGCCGGCTTTTTCTTAAACCTATCTCCAAATTCTCTTGACTTCCGGTTTTTATTTTGTTGCTGACTCTTTGTACTCAGAGTAGCTCTAGTATGAGCAGCAACAAATATTTACAATAGTTTTTCTACGAAAAAGTCGAGAGTTAAGCTGGCGTGGCCGACTTTTTCTTAAACCTATCACCAAATTCTCTTGACTTCCGGTTTTTATTTTGTTGCTGACTCTGTGTACTCAGACTAGCTCCAGTATGAGCAGCAACAAATTTTTACTATACTTTTTCCACGGAAAAGTCGAGAGTTAAGCTGGCGTGGCCGGCTTTTTCTTAAACCTATCTCCAAATTCTCTTGACTTCCGGTTTTTATTTTGTTGCTGACTCTTTGTACTCAGAGTAGCTCTAGTATGAGCAGCAACAAATTTTTACAATAGTCTTACTACGGAAAAGTCAAAAGTTAAGCTAGCGTGGCCGGTTTTTTCCTAAACCTATCTCCAAATTCTCTTGACTTCCGGTTTTTATTTTGTTGCTGACTCTTTGTACTCAGAGTAGCTCTAGTATGAACAGCAACAAATTTTTAGAATAGTTTTTCTACGAAAAAGTCGTGAGTTAAGCTGGCGTGGTCAGTTTTTTCCTAAACCAATCTCCAACTACTTTTGACTTCCGGTTTTTATTTTGTTGCTGACTCTGTGTACTCAGACTAGCTCCAGTATGAGCAGCAACAAATATTTAGTATACTTTTTCTACGAAAAAGTCGAGAGTTAAGCTGGCGTGGCCGACATTTTCTTAAATCTATCACCAAATTCTCTTGACTTCCAGTTTTTATTTTGTTGCTGACTCTTTGTACTCAGAGTAGCTCTAGGATGAGCAGCAACAAATTTTTACAACAGTTTTTCTACGAAAAAGTCGAGAGTTAAGCTGGCGTGGCTGGCTTTTTCTTAAACCTATCTCCAAATTCTCATTTCCGGTTTTTATTTTGTTGCTGACTCTTTGTACTCAGAGTAGCTCTAGTATGAGCAGCAACAAATTTTTACAATAGTTTTTCTACGGAAAAGTCAAAAGTTAAGCTGGCGTGGCCGGTTTTTTCTTTAACCTATTTCCAAATTCTCTTGACTTCCGGTTTTTTTTTGTTGCTGACTCTTAGTACTCAGAGTAGCTCCAGTATGAGCAGCTACAAATTTTTACTATACTTTTTCCATGGAAAGGTGAGTGTTAATCAGGAGTGGACATTTTTTATTTAGGCATTTAAAAAAAAAAAAAAAAAAATTTAATTTTTTAAAAATTTTTTAATTTTTTTTCTCACCACCTTTCAGCAACAAATTAGCAACAAATTGACCCCTATTCGCTTGATCGATCATTCTATGTCCAGTGATTTTCACGCTATTTTAATGAAAAGTTAGCGTTATTGCTGATTTTCCGCGATAAGTTTGAGCAAAAAAAAAATTTATTTGGCAACTAATTAGCAACAAAAAAGCAACAAATTTTGGTGTTTTTATTTTTTAAACACGCTGATTTTACACCGCCAATTTTTTAGACCTACTTGTTGAGTCGTCAGAAGTTTTGGTACCATGATAGTTCACAAAAGTAACTCATCACAATATTGTGCTCATGGTACCGACTTTGACAAGTTATTTCACACTTTTGAGTGTTGAAGTCGGTTTCCTTTTTGGAAAAAAAAATTTTCATCCTTTTCAGTGACCTTTGCTACTCACGGGATCAATTGTCATTCACCGTCAATAAGGAAGTCAGATAGATAGGAAGCAGTCACGTTTTAACATATATTAATTAAGCTTCTATCTACAATTAGATACCAATTCCGGCCCAAGGATAAAGCTAAATCAGTTTCCCGATAGCAATCCCAACGAATAACGGCAGTAACGACGCCGTTAGCCGTTCGGCCAATTAAAGAACTCGTTACAAACAAAACTGTTGCAAAATTTGAAGGGAACCCAATAAGCTAAGTAGCCGAGCGGCACTTATCCGCCAATTGTAATACGTACCTCGGAGAGAAATACGAGCTAACTTGCCCAGTTCCAGGGGAATTAGCAAGAAGGAGCACAGGGACGGAATCAGACATTTTTTATTGATAATTTCTTTTGTGTCAGAAAATCCAGTTACTTACGGATATTATCAGCTTGGGGTTTGCGATGGTACAGTGGGGCCCACTTGCACCCGCTTCCAGGAATCACTCAGCGGGTGCATTTGGGGTCTTACATATCGTTCACCGTTGTAGTAGTCATGAATTTGTGATTGTTTTCAATGTATAAATTTCAATATGTCCAATTTTTTTAATTTTGTCTTTTTCAGAAAAGACAAAATTCAAAAACACGTTTTTGCACAAAACTAAATTCTTCTAAACGCTACTACATCATCAAAGGAATGAGCATCTGTTGAAAATGCTAATAGCAGTGACCCATTCAAAGCATGATCAAGCAGTACATAGCTTCACCGGTTGCTATTGATTGCTAATGATTGTATGGTTTTAATCACCTCTACAAATGCTTCTGTTTCTTCATAGTTATTATGTTACTACGTAACAATGAAAACTTGTAAACTCTTACTGTATCATAACAAACATGGACTAAATGTAAACTAACGAAAGTACTGGGTTTTGTTCAAGGACTAAGTAAAAACATTATTATAGAGCGAAGTTGAATCATTGAGGTTAGTCAAAATTACATATTGACATTAGACCTGCGCAAATAGACCCAAGCGCCATAATATATTGAAACATGAATTATGCAAGAAATTCTCATGAAATAGTATAAGATAATATAAAACAGTTTTCCGTCAGTACTTATACTATATTATTTCGTATTATATACGTCACTTAACAGCGCTGTATCGTAACTGCGAGCGAGACTCAATGAATAAGATAATATAATTTATTACATTCATATCATTTAAATTTAAATAACATAATTCGAGACAGCGCGGTGGTGGGTGCCCTGTCAAAATTAAATGTAGAAGATTAATTATAAAAAAAAGAAAAAATATATATATATATATATATATATATATAAGTGTTTAATGTAATTTTATCTTGTTTTTCTAATGACGCATATTTAAGGATATCAGATTTGTGTATGCAAACAGAGCAGTCATGCTCACGATAGCGGTGTTGGTGCACGGTGGTGTCGTGTGTCGGGCCGCCATCTTCCCACAAACACGGTTGAGGAAGGCGATGGCTGGCGCGCGTGTCAACTCGTGAACGGGTGCTGTTTGCGGACTAAGGTCTGCTCTGGATGCATACGCAAATCAGACTCAAATAACAGCTACTTTTGTTTATTATTAATTTTGTTTTACTTTAATTATATTATTCTAGCTTTGTTTATATTGTTCATAAATTGTGTTCCTCACTGTACGTAAAATGTCTAAAAAATTGTTAATCTATCAATTAAGTTATATGTTAAAAAATGGTACGGACCCTGGAGTCTGTGGAGTGTAATGTTTCAAATAAAAAAAAAAATAAGATAATTAGTTTTTTCAAAAAGCAATTTCATCAAAATCATCTTAAACGTAGCATACTAATGTAATGCGCTGGTCTTGGTACATATCCGAAAGTAGATTCCGTGGTAGCAGTTCCCTCAAGGCGGACCTGGCTCCCCGTAATCGCGTTCAGAAACTTCACGGCGCAGCTCTGAGGGGGTGACCTGTTCATTAATCAAGCGGAACTCATGCGAGATTGATGGTGGTGAGATCGCCGCCGCCTGCGACATAAACGTAATGAATTATGCCTGGTGTGCCCAGGAACGATTATTATAAGATAAGACACCTAAGTTTTTCTGAGGTTTTCGGAAGAAGTTTTCATTTTTGTGATATATTTGAAGTTTTTTTATATTAACCATTGAAGCTTCTTTTATCCGGGATTAAATCTTCAAAGCAGATTTATGATGAAAACGAATTAACATTTTTATTGAGAGAGCAAAGATGGTCCACTTTATTTTTTCATAATAATATGAGAATACAATTAAATTGTTCTCAGTGCCAAGCGAGACGTCGGCATGAGAGCACGTGTCTTCTTTGATGTACTCCTAATGCGATAAAAAATATTTTTGAACAAAAAAAAATTCTTACGTGAATGTGTTCGTTTTCGTCAACGCAAAAGACACAATATAGATATTTTTGCCAACGCTGTGTTGATGCTAGTAGGGGGCTAGGCTTTACCTTTAAAGATAAAATAGATTTAATACACATTTTTTGCTGTCTAACCAGGGGTTAATCCGCCTAAAAATATTGCTTTGACTATTGCTATAGTTTTCGATTTTCTTTCCGTCTTTTCGACCCTAAGAAGACTCTGCAATGATTAATTAATGCATACTATTAGTATGAATGATTAGTTAATACATTAAATATATACTTCATTGATTAATAATTAATTAATTGTTGAGGCTTCCTTACGTTCCAAAAGACGGAAAAAAAACGAAAAATGTAGCAATAGTCAAAGTAATAACTTTAGGCAGATGACCCCCGGGTCCGAGCTGTACTCTCGTCTCCAGAGGACCTGTACTCTCGTCTCCAGAGGAGCTGTACTCTCGTCTCCAGAGAAGCTGTACACGCAGAGTAGAACCCAAAAATTTAAAAGCAACTCCATAGCGTAGAAGCGTGACACAGGGGATCAATCTCTTTTCAACTGTTTACTATTGCGTCGGGAAACGCTTACAATTTTGTTGGTGTTTTGTCATTAACATTGCGCGAAGTATGTGCCAATAACAATTATACAATAAATATGTAAGATTTTCGGATGTTTCAGTTGTGATTTCATTTCTTGGTGCTGTTAAGTTTGACGATCGCCGTGTCTCAGTGGTCAGTGACATGACTTCTGAGTGTCCGAGGTCCTGGGTTCAAATCTCGGCAGGGGTAAACATTTGTGCGATGAGTGTAGGTGTTTATCGGGTCTTTGTTGTTTGTGTCTCGACAATCTAGTCAACGGGTCTTGATTGTTTGTGTGCTGTGATTGTGTGGGTCCATGCCTCCCGCGACCCAGGGAATCCTAGTGAGGGGGTTTGAGTGTAATAAATAAATAAATTCTATCAAAGAGCCACATTTATCAGTCACTG
Organism: Apeira syringaria; assembly: GCA_934044485.1. Classification (NCBI taxonomy): domain Eukaryota; kingdom Metazoa; phylum Arthropoda; class Insecta; order Lepidoptera; family Geometridae; genus Apeira; species Apeira syringaria. The sequence goes on along the minus strand of OW203675.1, from coordinate 10,599,218 downwards.
GATTAGTCACACGTTCTGCTTTGAGTCTTCGGCTTTGTAAGTATCACAACTGTGTTACTAAGTTATCTAAGTGAGAACTTTCCAGAACCTACTTAGTTAGCTGCCTAGGCAGGTTCTTATAAATTCATCCCCTCAAGTTTGAAATACTGTCGTCACCTTCACTTACGCTCCTCGTATAGTCCTCTAGAGCCAGTCGATGTTAGTTGTGCAAAAGCTATTAGAGTAAGGTTCTAGCTTGTATTGAAAGCTAGGTACGATTTCTAACAACAACACACACAGGAAGTGCAGTATGTCACCATTCTGCAGGGCTATAAAAGTCGGCTGCAGCGACGCATGCGTTATGTACGACGCAATGGTGGAAAACAGGCGCGATGATTGTATAATATTCTGTTACTCACTCAAACTGTATAAAATTAATTAAATTCGAATGATGATGAACTATGGACCATGAAATACTCGTACATCACAAAATAAACGCGCCATTTACCATGGTAAGGTGAGGGAATAAGTTTTAGCCAAAATGAATAATATTAAGTCGACTTTGCTGCGTCTGTATGCTAGCCAAACAACTTACAAATAAATGTTTACCAAAAAGTGTGAAATAACTTGCTGAAGTCGGTACCATGATAATTCAAAATAACTATTATCAAAGTATTGTGCGCATTGTTGGTGCCGCATACACTTATGCACACTTAAAAACTGCTTGTCCGATTTTAGTGAAATTTAAATGGAACTATTGACGGCCTGTACATTCTATCGACAAAAAATATTTTTTAGAATCGGTCCAAAAATGGGGAAGAAATCGGTGAACATACATAAAAAAGCATACTGTCGAATATATAACTTCCACCTTTTTTGAAGTCGGTTATAAAATAAACATTATTATGTACTTGTAGAAGTATCATAGCACAGCTTGTGTTGCAACCTTTACCGGTGAAGAAGAGTGACAGTATTATTCTGCTGCCAGCCATAAGACAGGCTTCATCTAAGGCGTTTTCCATCATGGATCATATTATTATCATTTAACATGTCTTGCTAAGTAAAAAATATTCAAGTGTGACCACTGTAGCCAGTTGTTGGACAACCGATATTTGGAAATGTTGGAGACTGTGTGAAAAGACTAGCCAACAACTTTTCAGGCACGCATATTGCCCAGAGTTATGGATTATATGTATACATAATAATACACATGCAGATTTTCACACACCACGACGAGCCAACAATCTAACATTTATAAATAAAGTTATATCTGACGTGCCTATATAGCGGCACAGACTGTCTGTTACATTAATGTTATACCTATATACCCATACCTATATAATGGAAATCCGTTTTTGGCTGTAGGTAACAATAACATACATCAAACTCTGTTCATTAAGAGCTGTGGATTTTGTAAATTAATAAAATAAATAAATAAATAATACTTAGTAAAGTACTTTCGAAGACCCGCCTAGCTAGCTACCATTTTCAAAAAACTGTCACTAAGCACATAGTTCGTTCAGGCAGCAGTCCTTTAGTGCCTTCTTCGAAACTTCGAAACTTGAGCCCATGTAATATTTCGATAATTATTGGTTTTTTGGCCCGATGGCTTTAAAATAAAATACTAATCATCATCTCAACCATAGTACATCAACCGCTGGACATATGTCTCCCCCATATTGGGGGGGATTTGCTAATACTCACCACGCTTGGCAGGCGGGTTGGCGAGCGCAGTATAATTTCTGATTCTCAAAAGGCGCTGCTACCCACCTTCTGGTACGTGGTCCCTAAGCAGACTCTTACGGCACCCACGGGAAGAGATGGGGGAGTACTATTCTAGGCCGGTACCACCACGCCCGAAAATACTTAATATCTAATTACAATACTGCAGCTACTACAATAACATTTGAGCAATCCTCATCAATATAAAAAATATCTAACAGTCAAAGTCAGTCTATATACTGTGCCTCATATTTATCTTTGGAATCACATGAGTTAAGCGCAACCCTAATCTTAAAGCATTTTAAAATATAGCAGCAATTTTATTTCGTTTCAGGATTTGGTGTCTTAATTCAAATGACATTGAACAGCCCCGGCGCTTGGCCGATTAAGTGGTCGATTTAAATACATGGCAGATCATTAAAGTACTAGATACTTAAGAGTTGCATTTAAAGTTATTTCACAATGGGGAATACTCAGACTTTTCAAATTTGCTTGCTTTAAGTCTCTTAGATTACACGATTCTTACGAAGATACGGGATACTATCTTATGACGACTTACAAAGTGTAATTAAATCAACAAGAGCGATAAGACTGTTAATTTTAATAAACTATACCTACCATTAAAGATAAAAGAGTAACTTAAAGACACATTAAATTCACAGAAGTCTTATAGTCTGATAACTCGAACTCGATATTATATTGTTACTAGCTGCGCCGCGGTTGTACCTGCGTGGTAATGAAAATGGCGATGATGAAAATAAGCTTGTGTTAATCCAGGATATAAGATATCTACGTACCAAATTTCATCGAAATCGGTGTAGCCGTTTAAGCGTGAACAAACACTTACACATTTACACATATACACACGACCTTTCGCATTTCTAATATTAGTACGAGTAGGATAATACAACTAGCTGCGACCAGCGGTTCCATCCGTGGAGACTACGGTATTGTCGCTACCTGAGCTATTCCATGCAAACCATACCTTTTTCAGGACAAAAAGTAACCTGTATGACCTTTTCCAATCTATGTTTATGCCAAAATTGGTATAAGCCGTTGGAAACCACAAAGAAGACATTTTCTAAGCAATGTAGTCTAGCTCCATCACATCTCATCTCATGTTGTCCTGACGTCACATTGTCTATAGTTCGGCTACTACACGCTCGGGGGCGCTATCATCAATACGCGTCTAGTGGTCTTCTTGGTGGAAGTGCTCGCACATACGCTCCGGATATTAACATTCATGCGTTTACCGGTGTGATGCGTTATTGTTTGTAAAAATTATTCGTTTTACCAAAATAAGTCAAAAGTAAACTACTCATTAGCCCTAAGGCTAGATAGAAACTAAATGAGGTACGTGTACAAAAAATTATATCATGTATAAAAAAAACAAAGAAAGAAAAAGTAATAAATAACAAACTATGCTTCTTAATTACTTTTCAGAAAGTTTAAATTAAACTACTTGTGGTTTTAGAATAAGTTTCTGCGATATACAATTGTATGCACTGTTTTATTGCTCTTTGATTGTGTCTGTATGCGAACTAGATATAGAAGGAGAAAAGTTTAATGTGCAAAACGTACAAAAAAATACAGATAGCACCTTAAATATACAGGGTTCAAACTAGTATAGCTACAGATTATGAATCTACAGCAGTGGGCAGGGCACATAGCTCGAAGAATCGATGGCCGTTGGGGTCGAACGGTTCTCAAATAGAGACCACGGACTAGCAAGCGCAGCATAGGACGGCCACCGATAAGCTAGACAGACGACCTGACTAAGATCGCAGGCAAGGGCTGGATGCGAGCCGCTTCCAACCGGTGCTTGTGAAAATCAATGGGGGAGGCATATGTCTAGCAGTGGACGTTCTATGGCTGAGATGATGATGATGATGAAACTTTATTATATTAAAACTTATAGATTCAGATGTTACTTTTCTAAAATGAGCGAAGGAGCAGAGCTCTCCAATAAGCTACCAAGTGACATAGAAACAAGTAAGGGTATAGATGCATTCAAGTACAAACTTAAGTTACACATCGCAACAAGCGCGAAGGACCAATAAATTGTGCTAATTTTGTACATATCTATGTATCTCATTGTAAGTGAAATTTATTTCGTATGAGAATAAAGTTCTTTAACCTATATCAGATCTATATCAATCAATATTAAATCTATATCAGATAAACAGATAAACTTGTTTAATCATAATTATTCAATCACAAGTCAAACTTTATCATAACAATATTATGAAAACGTTTTAAAATATTGCCATAATATTAAAAATACCCTCGAAAGACAATGGAGTGCACTATAGAATCATCACAAAAATAACTTCAGCTCAAAAATTCTCAGCGTGCAAATAGATTCCCTTGGAAACAACAACAACGTATAGACCTCCCCTTGTAGCACCGGATTAGCATTTATCCCCAAACACCAATATCTACCTGCTCGCTCGAGTCCAATCGATGCGGTACCAGATTTGCTACTCGAGCTTTTTTATCAGCGCCATTTGATTGCAATGGTAGTAGATTAGGAGCTTTAAAATTGGTAAGGTTTCTAGAACGTTACTTCTGAAGATTGTTTTTTGCCAGATATGGGAGTAATTTTCGATTTCGTTTATTGTACAATCTGAGTCTGAAAACTATCGCCAGTTTCTTCCATAATTGTAATGTAACAAACCAGTGTTTACCACGTGAGTCCTAGTCGGTTTGTTACATTACAATTATTGTACAATCGTTTGAGATCATTACACATTGAATCAATTGTAGTGATTCTATGTGTCAATCGTGTCAATCAAAGTGTAATTATCGCAAAAAAATGACTTATTGATTGTCAATAGGTACGTAATAAATTCGATAAAGTTTTTTTTGAAAGTAACAACAAAAATGGTCGTAAAAGAATCATAAAATAGATAGCTTACAACAGAAATAAAATTCATTGAAACAGTCAAGCAGTTCGCCCAAAAGTACAGTCGAGGAAGAAAAATAATTCCAATTATTACTATCTATCTCAGTCACTCCTGGGCATGTTTTTATAACGTCTCATTCGCACATATCGAATCAATAACAAAATCCTCATATTGTAATTCCGTGGCTTAAAAATCACTTCAGATCTTCTGGTAATCGACATTGACAATTTACTTATTGGCAAACTTAGTGTTTTTATATTAGTACGCATAACCACTTCACATCACGTTTTTGTAGTCTAATTTCAATATAATAATATGTAGGTGAGCCAGTGTAAGAAATCTCATTACACGTCAGTAGAGAGCAGCGTGGGTACAAACATAACAGGGACGTATTCCCGAGATGAATATCATAACCACAGAACCTCGAGAACGATTAGCGAAGATGAATGACGATGAATCGCCCCTAGGGCTGCCACACATCTATTACGTATTGGACGCAGTGGCGGCGATAAGCGAATAATCGTTTAGTGGTTATTAGACTTCTAGTAAAGGTCCATCCGCGACCATGCAAAAGCTCTTCGTGTTTAAATTCATTGCAAGTCTTAAGTACCTTCAGTGAATTAAAATTGAGCCAAGCGATACTAGTGTAAATACATATATTTGGATATAATATTTGCATCGAAAACTCGATTTTTAAATTAAAACATATATGTACATTTACCTAGAATATGTTAAAAAAACGGGAAAATATCAAAATTAAACCGCAAAAGACAAAAAAAGGATTTTCCACCTATTATCAAATTTAGTTATAAATGGGCTGAATGACGCTGTCGATGAAAGGTTTTGTGTCACATCATAGTCACCACAATAGTCCCTTTACTTCCTAAAATAAAATACTTCTTGGTAAACTATCGTCTAAATTATAAAACCACCGTATGATTGGACACAAATTACCGATCAATTGGAAATTTGTATGTCCATAAGGGTCCATAAGGTGGCATTTTATCAACCACTTTATAAAATTATCTTAGTAATATGCTCAATGATTATAGTAGTCAAAATATGTTGCAGATATTGTTTAACTTCGAAATTCCTTTTAAATTGAATAAGAAAGTGAAAGAAAATACTTTAATATGATAATTATAAATACATTTTTTGCATTATTGGCTTCTAAGTAATTTTTTTTTTAAAATACAATAAAATAAGATAAAATAAATGTTTATTTGTGAAAACATGAGTAATATAAATAAAATGCATTGTCGGTGGTTGACAGAGTCGTGGTCTACACGTTTTACCTATAAACGTGTACAAAAATATCAGAGAAGCGGCTGCGCCTGCCAGTCGTTTCACCATAATATATACAAAATATAAATTATTTATGATGCAAATGTCAAAAGCTGCATGTCAATATAATATACAATGTCAACAAGAAAAAAATACAAGAAAATAAAAATAAATTACAATAACTCTAAAGAATGAACTTTTAAGACGAAATGATGCATTTATATAAGTAATGGCAATTAAAGTGTATCCTTAATTCTTTAAGGATACACTTTAATTGCCATTCAACTTTTTCCATTCATGCCATTCACTTTAAAATAAATCACAATAACTCTAAAGAATGAACTTCTAAGACGAAATGAAGAATTTATATAAGTAATGGCAATTCGTCTTAGAAGTTCATTCTTTAGAGTTATTGTGATTTATTTTTATTTCTTCTTTCTATATTCTTTCACATTTTAATATCATATATTAGTCAGAATACAATTTAGTTCCTTTCTAAATAATTTGAAATTACTTTTGTTTATTTTAAATTGTTAACAAAGAAACAATTTTTTCCTTTGCTAAAATCTTTGAAAAGTCGCCATACTTTTACCGCTTACCGCTAGCAGTGTGGCATTGCCTTCTCTCGTTATTACGCAACTGACAACGCGTGCAACCCTGTATTACATGATTGCTTTTATAACGCTCTTAGGTGTCGTTCGTGTGATGTATTAATTATTGTTTCTGTACAATTTATTCTACTAATGACTGTGATGTATTGAAGACGAGACCGCATCAGTTACCATCGGGTGAGATAGGCGTCTAACGCTTGGCTATTCTCACTCAGTGTTTTGAGATATGAATGTTATAGAATATTTTTTAAGCGTTTATATTTATATCAATATATAGCACGCCAGCGTTACCTCTTCACATATGACTAGAAAACTAAAGTATTTAACTCAATAAATTGACTCGGACAGTTTTTAAGCTATTGTATAGCTTCTATCGCGGGCCTTGAGCGTGGAGACCGAATCCAGAAATTCCGTAACGTAAATAACCTAACACCCCTCACTCCGACCGGCACAGCGGTGATACTTTTTAGTTTTGTCATCTATCGATGAATAGCAGAACTTTTAATGACTTTATTGAAATATCACGCTTGTCTGTTTAGTTCAGCAACTCGCCTCTAGGTGGCATTGGTTGTATCAGCGTTACTGCATAAGTTATTAATATATTGATTGCATAAGTTGATAAAAAATGCTATGCAATAGCTTTACCTTGGCAGTCCCCGAGTGCCACACGTCTTTTTTTATTTTCTCGGTGGTCCATATAATACAACCGGCAGCAAAAGTATTTGTACGTGAAGTTATCTGCCACATTACAGCGATGACGATGTGGCCCAATCGAAGATAGATGGATGATGGAATTAAATTATGTGAGCTACATTATTTATACAACGCACATTCTCTGAAATAAAGGAAACAAAACAAAGATAAGCAATTCGACGGTCGTGTTCGATTCTATGTAGCCTTTATTCTACCCAGAATCCGCTGCCAATGATTATTGGCAGCATCTTTGGCTGGCGGGCGGGAACACCGATGGAGGAAGCTCGTTCCACATTTTGCAGGTGTAGGGGAAACGATCGCTAAAATTGCGCAGTATGGTACTCCCATGAGTTAATAATTAGTGGATAAGCTTTCAAACGATGCCGGCTAGTGCGGTGGTAAAACTGTGATGCAGGAATAAGGTTGAAGAGCTCTTCAGAACACATCCTGTTATATATACAATAGAAAATACACACACAAACCCATAATAAGTACCCTAAGCAAAGATAGTTCAGCGTCTTTTTATACGCTGAACTATATTTGCTTATATACAATTTTAAGCAATATGCACACTGTTTTACGTTCTTTCTTTTGATCGTAAATCATTTTATAAAAATAGTTTTATTAGTAATTTTATAAAGTCAATTAAGATTAGAAATTCTTATTATAAAATAAAATAAACTATGATCTTTTGTTTCTGGATTAACACATAGGCTTATTTTCATCATCATTATCATCACCCTTTTTCATCACCACGCGGGTAAAAGGGATTTGGCAGAATTTTGGTATGTAGATACTTCAGGTCCCGGAATAACACATAGGCTACTCTTCATCATCATCAATCATCACCACGTGGTTAAATCGTGGGTCGCAGCTAGTATTCAATATATAAAAAAGTTGGAAGATCCACATCAGTATAGTAAGAAGTTAAAGAAGGAATATATTTATAAATAATAGGATACAAGAAATAGCTGTGCCACGTAGTTTTATCTGTGTGAGCTACAGATTTTCCATTACCGTACAATTTCCTTGAAGAACCTTCTACCAAGTTTTATAAAAGATAACAGAAAAGATGAGTAAAATCGATTAAGCCGTTCTCAAGTTATGGTGTGACCAAAGGAAATAGGAATTTATTAACATATACAATATTATAGACAATATATATCTCAAAAGTTCTCGAATGGAGGCCACGGACTGGCAAGCACAGCATAGGGTAGCCACCGACCAGGTGGACAGACGACCTGACTAAGATTGCAGGCAAGGGCTGGATGCGGGCCGCTTCCCTGTTGTTGTTGGAAGCGGCCCGCAGTACTGTCACCATATTTATTTCTACAGTTCCAATCAGTCCTTGTGGAAATCAATGGGGGAGGCATATGTCCAGCAGTGGATATCCCATGGCTGAGATGATGATGATATATCTCATTTCTAAATCTTTACTATGACGAGTAATCCAATAATCTTCAAATCCAAATCACTTTTTAAGTAAGCTTTTGTTAATTTATATCCAACTTTTTCAACTGGAAAATAATTCTCAAAGATGTACCAAAAAGTCCGCATTCGGACCTAACTTCAGTTTCAAAGAAACCTGCCTCTTGAATTTTACAAGCAACTTAGGCCCCTTCATTTCTATCTCTGAGTTTGGAGTCTGTTTTCAAAGGCTGAAGTTTTTAATCACGAAAAGATAACCCATCCTTTCGTGGTGAAATATCTGGTAAATCTCATTTGGTTTAAAGATTGAATGTAAGCTTTCGCTTTATGACATAGTCCTAAATCTCAAACGACTAAGTCCTGGTAAGGCAAAGGTCCGATGATTCATTAAGGGTTTAACATAGGCTATACTTTAAACAGTACCTAATATACTGTGAGCAGGTAAATGAGTAACTTTGTTCGGATTACTCATGGGTTTTGGGTAATTCTTGAAAAGGTCGTGTCACGCGTTTCGTAAAATTATGAGCTAATAAGACTTTGCTAATTATTTGGTATAAGATGAATGTTATTGAGGATGTAGAAAGTTTTTTGCTTTTTTCGTGCTTGCAACATCATGATTATGTGATCCAGAATGAATTTCTTGCTCTAAAGAAAGGAACTGAATTTAGTTCACTTAAAATTTTATGAGTTGAAGTTTGTCTGTAGTTAGTCGTTTGTTTGTTTGTTACTTCTTCACGCTAACTTGCATTATATATAGTTTATACCCTGAAATAACACACAGGCTACTTTTTATCCCGGAAAACAATAATTCCCGTGGCATAATCGAGGTAGCGGAAAAACCTTGATCCACGCGGGTGAAACCGCGGGGCGCAGTTATTATTGTAACTAATATTGTAGTTAAAATGAGTTCGTAAATCATCATCATATTTATTCTGAAGCGATGATAGCTTAGCGGTGGTAGCTTTGCCTGTCAGACAGATAAACATATCAACATATTATATCGACAAACCTGCAAGAAAACTGATCAAAGTATACATTTTCATCAGAACCGTTACAGCAGTTGATGATACCTGAAAAACGAAGACATTTGTTCATAGTATACAACTGTTACATAAGTAATGCAAATGAAGTTAAAATTAATACTATATATAGTAATCAGTAGGTACCTATTTAGCAGGCCATTCAGAACTTCAGAAACTAATCAAAATAAATTAACAATTGTTAGAAACTATATAAATCAATTTCTACAATTAACAAACAAGTGGGAGCCCTCCCGCGTGAATTCCAGGTATTTCGAAGTCAGACATTCTTCACAAAGCTGTCAAAATCCTTTGCCAAGCCTCTGTGGACTATTTGATTTATTGAAGCGGGCGCCCCGTCCAAAGTTATCGCGTAGGTTCGTCATATCAATCAATCTTTAGGTAATGTTGGAACGAGTGTATTACACACGGATAACTTGGCTTTGCTGGTAAGCTCAAGATCACATAATGAGGATGACTGACATCGTGTATGCAAAACGCCATCGTAATAAAGTAATATTATATTGCTAGTCACTTTGATTATGCACGCATTTCTAATGTTATTATGGTAAATCAAGCAACACGCATCAACTACAGAAACTGCATGTCTTATAAATTTAAACTTTATTTTTCTTCTTAAAGTAGACTGGTATACAATCTTTTTTGTTTTCGGAAACATAATACTGGCTGATTTCTAAAAAGAAAAGTTTTCGATTGTGTTTTGTTTTCATCAAAATAAAAGCTCATTCTTATTCCTCGACTTCATGTGACATGGGCTAAAGGCAAAGAAACAAAAAGAGTAAAATAAATATATAGGTAGTTGAATGTTAGAACATCATTTTCATCAAATGCTACTTCAATACAATGAGAGATCTAGAATTATAGTACTAGAAGATAATACAAGTTTAAGTCTTTATACAGTAGTCATAAAATAAAAAAATAAAAAAACATTTTTGAAAAATAGAACCGACTTCAACTCTCAAAAGTGTAAAATAATTTGTTGAAGTCGGTACCATGATTGTTCAAAGTAACTATCATTAAAATATTATACGCATGGTACCGACTTCAACAAGTTATTTCACACGTTTCTGTGTTGAAGTCGGTTCCATTATTTGGTAATTTATTTTTTTCACCCTTATGACCGCATATTCACTGATTTCTTCACCCTCAATAAAGAAAAAAAGACGGTCAAATTGTGAAACCTCCTCCTTTTTTGAAGTCGGTTAATAAAAAACCGCGCAGCAACCCAAGCCTTGGGTATAAATACACCAAGCTTATTTGTAAGTCTTTGATCCTTTTGAGAGTTTACCGAACTGTAGCAGGTATTAGTCACTGTCAACACTAGCCTAGCCCGGATAGCTCCCCCTGGCTAAGACAGTGCTCAGCTGCCGAGAATTTACGTCTCTTTGTAATATATATATACCTACTGAAGAAATTGTCTCTGCTAGATTGAAACAATGCTTCGAACTCACTTATAACCTTCAAGGAAAAGTATTATGGGTGTCGAGTGGGATACAACAGCGGAACCACTATTTAAGGAACTCAAAATAATGACCGTACCATCCATAAATATATATACCAAATATGTACGTTTGTCCATGCTAACTTGGATGATTTTGAGACCTTAGGTGATATCCAGGATATCCAGGTTCTGTGAGTGATAGAAGAGTTTTTAACAATAGTGATATATATATATATGAAAATCTGTGCAAACCAAACCCACTATGTTAATAGTGGTGAGTACAATATTGGTGACAAAGCATATCCGGTACTACCTTGGTGTATACCACCATTTATTAGAAGGAGGACATTAGGTGCTCAAGAAACCAATTTTAATAGCAAACATGCCAAAACAAGACAAGTTGTTGAACGTGCCTTTGCCCTTCTTTATGGTAGGTATCGAAGATTAAAATATCTCGACATGAATAATACGGAATTGATACCTGTTGCAATTCTAGCAGCATGTGTCCTACACAACCTTTGTTTGGACCATGATGACCTTGACTTCAGCCGCCAAGCCATCATTGAAGGAGAAAATTTCATGTTCTCCCAAGAAGGTAGATCAACACTAAATCCAACCAATCATCTTAGTGTGTCTCACGATGCTGATACTGATGGTTTTTTGACCTGAGACAGATTGGCTCAAAGCCTGAATTAGAGGAAAAATGGGAAATCACACACCAATGAGACAAGGTACAAACATCGGTTAAAAACAGATTAGTACATGTGAGAGGACCTGCGTTATATAACCATTTGCCAGATGGAATCAGAAATGCAGCTTCCTTAAACATTTTTAAGTTTATATCAAAAGCATTAGTTGTTAGGAAAGCCTACTATTCAACGACAGAGTTCCTTAAAGAAAAAAGAAACAAAAATATTTTTTTTTAATAAATCTAAACGTTTGATTTGAAAACGTTAGCATTATAGGCATATAGTATTATAGCAAAACTTATTATTATTATATAGAATGTTATTTTATCTAGAATAAGTGACTTGTAAATTATTGTTTTACCAATAAATATCTGTATCTGTACTTCAATGAAATCCTGATTGCACGCGTTGATCCCACGCGGTGTGGACTACAATTGGCGGGAATTGACACTGCAGGGCGGAAGTCATCCGACCGGCGGCGGACTGGATTGCAAGTTTTCGAATACGTATATCCACTCACCGCAGAGATTCTAGGTTGGCCCTTGCCGGTTCTCAACGCAACCTTCTGAACACAATACACAATGGCCGAAGTTAACTATGGACAAAAAATATACGTATTAGAAAACTTGCAATCCAGTCCGCCGCCGGTCGGATGACTTCCGCCCTGCAGTGTCAATTCCCGCCAATTGTAGTCCACACCGCGTGGGATCAAAGTCCGGCTACTACAAACGCGACAATTCCGTAATTCACCCGGGTGGAAGCAATCTCGTGGGGTTCCTAAACCCGAAGAGGAAAGCCTCGTATCGAGAATATGAAAATAGGCTGTGCTGCACCGCTACATAACAGTTAAATATAGGTCGCGCCGCACACGGGGTATGTAGGGAATTTCTAATAACGATTCTCTACGTGCGAGCCTTGTGCCTGCTCTGTGGGCCTAGACGAGATGCATCGCTTCATAGCGATTCTCTTTCTCTAACTGTTGAAAGTTCATTTTCGTTGTTCATGTGATATATCGCTTTGAAGTGTCTTTGTCATTTTTATATTTTCTCCCAGCGTCAACACTTCTAAAACGTTACTTTATCTTAGTGATCCCGATATAAAACGACCTTCACCGAGATGCTTATTATGGGCTATATGCTAATTTAATATGTCAATAAACATGTCGCAGGTTGCCTTGACAATTTCAGTACAGGTTTTTTTTTTTGGACAACATTATTAATTAATTTATTCTGATAATAAAAATTTTTTTAAACATTTCACCGGTTTGTTTATTAGACAAATTCTATACCAATCGAAAGTGTGAAGCCTATAGAATATGCAAACGTTAGGTTGTCTATTTTTTTTCGGTGACAACCCTCAGTTTGCCAGGTATAAATAGGTAAATCGATACTAGCATTTTGCACCGGTCTGATTATTGAATGAAATTTATATTATAATAGAGATTATTTAATTCTGAATGCGGTGGTATAGGGTTGGCTTGCGAAAAATCGGTCCCGAATTCCGGTTGTCGAATTTAAAAAAAAAAATATTGCTGCGAGTGAATGTGTGCGACTGAGAGGTCCCAACCAACCATCCTATGCGATAAAAGAAGACACAACGTAGCAGTTGTTTAAGGTCCGCCCATTTCAAGAAAGAGAGTGCGCATGCTATTAGTTCGTATGCCATATTTTTTCCCAAATGCATTATTAGACACTACAAACAGAAGAAGCTAAACAGAGAATAGGATGTGACAGAAAAACAAACTAAGGTTTATAACGGCACCATATATTTAGCATTACATCGGCTCAAAACTGACGTATTTTCTGTGAAAGCCACCGATAAAATATTAATAATTAGTTGGAAAACAGTTTTTAACATTTATTTTGCGTTAGTCACAAGGTATTTATTCATCATCATTATCATCTCAGCCATAGGACGTCCACTGCTAGACATAAGCCTCCCCCATTTATTTCCACAAGGACCGGTTGGAAGCGGCCCGCATCCAGCCCTTGCCTGCGATCTTAGTCAGATCATCTGTCCACCTGGTCGGTGCCGTCCTATGCTGCGCTTGCCAGTCCGTGGTCTGGCATTATTAGTGGGATATATCACTTGACACTGAGAAACTAAAGTTATCCAACGATTAAAAGAATGATAAGTGAAGTTAAAGTGTACCATTTCTACGGTAATCTGGTAATGGACATTACACGGGCTGCTGTTAAAATGTTCTACTAAGAAGTTCCGTTCTATTTAGAAGCGATACACACAGGTTACACGTGCTTTATAAAAATCAAATTGAAGGTACATATACTCGGGCGAAACTGTGTTCCCGCGTCCTTTGTACGCTCGGATGCGATTCTGAAAGTGCTCGAATTTTGCCAGAAACGACTACTACACAGTATACTACAGTTACCAAACTCCACCGATCTTAAGAATCCGAATAGCGTAGAAGCATATCCACAAGGACTAGTCGGGAGTGGCTACATCGAGCATCTTCCTGCAATCTATGTTTGTTTACTTTATTGATGTATGAACTACACTGCGCTTACTAGTTAATCATCTCCGTTGGAGAACTTTTTGATACAATCGGCCAACATTTCTTCGAGGTATATGCCCTGCCCACTCCTACTTACGAACCCACTAGGCTATGTCGTCGACTTACGTCTTTTTACTATCGGATTTCCTCGTTTCTGACACGAGTAAAAGAAGCCTGAGCATAGTTTTCTCTAAAACATGTTGAGAAGCTTCTGTTCCTTGACCGATTTCAAAAGAAGGAGAAGGTTCACTATTCGAATCATGTGTTTTGTTTTTGTGTTTGTTACCTCATAACTTTCGACTGGGTAAACCGATTTTCATCGTTCTTTTTTTATGTGAAAGCTGGTGCTTCTCGTGTAGTCCCAAATTATAATTATTAAATTTCATTAAAATCGTTCAAGCAGTTTTTCAGTTACATTCCAATAACTGAAAAGCGCCACGCATAAGTGGATGATATTATTTGCGGACGAATAATGAAAGTTGATCCCGTGAGTAGCAAAGGTCACTGAAAAGAGTGGAAAAAGAAATTTACCAAAAAAATAGAACTGACTTTAACACTCAAAAGTATGAAATAACTTGTTGAAGTCGGTCCATGCTCACAATAGTTACTTTTGAACTATCATGGTACAGACTTCAACAAGTCATTTCATACTTTTGATTGTTGAAATCGGGTCCGTTTTTTGTTTTTTTTTTTCTTATAAGCAAATAGTTATTGACCAGGTTCCATTTGCGATTATGTAGTACCTTTTTTCTTTCATTGCTTTTCAAAGTGAACGAAGTCACTTTAAAAGCACCTTTACTACTGCATAAAAAATACTGTGTCGCCTGCGAACAGTAAAACGAAGTACTATGGCGATGAAAAGTGTTTTTCTACTTTTCATTCTGCTCTCTCCAGAGCGTGTTGTTTTTGTCCTGACAGATCCTTCAGTTGAGTCTAGACTTGCATTTATACACTGCTTCCCTTGCGACATTTCGACCATTTTAGGATTCCAAATATGTTAGCTGTACTTCACTATTTTAGAGATTCCATGTGTTCCTTTTATACTCGATCATGATGCAGAATATAAATAACTAGAAAATATATGTAATTTTATACTGTTTTTTTATTCATTTAGAAAACCTACAGCTTATATGGTATATTAAAGGATTTTTATAAGAATGTTATGGTACGTTTTTTAAAGTTTACACTATGGGTTTTAGTCAAATGTTCGTTGCAGGCCAAACGAGCAGAGTCGCGAGCAGGCATTATAGTTTTGATTGGATGAATTCATATACTTTGCGCAGTCGTTTTTCAGTAATCAGTAGTCTTGAGTAGATTCATTAGGGTTTATGGTAGTTATTAATATTATGTGTACAACCCGGTCACAATATCTGTGCACCTGACCTCGTGACGTCATATCGGCGGTCTGGGTACGGTGTGAAAAAAAGTTTTTTCGAGAAATGTGGAGGTAAAAAAAAATACTAACCTTTTCAAATCAATGTATTATTGATGAAGGGTTTGTTATTAAAAAACAATAATTTTGATTACAAAAACATTTATTATTAAACTCAGTCACTATAAATTATTTACTCTATGCCTGACATTGTATCTTCCCCACTCTCACTTTTTGAACTTGTAGCCCAATTTGTTAATTAAAATATTTCTTAAATTTGTTCTCCCACCTTGAAAATTTAGTCTCTCTTAACTGCTGCCTGAATTTTCTTCAAAGTTGGGATATCTTTTTTTACAGCATAAAAACTGTTGATGATATTTCGTATTGCGCAAATGTCAAAATCATCTACTTCGATGCGTTTTTTGTACTGTTTACGCTTCTTATCCGGTGTCGATAATTTTGGTTCTGGGTGGGTTTCTAAATTATTACTAGTACTTGGAGTCGGACTAGCGCCCGGCGAAGTAGGTGGTTGTACTTTAGCTTCATTTTTAATTTTCATTAGAGTCAGTCCTCTTTGATATCCCAGTTGCAGCACAGGTTCGATTCACCACTTGGTCTACAGGTATGGTGTACTGTTTTTTTTTTTTTTTTTTTTTTTATAATATGGGAACAACATTCACACAAGGTCTTCAGATCCCAAACTAGGCAGAGCCTGTACTATGGTAACCGGATGACTGATATATATACTTAAATATATACTTATATACATATACACACCCAGACACAGGTCAAACAGACATGTTCATACACATAAATGTTTGACCTGTCCGGGAATCGAACCCGGGACCAGCGGCTTAAAAGGCAGAGTGCTACCAACTGCGCCAACCGGCCAGTCAGTTGCTTCTCCGATTCAAAAAACTTGAGCACTTTCAAGATTAAATTTCTTGATTCGCTGTGTATTGTTTTTCCCATGACTTCAGTTTAACAGCTACAACAATTTTAATAACAACCAAACCAGTCCAAACTTAACAGTAAACAGTCTAAACTTAACAATAAATATTAAAAAACAAAACAACAACAAAGCGAAAATATCACAATTATCGGGACGTGTATCGGCAACGAAGATGCTAACCGTACTGTCGCACCGTGGAGTGCGCGGAGAGGTGACAGGGGAAGCGGGAGAGGCGCCGCATTCCAGCGAGGTGCACAGATATTCTGACCGAGTTGTAGATAACTATTTTGATAAATCTCAAAATAGTTAGGTAACTATGAAGTGTAGGTACACTTATTATTAACAGTAAAGAAACAAGAAAATCATGCGAAATAAAATAATAATACTCATGTGATTATAACAATGAAACATATTCAAATTAAACACCCATAATAATACGTAGTTACAGCAAACTAAGAACCAGTTAAAATGTAGCGTGATTCCTTCGACCACATCATCATGGATCATATAGTGAGATAGTGTTCAATAGAGTAAAGCCCTACATCCTCCTAAAATCCAGCATACAATAACTAAAGGCCGCTGCAAACGTGACGGGTTTTTATAGGGACGGGACGGGACGGGACGTTTTGGAAATATTGTTTCATACAAAATGTATATCAAAGTGCATATGTCACGGAGACGAGAACGGGGCGGCAAAAATATCGTCGCCGACGATGTTTAGCAGGTCCCGCCCCGTGCGTGGCCCGTCCCGTCCGTGTTTTCGCTACGTATGCACGGTCACTTTCGTTCCGTAGAAAGTAGTGATGCTCTTTCCTTGTTCACAACACTACGATGGCACCTAAGTATACTGAGTCAACTGTACTTTTGGTAACTTTACAGGAGGGCGATTAGAAGGCGGAAAGGCTATATTTTAAATTTGAAAACAATCAAGAAAAAAATACTTATTATAATTAATGTAGTATTGCAAGGCCTTTCAACAGTGCAAAGTCAAAATCTTATATTTTTATTACTTTATGAGATAATGTAGATAAACCAGTATACTTCGTATATTTGCATGTTAAAAATGGATCAACTACCACTTACATTTATATACGTCGAATTTTTTAATCTATGTTTTTGGACATTATTATTAAGTAACTGAGGCATAATTTGTTTTAATATATTTTTTAGTTATTTTAGGAATTAAGATTCCTCTTATATTAATTATAATTATTGAAACACTATAAGTTGACTCACTATACATGGACGCGGCCAATCCTGATATTGAGTCAAGTGTTTATCGAAAAAGGTAAAATTATTAAAAACACTACATAATTCTATAAATATTTATTCAAATTGAAGAAATCGCAAAAAGGTATTGGAAACATTACTACAAAATTTAAATTTTCATAAAATTTACAAAAATATTAATAAAAACATCCATAACAAACACTTCAAATATGTTAGGTAAAAAAATTAGAAAATATTTAAGTAGGTAGGAACTATTGAATTGCACATCACTCATATTTAGGAACACACATCTTAATATAATTCTAACATATTTCTAATTAAAATCACAGTAGCCATAAGATTTTAAATATCTTTGATTAGTTATTATTGCAAAAATAAAATTAGTCTCATAATTTAACTTTATAAGGTACTTCAACATTTAATAACTACTTCTGTAAGCAAACTAAGAAAATAAAAATATAACTTATAACTATTTTGTACTTATTCTGATTCGCTTTCATATCTATTGTTGTCAGTTTTAACCAAATTTAAAAAAAAAGAGTGATATTCCTTAGGTATCACCAGATTGTGGAAGAGGTCCATTAAATCTTTGTGTTTATTTTTATCTATTGAGATTGGCCTATCGTAAGCTGGGTAACTGATTTATTACGTGTTACTTTAGGTTTATTGGCACAAGCTTAGCTCCAGTTATAGAAATCTTCTATGTTACTAGTTTTATAAAATAGCTTATAAGGATTTTCTGCTTTAATTTTTATTTCTGTAACTTTATTCCATTGCATCTTAGCTCCATCACCTGCAACAGTTCAGTTATTGACCTTTTTAAGCATTTTTCTGAAGTCCATTACAAGATCCTGAGATTTTTCTGCGACCTTGTAAGGATTCAATTTGCAAAAACCGATCATAAAGATCGGTTTTTGCAAATTGAAACGCCGTGTACCATTGAGCAGGTGTACACAGTATTTTATTATTCGTTTGCCTCTCAATGAGTGCATGCATGCTGTCCCCTTTTGGGTAATACCAACTAATTACTATTAAAATAACGGTGACATATTTGTATTTTATATTTATTACTTCCCATCTCCATCTCATATACATCAAAACAGAATACTAATACAATAAACACAGCTACCAATTTCATTTGCTCCTGTTTAAGCAGTTTGCTGATGGCAAGAAAAGCAATAACCCTGCCGACATCCTATATCAAAAAGAGTGAAGTAATAAACGGTTAGTTTTCGTTTATAATAAAATGTGCTAATGTTCGCATGGGGTACGTTTACACACTTTTGGAGACCGTAACTGGCTGTTAAGATTCCTGGTTCCTTCTGTGCTAATTCTATGTCTTCTCCTTTTATCTTTCTTCCTAAGTCTTTTTGTTTCAAGTGCACTTCCTGTTTGGCTATTTCTTCTTCTGTGTGATGAGATGTATTTTCAAATATGTGACATTCTTCACATACGTCTTTTTTGGGCTCATGGAAACCAATGTTAAGATGTTTGTTGATAATATCACGATATTGCCGCACGCTGGTTACTTTATTTGCGTACTTATTGGGATCAAACCATTCTTGATACAATTCATACATTTAAGGGAAAGATAGAGATTCATCAAGATACTTTTTGGTTAAATCTTTTCTAGAATAGTGCGATTCCACAGGCGCAAACTATATACTGAGCAACTATATATGTATATATAGTTGCGCAGTATATAGTTTGCGCCTGTGGAATGATTAAGAGTGTACAAAAACAGATCCTTACTCAGCGCGATTGCGACGTACACTGAGCCAGTGTCAACTTACACCAAAATATACCCGCGTATACTAGTATGGTGACAGTTGACTCTGTGTTCTATGTACAAAATAATATAATTGTGAACTTGATTCAGTATACGTCATTTTTTCTTAGTTATTTATAGGAATATAATTATTTTTTTTACACAGAACGATAGGAAATGATTGAAGTATTGACAATATACAAAAAAACACATTTGTCAAAATTTGTTAGTTGACTCAGTATACGTAGGAGCCATCGACTAGTACGTTAGATCCGAGTCACTATCACGGATCGTTACACCACGTTCCCGTTTTGAACGAGGCAGTCACGTCTCCGTCCCGTTCACGTCCCGTCCTAGGTATTATCTCGTTACGTATGCAGTGGCCTTTATATGTCAAAGATCTGCACGGCGCGGCGCGGCGTATCCGCCACTACTAGCTTGCAGCGCTGCTCTCGTCACATGACAACCACGCGGCTGTCGCGCTGCAGCCGCGCTGATGATACGACATGTATGGAATCCCAGCCGCGCTTACAGCACGACTTAGGAGTGCTACAGGTACGCTATCAAAGCGACAATTTGTGAAAGCGCTCTTACTGAGTCTAGTCCATCCACGTAATAGGTCATTAACATGCGGTATAAATTTGATAAAAAGACAAACTTTATTATCGTATTGTGTTATTTGCAATCCTATCACCAGATGGATTCAAAACTCAATCCAATTCACGAGAACAAAAACATTCCAAGATTGGTTTCAGAATAAAGTATTCAGTTTATTTCTGCTTTAATTTCAGCTATATCTTACTAACTTTGACATAAACGAATTTAACTCAATCAATTTTTGACACCTTCAAGGAGTTGGTAAAAGCTAATTAAGTACAACTTTTATAATTCCAAGTTGGTTCGGGAAAGTTGGATGACAGGACGGAAGGGGAGATTGGAGCTCACAAGATTTATTTCTGTCCTTTAGAAAAGTATATTTGAATGCCAAATTATGTATGAATTATCGTTTTGGCGTGTAGTATATATAAATGCAAAATTCTGTATGAATGATCGTTTTGACGTGTTCAGTCATTCCATTTTTTCATTGCAGCCACAGGACATCCACTGCTAGACATATGCCTCCCCATATAGAGGGATTTGCCAATACTCGCCTCGCTTGGCAGGCGGGTTGGCGAGCGCAGTATGATTTCTTATCTTCAGAAGGCGCTGCTGCGCACCTTCTGGTGCGTGATCCCTTAGCCGACGACGACGCCCGCAGGAAGAGATGGGCGAGTACTATTCTGGGCCAGTACCACCACGGCACCTTTGCGCCTTGGCGTGTAGTAGGTATATCATAAATGCCAAATTCTGTGTGAATGATCGTTTTGGCGTGTAGTAATGCCAAATTCTGTATGAATGATCGTTTTGTCGTGTAGTATATATAAATGCCAAACTCTGTATGAATGATCGTTTTGTCGTGTAGTATATATAAATGCCAAACTCTGTATGAATGATCGTTTTGTCGTGTAGTATATATAAATGCCAAACTCTGTATGAATGATCGTTTTGTCGTGTAGTATATATAAATGCCAAACTCTGTATGAATGATCGTTTTGTCGTGTAGTATATATAAATGCCAAACTCTGTATGAATGATCGTTTTGTCGTGTAGTATATATAAATGCCAAACTCTGTGTGAATGATCGTTTTGTCGTGTAGTATATATAAATGCCAAACTCTGTATGAATGATCGTTTTGTCGTGTAGTATATATAAATGCCAAACTCTGTATGAATGATCGTTTTGTCGTGTAGTATATATAAATGCCAAACTCTGTGTGAATGATCGTTTTGTCGTGTAGTATGATATAAATGCCAAACTCTGTATGAATGATCGTTTTGTCGTGTAGTATATATAAATGCCAAACTCTGTGTGAATGATCGTTTTGTCGTGTAGTATATATAAATGCCAAACTCTGTGTGAATGATCGTTTTGTCGTGTAGTATATATAAATGCCAAACTCTGTATGAATGATCGTTTTGTCGTGTAGTATATATAAATGCCAAACTCTGTATGAATGATCGTTTTGTCGTGTAGTATATATAAATGCCAAACTCTGTGTGAATGATCGTTTTGTCGTGTAGTATATATAAATGCCAAACTCTGTATGAATGATCGTTTTGTCGTGTAGTATATATAAATGCCAAACTCTGTATGAATGATCGTTTTGTCGTGTAGTATATATAAATGCCAAACTCTGTATGAATGATCGTTTTGGCGTGTAGTAATGCCAAACTCTGTATGAATGATCGTTTTGTCGTGTAGTATATATAAATGCCAAACTCTGTATGAATGATCGTTTTGTCGTGTAGTATGATATCAATGCCAAATTCTGTATGAATGATCGTTTTGGCGTGTAGTATATATGAATGCCAAACTCTGTATGAATGATCGTTTTGTCGTGTAGTATGATATAAATGCCAAATTCTGTATGAATGATCGTTTTGGCGTGTAGTATATATGAATGCCAAACTCTGTATGAATGATCGTTTTGTCGTGTAGTATATATAAATGCCAAATTCTGTATGAATGATCGTTTTGGCGTGTAGTATATATGAATGCCAAACTCTGTATGAATGATCGTTTTGTCGTGTAGTATGATATCAATGCCAAATTCTGTATGAATGATAGTTTTGGCGTGTAGTGTGCCTATTTTACTGTAGCTGAAATGCAGTACGAGAACACGAATCGCATCACGGCTGCTGTAAAACTGGAAGATGTAAAATAATGATGTATGACAAAAACTTTTACTCTTTTAAATTTTAAAAAAGACGCAGAATAAGCTCCTTCCAACTTTAACTAGTCTTGTGTTTTCACATATAAGGATTTTTATTTAATAGCACCTGATGTTAAGTGTTGACGATAAAATACCAATAAAATAGCTTTTCACTTCACACCGTAATTGTTTTAACTCTAACAGAATTATAATTTACAAAAAATCCTAGTAGTCAGGTATAGGAAATGAAACCTGTACATTTCCAAAGCCCTTAACTGATGTTAAGTGTGCTCTTGAGCTCCGTGTTGATACGAGTAGAGCCCAGTGAACCGATATTTTGAAACTAGCAAACATACTAAACAAATGACTACCCTAGGAATGTGCTAGTTTTGAACGTGGCCGGTTCAAAAAATACTAGTTGTATTTATTTTAAAGCATTTCTTTCAATTTATCTGTTACTATTTTTCTCATAACGTCAAGAGAGACAGCGGCGAAACGCTACCTTAGAGAACTAAGCTAGGTTAATGAACCTTAACAGGTCCTAACCTTAACAGGTGAAATTTAACAGGTCTCATCATCATCATCATCACCTCAGCCTTAGGACGTCCACTGCTGGACATAGGCCTCCCCCATTGATTTCCACAAGGACCGGTTGGAAGCGCCCCACATCCAACCCTTGCCTGTAATCTTAGTCAGGTCGTCTGTCCACCTGGTCGGTGGCCGTCCTATGCTGCGCTTGCCAGTCCGTGGTCTTCACTCGAGAACCTTTCGACCCCAACGGCCATCGGTTCTTCGAGCTATGTGCCCTGCCCACAGGTCTCTATCTATTTAAATTACATAATGACGTAATTTAAATATATACAGACCTGTTAAATAATAGTTATCCATGTTCAGTCTTTCATTCAAAACGGTACATAAAAAGTAACTTATGTTTTTTTCTTATATATACGTATGGTACATTATAATATGATAGCAGTATGAGGTTAATTGTAATTTACATATATTACGTAACTGTGAACGCAGCAGTTAACCAGAAAAAACACAAATCATAGACGTGAACATGTACATATGTATTAATGTTTTAATACAATATTCAAAGTAATTGCTGGCTCAATTAACACGAATTTCACAGTCGGTTGAATCAACTAACGAGTTACTGCCAGAAAGAAAATTATATTTAACCTGTTTTCGATGAGAATTAAAGTTCGAATTAGGCGAGAAACAAAATTAAACAAGGTACGTATTTTAATATTATTCGGTATAATTGAAATTATATATATACAAAAATATTCGATTCTACTATTTCAGACCACCGCCACCGAAGTATTCAGGACTTTTGAAGCGGTTAGCTCAGCGGTAAGAGCGTTGGCTGTCAAACAGACGGACGCTGTTTCGTTCCCCCCTTTGAGCTTGCCATGTAGGTTTTGACCCTTATCAAATTCGTAGGATATTTTTGAGTACTTGAAGTCTAGTTTAAAGCTCTATCTAACATTTAATACAACGAGTAATTCGTTAAATGCTATGTTAGTATTGATTTAACTTTTATTATGTAAGTGAGCAATTAAACTACTGCTTGTTAAGCCCACACACACATTCCTAAAACTACAGTCTTACAATTAGATAAGGATCTCGTAAACAAAACAACACAATAAATAGGCGTAAGCACGCAAACGTGTCACAGTGTAACAAATCACAGTGTAATAACTAGCCAGAATAGCTTATTCTAGTTTTGATACAATTTTTTGTTATTATCGATATATTTTATATGAAAATCCCGTTTTAGTTCTAGAAGTTACCATTATTTGTATAAGTATAAGTTAGATACTTCGGATGCTGGTTCGATCCCCACCAAAGATTCGAGTTTCTGGGGTAAGTATCGAATATCCGTTATCGAATTCCCAACATGGTGGTAGGGTACTTTCGAGTATCCGCTGGGCTAGCTGCCACCCTCAAGTTTAAAAAGAAATTGTTAGCAAACACATAGTGTATTCAGGCAACAGTCCTTGAGAGCCAAATAGGTATTATATTATACTATCGTGATTACATCTTCACTGACCAAGTGACATAGTGGTCAAATATCTACAAGATATTTTAAAAAAAAATTGTCTGAAGTTGTAAAAGAATTGTTCTTTGTCCCCAATTTAACTTAAGAGAGTTTATATTAGTGAAATATTAACGTTTCATGACCGTTTCCGGTCGTATGAAGTGAAGATTTTTTTCTGACTTCCGGCCAATTTTAAGTGCTATATTTTCTGATCCTCGCTGAGTACTATTTATTCCCGACCGTGTGCCAAGCATTTGATCATGATGTCATATGATGTGGGCAATTTTGGAGCGGGCTCCAAAACTTCTTATTTAGTCCCATGGTCGAAGCCGCGATATCGGGGTGTTAAAAAAAATTACTGGTGGTATACCCATCATTTTGACGTACGAACAGTGTGTGTATGGATCGTCGACTAAAATTTGACAGTAAGTGCTTGTTCAGACATGGCGTACACGCGAATCGTGCGGCGCCCGCGCGTTTCTATTACTATAGAGATCTCCAAACCGCGCCGATATCGCCGTGTCTGAACAAGCACTTACTGTCGAATGTTATCGAGTTGACGATCCATGCTCGCAGACCATGTCTCTGTTTCACAACGTCAACGAAATGACCTGTTTGGGATATAAATGCCAACAACACACTGTGCGTTGAGCAAGAAACCTTGAGAGCCCGTTAAAATCCTAGCGTTGGCGTTTTTACCAGCTCTCACCACATCGTCACTGACTTCCAAGCAAGTCAATGGTCGAACGCTAGATCTATCTATAAAGTAAAAAAAACCTTTACAAATATTATTCCGAAACGAAGATAAATTTCAATAGATGCCATCAAAAAGGTTTAGGATGTGTTTGGCGCGAAGATTTATTTTTACTAAATATGCTGCCGCTTTATTAATTATGTACAATACAAAGTTTATAAATACTCGGGAACTTTGAATAAAAACGTTGAGAAGATAAATTAAGTAAGCATTGCGGCGACCAATATAAATGTTAACTTTGAGTTATGTCTCCATCACTCACGCGCCAAGTTATGCACAAAGTGACCCCCAACTATAAATCGCCCGTTGCATCTTGTACGATGGGGGCAGGACACGATCTAGCACAGGGGCGGGGCACGTGGTAGCTACCATCGGGTTATAAAATATGATGACTATATGTTTTCTACAACCATTATTACGAGATCACACATATTATATATACCTAGAACTTTGTAGGATAATTTCCACTACTAATGTGCGGAACACTTAAAAAGTTTGGTTGAAAAAATTAAACCTCGGTAAATTAGTATTTGGGTAATTTTAAAAACTGGATGAAACAGAAAAATATATTGTAAAGCCATAATGAGCATGAGGTTTATTAATATTATTCTCTATGTAGTTGAAATCAATGAAATCACCATCATCATCTCAGCCATAGGACGTCCACTGGACTAACGAAGGACTTAGTCCAAGACTTAGTCCATTAAAAACAAATGGCCGAATGAGTTATAAGATTAAAAATACATTTTAAAAATTACTAATCTACGGAAAATAAAACTCTAGTGTGTGTCGTTGTGTATGGTATAGTTGAAGTAATGGATTTCTACGAAATATTTAATTCGCGATTGTAAAAAATCTAATTGCTTAAGATATAGATAACGCAAGTAGGTAATCTATGTTTTTTTATGCAATTACTTCCCTATCGTCATCTTAGTTTATCACTTTTCCATCTTTAAAAACAGTAAGCGATATAAAATAAGGTAGATCGCCCGCTCGAAAACGGCACCGGAAAAACAAGGCATATGCCTTGTTTTGCTCTCAGTCGCGTGTGACCGCGCTAATCGTGTGACGTGTTGCGATGCCAAAATGAGAATTAAAAAAAAAATAGTTGAAAACGTTACAATTTTAAATTATTAAAATTAAACAATATCCGCTTGTGATCTATTTTCATATTAGCTGAAGAGGTATAACTAAACACTGGCGAGGGGACACTTTTGAGGTTTGATTTTCATAGATACTGTGTATCTATAGTATATTTGATTGAAGATGATAATTTAAATAAAGCTGTATATTTTGATTTCTTCTTGTATTAATTTGCTATTTCAACATTAAAATTAAAAATCAAGGTAACATTACATTTATGAATCAAGAAGGTTTTTACTCCCACCTGCAAAATTATAAAAATATGAAAAGAGGAAACTTTACGAAAACTTTTTGATCTTGCTTTAGAAAATTCTGGAAACTTGCAGAGCTATTGTGGAACTTCCGCAGCAGTTAGAATGTTGACGTACCCAGTTTGCATGTGCCACTTTACTAAGATAAAATATTTTTAAGGACTCGTAGAGTTTTGTTATTGTTGTTGTTATAAGTTTATTTTTATAAGATCTACCCTCTTGGAGGCATAAGCGCTCGAGTTTTGAAAATAACCCAAAATCATAGGAATAAAATATCGGTGTTTCTGATAAGTTCTTGGGTTTGGGAGTACCGAGTCCATGGACCTTTATTTGTTTTATTTTCTTTTGTTAGTCACGTAAAGAATTTGCCACTCTTTCATAGACAACACGCATTGTGATTGCGTTACCATGCACTTTACGTTCTAGAAAGTTTCATTATGTTCGTTCCAAAATTAGCAGACCACCAAGACACTTTTCTATTTAATATTTTAACATTTTTTTATTATTGGGTCACATTCCCAATAGGCAAATACTAATGATACTACTTTTCTAATTAAATGACAAATAGGTGAGCATCGATTTCTTAAATTTATATTTGCAGAATATACCTGCCACCAGGTAAGGTATATTCTAGAAAAAACATAGGTTGGCTTAAAAAATGCAATCTATAAAGATCACAATAAACTTATCTTTAATAACGAAATAAATAATAACAAAATAATCATTATTATAAACAATATTGGTGCCGTGGTTACCGGCCTAGAATAGTACCTCCCCATCACTTCCCGTGGGTGCCGTAAGAGTTGGCTAAGGGACCGCGTACCAGAAGGTGGGCAGCAGCGCCTTCTGAGGATCGGAAATCATACTGCGCTCGCCAACCCGCCTGCCAAGCGTGGCGAGAATTGGCAAATCCCCCCTATATGGGGGAGGCATATGTCCAGCAGTGGATGTCTAATTGCTGAAAAGAAGAAGATAAACAATATTAATCACAATCGAATTAAATTTACTATGATAACGACGGTCGCTGTGTCTCACTCGTCAATGGTGTGAGTTCCCGTCCCCGGCACCCTGGGTTCAAATCTCGGCGGCGCACTATTCAAACGATGAGTATAGGTGTTTGACTCGGCTCTTAGATTTTTGTATGTGTCCATGCCTCCCGCGACACAGGGAATCTTAGTGCGGGGGTTTGATTGTGAGCAAAATAATTACTAAATATATAGAAGAAAATCGTTTA
This sequence comes from Apeira syringaria, assembly GCA_934044485.1. Lineage (NCBI taxonomy): Eukaryota > Metazoa > Arthropoda > Insecta > Lepidoptera > Geometridae > Apeira > Apeira syringaria. Next base: position 10,571,412 of record OW203675.1, on the reverse strand, counting down.
TTTTCGCCATGGCGGAAATAAACGACTATCTTCTTCTATTTTATTGCCTAGTAAGAATTTGTTACTCCACATTTTTGACGTGATAACGTTTTATAAATTGATGGATGCCAAAATGAAAAATAGTAACGGTAACATTCCAGTAACGTTCCACCTAAGTTTTATCTAGATCTAGATAATATAATCAAAGTCAAAGTCAAGGTCAAAGTCAAGGTCAAGGTCAAAGTAAAAGTCAAAGTCAAATTCAAAGTCAAACTTCAAAGTCAAAGTCAAAGTCAAAGTCAAAGTCAAAGTCAAAGTCAAAGTCAAAGTCAAAGTCAAAGTCAAAGTCAAAGTCAAAGTCAAAGTCAAAGTCAAAAGTCAAAAGTCAAAAGTCAAAAGTCAAAAGTCAAAAGTCAAAAGTCAAAAGTCAAAAGTCAAAAGTCAAAAGTCAAAAGTCAAAAGTCAAAAGTCAAAAGTCAAAAGTCAAAAGTCAAATGTCAAATGTCAAATGTCAAATGTCAAATGTCAAATGTCAAATGTCAAATGTCAAATGTCAAATGTCAAATGTCAAATGTCAAATGTCAAATGTCAAATGTCAAAAGTCAAAAGTCAAAAGTCAAAAGTCAAAAGTCAAAAGTCAAAAGTCAAAAGTCAAAAGTCAAAAGTCAAAAGTCAAAAGTCAAAAGTCAAAAGTCAAAAGTCAAAAGTCAAAAGTCAAAAGTCAAAAGTCAAAAGTCAAAAGTCAAAAGTCAAAAGTCAAAAGTCAAAAGTCAAAAGTCAAAAGTCAAAAGTCAAAAGTCAAAAGTCAAAAGTCAAAAGTCAAAAGTCAAAAGTCAAAAGTCAAAAGTCAAAAGTCAAAAGTCAAAAGTCAAAAGTCAAAAGTCAAAAGTCAAAAGTCAAAAGTCAAAAGTCAAAAGTCAAATGTCAAATGTCAAATGTCAAATGTCAAATGTCAAATGTCAAATGTCAAATGTCAAATGTCAAATGTCAAATGTCAAATGTCAAATGTCAAATGTCAAATGTCAATGTCAATGTCATACATGATTATGTCGTTATCACGTAAATCTATCGTCCGTAAACCGACTTTACAGACAACCAATTTTTTATCCTGAGAAACAATTTTCTTTGTAACAACATCTATACATTGATATAATTATGAACGTAGGTATTTAATACAAATTCAAAATTTCTCCTCGCGATACAATCCTGTAATTTGGTGTTTATTGTTAATTCGTTGACTCGCTAAAACACCCATGACCTAGTTCAGATAACGAATTTCTACGATAAGCGTTCGGAACATTGGTAGTACATTGCCAAGGCTAACTAATTATATCATTATCTATATTTATTCATAAAATTAGGTGGTCAACATAGGAATATTTTTTCCGAAATGTTTTATCGCAGTTGTCAAAAATCTTACCCATTAAATAGGAATCATTCGGTGATTTGTATTATAATATTACCGGAACAGATACCGAAGCCTTCGATCCATCCCTGTCCAAAGCAATAATCCCGCATATGAGTGACCAGCAGGACGGCCCATCTAAATTTCATGCGACCACGTACACCTGTGATGGCACCGCCGGGCTCCAGTCAAAATTCATACAATATTCATATCCAGGTACTGTCAATGACAGAATGGTTAACACCTTTGTCTGTAGGTACTGTTGGTGGTTAAATATGTGGGTAATTTGATTATAGAGCGAATGTTCATGGAACAAGACTGGGTAAGAAACATTTGAGTTTATTGGGAGAATTAATTTTTATTTATTTTATCTATTTATTTATTTAACAATGAAAAAGTTAGGTACATACATGACTAATTACTATTATAACTTATAACTACATTAAAAATAAGAATATGTTTAATTAAAGTGTAAAGGATGCTCTTATTTATTTCAAATTAGAATTATTTTATACTAGCTGCGCCGGACGGTTTTACCCGCGTGGTGATGATTGCTGATGATAATGATAATGAAAAGTAGCTTATTAGTTAATGCAGGGTCCGTTTGGACCCTGCATTAACTAATAAGCTACTACTATTTCGATGAAATTTAGTATGGAGATAGTTTTATCTCCATACTAAATTTCATCGAAATCGGTGTAGCCATTTGAGCGTGAAGGAGTAAGAAACATACACACATACACACAAACTTTTGCCTTTATAATATGAGTAGGATTATAATAAGTGTGAAAAGTCCGCTAAAATTTTAATGGGGAGATGATACTATTAATATTCTTTTTTCACTCATATTCTTTAAAAAGTACGTCAGTGTAGCGTACCAGAGCGGGGCTAAAATAGCATATTAAGCTCTAGGGGTTACAATATTTTTTATTTTTTATTGTAATAATGTTTGTAACTCTCTTTCTTCCGTGTTTTGTAACACAGAAACGAGCCTACAAAAACGAAAAAATCTTTATAGTTTTAAAACTCCACCAACATGGTGGATAACCATATGGCATAACCAAAGCCAAACTGGTTATTCCGTGTCCTTTTTTGAAAATGGAACTAAAAGCGGCAATGCTTTGGTAGAATGCATGCATTGCATTGCGACTACAGGAAAGAGACTTATTATTATTTTATTTTATTTACTCGCGATCGTAGTAAAAAGTAGAGTGAAACAGACGGCGCTAAACCCCCTTTATATCGCGGGTTGTATTTATGCCGAGCCAAAGTTCGGAAGTAGAACTACATCGTATATGTAATTTTAACCACCCTGTATAATAATCTCCTATTACGCGTTCCCGCTTTTAATACTCCGTGTAAACTGCACTGTGTAATCAGACGGTATCTTTCATTGGGCGGCTGCAGGTTGAAATATGTCCTATTAAAGTATCAGAAGACCGAGAAATCTATGTTGCACTTATTTAACGGTAATAACTTTTTTAATTTTTGAAACTCACTTAAATTGCACTTAAATGTAAGTTTAACTTATAATTTTATATATTTACTCCACACATCTAGATGTCGTCCATTAACTTTTGTTTTGTTAACTAATATGGCTATTTGTGGAAATTTATAATTGGCCTTCAGTGAATGTTTACTTATCACGTTTTATCGGCTAGCTGTTAATTTCCCTAAAAATTTTAAAATAAAATAAAACAAATAATAGGCATGGTGTTCTTGACTGTACATTAAAGACCCTTTTACATTTGCAGGTGATGAATTATGACCGGCGACCGAAAAGTTATGGGTATTGAACGCTTGCGGGGAGGCTTAATAAGTAATTAGCTTATGTAAGGTTAGCTTCGGTCTATTAAGTAAGGCCATAATAGTGAAACTGATTTTATTATTAACTACAGCTGACGGCTACGCTTTCGTAGCTACATGTCACTCTCATGTAATATTTGACCTGTATTACAGTTCTAACATTCCATTACCGATTTTTTTTTATGAGTAAACTGCACACTACAGCTTTAATGGTCCGTACCTTTTTTGATTTCGTTTATTTAAATAGTATTTTACAATATTAACGTACTTAACAACAGGTAACAGGTTATTCTTAGCTGAATAACTGAATTGTTAACTGATCATGTGTTATGCTTACAATATATATTTATAATAGGTACCTTCTAGGTTTGCGTGCTAAATCCTAGACAACGTCATCACTTAACATCAGGTGAGACAGTTGACAAACGCAAACTTATAATAAAAAAAAAAAAGTGCCGATGACATCACAGAGGCTCCCGTATGTGTACACGTAGAATGGGTAAGATTAATCTGATGCGTGTTACTATAGATATTATAAATATCTACGTCACGGATGACCTAAAACTCAAAACTTTTTACTACTAATAAAAAAAAAGATAAAAATCCAAAAATTATTCTTAAAAATGAATACAAATTGTATACACAACTCAAGCCCTATAGTGTTATCAGTTTTTAATTAATTTTGAACCGAAGTAGTCAAGTTCAAAAGCTTCCTTTGTTTCCGGGTGAAGAAGATGAAATTTAATCCTATAATAATTTCAGTGCTAAGACCTTTTCAGTTCAGAAGTTTTAAAGGTTATGTACTCTAAATCAACCGCTTTTGAAATACAATCATTTTTTCTATAGACCAAAAGTGAACCACGGCGGGAGTTCAAAATTACTATATTTTAATAAGAAGCTAAGAAAGGTGTAGAGAAGCTTCAGCTCAGAAGCCTCAGCTGGTCAGCCGTTACAGTACTGAGTAGAAAGACCAAACCTAAATACCCGCAATTTGCATTTATAATATAACTTTAAAACCAACGTAAGTGACTATACTTTTGTTTATATTCTCATATAATCGGCACTGATATTGATTTTCCATTACTTCTAGTATCTACTAGGCTGACCTAAAACAAAAAACTAAGAAATAAAAGCAAAAAAAATAGTGTGTATGCAAAGTTTCGCAAGCATAATCAAAACAAATTATTTGTATTATTCAGACACAAAGAGGCATAGTACATAATAAATTAAGAACTATGATAATAAATATAACTTTGTGCTATATTATTATTTCGATCAACAATTAAACAACTGCTCAAAGTACTTTGTAACGCAGATAAAAGAAATGTTCATTCCAGGAGAGAAAATATAAATTTCGTGCTAAACGTAATGAAAAAAATTCTCGTTAATTTACATCAAAAGAAATCCAAGAAGATTTACTTTCCTACATTCCACCTTTTTCATTTCATTAGCATAGCCGCGGGATTTGAACGGAAATTATGTAAATCAAATCGCAGACGAAACGGCAACGAGCGTCATAAACTGTATCCTTACCATCTTCCATCAGCGGCGACACCTTATCTATGTTCACTTTTTAACCGACTTCAAAAAAGGAGGAGGCTCTCAATTCAACCCGAATGTTTTTTTTAATGTTTGTTACCGCATAACGTCCGACTGGGTAAACCGATGTTGATCGTTCTTTTTCTATTTGAAAGCTGGTGATTCCCGTGTGGTTACATTCAAATTTCAACAAAATCGGACAAGTGGTTTTTGAGTTCTACTCAATAATTGAAAAGTTTATACCTAGACGATATTATAGTAGCGGGTGAAGACATCGGTGAGCATACCTACACCACAATGAGAATTGATCCCATGACTAGCATAGGTCACTAAAAAGAGTGAAAAAAAAATTTTTTACCAAAAAATGGAACCGACTTCAACACTCAAAAGTGTGAAATAACTTGTTGAAGTCGGTACCATGATAGTTCAAAAGTAACTAATATCAAAATATCGTGCTCATGGTACCGACTTCGACAAGTTATTTCACACTTTTGGGTCTTGAAGTCGGTTCCATTTTTTTGTAAACATTTTGTTCACTCTTTTGAGTGATCTTTGTAACTCATGGGATCAATTGTCACTGTGGTGTATATTTTGGGTTTTTTTTTCTTAAAAGCGTTTTTTCATTTTTCAATTTTGCTAATACTTTAATAACGTCGACATCGAAGCGCGAAAAAACGAAAATATGGTTTTAAATTTCTAACAAAGTATAATTGACGGTCTAACTACACATGTGTAAGTATAATACTCACCTATATGTGTAACGAGCTATAACAGAGTCAAAGCGTTTGTGACAAGCGCTTCGTGTGACTTGAATTTATGGGCGACATTTGGGCGACACCTCGGCGAGGTGTGGAGATTAGATTATGTTATAGTTAGTATGAGCTTAAACGGGGAGACATTGGCAGGCGCAAGTTTTAACAGGTGGAGAAATAGTGTTGTGCTGTTTGTCTGAATATTATACACCGCGTAGTCACGTGGGTGATTTGGAAATAATTATTAGTTTTACACGTGGGTACAGTTGATTTTTGGAGTACTTGGATTGAAACGTAAGCAAGCGTAGGGTTCTAAAATTAAACCTCGACTGAAACAGGAGTTCATAAGAAGAACCCTGAGCGTAGCGAATGTATCAAAACACGACATAAAACTTTACCCACGAATCATCATCATCATCGCAGTCATAGGATGTCCACTGCTGGACATATGCCTCCCCATATAGGGGGGATTGGCCAATACTCGCCACGCTTGGCAGGTGGGTTGGCGAGCGCAATATGATTTCCTATCCTTAGAAGGCGCCGCTGCCCACCTATTGGTACGTGGTCCCTTAGCCGACTCTTACGGCACCCGCGGGAAGAGATGGGGGAGTATTATTTTCTAGGCCGGTACCATCACGGCAATTTTCACCACAATAGCACTAAAAAACGAGGAAATTGCGAGGCGCGCGGAAATGAATTCTTTCAGACTTCTTTCAAGTGAACTCTTCTCTGATTGATCGGCAAGTTGACATTAATTCTGTCAGATGTGTTCTGGAATTTTCTTCTTTCTTTTCTTTTTAATCTTCTTACTTACTTGTGAATAAAACAGAATTTTCCTGTTACAAATCGATAAGCGAATGAAACTTACGTATATGAAATCGGATGATTGCATTGTGTACCCGTGACACAGTCATTTTAGCGCCATCGACTGCGTCTCGACGTCTTATGAAAGTGACCAATGGTTTTTTCTTTTCACACAATGTTTTTTTTTTATTTTTATTTATCAACATTCACACAAGGTCTTCAGGTCCCAAACTAGGCAGAGCCTGTACTATGGTAACCTGATGACTGATATATATACTTATATAGATATACACACCCAGACACAGGTCAAACAGACATGTTCATACACACAAATGTTTGACCTGTCCGGGAATCGAACCTGGGACCAGCGGCTCAGAAGGCAGAGTGCTACCAACTGCGCCAACCGACCAGTCAAAAGGACGAGGTCAAAAAATAATGAAGATGATGATGATTGTATGTAAAATTTAGCTTTAACAGGAAACTTAATCATTTCTACCGCATATAGTGTTAATTTAAAATAATAACTATAAAATTGTATAGTAGGTCAGATAGTCAGCGGTTTTTTGAAAACAAGGGTATTTTATTGGCAAACATATCGACTCGCTTAGTTCTTGTAGCGACACATGGTACTGTCGAGGAAGTCTTTCCATAGGAACATTATAACCGACATTTTGTAAGTTCATTCTGTTTATTTTATAAACAAAGCATGCTCAAACTTTGCCGTATTATGGAAACAGTTAACACTGGCCGGTCAGTGACCTAACAACTTTAACCACAAACTAAACTCCACCAAAACTTATAACCACATTTCTAGAACCTCAATCCTAGTCTAAAGTCAAGCAAACATGGAAGATTCAAAACGAACCTAGTTGCATATTCTCCACACGATGGTCTAGGAGCGAGGCCTTTTTGTGAGGGACCTCCTTTCATATGGAGTGGTTCTTTCATCTACGTGAACAAAAGCCGGCATAATCCTGCGCCGACAGCGCTGTGTGTTTAGAGGGACGTGATTTAGCCGCGCAGGGTACAGGCGGGATGAAAGGGCTTTCGAGGATCGCTCTTACATTATAAATTGAAAAGTGTGTCGCTAGGCTGTTGAAATGTTGTGATATTAGGCTTGTATTATTGTATTCGCAAGACCAGCTGGCTTACTGTAGAACCCAGTTTCAATGTCAATCCAATTCTAATCCGAATCAGTTCCAATCTCATCGAACGTCATTTTGTGCTTATATCAAATTCCATCGAATTCGATTCCAATCGTGGGCTAGTGCTGCGTTCAAGAGTCTCAATCTGCGCCAAGTCGATCGAAAGCCCATTTTACGATGACACGTTACTTTTGAAACTCGATTCCAATTTACTCGATTTCTATTCCAATGCATAAATTCAATAGGAGTAGATGATCTTTTGTATGTCCACGGACACATGATGCCACCGCTTGCCAACACCTTTTCCTGATCATGACTGCTCCGTTTGCATAAACCAATCTGACAGTCTTAATTTTTTTTTTTTTTTTTTTTTTTTAATTTATTTATCAACATTAACACAAGGTCTTCAGGTCCCAAACTAGGCAGAGCCTTTGCTATGGTAACCTGATGACTGATATATATATACTTATATATAATACATATACACATAAATAATATAATTATACAGAAAATATAACAAAAGGTGGTAAGGTGGCAGGTTTAATCGTCTTTCCTGTTGGTGATTTAATGACAGCGTTCGTAAGGTTACGTCGCAGGCTCATCAAATACCGACGTTGGGCTCGCTACTTCGGCCGATTTGCTAACCCGGCATTTGGCTTTCGACATTATATTGATGGCAACAGAAATAGCTAGGTTTAGGCTCTTTGTTATTGCAAAGAATAACAGTAATCATTAACCAGCACTTAACCTTAACGCACCACTTTGAAGGTTCAATCGTAGTTCACTGGTAGTAAAATATCTTAAGCAGTTTTAGTCTTTCTCATAAAAAAGTCACCGCCTAAACGGGCATTATCTTTAGAAAAGGCTTATAGTTTGTATTTTTGCAAGGGTATTTCTAATTTTTTTTTATTTTTCATAGAACCCTTTGTTTTTTCGTCCATCTGTTAATATTGAATTTTCAATTAGCTGCAAACTTCAAATATCAAATAAAATAATTTACTGTATTGATTTATTTATTCACCGTAATCTTACAACGAATGCATGAATTATGATATGTGAAAATCGCACGTCTGCACGCAACGCCAACCTCTCTATTGACTTACATTCAATATAATATAGGTTTAATAAAATTCATATATAATAATATATTAATATCAATAGGTATACATGTAGAATCGACCACAGCTATTGCAACATCAGACCACATCATTTTTTAACATCAGGTGAGATAGTAGCCAAACGGCTAAACGGCAAAAAAAATATTACGGAATAATAAAGTTATATAATGTTTCGCTTGCCACGGACTGGCAAGCGCAGCATAGGACGGCCACCGACCAGGTGGACAGACGACCTGACTAAGATCGCAGGCAAGGGTTGGATGCGGGCCGCTTCCAACAGGTCCTTGTGGAAATTAATGGGGGAGGCCTATGTCCAGCAGTGGACGTCCTATGACTGAGATGATGATATCGATTCAAATTATTCTTCACTACCCTTATATGAGTGGAGGAGAGAAACAGCTTATGCGACAGTTTGCGCTGGCGCACCGCTCACCATCCTCCTCAGTTATCTGTATACTAGCGAGGGCGGTGGTCGCGACGCTATCTATATACATATATACCAATCGCGCTGAGTTACTTCTACGCGATATAATATGTAACTCTGTCTGAACCTAACATGAAGGTATAGCTATAATAGTATAGGTATATTTTATCTTCACTTATTTCTATGTATCTATACTATTACTGTGCAAATTGCAGCTAAGTGAATCACTACTAGGCTATTTCAAAATTGTAAAAAGTTAAAAAGCTGCGTGGGTGCAAACTGTATAATAGGACGATCGGTAAAGACCACCTATACGTAGGAGTCACAAAATGACGTGACTGTGAATGTGAATGCCGTGAATCCAAATGATATAAATGATGTGTTAAGATGTTTATAATATAAGTTTTATGGAAAAAAAGAAAAAATATATAAATAAAAAAAAAGATAAAAGAAAAGAGAAAGAGAAAAGAAGAAAAAAATTTCAAGAGAAAAAAAAAGATGAAAAAGTTGTGGCAATAAAACAGCCACAGTTGTCTATAACAAAAATAAGAAAAAAAAAGAATGAAGGTATAAAGACATTTAGCTGTATTATGAATGTTTGCCAAGATATCATAAATAGAATATAATGTCATAGCAGAATAAGATCACAACTAACATCGGGACGCAGTGGGCACGATAACCTAGACTTAGGTACCACATGAGGCCAACCCTCCCCCGACACTGATAATCTTGACGTGATTCCTAGGGTGACTTTCCGACGTGATTGTGCGACTCTAGTGCACGAAATATTTACTATAGACAACTCGTCGTCGAACGCCGAATTCGACAATTATTCCAAGAGGCCAACCCTCCCCAGACGCAAGAACTATTTCCACTTTCCAGAACTACAATAGATATCACTTTACTGTTCGTCTGTACGTAAATCTGTCGAAGACGCCGTGAAACAATCTCCTTAGAGCGTTGTATCACGACATTCATTGTTGCCTGAACTGCTCTTCAGGTACCCTCATATATCATACCCTGCTTAATTTCAGTAGAAGAATACCTTCATTTCGTTCCTTAGAATATATAGTGTTAGGATCAGAAGTAGAAATATTTAAAAAAAATATACAACACGCGTTCTCCCCAACCTCAAAACATCTTTGGTTTATTAATTGACCATTAAATCACAATTGAAATAGAAAGGCACATGAAGTTGATCACAAAATAACAAATAATGAGTCTGACACAGATGAACCATATAAAACAATTAGAAATACGTATGTCACTCACTGTTCGCACCGAACAACAAACCAGCAGAGCCCCCACACGCAGCCGAGGCCGAAGGAAATATGCGTCACTGGTCCGGCCCGCACTGGCTTTTATAGAGACCATAGATAAGTAACTATATACTGAGAAGAGACTGTGTCACTCCACTACTTCTAGTTTATGTTGGCAGCTATCACGGCCTCTCCTGACCTTCTGACGTCCTCGTCAGGTTCTTAGAGCTTCTTTGCTGCAAGAAGGCTTCAGATTGACCTGAGTGTTTTCTCATCATCGTAAAATGTGTTGGCTCAGCCACTTTATCACTGGACTAGTAGTCAGTAATGCAGATGTTGATGCGGTTTGGCTCACAACCCGTGAAGAATTGTGCACAGGCAGCTTGCGGCATCCATTCACCGCATTAGCAGTGTAGCAGTAGCAGCAACAGCGGCAGCGCCAGGGGCAGCGCCTGCAGCAGCGCCTCCGCTAGCGCCTGTGGCAACGCCTTTGGCAGCGCCTGCGGCAGCGGCAGCAGCAGTGGCAGCAGTAGCATCAACAGCGGCAGCGCCAGGGGCAGCGCCTGCAGCAGCGCCTCCGCTAGCGCCTTGGGCAGCGCCTGCGGCAGCGGCAGCAGCAGTGGCAGCAGTAGCATCAACAGCGGCTGCAGCATCTGCCTAAGCTCCAACTCGTGCCGATGATGAGCGGGCACTTGACACCTATTCTCCACACCAAGCTAGCTGGTCTAGTAGAGCATTAGCTTACAGAATAACTATACCCTGGCTAGTGAGTCGAACACTACAGGATGCAGCGACTTAACTGTGTTAACGCTGCGCATTCATAAACTGTTTTCCACATTAGGTATAAGGTATGCGACTTGATTATTGATCTACGCTCCCACGGCTTGACGATATAAAGATATCGTCAACGTTGAGGCGGCTAGACAACAATATCAACGCTCTAACTAAGCATAGCATTAGTCCGGCTAGTAAAATCACTACGAGCAGTAACAACTTGGCGAATCTTACTGTTCGGCTAGCGAAATACTACGAATGCAGCGACTTAACTATGTTAACGCTGCGCATTCATAAACTGTTTTCCACATTAGGTATAAGGTATGCGACTTGATTATTGGTCTACGCTCCCACGGCTTGACGATATAAAGATATCGTCAACGTTGAGGCGGCTAGACAACAATATCAACGCTCTAACTAAGCATAGCATTAGTCCGGCTAGTAAAATCACTACGAGCAGTAACAACTTGGCGAATATTACTGTTCGGCTAGCGAAATACTACGGATGACAGCGTCTTGATAAGTGTCAACGTTAAGTCTGGCTAGCTAAACCGCTACAGACAACGGCTTGACAGTCATCAACGCAAGTTAGGCTAGTGAAACGTCACTACAAACTTTACTTACTGCGTTACATACTGGCAGCTTAATTCTAAACTTTCAGACCGATTCATATGTACCGAAATGTATTCAAATCCTACACGCATTTCAAGTCAGCTTTGTATGAGCGCGTCTGCCAGGCCGGAGTCCACACACAGCATGCGCGGCCGCCAGGCTGATGCTCGCCTATCAGAAACTTGCATGTCGGAACTCTGCGGATTTAAGCAAACAACAAACACAAAATTTCTGTGCGGTATACACACGTGCCGGTTACTGTCACGCTTGAATAGATTGGTGTTCACGTCAGTGTATGCCTGAGACATCTAACTGAACCGTCCATCTTCCCGACTCGGCCGTACCTGACCCCGACTTGTCAGCCTCCCGAATAATCTACTCGGCGGCTAGGAATATGGACTTATCTAACAAATGAAGAACAATGAGAATCTAAGCGACTCAATTGAGTCCTCGCTCAATCGTATTTGAAACAGTAAAAATTTCAAGTCCAAATAAAATCACCCTTTTTTGGTTAAAGTGCCCGTACCTTATCGCACAGGTGCGTTTTCAATTTAAGAACACAAAAAAAAAATACACCTGCATACATCTATATGAGGGTGTGTTTCAAATTGAGCTTTGAGCACAGAGAGCGTGCTTAAAGTAATTCCAAAAAGCACTGACAGCTGCACACAAAATGTATATGACGTCATCCATGACGTCATCATCCTGTGCTTAGAACGCTCACGAGTACGACGTAGAGCAGTGTGAGCGCTGTCAAACACATAGATAAATAACTATGCACTGAGAGTCAAATATCCGACTCATTATGAGAATCTGTCGGAAAATTGGTAGTCCGTCCACAAAAATTAAAAACGTAATTTTATATATCAGAAAAAAAAAATGACCCATTTAGTGCCCATGAAGTACGGAAGAGAATGATTTAATATGAATTTAATGGGAACTGACATTTAAAGAATTCGCGCGCATTCACCCACAAAAAGCCGTTCCGATTTGCTTACGAGCGTCAGCACTGTCAGTACTAAATTCATCTCGGAGCTGCCAAATCCTTACGTACGAACGTATGCACTGTGAGCCCAAATGGAAACGCAGCCAAAGACACAACAGTTGTAACAATACAAACAGGCTTTATTTACTGACTACATCATATTTGTGTATTGTGTACACGCGTAAGAATTTTTATTTCATTCAAGGCATTTAATAGCCGAATAAGTATTTGACATTTCGAACGACTTCACAACTCTTTGTCATTGTGACAATAATATTTTTATTTCAAAATTGTGACACAAAATGAAAACACTTTGAACGCGACCCAACAATCACACTATTGCGGGAACCAAACAAATTTAATTCACGTGCTAAACTGCAGGTAGTTTGAGAATCAGTTTTCTAATAAACAAAAATCAATTCCACTAAGTAATTATGTTCTTATCTGGTATTAAGGTAAGACACGGCTAGGCTACTCTCAAATGAACGCACCGTATTTGCATTGCCTTGCAATACATGAAGCCACAAGAATTTTTAGTGAGGTGAACGTGGTGGCTCTAAATACAAAATACTCGACCCATCTTCAACAGCATTTTATTATCTAATCGTATTTAGGATCGTATCTAATTTATGAATTCGGGATTCATACAAACTCTTGAACTTAAAGTTCAACTCTTATACAAACACATGGTGATAGTTTTCACAAGTCTATTTCACATGCTACGTCCCTATGTTATGAAATAAAACTGTACTTCTAGTTCGCCAATAGACTCACACAAATTCAAACAAAACATTTGGAACAACATAAAAACTAAAAGCCGATGTTTGAACCTCTTTCGTGGTAGGTATGTAGTCGTCAACAAGTTGCAAACATATTTTAGCGCATATTGTCACTTGTCAGATATCGCATCGCAATTTTGTCCAGTTTCTGTTACTTACACAAAGCCATAGTAAAAGTGATTGATCAGGCGTTATGGTCTGTACCAATCTGCTGAAATCATTGATATACCCAACTAGCCATCAATAAAATAACCGTGCGGTATGCTTCTTACATAGTGACAGCCTGACAGGTTAAGGTAGATTTGATATTAAACATGACGTAGGTAGTAGCAGTTTATCAGTAGCTCGGTCGCCAAAGATCTATATCACACTACAAGTAGGTACGTTGGTATAGTTGATGGACGCGCCTGCCGGTACCTACAACCTTTTTACTCTTTGTTAGAGAGATCATAACCTGCAATTTTCTCAAGTCGGCTTAGGATTCAATTCTAAAGGTAATTGCTGGCACGTGTCTGTTAGACTGCGATATCGATACGAGGTGTATGAAACATAAGCTTATGGCGCAGACAATAACATTTACACACAAATCTCAGTATTCCATGGTTGGTGCGCGGTATATTTTGTTTATCTTAATCTGAGGGTACACGAAGGTACGAACACGATACAAATATGGGTCAAATATATTTTTACCTAATGATCTTACTTTGAATTATGTACGGTGGTAAGGTATGCGAATGAATCAAAGGTTCACTACGCTAAAACACATTCGTTCTTTACTACTTTTATAGGTATCGGTTATCTCGTGGATTACGATCGCGGGACACATCTTGGTCGCATTGAACATTAAGTATGTAAGTAATGACCTTCAAGTGTACATAATATGAGTACCATCAGTTCGCATTATTTCAAAAATAACATAATCAGTATCTCTAATCTATAACGTTGTCTAGACACAAAAAGCTACGAAGTTTACGTAATTGATAAATGTTCGCGAACTCTTGCACTGGGACAATATCTATGACCCAGTCAAGGACACGTTCTATCGTCAGATTGATATAAATTGGGTTGGTCTCACCGGGTTAACAAGTCGTTTAGCACATGGATGCTGCAACCTGGAGTGGTCACCGTGCTCGAAGCAGTCCGCGTAGACGAGACATTCCGGCGTCGTCGCCGTGGATGCAACGGCTCCTCCGCACGGTCCACCGAGGGACCCCGAGGCGCCCGCACGTCACCAACAATTACGTCATATGCAGGAGCACACCACCGACGCTAGCTTCCCCACGAACTCGTACACGACGGGCACAATGTAAAAAGGCATAACACAAATCTATACAACACATACGAAGAAAATGTATGTTGAGGGTAGATGAATAGGTTATCTGATCAGTGCCTTTCGCTTGTTTCGTTTTAATTTTCTTCAAAACAGTCAGAACAGGTTAACAGAGACATAAGAAATAACCAAAACTACTTGTTTACACGGAGTCACCGATTACAAGCATTTTTGTAACATGTGGGCATGTGTGTCCTTTATCTCACTTCTGATGTTAGGATCAGAAGTAGAAATATTTAAAAAAAATATACAACACGCGTTCTCCCCAACCTCAAAACATCTTTGGTTTATTAATTGACCATTAAATCACAATTGAAATAGAAAGGCACATGAAGTTGATCACAAAATAACAAATAATGAGTCTGACACAGATGAACCATATAAAACAATTAGAAATACGTATGTCACTCACTGTTCGCACCGAACAACAAACCAGCAGAGCCCCCGCACGCAGCCGAGGCCGAAGGAAATATGCGTCACTGGTCCGGCCCGCACTGGCTTTTATAGAGACCATAGATAAGTAACTATATACTGAGAAGAGACTGTGTCACTCCACTACTTCTAGTTTATGTTGGCAGCTATCAATAGGTTATCTCTGATTTCAAATAATTAATACCTACTTGAACGGCTCCTACCCAATTTTCAGTTGTATTTTGGAAAAGATTTCATTTATTGATTTTATGTCCAGTTCAAAAAAGTTGCTCGCCATTTTAATGCACATAACTTCCTTTCTTCTAAACCATAATTCGTATTTAGTCAATATGAGCCAAGTGCTGGCCGAAAGGTTTGGATAGACTGGCAGCTAACCTGTACTAATAGCCAGTCTATGATAGGCAGTCTCAAGATTTAACATAGTTTTAAAAATAATATGTGGATCTTAAAGACCTTAATACTCAATACTTTATTGCATCATAAGTGTACAAAAACGGTTCTTAATGATAAATATTTATAGGAACAACATATGACCCTGGTAGGGTGTCGCAATATACCTAAATGCAAACGGACCGATTCCTTTTATATATTTTCTTATACACATAGCTTTTGGACACGAGCTGTGCATTTTAAGCTCAAAAACGGCAAAACCAGTTTATGTACAGATCTAGTCGCATACCGCATTTCTAGATCTTTTTTTTTTACATATTATAAGTTTGCGTTTGATAACTGTCTCACCTGATGTTAAGTGATGACTTTGTCTAAGATTTAGCACGCAAGCCTAGAAGGTACCTATTCACTCGCGACTTGAAGACTCCAGGATTGTACATATAGATCTTCTTTAATTTAACCTTTTTTTTGACCTCGAGAATTGCTACCAATTGAACAATAACTATTATCCGAGTTTTTATACCATACAGGCGCTTTCCAAACGACATATTATGTACTTGTACATAATGTATAATGTTGTTGTGAGAAAACAACTGAGCTTATTTTAGTTAATAAATTACAAATACAAACGAGCGCGTATAATTGACACAAAATCATTATATAATCACTGAAACGTAATCGTTGATGATTATTACATTTTTTTTTTTTTTTTTTCTCAGCTATGTGTGTCCACTGTTGGACGTATGCCTCCCCCATATAGGGGGGATTTGCCAATACTCGCCACGCTTGGCAGGCGGGTTGGCGAGCGCAGTATGATTTTCGATCCTCAGAACGCGCTGCTGCCCACCTCCTGGTACGTTATCCCTTAGCCGACTCTTACGGCACCCGCGGGATGAGATGGGGGAGTACTATTCTAGGCCGGTACCACCACGACCACATTACATATTACATAACTATAATGCTAATCACCATTATGTTTGTCAACAAATCTTAAATTCAAAATTTATATAAACGAGTTTCGTAAAGGTACAGTTGTAGTTTCTATAAAAGGAATACTTATAAATTATTTATCATCATCATCATCATCTCAGCCATAGGACGTCCACTGCTGGACATAGGCCTCCCCCATTGATTTCCACAAGGACCTGTTGGAAGCGGCCCGCATCCAGCCCTTGCCTGCGATCTTAGTCAGGTCGTCTGTCCACCTGGTCGGTGGCCGTATAAATTATTAATATCTTCTTGAAATGTAAAATAAAATTAACTCCCTTTTCTTGCCATAAACTCATTTAATTTGTAAAATATAGTAATATAAAAAAAAAATATCCGTTTATAAAATTAGCAGCAGAAAATAAATGGCAGTTTCTTAAACATTTCATTTTGTTTCTTTTAATTGAAAGCACCCTGGCAAATCTTAGTAAGTAATTTCTTATTACACAAATTGAAAACATGCGTTTCTTCATACTAGAGACCTAAGACCATTTTTATGTCAACAAGTAGGAAGGCCGCCTGATGGTAAGAGACCAGCGTCGCCTATGGATATCTGTAACAGTCCCTACATGGGAGCGTTACGATACGTCACCACTCTTTTAGAAGCATCCTATGTTTTGTCTACTGGGGAATGCCGAGGGAGGAAGCTCGTTCTACATGTTGCAGCTTTGTGCCAAAATGGTGGCGGTAGAATCGCACAGCATGGGACGGCCATGATTCAATTATAATTATAGTTATAGATATAATTTTAATTATAAATATAATTATAGCTATATATATAATTATAATCATATATAATACTATGATTATTATATATGATTATTTACTATGATTCAATTATAATTATAGTTATAATTTTAATCATAATACTATTATTAGATATTAGATTATTATATATGATTATTTAGTATGATTCAATTATGATTATAATTATAGTTATAGATATAATTATAATCATTTTTGGTTTTTTGGTTGCCTGGAAGAAGTCGCTTTAAGCGATAAAGCCGCCCTTTGTATCACTGTATTTATATTTGTTTGTTTGTTTTCTTTATGTGTGTGGTTTTGAAAGAGTGTGCAAATAAAGAGTTTTCTATCTATCTATCTATAATCATAATACTATGAGGTAGTGCTATGCCGGCTAGTGCGGTGATAAGACCGTGCCGGAATAAGGTTTAAGAGTTCTTCATAACACCCGGTGATGATGATGATCGTACAACAGTTAATTTAAACCATTTTGAACTAGAGTGAACAAAAATATTGGTCCTATTTTAGAACCTTTGTTTAACACGGCTTTGCTATTGTTAGCTTGTCAAGTCAAACAACCGCTGCCGAATTTTTATATCAGCATGGTTATTCGTGGTTCGGCTTCCATTTTGTGAAATAGTTTTAACAAGCGGCCGTGAACAAAACTAAGCTCACTGGTGTTTTTTTGCTTATAGAAAGGGATTTAACAAATTGCGCGCAAATGTTTTTGATTGGAGCTTGCGTTGAAAATTGGGAGTTATGAAACTGTGCACAAAAGTCGGAGCTGTCACCTAAGCTTGCATTGTGTACGATACAGCTAGCGTTAGTTATACTTCACTTAATCATGAAGACTCGCAAGAACCTGACGCATCAGAATCTGATGGTGGAAGTGCTGTACCATAGGTATCGTGCAAGCCGCATGTGCCGGTCATCAAGAAATTCATCATTATCTTGATGGAGAATGAATACTTCAAGCACACAGAAAGATGCTACGTAGCGTGATTAAAGATAAACAGCCTGTAGTATATTAATATGTCAGTATATTATTTTAACATAGAACTTAAGGCCGATTGAGCCAAAAACTTACTTACTTTAAATTGTTACTAGTATGTTGTTATAACATATAATACATACTACATATATAATATATATATATATATATATATATATATATATATATATATATATATATATATATAATATGTAGTATGTATATATATATATATAGGCAAGGGCTGGATGCGGGCCGCTTCCAACAGGTCCTTGTGGAAATCAATGGGGGAGGCCTATGTCCAGCAGTGGACGTCCTATGGCTGAGATGATGATGATGATGATGATGATGGGTAGTGATTTAGATACCAAAAATTGATACAATATTCTAGTTGTCAAGGGTTGAGTAAGAAACAAGTTACAAATTGCGAAATTTACAATTATATTTTCTCTAATCCAGATCAGAAAAGCGGATTAAACTTAGATAACAATAGATTCATACACAAGACACAAAGGAAACTCAATAATAGAGTTTTCGCTAAGAACAATTGAAAATGTCGCAAGTGTACAAATCCAGCTCTACTTCCGGCTTACCGTCCTCCGGTTCAGTGAGCATACGTCCTTATTTTATGCTGAAGTGCAAAAAGCTAATAGTGAACAAATACCTATATTTATTTCTGAGGGGAAACAAAAATGTTTGTGACGTTATTCTTAAGGGAGGCAAATAGGTTTGTTATGTTTTGGGAATTATTTTATGACTAGTAGCGCCCCGTGGTTTCACCCGCGTGGATTACGGTTTTCCCGCCACCTCAATTATCCCACGGTTACTATACTATTTCCGGGATACAAGTAGCTTACGTGTTAGTTACTCCAGGGTATAACCTTTATCCATACTAATTTTCATCGAAATGAGTCCAGCCGTTTGAGCGTGAAGGAGTAACAGTGTTTTTTTTATCTATTTGCGTATCCCACGGGAACAGCAGTTATTTTCGGGATGAATTGTAGCCTATATAGATAGAGATAGTTTAGACCCTGGTTTAACATTCCAGGGTATAAACTATCTCCATACCAAGTTTCATCGAATTCGGTATAGCCGTTTGAGCGTGAAGAAGTAACAAGCATACACACAAACGTTAGCCTTTATAATATTAGTGATATGGGATTCTCGTGTCAACTATTTGTTAATCATTAACCTGTTCATGGTATTCTCTGAAGATATGTCGTATAATGATTCAATTTGGTGAACAAAGTTATTAAAAATTAAAAAAAACCTATTTACCTACTTGTACAACATTGAATTATTATATTCTTATAAATATTATTTTATTCTGAATGTATAAAATATCACGGGAATCACTCACGTAATAAGTCAGAAGGTTCCGACTACAGTTTCACCACATTCTTCGAACTTGAATCTTCAATTCATTTGAATTGAATTGAAGGCCTTATATATAACTTTTTATTGATATAATAAATTTTTAACGATAAAATGTGGCTGGATTTTCGGATCTGCTACAACCGGCAAGGGTTGAAAAACCATTTCGAAATTTATTTTTCGTGATAACTCGAAAAGTGTAACAGTGTGTATCTAAGTTAGACAAAAAAGTTGTGAGGAAAATATATAGAGCTTAAAATTTTACATAAAAAATAATATATGACTGTGATTTTTTTCCCTTATTTGTAATTATCTAAATAATAATGTTAATAATGTTAATTTTCTAATCCATTTCATTTCAAAAGATTTGTGGTTTATTGCATGAACAACATGCTAGGCGGATCTTACGTTCATTTCAATTAGTCGCAAAAATCTCAAATAATATAGCACTTTGCCTTCTGAGCCGCTGGTCCCGGGTTCGATTCCCGGACAGGTCTAACATTTGTGTGTATGAACGTGTCTGTTTGACCTGTGTCTGGGTGTGTATATGTATATAAGTATATATATCAGTCATCAGGTTACCATAACACAGGCTCTGCCTAGTTGGGGACCTGAAGACCTTGTGTTAATAAATAAAAAAATAAAAAGAAACTTCCTATAATTGTGTATATAAATCACTTGCCATACCTGACCTTATTGACCTTAGAACAATGGCGTTTGTTCTCAAATATGCAGATCAAAAAGCGTTCGAAAAGCAACATTAGTTAGGAAACGCTCTTTTAAATTTTTTAAAGAAAAAAAGAAAGAAACCACATTTATTCAAGACACTCACAACACACATTACACAAGAGATACACACAAAACAATACAGAACAGAATAATAATGATGTTGTAAGTGTCATGAATATGGGTAATATGTGTAATTATTAATATGAATATTAATAATTTATATAAAAATATATAAATTATTAATATATAATTCGGTTTAAAGATATTTATTTCTCAACAAGAAATTACATTTCACTTATGTGAGAAACTTATGCTAAGTAGGTATTTATGCTTCGACATAGTACATTACATTACTTAGAGTATTAAGTACCTTTACAATCTCGGTATGTATATTATCAGATAAGGAAAATAACAATTAAAATCAAACCTAGGGTATTTTAAAATGTGTTAAAGTTATATGTGACATAATACTACAATCTATTACATCGATTTTGTATGCAAAAATTGCGGGCGACCGAGTGTCGGTGGCAGCGAGGAAGACAATATAACCGGTTGGCGGATTATGCCGCAGCGCGCCACAGTGCAATCGTTGACAGTTAGTCTAGTGTTCTTTTAGTAGTGCTATATCATTTAGTATGTGCACTTACAATTTCTTTTTAAAAATATTGAAAGTATCTGCATTTTTTACCTCTTTTGGAAGTTTATTATAAATTTGTACTCCCATAAAAGTAATCGATCGTTGACCATGGACAGTTCTGACTAGTGGAAGTACTATGTGGTCTTTTCTTCGACTAGACCGGTTATGAATTTGGTGTATTTTTTTAAATGTAATATTTTGTATAATTTCATTCTGCATGTGTATTTATCTTTAAGATTCAGCCCCCGCCGCCTGTATGTGAGTTGGTCCAGTAATGTACGTAATTAATGTGTACAATAATCGTGTTGACCCTCATTAAAATCGCCCATTAGCCGTATTGAAGAATGTTTTATGAGCCGTGAGGGACCAAACGTACCACCTGTCCATATCTTCGATAAATAGGCATTTACGGTCAGGTTGCTAAAGGTTACGCTACCTATTTCAGGTGAGAGGGGCGAAACTTGAGGGGCGAACGGGTGCGAGACGGTTACTATGCAAATTGTATATTCATTAATAACACACACACGCGTAGTCCTTTTATATCTACAATAAAACTAGCAATTAAATATGATTTTTTACAAATGTAATTATTGCAAGAGAAGACTTCGAATTATTTCCTATGGTGAGGTAGGTTTAATAGAATTAGTAAAATTTGTATTTTGGTATAACGCATATATCCACGAACATTTTTTAACGCTATTATTTTTAATCATGTTCATGGTTATTTGAGTGTTATAAATAAAAAAATAAAACAAAAACATTCGTATTCGGTTAGTAACCGAACGTTCTGAATCAGTTGATAAATCAGTCGATAGTTACTTTTTTTTTTTTTTTTTGATAACTGTTATCAACGGTTGATTAGTAACAGTAAATGATTACGGTTTTGTCGCTACCTTAATTATACCACGGGAACTATACTTTATCCGGGATAAAAGTTACTTCATCACGCTCAAACGGCTACACCGATTTCGATGAAATTTAGCATAGAGATAGTTTAAGCCCTGGATAAACACATAGGCTACTTTCATCGTTATCATCAATCATCACCAGCGAGTAGAACCGCTGGGCGCAACTAGTTATACATACACGAGCATGAAAAGAAGTTGCTGAATAAAATTGGATGCCCCAAGACATAGCTATGCCTCATCATTCGCATCATTTACCGATTAGCGTTACTAAATTAAACACTAGCGAATTTAAAAAAATACTTAAGCAATTTTTTGAATTCAACCCAATTTATTCAATAAATGAGTTTACGAGTTTAAGACTGACATAATCATCATTCTGGTATGAGTCTATTTAAAGAATTTAGAAAAAAATTGGTGCTTATTTTTCTGTTTTTTTTTTGTTCTATGTGTTGCAAATATTTATTTTATTTTATATAATAAAATTGTTGTTGTTGTAATATTTAATATAACATTATATACTTTTATTTAGATTATGACTAAAGTAAATGATAATAAGATTAAATTATTTAAGATGTACACATTGTAACTTGACATGGCCTTATAACATTCCCAGGTATAAGGCCAATAAATGATTTTACTTTCTTTACTTTCATTATACATCGTTAATAACCTATTCCCCCTCAACTTCCCCGAGTAATGTACACAGAAGTTATAATAGATTCATAAATTACATGTAATTAAACTCGGAGTATCGCACTGTCAGCGTGGGTAGCATGGGAACAATAAAGGGCCCAAGTACGAACTGCCGAGTTATGGGGTCAAAAAAATGCCCACTGATTGCGGCAAACTTTTTTATTTATATGTGTTTTTTTGGGTTGTCGTAACTTTTCGCTTGATAATGAATCCTTGGGGATTAAATTTATAACAATTTGAAATTCTAACGCGGTGTGTTTATATTTTAGAAAGTGAATACAAATATCAGTCTAATACTGTAGGCACATAATTAGACGAAGTGTCATAGAGATAGAGATGTCAAAAACAATAAAGTGACAAAGAGCAACAAATATAACTGAGAACTTTTTTCATATTAACGTCATCATTCGTCGTGCCTTTACCAGCGCCAATGTTGCAGCTATTCTTGAACCGAATGGTTTCATGCGTGACAATGGTAAAAGACTTGACGGCATGACACTTATTCCCTGGAAGCCTGGAAGTTAGGATGGCCTTTAGTGTGGGACGCTACATGCGTTGACACTTTGGCGCCGTCACATCTTCCCGAGACACATGTTAGGGCTGGCGCCGCGGCTTATTCGGCGGAGCCGAACCACTACCTAGGTTAGTATATTTTCGCCGGTTCAATTACCGGCGAAAATATACTAACCTAGGTAGTAGTTACATATTTTAACCGTTTGGGGTCGAGACATTGGGCCCGTGGGGACCGGGAGCTCATCAGGTTTTACAATACTTATCAGAGCGTTTGATCGATGCGACGCGTGGCCAAAATGCTGGCACATATTTGGCTCAACGGATCAGCATTGCAATTCAACGTGGCATTCTGGGCACGCTGCCAACTTGTAGCGGATTAGAGCATTTGAGTTATCTATAAGCTGACAATTCTGAGGATCGGAAATCATACTGTGCTCGCCAACCCGCCTGCCAAGCGTGGCGAGTATTGGCAAATCCCCCCTATATGGGGGAGGCATACGTCCAACAGTGGACGCACATAGCTGAGAAAAGAAAAGAAAAAGCTGACAATAGTTAGTGGATTGCTCAAATGTTTTTGTAGAAGCTGTAGTATTGTAATTAGTTATTAGTGTTTAATTTTAACAGGCATCGGCCTATTTCATAATTCCATTTTCTATGTATTTGAATATATTTGTCGAAAACTTATAGATTCAGGCGATACTTTGCAGTAATCCATAACACAGAGATAATAATAAACAATATTTAGTTTTAATTCCACAACTTTTAATTACTCCAGAAGTGTTACGTATCCGGAACCTCTGCGCGAAGCATTCTCAGGAGCTGCTGACTCTCTTCCCGGCGGTCAACGAGTCTCTCTCTGCCGCTCCGGCAGAAAACGAAACGAACAAAAATTCGAAGTTTTCCAACACTGCCCTGAAACCCCCCAAATTCACAAATCTTAAAAATACGGGTCCCAGAGTATACAAAACAAAATCCGAAAACATTTTCGACAAATGTTTTTTTTTTACAGCCACACGGCAATTAAATGGCTTCAATCGTGTGTAAAGCATGACCGAAAGTCACCAATAATTGTCTGTATAATTCGGTCCAAACATTTACAAAGTGAAAATAGTATGAAATACATATTTCCCGATGGATGTGACGTCACCCGACATGAGCCCGACAGTATTCGGACTTGAAATTTATTTACGACATCATTCATTTGCAATTAGTGCTGTCGGGTATAAGTTATTCATGATAATTCGAGGAGCATTAATAAAATATATATTTTTTAATATTGTTTTTCTATGGTCAGTATTTAAGTAAAATATATGATTTTACTAGTTACCACGTGAAAGAAATAATTGCAGAAAGTCACCAGGGCACAAGTTTAGGCACACGCTCCAAAGATGACATATCCACCACTGGACATATGCATGATTCCACAGCTGATCTCTAGGATGACCCTTCGAAAGCGGCATACTTCCAAATTTATCTTAGCTATTATAACATACTAACGGAACCAAAACGTGGTCACTGACTATCAGCCTTCTGAGCAGGCTCAGAGTCGCACAACGAGCTATGGAGAGAGCTATGCTCGGAATTTCTCTACGTGATAGTCAGAAATGAGGAGATCCGTAGAAGAACGCAGTCACCGATATAGCCCAGCGGATTAGCAAGTTGAAGTGGCAGTGGGCAGGGCATATAGCTCGAAGAACCGATGGCCGTTGGGGCCGAAAGATTCTCGAATGGAGACCACGGACTGGCAAGCGCAGCATAGGACTGCCACCGATCAGATGGACAGACGACCTGACTAAGATCGCAGGTAAGGGCTGGATGCGGGCCGCTTCCAACCGGTCCTTGTGGAAAGCAATGGGGGAAGGCCTATGTCCAGACCTCCTATAGCTGAGATGATGATGATGATGATGATGATGAGGGTGGGACAAATGTAATGGTAAGGTTAGGTTAGTTTCATAAACGACTATTTGCAACCTTACGTTACCATTACATTACCTATCTAATGTACATAACTATGAAGCAAGTATCAATATATGGCGCAGTGGTCAGTGTCAGTGACTTGACTTCTATGTCTCCGGGACCCTGGGTTCGAATCCCGGCAGGGGCAAACATTTGTGCGATGAGTATAGGTATTTGTCCCGGGTCTTGGTTTTTTGTGTGTTGTGATTGTGTGTGTCCATGCCTCCCGCAACACAGGGAATCCTAGTGCGGGGGTCTGAGTGTCATAAAAAAATAAAATAAAAAAATAGCTGCACCAAATGATGTAGGTAGGTACTGTGCGCTTACTAGCTGTTGTTATACAAACACAACTATGTGTTATTTGATTTAATTACATATCAAATATTAATGATCATCGGTGAAATTGCGCATGTTAAGTTTCTGGTTGCCATGGAGATGGGTGATACGACGTTCCATAATTGAATTATGTATAGTGAATGGTTTCAATTTGTGTACGATGATTATATTGAGTACCTAGATAAGTGCGTGATCATCTAAATAATATTATTTACACGTAAGACGTGTACTTTTTAACCGACTTCAAAAAAGGAGGCTACTCAATTCGACCGTAAATATGTTTTTTTTTATGTGTGTTCGCGGATAACTTCGTCGTTTATGAACCGATTTCGATGATTTTTTTTTGATAGAGTATACGTCCGTGGTGGTCCCATTCAAATTTCATCAAAATCGGACAAGCGGTTTTTTAGTTATACTCAAATAACTGAGAAGTGCTACGCGTATTTCGACGATATTATTGTCGCGGTTGAAGACATCGAAGAACACACAATGACAATTGATCCCGTGAGTAGCAAAGTTCAGTGAACAGGGTGAAAAAAAAATCTAGGTGAATTAGAGAGAGTGAGTAGGAAGTTGAACTGAAAACATAGTGTTGAATTTTGCTCGATTTTTGTGCAAACGATGGTCTTTACATTATGATTTTTCATAATAGCAAAGATTTGTAGTTGAAACTGTTAGTTTTTCCAATAATACCAACCATAAGAGTATCTTCACACTTAGTCACAAGAATGTATTGAGAATCACACGTGCTCCCCTTGCCGGGTGAAACTTTTTTTGAAATTTAATAATTAAAAAGTAAAATTGTATCGCGGCGGGTCTGGCTGATAATTATTTCACTATATTTGTTATTCTAGATTGTTTTTGTACAACAAGAAATGCATCTAATTATTTGAAAAGTCTTTAACTGGATGGTCGGAAATTAGTATGGCAGAACAGACATATTATGTCTTGTCCCCAGTCGAGGGGGGTCACATTCAACTCTACCGCTAACCATGTCTTTTTTTTTTTTTTTTTTTTTTACATATAATAAGTTTGCGTTTGACAACTGTCTCACCTGATGTTAAGTGATGACGTTATCTAGGATTAAGCACACAAACCTAGAAGGTACCTATTCACTCGCGACTTGAAGACTCCAGGATTGTACATATCGGGAAACACAGACTCGGGCAACGAGTTCCATTCCTTGGCAATACGCATTAAGAAAGTGGAAGCATAACGCTTCGTGCGTATAGGTGGTATATCTACCATCGTCAGTCACGACGTGAACAACAACATCATCAGCATACACAAGTGTGGAAACACTGAAAGTTTGAAAACTTACACGAGGACTCCATATTATAAGAAAAAACCTCCTACACTCACACTTTTATCGTAGCGGGTTAAGGTGAGTGACAAGAAAGATCATCAAAAAGTTGTACCAGACAAAATGAAATGATGATATATTTATTTCAGGTAACAGTAAACCCATATACATATGTTTGTGTATATGGGTACATATACAAATGTTACATCTATTATTACGTTCCAATTTTTGAAGCAAAAAAAGGCTACGATTGGTATTTGAACCCATGACTACAGAATGCCTTCGCTTTGCAATTTAAACTTAAAGCAGCACTCCACTAACCGCTGAATGTATCCCTCAATCACATCTGAGTGCGAGGTTCAAGAATATTACTTTTTCTTTATACTACCACAATACTCGTGTTAAGTTGACTGGCCGGTTGGCGCAGTTGATAGCACTCTGCCTTCTGAGCCGCTGGTACCGGGTTCGAGTCCCGGACAGGTCAAACATTTGTGTGTATGAACATGTCTGTTTGACCTATGTCTGGGTGTGTATATGTATATAAGTATATATATCAGTCAACAGGTTACCATAGCACAGGCTCTGCCTAGTTTGGGACCTGAAGACCTTGTGTGAATGTTGTCCCATATTATATTATTATATATTATAATTTAATTAATTTAATTTCGAAACTATTTGTTGTGTTTTGTACTAAAACCTATCATTACTATAATCAGCGTATAGCCGTTCTAATTAAATAAATGAAATAAAAAAGCTTTGTTTAACAAACAACTAAAAAGCTACAAAAATAATTGCCCAATAAAGCTCAACCCAACAAATAAATGTTGATAATAACATCCAATGCAATAAATCATCCGGTTTCACAAAAGTTTACCAACACTTGTATAACCGTACCGAACTGGCGAACAGCGCGCCCGGCTAACTGCACCCATTCTCTGGGAATGAGACCTGCCACCTTTATATTAACCTCGTTGGGTCTAACGACTTCAAATTTATTATAGTGGCTCGGTCGGTGAGACGGCGCCTTAATAGCTGTGTGCGGATTCTGATTTCAGGAATTATTTGGGGTATTATGACTTGGTGTTAATGGAAGAGAGGAGCCTCAAAGCTTGATCAAGGAAGAGGAAAACTATTCCTTTTCTATCCCAAGATGGATGAAGATATATATCACTAGTAGCGCCCCGCGGTTTCACCCGCGTGGATTACGGTTTTCCCACTACCTCAATTATCCCACTGGAACTAATATTTTTCCGGGATAAAAGCAGTCTATTTGTTAATCCAGGGTTTAAACTATCCCCATACCATATTTCATTGAAATCGGTGTAGCTATTTGAGCATGAAGAAGTAACAAACATACACACATACACACAAACTTTCGCATTTATAATATTAGTACAATTCTACCGCTAATCTATATAAACATGAAATACTTGTGGAACTGAATCATGGTATAATACTATAGACCTTATAACCAAGCCTCAAGGTCACATAACGAGATATGGAGATATCTACATACATGGAAGGAGTGACAAACATACACACATACATACAAACTTTTGCCTTTTTAATATGAGTTGGATAGGATTTTCGAGTTGTACCAATTAAATCGCGCCATTACGTAAACCGTCTATGGTTGAACTCTTTAATTGCCCCCTCGTCCAACAATAATAAATCTCGCATTAGGATTGTTAAATAAATTAATCTGAAGCCAAACAAATGTAAATTTTTAAATAAAATTTTAATTTTTGACGTGCCCTCATCAGACGTACAACTTTTACAAAATTAATTTACATTTTAATCCAAAACGCGAGGTTTAATTATTCCGAGCAACTCCTATATTGTATTTCGTGGCTACGACCTAAACAACACCAATTTTAAAATGGATATTAACTTTCAGGCCGCGGTGAACAAAACATTTATAGAAGAAATATTGTTTTCTAATGTCGTTATACATATGTCGATTGATACGCGTGGGTATTCCATCTCAGCTATGGGACGGCCACTGTTCGACATTTGCCTTACCCATTTAGAGGGGATTTGCAAATACTCGCCACGCTTGGCAGGCGGGTTGGTAGAGCGCAGTATGATTTCCAATCCTCAGAAAGCGCTGCTGCCCACCTTCGGGTACGTAATCCCTTAGCCGACTCTTACGGCACCCACGGGAAGAGC
Organism: Apeira syringaria; assembly: GCA_934044485.1. Taxonomy (NCBI): domain Eukaryota; kingdom Metazoa; phylum Arthropoda; class Insecta; order Lepidoptera; family Geometridae; genus Apeira; species Apeira syringaria. The sequence goes on along the minus strand of OW203675.1, from coordinate 10,542,539 downwards.
CCATATCTTCCCGTATTAGTACTATTCTAGGCCGGTACAACCACGGCACGGCGTGGGTATTGACTAAATTTATTTCTGATTAAAAATGTATTTGCTGTAACAACATTTATATGTCACCAGGGGAAGTATATGTTGCGCGGAGGACTCCTTAAGTCCGGACGCCTCGAGCGCCGAACGCTATTGAGATTACTTCGTGGTATTCTAGCGTACAACAACTAAATTCAGAACTAACTACAACGTTATCTAGTCGACATTTCAGCCATAGAACTTCCACCTTGAAGCGATGATAGTTCAGCAGGAGGAGCGTCGGCTGTCAAACTGACGGACAACTGGTTCGATCCACAACAACAACTTGAGCTGCCGGTGAAGGTAACACTGTTATCAAATCCCCAGCATGATGATAAGGTACTTTCGAGTACCTGCCTGGCTAGCTACCACCCTCAAGTTTGAAAAACTGTCACCAAACACATAGTGTGTTTAGGTAGCAGTCTTTGAGAGCCAGTGAGTATTCTAGGTCTAGCGTGATAACGTCGTCGACCACATCGTTACTGACCATCAAGTGAGATTGTGGTCAAACGCTAGAACTATACAGTATAAAAAAGACGTGTGGCACTCGGGGACTGCCGCGGTAAAGCTATTGCATAGCATTTTTTATCTACTTACGCAATTAATATATTAATAACTTATACAGTAACGCCGATACAACCAATGCCTAGAGGCGGGTTGCTGAACTAAACAGACAAACGTGATATTTCAAAAAAGTCATTAAAAGTTCTGCTATTCATCGATAGATGGCAAAACTAAGAAGTATCACCGCTGTGCCGGTCGGAGTGGGGGGTGCTAGGTTATTTTCGTTACGGAATTTCTGGATTCGGTCTCCACGCTCAAGGCCCGCGATAGAAGTTATGCAACAGCTTAAAAACCTTTGATGTTTCCTATATTGGTCTCCGCCAGAACTGGTTGGAACCACTTCGCATCCAACCTACTCACGCCATCCATAAACAGGTCGATTACCCACCAAGTCGGTGGAAGTTTTTCGCTGCCCTTGCCAGTCCGTAGTTTCCAGAGCCTTTTTTTCTAAACAATCGAACTTAATAAGCAGGATTAATAGACACTGGACCTCGCGATGCAGGTTCTCCTAGTGCGGAAGGCGTTACTTTACTAGGCGAAGGCGTTTACTATGACAGTAAAGAATAACGCAATAGCAAAATAACGCCTATATTTATAACATTTCAAATTATAATTAGGCATAATTTATTGCTATTCTAAATTATTTTTAAATTATGTTAATGTTACCTTGTTAATGTGATCAATTATGTGCCAACATTTATAGCTACATACAATGATATAAAGTATATCGTAATGTTTTGACGAAATATACGAATTGAACATTAGGCATAATATGATATTACCATAAGAACGTTTCAGCACTATAACATATTATGTGGAGCCAGAAATAAGAAACCGCATCTGCTCCACAATTAGTACCTTAAGCCTACAATTAAGATTTGATCACATCTCCGGCGCGTCACATTACGGAACGTTTAGCTTCACCTTACAACACAAATGGTATAATTATGGCCGGCTCGAGTTCACTGTTTTGTTGTTTACAGTTTACGTACTTATGTTGGCAACAATGATTTAGCCTTTTCCTTTCGAAATTTGAAAATTCTGCATAAAATTATTTGGTTTTGGAATTTGGCCATAAGGATAAAGGATTTGCTTTCCGGATTTTGTAGAGTCTGTGCCAAAAGAGAACCATCGTATCGCAATATATGGAAATAACAATATAAATTTATTGTATACAAAAACTATCAAGATTTTACAGTTGGACTATAATGACGTCAGAATTCTGCCAACATAACAAATACGGTAATTAAACACAGCAGCTTCCCTCTAATCTTATGACGGTTTTCCTCCTGCAAAGGCTATGTTTTTTTGTGAGACTTCATTTCTTAATAAATAAATATTTTAAACCGTCATCATTATTTATATAATAGTGACAATCTAAAAACATTATTATATATATATGTGGTATCCGGCTTTACGCACGTTTATAGTCGAAGTTTCGACCTAGGTTTCGAGCATGTCCGATGCTCATCCTCAGGTGAGTTTACGCTGCCAGATCAGTGGTCGCCGCGAGCTGGCAGCGTAAACTCACGAGAATTTCTAATTAAAAATCTAAAAACAATTAAGAAGGGTTAATAAATAAATAAAATAAAAAGAATAAAACAAATATTTATTCAAATTTATAATTTATTATTAAATAACTAATCCTCTGCAGTAGGCTATTAAAACAAACTATTACAAAATTTCATTGTGACAGCTACCTGCCCAGCAGCATCCGCAGTTCATCATCATCATCATCATAGGACGTCCACTGCTGGACATATGTCTCCCCCATTGATTTCCACAAGGACCGGATGGAAGCGGCCCGCATCGAGCTGGTGCCTGCGGTCTTAGTCAGGTCGTCTGTCCACCTGTGGTTACTTGATATTTTATAACTAGATTAAATAACACATAAAAATAGTTCAAGTTATTATGTTTTGAACATTTGGTATATGAAAAAATAATAACTTGAACTATTTTATCTTATTTAATATGTTTTGAATTAAAACAATTAAAGCCTTGAGATGTTTGTATTACAGTTCTAATTTGCAAACAAATGATGTGTAATTAAGAAGGATTTGTTTTGGAGCGTCTTGTTGTTTTCGTCGTTCGCCGCTAGATTCAATTGCGAACTTGAATAACTTACAAATTGGGGTAATGGCCGGTTTTATTAGGTAATGGTGTGAACATAAGATGTCTTTTGCGGTCATTTGTTAAGCTTCTTAAGTTGGCACTTTGATGAAAATCATATTGATACTGGGTTTATTATTGTATTTATTATACATAAGTATAATATTAATCTAGGTGAATAACAACTAAACTCGCTGTCGAATAGTACTCTAGCTAGATTATGTTGACGCTTGCTATTTAAAACAAACTGCTAAGAAATGGTGAGCGTCTCAAGGTTTTGCCATTTGCTCAATAGGCAATTTTCAGAATTTTTAACAGATTTATTTAACCGACTTTGAAAAAAGGAGATTCCTCAATTCGACAGTATTTTTTTTGTGTTTGCATTTGCAGTTTGCAAGCTGTGCTTAATTCACGACCCCTTTGCCCGATCAGTTCTGATCCTAATGATTTATCCGCTTTAACCCCAGGACATTTTCTTACTTTAGAGCCTTTGACTTCTGTTCCCGATGAAGATCTGTCAACTTTCAATACAAGTCGTCTTAATCGGTGGCGACTGCTCCAAAACTTTCATCAAAATTTTTGGTCTAGATGGAAAAATGAAGTTTAGATCGTTATTACCGCCGCGACCTCTGGGATCTGTGTTACCTTAAACACCCGCCTCAACTGTTAAGCCCTTAAATTTTTATTTAACCATGATTTATGTATAGTGTACAGAACTGTATTTTATTTGGGATAAGATGCATTTTTGTAAACGCGGGTAAATCCGCTGGGCGCAGCTAGTATTAAATAAGTACCCATCTAACGTATTCATAAAAGAATCTATCCAACAAAGGCAACATAAAAACTGATGTTATTTTCCAGTTGTTAAGCACTAGTGGCCGTGAATAATATGTTTTCCGCTAACGACTGTATTCTGGTATAAACAGGTTAACCATGTAATGTAACGACCTTACAAAACAACACCATTATATTGGAATATTATTATTAAACAATATGAGCTCCAAAAACAATGCTTCGGTAAGAATACGAACTGGAGCACGTAATCTCTTTAAATTTCATAATAGCCTGGTACATCGATCTCGTGAATGTTTTCACTTCTGTCCGAAGGTTCGGTTAAATGACCGGTCTCTTTTCCATTACTGCTCGCCTAGTACCGTCCTCGTTCAACGAAATAATATTTTCCTTTCCCTAAAAGATTTTTTTAATTTCGGCCGCTGGATTTTTTTTTCGTCTGGCTGTTAACATTATGGTTGTAGAGTAACATCCAGAACCCGCCTGGCTAGCTATACCACCCTCTACTACAAACTTGTTTAGATAAGTTTAGCACAACAGGAATCCACCGACGTCACTAGAGATTATGGATTACATATAATTTTTTTGTCAATATCTTTATTAAAATAACATACTAATAACTAATTACACTACAGCTACTACAAAAACATTTCAGCAATCCACTAGCTATTGTCAGCCTAATAAATAACTCAAATGCTCTAACCCGCTACCAGTTGGCAGCGTCCCAGAATGCTAGCATCATTGCCACGTTGAACTGCAATGTTGGTCCGTTAAGCCATATATGTGCCAGCATTATGGTCATGCGTCGCATCGATCAAACGCTCTGATTAGTTTTGGAAAACCTGCACTCAAAAATGTTAAATTACTTGTCGAAGTTGATACCATGATAGTTCAAAAGTAACTGTATTAGCAAAATATTGAGTTCATAGTTCGACAAGCTATTTCACACTTTTGATTGTTGAAGTCGGTTCCATTTTTTGGTAACAACTTTCACCCTTTTCAGTGACCTTTGCTACTCACCCTGAGACATAAAGTTGGTAAGTTTCATGTGTCTGTAGCCCAGTAATTTCACCGGATACCACACTTTTCAAACCGGAATACAGTAATGCGAACGCTACTACATAGTAGTAGGAATATTTGGATATGGTTGCAGTACTTTCCCGGACTAACTCTGACATAGCGTGCATTATAAATATATTACTAAAAAACTAACAAATACTATTAATTAGTGCGCCAGAATGACTCATTTTGATCGCAATCGTCGAGCCATCTCCTCTTTATAAACGGTAGAATAAATAGTAGATTGTTAAACAATGGGTTAAAATAGGTAGTTTTACTGCCAAGTTTAATGGGCTACTAAAGGGTTGTAATGGGCTAACGCCGTGTTTCACATTCTTCTTTTGGCTAAATTAGCGAATAAAATACAAATCGAATTTATATAGCTTCAATGCTGAGACAGGTACATATTCTACAGGAAAAAAAAACACCGCTTTTAGTTCCATTTTCAAAAGCGCATGTTCTGATAAATTCGATTGGCTAAAGTGAGGTACGAGGAGTTTCAATACCAATAAAGTCTTCTTTGATTTTAGGATCGACAGTCACACAGAATTAAAAAAGTACTTTACACCCTACAGCTAACAAATGCTATTTCAGCCCCGCTCTGGTGCGCTACAATGACAGACAGACATGACAGACAGACAGCAAGAGGAGTGAAAAAAATATTACAGAACCCATTCTTTTCGAAACACGGTCGAAGTGCCCCGGGGATACGATGATATATCAAAACCTTTCTTTCACGAAACGCAATCACGGACACAGGCCAATGAAAAGAGGCTTCACTTCGAATAACTTTCGCGCTATCCCTTGAACTTTCTCTTTACCTTTGTCTATATTCATGAAATGTAGACGCTTCGGCGACAATGGCGCCATCTGGCGACGTCAGAGTACAAAATTAGCATTGCAAATGCAGAACCGCCGGCCCAGTCCCAAAAAAACAAAACACGCGAATTAATACAATTATATAATCTGACAGCTGTAACCTTTAAACGTACGAGTAATTGGTGAATTAAAAGCTAGGATGGTTGTGTTTTGGACGAAATAGATGGTAAGGAATGAAAGTCGGATATTTGTAACTCTGCGGGCATTACGATACGTTGCCAAACCTTGACGGTCACCGTGGCGCAGTGGTTAGTGTCAGTGACATGACTTCTGTGTTTCCGGGACCCTGGGTTCGAATCCCGGCAGGGGCAAACATTTATGCGATGAGTGTAGATGTTTGTTCCGGGTCTTGGATGTTTGTGTGCTGTGAATTTGTGTGTCCGTGCCTCCCGCAATACAGGGAATCCTAGTGCGGGGGTCTGAGTGTAAAAAAAAAGAGTAGACTCTGTTAACTCTCCTTTCGAAGAGACCCATATTATACTCTAGGTATTCTTGAACACCGCCGGAGGAAGCTGGTTTCATATTTTGCAGGTGTATGGGAAAATCAATAGAGACTAACGAAGTGGCGACGTATGACTGAGAAAAGGAAACCGTAGTCTACGCGGGTGAAAGCGCGGGGCGCAGCTAGTACATAATAAAATTGTATAACGAATAGCAATATTGTTTTTGTTCAACATTGTTAAGTTACCTTCTAATGAAAGCTAGGATAGTATGTATGGTACATACTATTGTATTAACTAAGGGCATTTCCGGCATCTCACTTATTCTACGGGAACTGAACTTTTCCGGGAAAAGGGATGTGCTTTTCAGGAGTATAATTATCTTTGTATCAAATTTTATCCAGATTGGTTCAGCTGTTCTGGCGAGATGAGTTATACATATAGTAAGATGTCGCTAACGATCTAATATTCTTTTCTTTTTTTTCGAAGATAAACCTCCCATGATTTACAATCTTCATAAAAGTACTACGCATTTATCAACTCATTTAAATATTTATTTCAAGCGGAGGCTTCATTAATTTTTTATCGGGTATTATTGATGTATTTATTGTAATCCCACAGGACCCTAACAACACAAACTCTCAATCAACCCTAAAAGTTAATGTTGTTATAGGAACAATTCAATCTAAAAAACCGGCGCAAATTCCCCAAATCAAAATCAAGCCGGCCCGCCGAAACGTCGAAAAGTCTATCTCTAATGGCTGACGATTTAAAAAAGCAACATTTATTGGACTGCGTGTCTTTGGGCACATTAACGCCATTTTCCCTCTAGAATCTATTAGTTCACAGTGGGGTCAATGGGTAAAAAAGTGGCATTTATGTGATCTACGGCGGTATTAAATAATTTAATTTTTTCTCAGCCATGTGTGTCCACTGCTGGACGTATGCCTCCCCCATATAAGGGGGATTTGCCAATACTCGCCACGCTTGGCAGGCGGGTTGGCGAGCGCAGTATGATTTCCGATCCTCAGAAGGCGCTGCTGCCCACCTCCTCGTACGTTATCCCATAGCCGACTCTTACGGCACCCACGGGAAGAGATGGGGGAGTACTATTCTAGGCCGGTACCATCACGGCCACGGCATAATTTAATGGACATCAACAACTCTTCAGTGATTTATGCTTAATGACTTTTCTTACCTTCATTGTAAAGAACTAGATAAAACTAATGTTAATTGTATAGAATTATGCAGTATGGATGGTAGTTATATTTTCAGGTTTCAATGGCTTTATGTATAGGATACAATAATTAAGTTTTGTTAGCTAAGTGAAAAAACCATACAAATGTACGTACACACACATATTCCTTCAATAAATAATACCATATTAGGATTTGACAGCCAGTACTTGGCTAGCTCAACTATGTGTTTTTGAACGTTTCAAAACTAACACCCACTAATTGGCCTATTCTTATTTGTTAAGAAAGTTAATGCCAATAAAATGTCTCCGAAACACTGTCACAATATATTCGCTGTGCGTCTATTTTATTATACTGTGGGTTCACAAAGGGCGACTTATCAAAGCGCCCGGGGCATTCTGCAATAATTAACGAACCTCGGTTCGCGATGAGGTGCGCTCGTGCCGACTCGTGCCCAATGTGCGGACTCCGCTCTTCACGAGGCTGCCACTCACACCGCATCCATCTCACTCACGCCTGTCTTTAATAATAATAATAATAATAATAAAGCCTTTTATTTTCCTTAATAAAGTTACAATTGTTTATATATACTTAACTAACTTATAATATAAAAATTAAATAAAAATATAATTAACCTAAGAAATTTACTTAAAAATATTAAGGACCTCTCAACGAGTAAAGGCCTCCTCCTTGTTTCTCCACGTCGTCCTGTCGTTCGCCTTATCTTTCCAGTCTGCTCCAGTGATTTTTACTATTTCGTCGAGCCATCTCTCTTTTGGCCTACCCCTGCTTCTCTTGCCTGTTGGACCGTTCCACATGGTTATCTTTTTTGTCCATCTATCATCACTCATACGTACAATATGGCCAGCCCATTTCCATTTAAGTCTCTTACAGTGTTGGAGAGCATCAATCACATTGGTTGTCTTCCTTATGTCCTTATTTTTTCTGCGATGTTTCAATTTTAGATTTAGTATGCTGCGTTCCATGGCTCTCTGTGTTGTAAGTAGTTTGTTTCTCACGCCTGTCTTTAATGAATAAAAAAAAATGTCTAAAAACGACAAATTATTTTGAAAGAAATTATAGGAATTCATCGAAAGAACCACCAACCAAAGGAAAATAGAAACTATGAGCTTAACCTATGTAAGCACCTGCAATTATTCCGACTAAGAATTATATGGAACTGAAACATAGCCGAAGTCGTGCAATGGGCTTTGAAGAGCAGATATTATAATTGCTCTCAGTAATCGGATAAGAAATGGGAACAAAAGGTCCGTGGGGAAACGGATTCGAAACAGTATATATTATTTATTAATATCAAGATTATATTTATTATTTGGCGATCAGAATCGTATATAATTTTTTTTTAAAAAAAGAGATCTACCAAATTTATTTAAAATAAATAACAATTTTTTTTTTTTTTTTTTTTGTAACTTTTAGGGTTAGAATGACACACATAATACATGAAGATGACTTATATAAGTGAGTGTATGAATTGTATGTTTTTCGAAGTAATACGTTAGTGACTACAAAGTACCCACCTACACCCAATATAACTATACCGTTTTGATTGTATACTAAAAAAAGTAACAAAAATATATAATAGATACATAATAAATATAATATATATATTCTTGACGATCAGAAGTGTATTCAATTTTTAAACAGAAAATACAAAGCGACCTAGCAACATTTTTCATCGAAATTAAATAACAAAACGCGATATCACCAAACACGATAACAATTCATGTAGATTTCCTAAGCCACGTCTGATGTCTCCGAGTACCCAGGTGGAAGTGTCCAACAGTGGACTAAATAAGGCACGTCCGCTCAGTACGATGTCCCGAAGTAGAATGACTCGTCCAAGCCAGCCGCGCCGGTGACGTAACGTCGGTCGCCCCTTCCACTTGCTACGTCATTGCGTCAACATCCGATACTTTTTTTTTTTTTGAACGGACTAATGCTGTTTGCCTCTACCGGCATTTACAGCTTCACCGGAGGGGGGCGAGCACAGATGGTGCTCAGCCCGGTATTTGTGCGACCCCCGACGACGACGCCCTAGGCGCGTATTGGATGACCCGGACGACCCCATCGCTGTCGCCTTGTCGCTAGCTTTAGCGTCGTCCCACGGTCATCCCGGTAGAATACAAGGTCGAGAGACCCTGGTATACACAATCAGACACCGAGCTCGACGGCGAGCTCGAGGCAAAAACATCCTGGTTAGATTCTCTCCAAATAGTCAAAGAGCAAACATCCTTAGGGCCCACTTACGGACCACTTTGGTACCGGGGCAAGTCGATCCGATAACTCCCTGTCCTGGCGACAGCTCAAGCCGAGGTCCGAACCTCAGTGGTGCCCTTGAGCTAGTCGCCTCGTCCTCTCCTAGTGGCACAGCGCCGTCAGCGCTAGCCTCACTAGGCGGTGCGCCTTCTGCGCCCGCACAAATACCGGGCTGAGCACCGTCTGTGCTCGCCCCCCTCCGGTGAAGCTGTAAATGCCGGTAGAGGAAAACAGCATTAGTCCGTTAGAAAAAAAAAAACCTACGTTTTCATTTGGCAGAAATGGGTCGTCTGGATATTAATAAAATCCAATTCGGTGTAAGTGCGCCCCATACAAGGGCCGAGTGGCAGGCTGCGCAAACAATAGCACTTGGTGTACCCTCAGATTACCTAGCTAGCGCTCATTGTACCCGTTACTAGAGAAAATACATCCTGTTATTAAATCAAACGGGGCTTGATCTAGTAATTTATTTACCTCGACTTTGCATTGGTCGTGGTCGAAACGTCGAGATAAATAAATTACTAAATGTTTCTCTCGCGATCAAGCCTACTTTTATTTAATAACAATGTGTTCGAATCGCGAAAGTCTAAAAATTACAAAATACATCCTGTATCAAACACAGGTCTCAGGAAGTCATAGTAGATTGTGTATTACGGAATTGGTAATCCGACTAATATTATAAATGCGAAAGTTTGTGTGTATGTGTGTATATGTGTATGTGCGTATATGAGATGTATAGATATAATAATGCCTATGTTTATGACTAACAGTTTGCATACCAGTAATGGTGAAATATAGAGGACACAAGTAACGTTATTAACATTACCAACTGTTATCTAACACCTATATTTGCAAATAAACTTATTTGATTTGATTTGATTTGCGTATGTTTCTTACTTCTTCACGCTCAAACGGCTTCACCGATTTTGATCAAATTTGCTATGAAGATAGCTTTTTTTATATCTACACTCAGACCCCCGCACTAGGATTCCTTGAGTCGCAGGAAACATGGACACGCATAATCACAGCACACAAACATCCAAGACCCGGGACAAATATCCACATTCATCGCACAAATGTTTGCCCCGGCCGGGATTCGAACCCAGGGTCCCGGAGACAAAGAAGTCATGGTCACTGACATTTACCACTGCTCCACGGCGACCGTCAGTCTAAGCCCTGGATTAACACATAGGCTACTTTTATTCCGGAATAAAAATATAGTTCTCGTGAGATAATTGAGGTAACGGGAAAACCGTAATCCACGCGGGTGAAAATGCGGGGGGCTACTAGTATTATAAATATTAGTATTTTATTATCTACCGTATCATAATAGTATATGAAACTGTATTCTATTAAGGGTTCTTAAAACACGTGGGTAAGTTAAAAAAACGAGCCGTGGGCGAGTTTTTTTATAGCATTACACCAGTGTTTTAAGACCAAATTAAGTGCAATTTCATACACTATTTGATCTAATCTCATAAAATAAATAACAAAATTTGTGTAAAATTACAGCATAACTTTGCATTTTTATGTAATCATTTACCGCCAAAATCCATTAGCTGGTCGCGCATGCGTGATGCGCGGCGTCCACAGACTATATGTAGAAAAACTGCATTAAAACCTCATTGGTCCAGCTGAAGTTGTGTCATAATGTTAAAAAATTTAACATTTCGATACAGTTGTCATAGAAGAGCTAGGTATCGAAATATTTTGTCGCAAATGTTTTTCGCATTATTGACTGGTCGGTTGGCGCAGTTGGTAGCACTCTGCCTTCTGAGCCGCTGGTCCCGGGTTCGATTCACGGACAGGTCAAACATTTGTGTGTATGAACATGTCTGTTTGACCTGTGTCTGGGTGTGTATATGTATATAAAGTATATATATAAGTATATATCAGTCATCAGGTTACCATAGTACCTACAGGCTCTGCCTAGTTTGGGACCTGAAGACCTTGTGTGAATGTTGTAATAAAAAAAATAAAAAATTACTTCTTAAAAATATTTCGATTTAATATCTATAAAGGCTGTCATTCAAGTTCTTTTATTGATGTTTAAACCTTTATATTTCAGTATGAGATGAGATAAAAGTATATTTGGAGTTTTCGCTTATAGGATTAGTGTTTTTATTATTATCTTTTTGGTTTCTGCTCAATCTCATCGTAGCGTTGAGAATCAACGAAGTCAAGCGCTACTATGAATTGTACACCATAAGTAGTGGCGTCCCTGTAGTTTATTTTGAACTATCATGGTACCGACTTCAACAAGTTACTTCAATCTTTTGACTGTTGACGTCGGTTCCATTTTATGATAAAAAAAATTTTTCACCTCAGTGACCTTTGTAGCATAGGTCACACGGGATCAATTGTCATTGTGTATGTTCACCGATTTCTTCACCATCAGTTAGAAAGTCGTCCAAATAGACGTAACACTTTTCAGTTACTGGAGTGTAATTTAAAAACCGTTATATCAATTCTAAAAAAAATTAAGTTAAATGGGACCATACCGGAAGCTTTCAAATAAAAAAGAATCGGCAAAATCGTTTCACCCAGTCGAAAGTTCTGAGGTAACACATTTAATTGAAAACCTTTTCCTTTTTCTGATGTAGGTTTAAAATGCAGTCGTTCAGATATAAGACAGTAAGACTTTTTTTTTTTTTTTTTTTTATAAGTTTGCGTTTGACAGCTGTCTCACCTGATGTTAAGTGATGACGTTGTCTAGGATTTAGCACGCAAACCTAGAAGGTACCTATTCACTCGCGACTTGAAGACTCCAGGATTGTACATATCGGGAAACACAGACTCGGGCAACGAGTTCCATTCCTTGGCAGTACGCATTAAGAAAGTGGAAGCATAAAGCATACTTTCAGGCACAGAACCAAAATGTAGTCTTAGAATAGAGTAGAACAGGGATGTCTAAATCTCTGGATGTTTTGCAGCATTAGTGTTCTCTGCCCGCCCTTCGGTGGATTGTATTATGTCAGACGATGACAGTGTACGCTTTATTTATTGCTGTTACGGATTACACATTTTTCTGTGTATTTCGTAAAGTATTTCGTTAACTTCGGGAGTTTCCGTGTTGCTCGTGAGGCATTTGTAAACAGCCGTCCTGTCTGACATTTAAATCGCAAATACCTATATACTGATGCTCGCCTGTACGTTCCTAGAATCAGACACCTGTCACGGTCTGTAATACTTTTTGATTGTATTACTTTTTACAAAAAAAGAAGGAGGAGGTCCTCAATTTTTCAACGTATGTATATTTATTTTTTTATGTTTCTTACCTCCAAACTGTCGACTGGATTAACCTATTTTTTTTTATTTCAATGCTGGCGCTGTCTCATCACACTCAAATTTCATCAAAATGGATCAAGCGGTTCTTGAGTTACACTCTAATAACTGAAAAGTAATACGTCTACTTGGACGACTTCCTAATTGAAGGTGAAGAAACACAATGACAATTGATCCCGTGAGTAGCAAAGGTCACTGAAAAGGGTAAAAAAAAAATACAAAAATGGAACCGACTTCAACACTCAAATGTGTGAAATAACTTGTCGAAATCGGTACCATGAGCACAATATTTTGATAATAGTTTGCTTTTGAACTATGATGGTCCGACTTCAACAAGTTATTTCACACTTTTGAGTGTCGCAGTCGGTTCCATTTTTTGGTATATATTTTTCAATTATATTGGAGGCAACTTGAGGCCCGTGGGTACCAGGTGCCTTTGAGAATCGACCAGTAACGAAAATTCTGGTCTGTATTTTTTTGAACGGATAAATCTCACAATCTAAAGTAGCGGTACAATACGGCTAGAATTTTGGGCACGTTGTCGAAAATACAGGATTGTTTCAACCAACAATAGCGTATATAGGTCAATCAAACCCCCAGATTCAGCGAACCATAGAAATCTCATGAAAATTAATTTAGTAGTTCTATTTATTTTCAAGAAAATTTTAAAATTGTAGGCAAGCGTGGTGTGTGACATAGTGGTCAAATCATCATCATCATCATCATCTCAGCCATAGGACGTCCACTGCTGGACATAGGCCTCCCCCATTGATTTCCACAAAGACCGATTGGAAGAGTGGTCAAATACTTGACCATAACTACTTAAACTATCACATTAAACGGTTGAATGTATATTTGACCAATATTAGATAAGGTTATTTTAAACTTACCGACTTTACCGACTTTTCGAAAATAAGTAAAGACACCTAAACGCTCTCAGTTCACATCTATTACACTCCGAACACTAATAAACGAGCGCACCAATAAGCATAGAACTTATTTTAATTACCCTCCTCCGTTCCAAACTATTCCAATTTGGGCAAGTTCGAAGCGCACCCGGAATTAACATCCGGACAAAAACCTCATCCGATTAGTACCGGTAATGGCCTGATGAGTTTTGTTTATGGAGCAGAAGAACAAAACCCGTTCGTTATTAGTTAAATAACTTATTAGATCATCCTGTGTAAAAACTATATAGGATGGAGGTTGTTTGATACGCCGCAAGTTAAGCTACTCACTATATTCAACTGTATTTAAAAACTTACGGTCACCGTGGCTCAGTGGTTAGTGGCATGACTTCTGGATCTCCTGGATCCTGGGTTCGAGTCCCGGCAGAGGCAAATATTTATACGATGAGTGTATAGGTGTTTGCATGTTGATGTGGTATAATATCTATGCCGCCCGCGACACGGGGATGCCTAGTGCAGGGGATTGATCAAAAAACTCGATTTCGAAACATTATCCAGATCGTCGTTCATTATTGACAGTAATAAATACATTTTGACCGATTTCCAGTCGTACCTGAGTACAAATAAATCAATTAGATTACATGAACGCAGAGAATTGCACTTAGAAGCATCTGTAGAAGATTTATTATTGTTTATTTTCTTTCTTTCTTAACCTAGGTTTTTTAAGACTATAAATTTCAAAAACAAAAATTAATAAAGACATTATAAAAAGCCTACACCTAGAACGCCGCTGGCATCGAGACAGGGCCCAAGCTACCGGTGGTTAGGGCCGCAGAGTGAGGAACCTCCGGATAATACGCGCCGTTTCAAGGAGTACCGCCTTCTGCATTTGACTCCTGATCCACCCGTCCAGCAAGAGTCTGTTAAGATGTTGATCGAGGCTCTTCGCTATTAGGCGATTATTTATTATATTGTTAGATCTATCAAAATTATTTTAAACAACCTGAGATATATGGATTTGTATATAAATTTATATTTGTTCTGAATCGAATAAATGGTAATCCAAACCCATCTACCATTCCAGCAATACGATATTTATATTTTGAATCCGTGACAATCGTGATACCAATCAATATACGGTCTAATCTATAGCTTGGCGCTTGTGACGTTTCGTCTCGGTAAGCTTCCCGATTAGCTCACGACAAGGCTTCCAGACCAACAGTAAATTGCTTATTCAATATGCGGCCTGAACATTGATGACTAAATTGAATGCAGTGCAAATATCTACGTTGTTACTGTTGTAGGTACGCATACATTTGAAGCGATGATAGCTCAGCGGGAGAAGCGTCGCCTGTCAAACTGGCGGACACTTGTTCGATCCCCAACAACAGCTTGAGCTTCCGAAGAAGGTATCACCGTTATCAAATGCCCAGCATGGTGGTAGGGTACTTTCGAGTACCCGCCTGGCTAGCTACCACCCACAAGTTTGAAAAACTGTCACCAAACACATAGTGTGTTCAGGCAGCAGTCCTTGAGAGCCAGTGTGCATTCTAGGCCTACCGTGATAACATCTTATACCACATCGTCACTGACCAACAAGTGAGATAGTGGTCAAACGTCAAATCTATACAGTATAAAAAATAAAAATAAAAATATTTATCTATACTTTAATATTTGGTGGACAGACGACCTTATATGCGTTCTTTACTGCAAATAAAAGAACGAACATATGTTGCCAATATTCCTTAAAAATATTGAATAAAACAAAGAACTACATGGGTTGTTCTTATGGAAGTTATAGAACTTATAGAAGTGTAGTGATTTGTATTTAAATTAACCATCAAATGAAAATACATAGTTTTAACAATAAAGAGGTTTAATTTTATTCTGTCGCTAACAATTTTCAAAACAACCGAAGTTACCGATGTCATGTACCAGGAGCTCAGTATCAAGTGGCATATCTACAAGGCCCTTTGTGGTTTTAAAACCATTATTTCTGTGTAACCTTGCACCCACGTCACACAGCGCGAGCACATTTCCTTCAATTTGAATGCGAGTTTTTCCCAACGCCCATCGCCTGCCACAGTGTAACAAATAATGTTCAGTTGAAAAATATAACGCAATTTTATGGTACGTTATATAATAAACTATAATGATAATAAATTGAAACCTACGATGGTACCGCTAATCTTTTGTTTGTTTCTATTTCAGCTTGGCGGCTGCGCTACAGTACTCTAACTGCAGTTTCCAAGCGATAGCTCAGCGGTGACAGCTTCGGCTGTCAATCTGACGGACGCTCGTTAAATCCTCACCAGTAGCTTGATCTTGCGGTGAAGGTAACACCGTTATCAAACTCCCAGTATGGTTGTAGGGTACTTACAAGTACCCGCCTGGCTACCGAGAGTATAGACGTGGGAATGTAGACAGTACTACATTACACTACTATACAGTATAAAAAATAAAGTAAAATCTCTCAATTAATTTGTCAACGCTTTCAAATAAAAAAAGAATCATCAAAATAAAAAACCATACGAATGGTATTGAGAACCTCGTCCTTTTTTTGGAATCGGTTAAAAAATGTTTTCAAAGCATTCATATTTCCTTATTGTCAGAGTACTCCTACTGGAATTTCAATCTTTATACTGTAGCCCTCTCCCCCTCACACCGCGAGCATCTCTGTCACTCCTCGGGTTTTTGTCCCGACTCGCAAATAAGAATTAGCATACAGACTGCGCCGCACATAGCGACGCCGCTGTGTTCTGTTCGTTACACAAATAATGTAAAATAGCGAGACTAAAGTACTGAGATTATTCGCGTACTCATGACCTCAACAGATCTGTTTTGTGAGACGGAAAACAATTAATATGTTAGATTTATCTACGATAAGCATATGTGCCGTGGTGGTACCGGCCTAGAATAGTATTCCCCCATCTCTTCCCGCGGGTACCGTAAGAGTCGGCTAAGGGATCACGTACCAGAAGGTGGGCAGCAGCGCCTCCTAAGGATGGGAAACCATACTGCGCTCGTCAACCCGCCTGCCAAGCGTGGCAGTAATGGTAAATCTCGCCTATATGGGGAGGCATATGTCCAGCTGTGGACATCCTATAGCTGCATTGAATGAAGCATGATAAGATCGAACTTTAACCTGTTGGAATAAGGTACAACTTGACTTTTAACCGACTTTAAAAAAGGAGGAGGTTATGTGTTCGACTGTATGTATTTTTGTTTTTTATGTATGTTTACCGTTCCACATGGTTATCTTTTTGTCCATCTATTATCACTCATACGTACAATATGGCCAGCCCATTTCCATTTAAGTCTCTTACAGTGCTGGAGAGCATCAAATCAATCAAAGATAACCATGTGGAACGGTCCAACAGGCAAGAGAAGCAGGGGTAGGCCAAAAGAGAGATGGCTCGACGAAATAGTAAAAATCACTGGAGCAGACTGGAAAGATAAGGCGAACGACAGGACGACGTGGAGAAACAAGGAGGAAGCCTTTACTCGTTGAGAGGTCCTTAATATTTTTAAGTAAATTTCTTAGGTTAATTATATTTTTATTTAATTTTTTTTAATGTTATAAGTTAGTTAAGTATATATAAACAATTGTTACTATTTTATTAAGGAAAATAAAAGGCTTTATTATTATTATTATTATTATCTCTTTATTTTCTTTCTTTCTTAGGTTTAGTTTTTTTACAGTATAAATATCAAAAACAAAAATTAATAAAGATATTATAAAAAACCTAAACCTAGAGTTCCGCCAGCAGCGGGGCAGGGCCCAAGCTACCGGTGGTTAGGGCCGCAGAGTGAGGAACCTCCGGACAATACGCGCCGTTTCAAGGAGTACCGCCTTCTGCATCTGACCCTTGATCCAACCGTCTAGCGAGAGCCTCTTAAGATGTTGATCGAGGCTCTTCGCTATTAAGCCGTTCGTCGAAACGACTATCGGGACAATGATCGTCGAGTCAACATCCCACATGGCGGTTACCTCGTGAGCTAAGTCAAGGTACTTGCTGAGTTTGTCCTTCTCAGCCTTTACGAGGTTCTCGTCATGCGGGATGGTGATGTCGACGAGCACTGCCCGGCGTTGAGACCGGTCGACCAAAACGATATCAGGCTTATTGGCAACAATAGTCCTGTCCGTGATGATAGAGCGGTCCCAGTAGAGTAACGCACGACCATTCTCAAGAACTGGCGCTGGTGTGTATTTGTAGTACGGCACTTCGGATTGAACAAGGCCATATTGAATTGCAAGTTGCTGGTGGATTATTCTGGCTACTAGGTTATGCCTGTGTAAATACTCTCCGTTAGCAAGATGAGAACAACCAGAAATAATATGTCTGAGGGATTCTCCCGGACGGCGGCATGCCCGACAAACGTCGACCGTACCGTCCTTCAGAATATATTTCCGATAGTTATTCGTCATGATAACTTCGTCCGCAATTGCACAGACAAAACCCTCGGTTTCCCCAAAAAGGTCACCGAAACGTAGCCAGTTCACGGATGCGAGTAGGTCTACATCGGGTCTTGTTAAGGCCCGATAGAACCGGCCGTGTAGCTCTTTGCCTTTCCATATGTCCTTGCGATCCTCAGTGGTCAACACCGTTGGTTTACGCCAGTTTTCGATAGCCAAGGAGAGCGGGGTGAAGCCTTTGTCAACTGCCACAACATCACGATGCATCCCGCTTTCGTTATTTAGAAAATATGTCCTGAGATTGTACACTTCGCGGTTGTGAAGGTTTTTGGCATTTAAAAAGCCACGACCTCCCCATTTCCGCGGAATGTACAGTCTCATGACAGACGAGCGCGGGTGCAGCATGCGATGCAATGTGAGCATTTGACGAAGCCTTCTATCTAAGGCGTCTAGCTCAGTCTGAGTCCACCTTAATATGCCAAAAGAGTACATCAGTAGGGGCATCACCCATCCGTTGAAGGCACGCACCTTATTGCCACCCGACAAATGACTTTTCAGTACTTTTGTCAGACGGCAAAAGAAGCGCTCCTTCACCGAACGCTTAATATCCCCTACCGCGATACCCAATGATTCTGACATACCAAGGTATTTGTAGGTTTCGACTTCTGAGAGAGATCTGAGAGACATTGTCTCAGAGAGTTGTAAATTTGATGAATTTACAACTTTCCCCCGCTGCACATGCATGACCGCACACTTATCAACACCGAACTCCATCTTGATAGCGTTGCTAAAAACTTCCGTGATTTTTAGCAACTCCATCAAATCCTGGCGTTTCGGTGTAAACAGTTTGAGATCATCCATGTACAAGAGGTGTGAAATGACCTCACTCTCTCTACGAAGTCGATAGCCTAGACCTGAATCCTCTAGTAAAGTACTGAGAGGGTTCAGTGCTAGGCAGAACCACAAAGGGCTCAGACTGTCGCCCTGAAAGATACCTCGCTCTATTTTTATGAAGTCCTGTGGACCAGAGAAGCTATCTCCGCTGCCTGGTTGACGAAGGACTGTGGTCCACTGCCTCATGCATGCGCCTAAGAATGATTTTAGAGTTGCATCAATTTTGTACAACTCTAAAATCCTTTGTAGCCATGAATGAGGTATTGAATCGTAGGCCTTCTTGTAGTCGATCCAGGCTGTTGAGAGAGCTCCTTTGTTCCGCCGGACTTGTTGGCAAATGGTCGTATCTATGAGAAGGAGCTCCTTAGTACCACGGGACCCAACCCTACATCCATTCTGAGCGGTGGCCAAAATGTTGTTTGCACATATGTGCGAATTTAATTTTGCTCTAAGAATTGATGTAAGGAGCTTATACATCGTAGGTAAGCACGTGATGGGTCTGTAATTTTTAGCTTCCGTGGTACTACCGGACTTGTGGAGCAGGAAGGTGACACCGGTGGTCATAAAATTTGGAAGAGAACCGAGTTCGAGTGCTTCCTGGAATTGTATTGCCTTATTATTATTATTATTATTATGTATGTTTACCGATATCTTCCCCATTTTGGGACCGATTCTCAATATCCTTTTTTTGTATGATAGTATAGGTGCCTTTTAAATTGTATCAAAATCGGACAAGCGGTTTTTGAGCACTCCAATAACTGAAAAAAGTGCTAAAGATCATCACATAATAAATGTATAGATTACGATTCTATAAAGGACATACGGACAAACGTTCATTTTTGTATGTATAATTTAAGAGTCTTCTCAATATACTCATGGTTAAGAAAAATAAAATAGCCCATTATTAAATTAGAATGGATGAAATTAAGCCACATTGAAAACAATGCTCCTTCCAATAAAGTTTAAAACATTTTGAGTCTGAAAACTATCGCGAGCTTCTTCCATAATTGTAATGTATCAAACCGACTAGGACTCACGTGGTAAACACTGGAAAAAAAAACACTCGCGCTCGCCGCCTGGCACGATCATAACTCCCAGATGAAGAACTGCAAATAAGTTCGAAACTGGTCGGAGAGTAATTTTTCAGTGTTTACCACGTGAGTCCTAGTCGGTTTGTTACATTACAATTATTTAAAAGATTTGTAAGTTATTTTCCCTCCTAATACGAGTAAAGTGTATAAGTTGTAACAGAGACCACTCCAGACTTTGACGTAGGAATGCTAAGTTGCTTACTTGTGTTTCCTCTCTCACGAGCTTTGCAAGAACTCAACTTCTGTGGGCGGAATGGAAAGGAAAACCTTTTTGCTCTCTATGTAAATAGGTAACATTAACCACTTCGAAACACGTTTCATTAGTTTCTTTTTTACTTATACTATATATATATATACTTATATACGACTGAAGCACTTCATAAGAGATTTATCGGAAAGAAACTGCATGTTTTTTCTTTATTATTATTTATTTATTATTATTAACAGTCACACAGTCTTCAGATCCCAAACTAGGCAGAGCCTGTGCTATGGTAGCCTGATGACTGATATATATACTTATATACATATACACACCCAGACACAGGTCCAACAGACATGTTTATACACACAAATGTTTGACCTGTCCGGGAATCGAACCCGAGACCAGCGACTCAGAAGGCAGAGTGCTATAAACTGCGCCAACCGGTCAGTCAAAGTCTTTATAATGTTCGTACACCCAGTGCCATAATTAAGACGAATCCCACGACATCCTCAGGCTTAAATCCACCAAGGAGGTTCAGAGCGTGGTACAGTAATGGACACCAATACCTACCCCGCGTGCTCGCCGCGATCTGGCACCGTAAACTCACCTGAGGATGGGCATCGGACATGCCCGAAGACTAGGTCGAAACTTCGACTATAAACGTAAGTAAAGCCGGATAATATATCTTTATAATAATTTGACAACCGATCTTTCGTATTTAGAAAGTCTTTTACATATATCACATCCCCACATCTAGATTATTTATTATCAATTATTCTCCATCCAAAGGTTGTCTGGAAGAGATCGCTCTTAGCGATAAGACCGCCTATTGAACATTTCTCATTGTAAATATTCTTTTTTTAATTTCTGTAATTTTGTGTCAATAAAGTGTATTTGTATTGTATTGTATCCCCCCAATTTAATGATCAGTTGTCTTAAGAAACGCTTTTGTAAGAAGATGAAAATACAAGAATTCCACTTCATTAATATAAGATTACCATGCATGTTATCTCCCTAGTAAGATTACACATTTCATTCTTTGAATACTAATTTTTTTACTTTTACTAAAACTGCCGAGTGTAAAATAAGTCTGCAACAGAATCCACACAGAGCAAACGGTAATCCCTGAAAAACTAACTTTAAGGCTCAGAGTAATCCAGTCCAACGAGTCAGTTTCACAATTGGCTGCCTTTCAACCCCCAAACTTGCCAGCCATTGGCTGTATAAATTCAATTGTCTGAAATGTTGCGTTCGCTTTCTAATTGCACGTACATTTTAAGAGAAAACTTAATCCCCTATTTTATAGAATCGTCGTTTAATAATCCGTTTACCACTTACTAGCAACGTAAATAGATCTCATTATATTGCTCTTAAGCTTAAACTAACTTAATACTTCGTACCAACTTAATTTAAACTTAATAATCTATACTATTATTGAAGACGAAGGTAGTTTGAGAAACTGCGCGCTTTTATCGATACTGCCACCCGCATTCGTTTAGTATTCTCGCGACCACGACCAATGCAACCAGGCCGACACGTCCAAAAAAATAAATTTAGTAAGTATTTCATTACCAATCACGTTTATTTTGACAGTTTAATACAGTTTAAAAATATTTACATGATACGACTAAAGTAAGTATTCATTTTCTAAAAAAAAAAAAAAACAATAAATCTTACAAGTATTATAAAAGCGAAAGTTTGTTTGTCGTTTACTTCTTCACGCTGAAACGGCTGAACGGATTTGCATGATATATGGAATGAAGATAACTTGGAGTAACAAATTGGTTAGGTACTTTTTATTTAGGAAAAAGCATCAATCCCGTAGGGTGATTGAGGTAGCGGGAAAACCCTAGTCTATGTGGGTGAAACCGCGAGCTGCAACTAGTATTTAATATTATCAAATCATTGACAATACCCCGCCCGCGCCGTGCAATGCTGGCGATATAAGTATTTTTATCTCGTTTATTTCGCAAATATGTGATGAAGAAAATGCGTGTATGTATGTCTTGCGCACTGATCATTACACTTTCGGCTCCCTTATCGCACATTGTACCGCTTCCAGTGTAATAACCAACACATAACACTTGTGTCATAATGTGTTTTATTTAGCCATCGTATGGCGACGGAGCTTATGGGTAGGGTAATAATGATAGACATAGCCATGCGTATTTTTCAAATAATAGTTATGGACGCGTTCTTACATTAATATAGCTGGTTACCCAAATGATGCTGTTTCTAGGACCGATTAAGGGGTTTTTATTATTTGAAAAAGCTTTATGTACTAATTTACTCCACTTTAATAAATGATGTATGGGAGTGTAAAACATTTGGCTTGAACATTCCTAACAGACGACCTGACTATGATCCCAGGCAAGGGCTGGATGCGGGCCGCGTCCAACAGGTTCTTGTGGAAATCAATGGGGGAGGCCTATGTTCAGCAGTGGACGTCCTATGGCTGAGATGATGATTCCTAATTACGATCAATCCTAATATTAGTTTTCATAATATGGTCTAAAATGTGTCATTCACTCAAACTAGCTAAAAGTCTTATTCTGTATATGCAAAATTTCAAATAACTCTTAACAATATAATGCATACGAACAGTTTTGAAGCGATGATAGCTCAGCGGTGGGAGCGTCGGCTGTCAAACTGATGGACGCTCTTTCGATCTCCACCAACGTCTCGAGCTTCTGGTGAAGATAACACCATTATCAAATTCTCAGCAGGGTATTGTTTGGCATGGTACTTTCGAGTACCCGTTTGGCTAGCAACCACTCTCAAGTTTTAAAAACTGTCGCCGAACTCAGTGTATTCAGGCAGCAGTCCTCGAGTACCAGTAAGCATTATTTTTTTTTTTTTCATTAGCGAGATAATTTCTTCGACCATATCGTCACTAACCATCAAGTGAGAAGTGAGATAGTAACCAAAAGCTAGATTTATTCTGTATAAAAAACGGGTAATTTTATTCTGTACCAACCAAAAAAAAGGAATACAAGGACTAATATCAGTATCACTCTTCCATCTCCTGAAAGGTACCGTTTCAGATAAACTTACAACGATAGTAACAAACTTTTAAGCCATAATGTAATCCAGGATGAACGAGCCAGTTTCACAATTGGCTGGCTCTCGACCCCCGGAACTACCGGAACTACCGGGAGGTGAGGGGTGGCCGCATAAATCTAGCCGAGTAAATGTGGTGAAAGGCAATGACGTATCAATTTCAGAATGGGAATAAGACAATATTTTCTCGGAAACTTCGAGAATGTGAATGCTAGTCGAAAGCTGGGACTCAAGCCAACTGGTCTGGATATTTGGGGTATCTGGATAAACTTAATAGCTCGTAGGCTGCTTTTTTAGTGTTTATAAGATTGAAGTGCTTTTAAAGATATAAAAGACATGGTTATTTTTTATATTTTTTTAAAATATATATACTGCACGGAGCCCCGCGGTTGTAGCCACGTGATGATGAAAAACTGTGATGATGGTGATGATGAAATGCCTATGTGTTAATACAGGGTATAAGCTATCTCCATATCAAATTTCATCTAAATAAATCCAGCCGTTTAGGCGTGAAAGAGTAACAAACACTACACTCCACACAACTCCACTACTAGAGAATTTCACCGAAGTATTCTACTAAATATTATTATGACGGTCGCCGTGGCTCTTCTGTGTCTCCGGGGCTTTGGGTTCAGATCCCGGCAGGGGCAAACATTTAATTTTGTGCGATGAGTGTCGGTGTTTGTCCCGGATCTTGGCTGTTTATGTGCTGCGATTGTGTGTGTCCATGCCTCCCGCCACAAGGGAATCCTAGTGCGAGGGTTTGAGTGTAATGAATCAGTAAATAAAATATCATAAATGCGAAAGTTTGTCAGTATTAATGTAATACTCACAAACTTTTGCATTTATTATATTAGTAGGATACTTCGGTGAAATTCGCTTGTAGTCGAGTTTAGATCTCCGACTAAATTTTTTTTGCACATTGCGTCTGTGGAACTATTCACAATGTCATAAATCACGCTAATGTGACCGGACTAGTCATAATCACAAAAACGATTTTAATAAAGTGAAAATTGAAATTTAATATAATTTTAACACCAGACGAGTGGCTCCGTTATAAATAAACTCCCTAAAATCAAACTATAAACTCGAAACACTTTGTTTAGAACTCGGCTTGAATACTTGCTCTCACCCAACTGAGAAATTATTTCCAACAAGTATTCAATTTGGACAAATGGCGCAGATTCCGCGTAGAGTTATTCAAAAGTACTCTTTTGAAGCTTTTAACTAAAGTTCTATTCATCATTGTATGAAAAGGAGAGAATGAAATGTTACCTTTTTCAGGTTTCGGCGGAAAAGTTTTTTTAAAGCCTAATGCGCAGTCCATTTTAACTTTTTGGATGAAATGTTTGAATACGTTAGGATTCAAAAAAGTACACAAGCACAGCTAGTACTATATAAAGTTAACAAGATATTTATATGTAGATGGCCCAGATCGGGTCGTTTGTTTGTTTTTGTGACTTACGTATTCTTGCGTCAGGCACTGTTAGAATGACTGAGATAACAATTAGATTTACACAATTTAGACAATTAAATTAGATACCTGTACAAAAATCTATGTTAACATGTATATGTCTAATATTATAGGGTTCTATTTTTAAGTTTTTGTTTTTTTAAGTTTATTAATCTGTGGTCTACGCTGTTGGTACATTAACTACCTATACTTATACATATATTCTTCGCACCTAATTGTAAGTTTTTGTACTGCTTGTAGATCCTAAAATGAATAATAAAAAAAAACAATTAATGAAAAGTGTTTAAATAAATACAGAATATGCGGTGGAATCCGTATACTATTGGTTAATTGCGTGAATCATCGTGGACCGCATCATCACTTAACATCAAGTGAGATAGTAGTCAAACACCAGCTGTCTATTGTAAATAAAAATAAAAAATAAACAGTAAATGTGTTACGAAATGTGTAACTAAATTTTTGAAGGAAAAAATTCGGCTGCTTATATATTTTAAACCCATTACTACAGAATACCGTCCTGTCGCTTTTCGAATGTAAAAGTTCTGCTAGCGTTTAAGATAAAACATATTATATAACTCTTAATGTGTGCCAAATACCTGTACGAAACTGGGTATTAATTGAAGCGGAGAGCATATAAGCGGCATGAAATCCCGATGGATTAACAAGTAATTTTTTCCGGACCGTTGATACTTTTTTTGAGCTGCTAATCCTTCTTTGCTCAGCCTTTTGGTATAAATATGAGGTAAATCAATTATGGAAATAAGATTTTTTTTCCCATATACTGGCACCAATTCAACGCGGAAACAATCAAAACTGAGTGAAACACCCGTCGAAAATGGGTCTGAGTGTGATAAATATATATATATATATATATATATATATATATATATATATATATATATATATTCCTACGTGTATGAAGTAATATCTACATAGGCATCGCATTTACAGGCCGGTTGGCGCAGTTGGTAGTACTCTGCCTTCCGAGCCGCTGGTCCCGGGTTCGATTCCCGGACAGGTCAAACATTTGTGTCTATGAACATGTCTGTTTGACCTGTGTCTGGGTGTGTATATGTATATAAGTATATATATCAGTCATCGGTTACCATAGTACAGGCTCTACCTAGTTTGGGACCTGAAGACCTTGTGTGAATGTTGTCCCATATTATTATTATTATTATATTAGACTTAAATATATAAGCAACACAACGCCGGGATGGAGAGAGCTTTTGTGGTAACTAAATTCAATATAGGCCTTGTGAGCAGGCTCAGAGTCGCACAACGAGCTATAGAGAGAGCTATGCTCGGGGTTACTCTACGCGATCGAATCGGAAATGAAGTGATCTGTAGAAGAATGAAAGTCACCGACATAGCCCAGCGGATTAGCAATTTTAAGTAGCAGGTGACAGACGACCTGAATAAGCAGGAGAGGGTTAGATGCGGATCGCTTTCAACCGCTCCTTGTGGACACCAATGGGTGTCACCAAAGTCTTTGTCCAGCTGTGGATATAGACTTCCCCCATTGGGCTTAACTTAAAACCTTTTTAAAGTTTTTAAAGGATACCTACATTTTTGTCACATAGTCATAATTATTGCAGTTATTCATTTATAAAGTTACATATACATTTAATAACGTAAAATTGCATAAAAATATATGAAACAGACAGTAAAGTAGGCTATGGTTAAAAGCATTCTAAGTGCTGGCAGCTTATTTGCATTCCCGCTGAGTTTTCTTTGGTACACAACGGGTGATTCTGAAAACACCACTTTAATATAGTCTTAATTCGATTTGTTTTCTGTTTTAGCTTCCCACCTTTGATGAGATGACGTTAATTAAAAAAAATAAAAGAAAGACGAAACGAAAATAACTGGCTTGCTTTCTATGAGAGACAGAAAGAGAGAGAAAGAGAGAGAAACACGCGCACGCTGCACGGCGGCAAGTAAATATTAAAGTACCCTCTTTAACATAATAATATATAAAACAACTACAAGTATGAATAGTCAAAATTAAAATCATTAAACTTCTTTTTTAAGCTAAATTGTTTATTTATTAATATTATAATATTATCATAATTTTAAAAGTTATTTTTTGGTCATGTTTTGTTTTAACATAATGTGATCGTTTCAGAATCGCTTCCACCGTTGGACAAAAGAATGCATAATGCACGCCGCTCGGTCAATGCGTATATGGGCCGGGATAGAACAGATATACAATATACTTAATGTAAATTATTTACTTATATAGTTGTACAAATTAGGTAAGTTATAATAAACAATAATAATAAAAATCTTTATTGTTCATAGGTACATGACATATTTCACTTCCTATAAGAGTTTTTTTTATAATACGAAAAACAATAAACCAGAGAACTGTTGTGTTAGATCACAAATAATATCTCTTTACTGAAATACAGGTGTGTTTAAAAATATGAAGAGAGGTGTTTTTCAGAAGCCAATCTAACCACCTCATCTAAGATATTCCTATAAAGCATGGACCAATATTGCAAGAAGACTGACAGTCGCCTATAGAAAATGTGTGCCAAATACAATCTAACAACCTCATCTAAGATATTCCTATAAAGCATGGACGAATATTGCAAGAAGACTGACAGTTGCCTATAGAACATCATACGCTGTAGAAAACCTCATCATTTCAGGCTAAATCTAGATGGCGCTTTAGGTTTGGAAAATGTCGTAGTCACAGAACGAGTATCGACTAGTTTTACTAAGTTATAGATTTATATTCTTTAATCGAAAGGTGATTTGACGACTTTGATATGATTTGAATAAAAAAAAAAACTGCGCATCGTGACGGGCAATCATCAGGGTTACCACCACGTTTGCTTTTGTACCAGCGAAGAAAATAATATTTCCATGAAATGCTTTATACAATTGTGTTAACTATACGCAAGCAAATTGTTAAATTAAACCGGTTCATCATACAACAATAAACAATAAATTCAAATATTTGAAGGGAAAAATTCAGCTGCTAGTGGGACTTGAACCCACGACTACAGAATACCGTCCTGTCGCTTTGTCCAACTAAACTATAGCAGTCCATACCACTAGGGCCGAATTACTTCCTTCCTTATTAACATCTTGCGGTGATGTTATTAGCGTCATCTACCTTTAATTGTATGAACAATTAATTAATAGGACTGATAGACCAACATTACAGTTGATATCGTATCAAACGAAGGCACCCTACCCTTATCTTAAGAGTTTTTTATTGTTTATCGCATTAACTACGGACGGTAGGACGGTTATGACGGTATTTTGTCCCTATACCGTCTTGTTCGGTCGTGGGTTCAAGTCCCACAGGCAGCCGAATTTTTTCCTTCAAATATTTGAACTTAAGTTCCGCCTAGCATAGTTAATGCGATACACAAAACTCTTAACAATAAACAACTACCTCAGTCCGTCCCCGACCAACTAAAGCTCTAGAACAAAGAATGCGTCAGAATGCGAGTAACTCGTTCAACCACTCAATAACTAGGAGCTGGAGTGGCATTGTTTTTCAATTACCCTATTTACTCACCGGGAATCACTTCGACCTCCTCTATCATATTCTTTGTCTCTTTCTCTCTGTTGTTTACTCACTATCATGATGGATTTGTATATTTTTTTCACACACACTCCTGCACTAGAATACCCTGTGTAACGGGAGGCATAGGCACACACAATCACAATACACAAACATCCAAGACCCGAGAACAAACATCTTTGCTCATCACAGAAATGTTGGCCCGGCCGGGATTCGAACCCGCGGTCGCGGTTCCAAAGTCAATGTCGCTGATCACTGAGTCGCCACGACCGTCTATTTTTTATTAGGTCTATTTCAAATCTATCTACTGATAAGTATTAGTTAAGTACGGTTGGTACGGTAAGTTAGAGGTTGACTGTGTTCTTCAGTAAGTTTCTGACTATCGTACTTATTACTGTGTATATCAGTACTTATAATAAAATAGATCGTATTTAGATTTATGTTTCACAGGGTGGCATATTTGCATTAGTTAAAAAACTCAAATAAAGAAAGAAATATAAAACTATCTACTGATGACATTTAAATAAATACATTTATGCTGTTACTAGTAGCGCCTCGCGGTTTTACCCGCGTGGATTACGGTTTTCTCGCTACCTTCAATCATCCCACGGGAACTACACTTTTTCCGGGATAAAAGTAGCCTATGTGTTACTTCAGGGTGGAACCAAACTGCATATCAAATCTCATCGAAATCGGTACGGCCGTTTGAGCATGAAGGAGTTACAAACATACGCACATAATGCAAACTTTCGCCTTTATAATATTAGTGGGATTATAATTGATGTGGTTTTTAAGCCTGAATTAATTGTCATTTTTAACGTACCTCAAAAGAAAGTAATAAAAACAATTAACCTCATAAAGGAGCATGTCGTATCTCATCACGAGTACCGGATTAAGGTCTAAAAGTTCGATGGAGCATTTTACAATCGATAGAACACGCACTATCTCTGTGAGATAGTGGTCAAACGCTAGATCTATACAGTATAAAAAAACATGAGCGAACCACGGTAAGTAAGTTGAGTCCCACATAAATTAAGCAGTGGTTATACCCGTTCCATGACCACACCGAGGTCAACTTAATTAACACAATGTAGCCTTTGTTAGCTTCAACCCAAAATGATTAAGAAAGTGTTGAACAACACATTAGAATATATCCTGGCCTTAATTTAGACTTTGTGACGTCACTGACATACGTCACGTGGACTTCTTAGTTATCAGTTTATATTATGCATACTTTTAAATATTATTTATGCCGTCATCATCGAAGGACATACAAGACTGCTGGCCATAGGCATCGCTTATTAATTATCACAAGGACTCGTTGAAAGCAGTTCGCATCGGGCCACAACTTGCGACTATTATCTGGGTTCCAATGATCTTATTTATTAAGACAAGCATTTCATAAACAATGCAATAGTCATTCAAATGTGATCATAAATAAACTTGGTATTCCGCTAAAATAACAATTGTGGTGTAATTGTATTGTGGTAGAAATTACATTACATTACAATAAAACACATGTCAATCTCTAGGCTCATCGATTTCTCACAGGAAAGTTCTATTTTATTCACAAGTGATTGAAAGAGGTTTAAAATTCGAAAACGCATAAAACTAATCTTAACTCGCCGACCAATCAGAGAAGAGTGGACTTGAAAGAAGCATTTGAAAAGTGTAAAATAATCCTTCCCGCCGTACGCTTTGCAAGTTCCTCGAGTGCTAGGTGTAAATTGTTCTGCTTCATTCATGGTTAAAAAAATTTAGTGTTTCCTGTTTTGAAATCTTTGCTTGCTCAAGTTTCAATACAAGCAAAAACCAACTTCACTGCTTCTATAATATAATGCTGCACCAGGCAACTTCCCTTCTGGCGAAGCCCTTTCTATAATATAATGCTGCACCAGGCAACTTCCCTTCTGGCGAAGCCCTTTCTATAATATAATGCTGCACCAGGCAACTTCCCTTCTGGCGAAGCCCTTTCCAAGATAACCGGTTACCCACTTCAAGGTTACCAACAATTGCCTTAATCTGTAAGACATCCTATCATCCTTTTCCTTCTTCAAGTCACTTTCGTTATATGCCGAATTCTTAACCATCCTCTTTTTTGATGTCACTTATAACTATACGCCAAGCGATCGCTTTTCATTGGATCCCATTCTCTAAACTAGAAGAACATAGTGGTTTGCGTTTTATTTTTAACTTGGGTAGTGTGGCAATGTTCTACCAAAGTAGACGTTTACCAATGTCGGAACTAAATACACAAAAAGGCGTCTACAGCAGCGCGCTCCGTTCATCAACCTTTCATCGATTTTGTCCCATATTTTTTGTGACCACTTTTAATTCAACTCTATCACATCGGGATAAAGTCCAAGTTATTTAGGAACAAGAAGAAGACTGCTATTTACACGAATTCGGGGCTTTAAAAATAAGCGGGTGGTGATCTGAGCGTTTAGATCTTTATGCAATTGGCGTGAGTGTGCCAAAAGCTAGTTTGAGTTTTTTATGCTCAATATGGGGGGAGCGTCGTCTGTCAAACAGACGGATACTGGTTCGATCCCCAGCAACAACTTGAGCTTCCGGTGAAGGTAACAACGTTATCCAATTCCCAGCATGGTGGTAGGGTACTTTCGAATACCCTCCTGGCTAGCTACCACCCTCAAGTTTGAAAAACTGTCATACGCTACATGCTGACCTATATACAGGAACATATTCGTGTTTGTGCCGATGCCTTTTTTAATATAAAATATTAATAACTAATTACAATACTACAGCTACTGCAAAAACATTTGAGCAATTCATTAGCTCTTTGAGCAAACCCGCTACCAGTTGCCAGTTTGGTCTTCTGGCAAGCAATTCAACGTGGCAATGCTGCTAGTATTCTTGCTAGCAACATTGCCACGTTGACTTGCTTGCAAAATATTTTATGTGCCAGCCTGGTTACGCGTCGCATCGATCAAACGCTCTGATAAGTTTTGTAAAATTCGATGAGCTCCCGGTCCCCACGGACCCAATGTCTCGACCCCAAATAGTTCAAATGTGTCACCACTACCTAGGTTAGCATATTTTGGGCACAGCCGGCGCAAGCCCTAACAGGTTACACATAGAATTGATCACCTCCTCGTGTACATAGGCGCTGAGAAAGGTCGAGATACGTTTTTGGATTCGGATTGCACCCAACCAGGCCTTGTAAAGTGCAATCATCAATGGGAGAGACTTATGTCCAGCGAACGTAACCATGGATGCCCTAGGGCTAAAACGAACGAATTAACTCAAGTAAAAGTAAAAGTTTCTGTATAAAATTATTTCTGCAATTATCAAAACGATTTTTCACGTCCACTTCTAAAGTATTCACTTCTTGTAAGTCCAGATGTTTAACATCCCATTTCATGAAATTAACTTGAAATTTTTACTTCTTGAGACATCCATTTCTTAATAAATTTACTCTCAAAAGATTAATTGCTAAAATTGCTACTTCATAATTCCAAGTTTGTACTCAATCAAGTTGTTCAAATGTTCACTCAAATGGCTTATTAAGAGACCTTAAGTTATTGCTTGCGATGAGCTATAGATATCTAGATATCTATAAATCTCATGGACATTGTCAATATTACTTAAGACCACTTTTATGAATATTTTAAATAAAAGTTTAAGATAAGGTTTAAAAGGTAATTTTATTTAATAACATTAAATTCACAATCACTGTAACAAAGACAGATAATAAGTTTAAGTAATGTACATCAAATTATTCAATTATCTTAAGGAACCATAATAAAGTGCTTTGAAAAGTACAGTTAAATTGGACCGCTACGTAATAAAATAGCTGAAAAGATATTTTTCACTTTCTATATTTTATTAATTTAATACATCGTTAGTTCTAGCGCTAAATTATACATTTAATGAAAAATTGGACAAACAAATGAGTCAATTGAATTAGGATTGAAAAATCATGCTACATAACCATTCGTTTTATGGGCCGCATGATGGTAAGCGCCCACCGTCGCCCATGGATATCTGTAACACTGGGGAAATTACGATATGTTGCCAATCCATTTTAAGACTCTGTTAACTCTCCTTTTGAAGAATCCCATATTGTAGCTACTCAGAAAGACCAAGGGAAGAAGCTCATTCCACATAGACGGCAAAAACGATCGGCAAAATCGCAAGCTGACTTTATGCGTATAATATGTGGATGAGCTTTCAAACGGTGGCGGCTAGTGCGGCGGTAAGACCGTATATACGGTCAGTATATACCGTTGTATATGAGGTAGAAAATACACAGAGACTCAATATCTTATCTACGCATTTTGAGGGGGGTCGGTCTTTGGTGAGCTCTTCGGTGAGTTGGGGTCATTGACAATTTAATGTATAACTGTAAATGTTGCATTCTTATACGCAATCTAACCACTTAAGGTAATTAAATACCAACAATGTAACCAATTAGAAGTTATAGAATAATGTCATGATGAGCTCTTTATTATACTTTACTAAACTGACACTGACTTTATTATATATCGAAGAGATAATTCTCTTCGATATATAATAAAGTCTCTTCCATAAAATAACCATGAAAATAATATTGCAAAATTCGTGTCTCTGAGATCCAGAACGAAGACTTTTTGCTTATTTCACGTCTCAATATGTGTGAAGGAAACATTTGATAAACCTCTATTCGTAAACGTGCGTAACATCGACGCATATTTTATACTCTATAGATCTAGCGTTTGACTACTATCTCACTAGATGGTCAGTGACGATATGGTCGAAAATGTTATCAGGCTTACTGGCTCTCAAGGACTGCTGCCTGAACACACTATGTGTTTGGTGACAGTTCTTCAAACTTGTGGGTAGGTAGCCAGGTGGGTACTCAAGGTAGAAAGAAGGTACCTTCACCGAAACCTCAAGCCGTTTTCGGGCATCAAACCAGTGTCCGTCAGGTTGACAGCCGACGCTCTATTCGCTGAGCTATCATCGCTTCATTTTGCTCAGTCGAACCCAGTAAGGCCATTATATGAAAATACAACATTACTTTACACTGTTTTATAATAATACAATATTATATTGCAGCACATCGCCGCTTCGGTCACCGAGAGAATGCTGAAGGAACATAACAAGAATTCGTGATATACTAGAAACCGCTCTCATAGTGATGTTCAATAAGGAAAAGAGTTACCAGATTCGGTATAACCGGTAGAGAATACCCACATTCATTATGGCGCAAGGACCCAAAACGACTCTTAGCCTCCGAAATACCCACAAAGGCCACAAACACGTTTTATTAACTTTCTGTTTTCTAATTTAAACTAAACAATATGGCCTCTACGTGACGATGGTAAAAAAACTGACAGAATGACAATCATTTGTTTGTTTGAATCATTGTTATCTAATACCTTTATTTGCAAATATACTTATTTAATTTGATTTGATCATTCCTTGGAAGATAGGACGTGCTTTAGTTTGGGATGACACATGTGAAGATGTGTGTCATCCTAACTGATGACTTCTACTACTATTCAATGTGGCAATGCTGCCAGCATTGTGGAAACTTTGCCCACTGGCATTGGTTTAATTTTTTTATGGTTTTTTTAATTGGTTTAGTTCATTGATATTATTTTAGTTCTAATATTGATTTTTTGGGTTTTTTTATCACACTCAGACCCCTGCACTAGGATTCCCTGTATCGCGGGAGGCATGGGCACACACTATCACAGCACAAAAACATCCAAGACCCAGGACAAACATCTACACTCATCGCACAAATGTTTGCCTCTGCGGGATTCGAACCCAGGTTCCCAGAGACCATCGAGCCATGGAGACCTTTGTTCTAAAAGTATTCATAGATAGTTTACGAGTCACAGAATCAGTAGATGAATAACTTCTGACATGTGATATACTGTGGCGGGGCACGAGTTAATCAACTGCACTGTTCTGTGGCGGACGTATAACTTTATTTCCTGTTGGTATCACAAGTCGCGTTCCCAATTTCAAGCCACACTGAAATAGGTTTAGTAGTTTGCCAAATAGGGCGGATTTCCTCTATGTGAGCCGGGTGCTGACTAGTTATTTCGTCTGTGGTGAATACATTTAAAAAAAAAGTGTAATAATTAATTTAAAACAATACTGTCTAGATCCACAGTTCTTAATATAAATAAAAGTTTTGAAAACAAGTTTCCACAGCTGTGCTAATATCGCTTCAAAAATTATAGGATAAAACACTGAATCGAGTAAAATTAAATTTCGATGATACCAAACTACCTATGAGACAAACCTTTCAAATTAAAATATAATTTACTAAATCGCCGCATAAAGAATGAAACACGTAAAAATGATAAAACTATTTTTTTAAATTATTTGAAGGAAAAAAATCTGCTACTATTGGGACTTGAACCCACGACTACAGAATACCGTCCTGTCGCTCTGTCCGACTAAGCTTTTTTCCATCAAATATTTGAACGTAAGTTCCGCCTAGCATGTTGTTGATGCAATAAACCATAAAACTCAACTTTTTTTATATTTTGAAGTGAGCCATGGATTTTATAGAATTATCTAATTTATGTACCAAATTTTAATTCTCAATTCCACACTAAAAGCAGCGAATTGTCGAAATCTATAGAAATTAATGGGGGAGGCATATGTCCAGCGGTAGACGTCTTATGGCTGAGATGATGAACATTTTAAAGCCAGCGTCTGAACGTAAGCGTCACAGAGGTCGGTAAATACTAAATCTATTTGTCAAGTCATTGTACTGCGAAACGCAGGTTTCACAACTAGCATAGCTTTACTGCTCTGAAACATTAACACAAACATAACGCATCCATATCATGTTTAGGTAGATAGATAGATAGATAATTATTTATTGTATCACAAACATATTTACCTAATATTACGGCACTGAAAAACTTAAATACTTAATAGAGTGACACAATAGGCGGCGTTGTCGCTGAAAGGGATTTCTAACCATTCAATGAATTTTATAGTAGAACTTATTAGCACGGAATGTATGTATTTGTTTTTTAACACACTCATACCCCTGCACTAGGATATCCTGTGTCGCGGGAAGCATAGACACACATAATCACAATACACAAACATCCAAGACCCGGGAACAAACATCTTTGCTCATCACAGAAAAGTTTTCCCCGGCCGGGATTCGAACCCAGAGTCCCGAGAACCCAGAAGTCATGTCATGGACCACTGAGCCACGGCGACCGTCGACCGTATGTTTTAATAAAATAAGAATTAAAAAACCTTACACTCTAAGATTACTTTGAGTCACTTTATAAGTTTATACATAATACCAATATGTCAATTTATAAAGTCAATCAAAGATTTTTCTTAACGCTTGCGTTTGACCGCTGTCTCACCTGATGTTAAGTGACGACGCTGTATGGTAATGTATATTCATTACATTAATGCACTTTAAATAATAAATTAGCCACATATTAATGAAATCGCCCTGGACCCATTGGTTGTTTTAAATTAAGGAACAAATACGCAAGTATTGAGTCGTATGATTGCAGAGTATATTGTAAGAAAAACAAAACCCATTTGGTAACATAATACAATCGACAATGAAAACATCTAAGATTTCTTAATTCACTACAGCTAAGAGCTGGGCTTCCCCTTCGCTTTCTACCGAGGGATGATCCGGGGTAAAGCATGGGGTGTAGACGTCTTGGGGTCGATTTGAGCCCGCGAGACGGGGGCGCTTACTGGATGAGTAATGGCTTAGGGATGATTGGATGCGTAATCGATATTGCTGACTATAGTATGCCTGTGTATGACCACCGTCAGCATCAGTGGTAATGTGGTTGCTACGACGATTTGCACGCGTGTCAATTTAACTGATTGGGTCTAGGCTTAAATAAGTTCGGTTTTCCAATCGTATACAAATGTTCTTTAAGTGTAGCAAAAGTAACTTCTCATTAATATGATTAAAAAATGTTTTTAAGTTTGTCTTATACTATCCTCTAGAAGTAATAGGATGAGTTATCGTTTAAAGCGAATTCTTCTAGCCAACCTCATCTCAAATGAAACGATAAATTCGCACTGCTAGTAAAGTGCTATAATAGCTCGGTTGGCAAGGGAACAGGATGGTATTTATCCTACTAATATTAAAAATGCTAAAGTTTGTGTGTATGTATGTATGTAAGTATGAATGTGTGTATGTTTGTTAGTACCCTAGATTAACATATACTTTTATCTTGGAAAATGTATAGTTCCCGTGGGAACATTTGAGGTAGCGACAAAACCGTAATCCACGCAGGTGAAACCGCGGGGCGCTACTAATTATTGATATTAAGTCCAAGTCACACTAGTAGTTAAATGTTTTCATACAGAGATTTTTTTTTATTTTTTATTCACAATTTGAAAGTCAGTTCCGGCTAGTATGACGTTGATAAACTATAAACTATTTGTAAGTTTGTGCCTTGACTGGTAACTACCATGGGATGAATGGTACTTCACGTGATGGAAGAATATGGAGACGTTGGCTCTAATTCTGTTAATCACACGAACTACCTAAAATTGATTTAAATTTTTCAGATTGAATTATTTCGTATTATTATAACTCTATACAACGATCTTTCTAATTTAAGGCGAATATTTTTCAGTTGTGGGTAGTTTAAGTCGGTACCGAATAAGTGGTGAATTATTTTACCTCAAATTATCCGCAATTTTAATTTTAGTCTTGTTATTGATAAGTGTCATACTAATTTGTTTTTTATCATATTAATTTAAGAACTTATATGTTCTTAAATGATAAAAAAAACAAATTAAATATAATTAAACAACACTTAAATATAAAAAACACATACGGGTTAAATTGAGAACCTCCTCCTTTTTTAAAAGTCGGTTAAATATTAAACTATTGTTGTTTATCTTCGTTTGCGCTAGTAGATGTCATACTCGTAGAGCTGTGACGACGTAGAGCTACGACAGGGGCAGGAGTGCTACGCGCTCTCGTAGCTACATATCGCTGACATCTACGACATTTCTTATGGAAAGATGGTAGCATCCACAGGTAGCATCGCTATCTGTTTACACTGTCAAGATATAAAAGCCTTCCTGAGTATTAATTTAGTAATTCACTCAGAGTAATTGACTCGTCATTACAATGTATACCTCACATTAAAAAAAGCCCTCTTTATAAGACTAAGTTCTGTTGTTAGAAGAATAAGATAACTCATAGATTTTTGTTTTTACGGCTTGGCTGGTTTACTTTTTATACTTTCTCAGCATAACAATATATGGGTTCATGCTGTGGGTCCGCTGATAAAGAAGGAAATGTTTTTATATTTCTTAAAAACGGGCTGTTAAAGCTTAGTATGAGATGTGACCCCACGACTCTTTTCGATTTTGATTAAAAGAATTAGTAAATAAATTATAACTAAATTTTCATTCTAGATCAAGCGTCTAGCGTGATAACATCTTTACTGACAATCAAGTGAGATAGTAGTCAAACGCTAGATCTATAGAGTATAAAAATATAATTAAAGAAAACATCAACTTTGTTACCTCTGGAAATTTAACTAAATATAATGTATGCGCGTAAAAAAAAGTTATTTAAAATAAATGACGTGTATCAGAGGATAAATGCGAAAGTTTGTGTGTATGTGTCTAGGTGTGTATGTTTGTTATTTCTTCACGCTCAAACGGCTACACCGATTTCGATGAAATTTGGTATGGAGATTGTATTCTGAATAGTAGTATATGTGTTTTCCGAAAAATAATGTGTTTTCTCTAAGAAACAAAAATAACCTTATAATATTGACGGTCGCCGTGGCGCAGTGATCAGAAAATACAAATGATCAAAAATACAAATGTGGAAGCAACAATTTTGATAAATTTTGCTATTGAGATAGATGGGAACTAGCTGCAGAAAGACATAAGGCTTTTAGTCCTGAAAAAAATGTTGTTCCCGTGGGATAAATGAAGTAGCGAGATAACCTTAGTCCACGCGGGTGAAGCCGCGGGACGGAGCTAGTATGTGACTTAACATCATTAAAGGCTTCTCGTACTTCCCACTTCACCCTCACCCTATCGTCGGAAGGCTTATTATTGATTTACTTTGCAAAGGCTTCAAAATAACAATCGGGTTATTACGTAAATGTTTTCGTTATTTCTCATTTAATTCCTTTCACGAGCTGGTGTTGGTAAGTTCAATAAAGAGATGACGAAAATAAAAAATATATACAAAGATTAAATTATTAATTTGCTATTTGTTATTAAATAGTTAGAAATTTAACCATAATAAAGATATTTTTAGAATAGTCTACGTTTGCTATGTTGCTATGCTATGTCACTTCACCAATATTCCCTATTTATTAAACTACTTAACTAACTAACTATTACTTTGATTATAGCATTTTAAAAGAAAGGCCAAAAGTTTGATTTACCTTTTCTTAAAAGTGACTATATTCATCATCATCATTTGAGCCATAGGACGTCCACTGCTAGACATACGCCGTTCGCATTAATTTCTATAAGGACCAGAAGCGGAAGCGGCCTGCATCCAGCCCTTACCTGCGATCTTAGTCAGATAGTTTGTGCACCTGGTCGGTGGCCGTCCTATGCTGCGCTTGCCAATCCGTGGTCTCCATTCCAAAACTTTTCGACCCCGACGGCCATCGGTTCTTCGAGCTATGTGCCCTGCTCACTGCCACTTCAACTTGCTAATCCGCTGGGCTATGACGGTGACTTGCGTTCTACTACGGATCTCCTCTCCTCCTTCTGATTCGATCACGTAGAGAAACCCCGACTCTGACCCTGTTCACGAGGGCCATCAGGGATTACGTTTTCGTAATTTATTCATGTAGTATCATTTATCATTTAGTTAAAACTCACGCTTATTGTGTCTTTATAATATTTTAAAACGCGTTTGACGTACATTTTATTATTGAAGTAATAAACTGATGATCCTTAACATTAGATAAGGTTGATTATGCTACGCGCAAGCTATTTATTGATTGATTGATTGAGAGACAAGTGAGTGTAAAAGTTAATAAACAAACACTCACAAACCATTTTATTTTTATATTATGTTCATGTAAATAAAGATTGCAAACAAGATTGCGAGTAAGATGAATTTATTACGTAAGCTTTTAATATTATAATTCAGTGGCGAATCGACCAAAATGAATTGTATCTACTTTATTAAATTTCTATAAATCATCTCTATTAGATTTCATTTGAGAGCATTAATTTTTTGTATTTTTGCGTTTGAAATCTTCATAGTTTATAGAGTTTATTTTCTTGTGAAATGGCTTTGTTTTTTGTTGTTTAAGATACTTTGTTTAAGATGCCACAATCTTTAATTTAAATTTTCAGTAGAACCTTTTTATTCTTGCAGTGTAAGTCGCCTGCAAATAAATGGTTACCTTTTTTATTTAATAAATATATATTATAAAACTATGTATGAAAAAAAAAAATTTTTCATGACTTGCATTTATACTTAAAAGAATTAGATAGGAATGTCGATCGGCAAATTGTACGCGTGAATGTCAATCGACACATTTGATAGTCTATCTTAAATTTTATTGTTTATCGATGCCCGAAAAGTCATCAGAGTCAATTTCTTTTGTCTCAAACCAGTATAACAATGGCGTAAATGGCTCTAAGCGATGTTAGCTCAGCGGCTGGAGCGTCGGCTATCAAGCTGACGGATGCTGGTTTGTTCTAACGGCTTGAGCTTCCGGTGAAGATAATATTGTTATCAAATTCCTAGCATGGTGGTAGGGTAATTTCAAGTACCTGTCTGGCTAGCTACCACCCTCAAGTTTGAAAAACTGTCAACAAACACAGTGTGTTCAGGCACAGTCTTTGAGAGACAGTGAGCATTCTAGGTCTAGCTACATCTTCTGACCAGATCGTCACTGACCATCACGTGAGTTAGTGGTATATCTTTAAATGATAAAAATAATAAAATATCCATTACCAAAACTTTAGACATTTTCGCTTTTCAAAAGTCGTAATGGCACATTTAGACCCAATCGTTGCGTGCTTCAGATAAAATATACTAATTGCGCTTTTTACTAGCGAAGTCTGAGATAAGTGGACGATTCCAAAACAGAAAAATAAAGTTCGGATAAGGGGAGGCAGTCCGCCTGCGCGGCGCCTGCACCCCCCGCGCGTCTCAGCCCACCCCTCGCTCAGTTCACCCTCGCCCTTGCGCCGATACGACGTCCGTCATTTTCCGAACGCGCAATAAACAAGCCGGGCCCCAGTGTATGCGTGTATAATGTGTACATGAAACCTCGTTCAGTGCTTAAAGTGTGTGATTGAGTGCTTGTGGAAGTGTTTGCACGTGTGTGTTTGACGGTTTCCATGAGGTCGGATCTACGCTGTGCTGTGCGCGTATGTATATGCTTTTTATATAATTAACAACGTAGTTTCAGAATATTTTATTAAATTATTTATTTGACTATAAGTTTACAACAAATTCGCATGGTGGAAGAGTACTTTCAAGTACCCGCCTGCCTAGCAACCACACTCAAGTTTGTAATACTCTCATCAAACACATAGTGTGTTCAGGTGAACCTTGAGAGCCTAAGCTGCAGCCTAAGTAATCATTGTAGGTCTATGGAAATAACATCTTCGACCATCGTCACTGACCATCAAGCGAGATAGTGGTCAACCGAGAACTATACGGTATAAAAAAAAAAATTGGTGGTAGCTCACACAGGGGAAATACAGTGTGATCAGGCCCTTTGACTCCCAGTCAACATTTTCGGTCTAGTGAGATTCAGGGACAAACTCAGAATCTCATTTGACCGAAATAGAATGGAATTTAGTACTATAGCTACCGCCTTGCTATATTATATTTACCAAAAACTCAAGTCCAAGGTAGAGTTCGAAGAAGTGGCCGTCTGATCGATGATTCTAGTCATGCCTAGGCTTTGGTCGTTTCAAGATTATTTCACTTGTGACTGTAGAATCTAGTGCTAAATTGTATGGACACATGCTACGATAAAAGATTTACGTAATCCTACTAATATTATGAAGGCGAAAGTTTGTATGTTTGTGTGTATGTTTGTTACTTCTTCACGCTCAAATGGCTACACCGATTTCGATGTAATTTGGTATGATGAGATATGTAGGTTAGACACTGGATTAATACAGAGACTATTTTTCTTCCGGAAAATAATTGCTGTGCGATAAGCAATTAATTTAAAAACTCTTTTTATCTCCTTCACGCTTAAACGGCTGCACCGATTTCGATGAAATTAGGTGTGGGTATTTCGGACCCTGGATTAACACAGAGGTCACTTTTCATTCCGAAAATAATTGCTCTTCCCGTGGGATAAGAAAATAATTCAAACTTCTCTGTTACTCCTTCACACACAAACGGCTGTATCGATTCCGATGAAATTTGGTATGGGGATAGGTAGACAGGTAGACTCTGTAATAACACATAGGCTGCTTTATCTCGGAAAAAGTATAGTTCTCCTGGGATAATTTGAGGTTGCGAGAAACCGTGATCCTCGTGGGTGAAACCGCAGGACGCTACTAGTAATATTATATTGCTTTTGTAAAATTGTTATGTTAAAAATATTTAGTTGAATGATTATTTAGATTGCAGAGGTATGAAACCTTTTGAG
Organism: Apeira syringaria; assembly: GCA_934044485.1. Classification (NCBI taxonomy): domain Eukaryota; kingdom Metazoa; phylum Arthropoda; class Insecta; order Lepidoptera; family Geometridae; genus Apeira; species Apeira syringaria. Next base: position 10,500,693 of record OW203675.1, on the reverse strand, counting down.
ACTTGATCCGGGGGAAAACCTCTCGTTTGGTATTTATGGCGACGTATCGCCCTGGTTTAATTAAGCCTTGGTCTCGAAAAGATTGGAGAATGCTTGCCAATATCGAAATGTCCTAAGTCTCGTTACAAAGTTTTCAAGAGTAGTAGAACTTTATATTATACTTTTTGTAATACTACATTTTATTCGTTAAATTTAAATTAATAATTTTGGTATGAGATTTTTTGATAGTTAACTACTTAGGTATAATTGTTCAAGTATATAGTATTTATTTTCTTTACGTTTTGTTCATTAGTTAAAGAACATTATTATTCATTATTAATTTTAGTAACCAACCTTATTTGAAGCAGACTTTTAGGCTTTAGAATTTATTTTCACTATTTTGTAAGCATTAGGTAATTATTATTAGGAGGTTTTGATACTCAAGACAAACCTATTTTAGGTTTTTCAGTATTTTTAGCATAAGTTGAACAATGTAAAAGTTATAAAATATAAAAAAATAAACACGTGATGACCTGTCATTGGCCCGCCGTTACATACTTACATATTATATCCATTCGGTATATAGTGTATATATATGCTATATATTGTATTCAGCAAAAAAACATAATGATATGCAAATGATTCGAAACTGTTTTGGTCTATTTTATAAAACTACATTCAAAGAAAGAGGTTATTTTAATCTATCATTATTTTTCACTACGTTCTATAATTTCGTTTTTTTTTAAAATATTACTTTTAAAGAAGAACTTCTTAATTGATTCTATAAAAATTTAACTTCAACTAATTAAGTGAATACTTACTTAGTTAAAAACCAAGAGTTGCTTTTACTCCACAATGTAATTACAATATTTATTCCAGTTTTGATTGAACTGTCATATTTTTATTTGTTATGTATATAATATTTTGGGTAAAATCACCCTTGAAGTTATGGTGATTTTGAAGCCGAGCATGGAACCCTCATTGTACCCAAGCAATATATTTCAGTTATGGAGTACTATAATATATCTCTACAGGAAACGTAATAAGTTTCGAAGTGGTCTGCTGTCCTGAATCTTTGCCTTGAAAGGCTTTATGTTTTATGAGCGTTTTGATATAGCGCCAAGAATTCTCAATCAACTATTCATAAAGCTTTTCGAAATCTTTAGTATAACGAGTCAAAGAATCGTGTTATTTTATTACTCAGCAATTCTTGTATTGGATGGGCACTTTCTTAAAATGTAACAATATTTTATTTCAAAAGGATGTAGCTTTTGAAATAAAATTTTGTTACATTTTAAAACCAACCTCGACATTTCGACAAAGTTAAATAGTGTTTTTATTTGTTTTTTTTTTTAATAAGTGGATGACTTTAACACCTTATTAATAAATTATTACAATACTGCAGTCAGTACTATAACATTTGAGCAATCACCTAGCTATTGTCAGCCTGCAGATAACACAAATGCTCTAGCCCGCTACCAGTTGACAGCGTGCCCAGAAAATAAGATACAAGTTAATTTTCATATTATCTCGCTGGTAGGTAACGACTAAAACTTCGTTTAGAGCAGAGTCTAAATGACAGATATAGGTGACCTACATAGTCTACTTAACCTTAACTAGCGTGACCCGCTCCAAGCTATTTGCCAAATGAGCTTGAAATGTTAACTCATTATCAAATTGCAGCCAAATAGGAACATCACGACCCTAAGCACTACGAGTAGAAACACCGCAGACAATGCGGCCGTATTCCAATGTTGTTTGGTTTACGCTACCAAAAACAAGCTCTGCGGAAATCTGTTACTTGAGCGTTATTTTTCAGACAGGAGGACTTGAAGTATTTTTCAACCGACTTCAAAAAAAGGAGGTTACTCAATTTGACCGTATATAAGTTTTTATGTGTGTTCGCGGATAACTCCGTTGTCTATGAACTGATTTTGATGTTTTTTTTTTGTTTGATACAGTATACTTCCGTGGTGGTCCCATTTGAATTTCATCAAAATCGGACAAGCGGTTTTTGAGTTACACTCCAATAACTGAGAAGTGTTACGCATACCTCGACAATATCATACTCGTAGTTGCGGATGAAGACATCGGTGAACATACACAATGACAATTGATCCCGTGAGTAGCAAAAGTCACTGAAGAGGGTGAAAATTGTTTTTTTTACAACTAATGGAACCGACTTCAACACTCAAAAGTGTGAAATAACTTGTTGAAGTCGGTACCATGAGCACAATATAGTTATGATAGTTACTTTTGTGAACTATCATGATACCGACTTCAAAAAGTTATTTCACACCTTTGAGTGTTGAAGTCGGTTCCATTTTTTGAGTATTTTTTTGAGAGTTTCTTAAATTGTATCGGTTCAAAAATACTTTGTAAGCTATCTGGTTCTATGTCGTATCAAAGCGAAAAAATGCATCGTAAATTGTATACTTTCAAAAGTAATTAATGGAGCCTGGCGCCCTGATCCGATCCGATTTATCCAAAACATACTCAGTGTAAGTTTAACTTTAATTCTAATTAATTCTAAACAGACGGTCGCCGTGGCGCAGTGGTCAGTGACATTGACTTCTGTGTCGTCGGGACCCTGGGTTCGAATCCCGGCAGGGGCAAACATTTGTGCGATGAGTGTAGACGTTTGTCCCGGGTCTTGGATGTTGTGTGCTGTGATTGTGTGTGTCCAAGCCTACCGCGAAACAGGGACTAGTGCGGGGCTCTGAGTGTGATATAAAAAATAAAAAAAATTAAATACCAAATTTAAAACTTCTTGTTAGGACCTTTTTAAGGGTAAAAACTCAAACTGTTCAGTAGTTTGCTCTTGTAGTAGTTATGTCTTGAAAGATAAATCAGGCATGGGTTTCCTAAATAAAAATTGCCAGCTGCGGCCCGCGGTTTGAACCTCGTGACAAAGGTTTATATGTAAACCACAGTTACTCCTTACCATACTTTTTCCTGGACAAATTAGCCTATTTCCTTCTAGAGTCTATATATCAAAATTGGTTCAGTAATTTAGTTGTGAAAACATAACACACAGTTACGTTCACACTTTTAATGTTTAATGGGATTTTGTTGCATACCAGAGGAACCATCAATTAGTCGGAAATATATAGTCTGTGTTAATTTAGTTTTAAGGTATATTTCAAAGTTAATTTAAATTTATAAAGCCGTTAAGGCGCGAAGTAATAAACAAACATACACATAAACTTCATTCATAATATTAGTGTAATTAAATTTCTACGTTGAACTACGCACAACTATCGCAAATGGAAAATTAATCTAGCTAAAAGTACTAACAAATTAACAGATAACTAAGCAGAAATTGTTGTCCCATCGTTCGCCCTACACGGAACCAAATAAAGTTATGTCTATGTCTATAATGGTAATGAGTTTGAAATGTCAACCCGTAAATATATTAGTGCCAAATTGATTCCGGCCTAACACAAGTGTCAGTTATGTGTCGCTTTTAGTTAGGCGTCAATTATAAACTTTGGGCATCACATACCCAATAATTATTAGTGACGTTATTGATTAGTGACGTGTAGTGTTAGTGTGTTAGTACCACGCTTAGTCAGTACTGAATCATCATCATCTCAGCCATAGGAAGTCCTGCTGGACATATGCCTCCCCGATATGGAGGGGATACGCCAATACTCGCCACGCTTGGCAGGCGGGTTGGCGAGCGCAGTATGATTTCTGATCCACAGAATGCGCTGCTCCCCATCGTGTGGTGCGTGATCCCTATGCCGACTCTTACGGCACCCGCTGGAAGAGATGGGAGTTCTAGGCCGGTACCACCACAGCCAGAACTGTATGGATGTAACTAATTCGAAGTTTGAAATATGACTAAAAACTTTTGAGTCATGTTTCTTATATTAAATTATAAAGTTTGATTAGATTCAAATCATTCCTTCAATGAAGTACATAATGATTGAGAATGGCATAGATTTGCTATTATAACCCACACTTCCACAGTCGTGTACTCCAAAAAGGTTAAACAGAAACTATTGGGTATTTACCATTGTTATTATTCTCGAATGGAGACCACGGACTGGCAAGCGCAGCATAGGACGGCCACCGACCAGGTGGACAGACGACTTGACTGATATCACAGGAAAGATCTGGATGCGAGCCGCTTCCAACCGGTCCTTGTGGAAATCAATGGGGAAATCCTGTGTCCAGCAGTGGACTTCCAATGGCAGTGATGATGATGATGATGATGATTGTTATACATTAATACTCCAGTAGCCCAAGAAAAAGTTACTTCCTACAAGCGTAAACGCTTAGAGAAAACATAAAGATGTATGAGATTGACACTTCAAAGCGATATATCATGTGATTAAAAAGAACGAATATTCATCGTTAGCGATTACAGAAAGAGACGCGATGCATTTTGTCCAAGCCCACTCGTTATACTGATTTTGTTTATTAAAACAAAATGTTGACAGTGACATCTCTAATTCCCGCCATAATCTCCAAAGCAAAGAGGTTATAGAGGCTACACTGAGTCATTTATTTAAATTTGGAAGCGGTTCAGTGAAACGTGCCTTTATTCAAATGTTCATGTGATTGATTTGTCATTATCGAAATTTATTTCACACAAATCTATCAATTAAAGATGTATTTCATTTTTCTCGTTGCGTAACTATTTCATTTCAGCCATTTTATTGGCATTAGCTGTGAGAACAGAAGGTCCGCGAACCTGGGTGCTCATTTATCTATTCAATAGGCTTAGTGTAATCTTGATACTTATTGTGGAATCGATTGGGTTGATTAAAATTTAATTTTATTATTTTCACGGAGTCTTTATTTAACATTTATTATTGACTGCAATTATTTATTGCTATTCCCGTGACATAAGCAAATAATTCAAAAACCTCTGTTACTTCTTCACGCTCAAATGGCTATACCGATTTCGATTAAATTTGATATAGACATAGGACAGATCTTGTCACATAGACTACTTTTATCAAAAACAGAGTATAGTTCACGTGGGATAATTGAGGTAGCATGAAAACCATTACCCGCGTGGGTGAAACCGCCGGTAGCTACTAGTAAAACATAATTGCGGTATATACATCTATCTCTCAAGCCCCACAAAAAGCAGCAGAGATGTTGGTGAGGCTACATTATAACAATTGAGCCATTTATTTAAATTTCGAAGCTATTCCGTGGAACGAGACGTGCTTCGAATCAAACACGGTTCAGACTTTTGATTGATTCGCCTTTATACGACGACATAATAATGTATCTCAACGAGCGCTCTATTTTTAAAAGTATTGGATTAATATTTGATTTGGACGCCATTTTGTTTATATTATACATTAAAGCAGAATATTCTAGAATATACATTTTAAACTAAATTTTTTTTCAGGATTTTTTAATATGTTTTAGAATTGTTTTATTGTTGTTTATAATTAAGCTTTGACCTTGAAATAATTTGATATCCGTTTATATTAAATTATACATTATAATGCTGTATACTATTTAAGTTATACTAATTACTTCATAATTACTTTATAGGTTTTATCTAAGCTAAGATAGAATTAAATCTTATGCTGTACCAAAGAAAAGAATTTATGGAAATGTATTGTGTAAATGTACAAAATTATGTATGTAAAGCATACCATAAACACAACTATAAAACAGAATACACAAAAATACCTATAAAACCATCATCATTATCATCATCTCAGCCATAGGACGTCCACTGCTGGACTAACCTCCCCCATTGATCTCCACAACGACTGGTTGAAAGACGAGACAAAAACAAAGAATAATATAAAGACATATATATTAATCTAGTTTGTTACATAAATACCGTTTTCTATCTAAATAGGATTTATTTATTCCCCGATTTCAAATTTAATAAACAAATATACTTTTCGCGGTAACAAACAAAAGGTTTCGTTAAATCCCTTCAACTAAAATGTGTCTTTCAAATAACAGACTTTATGTATAATTTTCACACTGCCGCCGTCGAATACATTAACGAGAACATCATTACCAAAGACACTCGATATCACACACATATAACACATATAATATTTATGAAACATCATGTATTTACACACGTTGTAACATCTCAATATAATTATATAGAGAAAGTGAGCCAACGCGAGCGATAATGAGGCGCTCCACATAATTTTGAACTCTGCCTGTCTCCAGGTGTATTCCATTTCAAAGGGCTTCATTTGATTATTAAGAACAAAGATTATGTTGAACAAATGGTTCAAAGTTCATCTGTCAAGTTAATCCTGAACTTTGTATACATGCACATCCAAACTGTTTGATTATTAAAACTCAAGTGGGTTTATTTTTTTGTACTGTATAAATGTAGCTAATGACCACTATCTCACTTGATGGTCAGTGATGATGTGGTCGAAGATGTTATCACGGTAGACCTAGAATCCTCACTGGCTCTCAAGGACTGCTGCCTGAACACACTATGTGTTTGGTGACAGTTTTTGAAACTTGAGGGTGGTAGTGAGCTAGTCGGGTACTCGATACTACCCTACTATATGGTGGAAATTCGATGTCAGTGTGACCTACACCAGAAGCTGAACATGACAGAAGAAAGTTCTATGGTATCTGGTGTTTGTGAACGCGTATGTAGACTCAGAGCTATCGACAGTGCGCGGATTGTCATTTTAAGTACTCAGTTCTTCCTTGCTGGAGTAGTGCAAAAATGACAGGAATCACGATTTGACCATGGCCACATTGTAAAAAGACTTCATATGTATTTTTTCAATTTTTACCTGTTTCTGGCTTCGCATTTCATACACATTCATACACTCCGGTTGGCGCAGTTGGTAGCACTCTGCCTTCTGAGCCGCTGGTTCCGGGTTCGATTCCCGGACAGGTCAAACATTTGTGTTTATGAACATGTCTATTTGACCTGTGTCTGGGTGTATATATGTATATAAGTTTATATATATATCAGTCATCAGGTTACCACCATAGTACAGGCTCTGCCTAATTTGAGACCTGAAGACCTTGTGTGAATGTTTAATAAAAATAATAATATTTTAATCCGTGTCAAATTGTTGAATTCTAACGTTTTTGCTACGAGTTGTAAGCATGGAATATAACCAGTAAGCTTATCTCCTGTTTCTCGTTGACGTCAGTAAAGTGGTATCAATTTTACTGAAGCTTTACTTGAATGCGCATGATCTTTGGATGGGTGACCAATGTCAATAATTACTTTACACTGTATCTACGGATATAACGTGGCACTTACGCGTAGTCGATATCACGATCGACAATTGTTTCGGCTTCTTCCGGAAGCCTTCATCAGGATCTTAAGTGGGGTGCTTAGTCGTAACGTCCCGTCTTGCACTGCGAGACGGGACAATTGTCCCGTCTCGGACAAATGTCCGAGACGGGACAATTGTCGATCGTAAAAAACATTGTAAAGTAATTATGAACGTGAGTTTCAATATTATTATCAATTTCCAGTTCCAGCGCTAAGGCTATGGCGATTCATCCAATCGATGGTCCTATTAGGACAATAGTCATTAGGCCACTGTTGAGGTCTGGGTAGAATGAAAACTCGGACGATTCTGGCTCCTACCCTATCCACATCCCTTATCCTACCCTCCTTAGATAGAATACTATCTCTCCTTCTTCTCTCTTCCTTTCAAAGAGGAATTGTTGGAAACATTAACGCTAACTAGTTATATTTTGTGAGGAAGCTCACTCTTCTATTCCGTAGAACGTACTAAAGTAATCCAACACCTTATTTCGTCGGTAACCCTTTTTTAACTGATGAATACTATTGAGATACTCTCCTAGTTAAACATAAATCTACCAAATGGAACTCAAGTTAACTGATTAAACTTCTTTCGTATTCCATGTAAGAGGTACTCACACTTAAAGCGGAGTTTTCAGTGAGATTTCCTTGAATATTCTCTTTTGAGCGCCTGCGGTTGAATTAGCAAGTAAAATCAGGAACCGAGCAAATCAGGGGGGGCAGGGAGGGGGTAAGTAAACAGAGGGAGAAGAGAGGTACAAAGCAGAGAGACAAAAACATTGGTAGCCGTGATGAAGTTTAGATTTACATACAAAGTTGGAACGTTGTAAACTATTGTTTTATTTTGTTACGTTATAACTTGTATTAAAGATATGGAACCCTCGTTAGATAATCCGACTCGCAGTTGACCAGTTTTCATCTGTGTTTTAGTTACATACGATAAAATTCGTGTCAGATATCGGATAGTCGGACGGCAGCGGACATAGGAAAACAGGATTGTTTCTACATTCAAACCCATCGCACTAGAATTTCGTGTGTCGTGGGAGGCATGTACGCACGCAATTACAGCAAACAAACATTCAAGAATCGTTAAAACACCTCCACTCATCGCATAAATGTTTACCCCGGCCGGGATTCGAACCCAGTGTCCCCGAGACCCAGAAGTATACTTAAATAAAGTTCATCATTAGTTAAAACATATTGAGCAGTAATGACGATGTCTTTCACGTTACGCCTTTACCTGTATTACTGCCGGTAGCCTATACTAAACCCACTAATATTATAAATATGAAAGTTTGAATCAATCACGGCTGGACGGATTTAGATGAAATTTGGTATGTAGATAGATTATAATAATAATAGGAAACTAACTCTAAGTTTGGTCTAAGTGCCGTGGGGTACCGGCTTAGAATAGTACCCCCCCATGTCTTCCCGTGGGTGTCGTAAGAGTCGACTAAGGGATCACGTACCAGAAGGATGGGCAGCAGCGCCTTCTGAGGGTCGTATTTTATATACTGCGCTCGCCAACCCGCACGCCAAGCGTGGCGAGTATTGGCAAACCCCCCCCCTATGACAGTACAAAATAAAACCAGGCCCCCAGTCCCCGGCAGCTCCGCTAATGCTGGCTCCGGTAGCGGCCAGTGTAACGGTGGAGCAGGGGGTGCTAAGAATCTCCGGCAGATTCCCGGCTACCACTCCCTGAAAAAACGACCTCTGGCCCTGGTAACACACAATATAAGATCTTTGTTGGCAGACGAGAAGATCGTCGAACTGGAAGAAGAAATGAGTAAGTTACACTGGGATATCTTAGGGTTATGTGAAGTCCGTAGAGAGGGTGAGGACACCATAACTCTCAAATCCGGTAACTTGCTCTACTACCGGGAAGGCGACCAAAAGTCCCAAGGTGGTGTCGGATTTCTCGTTCGCAAGTCCCTCGCTAACAAAATCATCACCATCGACAGCGTTTCGAGCAGGGTGGCATACCTAATACTCAGAATATCAAGCAGATATTCGTTGAAGGTCATTCAGGTATATGCACCGACCTCGAAACTCGGAACCGATGAGGAGGTAGAGGCTATGTATGAGGACATTAGTAGGGCCATACATACCTCCAAGACCCATTACAATGTTGTTATGGGGGACTTTAACGCAAAGTTGGGCGAAAGAAGTGATGGAGAGTTGAGAGTGGGGCAATTTGGTTATGGACAACGGAACCCTAGGGGACAGAGGCTGGCCGACTTCATGGAGAAAGAGGGACTCTTTATGATGAACTCTTTCTTTCAGAAGCCGCCTCAAAGGAAATGGACCTGGTTGAGCCCCAACGGTTCCACAAGAAATGAGATCGATTTCATCATGACCACCAAGAAACAAATATTCAATGATGTCTCTGTGATCAACATGGTCAAAACCGGTAGTGATCACCGCATGGTAAGAGGCACATTGAATATTAATGTTAAACTTGAGAGGTCCCGTTTGATGAAATCCACGCTCCGACCTCAAAATGTCCATATCCAAAACCCCGAGAGCTTTCAACTTGAGTTATCCAATCGCTTTGCTTGCCTTGAGAACTTTGCGTCGGTGGACGAGACCAACAACAGGTTTGTAGAAACTGTCCACGAAGTGGGGTCTAAGTTCTTTAAGCCCCGCCGTACAAATAGACCTCAAAAACTCTCCAGCCATACCCTCCACCTCATGGCTGAACGACGCTCGTTGCAACTGCAATCATCCGATGATGCTGCGTCATATAGGCAGCTCAATAGACGAATATGGAAATCCTTGCGACACGACATCCGTACCTTTAGTACAAATCGTATTAAAGATACGATCGAACGGAGAAAAGGCTCCAAAGTGTTTGCAAAAGACAGGTCTATTGGGCAAAGCCAGATGACTAAGCTGAAGAGAGATGATGGCAGTATAGCGTCGACCAAAGCAGAGGTGCTTGGAGAGATCGAGAGGTTCTATGGACAGCTATACACTTCGGTCGCTAAACCTGTTGACAGCTTGGCCAAAGACCCAAGAGCCAAGCTGACCCGGCACTATACCGAAGACATCCCGGACATCAGCCTATACGAGATTAGGATGGCTCTGAAGCAGCTTAAAAACAACAAGGCACCGGGTGACGACGGAATCACATCAGAGCTTCTGAAAGCGGGTGGATCACCGATACTGAAAGTCCTTCAGAAGCTCTTTAATTCCGTTGTCCTCGAAGGGTCAACGCCGGAAGCATGGAACAGAAGCGTAGTGGTGTTGTTCTTTAAGAAGGGTGACAACACATTGCTTAAGAACTACAGACCCATTTCGCTTCTGAGCCATGTTTACAAGCTGTTTTCAAGAGTCATCGCGAATCGTCTCGAACGTAGGTTTGATGACTTCCAGCCTCCCGAACAAGCCGGTTTCCGAAAAGGCTACAGCACCATAGACCACATCCATACGCTGCGGCAAGTTATACAGAAGACCGAAGAGTATAACTTGCCCTTATGTTTAGCGTTTGTGGACTATGAGAAAGCCTTTGATTCGATCGAGACGTGGGCGGTGCTTGAGTCTCTCCAGCGGTGCCGTATTGACCATCGGTATATCGAAGTGCTGAAGTGTTTGTACAATAACGCCACTATGTCGGTCCGAGTACAAGAGCAAATTTCGAGGGCGATTCCATTGCAACGAGGCGTGAGACAGGGAGACGTTATTTCTCCGAAACTGTTCACTGCCGCATTGGAAGACGCCTTCAAGCTCTTGGAATGGCAAGGATTCGGCATCAACATCAACGGCGAGTACATCACTCACCTTCGGTTTGCCGACGATATTGTGGTCATGGCAGAATCCATGGAAGACCTCAGCACGATGCTCGAAGGCCTCAACAGAGTTTCCCTAAGGGTGGGCCTTAAAATGAACATGGACAAGACGAAAATTATGTCAAATGCCCATGTTGCGCCCGCCCCCATATCAATTGGGAACTCGACTCTCAAAGTTGTTGACCATTACATCTACCTAGGACATACAGTCCAATTAGGTAAGTCCAACTTTGAGAAAGAGGCCAATCGTCGAATCCAACTCGGCTGGGCAGCGTTCGGAAAGCTCCGAGACGTCTTCTCGTCCAAAATACCGCAATGCCTGAAAACGAGGGTCTTCGAACAATGTGTGTTACCAGTGATGACTTACGGAACTGAAACGTGGTCTCTGACTATAGGCCTTCTGAACAGGCTCAGAGTCGCACAACGAGCTATGGAGAGGGCTATGCTCGGGGTTTCTCTACGTGATCGAATCAGAAATGAGGAGATCCGTAGAAGAACGAAAGTCACCGACATAGCCCAGCGGATTAGCAAGTTGAAGTGGCAGTGGGCAGGGCATATAGTTCGAAGAACCGATGGCCGTTGGGGCCGAAAGGTTCTCGAATGGAGACCACGGACTGGCAAGCGCAGCATAGGACGGCCACCGACTAGGTGGACAGACGACCTGACTAAAATCGCAGGCAAGGGCTGGATGCGGGCCGCTTCCAACCGGTCCTTGTGGAAATCAATGGGGGAGGCCTTTGTCCAGCAGTGGACGTCCTATGGCTGAGATGATGATGATGAACTCTAAGTTTAGGTTTTTTATAATATCTTTATAAATTTTTATTTTTGATGTTTATACTGTAAAAAAACTAAACCTAAGAAAAAAAAGAAAATAAAGAGACATAATAATAATATAATATGGGACAACATTCACACAAGGTCTTCAGGTCCCAAACTAGGCAGAGCCTGTGTTATGGTAACCTGATGACTGATATATATACTTATATTCATATACACACCCAGACACAGGTCTGGGTGGTCTTATACCTTGGATTAGCACATAAGCTTATATTATATGATATGATATATATAACCACGAGGGTAAAACCGCGGGCCGGTGTCTAATAAACTTAAAAAATACCACTTATAAGATCAGCTCGTCCTACTATATAATATTATAAATGTAAAAGTTTGGATGGATGGATGGATGTTTGTTACTCAATTACGCTCAAACGGCTGGACGGATTTGGATGAAATTTAGTATGTAGATATTTCAGGTCCCGTAATAACACATAGGCTACTTTTCATCATCATCATCATCAATCATCACAACGCGGGTAAAACCGTGGGGCGCAGCTAGTAATATTATAAATGCGAAAGTTTGTGCGTATGTTTGTTACTTCTTCACGCTCAAACGGCTACACCAATTTCGATGAAACTTGGTATGGAGATAGTTTAAACCCTGGATTAACACATAGGCTACTTTTATCCTGGAAAAAGTATAGTTCCCGTGGGATAATTGAGGTAACGGGAAAACCGTAATCCGGTGAAACTGCGGGGGCTACTAGTTTTTAACTAATTAACAATCTAATAGTTATCAGTCGTACATACTGTTTTAAGGTAACTATACAAGTATACATACATATATATATATGTGTGTCAACAGTTAATCCCTTAAGCCGGGCTCTCAACACTATCCTGCCCAAGTAATACCAAGTTATATAAAGCTACACATACACAGGTTAGCTTAACGTAAGCTGTAGGTATGAGATAGGTATGAGTTTCTGGAGTTACGGTAACGACCCTGTATCGTACAGAATAGGTTTGGAGGTATCCTAAGTTAAGGATCTTAATGGTCCTTTGGATATATGTAGGGTTGCCAACCCTTTTACGAAGGTCAATAATTTTGAGGCTGTTGTATTCCATAAATTATTATATACTTTTTTTTATGTGTATTATGTTTATAGATATTTAGGTTTTTAAAAATACAAAAAAAAAATAATATAGCAAGTCCTACTAATATTATAAGCGCGAAAGTTTGTAAAGACGTTTGTTACTCTTTCACGCTTAAACGGATGGACGGACATAGATGAAATTTCGTATAGAGATAGCTTAGACCCTAGGTTAACACTAAGGCTACTTTTCATCCCGAAATTAGTTTCTGTGTCCGTGGGATAAGCAAATAATTCAAAAACTTCCGTTACTCTTCCATGCTCAAACGAATGCACTAATTGCAATGAAATTTGATATAAAGATAGGAAAGGTCCTGTTACACAGCTACATTCATCAAAAATAAAGTATAGTTCCCGTGGGATAATTGAGGTAGCGTGAATACCATAATCGACGTAGGAGAAACCGCAGGGCACTACTATGCATCAAATAATTCGCTTATCACACAAAATCCTGCATTACCCGACCAAACAAACATACTAACAGTGTCATTTCACTTAGTTACGCTCGCTGGCCTCGTTGTGCTCCCCGGAAACACTCCCGTATTATATGCTATCTACTTCGCGTAGGTACTACATTGTTGTGATTCTGATTGTGTGGGTAACTGTAACACTCAAGAGATTTTATTGTGTATCGCATTAACGCTATGCTAGGCAGAACTTCAGTTCAAATGTTTGAAGGAAAAATTCGGCTGCTAGTGGGACCACTACGGGGGCAGCCGAATTTTTTCCTTCAAATATTTGAACTGTACCACTTAGTCCACTATTATCATAGATTGTTTTATTTGGATATAATCAAAGTATAATTGGATGGAAGTTACGCAGAGGCTGGTACATCATGGGTCCAAACAAGTTGACAGACGTCATGACCAAGATCGCAGAAGGAGACTGGATGCCGGCTGCTTGCAACTGGTCCTTGTGGAGATCAATAGCCTTTGTCCAGCAGTGGAAGTCTTTGGCTCACACGATGTAATTATGATAGTTAACGCATTGCTTAGAGTCGGTCATATATAGTAGATTCCAGTACTATAAGTATGAGCAAGCAGCTAATCGTCAGGGAAATAGATCAGGTGACAAGGCAACGGGCATAAATCTGATATTTGATATTTAAATCAAATAATAACATAATAAGAGATAACATATAAAAACGTTATGTGTTGGGGTCTCCGGTCCCAACCCATAAAGTTCTTTATATCAATTGTTCTGACTCCAATAAAACTTCGATTGTCAACACTACTTTTTATGTCACTGTATTTGGTTACAACTGTTCTTCACATATATATACACAGTATGTACAACTTTAATATACGTTGTTCTGTGTTCACGGTTATGAGATAACTATGTATATAACTTTACTATGCGCGTTTCTCCGTCCACGGTGTCGAGGCGACTGCCGGAGCGGCCGTCGCCAGAGTGGCGTGTCATCGCTAAAATGCTACGTTTGCGATATGTACTAATGCGCTTATACGCTGTGTCCCTACATTATAAAATAAATAAAATAAAAAAGCCTGTATTTCGAGCAGATTTTCACAGTGACAAGTGTTTTGTTAGTAATTACATAATTTTATAAGAAGTTACATAAATTAAGATTAGTAAATAATTTTAGTTTAGTTGTTTATTCTGCACGAACCCTTGTACAGGTAAAGGCCTCCTCCAAAGTAAGCCAGTCTTCACGGGAGTTTGCTAGTTTAATCAATCGGATCCTGCTATTTCTTTTATTTCATCTTCCCATCTGCTGCGGGGTCTCATTTTCCTTCTTTTACCTATTGGCCCATTCCATGATGTGACACTTTTTGTCCACCTCTGGTCTTGGAGGCATGCTACGTGTCCAGCCCACTTCCATTTTAGCTTAAGAGCTTGTGTCAAACAGTCTGTTGTTTTTGTGATTTTTCGTATTTTCGTGTGTCTTATTTTTTGAGTCTTTTTAATATTTAACATACTGCGCTCCATTCCGCGTTGGCATGTCGTGATTTTGTTTATAATATTATTGTTAAACTTCCACGTCTGGCAAGCGTAGGTCAGACATGGTATAAGACAAGAGTTCATGACCTTTGTCTGTAGGCTGATCGGCAAGTTACTTGTAAATATTTCCTTTTGGCTCCAGTACTTGTTCCACGTTAGCTGTGCCTTGCGTTCGACCTCCTGCTAGTTACTTGATTTGTCGAAGCTAATTTGTTTACCAAGGTACATGTACCTACATTATGTACTCCTTAAAACTTAATTGTGTAACTACTTGATGTATAAAGATTTACAGTCTCCTCAATTTCTATACTTTAAGGAGACTGTAAATGTTTATATCAAAATTGAATTTCTTAAATGTTCATTTTAAGCAGTCTATTTGAGCCGTGAAGCAAAACAGAAAGCAAATTTAGCAAACAAAGCACCAAAAGGAGGAAAAGTCGTTTGCAAACACACCGCAATTGAGGAAAGGGTTACTAGGCTCGAGGGTGAAGATGTAATAAAAAGAAAGTGGCAACCGGAAATAAACATCCACACGTAATAGGTTCGAACAGATTTCAAACATTGAGATTCCGACTGGACCACGCCAGATGCTTCGACTTTCAGACTTAATGAGGGTACTTCAAGCGTGGATCATCCAATTAGCAAATATGAAAATGGTAAACTCTATTCCATATCGTAGGCAAAACCACGCGTTTTTTAACATTGGTCTGAACTGGCATGTCTATATTCGACAAACATACAATGTAAATTTGCAACTATTATAAAAAAAATACGATCTAGATGATTTTAAAAGCTAAGAACTTAAAAAGATAATTAAATTCCAGTCTGAACATAGTTCAGACTACTGACCATCTGAACTTTATACAGACTAGACAGACAGTTCGTATTGTTATATTCGTATTTGAGACTGACGCGTTATATACATAAGAAACATTCTATTTCAAAATAAAATTAGCTAAATTAGTTGACAGAACAATTTTTTTCTCTGCGCATGAATTATCTCTGTAAAAATGGGACTCGATTGCACAGATCTAAACCTCTTTTTGGGAAATCAGTACCATAATTTTATTCTATTTTATAACCTAAATTATTGCCTTTGTCCTTAAATTGTTTTGCAAATAAGGTCGTCACAACACAACCGCCTGATTGAGAATTTAAAACGAATTGACCACCTCTCTATTGAGCTCTTGATCCGATTGTTAAATGTATTAATAACATAGTATCTACTGACCATACAATACAAATCACTTTATTGTACACACAAGAATAAACAATACAAAAATACATCTTAAATATGAAAATACAGTACAAAGGGCGGACTTATCGCTGAAATAAATCTCTTCCAGTCGACGACCATGGTCCATAGTGTGACCATAGTAATTAAATTTTTTTCTAGGTAAGTTAGTGACTAACTATGAGTAGGATATTGTTTGTTTTGTTCACTATGCGGAAATGTGTTTTGTCCACTACCCACGGTATGAAGTAACTGTGTTTACCTAAGCGTAACTATGTTCCCAGACTCTCTTGCCCTATTTTATTTGTCCAACTTGATTAAGGCAACATAAGGCAATCTATTTGCCTCATACAGATGTGCTGATGTTTCATTTTAGTTGATTGAGTAAGCCGTTCGATATTTATTTAAGTTTTAGATGATCTATTTATAAGATTTTTTTTAAAAAAGAAAGGTAAAGATCTCTAAGAAGGCATCGTGTAGAAAAATGTTATTATAAAATTAACGTTTTTATAGTTAATGATACGTTAATTTCCTTCCTCTCTGGCAGTACGCATTATAAAAGTGGAAGCAAAACGCTTCGTGCGTAACTGTGGTATATCTACCATGTATAGCGGTGGCGCATAGCTGTATGACGGTTGACCGATGTTAGAATGTTGTGACAAATTTTCTTTAAAAGAAACTTTTGGAGCGAGGTAAATACTACATGTATTTTCATCTGTATTAATCAGCTATCAAATAAAAAATATTTTCTTTCATAAATAGTATGTTTAACGCTTATTTATATTGAGATTATACTTATACTTTACTTATCGGTTTTCTATCGGGTGCATTTCGGAGAATGTGCACTGGAATTACACAATCTGATTCCACCATCCCCTTTCTATCATCGGTCGACTCGACGTACGGCAATTCGCCATCGCTATATGGTAGATATACCACCTACACGCACGAAGCGTTATGCTTCCACTTTCTAAATGCGTACTGCCAAGGAATGGAACTCGTTGCCCGAGTCTGTGTTTCCCGATATGTACAATCCTGGAGTGTTCAAGTCGCGAGTGAATAGGTACCTTTTAGGTTTGCGTGCTAAATCCTAGACAACGTCATCACTTAACATCAGGTGAGACAGTTGTCAAACGCAAACTTATAATATGTAAGAAAAAAAAAAGACTAGACTTCCTCACACAAGTACGACGCACTTCATGATATATTGTTTGTATGTTGATTTACACGAGTGTATTCAAAGGATAAAAGACTCAGATGTTCTACTCTGAGGAGCACTCGGTCAAAAACGTAAACCAAATAAGAGTATCCTCGATTGAATCCAAGATGTTTTCACAAAGGATCGGGCGGACACAGCCGCGTCTTTACCGATGATTTCATTCCATCTGACTCACTTTGAATACTTATCTGCTTTCGTTTGGACGCTTCGGCTTAACTAAATATACATACCGAGATTTTCAGACTTAAGTTTTGTTCTGTTTGGATTTGTCGTGGAAGAAACAAGGAGCGTTCTACACGGAACAACTAAGAAATTCTATCTAAATAGACGTATTTTGTTTGAAAAACTTTGCAGTGTTTTTGTGCAAAAACTTTAGAGTTTGAAAGCATGGAACGCCTGCCAAGATACAAGTAAGTTAGTAATTTTGCAGTTTCTAATTCAATTTAAAATTCCTATGCCAAGCTGTGGACGTCTTTTGGATTAAGTTTATTAAATGCATTGTTATTTTAACTTAATAGTCGATAGGCTTTTAGCGGTGTATACTGCAATAGTATCACAAGTTCCGACTAAGGAATAAATTGCCAAGATTTTTCACTATTTCTATCGATTCAATAAATATAGTCGATTTTGGGTTGCTTTTCTTTTTATTCCATCCCAATGATATTATAATGATGAAAGTTTGTATGTTAGTAGGTATGCATGTTACTCCAAATCCGTCTAAACGTTTGAGTGTGAAAGAGTCACAAACATCCATGCATCCATCCAAACTTTTATATTTAATTTATAATAGCATTAGTATTTTAGTTATAATATTCATATTAGTGGGATTAGTTCCTACTAATACAACAATATAGTTAAAATATATTTTTTATTTTACACTTTATAGATCTAACGTTTGACCACTATCTCACTTTATGGTCAGTGACGATGTGGTCGAAGATGTTATCATGCTGGACCTAGAATGCTTACTGGCTCTCAAGGATTTCTGCCTGAACACACTATGTGTTTGGTGAAAGTTGGTAGCTAGCCAGGCGTATACTAGAAAGTACCACAATGTTGGGAATGTGATAACGATATTACCTTCACCAGAAGCTCAAGCTGTTGTTGGGGATCGAACCAGTGTCCGTCAGTTTAAGAGGCAACGTCCTCGCTGATCTATCATCGCTTCGATTTGGCACGAAATTAGTCTACTGTGAAGAAAAGCGCTTCCTGTAAATCTTAATTCCTTACTATTTATATACCATACAATATTACCGTGACCATACTATCAACAGACTGACATCACAGCGCTGTAAGAATCGTTTGTAATTTACATTCAATGTCCACAACAACAATCGATGGCCGCTTTCTGGACGGATGACAGCAGATAAATTACTGCAAATGATTGCAATGCTGATTCGTTGAGCCAAATATGTGCTAGCATTTTGGTCACGCGTCGCATCGATCAAACACTTATAATTATTCCAATATTATCTGAATCTTATATAAATTGAACTAATTAAAAAAAAAGAATTTTGGGTTGGTGATGGATGGTTTATCACGGCGTTTTGACAATTGAAGCAAACCGGAAATGACGTTGGTGCGACGAATATTTAACGCTAGGTTTGCCAATTTACGTTTCACGCAGGAAAGTGTGCAGGCTCTGGTTTTGTAACTAAAAATAATTACTATTATACACATGTTTTGGCAAACAAATACCGCTTTTAGGCCGCTTCATGTGCGACGCCATGTTTTATCATAAACTGAGAATGCCTAAAGCACCTTCGACGCAACGTCACACGCGCATGCATCCATAAAAATATAAAAGAGGTCGAATAATGAGGCCAACAAAAGAATCCCGCTTTAATTCATTTTCAAGGAGCCGCGTTAGTTCAAAATAAAAATATATTAACAATAGCGTCCCGCGATTTCACCCGCGTGGATTACGGTTTTCCCGCTTTATCAATTATTCCACGGGAATGGTCCATTTTACCAAAATAAAAAGTAACCTATGTGCTATTCCAGACTATAATCTATCTCTGTGCCAAATTTCATCCAGATCTGTTCAGCCGTTCTGGCGTGATTGAGCAACAAACATCCATCCATCCATCCATCCAAACTTTGACATTTATAACATTAGTGAGATGAGATTTACCGATTCAGGCACCAAGTCCGTGCTTATAAACGCCCGTTTAGCTAAAATATTTAAACTACGGCGAGCCGGTAAAAACCGGTAAGAAACTTAAAGCCATTAACTTCCAAAAGGTTTTATAATGTGTTAATTACAGTATATAATCACTTTAACAGGTCACACACATAAGTATGTTAACTCGGCATAAGTGAAGCATTCCAAACATCGATGTCTTCTAATAGGCGTCTGAAATGTGGTCCATGTGGTCTGCTGTCTGTTTTACACGTAATTTATTTTATTCCTTCTACGAGCCATGTCCCAGTTTTTGGGATTTTATAGCGGAATGAATTTCAATTAACAACTCGACAAAGCCTCTCTTCATAACACTCGTAGTTGCTAGAAAACAAACAATTTAAACTTCTTAATACCCTTACACTTTGGCAAGTGTTAGCCTGGCAATATTTATGGAAAGACATAAAAAATATTTATCGCTTAGGAAATGCAAGATATAAGAAATGCGTAGTACGTAGTGAGATTCTGTTGCTTTACATATATTTCCTGGCAACACTCCCAGATTTTTATGCTATATCGTACATTGTAGGCCATTCCTTATTGCCAGTCATTTGTTTTCCATATACAGCAATATTTTTGGCAGTAAAGTTTGATAACTGATAGTACTCGTATTGATTTATTGGTTTTGTTGTCAATAACAAATATGTAAGATAAAATGTTTACATCGAACTATTCCGTTGCCTGCTTTAAAGTTAAACTTAATTACTTTTAGAAATTCTAATTTATTGCTTGTAGAAACGTAGCCCTTTTACCTTTTTTTTATTGGGAATAGGCAAGCGTTTGACCACTATCTCACCTGATGCTAAGTGATGATGCGGTCTACGGTGGACCACGCCTGCCTAGAAGATACCTATTCACTCGTGACTTGAAGGTACCCAGGTTGTATGTTTGCGGAAACACAGATTTAGGCAATAAATTCCATTCGTTAGCTGTACGCACTATGAATGTGGAAGCAAAACGCTTCGTGCGACAAGTTGGAACGTCCACCATGTATGGATCTCGCATTGTCGTCTGTCTGGTCGTCCTAAGATGGAATGGGGATGGTAGAATCAAATTATGCAACTCCAGACCACTACCTTTGAAACGATTATGATTTAGTACTTTTTTTGGTTGTAGCTAAAGAAAAGTGATTTAATTATAGATTCGGCTTTAAAGTGTAAATACATAGTAAGTTATCAGACTGCTAGGATCCTGTCCGAAGGAAGCAGCAGCGATGAAGACTGATCTTCACAGGCTGATGCGATGACGTATTCGTCACCGCGTCACACCGCACCACAGCCCGATGCGTCCTGTCGAACATTACAGGCGGCAGACAGTTCGTCACAACGAACGCAGCACGCTGAAGGCTTCCGATGATTGTAAATAATGAAAATAAAAATGAAGAGCTATCGATTAGACCTGTTGTAGAAAAAAAGATATCTCTATAGTTTCTGAATAAAAGAGCTTCAAAGGTCAAGTACAACATTCGCTTTTATTTGATTTTTGAGAGCTTTGGATCTATTAAAAGACCTTTCTCATTATGATATCATATTACATAGCAGTCTGGCGTAAATCTGAAAGGACATAATGAAAAGAAAATGAAAAGGACATATTTAATATTTATGTTGAAATATTTGAAGGAAAAAATTCGGCTGCTAGTGGGACTTGAACCCACGACTACAGAATACCGTCCTGTCGCTCTGTCCAACTAAGCTATAGCAGCCCATAACTTAGTTGGACAGAGCGACAGGACGGTATTCTGTAGTCGTGGGTTCAAGTCCCACTAGCAGCCGAATTTTTTCCTTCAAATATTTGAACATAAGTTCTTCCTAGCATATGGTTAATGCGATACACAATAAAAACTCATATTTAATATTAATTTTATTTTTTAATATTATTTTTGTTTCACATTGAGTTTTTTTTTTTTTTAACATTCACTCAAGGTCTTCAGGTCCCAAACTAGGCAGAGCCTGTACTATGGTAATCTGATGACTGATATACATACTTATATACATATACACCCCAGTGTTCATACACACAAATGTTTGACCTGTCCGGGAATCGAACCCGGGAGCAGCGGCTCAGAAGGCAGAGTCCTACCAACTGCGCCAACCGGCCAGCCTCAGCCTCCGGCCAGTTCCAAAATAAGACATGAGAGGAGAGAGGATAAGCATCGGACACGCCTGAAACCTAGGTGGAAACTTCGGCTGTAAACGTGAGTAAAGCCGGATAATACTATCCGGCTTTACTCACGTTTATAGTCTAAGTTTCATTACTCATCATTCAAGTATTATCCGGTATAATATGTTACTTACAAAGGTAGCTCAAGACGGGGGAAAACGAACCTGCGTCCACCAGATTTATCCGGCTTTACTCACGTTTTTAGTCTAAGTTTCATTACTCATCATTCAAGTATTATCCGGTATAATATGTTACTTACACAGGTAGCTCAAGACGGGGGAAAACGAACCTGCGTCCACCAGATTTATCCGGCTTTACTCACGTTTTTAGTCTAAGTTTCATTACTCATCATTCAAGTATTATCCGGTATAATATGTTACTTACAAAGGTAGCTCAAGACGGGGGAAAACGAACCTGCGTCCACCAGATTTATCCGGCTTTACTCACGTTTTTAGTCTAAGTTTCATTACTCATCATTCAAGTATTATCCGGTATAATATGTTACTTACACAGGTAGCTCAAGACGGAGGAAAACGAACCTGCGTCCACCAGATTTACAGTCCATACTCACAGTTCCGAGGCTATCATTGCTGCGAAATAATTATAAATGCAAAATGAGTGTTGAATTCGCATTCGTCACTGCTGTGAAATGAAGCAAAACATTCCTTTCCTCATCTAGTCCTTTAACCAACCAAACTACTAGATTAATTTTCTAATCAGAGAAAGCAAGTATCAAATTAATATAACAATAATGGGAATACCACTCGCAAATAACCGCCTATTGAAACGTTTTGTTATATAAGTTAAATTGAATACAGAACAGCGCAACTTTTGGGGAAAAGTATGATTCGCGGGGGAATTTATTACTCGGGAAATAGTCCGATACCTTTGTGTACGGGAATACAGAAACAACAATGAAATTTGGGGTAAACGGCATAACTCGCATTGCAGCCATTTTGCTTTTGACACAACTTTTCGACGGCTATTTCAAATTGTTCCTCTGTCTCGTGATAGGACTGAATTTTAAGTAGTTTATACAGACCGCTGTAGGGTACAAAACGGGACTTAAACTGAAAAGGGTAACACTGGAACTAGAAATAGTAAGATTAGTACATGTCAAAGATAAAATATGTAGTTATAACGTTTAAAATATTTTGGATATGACACGTTTTTATTTAAACATTTGGTAAATATTAAATAAAGTATTTTACAATGGCATGAAAATAAAATCCATACACATTAAAAATTTCATCCAAATCCGTTTTACCAGCGTGGTGATGAAAATATGCCTATGTGTTAATTCAGAGTATAACCTATCTCTATACCAAATTTCATATAAATCCACCCAGCTGAATAGGCGTGAAAGAGTAACAAATATACATCTATACTCACAAACTTGCGCCTTTATAATATTAGTAGGAGGGATAGGATTTTGCTTTGTAATTAAGGAAAACCAAAAGTGACATCCCATGAAAATACAAAGTCTTTCTTTATCAGACTTAGACCCCCGCAATAGGATTCCCTGTGTCGCGGGAGGCACACACATAATTGCAGCACACAAACACCCAAAACCCGGGACAAACATCTACACTAATCGTACATTTGTCCCTGCCGGGATTCGAACCCAGGCTCCCGGAGACACAGAAGTCTGACACTGACACCAACCTCTGCGCCACGGCGACCGTCAATTCGCATATCTAAGCTAATAGTGTAAGTTTGTTTGTTGAACTCGCTATTCGCAGGTACTACTTGAATAAATATTTTAATGTTGTATAGTCCATTTATTGAAGAAAACTTTACGCTATATAATATCACACTACAACGTGTAACTGAGGTAAGGTGAAAGCCGTAGTAATAACAACTTCTTAATGATAATGTATACGTAAATATGATGACCAAAACATATCAACTGAGTCTGTAACAAATGAGTTACAAGCGAGCAAACCGGGCACATAACTCATGGTCACTCGAGCAAAAACTATAAAACGTCGCATAAAAGAGGCCGTAAAACTCAATAGTTTTGGCAGCCTGAGGCTGATAGCTGTTTTATTCTGAAAACAGAATTCCTAAAATTCATTCTTCGAAACTTTATACAGAACGCGTTTTCTGTAATTGTACGAGTATTCTTTTATTGACCGACATCTTTTTAAATAAAATGAATTCTACGCCAAAGTGAAGTCTTACTGCTAAAAGCGATTTAGTCCAAGTGCAGAATAATACTTATATAATTTATCCAATCATACTAATATTATAAAGATAGTTGACGTATATGTGTTGTTGGTACCTCGTCACGCCTCTAGGATACAACGAAAACCTTATTCCTTATACCTATAAAACCTTGAATATTATTATCATTATCTTCTTAATATATATAAATCTCGTGTCACAATGTTTGTCCTCAATGGACTCCTAAACCACTTAACCGATTATAATAAAATTCGCACACCATGTGCAGTTCAATCCAACTTGAGAGATAGATCTCGTGTCACAATTATCTGTTAACTCCAAATGATACTAACAGATGTCGATACCTTTCGACTGGGTTGAGTAAGTAATCAATAGATGGCGCTGCTATGGTAAATCCACGAACGTGTCATATAAGCTACTTCTAACAGATGTCGATACCTTTCGACTGGGTTGAGTAATTTGATTATATTTTTTTATTAATTATATCATTAGCCATTTATTTGATTCCAACAATATACAAACTTTACTTAATCTAAGTTTTATGTTGCTGGAACCCCATTCCGGGTATAGACTTCCTCCAGTTTACTCCAAATCTCTCTGTCCCTTGCTTTTATTTTCCAATCTTCTCCTGCAGTAGCTATTATTTCATTAACCCATCTGTTCTTAGGGCATCCCCTCTTTCTTCTACCAGTAGGTCCATCCCATATTGTTGATTCTAGGGTCCATCTGTTGTCTCTGTATCTTGCTAGGTGCCCTGCCCATCGCCACTTCAGTGTAAAGTGTAATTTAGAGCATCTACAAGTTTCCGAGTTTCCGAGAACTTTGAATATAGAATGTAACAAAATAAACATAATTCCTGGCACGTTATTCCAAAACAGACATAGACGTAGACATAGTTCGCGTCAATACATAGAAAAGAAATTCGGGCCAATTACAACAGTCAAAGGAAATTAATTTCAGTTCAATTTCAAGTATTGATTGGACTTTAAAGTTTACTTGGGAACTGTAATTACTAGAGCCGGGTTTAATATTCAGTCGATTTGAAGTATTATATTTCTCAAAGCTAATTATTATTAAAAGAAAAAGTTTGATAAAAAGAAATAAGACCCCGACAAAGCTTTAAATTTCGGTTTAAATGTTATTTCATGCTATTCGACTACTAAATTTCGTGCAATAGACGTGATTGATTGGCAAAGGTGAAATATACGTGCAGAAAGTTTTTTTTATTTTCAGGGTTCAGTGCCTTAAAGTAAAAAACCGAACTCTTCTATAAGAGTTCGTTTTCTCATAACGTGTAAGTGATTGTACAATCACATCGTTTGCAATTGATGGGAATCGAACAAGTGTCCGTCAGTTTTTCAGCCGACCGCTGAGTTTTCATCGCTTCAAACGGTTTTTCAAACGCCAAGACCAAGCTTATATCTTAATACGTACAGTTCATGCTTTCATTAATTTTTTGTGTGTATTTGATCGGTTTCTTATGGAGATTTAAGTATTTTTCTATGAAGGTAAAAAATGATTTAACCGTCGATCATTTACATTAAGTACCTAATTTAAGTGAAGTGTCTCGGATCTAAATTTCAATATTTCAATTATAGACGAATCATATAAGCACTTATAAATTTAGTGGAAGCCCATTGAAGCGTAAGTTCGAGTTATACTTCGACTATTACCCACTTAATAAATGATTCACCTTTTACGCAGAATATTCCCAGTACCCGCATCGTGACAAACGCGGACCTATGAATTAAGGAAGCTATAAGAAGGTTGTGTACAAAGACAAATAAATTTTAAGTATAAAACACTTTGACAACTGTTGAAGCTGCATTAAGTACACTGAATCTGACGCTGCTGCTCAAACTTTAGAACAAGTCATTTTCAAGCAAAGTTAAAATTACTCACGGCCTCATTTCACGGCTGAAAATTACATTTTAAATCTTTATTAAAAGGGCTGAACAAAACAAACTTTATTAAAACAAAATTGTTCTCACACATTTTAAATTTTTAAATTTTATTTATTTTTACACTTATATTTATTTTCACACTTAGACCCCCGCACTACATATGTTTGCCTCTGCCGGGAATTGAACCCCGGACCCCCAGGACTCCGGGTCCCGAAAACACAGAAGTCATGTCACTGACACTGACCACTGCGCCACGGCGAGCGTCAATATATCAATCAATTATCAAAAACACTTTATTGAACAGCAAAAAAGAATACATAATAAAATATATATATATGATATATAGACGAAGCGTTTTATAAATTAATTTTGAATAAACTGAAACGTTTAGTTTAATTTTTCACTTTTATTTCAATATTCTAGAAAATAGCGTGTACAATTCGTTGGTCTGAATTAAGTCACGCGCACCCTTTGTTTCTCTTTAATCAGGCAGATTGTTTTTCGTCCAACGAACTTGGGTTTTTTTATTCAGTGAACAAGAACCTTAAATAGAGGTACATTTGGATGGAGCTTTGTAATTTTTAACTTTTAGAATAGAGTTAATAAATGTGGTGAAACAGTTTTAATACGGTTGAGCGGTTTTAATTTACCGTTTATGGGAATGCAGAACGGTAATGTCAATTAAAAATTGCACCGTGTTGCAGCTTAATCGTTAATTAGTACGCGGTTAACCGACTTAAAAAGGAGGGATTTCCTAATTTGGTGGGATTAATTTCTTGTCTAAAATAAAACAAGAACTCCGTCATTTACGAATAGATGTGAAAACGAATTTTCTCATGTAATAAAGACTGAGAAAATAAGTGATTGATTCAATCAAGTTTTTGATTACCGTAACTATGTAACCTATGAATGAAATACGAGCCTACCGGGTACATTGGGCAGAAACTATTTTTATTTGATTACGGAATCTTTATGGATGCTGTCACAAAACATAGTTGTGGTAACCTGAAATAAAGTGGTTGTTGTAAACAAGTGCATCGTGTTTATCACGACATGTCTACCTATGACTGGCCGGTTGGCGCAGTTAATAGCGCTGTGCCTTCTGAGCCGCTGGTACCGGGTTCGATTCCCGGACAGGTCAAACATTTGTGTGTATAAACATGTCTGTTTCACCTGTGTCTGGGTGTGTATATATATATATAAGTATGTATTTAAGTATATATATCAGTCATCAGGTTACCATAGTACAGGCTCTGCCTAGTTTGGGACCTGAAGACCTCGTGTGAATGTTGTCCCATATTATTATTATTATTACCTTATAGACGTGATCAAGTTTAAATAAACATTATTAGCGTAACCAAGTAGTGTGATTGAAGCGATCAACAAACATGTTTGGATTAAACAATGTTAAATTGTAAATTGAACAATTTAAATACTTGTTTTCTATCACAATGTGACATTGTAAATATGATCAAGAAACATGTTTGAGCGTTTAAGAAAATGAACTTTTATTGCTGTAATCATATTGTATTTGGTAAATTTGATCAAGTTGTAATTAATTTAATCAAGAAATTGCCAACCAAGTAAAAATGCCACTTGGTTGGCGTCAATTTTTTTGAATACCAACTGTCATACTAATGACCTTCTAGTCTTGTAATGACCAACTTGGTCGAAACGTCGAGGTATAAAATTACTATATGTTTTTCACGTGATCAAACCCCGTTCGAATTATCAATAATGAGCTCGAATCGGGAAAGTCTAAAAATGACAATTAAAAGACATTTGACAGCCGACCACATGATCACCTATTCTAGTTAGAAAATCAATATCAACACTCGTATACTTCATTAGCCATAAAATATGATCATTTTTCTCGTATTTTCGCGTTTTCAGCAAAGCGAAATTGGCACGTAGCTCTCACTAATAGAATTTCCACCTAAAGCAACATTAATGAGCAAAACGAAAAGTCAGTAAACGAATTTCGCCGCCAGGTAATTTTCAACGATAGAACTTTTGTTCGAAAACACATTTTAAACAAAGAACATTGTGTAGATAAAACTGCGAGGCTCTGAGGGGTAACTAGCGTTTAAAAAAATGTTTTAATTCCGGCTATGATCCCGAAAAAGAGCACAAAGGGTCGATGTGTACAACTTAACACATCAGACTTTTTTTGCTCATTTTTGACCTCCGCGGCACATTAATTTTTATTTTCCGGTGTTATGAGTTGCTCTCTTTCTGAAAGTGAAAAACTCTGGCTTAAAATAAACTGAAGCTGGCTTTTGTATTGAGATGAAATAAATTTTGGTGTATCGTAAGGA
Source organism: Apeira syringaria (assembly GCA_934044485.1). Taxonomy (NCBI): domain Eukaryota; kingdom Metazoa; phylum Arthropoda; class Insecta; order Lepidoptera; family Geometridae; genus Apeira; species Apeira syringaria. Next base: position 10,472,580 of record OW203675.1, on the reverse strand, counting down.
TTATAGTGTAAAGATTTATAAAGCGTTTTACGTTAGCGAGTTGAATTATTCATTGTGTAGATCGCATAAAAATAGCTTTTAGGTAGCCGCTACAGAAATATACGTACAGTAAACAGGTTGCATGGTGACAGGATGTTTTCGAGTTCACACGCGTAGCTAGCTTTCACCCTCAAGTTTGGATAACTGTCACCAAACACATAGTGTGTTCAGGCAGCAGTCCTTGAGAGCCAGCGAGCATTCTAGGTCTAACGTGAACGTGAACAAACATTTACGAGCACATCATTACTGACCATCAAGTAAGATGGTTGTCAAACGCTCGATCTATACGGTATAAAAAATACCTCTTCAATTATGCTGAACAATGCTTTAATACATTACATATTCACTTAACATTTGGATATCCACGTCTACAAAATACCGTTCTGTCGCTCTGCCAACTATTCTACAGTAGCACTCTACTAGCAGCCGAATTTATTCCTTAATTGTAGATACATCTGAGGCGATTTATCTTAACGCCATCTACCATTAATTGCAGATACATCTGAGGCGATTTATCTTGACGCCGTCTACCATTAATTGTGTGAATTATTAACAGAAAACGATACCCAACTTTAATATTTGCAACGATGAGATATGCAAACATGTTATTGTACCCAACATACGATTAAGCACCACCAACTTATCATTAACTAAGTAATCTGAATGCACTTAAGTTGAGTGGATTACACATTAATTTTTGTATAGCATTTTAAAACGCCTTTATTTTTCAAACGAATACCGACACGATTTTTAAAAATTCATTTTAACCATAAAAGGTTTCTAGTATTTATTTAACTGTGAATTAAATCAACATCGACATAGCAAAGGCGCTGCCGTCCTAAGCTAACATACTCAGAGTCCTGGGAACAGCTAAATAGGTGATTCAAAACCCTTTCCAAACGAGCAAACGTGATCGCGCGGGTCGCTGGATTTAATAAAACAAACCCAGGGCCTGAAGAACAAGATTGAAATAAATTGGATGCATTGAATGTTCGCGTTGGTCGATTGAACTTCAATTAACGACAAAATAATAATAATAGTTTCTCAGACGGTAGAATCTGGTCATAATTTCTGCCATAGATACTCCTTGGTTCATATTGTTTTCCGGCAAAACTGCATTGAAGAATTTTTTAAAAAAAATATATTGACATAGACATAGACTTTATTGTGTGACAAAAAAAAATATAAATAAGCACAATCTGTTTTAAGTTATATCACATTTGTTTTTTGTCACAAAACCAGCCCCAAACCAGCATAGTGCTGGTAGCAACCAGCGCTGGTCTTCCTTTGGGACCGGCAAGTGACGTCACGTACGAAATGATGTTTTAAAGCTACACACACTAACTGGATTGTTATCTCTATCCCATTAGAGTTCACGTTCCCATTCCACAAACGATCCAGCAAACGGGAATGCACAATCCATACTTAGTATTTACGTAGTATCTAGCTGCTACATTCATATTACGCTCAGCTAAAGACCTCAAAATGTTTATCCGACACTATTTCAAAATTACAAATGGCAAAATGCAATCTTCACTAAAGAATGTTCCCAGTAAATATAAAATACATTTAGTTTAAACAAAGAGTTCAACGAAAGATACTTTTTAATAATATTAACTGAACTTCAAACGGAAAGGAAAAAGACTTGGTATATATTTATATAGAGTACTTCAAGAGCAGAGAAATCATTAGCGTAGCAAAAAAAGCCAACTGAACGACGAAAGCAGTTTACTCATAGACAGTAACAAAACTTTACTGAAAATCAAATGTAAGGCCTACAGAAACATACATTGCTAGATGTCAAAATTAAATTAATTTGGCAAGCGAATTAAGTGTATTCTCTCCCAAATATATCAATTATATTGTAAAAAAAATTAAAATATTAATTTTAATTAAATTTAATAATTTTTATCGTCACATTTATTGATTTATCTACACTAGTACATCCTAATTATATGAATTATTTATAAATAATTGTATGCTGTGTACACACACAGCATACAATGCTGTGTGTGTGCCACTTAGCATTAAAATGGCTGAACAGGTCTTACTTAAATTTGGAACAAAGTTCTCTTAGATCTTGAATAACACAAAATATCTGAAAGAATTGAACTATTCCTGTGGGATAACAATGATATAAGTTTGTGAGGTAACAGGTACATCCGAGTGCATGTGGCTACAGCCGTGAGATATTAGATTAAAAACGTGTCCAAAGATGTTAGGTTGTACTTGTAATTAATTTTAATATTGTGATACATAGTAAGCTACAAATTTTCTCAACGAGTGTGTAATATGGAGGGTACAAAAGTTAAATGGCAGTGTTGTGTCCATTCCAAGCGTTTAAACGTTAAATCAATGATAAGGATGATGATGAACCAAAGTTTAAAATCTACCGCCGTCATTCCAAGCGAAAAATAACAGTAAAATATCAAGGACAACAAATAAATAGTAATAAATAAGGCACATATTGTGTTTGCAACATTTTTTCATATCGTTACACAAAAACGTGCCAAGCTTAGTCACTGTTCTTTGCATTTTCTTTCTTATACCTTTCGCATTTTTTGTTGTAAGGTTCAGAGTAAATATTGGTCTTAATTACTCTTTATCGATATTTTCTTGGCTGATTGAACGCGCTTCACGGAATGAAGTCAAGCGGAAAAAAAAGATTTTTTTACTGCTCATAAATTCTTGTCAAGCGGTTTTGGTACGTTTTTTCTTCAATATTTTAGAGCACCGAAAATAGAATTTAAGAAATGCTTGTAATGTATGTATGTTTTTTACAGCTATAAAGGTCTCATTATCTTGTAAATTTAATCAAATCGTTCTTATATAATCTTCTATCATAAGATAAGAAACAATATCATTGCTATTATTATATATTGCTAACTCCCTTTTTATATTTGCTCAGTAGTTACGCCAAAAAGGCAAAACGGATCAGAATAAAGCATGGAATTTTTTTGAGAGATAGATTATATAGATTTGGGAGACAGATTAAAGTACGTATGTGCTGTAGACACATACACATGGCACATGCGTACCTTAATTTGTATCTAAAAATCATATCGTACGGTAAAACCGCGGAGCGCAGTTTTTTTGACGTGATAACGTTTTATAAATTGATGGATGCCAAAATGAAAAATAGTAACGGTAACATTCCAGTAACGTTCCACCTAAGTTTTATCTAGATCTAGATAATATAATCAAAGTCAAAGTCAAGGTCAAAGTCAAGGTCAAGGTCAAAGTAAAAGTCAAAGTCAAATTCAAAGTCAAACTTCAAAGTCAAAGTCAAAGTCAGTCAGTCAAAAGTCAAAAGTCAAAAGTCAAAAGTCAAAAGTCAAAAGTCAAAAGTCAAAAGTCAAAAGTCAAAAGTCAAAAGTCAAAAGTCAAAAGTCAAAAGTCAAAAGTCAAAAGTCAAAAGTCAAAAGTCAAAAGTCAAAAGTCAAAAGTCAAAAGTCAAAAGTCAAAAGTCAAAAGTCAAAAGTCAAAAGTCAAAAGTCAAAAGTCAAAAGTCAAAAGTCAAAAGTCAAAAGTCAAAAGTCAAAAGTCAAAAGTCAAAAGTCAAATGTCAAATGTCAAATGTCAAATGTCAAATGTCAAATGTCAAATGTCAAATGTCAAATGTCAAATGTCAAATGTCAAATGTCAAATGTCAAATGTCAAATGTCAAATGTCAAATGTCAAATGTCAAATGTCAAATGTCAAATGTCAAATGTCAAATGTCAAATGTCAAATGTCAAATGTCAAATGTCAAATGTCAAATGTCAAATGTCAAATGTCAAATGTCAAATGTCAAATGTCAAATGTCAAATGTCAAATGTCAAATGTCAAATGTCAAATGTCATACATGATTATGTCGTTATCACGTAAATCTATCGTCCGTAAACCGACTTTACAGACAACCAATTTTTTTTTTTACTTATAAGTTTGTCTTTGACAACTGTCTCACCTGATGTTAAGTGATGACGTTGTCTAGGATGTAACACGCAAACCGAGAAGGTACCCATTCACTCGCGACTTGTAGACTCCAGGATTGTACGTATCATACTATCATACAGTTTGTATGTCATAAGAATGACATGACAATGTTAAAAGTCTTCAATTAACATCACTACTTTTGTTATCTATGTATATAATACTATGCCTTCCTTACCTAACTGTACAATACAAACTAAAGTTTATATGAGTGCGTTTTATCCGGATGCAATGGTCCTTCTGCTAAATATGTTTTAGTTATATTGCAACAACCTTTTCACCCTGTTCATTTTGCTTATATCAAGGGAGATAAGTTTCAGTGTCTTAGTAGGTACTTACACTTCTAAATTATACATCTTATATATTAAACTTTTACTAAAATGAAAACAAAATTGTAACTTAATTTTTGTATACTTCACACTGATATTTTATGTACAACAAGATAATATGTCCTAACTTGATATAATACACAGTCCCAGTAGTTCAGGAGTCTTTGGGTTCAATATTTGTTTGTAAACGAATTATGTCAATAAAGTATTTTGTATTTGTATTTATAATATTACTTTATTAATTTTAAATATTATATAGCTCAATAGTTCTTGTTGTATTTTAAAAATTTAATGAGATTGTTATCAATCAGCACTAAATCGGCTTAACGGATTTACATGAAATTTAGTGATTTTGTAGACCTTACAATAAAGCATACCAAACTTCAAAACCTTAACAGTTCCCGTGGGATAACTAGGTTTTTAACTTATAAATTAAAGAAAAACCATAGTTCACGCGAGTGACACCGTAAGACGGAGCTTGTTGTACAGAAAAAATATAAAATTCTTGTACAGTAAGATTGCATTCGAGAGCCAGGCCCCTGACTCTTAGAATTCAGTCATGCGATGGTTTCTATTATATTTCTGGCTTTCTCCCAACTGTGAAAATTGTTTTCGTATCATGTTCCACTTACTATTGCGATACTAACTTTTCTTAAAGCAGGCCGTATGATTCTTGGCAGTTTTAACGTCTCGTTAAAATACAATTGTAACCCAAAAATACATTAAATGCTCTGACATAATATCGCAATGAACAACCAACTCCTAAAAAATAAAACATTAACAGGTTTTACTATATATTATATATATATATATATATTTATAACACAAGGTCTTTAGGTCCCAAACTAGGCAGAGCCTGTACTATGGTAACCTGATGACTGATATATACTTATATACATATACACACCCAGACACAGGTCAAACAGGCATGTTATACACACAAATGTTTGATCTGTCCGGGAATGGAACCCGGGACCAGCGGCTCAGAAGGCAGAGTGTTACCAACTGCGCCAACCGGCCAGTCAATTACTTATAACCCAAAAATACATTAAATGCTGTGACATAATATCGCAATGAACAACCAACTCCTAAAAATAAAACATTAACAGGTCTATATTAGTAGTAGGACTAAGGTATAAGTCAGCCTTTTTAGTTTTTTACTATGTAATTATTAGTTAGGAAGGCGGCAACTGTTTACAAATCGTATGCTATTTCACACTTTGAGTGTTGGTCTTTTTGACGTGATAACGTTTTATAAATTGATGGATGCCAAAATGAAAAATAGTAACGGTAACATTCCTGTAACGTTCCACCTAAGTTTTATCTAGATCTAGATAATATAATCAAAGTCAAAGTCAAGGTCAAAGTCAAGGTCAAAGTCAAAGTCAAAGTCAAAGTCAAAGTCAAAGTCAAAGTCAAAGTCAAAGTCAAAGTCAAAGTCAAAGTCAAAGTCAAAGTCAAAGTCAAATGTCAAATGTCAAATGTCAAATGTCAAATGTCAAATGTCAAATGTCAAATGTCAAATGTCAAATGTCAAATGTCAAATGTCAAATGTCAAATGTCAAATGTCAAATGTCAAATGTCAAATGTCAAATGTCAAATGTCAAATGTCAAATGTCAAATGTCAAATGTCAAATGTCAAATGTCAAATGTCAAATGTCAAATGTCAAATGTCAAATGTCAAATGTCAAATGTCAAATGTCAAATGTCAAATGTCAAATGTCAAATGTCAAATGTCAAATGTCAAATGTCAAATGTCAAATGTCAAATGTCAAATGTCAAATGTCAAATGTCAAATGTCAAATGTCAAATGTCAAATGTCAATGTCAATGTCATACATGATTATGTCGTTATCACGTAAATCTATCGTCCGTAAACCGACTTTACAGACAACCAATTTTTTTTATTACATTCATAGTCGGTTCCATAGACATTACAGTCGGTTCCATTTTTTGGTAAACATTTTTTAGGAGATTTCTTAGGAGATCGGAATGTATGAAAGTGATTCCAAAGTACACTCAACTTTGGAATCACTTTCATACATTCCGATCTCCATCTATACCTATATTATGTTAATGGCAACATATTTGTGAGAGATACGGAGCGTTCCATTTCCGGCTTCCTGTTGCACTCTGTCGAGTAGTGGAGGTTATTTCCTGAGTCTGTCCTTGGAGTTAATACAAAGTTGGAATATTAAAGACGCTTGTGAATCTGAACTCTCTTCTCATTTTGTGAAGGGCTGCAAGTGCGTTTACGTAATAACACGCAATTAAAAAAATAATTCCTTCATCGTCATCACCATTATTTCAGCCATAGGACGTCTACTGCTGGACATAGCCTCCCCTACTGATCTTACCATGGTATTCAGCCTTTACCTGCAATCTTACTCAGGTCGTCTATCCACCTTATCTGTGTTTATCCTACGCAGCGTTTGCAAGTCCGTAGTCTCCAATTGAGTTCTCGAGCTATGGGGGCCCATAGGGGGCAGTGGGCAGGGCTGCCCACTGCCTGTTTATTCTTTGGGCTATGTCGGTGACTTTCGTTCTTCTACGGATCTCTTCATTTCTTCATTCGATCGCGTAGACAAACCCCAAGCATAGGTTTCTACATTGCTAGTAGTGTGACTTAGAGCCTGCTCACAAGGCCCACTCATCCCATATAAGGAAAATTCCGTAACGTTTTTTACTCAATTCCATCAGAATAATATTCCGCGCTAATTGAAACGGCGAGGTCCACCTTTTTGCCCCTGCACCTGCATCATCAAGTCTATTTTTCATACTACCTCGTTAGGCATAAATAGACTTGATGAAGTCTGTGATTATCTTTATTATGAATTACAGTGTATTATGCCTTAAATTTAATCCATTATTATAAACTGATCAAAAATTTAATTTCCCCCACACACCTTAACATGGTTAGCCTTTCATGCATTCATACACAGCGATTGAACACGCTCGGTCTGTTTAAAGTCTAAATTCTACCAATTTTTCTAAAAGCCTAATGGATAACGTAATCTCTGTCCGATTATGTTCTAACGCTTGATTGCTCTGAGCAATAAGAGCTCAGCCGATGTATAGTTGTGACATCCACATAACGATTTTGATTGTTATTTTTTTAATTGCCTTTTTTTAATTTACTTAAAATGTGTTTACTATTTATGATTAATTCGTCATTGCTGTGACATACATTTACCAGTTCATATGCCGGAGAAAAGGTATGACTGTCATTTATTGATGAATACTTAAATCAGTTCGTAGATCAATCTTGGTTGTGTAGGTATATAAGTTATCGTATATTTATGTCCTTATTTATAATTTGACGTTAAGTATTTATTGTTTAATATTAATATTGTTATGTGTTATATTTAAAATGCTTTACTGTATATGGGTGTATAACTTTAAATAAAACTTATTTGAATTTGAATTAATGCGTATGTAATATTACTATACCTTTAAAATGATTGAATTAAAATTAAAATCTTATATATTTTCTGTGCATATAAAAATGACAACGTTTATCTTTAATTGATTAACTAATTATGTTTTAAAACGTTAAATCCATTTAAAAAAACAGTTGTTTTATAAATGTTTTCTAACTCCTGGAATGAGTAAATCATAATTGCTTAAACAAGACTCATTTGAAGTCAAAATTACCATGACAATACCCCGATCTACTTGATTACTTTTGAATTATATAGATACAGAGATAAGATCTTCTTCTTCTCTTCACACTAGGCGGGGTCGGCACAACATGTTCTCTTCCATTCTCTTCTATCATTAGTCCTTTCAGTGGTCACACCTTTCATAAACATATCATTCCTCACACAGTCCATACATACCTTTTACGCCTTCCTATATCTCTATATCTATCCACATTCATGCTAAGTATATATACTCTTTTTGTAATATGTTTTTAATCCCTCCTCATGACATGTCAATACCAAGCCAATCTATTCCCTCTCAACTGCTTTGAAAATTCAGTGATAAGATTAATCAAAAAAACTTTGTTTCTTAAATATAATTATAGGTATAATAAATGTTATACTATGTGCTAACAAGATTGATTTAGCTGCATCAAACATCATTTCCCAGTTGTGCCAATAAACGTCACTCTGAACTATAAACCCGTTCGATCAATATCACTAAAAGGCTAATGGATACGATCTGACGCGTCGAATATTAGACAATGAATTGTGACGAGCGGCCGCTACTAGCCCGGCCCGATACTCAACAATGGAATGTTGACATTTCAACATAATTGATACGGCACCGGACTGCTAATATTTACATAGTGAAGTGGGTATGCCTAGTAATGAAATTAGACCGAAAATGATCTAGCTTGATTAAGATCAGTGAGACTGTTTTTGGTATGCAGTAATTTTGAGAAATCTTTTTTTTAAATAATAATATTTTGTTGTGTAGTTGATGAGTTGAAAGGGTTGTAGTAGTACGCCTAGTACTGTAGAGTACTAGGCGAACTGCGACCGCGGAAAAAATCCGCGAATAATTTACACCTGACAGTAAGAGACTAAAAAAGCTTCAAAAGTTCTTAGTATTCCAATATTTTCAGCAACCGAAGGGTCTTTTTGCGTCAAAACAGCTAATGACGATGCAACTAAGCGTCCCGAACCGTCCTGTGGCAAAAACCCCGCGTCTCGGCGAAAATTCATCAAAACGTAGTTTCAGTACTATGATACTTAATTATAAATTGACCTTCTAAAGGAAAATAAACCTTTCGTCCTCATTTTTGGATTTATACTCACGTGTCGCATATCAAAAGGTGTGCCTCCGGGCCCTTCGTGCGATCGGTATAGCCGTTTGAGCGTGAATGAGTAACAAACATACACACATACATAAAAACTTTATTTTATATAATAGTAGTAGAAAGTAGGATACTGCTATTTTTAACAAAATAGTCTAATAAACTTTTGAAATAGTTCTTTAAAAAGTGTGTAATACGGGATTTCTTAATTAACGAATCCACTCGATAAGCTATCGAAGAGTTCCGAATCAGAGGCAGCTCTAGTAACGCCCCGACTAAGCATCTGAGCAGACGCATTTAACGTATAAAAACTCTTTGTTTCAGACTCAACATCAGATGAAAAGCTGAAAAATTAACAACAGATGGCGCTCACTAGATAATTATTTGAAGGTGAGAATTATATAGGTATTAATACATATCATACTGTGACTGGATTTTCCTGTGTAAAATACTAATATGGCCTTTAACATGCTTTGGATATTTTCAACAATGTAAAAATTTTCAAGATTACCTACATCTCTAGCTTTCCAGCTTTCCAACTGTTTACGAGATACCAAGACGTACATTCTAGCTTAATAAGAGAAATTAATGGCCGCAATTCTGTTAATCAGTCACACTAGCTAAAATGCTCTAAAATTAAAAAGCTCTATTTTCATGTAAGTCCTCACAAAACTATGTATATCTAATAATAGACGAGTGTAATTCAATTGCGGGTAGTTTTAGTCGGCACTATTTTTTTGTGACGACGAATTTTGCCTAAAATTACCCGCATGATAATAAAAAGATTGCCATTGATAAGTGTCATACTATGAATGTATCATCATCATCATCATAGCCATAGGACGTCCACAGCTGGACATAGGCCTCCCCCATTGATTTCCATAAGGACCTGTTGGAAGCGGCCCGCATCCAGCCCTTGCCTGCGATCTTAGTCAGAATTAATTTACTATGAATATATAACACACGGGAATTACTCACGTAGTAATTCCGTAAACTCGCATTCGTAATAATATGTCATAACCAGGTCAGCTTTCAGCTTTAATAATAAATGTGTCATACTAATTTAGGCTTTATCGTAACCGCCTGAAACTTCTCAGCTATGGGAAGTCCACTGTTGGACCTCCCCCATATATGGGGGGATTTGCCAATACTCGCCACGCTTGGCAGGCGGGTTGGCGAGCGCAGTATGATTTCCTATCCTCAGAAGGCGCTGCTGCCCACCTTCTGGTACGTGGTCCCTTAGCCGACTCTTACGGCACCCGCGGGAAGTGATGGGGGAGTACTATTCTAGGCCGGTACCACCACAGCAGAATTCATATCATATACTCAGGTACTCATTCATATCATATACTGTATACTAAAAAACTATCTAGACATAAAATAATAAACAGTTAATAAAAGTATTTAATTTTATAACAAAACTAGTATTTCGGGTGGTGCGCGGGCTGCGAGCAGCCCGCGTTATCGATGTGCATTTGTATTTATTTCAAGATTGTAATTGCAGTTGTAAAAATATATAAAAATCTCATAAAAGTCAAGTAAGTGACAGTTTCTTCTAGTTCAGTACAAAGTGTGAGCAGGGTTACCATGTGCAAGTTGAGTTTTTTGATAAAATTTTAGTCGCTGTAAAATCGCACCAAGATTGTAAACGACTTTTGTTAAGGGACCATACCTCTAAGTGCAGTGGTTAACGTGGGCAGTTGCCTCGGAGACCAGCTCGAGATGTGGAATAAACTCCCCATTCGGGACTCGGCCTTTGGCCTCGTTAGTGACTCTCCTAAGGAATGTAAACGCGTAACACCCCATTCGTAAGTGACTAACACGGCTCGGCCTACGGCCTCGCGGAGGCCACGCTCGGCCTTCGGCCTCGCGGGCCGAAAGCTCGGCCTTCGGCCTCGCAGGTTTGAAGCTCGGCCTGCGGCCTCGCAACCGTGGCGTTGTATCGCCAGCGAAAATCCCCATCCAGTAAATAAAAAGTTTTAAAAATTCTCATGCAAGTCGAACAACTGACAGATACTTTTAGTTCCCGTGAGCGGTTGCATCAAAGACCAGCTCGAGATGTGGAAAAAAAACTCCCCATTCGGGACTCGGCCTTCGGCCTCGTTAGTGACTCTCCTAAGGAATGTAAATGCGTAACACCCCATTTGGAACTCGGCCTTCGGCCTCGTAAGTGACTAACACGGCTCGGCCTACGGCCTCGCGGAGGCCACGCTCGGCCTTCGGCCTCGCGGGCCGAAAGCTCGGCCTTCGGCCTCGCCCTGGAAGCTCGGCCTTCGGCCTCGCAGGTTTGAAGCTCGGCCTGCGGCCTCGCAAATAAGAAGTGGTTTCGCCATCAAAAATCCCCATCCAGTAAAAAAAAAACAAATGACGTCATCCAAAAATTTTTTTCATATTTGGAATCAGGGACCCCCAATCTCCCTAAATACCAAATTTCAGCCAGATCGGAGCAACTTGGATTTTGGTATCCGGGTCGAAGGACCAATTTTCAATTTTCGACTAAAACCCCAAATTCTCCTACAAACCTTCTATAACATTTGTTTGAACCCCCCATACCCACCTATAACGGTTCCGGAGTTGCGGTCGTTTTAAATTTGTATGGGAGAACCTCTTTTTTGTTCGGGAGGGTAATTTTTTTTCAACTTTCCAAAAAGGTCCCAGGGTTTTAGTCATTTTTAGTTTTGACACCTACCCCCCATCGATTATGGTTTCCGAGATCCATACACCAGTTCCATCAAGGAAACCAAAAATGACACTTTTAGGATTTTTCTCGTGGTCACAGAAACCTCCTCTACACTTTTCCCCTATATCACAAACACCCCCCATCGCTCCTTCTGGGAGAACAATGATGTCAATGAGTCAGTGAGTCAGTCAGTCAGTCAGTCAGTCAGTGAGTGGTAATCGAACTTTATATATTATAACTAGTATTTCGGGTGGTGCGCGGGCTGCGAGCAGCCCGCGTTATCGATGTGCATTAGTAATATTTATCAAACTGGTAATTGCAGTTGAAAAAAAAAATATAAAAATTCTCATACAAGTCGAGAAAGGGACAGTTTCTTCTAGTTCAGTACAAAGTGTGAGCAGGGTTACCATGTGCAAGTTGATTTTTTTGATAAAATTTTAGTCGCTGTAAAATCGCACCAAGATTGTAAACGACTTTTGTGAAGGGACCATACCTCTAAGTGCAGTGGTTAACGTGGGCAGTTGCCTCGGAGACCAGCTCGAGATGTGGAAAAAAAACTCCCCATTCGGGACTCGGCCTTCGGCCTCGTTAGTGACTCTCCTAAGGAATATAAACGCGTAACACCCCATTCGTAAGTGACTAACACGGCTCGGCCTACGGCCTCGCGGAGGCCACGCTCGGCCTTCGGCCTCGCGGGCCGAAAGCTCGGCCTTCGGCCTCGCAGGTTTAAAGCTCGGCCTGCGGCCTCGCAACCGTGGCGTTGTATCGCCAGCGAAAATCCCCATCCAGTAAATAAAAAGATTAAAAAATTCTCATGCAAGTCGAACAACTGACAGATACTTTTAGTTCCCGTGAGCGGTTGCATCCAAGACCAGCTCGAGATGTGGAAAAAAAACTCCCCATTCGGGACTCGGCCTTCGGCCTCGTTAGTGACTCTCCTAAGGAATGTAAATGCGTAACACCCCATTCGGAACTCGGCCTTCGGCCTCGTAAGTGACTAACACGGCTCGGCCTGCGGCCTCGCGGAGGCCACGCTCGGCCTTCGGCCTCGCGGGCCGAAAGCTCGGCCTTCGGCCTCGCCCTGGAAGCTCGGCCTTCGGCCTCGCAGGTTTGAAGCTCGGCCTGCGGCCTCGCAAATAAGAAGTGGTTTCGCCATCAAAAATCCCCATCCAGTAAAAAAAAAACAAATGACGTCATCCAAAAAATTTTTTTATATTTCGAATCAGGGACCCCCAATCTCCCTAAATACCAAATTTCAGCCAGATCAGACAAACTTGGATTTTGGTATCCGGGTCGAAGGACCAATTTTTAATTTTTGACTAAAACCCCAAATTCTCCTACAAACCCTCTATAACATTTGTTCAAACCCCCCATACCCACCTATAACGGTTCGGGAGCTGCGGTCGTTTTAAATTTGTATGGGAGAACCTCTTTTTTGTTCGGGAGGGTAATTTTTTTTCAACTTTCCAAAAAGGTCCCAGGGTTTTAGTCATTTTTAGTTTTGACACCTACCCCCCATCGATTATGGTTTCCGAGATCCGTACACCAGTTCCATCAAGGAAACCAAAAATGACTCTTTTCGGATTTTTCTGGTGGTCATAGGAACATCCTCTACACTTTTCCCCTACATCACAAACACCCCCCATCGCTCCTTCTAGGAGAACAATGATGTCAATCAGTCAGTCAGTCAGTCAGTAAGTGAGTGGTAATCGAACTTTATATATTATAACTAGTATTTCGGGTGGTGCACGGGCTGCGAGCAGCCCGCGTTATCGATGTGCATTTGTATTTATTTCAAGATTGTAATTGCAGTTGAAAAAATATATAAAATTCTCATACAAGTAGAGTAAGTGACAGTTTCTTCTAGTTCAGTACAAAGTGTGAGCAGGGTTACCATGTGCAAGTTGTTTTTTTTTATTAAATTTTAGTCGCTGTAAAATCGCCCCAAGATTGTAAACGACTTTTGTTCAGGGACCATACCTCTAAGTGCAGTGGTTAACGTGGGCCGTTGCCTCGGAGACCAGCTCGAGATGTAAAAAAAAACTCCCCATTCGGGACTCGGCCTTCGGCCTCGTTAGTGACTCTCCTAAGGAATGTAAACGCGTAACACCCCATCCGTAAGTGACTAACACGGCTCGGCCTACGGCCTCGCGGAGGCCACGCTCGGCCTTCGGCCTCGCGGGCCGAAAGCTCGGCCTTCGGCCTCGCAGGTTTGAAGCTCGGCCTGCGGCCTCGCAACCGTGGCGTTGTATCGCCAGCGAAAATCCCCATCCAGTAAATAAAAAGATTAAAAAATTCTCATGCAAGTCGAACAACTGACAGATACTTTTAGTTCCCGTGAGCGGTTGCATCAAAAACCAGCTCAAGATGTGGGAAAAACCCCCCATTCGGGACTCGGCCTTCGGCCTCGTTAGTGACTCTCCTAAGGAATGTAAATGCGTAACACCCCATTCGGAACTCGGCCTACGGCCTCGTAAGTGACTAACACGGCTCGGCCTGCGGCCTCGCGGAGGCCACGCTCGGCCTTCGGCCTCGCGGGCCGAAAGCTCGGCCTTCGGCCTCGCCCTCGAAGCTCGGCCTTCGGCCTCGCAGGTTTGAAGCTCGGCCTGCGGCCTCGAAGCCGTGGCGTTGTATCGCCAGCAAAAATCCCCATCCATTAAAAAAAAAACAAATGACGTCATCAAAAAATTTTTTTCATATTTGGAATCAGGGACCCCCAATCTCCCTAAATACCAAATTTCAGCCAGATCGGAGCAACTTGGATTTTGGTATCCGGGTCGAAGGACCAATTTTCAATTTTCGACTAAAACCCCAAATTCTCCTACAAACCCTCTATAATATTTGTTCGAACCCCCCATACCCACCTATAACGGTTCCGGAGCTGCGGTCGTTTGAAATTTGTATGGGAGAACCTCTTTTTTGTTTGGGAGGGTAATTTTTTTTCACTTTTCCAAAAAGGTCCCAGGGTTTTAGTCATTTTTAGTTTTTGAACCTACCCCCCATCAATTATCGTTTCCGAGATCCGTACACCAGTTCCATCAAGGAAACCAAAAATGACACTTTTCGGATTTTTCTGGTGGTCATAGGAACCTCCTCTACACTTTTCCCCTACATCACAAATACCCCCCATCGCTCCTTCTGGGAGAACAATGATGTCAATGAGTGAGTCAGTGAGTCAGTGGTAATCGAACTTTATATAATATAACTAGTATTTGGGTGGCGCGCGGGCTGCGAGCAGCCCGCGTTATCGATGTGCATTAGTATTATTAACAAAAATGTCATTGCAGTTAAAAAAAAATTTATATAATTTTCATACAAGTCGAATCAATGACAGTTTCTTCTAAATCAGTACAAAGTGTGAGCAGGGTTACTATGTGCAAGTTAATTTTTTTGATAAAATTTTAGTTGCTGTAAAATCGCACCAAGATTGTAAACGACTTTTGTTAAGGGACCATACCTCTAAGTGCAGTGGTTAACGTGGGCAGTTGCCTCGGAGACCAGCTCGAGATGTGGAAAAAAAACTCCCCATTCGGGACTCGGCCTTCGGCCTCGTTAGTGACTCTCCTAAGGAATGTAAACGCGTAACACCCCATTCGTAAGTGACTAAAACGGCTCGGCCTACGGCCTCGCGGAGGCCACGCTCGGCCTTCGGCCTCGCGGGCCAAAGGCTCGGCTTTCGGCCTCGCAGGTTTGAAGCTCGGCCTGCGGCCTCGCAACCGTGGCGTTGTATCGTCAGCGAAAATCCCCATCCAGTAAATTAAAAACTCTCATGCAAGTCGAACAACTGACAGATACTTTTAGTTCCCGTGAGCGGTTGCATCAAAGACCAGCTCGAGATGTGATAAAAACTCCCCATGCTGAACTCGGCCTTCGGCCTCGTTAGTGACTCTCCTAAGGAATGTAAATGCGTAACACCCCATTCGGAACTCGGCCTTCGGCCTCGTAAGTGACTAACACGGCTCGGCCTACGGCCTCGCGGAGGCCACGCTCGGCCTTCGGCCTCGCGGGCCGGAAGCTCGGCCTCCGGCCTCGCAGGTGTGAAGCTCGGCCTTCGGCCTCGCGGTGTTTAAGGCTCGGCCTGCGGCCTCGCAAGTTACAAAGGGAATGTTTTTAAGCTGTTCCCAATGACGGCCAGCTCGGCCTTCGGCCTCGCAGGCCTATAGCTCGGCCTCCGGCCTCGCCAGGGTGGAGCTCGGCCTTCGGCCTCGCCTCCACAGCTCGGCCTGCGGCCTCGCTCGATTGCAGCTCGGCCTACGGCCTCGCAAAGAGAATGTGGTTTCGCCACCAAAAATCCGCATCCAGTAAAAAAAAAACTAATGACGTCATCAAAAAACTTTTTTCATATTTCGAATCAGGGACCCCAAATCTCCCTAAATACCTAATTTCAGCCAGATCGGAGCAACTTGGATTTTGGTATCCGGTTCGAAGGACCAATTTGCAATTTTTGATAAAAACCCCAAATTTCCCTACAAAACCTCTATGACATTTGTTCAAACCCCCCATACCTATCGATAATGGTTTAGGAGCTGCGATCGTTTTAAATTTGTATGGGAGAACCTCTTTTTTGTTCGGGAGGGTAATTTTTTTTCAACTTTCCAAAAAGGTCCCAGGGTTTTAGTCATTTTTAGTTTTGACACCTACCCCCCATCGATTATAGTTTCCGAGATCCCTACATCAGTTCCATGATGGAAACCAAAAATGACACTTATCGGATTTTTCTGGAGGTCATGGGAACCTCCTATACACTTTTTCCCTACATTACAAACACCCCCCATCGCTCCTTCTGGGAGAACAATGATGTCAATGAGTGAGTCAGTCAGTCAGTGAGTGGTAATCGAGCTTTATATAATATAACTAGTATTTGGGTGGCGCGCGGGCTGCGAGCAGCCCGCGTTATCGATGTGCATTTGTATTGTTATCAAAATTTTAGTTGCAGTTTAAAAAATATATATAAAATTCTCATACAAGTCGAGTAAGTGACAGTTTCTTCTAGTTCAGTAAAAAGTGTGGGCAGGGTTACCATGTGCAAGTTGATTTTTTTGATAAAATTTTAGTTGCTGTAAAATCGCACCAAGATTGTAAACGACTTTTGTTAAGGGACCATACTTCTAAGTGCAGTGGTTAACGTGGGCAGTTGCCTCGGAGACCAGGTCGAGATGTGGAATAAACTTCCCATTCGGGACTCGGCCTTCGGCCTCGTTAGTGACTCTCCTAAGGAATGTAAACGCGTAACACCCCATTCGTAAGTGACTAACACGGCTCGGCCTACGGCCTCGCGGAGGTCACGCTCGGCCTACGGCCTCGCGGGCCGAAAGCTCGGCCTTCGGCCTCGCAGGTTTAAAGCTCGGCCTGCGGCCTCGCAACCGTGGCGTTGTATCGCCAGCGAAAATCCCCATCCAGTAAATAAAAAGATTTAAAAATTCTCATGCAAGTCGAACAACTGACAGATACTTTTAGTTCCCGTGGGCGGTTGCATCAACGACCAGCTCGAGATGTGGAAAAAAAACTCTCCATTGGGGACTCGGCCTTCGGCCTCGTTAGTGACTCTCCTAAGGAATGTAAATGCGTAACACCCCATTCGGAACTCGGCCTTCGGCCTCGTAAGTGACTAACACGGCTCGGCCTGCGGCCTCGCGGAGGCCACACTCGGCCTTCGGCCTCGCGGGCCGAAAGCTCGGCCTACGGCCTCGCCCTCGAAGCTCGGCCTTCGGCCTCGCAGGTTTGAAGCTCGGCCTGCGGCCTCGCAAATAAGAAGTGGTTTCGCCATCAAAAATCCCCATCCAGTAAAAAAAAAACAAATGACGTCATCCAAAAATTTTTTTCATATTTGGAATCAGGGACCCCCAATCTCCCTAAATACCAAATTTCAGCCAGATCGGAGCAACTTGGATTTTAGTATCCGGGTCGAAGGACCAATTTTCTATTTTCGACTAATACCCCAAATTCTCCTACAAACCCTCTATAACATTTGTTCAAACCCCCCATACCCACCTATAACGGTTCGGGAGCTGCGGTCGTTTTAAATTTGTATGGGAGAACCTCTTTTTTGTTCGGGAGGGTAATTTTTTTTCAAGTTTCCAAAAAGGTCTCAGGGTTTTAGTCATTTTTAGTTTTGACACCTACCCCCCATCGATTATGGTTTCCGAGATCCGTACACCAGTTCCATCAAGGAAACCAAAAATGACACTTTTCGGATTTTTCTGGTGGTCATAGGAACCTCCTCTACACTTTTTCCCTACATTACAAACACCCCCCATCGCTCCTTCTGGGAGAACAATGATGTCAATGAGTGAGTCAGTCAGTGAGTCAGTGGTAATCGAGCTTTATATAATATAACTAGGTGTTGGGTGGTGCGCGGGCTGCGAGCAGCCCGCGTTATCGATGTGCATTTGTATTTTTAATTGAAGTTTTAGTTGCAGTTTATAAATTATATAAAACTGTCATACAAGTCGAGTAAGTGACAGTTTCTTCTAGTTCAGTACAAAGTGTGGGCAGTGTTACCATGTGCAAGTTGATTTTTTTGATAAAATTTTAGTCGCTGTAAAATCGCCCCAAGATTGTAATCGAGTTTTGTTAAGGGACCATACCTCTAAGTGCAGTGGTTAACGTGGGCAGTTGCCTCGGAGACCAGCTCGAGAAGTAAAAAAAAACTCCCCATTCGGGACTCGGCCTTCGGCCTCGTTAGTGACTCTCCTAAGGAATGTAAATGCGTAACACCCCATTCGGAACTCGGCCTTCGGCCTCGTAAGTGACTAACATGGCTCGGCCTACGGCCTCGTGGAGGCCACGCTCGGCCTTCGGCCTCGCGGGCCGAAAGCTCGGCCTTCGGCCTCGCCCTCGAAGCTCGGCCTTCGGCCTCGCAGGTTTGAAGCTCGGCCTGCGGCCTCGCAAATAAGAAGTGGTTTCGCCAGCGAAAATCCCCATCCAGTAAAAAAAAAAAAAATGACGTCATCGAAAAAATTTTTTTATATTTAAAATCAGGGACCCCCAATCTCCCTAAATACCAAATTTCAGCCAGATCAGACAAACTTGGATTTTGGTATCCGGGTCGAAGGACCAATTTGCATTTTTTGACTAAAAACCCAAATTCTCCTACAAACCCTCTATAATATTTGTTCGAACCCCTCATACCCACCTATAACGGTTCCGGAGCTGCGGTCGTTTTAAATTTGTATGGGAGAACCTCTTTTTTGTTTGGGAGGGTAATTTTTTTTCAACTTTTTAAAAGGATCCCAGGGTTTTAGTCATTTTTAGTTTTGGCACCTACCCCCCATCTATTATAGTTTCCGAGATCCCTACACCAGTTCCACGAAGGAAACCAAAAATGGCACTTTTCGGATTTTTCTGGAGGTCACAGAAACCTTCTCTCCACTTTTTCCCTACATCACAAACACCCCCCATCGCTCCTTCTAGGAGAACAATTATGTCAATCAGTCAGTGAGTCAGTGAGTGAGTCAGTGGTAATCGAGCTTTATATATATACTAGTATTTGGGTGGCGCGCGGGCTGCGAGCAGCCCGCGTTATTGATGTGCATTAGTATTATTAACAAAAATGTCGTTGCAGTTGCTAAAAAGATATAAAATTCTCATGCAAATCGAATAACTCACAGTTACATCTATTTCAGTAGAAAGTGTGAGCAGGGTTACCATGTGCAAGTTGATTTTTTTAATTAAATTTTAGTCGCGGTAAAACCGGACCAAGATTCTAAACGACTTTTGTTAAAAGACCCCACCTCTAAGTGCAGTGGTTAACGTGGGCAGTTGCTCTATATGTGAAAATACTCGTTATCCGGAACTCGGCCTTCGGCCTCGTTAGAGACTCCCATATGGTACGTTGAAGCGTTACGACCTCATTCGAGCTCGGCCTTCGGCCTCGCAGATTTGAAGCTCGGCCTTCGGCCTCGCAGGTTTGAAGCTCGGCCTTCGGCCTCGCGGTGGTTAAGACAGCTTCTTCAAGTTCAGTACAAAGTGAGAACAGAGTTACCATATGCAAGTTTATATTTTTCATTAAAATTTTAGTCGGGGTAAAATCGCACAAAGAATTTAAACGACTTTTGTTAAGGGACCCTACCTCTAATTGTAGTAAATAACGTGGGCAGTTACATTGGAGACCAGCTCGAGATGTGAAAAAAACTCCCCATCCGGGACTCGGCCTTCGGCCTCGTTAGCGACTTCCATAGGATGCGTTAATGAGGTACACCCCACTCGGAACTCGGCCTTCGGCCTCGTAAGTTACTAACACGGCTCGGCCTGCGGCCTCGCGGAGGCCACGCTCGGCCTTCGGCCTCGCGGGCCGAAAGCTCGGCCTCCGGCCTCGCGGGTTTGAAGCTCGGCCTTCGGCCTCGCGGTGTTTAAGGCTCGGCCTGCGGCCTCGCAAGTTACAAAGGGAATGTTTATAAGCTGTTCTCAATGACGGCCAGCTCGGCCTGCGGCCTCGCAGGCCTACAGCTCGGCCTCCGGCCTCGCTAGGGTGGAGCTCGGCCTTCGGCCTCGCCTCCACAGCTCGGCCTGCGGCCTCGCTCGATTGCAGCTCGGCCTACGGCCTCGCAAAGGGAATGTGGTTTCGCCACCAAAATTCCGCATTCCGTAAAAAAAAAACAAATGACGTCATCAAAAAACTTTTTTCATATTTCGAATCAGGGACCCCAAATCTCCTTAAATACCTAATTTCAGCCAGATCGGAGCAACTTGGATTTTGGTATTGTATGGGAGAACCTCTTTTTTGTTCGGGAGGGTAATTTTTTTAAAATTTTCTAAAAGGTTCCCAGGGTTTTAGTCATTTTTAGTTTTGACACCTACCCCTCATCGATTATAGTTTCCGAGATCCCTACACCTGTTCCATGAAGGAAACCAAAAATGCCACTTTTCGGATTTTTCTGGGGGTCACGTGAGCACCCTCTATACAGTCCACACCATAATTTCAACCCAAAAATACTCCTTCTGGGAGAACAATGATGTCAGTGAGTGAATCAATCAGTGGGTCTTCAGCTTTATATAATATGATGATGATGATGAATATGAATGAATGAATAATACCTAAACTTAAACGGCCTCCGTAAAACAAAACAATTCTTTAAAAAAAAAATTAATTTACTTTTACTATTTTGAAAACTAAAAACTAAAACCTTTTGCAAGCTGGTATGTAATTTGATCAAGAACTAAGTTTGGAATTGAAATAGTTTAACACAATCCGTAGTTTATGAGCTTTTAATTTGGATTATTTCAAAATATTCATATTTTCGCCATTTTATTCAATAAGACGGCCTTGACTTGACCTCGATTAAAATACTTTCTACGTACTTTCGCCCTTTGATTTAACTTAAAAGCTGTTTTTTGTAATACGATAGTTAAATATTTAAATTAAAGAAGTCATCCAAATGTCTAGTGCGAGGTTTCGAAAATTCGATTAATTCTTTGTCAATTCATCGAAGAAGATCTCGTGGTGGAGTTAACGTATCTGGTCTTAACCGGTTATATATTGTCTTCCTCGCTGCCACACGCTGGACACTCGGTCGCCCGCAATTTTTGAATACAAAATCGATGTAATAGATTGTAATATTATGTTACATATAACTTTAACACATTTTAAAATACCCAGCGGATTAGCAAGTTGAAGTGGCAGTGGGCAGGGCACATAGTTCGAAGAACCGATGGCCATTGGGGGTGAAAGGTTCTCGAATGGTGACCACGGACTGACAAGCGCAGCATAGGACGGCCACCGACCAGGTGGACAGACGACCTGACTAAGATCGCAGGCAAGGGCTGGATGCGGGCCGCTTCCAACCGGTCCTTGTGGAAATCAATAGGGGAGGCCTATGTCCAGCAGTGGACGTCCTATGGCTGAGATGATGATGATGATGACGATGATGAAAATACCCTAGGTTTAATTTTAATTGTTATTTTCCTTATATGATAATATACATACCGAGATTGTAAAGGTACATAATACTCTAAGTGTGTAATGTACTTATGTCGAAGCATAAATACCTACTTAGCATAAGTTTCTCACATAAGTGAAATGTAATTTCTTGTTAAGAAATAAATATCTTTAAACCGAACCGATCGATACTTGCTGCGGCCATGCATTGGCTGGATAGCCGCTTTTGGTACATGGACTGAGCGCTTCCTCGGTTCAAACACATAGCGTATACACGCAGCAGGACTTGAAAGCCACTAACCATTCTAGGTCTAGTGTGATAACGTCCTTGACCACCATCATCACTGACCATCAAATGAGATAGTGGTCAAACGTCCTATCCTATACGATCCTATACGAGTACAGTATGAAAAAAGTATTGCCGACTCCCGAGTAGCTAAGACACGAAATTGTTCTAAGGGACAGATAAGAGAGTATTTAGTAGGCTGAAGAAATCGCTACAAGCGATAAGACCGCTGATTGTACCACTTTAGTTTTGAGTAATTTTGTTATAATTTATTAGTACATTTTTGGTAACGTGCAACAAAGAATCATTATATTGTACTGTTATGCCGAGTATACGATGATCCATGGGAATGTTGATTGGAGTGAGACGAAAGGAGAAAGAGTAATTCAGAAGTCACACAACAGCGCCTTAAGCAAGAATAATGTGCGTCCGAGTGTACTTCACGGGATGCTAAAGAAAAAAGGCCAAGTGCGACTCAAACTCGCTAACCGAGGGTTGCGTGCAAACCTGTAGGTATAAGTTTAAAATATTAAAAATCTTTTTATTATATGATGTAATAAAAAATTTATGCT
The DNA here is from genome assembly GCA_934044485.1 of Apeira syringaria. Lineage (NCBI taxonomy): Eukaryota > Metazoa > Arthropoda > Insecta > Lepidoptera > Geometridae > Apeira > Apeira syringaria. The sequence goes on along the minus strand of OW203675.1, from coordinate 10,450,064 downwards.
TTTCGCATTTTTTTCTTTTATATGTGCTATAAGACGTTGCTTCAAAGCAATGAGATTCTGAATTTACAGGAAGTACTCTGTAGGTTTTGATTCCCTTGCGAGTGTCGAAAATTTGCAGCATAAACGGTTGTATGTTTTGATTGAGTTGGCTTAGATGTTACATTTTTTCACAGCTCCAAGAGACAATAGAAACACCTGAATATTGGATATGAATTTCAGCTTGATACCTCCACGCGTTCCTGAGAAAAATGGTCTTGACAGACAGACATACATACAAACGGACAACAAAGTGATCCTATTAGGGTTTCGTTTTTTTCCTTTTGAGATACGGAACCTTAAAAGAGATTGTTGTAAAATATAACGCCAAATCATACATTCGGGAACGGGGGGCTGATTGATGAACCGTTTAGGGGAGGGGTTGGTGAACCTATCATTTTTAGCGCTTCGCCGGCGGGAAAGTATTTTTTTAATAGATAATAGCATAGTGATGGGGGCGTTGGAAGTAAATTGAAAAACTGTCTCCAATCTCATAGTGTAACACTTGTTGTTGTAATTTTATGTGCATAGACGATCGTATCTTTTTTTACATTCATTTTAATTTTATTTTTTTCACAGCGACTAAATATATGACTGTAAGGTTTTAATTTTAATTCAATACCTCCACGTGTTCTCGAGATAAAGGGTCTAGACAGACGGACAGAAGGACAACAAAGTGATACCATAACTGTTCCTTTTGAGGTACGAAACCCTAAAAACTGACATTAATAGCAACACATAACAAATCCATATAAGTAATTAGCGAGGTTAACACATGGGTGGCCAGTAATCGGTTACTCATATATAAATTAAGCGGGAATTAGACAAGACGTGCCCAATAACTGGCCAGTTGCCAGCTCAGCTAGAGATTTATGCCGCCTGGCAGTTACCTCCTTACTTGTAGTGTGTTTATTACTGTCTATTATTTAATCTGTGACAACAGCTAGTCTCCTTAATCGATATGCTACGGAACTGTGGTCTACTAAAGAGCTTGAATTTTTTTTTCAAGTTCGGAATAAAATCGGTCTTTTGATTTCTCGCTCGGTTTTTTTTTATTAAATTTGATTTTTGATTAATGTATTTAAAAATACACTTTACAATGTTATATTTATAACTGTTTACACGTCATTTACCTGCATATGAAATTTTAGCTAAAATAATTTGAGCAATCCTTTTTGTCGAACGAGTAGTGGGATTTAGTCTATCTGATCTTTATGATAGGTTCTATCATTATCACCATCATCTCAGCCATAGGATGTCCACAGCTGGACATAGACCTTCCCACTTCTCCTATATAGGTTCTGTGGCATTTACGTATTTTAAAATCTTCTACTGCTTGGAGGTGGAAATATTTCTGCTGAAAACAAACTGATAAAAAAATATCTCTATCGCTGGTCTTTTTCAAGAAGAATACGGGGCGCTCTGGCGTGACGTGGTTTTGAGACATTATGATTGTATAAAACACGGGAATTACTCTCGTAGTAAGTAGTAGGGTTGCAACTATAGTTTTGACCACATACACAATATACACAACTATAGTCTTTCAAGGGGATATACGGGGCGCTCGCGGACGCGGTCGCGATTCACCTAGTGCTGAATATTGTACAATTCAATAGAAACAGATATTGCGGGTCGGGCCATCGGGACTTGACAAAGGAAACCTAAAACAACCTATGATTAGACGTCATAATAGTTTAGCAGTTAAACCAGTCGCGTTCATATATAATACAATTCGTAGTAAACGATATTATATCCTGTTACATAATGGACGAAGTTCGGTAGTTGCCGCCCTAACCATCGATCTAATGTGCCCTGCTCCTAATTAATTTATGAATTATCACCCACTAGTAATCATCCCCAGTGGTTGGTAATGGGGTGAAGTTGTGCCTGATATGCTGTTATGGAACTAACTACAATAGTATTTTGGTATATAACGTTAGTGTACGACAATACACAATATCATAAATACATTTCTATTTTGTTGATTAGATCGCGTCTTGTTTGACAAATTTGGATTATCTATTTTTGGTTTTTTTTTTTTTTTTTTTTTTAAGATTATAAGCTTGCGTTTGACCACTATCTCACCTGATGTTAAGCGACGACGCGGTCTAAGGTGGAGCACGCAAACTTAGAAGGAACCAATTCACTCGCGTAAAAAAAAAAAAAAAATTAAATGTATTTTTAGTAAGGGTATGAGGGTTTTTTTTCTATAATTAAGGTGCAATTCCACACTCGGGCGTTTGTAAAGTATTTTCTTACATTCAGAAGGGACAGGATTACATTGAGGGGACATAAGCATTCTAGGTCTAGCGTGATATCTTCGACCACATCGTCACTGACCATCAAGTGAGATAGCGGTTAAATGCTAGATTCATACAGTTTAAAGAAACACAAAACACAAATAAATCAACCGAACGTTCAATGCTCTGAATACTCATTTCCTACACAAACAACATATCGATTAAACTGTGTCAACAACCAAACAAACGGTTGTATATCATGTAACAACTTAACAACGACGTAACAACCGGCTGCAGTACCGCAATAAGAGTTCGTTAAGGGTCGCTCCTCGGCCATTAAGTATTTAAAAAGCGGCCGCGGGCGATTGTTCGCACCCACTCCACAGCGAGCGCGGCCGGCTGTTTAGTTTCCATTGTTCCGCTTTTCTATATTTCATGGGGAGGTTTAGTGCTCTTTGGATTTATTCGTTTCGACCGGCCGAGACAATTTCGTGCCATTTTATGAGCGACGTGATTTGTAGTGTGTTTTTTCAAAGAAAATAGTATATTAAACCACATGCGCGCTGGTATCACAGTATACAGATATACTGGCATCTTCCATGTCAACGTGAAGGCAGATTGTTTTTTGAACGGTTGTTGAAGCAAACAAAAAGTTAAGTAACTAATGAGTTTCTGTAAAATTCCTCTTTCTTTTCGTTGGTCATGATAAAAATATTGACCTCTGGTTTTTCGACTACGAATGACGGACGCGCGGACTAGCATTGCACATAAATTATTAATAATTAAATAAAAATATGTATAATTCGATTTTTATAAGCATTTGAGTGCCTTAACATAGACCAAAATACTGACTCTAACTTTAAATGGACCATGATGTAATGGATAATGATGAATAAGCTGACCTACTAGGTAGAAAGAAGGCCTGGTGGGACTGAAAATTCTGCTGCGTTTCTAACATTTATTATCACATAACATATTATAATGTAGCTCACCGATATAATTGTATATGGGTTAGTGAAGGGTTGAAAGTTTTAATGAAGTATTTTTAAACAGAAATATAAAAGAGTATAAGAGTATATTTAAAGGGAATATAAAAAAATAATTAAGACGAGATCACGAAAACAGCTAGTTGAGATACAAAAAATATTAAATACCTCTATATAAAAAAATATCATTTTGCCTTTCACAATCAGCAAACAAATCTGCGGGCCGACACGAACTATAAAGCTCTGTAAACATTGTTGTATTAAAACCACAATAAAACTTCAGCGTTTCAATTTTATCTAAAAGAGTTGGTAAACAGATTTTTGTAAACACAACGTCATAGAGCGCTGCCTTGTCTACCCACGTTCTGAGAATGTTTAAAACTTTTGTTTCTGACAGTAGGGGGGATATAGGCAGCGTATATATCTGCATTTCTGTTTGGAATAGACCTTTCGGCGAACACGTCGTAATTACCGGAGTTTCAAACTTCATCAGATTATAAAGAGCTTGGAAATGTTCTTTTTTTTTTTTTTTTTTTTTTATAATGATTATAAGCTTGCGTTTGACCACTGTCTCACCTGATGTTAAGCGACGACGCGGTCTAAGGTGGAGCACGCAAACTTAGAAGGAACCTATTCACTCGCGACTTGAAGACTCCGGGGTTGTACATATCGGGAAACACAGACTCAGGCAGTGAGTTCCACTCTCTGGCAGTACGCATTATAAAAGTGGAAGCAAAACGCTTCGTGCGTAACGGTGGTATATCTACCATGTAGCGGTGGCGCATAGTCGTACGTCTGGTTGACCGATGATAGAATGGAGAAGGTGGAATTAAATTGTGTAATTCCAGTGCACATTCGCCGAAATGTAACCGATAGAAAACCGATAGGCAAGCAACTCTACGTCGGTGTTCAAGGCTCTGTAGTCTATGTTCGACCAGAGAGTCGCTACCAATGACCTTTTTGGCTCGCCTTTCTATTGAGTCCAAAGCTTCAAGTTGGTATTTGGCTGAACCATCCCAGAGATGCGAACAGTACTCCATGCACGACTGGACTTGTGCTTGATATAGGCTAAGCAACTGCCCCGGCGTGAAGTACTGTCTCACCTTAGCCAATATGCCTAACTTTTTGGCAGCCAGCTGCGCCTTAGACTCTATATAGCTTCCAAAGTTCAGCGTAGGCGTCAGTGTTACGCCAAGAAGCTCCAGTTTGTTGGTTATCGGAACGGGTACATCTCGGAAGCTAGGGGTGAGTTGAATTTCACTCCGTTTTGCAGTGAATAGACACGCCTGAGTCTTAGTGGTGTTGAACTGGACTAGATTGGCATCGCCCCACTCGGAGACATCCTTGAGAGCCAAGTTCAATCGACCAACCATAGCCTCTCTGAGTGATTGGACCTGTGCATGACTAGCCCGGGCGCTAGATATATAACTCTCTACAACTGTGCTGTCGTCTGCATACCCATAGGTACCGGGTTTTAGCAGATCGTTAATATGCAGCAAAAAAAGAGTTGCGGAGAGTACCGACCCCTGAGGAACCCCGGCATTAATAGCCATTTGATCGGAAGAGCAGCCATCAATAACTACTCGTATCGATCGATTCCTCAAAAAATCCGCTATCCAAACCCTTAGTCCAGCATGTAAGCCGTAAGAGGAAAGCTTGCCAATAAGACTGTCATGCCAAACCCTGTCGAAAGCCTTAGAAATATCGAGAGAAACGGCGAGCGCTTCTCCATACTTCTCAATGGCCTCGCTCCAGATGTGAGTGGCATACACTAGAAGGTCCCCAGTAGACCGGTTTCGGCGGAAGCCGTATTGCCGATCACTGAGTAGGTCTTCTGTTTCTAGGTATGCCAGGAGCTTCGTATTCAGAACACGTTCCATACTCTTACAGAGTATGGACGTGACTGAAATCGGTCTATAGTTAGCAGGGTCGGCACGACTACCCTTTTTGGGCACAGGCTGGACATTGGCAAGCTTCCAGGCTTTTGGTACTAAACCAGACTCAAAAGAGAGCCGAAAAAGGCGTGTCACCACCGGAGTTAATTCTGGCGCACATGTCCTAAGGACCAAAGCTGAGATACCATCCGGACCACTAGCTTTGTTCACGTCTAGATTGCGTAACACTTTGCGAACATCCACTTGCCGAATGCAGATGTTTGACATAATCGTCTCGCATCTATTCAGTGGAGTTGGGGGTGCTGTGCTACCAGCATCTAAACGAGAAGACTCTGCAAAGAGAGATGCAAATAAATTTGCTTTCTCTTCCGCAGTGTGGGCTAGCGATCCATCAGGTTTCTGCAGTGGAGGAAATGAGGAGCGGCAGAAGTTGGATTCAACCGATTTAGCTAGGGACCAAAAAGCTTTACTACCGGCAGGGTACGAAGCGAGTTTGTTCCCTATTCGGCTAATGTGGTCGAATCGAGCCTTCCGTAAAGCCTTCTTGCAGGACTTGGCAGCTTTGTTGAAGGCTCTCTTCTTGTCACGAATATCCTTCGCTTTACGGTTTCGAGCATCAACCCATGCTAGGTATGCCTGATGCTTTTGTGCCTGAGCACGAAAGCATTCTGGTCCAAACCATGGGTGAGCTTTGCTGGACAGAGGCATGTCGGCAAATGGAATAAAATATTCCATACCCTGCCTTAGCACATCTGTCACGGCATCCGCGCAAGTCGAAGGGTCGCTAGAAGAGAAGCATACTTGCTTCCAAGGATAAGCTGCGAAAAAGGACCGCATTTCATCCCAGTCTGCTGACTTGTATCGCCACACCCGTCGCGTGCCTTTAAGGCTAGGATCGGGCGGAGAGTATGACGATACAGATTTCACCAGACAGTGGTCGGAGCTTCCTAAAGGTGGAGCCACCGACACTGAGTAACGGTCTGGATCTGTTGTCAGCAGAAGGTCCAAGCAATTGGCTGTGTGGCCATCAACGTCAGGTATCCGTGTTGCCTCTTGGACCAGCTGAGTGAGATTTAACGAAAGAGCAAATTTGCATGTCTCTCTCCCAGCATGGTCGGTGTTCTGGTATGGGAACAGCCACTCCTCGTGGTGGGCATTAAAGTCCCCCAGAACCACAAGTTCAGCCGACGGATACTTCAGTTGGGCTGAATCCGCTGTCTCACTGAGATATTCAGTAAGCGCCGTCGTCTCCTGAACCCCACCGTGCGGTCGATAAACACAGGCGTAGAGAATTTTTTCCATACCTGTGTCTACCATAATCCAGAGTACACTGTGTTTGGAATCTTCAAGATTGCGGAGGCGCTTGATACAAATGTCATCCCGAGCGTATAAGCACACGCCTGCGCGTGGCCTAAATTTGTGCTCCAGGCTGTAGCCTGGGTAGGAAAGGTAGGCTACGTCGGAAGGACATCGTATCTGCGTCTCCGTGAGAAACAATAGGTGCGGTTTTTCAGTCTCAAGGTGATAGTGGACTGGCACGAGATTGGAGTGCAAGCCTCGAATATTAGAGAGGTGCACTTTTAACGAGAGGGAGTGCAGCCGCTGTGTATACTTTGTTCTATTTTTGTTTCTCGTCATGTTGGAGGTGAGTGAATTGGTGGAACAAACAGCAGTGGAACGAGGCCTTACTTTGCAGACAAGGGACTCACAAGGAGACCACACGAATCATTGGGGAACTAATCTGGAGACTGCGGGGACGCCCGAGCCCCCCCGGGGATGTCCATCAGGCCCTCTCATCCGGTCGCCGACCGGCATGATGGCGCATCCCGGGATTTTTCGACAGTTGGCGGGGCAGCCTTTCGTGAGTGGCTAGGTCACTACTTGGGCCCCCAGCTATCTGCGGTCGGCCAGCGGTGCACCGTGCCTCGGATCCCGCTACCCTCCGCGATTAGTCACCCGATACGGAAGTCTCGAAGAGTGTCAAAGACCGTCTTAGCAAGTAAAGCAACTGTTCCGACCTGTTTGTTCCTACTGGTGTCACCGGACATCACGGCTGAACATGGTCACCACTTGGTGCCGTGTCTTTGTCCGGTGGGTGGTCACCAACCGCGGCCGAAGCCTACCACCGGTAAATCATCCGATTAGCACCACCCGAGGGTCACGTGTAGGGTTTCTGATTTTTGGGGTGCTCTCCTACGGACGTGGATGATACGACCCTCAAAACATTGTTCATTTTACCATGTGTTGTAACATGAGATTGGGTTGGATTAATTTGTTGGTGAGATTTTAGATAAATGTCTCACTTGTTGCTTTTAGGCGGAGATTAGGTTTGCTGAACCGTTATGTAATTGTGAATTCGTAGATCTGTCTGTATTTTAACGGACTTCAAATAAATGATCGGTTATCGATGCGATTGCTTTTTTATTTTTCTCACTACAGTCTCCACTATATATATGTCCATAGTATTGTATTTTTCTCGTAAGTTAAGAGGCGGTCCTATATTATTTTTTTAATAATGTATTAATTAATGACCGACTGGCCGGTTGGCGCAGTTGGTAGCACTCTGCCTTCTGAGCCGCTGGTCCCGGGTTCGATTCCCGGACAGGTCAAACATTTGTGTGTATGAACATGTCTGTTTGACCTGTGTCTGAGTGTGTATATGTATATATATCAGTCATCAGGTTACCATAGTACAGGCTCTGCCTAGTTTGGGACCTGAAGACCTTGTGTGAATGTTGTTCCATATTTATTGTTCCATATATGAATGAAATATTTTTTTTTATACTGTATAGATCTAGCGTTTAACCACTATCTCACTTGATGGTCAGCGACGATGTGGTCGGAGATGTTATCACGCTAAATCTAGAATGCTCATTGGCTCTCAAGGACTGCTGCCTGAACACACTATGTGTTTGGTGAAAGTTTTTCGCCTTGAGGGTGGTAGCTTGTCAGGCGGGTATTCGTAAGTACCCTACCACCATGCTGGGAATTTGATAACGGTGTACTTTCACCGGAAGCTCAAGCTGTTGTTGGGGATCAAACCAGTGTCCATCAGTTTGACAGATAAACTTAAGGTTTAAAAGTCCCACAGTTTTTTTTTTGTAATATCTGGCAAACATGTAGACAATAACAATTATACATCAATTAAAATGTGTAATTATTAGTTATGTTAATAAGATCGTTAAGCCACACCCCGCTTATCGATGACAGTGAACTTTCACACACATTTCGCCAAAAGGACATACAAAGACATAAATTATGTCATAGGTGCATATTTTCTTATTATAAATTCATTTCTTTCCTTTGCTCAGAGGTTGGTATCGTGGTAGCTATGACACAGGGAATCCTAGTACAGCTACCAATGGCCATCCTAGGTATACATTATCTATTAAATTATTTATCGTTTATCACAAATATTTTGTTAGTTTATTACTTAGGATTAGTTATTTTCTTTTTTATTCTGGTGTAAATAAATAAATAAAAAACATTAACACACATAACATCGTGGTTGTAAGTGTTATTTTTGGTTTGGTTTGGCTTTCCTGGTTGACTTTCTTAAGCTACGTAGTTATTAGCAGTGGATTACCAAATGACAGCGGTACATGCTAGCTACGCTCAAGTAAATAACCCAACTAGCATATTTCATATATTGAGAAGCCCCTTCACATACCGACATTCCCATATCATATACACAGCTTAATTGGGTCCGAGATACAAAATGCCTACAAAAATAAGACAACATTATGATACACAAACTATGAAAATAAGAGCGAATTTCTCGTAAAAAGTTTTCGCATATTCTCTCTGCACATAAAATATACATTTTCTTTTAGAAAATGCTCAAGCGTAACCGTTTTTCAACGGTCTTTTTGCAGAATTTTTAACTCTCTTTTCTCTGAAATTACGTCAGCATTGTTCTGCATTGGAACTGTTAAAATATTAAGCGGTCGTCGCGCTGTAAAAGGCCTAGGCCTCGGCAGCACAGAGGCAACGGGAAAAGAGTGGAGTATAGCTTGATAGGTATAATAATTTTGTAACCTTTTATAGAGAATCTATTTTACTATAGGTTTTTTTTTAAATGTTGTACTAGCTGTGCCCTGCGGTTTCACCCGCGTGGAGTACGGTTGTACTCACCTTTTTAATGCTAAGGGTTAGTTGTAACAAAGAGACTTTAACCTTAACCGCTTAAAGTGACAACAGTATCGGCTTAGTGAGTATGGGCTGTCAATCCGATTGTCGCTGGCTTGATCCCTACCCCTGACTTGACCTTTCAATGGAGACAATATCATTATCAAACCTGTAACATATAGCTATATGTTTCGGTACTCGGCTGGCTCAACCTCAACTAAAACTAAACACACAGTCGCGTCAGACCTACACGTATATATTTTTTAACTCTTAATAGCTTCCAAATGCGAATACTATGTGTGAAAAAAGTTTGAAAACTAAGATTTTTTTTTCGGGATTCTTGGACACACGCAATATAAGAAGCGAAGCAAAGTGTAAGACGATTGAATAAAAAAGCATCATACTAATATTATAAATGAAAGTTTGTGTGTATGTGTGTAAGTGTAACTCGGGTTAATTTATTTTAAAAAACTAATACTTTTTGAAGTTTTCATTTTTCGCCTGCCTCGGTATGTTTTTAGTAGCATTGCAGTCAAATGATCCAAAACTGGACTGGAATGAACAGATTCTTGTTCTTAAGATGTGTTATCCGGCTTTTATTGACCTAGGTCGTCGAAACTTCGACTATAATACACACACACACACACATATACGAGTATATATATATAACTCACGAGAATTTCCAACTAATACAGTTAATTAATTGCAGTAAAAGATTTACTTCACAATTGATTCGTCGTCGTCTCTTTAGCTTCTCCCATCAATTTCAGGCCACTAGAATCGTCTAGACACCCGATACATTGCAATTTCAGCGCCATATTAAATACCCGGGTAAAGCTGCTAGGGTCCGCTCCAGCTTTACCCGGGTAAAAAATTCTAAATCAAAAATTGTAAGGGTATATGGAGATATACCCTTACAATTTTTGATTTAGAATTTTTAAGTAAGTGTTAAGAAATAAGTAGTTATTTCTTTTGACAATATAATATTAATATATATTATGATTGCAATATGATCACATAAGCAATCATTGCTTCCGTAAACAGTTGTCATTGTTGATTGCAATAAATACTGTTCGCTTCGAAATTACAGAACCGTTTGGGTCGAAAGGTTCTCGAAGTTCAGGAGACCACGGACTAGCATTGGACGTCCACCGACCAGGTAGACAGACGACCTGACTAAGATTGCAGGTAAGGGTTGGATGCGTGCCGCTTCCAACCGGTCCCTGTGGCGATCAATGGGGGAGGCCTAGGTCCAGCAGTGGACGTTTTATGGCTGATATGATAAGGATGATGTCTTCCTTTATATTTGTGTCGGATATGGAAAATCTAGGGTTGGTATAAAAAATGAAGTATTCATAATACTGTTCAATTACAATAACCGTAAAACACCATTTTAGTACTATTTCAAGGGATACACACGAATCCTTCGTATTATTGGAATAGTTGCAGAAATGCAAGTGCGAGTCCTCTTAAATCCGCTGCACCACCGTCTTCCCTATTTGAACTCTATTGCGATGCACATAAAATTTTAAACGCTGCACTTAGCACAGACGCACAAATCGCATTTTTAGTGGAGTAAAAAATAAATAAAATGCTTTGTAAATTACTCAAGCAACCTTTGAATTGAATTTATCGTGACTAATTAATTTTAATTCTATTGAATTTAACTCTATTTTCATTAAATTTCATTCTTATTCAATTTCATTTTATCCAATTGATTATCTACTGTGTATGGGTCATAGTAACCTGAATTAAATGAATTTTAATACTCATTTATTGGCAACTTTAGTTACACGTCATTTAAATATAATAATAACTTATTCACGAGTACTACAAACTCGACACTTAAGTTAAACAATACAAAAAAAATCATGTAAAGCACATTTCGAATGCTTAATAAAAAACCTAATTATAATAAAATAGCACATCTATTCAAACTTTAAAAATTCGTCAAAAGTGTAAAAAGATTGCTCGATAAGCCAACCTTTAAGCTTGAATTTATAACATTGAAGACTTGAAGCTGATGTAACACTATTTATTTATTATAAATATTTGCTAAGAACCGAAATTGTTCTTTAATCCGAATCAAAGTTCCGAATTGATCTGTCATTTGACCATTATCTCAATTGAATATGACGTGACCTCAAGATATTGCCAGTGTTGCCTGCCATAGCTTTTAAAGGTTTGGGAACTTCTTTGTGTTATCAGAAAGAGTATGTATGCTATTTACTTATTACTTTTTTATTCACACCAAAAATAAACACTATTTGTAGACAGTTTTCGGTGTTTCGCATATATTGTCTTATCAATATTATGAAAGATAATATTCTAAACCGTCAAAAATATAATATACTCGTATTACGTATGTTTAAAATTTGAAATCCGAATAGAGACACCTTTTGTAGTTATAAAATAATCACAATATCGGTATCTTAACTTCCCGACATAATATTTACTCTGTCACAATCTAAGAGTATTTTAAATGTGTTCGTTCAAGAAACAAACCTCTTTCTGCTGTAAACTGCGTCTTTAAGCTTTACCTACTTTTAGAAGGTTTGTATTCAAAGCTTAGGTTGCTGGTGTTCGCTTCCATCAGAATGAATGTTTCAGAGTTAAATATGATACAGCGACGGTTGAATAATGTACCACAAATATTTCACTCTGGAGCAACGAATAACATAGAGTAAAGAGAATGCACAGTTAGAGACTGCCTGGTTCATTCCAGAACGATGCAGACATTACTGGAGCGCGAACATTTCTGATGTTTTAGTTAACATTCTCTGCAAATCTTTTATTTTTTACTTTAATTGCAAAGAGGCTCTAATGGTAGTGAACATAGTTTTTGCTGATTTGTTGAATAATGAATTCTAAGGAATTATCCGAAATAGCTGTTTGCACTGCACGCAAAATGTAAACTGAGAGCAAACTTTATGTACTTCTGTTTATTTCTTTTTATTTATTTCAAATGCTTTTATAAAAATAAAACACTAATAACTAATTACAATACTGCAGCTACTACAATAACATTTGAGCAATCCACTAGCTATTGGTAGCCTATAGATAACTCAAATGTTATAACCCGCTACCGGCTGGCAGTGTGCCCAGAATGCTAGCAGCATTGCCACGTTGAATTGCAATGCTGATTCGTTGAGCCAAAAATGTGCTAGCATTTTGGTCACGCGTCGCATCGATCAAACGCTCTGATAAATTTTGGTCTCGACCCCAAACGGTTCAAATATGTAACCACTACCTAGGTTAGCATATTTTCATATATTATTTAAATATATCTATAACGATGTACAAAACTATATTTTCTTTTCAATAACTGTGATTCAACTTTATTGTTTCTTTTATCTTACACCAAAAATGCCTGTACGATCTAATATCAGTCCAATATCAAACCAAAAAAAACAAATACCTCCAAAGTGTGGAACACACTTCGCGCACATTCGCGACAGTTAGGTTCTGTCCATGAGAAGATGGTTCCTACGTACGTCAGAGAGAACACTCCAACCAAAACCCAGCTACGAAGTGCGACAAGGATAGTACGTACGCAAGGGCGGTGACTAGTACCAACCTACACACCGACGCCAGCAGAACTTGCTTTTTATGCCTTTTTTATATTTTTATTTATTAACATTCACACAAGGTCTCCGGGTCCCAAACTAGGCAGAGCCTGTACTATGGTAACCTGATGACTGATATATATACTTATATACATATACACACCCAGACACAGGTCAAACAGACATGTTCATACACACAAATGTTTGACCTGTCCGGGGATCGAACCCGGGACCAGCGGCTCAGAAGGCAGAGTGCTACAAACTGCGCCAACTGGCCAGCCATGTTTTGACTTGTTATTTTGATTATATTGTATGTGCTGGGCGCGTCCATTTATTTTACTGAGGTCATTGGGAAGAACACCGTTTGCCAGGCCAGCTAATAAAAAAATAAAAACTTTTCACAATTCTTCAATAAAATTTATCTATCTATCTATAGCTCACATGTTACTGGGTACCTACTTATAGTGATCATCAGTGTAAGTAGCAGTTTCAAACGAAATAATAATACTAGCTTTAAAATTATAAGATGTGATACAAGATACATTTCTTCAATGTGCAAATAATACTTTTAGAAACCATAAAAAAAAGTTTTGAGTTTCATTTCATATTGATTTAAGTACTTAAAATTACATAAAAACCTTCAGAAAAGGGTAAGGATTAACATACGTTTCTGCTATATAGTATAAAATATACTATCTTGCGATTATACTAGCATGTGTCAATGAAGGAACGTAGACTTGCCTTGGAGTTATTCTTTGATATATATTTTCCAGTTTATATAACTGATGCCAACCTGTGAAGCGGAAACAGTTGGTAAAAACCCAAGACGTTAAAAAGGCATTAGTTCCAGCCATCCTAATGGCAAAAGATTAATCTTTCCTGGCCTAGTTCCAGTATAAATGTGGATCTGAGATACGTTTAGAGAGGAATTACCTGCATTTACAGACGTAATAAGGACGGGGGTGGGGGTTCAGGTTCTTTTTATTGCAATATGGTAGAAGTGTAAATTGAAGTTGTTGTGAAGTGGTCTTACACATGGTTTTTATATTAATCAGTTAACGATTTTCGGTTTCGATAATTTCGATAATTAGTACACATAATTACAATGTTTAGTTGGAGAATTAAACTATATATGGTATCTCACAATGCACTTTAACAAAAATCTAACTCTAGACAATGATGATGCTTATTTGGCTCAGAGCAATAGAAATTGTAATGCTGACCAGCAGCATTGCCTATTAGCAGCTGGTAGCTTGGTTTACTGTTATTCATCATCAGTCTGTATCTGTTCTTTACTGGACAGTACTGGAGCACTCTAAACCGAAGTTTGCATGTTTGTTGCCATTTAGCGTACAAAAGCTAAGCAAGTTTACATGACATTTGGTACGAAAGTTATTTTAATCTCACATACGCTGATATAATTAAACAGCTCCATGTGATATATTGCTATTCCACTGCCATTTGTTTTACTGACATTACTGCCTTAAGTTATAATTCACGAGTATATCAAATGAGTAAATTAGTAGAAGCTTGAAAATAGAACCAGTGAATGACAAGTTGACAGGGCATAGATTGGCTTGATATGTGCATGCCATGAGGATAGACAAAAAACATATAATAAAAATAGTACTTGTTTACACCACTAACAACTTCACAATTAAACTTCACTTGTTAACACAGTATATATATTTATTTGAGAAAAGACAATTTTAACCAACATTGAATTCGACGCTGTAATGTTTAAAAACCAAATGCTTGCGTGTTTTAAGAGCGTACAGCGCCATCTAGTGAACTCTTTTGCTACTAAATTGATGAAATGTTCAAAGTTTGTACGGTGATTAACTAGATGGCTTGCAATGTAATAATTATTTAATGTAGCATCACATTTTATTTGGGTACATACTCTCATTAAATTTAGATGGCGTTACAATATTTTTTTAATGACTACCTTTCTACTAAACATTCCGCCCACTAAGAACTATGTTCTTCAACTGTCATTATACAAACCAATATTTATATATATATATTTAATCTTAAATAATATGTTGAAACAAACCGAAGGAATTTGTAAACATTGATTTTGATTTACGAAATTAAGAATTTCCGCCCACCATAATAATCCGTAAGCAAAAAATGAATTCATGTAAATGATGTAGACACATACAAGTGGATGTATGAATAAGACTACGAAGTTACTTATCCTAAATCTAACGTAATATAAGTAGTTAGTATTCATTTGAGAATTTACTAGTTATTATCAGAATTGAATCTTGGTAAAAAAACACAGTTTGCTACACGCACGTTTACATAAACCATTCTTAGTTTTAATTGTAACAACACGAACAATCTTGTCTTGGCCTGGGTGGGTTTCTACAATTTTGCCTAAAAGCCACTTTGCAGGTGGTAAATTTTGATCTTTAATAATAACAATATCATCAATTTTTGGCTCTTCTAGCCTATTTGTCCATTTGTATCTATTGTTTAAAGTTACGAGATACTCAGAGCTCCAACGTCCCCAAAAATCCTTTACCATTTTCGTAGTTAATCTCCACCTATCCAATAGACTTATACTAGTGTTATATTGACCGTCTACGACATTTAATAACGGCTCTCCTACGAGAAAATGGCCGGGTGTCAGGGGGAGAGGGTCGTTAGGATCGTCACTTAATACGGTTAAAGGGCGCGAATTGACACATGCTTCTACTTGCGCTAGCACAGTTGTCAATTCCTCGTATGTAAGTGCACTCTCGCCAATTACTTTTCTAAGGTGCATTTTCACTGACCGCACACCAGCCTCCCACAGTCCGCCAAAATTTGGTGTTTGAGGTGGTATAAAGTGCCAATTGGTTGACTCCAAGGTCAATAATTGTGCAATTTCTTGTGGTATCTCTGATTTTGCGCTGGAGAACATTTCGCGCAACATTTTATCTGCTCCAGTGAAATTGGTACCATTATCGCTGTAAAGGTCGTGGCAGTGACCTCTCCTTGAGGTCATTCGCTTGAACGCAGCGATGAATCCCTTAGCAGTTAAGTCTGTTACAGCTTCTAAATGAATTGCATGAGTGACCATGCAAATAAATAAACATATGTAGCCTTTAAAGGATTTAGCTCCTCGGCCTGGTGAAAACCGGATGTTAATAGGGCCTGCATAATCTACCCCGCTCGATGCAAACGCTTTGCTTGGCCGCAGCCTTGCCGCTGGAATTTGACCCATGAACGGGACTTTAGTTGATTTAGAGTGTTTTATGCAAGCAACACATCGCTTATAGTGTTTCTTTACTAACTCACGTGCTCTCAAAATCCAAAATCGTCCCCTTAGGTGATTTAACATCAATTGTGGGCCTCCATGCATCGTTTTGCAATGCGCATCCGCAACTAATAGCTTAGTAAGATGATTTTTACTAGGCATTATAATCGGATGTCGCGTGTCATAGCTCGATTTCGATAGTTCTATTCGTCCACCGACTCTCAGTATCCCATCTTGATCAAAGATAGGACAGAGAGGGTGAAGCGCACTTTTTCGTGGCACAGACTGTCCAGCCTTTATCTGTTTTATTTCTTCTTCAAACTCTTGACTTTGAACTTGCTTGATACACATCTGTAAAGTTTTGTTAATTTCTTCTGTCGTTACAAATTGGTTTAATTTTCTTCTGTCAGTTTTAGGTAATTTCCAATTCAAAACTCTTCTGCAATACGATAGGACTTTTAACATTTTAATCAATGAAGAAAATCTTTCCCATGGAAATTCTTCTCGTGTGTTTTTAACTGCACACACTGATATAGTTTTTTCTTCTTCGTGGGTATCCTTGATTTCTTTAACTTCTTTCTTCTCAACTGGTTCCTCGAGCCATGTTGGTCCGTTCCACCATAATGCATGCTCTGCCAGATCGACTGGATTTAACCCACGAGACGCACAATCTGCTGGATTCATTTGGCTTGAAACATGGCCCCATTGGTCATATTCTATTATTGTTAAAATTTCGGAAACACGGTTACTGACAAAAGTGGTCCACCGACACGCTGGTCCTTTTAACCACGCCAAAACTACAGTAGAGTCTGTCCATGCAAAAATCTTATCCTTAGAGATGGACATTACTTCTGAGACTTCATTCAATAGCTTTGCTGCTAGAACTGCACCACACAGCTCTAAGCGTGGTATAGATATTTCCTTTTCTATGGGAGCTACTTTCGTTTTAGCTGATAATAGTTTGACACTAACTCGGTTGAATTCATCGATAGCTTTTAAGTACAGAGCAGCGGAGAAGGCTGACTTTGATGCATCTGAAAACGCATGTAACTCTATTTTACATCCTGGTGATATTTGCAACCACCTGGGAATGACGATATTTTTTATTTCATTTAATTCTCCTCTATATTTACGCCATTGATTTGCTAAATCTTCACTTAATTCGTCATCCCATTCAAGACGAGACTTCCATAGCTTTTGTATAAATAATTTAGCTGCAACCACCACAGGTGCGATCCATCCCATAGGGTCGTATAAGCGCGCTATGTCCGAAAGTACTTGCCGCTTAGTTAACTTTCCAATGACCTTTGGCAAGTTAATTGCATATTCAAAATTATCAGAGTTTCTGTTCCAACTAATTCCCAAAACTTTCATAGAACTATCTTGCTTTATCATTATGGATGTACTCGACTGCTGCTTTTCTCTATCAATGTATTCCAATAACCTTTCACTATTGCTGCTCCATTTTTGGAGTTCGAATTTTCCAGCGCTCATTAAGTTGGTCATTTCTTCATAAATTTCCTTTGCTTCGCTCTCAGTATCACATCCAGTCATAAGATCATCTATATAAAAGTCTCTTTTAGTGATTTCTGCAGCGATTGGAAATGATTTTTGCTCATCTTCTGCTAACCGTTGAATGGTTTTCACAGCTAGATAGGGTGCACAAGCCGTCCCGAAGGTAAGAGTCAGTAGATGGTAGTGTTCGATTGGTGAATCAGAATGAGCTCGCCATAAAATTCGCTGATAATTTATGTCTTCATCGGCCACTCTTACTTGCCTATACATTTTAACAATATCTGCTATGATGCATATTTTATGAGTGCGCCAACGCATCAACAAATGTCGTAAATCTTGTTGGAGTTTGGGACCCACTAAAAGGTCGTCGTTCAGAGAGACGTGGTTGACTCCTTTGCATGACGCATCAAATACTACACGTACCTTTGTAGTAAGTTTATCGTCTCGAACGACAGCATGGTGGGGAAGATATACTGCCTTTGGATTCTCGAAATCCTTTTGATCTACAGGTCTCATATGATTGAGTGCTGTATATTCCTCCATTACATTCCTATAATCGTCATATAGCTTTGGTGTTTTAGTTAGTCTGGTTTCTAAATAGTTCAGTCTCTTCATTGCGATTTCCTTGTGACTACCATATTGGCATTGAGGATCATCATTCTTTAACGGTAATCTGACGATGTATCGCCCATCGTTTGCTCTCACGGTTGTTGATTCAAACAACTTCTCGCATGTTTGTTCTTCTAAAGTCATTTCCTTCTTGATAGAAGGCGGTTCACTTTCTATCTCCCAAAATTTTGTGAGTAGATCATCAACTCGTGTTTGTACATGCATACTAATCAGCCGCGAAGAATTGTTATGGGATATTCTGCCTGATATTATCCAGCCAAGGATTGTGTTTTGCGCTAATAAATGTCCTTGTGGATGTTTCTTAACTCCATTGAGTAGAATATCGCTATACACTTCCGCTCCCAGCAAAATATCGATTTTGCCTGGTGTTGCGTATGTTGGATCTGCTAATGGTATTTCACTCAGTACTAACCATTTTGGTGACGTTACAGTTACTGATGGAAGCATTGACGTGAGTGAACTCAATACGTAAGCATTGACATAAATCGAATTATTAGGGTTGTGGGTTGACTCTATACGAAGTGAAACCATGTGTTTGATTTTAGTTTGACCGTCGCCTAAACCTGACACCCAACCATTAATTGGTACACGCTTTAGCCCTAATAATTGCACTGTAGCTTCTGTCACGAAAGATGCCTGTGAGCCTTGATCCAGTAAAGCTCGGATTACGTATTTGCTGCCGTTCCTCGCATCTGCTTTGATTACTGCTGTTGCCAATAAGACATTGTAACTTTGATGGTAATGCTCATCTTTCGAAAAGTTCGCTACAATGTGTGTATCTGAAGATACTGAATGAGCATTCTTCTCCAATTCTCGTTGTTGAGAACCTTCTGTCTCAATTGTTGTGGTCTTTGCCTGTGTTGTCGAAGTAGTGTTAGCGGGTTCATCTCTAGTGAAGTGTAATAAGCTGTGATGGCGTTTGCCACATTTTCTACAGTTTGTTGACTGTCTGCATTGCTTTATACTGTGGGCTGCTCCTAGACAATTGTAACAAAGTCGTTTTTCTTGTACGAAGTCAAAGCGTTGCTGAACAGATTTGTGACCAAATTGTTTGCAATGACACAAATGATGAGGACCATTGCAGCATGGACATGTTGTGCTATTTGGCTTTTTCTCTTCATTAACAGTTGAATGAAAGGATTTCTTGCTTGCTGCTTGTTTGGAAGCTGGATGAGAAGACTTGTTGGTTGCTTTACTAGCCTCGATCATCTCTAAGCTTCTGAATCTAGATTCTAAAAATTCAACAAGTTGTGCCCATGTTGGTAATTCCTCTGACATCAAACTTATTTGATACTCCCATTGTTTGTGTGATTCATGATCTAATTTTGAAACGACTATATAGGTGATTATAGCGTCCCATGATTCGGTAGCAACTCCTATATTATTTAGTGACTTCAAACAGGACGAAGTGGTATCTAGCAATGATTTCAGTGCTGTAGCTGATTCGAAATTGATAGATTTTTGCGAAAATAACGTTTGCATTATACTGTTGCAGTTATATTTCTTGTTGTTGTATCTCTTTGTGAGTTGAGCCCATGCTTCTGTATAATTGGCTTCAGTTGTTGTGAAGTTTCGAATTAAAATCTCTGGCTCTCCAGACAAACTACTTTTTAAATAATGAAGTTTTTGAACTGGTGCTAAATTTCCGTTTTTGTGGATAAGAGACACAAACATATCATAAAAGGTTTGCCATTCGGAATATTTTCCACTAAACGATGGTAATTGTATCTGTGGTAGGCGCACTTCGTAACTCTCAGGGTTCTTAGTTGCTGATGGAACTGATGAACCTTGCACATCACCAACAGTAAGTGCTTGACAGGATTCTTTTAGTAAACTTTTGTAGTTGACGTATGTTTCTTGAAATTGATCATAAACATCATTAATAAAGTATGCTTCCTTTTCTTTTTGTTCCTTTGTCATTTGTAATGTAAGCGTCTTGTGACCCTTTTTGAAATCTTGCCACAACTCATCAACAATATCTATTCTTGTTTCAAATAATTGCTTCTTAAGTCTTTCTTTCGGTGTCTTCTTGTGATTTCGTTCTGACTTAATAAGTTTCTCCAATATATCCATCTGAGCGGACACCTGTTTATTTATAGATTCCATCTCAAGAATATTCTAAGTCCAGTATACAGTTAAAATTTCTAAGTGTCGTATAGAGTGATTTTTCCTAAGTCCAGTATAGAGTAAAATTTTCTAAGTCTCGTATAGAGTGAAATTTTCAAAGTCTCGTATAGAGTGAATTTTACTAAGTCCAGTATAGAGTAAAAATTTCTAAGTGTCGTATAGAGTGATTTTTCCTAAGTCCAGTATAGAGTAAAAATTTCTAAGTCTCGTATAGAGTGAAATTTTCAAAGTCTCGTATAGAGTGAATTTTACTAAGTCCAGTATAGAGTAAAATTTCTAAGTGTTTTGCAGTTTCGAAACAATCACAAGTCTTTGGCAGTTCACACAAAATATTCTAAGTGTTTGGCAGTTTAATATTTAATTAAAGTCCAATCCAAACACTTGACATATTATTAAGTTCACTTTACTTACAGTTTTTCGAGCACAAACCATTCCATTATCCGACACTTGGCACTTCACTAGTTTTCCTATGATCACTTTTTTCCCGGTTTCGGCACCAATGTTTACACCACTAACAACTTCACAATTAAACTTCACTTGTTAACACAGTATATATATTTATTTGAGAAAAGACAATTTTAACCAACATTGAATTCGACGCTGTAATGTTTAAAAACCAAATGCTTGCGTGTTTTAAGAGCGTACAGCGCCATCTAGTGAACTCTTTTGCTACTAAATTGATGAAATGTTCAAAGTTTGTACGGTGATTAACTAGATGGCTTGCAATGTAATAATTATTTAATGTAGCATCACATTTTATTTGGGTACATACTCTCATTAAATTTAGATGGCGTTACAATATTTTTTTAATGACTACCTTTCTACTAAACAGTACTTAACATAGAAGTGGATGGATATAGAGATAGATGAAGGCCGAAAAACGCTGGCTTAAGCATACGTTTTTGATAAAAAGTCAGTAAAAAGAAAATGTCAGGATCTCATTCAGTGGAAAGATATTGTGGTCTTTGCCTACTACTACAGGAAACAGACGCGTGTATATGTACGGTTATAAAATTTGCATAAAGGTGCATTTTGTATTGAAATGATCAGATGATAACCCCTAAACCATACTTCTTGATTACCGCCCTGCTCGCTAGAAAAGTAGGAATCCTGGTCTTCACAATTTATGTACATTTAAGCCTGCAGGTGCAGTATCGAAGTTGCGTCATTGGTGCAACTTTGTGCTAATTGGAAAAGTTGATAAATAGATGCAGTTCTACGAGTTGTTTTTGATACTAAAATGAAGTTTTAATAGAATTTCTGTCTGTTAAGTAATTGTTTTTTTGGATAAAGTTTAACAGAAAATAATAATTTGTGCAGCAATACAGCGGCTCGTATAATACTATCTTGTGTTTTTCGAGATAATTCTTGTTTTCGGAATTTAAATAGAAAACAGTTATGATTTTTAGATTGAGATTTGCTCGCATACAGATCGCCACAATTTTAAGACATATTTCGTTAAACGCACGTTGACAAGCACACCACATCGTCATACCAAAACTATAAGTTATATGAGTTACTTAGAGCGTATCACGGAAGAATCTATCATCATCATCTCAGCCATAGTACGTCCACTGCTGGACATATGCCTCCCCCATTGATTTCCACAAGGACCGGTTGGAAGCGGCCCGCATCCAGCCCTTGCTAAGAATACAATAATATAATCTCATAATAATCTCTAGAAAATCATACCCATATGGGTATGTGCACTGTAACTACATGAGTAATTTTGAGCTCGCACTAAACTCACATCGGGCTGTTTACAATGGAGCCGACAATCAGCCAATGTCACAGCGCCAACCACACGTCAGTAGAGCTCAGTTTACGCTCGTGCAGCTATTTAGGGCACGAATAACTCCTTTGCCGATTGTGTCACAGTATAAAAGAGACGGTTTGATCAGATATACGTTTACATACATACATTATGTCTTCACGATAGTCCCATTAAATAATATTTCTTATATATATGTAACATACTCACTACTTTAACATAATATACATTAAAATGTTTTATAGTTATTAATAATTAATATTTTCTCTAGTAGAATCCATGACCCAAGAATAAGTACCCTGGAGTCAAAAATCATGAGGAAATTTTTAAGTGATGATAGCTCAGCGGTGGGAGCGTCGGCTGTCAAACTGATGGACGCTGGTTCGATATCCGCCAACGGTTTGAGTTTCTGGTGAAGGTAGCATCGTTATCAAATTCTCAACATCGCGGTAGGGTACTTTCGGGTACCCGCCTGGCTAGCTACCACCCTCAAATTAGGAAAACTGTCACCAAAACATAATTGTGTACGCAGCATGAGAACCATTTAACATTATCTCCGTTATTAATAAACATTTAATAAGCTGCGAATAGTAATTCAGTGTTTTGTTTCGTTCTTTCAACGTCAAACTGTCATATAAGCGATAAAGACAAAACACTGCAAAACTATTCAGAGGTTATGCAACGTTTATTAAGAAGGGAGTATAGGAACTGCGTGATTACATCTTCCACTAAATCGTCACTGAGCATCATGTGAGAAAGTTATCAACGCTAGATCTATAGAGTACTTATAAAAAAATACAACATGCAATTATTTTTTAATTGTAATGTAACAAACCGACTAGGACTCACGTGGTAAACACTGAAAATTATGGAAGAAACTCGCGATAGTTTTCAGACTCAAATTATCTTTTAATTCTGAAAATATATAAAAGCCTTCCTGGAAAATATTACTGAACTCATAAAAGTAATTTTAATTGTACAAAATAATACTAATGGCATAATATTTGATTTTTTATATAAGTCTATCATTATTTAGGTATATTAATACAAATTGTCGATTGGCGAATAATATTGACGACATGTGTCATCTCAAATATATTGACTCATAATAGATACTCTACGTCTTGTTTTGATAAAATGAAAGAACCTAGTATTAGTAACTCAAAAATAATACGGAAATTTCCTCTAGTTGGGACCACATTTATATTTTTATACATTTCTTGAAAACACATGGTTGAATGATAATGTTTCACCATGTCTATGATGTCGACTGGCTGGTTGGCGCAGTTGGTAGCACTCTGCCTTCTGAGCCGCTGGTCCCGGGTTCGATTACCGGACGGGTCAAACATTTGTGTGTATGAACATGTCTGTTTGACCTGTGTCTGGGTGTGTATACGTATATAAGTATGTATTTCAGTCATCAGGTTACCATAGTACAGGCTTTGCCTAGTTTGGGATCTGAAGACCTTGTGTGAATGTTGATAAATAAAAATAAAATGTTTCAAAAGGTTTTCGAATTACTATTACTTTAGCTCGGCAGTAATTTTTAAATAGTATAGTTAAGCTTTGATTATGGCAATATTAAAATAATCGAACTCATATTAATTCAATTATGATTTTACATTAATATTATTAATTTGTTACTGAAAATTATTACGCCCTGCTTGTACTTTCACCGTAACTGATTTATAGTAAATATACTATATAGGCTATATAAATATACTAAAAAGAGTACATAGCATGAATGTGGATGGATATAGAGGTAGAGGAAGGCCGAAGAAGGTATGGAGGGACTGTGTAAAGAATGATATGTTTATGAAAGGTGTGAGCACTGAGACGACCAATGATAGAAGATAATGGAAGAGGAAAACATGTTGTGTTGACCCCACATAGTATGGAATAAGGACAAGAAGAAGAAATTACTAAAATATGCTACCGTTAGCCAATATATTTAACTACGACAAAAGACAACAGAAGATATTTCAAAGAAATTCAACAATTTATCTAATTTTTTACCATTGGTTGCCCTAACTACGGATGGAAAAAGCGGGCCTTAGCGACGCTAACGGCGCCGCCGGTGATACAGGGCAAGTCAGCGAAGTAATTAATCAAACCGCGACGGAACCGCACGAAAACAATAGTGACTTGCGCTTTTTACCCTTCTGGGGGAAGACGGAACCCTATTTACAAAGCTTTGGTGTATTATATGAATGGATTTGTTTTTCACGAACAATGTTTTAATAGCTGCCTTTTGCAATAGTGTGTGTATTTCACGCACTATGCTGCGACATTAAGCTATCTTCCCATTTTTTTAAATATGAAATTTGTTTTTTTAATTATTCTAAGCTTGCGTTTGACAACTTTCTCGCTTGAGAATTGGGTGGTTACACCAACTTGGAGACTTGGTGTAACTTGAAGACTTCAGGTTTATACCTGTATGTAGTTACATGTTGGTTGGGTATAGCGTCACTCCACCTTCGACCACATCGTTACTGACTATTGGGTGAGATAGTAGTGTAACGATAGAAAATCAATCAGGCTTCAACAAGGTTCCAACCTTTAGCAGAATGAAATAAAAGCAAACGCTTCGTAAGTTATTTTAAATGTATAGGGTATAATCAATTCAAGAGGAATACGGGGCGCTTACGGACGTGGTCACTAGGCGAACCGGGACCGCGTCCGCGTCCACGAGCGCCCCGTATTCTCCTTAAAAAAGACCACCGAATGTGGTTGAAACTATAGTCGGAACACTCCAACTCCTTACGTGAATTAATAACCATCACCCTTTTGGGAGGTGAAAAGGAAGATTAGGTGGTATTACCCCAAAGTTGCGTATTTACCCCTTAATTCGGATTAGATCTCGTTGAGGAACCGTCATGACCATTTACTTTATCGAATACATTAAAACTTTATGTGAATGAACAGAACTTTAATATGTAAAACACGCCGAACCGCAAAACGGTTTGGCGTGCGGTGGTTTTTGCGGTCAAAAGCAAAACTAAAAAATTATATCATTGAGTATATAATCAATTTATTAGTAGCACGTGAGCCTATGTGTTCAACAAAATGGCTGTAATAATATATTTACGTCAAAAAAACATGCTTTTATTGTATTATTATATTTATCATCATCATGTCAACTATAGTTTATATAGTTAATATTATATTGACTGGTCGGTTGGCGCAGTTGGTAGCACTCTACCTTCTGAGCCGCTGGTCCCGGGTTCGATTCCCGGACAGGTCAAACATTTGTGTGCATGAACATGTCTGTTTCACCTGTGTCTGGGTGTATATATATATATATATATATATATAAGTATGTATATAAGTATATATATATCAGTCATCAGGTTACCATAGTTTGGGACCTAAAGACCTTGTGTGAATGTTGTCCCATATTATTATTATTATATTTATTATAGGACGTGACTGCTGGTCATAGCCCCCCCATTGATTTCCACAAGGACCGGTTGGAAGCGGCCCCGCATCTAGCCCTTACCTGCGATCTTAGTCAGGTCGTCTGTCCACCTAGTCGGTGGACGCCCTATACTGCGCTTACCAGTCCGTGGTTCGAGAGCCTTTCGACCCCAACGGCCACCAGTTCTTCGAGCTATGTGCCTTGCCTACTGCCACTTCAACCCGCTAATCCACTGGGCTATGTTGGTGAACAGAATATCTGCGTCATCTTATTCACTAATTTTTTTATTTCAATAATTCTATATATTATTGTTATCACTGTGGTTTAGTTAACTTATATAGTCTTGACCAGTCACTTGGTTTACCGAGTCATACATTTTATAAAAATAATTATTAAAACTTAAATCTTTTTCAAATATCATTAGGCTTGTTTTCGTAAAGTCTGCGAGCATAATCCCTAATTCCTAACGCTTTATCTGCCGTGATCAATACATTTTCTCAGTCAGAATCACAATTTATTTCCCGATAAGTGTGAAATCTCTTAATATAAACTGAAAACTTTTTAAAGTTGACGAATAATTCAAGTATCAAATTCAGCGTTTGTTCAACAAAAAATAACATAAACCGCAACTCACCACCCACGTGGGAAGATTTTGATTTAAGGGACACCCCCTAACTTTGCACCGTAAATACCACGAAGAATGTTGCCAGCGATATCTCGGCGTTAGCTCAGACACTTAATGAAGAAAGATTATGTTAGTTGCGCGAAATATGGTTATCGTGAATAAATGCTGGCTTAGTTTGATGTCCACGAACAGGAAAAGATATGGGAAGTGGCTTCGGGCTTAGGGAAGAAATACGAGTGGTTCGGCCTCGGGCCATCGCTTCGACCATGTGTCGATGGGAAGTCTTTGTTTGTTACTGGACCGGAAATTTATTACTGCGTAAGCTTTTTTATTTTTTAACTAAGAGCGCTTATTCCGCCCCGTGACTGGAAATTTTTGGGTTAACGCGTCATAAAGTTGGTAAAAATTGAGGAAACATATCTAAGTTTTTTTTATGGTTTTTAAAATAAGTGTTATTATTTTGCTACTTTTTGTATCTGTATGCTACAGTATGGACGTATACTGTAACAACTGACTTCAAAAAAGGAGGGGGTTGTCAATTTGAACCCGTATGTTTTTTTTACTGTCTAAAGTATTGTAAACTTTAAGGCTTTCACGGCCGGCGTGGTTCAGGTCCGAGCGGCGACAAGAGCGTAGAACTCTCCCCCGCGGCGTCTTCTCTGATACTGAGTATCAGAGAAGACGCCGCTGAAGATGGCGACCGCAGTGATCGACGTAACGTCTGGAACACAAGTTTCACATAGACCACGGCCAAACAGCCCGAAAGCAATACATACAACATGTCTAGTGTATTGTTTATACTGTACTGTATATTATTTTAATATTCCAATTGCCTAAAGTACACCACATATGCAGAAGACCTCTGAGGCAACAAATGATTTTATTATTTATTTTTATTGAGAGTGGTACGATATAATTAGATACGTGCACAAAGTAGGTTTGTGTACGTACGTAAAGAACGTACGCACACAAACCTACTTTGTGGCCCTTTTTAGATCGACCACTGCCTCAACAAATTAATATTGCCTCAATCATACCTAGATATCAAAAGGAAACCGTACATTCTGAATGACGCAATAGGCTGAGAATATGTACAACGTTCTCGGTAACCAAGTATGGATCTTTGTGAAGTATTTCATAAATTCTATTATAATATATATGCCGCTTCCAACCGGTCCTTGTGGAAATCAATGGGGGAGGCCTTTGTCCAGCAGTGGACGTCCTATGGCTGAGATGATGATGATGATGATGATGATGATTATAATATTGGATTCACATAGTATACCGCTGATATACCGGCAACTTAACATCGGTGTCCAAAGCCTTGTCTTCATTAAAGACTCTTAATTATTTTAGTCTGCTGT
Organism: Apeira syringaria; assembly: GCA_934044485.1. Classification (NCBI taxonomy): domain Eukaryota; kingdom Metazoa; phylum Arthropoda; class Insecta; order Lepidoptera; family Geometridae; genus Apeira; species Apeira syringaria. The sequence continues at coordinate 10,422,516 of OW203675.1, read as the reverse complement.
AAAAAAGGAATATAAAAAAATTCATAACCAAATGTGCCTAAAGACATTAATGTGAATGCTTATTATCTAACCATTCGTATTATGGTTTTATTATTATAACCATTGTATATACCCATTATTTTTGATAGGAATATGCAATGACGTGTCGCGGTTCTTGTCAGTATTACAGTGGCTCTAATTCTGTTAATCACACGAACTAGCTAAAATTCACTAAAATTCTTCAAATTGAAGTAGCTCGTATTCTATTTACGCTAATATTCAAATTCGCATAACTCCATACAGCGCTTTCACTAAATATTGGACGAGTTTTATTCCATTGCTGGCCAATTGCGGGTAGTTTTAGTAGGCACCAAATAAGTGGCGACTTAATTTCGCTAAAACTACCCGCAAATTTAATAAATACATTTAATTTTAGTGATGTTATTGATAAGTCTCATACTAATTTAGACTTTATTGTAACCTTATAAGAACTGAATTAGTTTTAAAACATTTTAGTTTAGTTCAGTTGAATAAGCGAATCACTACCAGTAGCTAGTATTCAAAATGGTTTCTCGCTATAACGATGGTCACTTCATAGTTCTGTTTTGGAGTTTCTAGTTCGCTATTTACTAGCGTATTTAATTACATGTATTTTAATCGTTCAAGTTCATTGTCCCGTTTCCTGTTGGTGAGAACTGTTAAATACGATATTATTATTCATTTCGCTTACAATATTTTGATATTTATATGGGCAACACTGGAGCTGAATTATAAGAAGCTCATCCACATTCAATTCACATCGTTTTCTATAAAAGTTCGTCTTGAAATGGCGAGTAAAGTATACAGAGTTGAAAATAAAATGCCGTGTGTTAGATAGCGCTGACCTCGGGGTGAGAAGGTCAATGTCTTCAAAGTACTCGTAGATTGCAGAATCAGCTGAAAGGTATAGCAGAGTTCACATACTTTCCTTTATTGAATTTGCAAGTTAGCTGCAGAAATTTATGAAAAGATCACTGAAACTAAACTAATAAAAACTAAAATCTCAATAGCAGCATGATTGGGATTGTTTAAGAAAGAAAGAAAGAAAGAAATAGTTTATTTGTGACATACATACACAATTTTGTACAAATAATCATCACAACAATACGTGCAATCAATGACAATAAGTTATGAAGGGATTTAAAAAAGTACTAAAAATGTCACAAATTGGCCCCAACTCAGCTCAGTTTAGGGCATGTATTGAACACTAAGTGCACCCCGTGGCTGCACCTGCGTGAACTACGGTTTTTACGCTAACTCCGCAACCCTACGGAACCATACTTTTTAAAGTACTTACAACAAGTAGCTTAATCTTTTCTAATGTATTAACTATGTCTATAACAAAATTCATCAAAATTGATTCAGTGGTTAAGGCGTGGCATCGTAACAAACAGACGCAGTTACTTTTACATTTAATTATATGCCTTGTATGACCGACTTTCCATCGTCGGTCAAACAGCTTAACTGTATGGTAAAAACTGTTTGACTGACGGTTAATTTGACTGACGGTTAAATTGATGACGGGACGTTTTAAATTTTGGTGAACTCCAGCCAAAACCAATTTGTGTTTGGCTCGAGGTTATACCAAGAAAATTTATTGAAAAACCTCCCTTACTTACTTCCCCGTTGTTAAGGACCACCCTTAACAACGCCATATATTGTCAAATAGCTTTAGTGTTGGTGTGTCGGTAAAACAGTGTAGTTGTTATTTAAGCTGAAAATAAAATACTATTTCTACTCGCCAATAGATGCCAGAAAGAGTCACATGATAATAATATTGTAGCGGTTTTCTTTTTTTTATTTATTTATTGTATTTAGCGGATAAAGCGACGTTTTCTGAAAATTTTCATGTTCCCTAGCTATATCGATTTATCGCTCCCGGAACCCCCTGCATACAAAATTGCATGAAAATTATATTAGATAGATAGATGTGCAAAGGCTGGGAATTTTAAAATATCAATACCAATGCTACTGAAAATGAATAAACTGTGAGAAAAGTTATATATCTACATATTTTAACTACACGCGCAATTCACCGATTTAATATCACATTTTTTTGCAATGATATCATAAATATGTATTATATTATATATGGCTTAAATAGAACCGAATGTAATATATTACATTGACACATGATTCATCTTAAAGTGTTACTTAAGTTAAGTCGGCTGAATATAAAAAGGTTCTTTAGTATGACAGTAATAAGATGTGCGAGTCATGTAAATTGTTTCGTTAACATAATATTGTGATCTTATTTTTTATGTGACGCAGTTTTTATGCCACAAAATGTGTTACTAGACTATTTAAAAATTTCGTTTAAGCTTGAGTGCGACCTCAGGTAACCTCACTTTTTATGTTCCAAATATAACTTCTCGAATATTCTAACAAAATTACCGGAACCGGCGGCCTAACACGCCCTTCTAAACAAGCAAGTACCAAAAATTGTCTATCTGAATAGTCTTTTTTTCGCGAGAAAATTCCCCTACCCGGGAAGTAGGTGGGGCATGTTGGTATCGCTCGGTCATCGCGATCAAGGGGGCTCTCTCTGGGGGCTTCACGGCCTCCAGCCCCAACTGCACCCACAGAAGCAAGGTTCCACTACCGAATAAAATCACCGCAGTGTCCGTCCAGTCGCTATAACGGTGGGCACGCAGCATCATCAACGTCATCACTTAACATCAGGTGATACAGTTGTCAAACGCAAACTTATAATATGTAAAAAAAGAAAAAAATATATTTTTCACCCCGGATTTTTCACCCCTCAGTCACCATCATTTCGCCCCTCCAGGAGAAGGAAAACTCTCCCCTGGCAACTGCGCCTTACACAAGACGCGGTCGCTCTAACTCAAAATCACAAAGTCTAATCGCCACAAGAAATAAAAACACGGATTGAAAATATTTCAACTCAATATCTTTTTAAGTATTGACAAGACAAAACTCAAAGGGAAGTGACAGAATGACTTTTTAAATTAGATATATGCCTTTGGAAATAAATGTATATTAGTAAGTTAGTATCTTCACATATTCTTCTTAAAAGTACCTATGGAACGTTAAATAGAACTGTATTGACGGTCGTCGTGGCTCAGTGATCAGCGACACTGACTTTGGAACCGCGACCCCGGGTTCGAATCCCGGCCGGGGAAAACATTTCTGTGATAAGCAAAGATGTTTGTTCTCGGGTCTTGGATTTTTGTGTATTGTCATTCTGTGTGTCTATGCCTCCCGCGATACAGGGTATCCTAGTGCGGGGGTGTGAGTATTTGAAGAAAAAAAAAAAAAATTACTGTCATCTAAATTCTACCAACCAGCGCACCTAGCTAAACCCATATTTTATTCTTATTCATTGTAAGTTTTGTCAGGTACGCAGCACTTTGCGACTTTTCATCCCAAGGGCAAAGCGAAAATACTATAACTTTTGCTCACTACCTAAGGGCTTCGTCACACTTGATGTTTTTAGCAGCGCGTAGCCGCAACGGCAGCAAAACAATGTTGAGATGAAATAACATAACATATATGTATATTGTTCAGGAAATCGCTTGATATTTGTTATATACCCCAAGAGGTAGATTAGCATTGATCATTTCTTACAAACAATAGACGATAGAATAAAGTTAAAGTCATCTCTGTGACATAGCGTTAGCTCATGTTACATAGTGATCAATATAGTATAAAGGCCCTGCAATACATTTCCTTTTATTTATTTATTTATTTTGACTTATAAAGAGTTAGTCGACTTTTAATATTTTAAGTACCTAATAATATGTCCTGTATCTTGGGCTGCAATAGTCGCAGTTCATTTGGTAGATTGTATTTTGACTGGCCGGTTGGCGCAGTTGGTAGCATTCTGCCTTCTGAGCCGCTGGTCCCGGGTTCGATTCCCGGACAGGTCAAACATTTGTGTGTATGAACATGTCTGTTTGACCTGTGTCTAGGTGTGTATATGTATATAAGTAAATATATAAGTATGTATATAAGTATATATGTCAGTCATCAGGTTACCATAGTACAGGCTCTGCCTAGTTTGGGACCTGAAGACCTTGTGTGAATGTTGTCCCATATTATTATTATCATTTCCAGGGCATAAAGAGCAAACTAACTATCTGTTATGTACTTATCTAATCAGCGTCACAAATAGTTATAACAATAACTATAATATAATTGTTCCATTCGTGATTCAAAACAAAATGTGTGTGACAAAGATTACTCAATATTCAGCTAAGTGTGAAAATAGTGAAATATACTCGTAACTTTGTGCTTATAATAACAATAATATTATTTAAAAATCAACTTAAGCATTGCAATCGAGTTCTAGTGCCAGTGGTACCCGTAGCAAAAGACTGAAAAAGAGGGTAGACAGGGTAAAGAGGGTAGAGTCTGTCCTTAACATTTCAATATATTTTTACATCTACCGCTTTCTTCAGTCTCTCCGTGATCATGGTGCGTGGAACCGCGCCGAAATATCGGAAACTTAATGTTTAGATTGAAATCTAAATCATGGTGCGTATCCCGTGTTAAACAATATTTTTATTGTGAAAAGCCATGACAGTTTAAAACAATGCTCAACTTAAACTGTTATATCTGTCTCAGTAACACCTCACTGCGTTAATCTCTATCCTTACATTAAGCTAAATATATACCTATGTATATATTATATAACGAATTACAATACTGCAGCTACTACAATAACATTTGAGCAATCCACTGGCTATTGGTAGCTTATAGATAACTCAAATGTTCTAACCCGCTATATATATATATATATATATATATAATATTATATACATTATATATATGTGTATATGAGAAGGTTTATTTACGTATGTATAAATAAATAGCTAGGCTATGTACTAGTGGTTCCATTAAATAAATATATATTTATGTTCCATACAAATTTTGTTATAATTAGCTAAGTAATTCTTTTTAATTCTTACTTCGTTGAACACATCCTGTAATTATTAGTTCTACAATATATTTCATTTACGGTTGCCTGGTAGAAATCGCTTTCAGCGATAAGGCCGCCTATTGTCTCACTATATTAATTGTTAAGTACTGTAATAATATGTACAAATGTGTTTGTGATACAATAAAGCATTATCTATCTATATTAAATAAAACTTTCAATGCAAAAACTACAAACAAAAGTATTAAGTGTGCGCACGCCACAAAACTTTTTCAACTGCGTAAGCCGCCGTAAAAGCCTGTTTTTCATACGTATCGTCGCAGGCTAGCCGACGATTGGGGACCGATCAAAAAGTTTCGACGGAAGCAAATGAGTTACGTGAACTGCTAACTCGTTTTGGGGAAAGGTTTAAACACCTGGGCCCAACAGGGATGGGTTTAGTGAAAATAAAATTAATTGGCTGGCGTTGTTTGGGGCGAATGTCAGTTTGTTTGGGAAACGATTGTATTTTTGGAGCTATACAGGTGTTAAAACGGAGAAAACAGAATATTTTTGTCTTGGTTTTCTACATTTTTCTGTTAAGTTGGGTCATGCTGGTGGCTTGGTGGCAAAAACTACAGTTAGTTTATTCATCATTTGTATTGAATTTTACTTCTATTATAACTGTACTGTGTATTTAGTACTATTTTAATCGTCTTCAAAAAAAGGAAGAGGTTCGTAATTTGACTGTTTGTTTTTTTTATTTTTGTTACTTCAGATCTTCCGACAGGGTGAACCGATTTTGATTCTTTTTTTATTTCAAAGCTGTTAAAATCATTGTCAAGAGTAGTGCAAATTTGGTCTAGCCATCGTTGTCAAGAGTAGTGCAAATTTGGTCTAGCCATCGTTGTCAAGAGTAGTGCAAGTTTGGTCTAGCCATCGTTGTCAAGAGTAGTGCAAATTTGGTCTAGCCATCGTTGTCAAGAGTAGTGCAAATTTGGTCTAGCCATCGTTGTCAAGAGTATTGCAAATTTGGTCTAGCCATCGTGTTGAGCTAAGGCCTCTAGGCGGTTTCCCAGAACATATGTGACTGACCATTAAACACTTACAAATCTGAATGGTGGTTTCTATTCATGACCCTTTTGGGTAGCTTCCAAGGCTACCTTGAAAAATCTGTTACCAAGAACACAGGGTGTTCAGTTATCTGTGTGGGTGTTTAACTGTCACGCGATATACCTGGATACATATAATGACTGTTATGTTAATCAATAACATCGTTGATCACATCACCATTGATTTTCAAATAAAGTAGTGGTCAAACACCATCATCATAATCATCTCAGCCATACGACGTCCACTGCTGGATAAACTGATTCGACTGGTCAGTGGTCAAACATATAAACTACAATACACCAAGAGATACGAGTAGTTTGCTTTAAAAGCAGCTTATTTGTTAAATAAAAAGGTAATATGTATATTTTTGAAAGAATTCTAGTATACTTTATTCTCTTATATTGAATACCAAAGTGGAACGACAAAACGTTGACGTTTGACGCAAGCATTTCAATTTCCCACATACCCGGTCGGTATACCCACGTGCGAAACAAATCACTATTTCTCCTGAATAACAGCGCATTTATTTGACAAAGAGCCTTGTTACTTTTACATTACGGTCACGTTTCCCAATCCCAGGTGATGGCTCGCACACAATTTCATAGGGATTAGTCTGAGGCCAGCGTCTAGGTCACCACATGAAAAATGTACGGCGTAAATTACGTTTTGTAGAGGAATTCTTTTATTTCATGTCGAGGGACGAAGTGTTGTCTCATAATATAATAACAGTATGGACTATGAAAGATTAAAGTCTCGGTTTTTTAAAAAAAATTTGTGTTAACTATTATAGTTTGCGGTTGACAACTGTCTCACCTGATGTTAAGTGATGACGTTGTCGAGTATGCTGTGACTGCCGCCTCTACTCCTAACTACTTGCTAGCGTTGTATGTTTCATGTTTATTGTGTATGTCCACGCCTCCCGCGACACAGGGAATCTTAGTGCGGGAGTCTGAGTGTGATTAAAAAAAAATAAAAAAAAATATTGCCAATACTGCAAGGCATACTATATCCTACTAATACCATACATGCGAAAGTTTGTGAGTATGGATGTATGTTTGTTACTCTTTCACGACTAAACGGCTGGGTGGATTTAGATGAAATTTGATATGGGGATAGCTTATACCCTGGATTAACACATAAGATTTCATCATGACCACGCGGGTAAAACTGAACGATTAACAGAATATTATGTTCTTATGATTTTTATTTTCTTATTATGCTCTCTCTGTTTCAACTGCGTTGACTACAATTTTATGTTTACTTCGATTATCTCACGTAAATCGGTCGTTTTCCGGTTACCAAGGTACCTAAGTGCCTATGTCTATTATAGATCCCTGTGTAAATGCAAACTTCGTGCAAATCTGTTCAGCCGTTCCGCCCCCTGATCTTTAATGATCAATAACTAACCTAATCAATTCGATTCGATATTATTCATACATTTAATATTGCAAAATTTACTAATGCAAACATATTTCATAATTTTAATGACTGCTCTTGCATTGTTGCTTTCGTACTGTATAGATCTAGCGTTTGACAAGTATCTCACTTGTCGGTGAGTAACGATGCGGTCGAAGATGTTATCACGTTAGACCTAGAATACTCTCTGGCTCTCAAGGACGCTGCCTGATCATACTATGTGTTTAGTGACAGTTTTTTAAACTTAAGGGTGGTTGCTATTCAGGCGAGGGATTTGATAATGGTATTACCTTCACCGGAAGCTCTAGCTGTTGTTGAGCATTGAAACAGTGTCCGTCAGTTTGACAGACGACGCTCCTCCCACTGAGCTATCATCGCTTCAAAACTGTCTTAAAATGTAATAAATAGATCGATATAAAGACTGTATTAAGGACTTTTTAGATAGCTGAATCAATTCGGTTAGTTATAGAATATTATTATTTATATTATATTATTATTAAAATAGAATAGTTCCGAATCGGGAGGCTGATGTGTTAGAACAAACATCTATACATACAAATTATAGCATTTATTTTAGTACTTAGTTAAATACATTTAAAATTCCAATAAATCATATTTATCATCATCATCATCTCAGCCATAGGACGTCCACTGCTGGACATAGGCCTCCCCCATTGATTTCCACAAGGACCTGTTGGAAGCGGCATCCTTGATGTTGCAACCATCATATTTATGATGGGAAGGAATTTATACCTTGTCGTTTGTGACACAAATACATTTAATAAGTGGGTACTTGTTATTGCTTTGCGCTCCGACAACCATTATACTTAAGTTTCTTGAAAAAGGTAAAAGGAAACGGTTAAAAGGAATGCCGCCATAAATCTTAAATTCATTCTCGCTTTAAAAATATCGCGTTTTATTTTAAAGACATTGCGGAATACTTCCCGGCTTTTATTTTAACTTTAAATCTTGTAACTTAAAAAGCATTAGAGAATTGCTTTTTGCGATAAAAACCGTCCTCTTTAATAGCATCTTCCTTAAATATTTTATAAAGTTGTGCATAGCCATTTCGAAAATCTTGCGGTAGTCCTGATGTAGTAGGTAATGAATGAAAGAATGAAGAAAATAAAAAAGATAATAAATTTATTCCCATCCAAGGACAGCATTACATAAAAATAACCGTGCCGTGGAGGTACCGGCCTATAGTAAAGCATCCCCCATATCTTCCCGCGGGTGCCGTAAGAGCCGGCTAGAGGACCACGTATCATATGGGGGAGGCATATGTCCAGCAGTGGACGCCCCATGACTGAGAGAGAGACATAAAAAAATATAAATTAACAAAAAAAATACAATAGGTAATGTTGCGCGATGTCAGGAATTAGCGACTAGCATACACCAGGGTCACCCCTACCACTGATCTTTAGTCGACACTCACTCACTTCTGACATCACGAACGCACAAATGACTACTCCTCAGTTGTACTGTACGTTGCATAATGTAAGTAAAATATAAGACAATATACGACAAAATAAAAATTATACTTAAATGATTTCTGTGCATGTGGGTCAATATGCATCTACCGCTTGAAGTTTTTATTTTATTTTATTTATTTTATGGTCAACCAACCGTTATAACATTTATACATACAACAATGGCCCTAATTCTGTTAATCACACATACTAGCTAAATTTAACTAAAATTCCTCAAAATGAAATAGCTCGTATTCTATTTACGCTAAAATTCAAATTCGTATAACTCCTTACAACGCTCTCACTAATATTAGACGAGTTTCATTCCATTGTTAGCGAATCGCGGGTAGTTTTAGTAGGCACCAAATAAGTGGCGACTTAATTTACCTAAACCTACCCGCAAATTTAATAAATACATTTAACTTTAGTGATGTTTATTGATAAGTCTCATTCTAATTTAGACTTTATTGTAACCGTATAAGAACTTATCTAATTTTGAAATATTTTAGTTTAGTTCAGTTGAATAAGCGAATCACTGGTAGTGATTCGCTTATTCAACTGAACTAAACTAAAATTTTGGAAAACTAAATCAGTTCTTATACGGTTACGATAAAGTCTAAATTAGTATGAGACTTATCAATAACATGACTAAAATTAAAATATATTTATTAAATTTGCGGGTAGTTTTAGCGAAATTAAGTTGCCATTTATTTGGTGCCTACTAAAACTACCCGCAACTGGCCAACAGTTGAATAAAACTCGTCTAATATTAGTGAGAGCGTTGTATGGAGTTATACGAATTTGAATTTTAGCGGAAATAGAATACGAGCTATTTCAATTTGAAGAATTTTAGTGAATTTTAGCTAGTTTATGTGATTAACAGAATTAGGGCCACTACCAATGTTTACCTTACACTATAATACAATGGCTTAATGCATAACCAATTATAGGCTAACACCTCATGCATTGTAACACACAATACTAGCTTTAAAATATAATTAGTGAGCAGGTGTAAAAGGTAATTAACTAATTAAAAATCTGTGGAGTGCTTCTATTTATTTAATTTACTTATTGTCTTGATTATATAATCCGATGTTTTTTTGCGAAATCGACCAAGAGAATCTGAAAAAATGTCGGCAGAAGTGTGCAGTGTGAAGATAATCCTTCTCCTAATCTTTCTATATAACTTAATACATTCAGCCCCTACCAATGAGCAAAGTTGCCAAAACACTGACGGCTTTGCCACGTTGAATAGCAATGCTAGAAAGTTGTATACTGTTCAAATCTTTATTAATCATCATAAAAACTTTTACTTCCAAACCTTTTTCATGCAACATTAACATTATCGATACAGTATATTACATTAGTTACAAAGTATTAAATCGACACATGATCCCCAAACTAGACGAAGCCTGTATCTCAGGGGCCAAGATAATATTTAACAGAGATTTTTTTTATACTGTATAGATCAAGCGTTTGAACACTATCTCACTTGATGGCCAGTGACGATGTGGTCGAAGATGTTATCACGCTAGATCTAGAATGCTCACTGGCTTTCAAGGACTGCAGCCTGACTACACTATGTGTTTTGGTGACAGTTTCTCAAACTTGAGGGTGGTAGCTAGCCAGGCGGGTGTTCGAAAGCACCACCACCATGCAAAATGTATGCAGCTTTGTGGATTTCGTAATGAAGTATTCACTTTAAGCGTGTTGTATTAGCGATAAGACCGTCGATTGTATGATTTTAAGGTACAATTAGTACGAAATATACTTTTTACACGCGGGTTATATGGCTATATTTAACTCTTAATTGCAAATCATAATATGTACATATTATACAGCAGTGGACGTCCTATGGCTGAGATGATGATGATGATGAGATTTTCAGTAAACCTTTTAAATCGTTTTAAAAAAAAGCTTTTAAAGAAACGAACTATCACAATATAAATTTATAATAAATCAATCGTGGCTTGATTGCGTGAAAAAATATTTCGTAATTTATTCACCTCGACGATTCGACCAAGTTACATTGGTCTTGGTCACGAGAAGATTAACAACGTGTTCGAATCGCAAAAGTCTAAAAGTTACGACCAAATGATAAAAAAAGAAAAAACAAATTCACGAAATAAGTTAAATGTTTACTGCAAATTACTGCAATCATTTCAAAGAGCATTTAGTCAATACATAACGCAACCAAAAATAATCAAATACATACAGTACAATTTTATTCAATATAAAAGATAACCAACATGGTTTTTTTTCACCTTTATAGTGAGAATAAATTTTATTTAAGATGCAATAAGACCTTCACAGATGAGCTTAAGTCGATGTAATTTTCCTTCATCGTGACCTGATTCCGGAACTTTAGCATTTTTACAAAATCTCATTAGGCCAGGACAAGATTGTTCCCTGCGGAGCCATTCTGCTAACAAAAGTTAGCAGACACTCTACAGATTAAGCAGAGAGACACTCAAGATAATTTTGATTGTTCCTAATGTCCGAGTTGATAAGGGAAGATGTTTTGTGAACTGCGTGTAACTGTTTTTAACCGACTTCAAAAAAAGGAGGCGGTTCTCAATTCGAACCGTATGTTTTTATTTAATTTTTTATTTGTGTTTGTTACCGCATAATTTCCGACTGGGTGAACCGATATTGATCATTCTTTTTTTTATTTAAAAGGTGGTGCTTCTCGTGTGGTCAAATTTAATCAAAATCGGAAGAGCACTTTTTGAGTTACAAGTCAAAAACTGAAAAATGCGTGCTTATACCTACACGATATTATACCGCATAACTTCCGACTGGGTAAACCGATTTTGATCGTTCTTTTTTTATTTGAAAGCTGGTGAACATACCTACACCACGATGATAATTGATCCCATGGGTAATAAGGGTCACTAAAAAGAGGCGAAAATAATTTTTACCAAAAAATGGAACCGACATCAACACTCAAAAGTATGAAATAACTTGTCGAAGTCGGTACCATGAGCACAATATTTTGATATCAGTTACTTTTGAACTATCATAGTACTGACTTCAACAAGTTATTTCATACTTTTGAGTGTTGAAGTCGGTTCCATTTTTTGCTAAAAATTTTTTTTTATCATCTCTGTTGTTGCAAACTAAGACTGAATGTAAAAGTTCTTCTTGTAAATTATAATATCGCCTCTCATGCAAGACTCAAAAGCTTATATTGTAGATTATCGTTTTTTAAATAATAGAAAATATTTTTAATCTCTGGCTTATTATTACTCTATACTTTTAATAAGGGCGAAGATTACGAAATACAAATACTCTTTTTCTGTATTTTAGAATGCGTGAAACTTGTCGATTGTGATATCGACTACGCGTAAGGACATAGGAAGATAAACGGAATAGAGATAAAGATTCTTAAGAACGTGCAAAATTGTTACCTATTTTTGTAGGGTTGTCACAATAGGTGAAGACAAAATTGAATAAAATATTTCTTAAACAGTTTTATTATTCAGTATGATAGTATACTAAAGAAATTACTTATTGTAATAATTTTCTTTTATATTTATTGTTTTGGTGAGTTCAATTCTGAATCTAACTTAAAGTTGTTTCAAGTAATCTAACGGTAACCAAAAATGTCCATTATTAGTGCAACCGATTCGCGCGATTGTATGATGCGTTATCTCTGTTCCGATTATCTACTCATGTGGCGTTAGTGTCGAGCTATTGAGATGTTGACTATTAAAAAGGACTCATCGTCATAAATTCTTGAAAATAATAAATATATATTAAAAGCAAATCGTGGGTCTAAGAATGTAATTTGTTTTCAATAATGTTTCTATTGACAAACTCATTTACACTCACAACCCTGCACTAAGATACGCCGAGTATCAATTCAATCACAATACATAAACATCCAAGAGCAGAGAAGAAACATCACAGAATGTTTGTTCCAGCCGGGATTCAAACCCTGGGTCGTTGCTCTAAAGTCAGTGTCTGACCACTGAGCCAGTACGACCGTCACTTTATTAGAAAGTAATACATATACATTCATATGGTGGTCGTAGGCATGGTGGTAGGGTACTTTCGAATACCCGCCTGGCTAGCTACCACCCTCAAGCCCTCAAGTAAAAGCTGTCACCAAACACATAGTGTGTCAGGCAACAGTCCACAGGTAGACAGGTGACGCTCTTAAATATAATATTGTTAGGATCAGAAGTGGAAATATTTAAAAAAAAATATACAACACGCGTTCTCCCTAACCTCAAAACATCTTTGGTTTATTAATTGACCATTAAATCACAATTGAAATAGAAAGGCACATGAAGTTGATCACAAAATAACAAATAACGAGTCAGACACAGATGAACCATATAAAACAATTAGAAATACGTATGTCACTCACTGATCGCACCGAACAACAAACCAGCAGAACTTCCGCACGCAGCCGAGGCCGAAGGAAATATGCGTCACTGGTCCGGCCCGCACTGGCTTTTATAGGGACTGTGCCTCTCTACTACTTCTAGTTTATGTTGGCAGCTAACAATATATATATTCTGTTATAGCGCCATAGGCCATAATCTGATTCATACACTTTTATTATGGAATCAAGAAATAGCTGCCAGAGTAACACAATTTCACCAAAAAACCCTTTTTAAAACTATATCTCAAAATAATCGCCCTAACCCAAAAACTATCGGTCCCTTCGAAGAATCATAAGATCTTATAAACCTACGATATTTTCCTGCAATATTTCCTTTGTCAATCATATCTTTTGAAGTAATTCCCGATTGAAAGCCATGATTCGGCCCCTCCGTAAAGTATTGGACAAGATAAAAGGTAATGGAGGCAGAGATTTGAATGTTCCCTAAAGGGGCCCTCGGTATTATGTTGCTATACCAGTCACGATATCTCTGAGAATTATCGGAGGATTTGGCTTTTGCGTCAGTGTTAGTGACTATTTCTTACGTAATATGTATTAGTACATTTGAGTTAAGTAACATTAAAACAATATTCATTTGAGTTTTATGATTTATTGCATTGACAACTAATTTGAAGAAAAAAATTCGACTGCTAGTAGACTTGATCCCACGACTACAATGTTGATTTAATGTTGATGTTAATAATGTTGATCTATCAGTCCTATTAATTAATTGTTCAGACAACTAAAGGTAGATGGCGCTAATAACAAAATCCCCTCAGATGTTAAAGGAAGGTAGAAATTCGGCCCTAGTAGTATGGGCTGCTATAGCTTAGTTGGACAAAGCGACGGGACGGTATTCTCTAGCCGTGGGTTCAAGTCCCACAAGGAGCCGAATTTTTTTCTTTCTGAAAAAATTCACTTGTCAGACCAGTAAGTCTGACAAGTGAGTCTTCTCGTGACCACGACCAATGTAACTTGATCGAAACGTCAAGGTAAATAAATTACTACATGTTGTTCTCGCGACAAGACCCGTTTGATTTAATAAAAAAACTGAGGGTACTTTGTGTTTTACAATTTTTTTAATATCGTGTACAAGGAACGACTATGTTGGCATATTGTGAATGTATAAAACACGGGAATCACTCACGTAGTAAGTCTGATTCAATTTATACATTCATAATGTGTCAAAACCACGTCAGTTTTATAAATGGACTACATTGGCACTTTGCAGAGCTGAATATTTAAACCCTATTACAATTTGAAAACACGGAACCAAAGATTTAAGAAACAAAGAAAAGAAAGAAAACCTTCTTTCTTTTCTTTCTTTCTTGAAACATTTCTTCTTTGTTAATGATTTTATCTCAAAGCAGTTTAATTGACGTTGAAATTTATGACTTCAACATAAAGTATATACCATTTCTTACAAAACAGTCATCAAAACCGGATGGATATCTATAGTAAAAAGTTATGCGTATTCATAAAAACAACGTTGCGATTTGAGCAGCTCTCTGTTTAAAAGCCAACTGAATAAAATGTCAGAGGTAGATCTTACAATATTTTTACTAAAAAAAAGATGTAAAAAAAAACATAATCATATAGGAAAACAGTGAATCTTCTTTATTACTACTTATATTGCTTTTTTTATATTCACACTTATACCCCCGCACTAGGATTCCCTGTGTCTGTACAATTCCCTGTGTACTTAATGGTACACAGCTTAGATGGCAAAGCAACAGGAAAGTATTCTGTAGTCGTTTGTTCAAATCACATAAGTAGAAGAATTTTCATTTTGCTTAAAAGAAAACTTAACGTTCTTACAGGTATTTTTTAAAATTTAGATGTGCAAAAACATTTAGTAATTTATTTAAGAAGTTTCGACCAAGTTGCATTGGTCGTGCTTACAAGATGGAGAATTCAGGTTTTGAAGCGATGATAGCTCAGCGGGAGAAGCGTCGGCTGTCAAACTGACGGACAAAGGTAACACCGTTATCAAACCCCCAGCATGGTGGTAGGGTACTTTCGAGTACCCGCCTGGCTAGCTACCACCGTCAAGTTTGAAAAACTGTCGCCAAGCACATAGTGTGTCAGGCAGCAGTCCTTGCGAGCCAGTGAGTATTCTAGGTCTAGCGCAGCTTCGACCACATCGTCACTGACCATCAAATAAGATAGTGGTCAAACGCTAGATCTATATAGTATAAAAAAAACAAAAATGGTGAAAATATCAGTGAGATCGCGTAATTTCTTCAACTCTAGGCTGTGAGGAAAAGGTCGTTTGTTTGTAACTAGCTGTAGGATGTCCACTGCTGGTTAGGGGGCTTCCGCATTGGACTTTATATGGGCCGGTTGGAAGAGCCCCGCATCCAGCGTCTTCTCGCGACCTGTACCAGGTCATTTTTTCCACCTTGTCTGTTTAAGACCTATGCTGCGCTTGTCAGCTCATGATCGTATAGCAATATTGCTGATACTTAGGGCAGACAAAAATATTTGCAATTACATTTTAGTTAACTACCTGCTGTTATTGACTTCACAATAGGAAGGATTATATTATTTCGTTTTTTTTTCTATTGTTAATATATCAATCAGGTTAAGTCGCGAGAAAAACATTTAGTAATTTATTAACCTCGACGTTTCGACCAAGTTGCATTGGTCATGGTCACGAGAAGAATGTACTCTGTTTTTAGCTCAAGACTCAGTCATTCGTAGCTTTGAAAAAAAAAACAATTTTTATTTCGACGTTTCAAATTCTCAACTTCTCAGATTGGTTCCATGAAAAATGCATAAAAATCATTTTTTCTCTAAAATTTCAAGTAAATGTTAATAATTGTTACTTTTACTAATATGTAGGTATATACTTGAGTTACAAAAGTATTATTAATATTTTTAGCCAACAACCCAATATTTTGGCAAGTCGTAAGCTTCGTAATGGTTTTATCATTTATAACTGTCACCGGTCTAGTTACAGCCACAACTGACATTTTTTATGAGAAAAATGTCCTATTGTATACAGTTCAATGATCTCGAAATATTTTATTTGTGATAGCAAACAATAACCAAGATAGATTACTCTTTGCAATACCATGACAGCTTTTTTTATTCACTCAATGAAACATCAGTGGTATATGAGTTATATACTTGTTCAGAGATCATAAAATATAAGAAGTTTTCATTTCAAAAACCATTTTGTTTCATATTGTGATAAATCTGACGCTGTGGGTGAAATCCCCTCGTCCGCTACGGACATGATTGGCCGAACGAAGCCGTACGCAATTTCACATCCGACGTGACTCGCAGACTCGTAATCGAATGATACATTCGAATTACTCGATTGTCCAACTGAACGCAGATATCGGTTTTATTTATGGACATCACTGTAAATGCACATTCGAAAGTTACTTATTTATCAATGAAGTACAATAATATAGCAAATAGTTTCGCTAACGTAAACTAGATGGCGCTAGCAAATGGTGCATCATTTCCTTAATCGCGGTGTCATTATTCTCCGTGAGTAGGTATATTTTTGATTAGAAGAAAAAGTCCAACAACCAACTGTGGTTTAGTATTCTATTTGGTACACCTCCCTATCTACCCTCGAACCCCATTCCATTACTATTTCTTGTGAATATTCAAGTGACGAATGAATGCGTATACGTTAAATGGTATAGGTGTGTATTTCGGAGCTATTTTACTTGGAAAATATTGATATATATTATCAAAAAAATATTACCAAATAATGTTACCTACTTCAACACTCAAAAGTGTGAAATATCTTGTCGAAGTAGATTTTTTTTCACCCTTTTCAGTGACCTTTGCTAGACACGGGATCAATTGAAATTGTGTATGTTCATCGATTTCTTCACCCGCAATCAGGAAGTCGTCCAAGTAAACGTAACACTTTTCAGTTATTGAAGTGTAACTCATAAACTGATTGTTTTATTTTGATCAATTTCAAATGAAACTACCTCGGAGGTATTCTCTACAAACCAAAAAAAGAATTTTGAGAATCGGTCCAAACATGGGAAAGAAATCGGTTAACATACAAAAAATTAAAAAACATACAGAGACACTTATAGCAACCTCGTCTTCTTTTAAGTCAGTTAAAAAACAGGAGATTTCGTGATATTCTTTCATATGATTTGTACGTGATATTTTTTTTTATCATACGCAGACCCCCGTACTAGGTTTCCCTGTTTCGCGGGAGACATGGACACACACACACCACACAAACACCCAAGACCCGGGACAAACACCTACACTCATCGAACAAATGTTTGCCCCTGCCGGGATTCGAACTCAGGGTCCCGGAGACACAGAAGTCATGTCACTGACACTGACGACTGCCAAATGTTATACATATTTATCGAAAAATTACTCTCCTACTGTTTTCGAACTCATTTTCAGTTCTTCATATAAGCTACGACCGTACCAGGCCGTGCCAGCTACCACCACCAGCCTCAGCACGTAGCTCACATGAGTTCTAGCTGGTTCTCGTAAAAATGGGTAAACTCAATATTGGAATTGTAAATTAGCAACAAAAACATACATTCCATAGAACATACACTGGTGGACAGAGCCTCCGCCTTCGAAACGTCGTAGGACATCTTTTTCTTCATCTCATGTAATTTTATTTGTGAATTAATCGTAATAATATCGTAAAGTAATCTATTACTATATACATTAACATTGTATTATGGATATAAATAAAATGATATTTTTAATTATCAAAAGTAACCTGATATTCAAAAGCGTCACGTGATTAAAATTTTTTTCCGTTTTTGAAATATTTTTCATATATGCTCCGGTCTTAATGGAATTATTAACTTATACACAAATGCCATAAGGAACAAATTTGACAATATATTACATATTTTTGTGCTTAAAAATGTCTTAATAGAAAACTTATTATGATTTAAAATTTGTTGTAACCAATGAATCAATCAATTTATATATTCTGATCTTAACAAATCCATCGCGGGTTCTTCACTTCACATTTTTGTAATAACTGCCTTAATTTATGTAACTCTTTTAATATTTACTTACCCTAATTAAAACGGATTATTTGTAAACATGGGAATGTGTAGTAGAAGCCTGCCGTGATGTTGTAAACTGGAGACCCAACAGAGGATTAGGGTGCCGGTTTAATCCAGTTTGCGAAATTTTATTTTTAATACTTCATACATATTTATCGTTATATGAGCAGATTATAGGATTAATTGATAGATAATTTCGTTTGCTTCTTTTGATCCAGTTACTTATAAAAAAATTTAATCAATTTCCTAAACGATGTCTAATCTTTTTAAAATCCATTCCAATTACCCTTACCCTTTTGAACCACGTAAAAAATTTAGTTAATAACTGAACCGTTTAAACGTACCTTCCCGATTCTAAGGTGCATGAACTAAGAATGGGTTAAGGTTGTACACAACGTTTTTCTATTATAGATCTATGAGATAATATATTTTTTAAATCGCCGACTATTAAACGAGAAATTGAATACTCTATGCAATTTCACATGACTAAAGATTTTGAAGACGATTTCTACATAAATAAGTATGCCTCTAACTATACACGCTACATATATCATGTACTGTGTATATTGGCAACAACTAGTGGTGTTTTCAATTGTTATTTTAGTAGTTATAGTATTGTTATTACTCGGAAATACTTTACGACTCCACCACAGAAAAAATGGGGTCTTGGACAATTTAAATAGTTAAGAAATAATAATAATAATCGGAAATCATACTGCTCTCGCCAACCCGCCTGCCAAGCGTGGCGAGAATTGGCAAATCCCCCCTATATGGGGGAGTCATATGTCCAGTAGTGGATGTCCAATTCCTAAGAAGAAGAAGAAAGAAATAGCTAGGATGGTAAACTGGAAACTCTCACTTTTTTACCAGTCGTTACTTCTCGACAAATGTTCGGGCTGTATAGGTTCCCATCCTCATGGAAGGCAGCTGGCAGCCCGGGACACGGCCGCCGCGACCAGCGGGCTGCAGAAATAAGGACTGTTGAAAGCCTGCGTTTGCTGGTAAACAATAAACTATGAGTCCTCGTACTCGTAGCAAAGAAAGAAAAAAGAAAATAAATTTATTCCCATCAAAGGACAGCATTACATTAAAACATTTTATATACAGAAAAAAAAAGATGAGTAATGTTGCCAGATTATAGATACCAGACTCATTCCTGAGAATGAGTCTCGACTAAGCCTACCACTGATTTCCAGTCGACACTCATATCTGACATCGGGCAACACAAATTATTAGTTTTAATGACAAGTTAAATATTGCGTTAAGACCATGCTGGGCGGAACTTTATTTAGTCCTTCGTTAGTTGAGTTGTTGGCTAGTAGTAGCTAGCTAATAGTAGTAGTAGTGTAGGTTGTTTCTTAGCGCCACCTACCTTTAATTGTATGAACTATTAACTAACGGTACACATGAAAACACTCTAGTTTGCAATAAGCAATTCTAAGATCAATTTGTGAGAGTACAGTGTCTGTTTTACATTAGCAGATATAACAAATAAAATAAACAAGTACCTTCTAGAAAATACGTTGGAGCCGAGTTCGTTGACCTCGAGGCTGAAGTATCTGTAAGCACCGAACGCGCCAATGCGGTTTGAGTGTGGCGAGCATCTTGATTTATACAAATTGGCCATAGTTTGGCAATGGTAGTGATTCGCTTATTCAACTAAACTAAACTAAAATTTTGGAAAACCGAATCAGTTCTTATACGGTTACGATAAAGTTTAAATTAGTGTGAGACTTATAAATTAAATGACTAAAATTTTATTTATTTATTAAAGTTGCGGGTAGTTTTAGCAAAATTCAGTCGGGATGTATTTGGAGCCTACTAAAACCCACAATTGGCCAACAATGGAATAAAACTCGCCTAATATTGGAGCGTTGTATGGAGTAATACGAATTTGAATTTTAGCGTAAATATAAAACGAGCTATTTTAAAATGAAGAATTGTAGTGAATTTTAGCTGGTTCGTGTGATTAACAGAAATAGGACCAATGTTACCCATTTTAACCGCTTATCACGATAGTTCTATTTTTTTAAAACATGCATTAAAAAAGTTAAAATCATACAATTATCTTTCTAAAGAACAAAAATATTAATTCAAAACTTAGATTGTTAGGTAGGTAATGGTATAGTCTATAAACAGTTTCTATTTTTATGGCTATATCCATGTTTAATTATCATATACGAATTAATTACTTTTCTAATGCCGCGCAGTGTCACGTGACCTCAGCTGCCTGGTCCGCAGTCGCTCTCCACCCGCTCATTTTTGCTCTTTCGTCCAATACGTCATACGGAGCGGTCGTGTTGACCAGCGTGTAACATATTTTAACACCATTTTAAATGAGCAAAGTAATTTTGAACCTTAAGTCAAAGAGCTAACTATAACGAAATTATATTGTATCGGAGTGAGTGAAATATAAAATAAAGTGTTGTCTCAACATAGTGGAACGCAGTTCGGCAAAACACCCGCCCATAAAAATCAAATCTACAGGAGCAAGCAAGTCAGCAAAGGCTCGGGCATATTTCTTGCCTGCTCACGCGCATGCTAGCCACACCCACTGTCACTGACACTACGGGAAGGAATACAATATACATAAACATACTGCAACTTACCGGTGCTTATAATAAAATAGGCCTAAACTAATTGCCGACGGCGCAGAATCATGATGGGAAAAGTACAGCGATCTCCGCAATCTAGTAAGCCCAGCACACCTACACTATCGCCCTCTGAATCTGATAGTGAACATAAAAAACAGCGTGTTACGCACGGTTCATTAGCCAAAGGCTCACTACAAAACTTAACTGCTCGCCAAAAAAGGCGACGAGGCGAAGAAGAAGTATGCAATTGCGCTTCCTTGGGAGAAGAGATCAGGCAGCTAATGAGCGATATGATGGCCAAACAAACTGAAAGGATGGATAGAGTGGAAAATCATTTAAAAGATTTGAAAGTACAGGGTGAGCATGACACCAATGACATTACAACCAAGGTAACTCAAATACAGAATACTAACTTACATATCGAAAACGGTCTGAGCCTCCTGACCGAACAGATGAAAACGTTTGAAGCCAAAATCGATAGATTAGATTCGGAATGTAAATTAATTAACAAACAGGTGGTTCTATTGGAAGACAAAATTGAAAATATGGAGCGGTTCTCATTAAAAACCGCTATCGAGATAAGAAATGTACCAAAAAGGCCGCGTGAAACGAAAGAAAACCTGGCGCTAATGTTGCAAGAACTTTCCCGCACCCTAGATGTAGCTGTTGAAAAAAATGAACTACGCGACATATATCGTCTACCTTCTAAGGGTGAATCCCCAATGTCAACCATTGTTATGGAGTTTACTAACGTCTGGACACAAAGTCGCATGCTAAAAGGTGTTAAGCACTACAAAAAAAACAAATCAGACCAACTGAACTCCAAGCACCTTGGACTTGAAGGGCAGGCCTTGCCAATCTACATCTCGGAGCGCCTCACTTCAAAAGCAAGGCGACTTCATTTCTTGACTCGCGAGTTCGCCAAATCTGAACAATATGCCCACTGTTGGATTACAAACGGTAAAGTGTTTATTCGCAAAACGGACAGCGCTCCATTTGTTGTAGTTAGGAATGTGGATCACTTGCACTCATTGAGGATGGCGCAAACAAAATGACTAGATTTTATAAATATACTTATAACTTACTGGTTATCCACTCTATATAGGATTTGTACACATTTTATAATCCAACACATAACACAAACACAGCTAACACCACACGAATACTTCCCTATACTTATTTTACACCAACTTATGCTCATACAAATAAAAGTCTTTTATAAACGTAATTGGGACATAACGTCTGAGCCCCGTAAGTCGTTATGCAAGACTGATCTGTCATTCCACGAAATCGATTGTTATACGTGCATCATATTATTAAGTCTGCAAAGGCACATTAAGCGACCGCTGGTTCCCTGGACACTACCCTGCTTCTTTGTAAATGGATATTCTCTATTATCACTATTTCAGTTAACCTGTAATATGTATGAATGTATGGCAAATAATATATTATTCGCCAACAGCTGTTATCGAAGATTAACAAATAACTACATTTCCGCCATTTCTTGCTGTATAACTAAACCCTTAGATAAAACAAAAACTAAGATAATATTAGCTCTGACACCAACAGATAAACACCAGCTTGATATTATTATGCTGGCACTATATACGTGCAGTAATTATATTGACAGAGAAACAAACAAGTGCTCAACATACATGTATATGAAACTAATTGTATGTAATGTATTGCGTATAGTAATTTTATTCTTAAATAAAATACACCACTATATTTCGCAAATCTATGATAATATAATAATAAATACTCAAATATGCAGCAACAATGTAATATATCAAATAATATTAATTATAAATGTGAAATGGCTTATTATAGTCAATTATAATTGGTTTAATAAAACCAAAATTTATTTTATCAATAATGTATCCAACGCAGCTAAAAAGGACACAATAACAGATCAAATTTTTTATTTTTTATTTTTTTATTATCATTCAATATTCTTACAAAACAACTATGGCTAACATATTTACGTTAATGGATAATATTGATAACATACGCTGCTCACAATCTGTTATATGTTATCCGGAACAATGCAAAATGATAATTAAAAGTCCAGAGAAAAAATTAAAAATATTTACTCAAAATATACGGAGCATTTCATGCAACTTACCTAATTTTTTGGTTCTGTTATCGCGAATAGATATGTGCCCTGACATAATTATTATGACAGAATGCTGGCTTGCCTCGCACCCTACAATTCCACAAATCACTGGGTACCACTCGTACAGCACAAAAAGAATACATAATAAAAACGATGGTCTAATTACATATTGCAAACACGGTCTAGTCTGTGAAACATATGAGCCCCTAATTATGGACGCAGTTTGTTTAATTACGATAATTAGTAGCTCCATTGTACTCATAGCTATATATCGTTCTCCTTCATTTACAAATACTTTAACTTTCCTCCAGTCACTAGACGTAATATTAACTACATATAAAAACTATAAAAATGTAATTATTACAGGAGACATTAACTTAAACATTATATCTGACCCTATTGAAATCAATGCATCGGATTACTTAGATATTACATCCATGCATGGAATACTACCTGCTCATACGTTCCCTACAAGAGACTCCAGTTGTTTAGATCATGTTATGATACGTTCAACCTTCGATTGTCAAACTTTGATAGTTGAAAACACTGTAACTGATCATCATTCGTTATTTTTATCAATGGACATTAGGCGGACTGTTGCCAGACCAACATCAATATCAATAAGTAAAGTTGATTACGCAGCAATAAGACTGCAGCTGAGAAGTGCAGACTTTTCTCTGATAAGCCGAAGCGATGATTGCAACACAGCCACTGACTATTTGATTAAAACTATTTCTAAAATAATTTTTTGTAACACAATAACTTCCTGTATCCCTTATAGACATACCGCAAAAAAACCTTGGATTACAATAGGTCTAATTCGATGCATGAAAAACCGGGATAGGATGCACCTACGTCTTCGAAAACAACCTGAAAATAATATATTGCAAAAAACGTACAAAAGATATAGAAACTTTTGCAAGAGTATCCTAAAGAAAGCGAAGACTAAATATGATAAAGAACAGTTAGAGACAGCTGCAAATAGTAAAAATCTAAAAAAAACGTGGAAAGTTATAAATAATATAACAAATTATAAAACTACACCGAAACTCTCACAGGAATTATTAAAATCACATGAAACTCCCTTAATGTCCGTTAACGAGGCCAACATCTTTTTTGCAAATGTTGGCAAAACGCTTGCACATAAAATTAGCCCAGATAAAACTTTTAAAAGTGATATTCCTTTCTCAGCTAACTCGCTAGTAATGCTAAATACTGACGAAACTGAAGTGCGCACAGTGATAGGTTCTCTAAAAACTGATAGCTCTACGGGTTGGGACAATATATCATCTAATATACTACGACAAAATAATGACATTCTGGCACCAATCGTATGCCACATAATCAATATCTCCATTAGTACAGGATGTTTCCCTAAGGCCCTAAAACATGCTATTATCATACCTATACACAAAAATGGAGACAAAAACTTGGTAGGGAATTACCGGCCTATCTCTATTTTAACCTCTCTGTCTAAAATATTTGAGAAAGTAATTAACAAGCGTATTGTAGACTTCCTTGAAAAAAACAAACTGTTATCTGTAAACCAATATGGTTTTCGCAGAAACAAATCAACCAACGATGCTGTACTTCAACTTACTGACTTTATAACAACTCGACTTGACTCAAAAAAGAAAACTATTGCTCTATTCTTAGATCTAGCAAAAGCTTTTGATAGTGTTTCTATTCCAATATTACTGAACAAGCTAGAAAAAGTCGGAATAAGAGGACTTCAACTTAAACTTATTAAAAATTATATGACTGACAGGACCCAAAGTGTTAAAGTCGGTGATTTTGTTAGTAATCCTTTGCCAGTAACTTTTGGCGTACCACAGGGAAGTATCCTCGGCCCTACCTTATTCTTAGTCTACATTAATGACTTATGTAACCTATTCATTGATCAAGGCATAATTATAACATATGCAGATGATACTGCGGTAATATGCCACGGAGATAGCTGGAATGAGGTATTTCAAAACGCTCAGTCTATTTTTAACATTATATCATCTTGGCTACGTAACAACCTTCTCACGCTTAACGTTGAAAAGTCAAAGTATGTTACATTTGCTCTGAGAAACCCTCCTGACCACTCTTTGGGTATAATAGGCCACAAAAGCTATGTTTGTCATAATAATAATGAAAATCACTGCGATTGTACATCATTGCAAAGAGTTAATGACATCAAATATTTAGGAGTCACTATAGACAGCAGCTTGTCTTTTGCACCACATATCACCCAAATCACTAAACGTGTCAGGAAACTAATGGCCGTTTTTAAATCAATCCGAGATTGTGCTGACTGGAAGATCACACAGCTACTATACTACTCTCTCTGCCAATCGTTAATCACATACTGCATAACATCTTGGGGAGGCACTTACAAATCACATTTAATGCCGCTAGAAAGAGCTCAAAGAGGCCTGCTCAAATGTTGCACCAATCGCCCCTTTCAATACCCAACCCACAAATTACACAATGAATGTCAACTCCTTACTGTGCGACAACTTTACATTCAGCAAACAGTACTACATCAACATTCTCTACTAAAATTCAAAAAACCATCAAAAAAGAAACGCCTTTCACACAATGTATGCACGGTACCCACTGTAAAAACTGCATTTGCAGGTCACTTCATAAACTTTATTGGACCATACCTTTATAATAAAATCAATAAAGACTGTAAAATCTATGAACTATCTCCATACGAAACTAAAAAGAAAATATACAAGACATTACTTACTCTAAACTACGCTGACACTGAAATGCTACTGACACCAATTTCATAAAATGTAAAAATACATCGACACCAATCCTACAACATCATAATTTTTATTTTTTTATTTATTATTTTTATTTTATACAATATGTACACACACATACACTAAAACACACACACACACACACACCACACACATACATACACACACATACATACACACACACACACACCACACATAGACAACAAATGATGAAACTATCTCTTTAATCACTACAGTATTCAGGCAATACTCCTGTAATTTAGACGTAAGAGGCCTGGATCCCATGCCACAGGTTACGAGCCTAGTTTGGGACCCAGGTAGACAAATTGTTACTGTAGCATAAGCCTTATTTTACTCAAATAAACGAATTTTGAATTGAATTTTTTGAATTTTGGCCGTGACCGCTGTCAACGTCAGACCTATGCTTGATCACTCAGCTCTCACCTATATATTCATATATTACTAGCTGCGCCCCGTGGTTGTCCCCGCGTGGTGATGAAAAACGGTGATGATTAAAATAAACCTATTTGTTAATCCACAAATCCACAGTATGAGCTGTCTCCATACCAAATATCATGGAAATTGGTGTAGCCCTTTTAGCGTGAAGAAGTTACAAACATACAGACATACTTTCGCATTTATAATAAGTAGCGCCCCTCGCTTTCACCCGGGGGGATAACGGTTTTCCCACTGCATCAAATATTCCACGGGAATCATACATTTTACCGGGGGAAAAGTAGCCTATGTGCTATTCCAGACTAGAATTTAGCTCTGTGCCAAATTCCATCCAGATCTAACATCCAGTATCCATCAATCCATCCATCCATCCAGATTTGAAACAAATTTTTCGTGCGCTATTAACCTAAACTGTCGGGAATACCTCGCCTTAAAATGAAATTGCAACCACTGATGCCATGCCCGCAATAGTGCTGATCTGTGAGACTTGCATTCTCAAAGGTTTTGCACCGTAGACGTGCTACGACGTAGCATATTTACAACATAGCTACAGACTCTTAAGTTCAGCGCTACGACCCCTACGTCAACGAAACGCTTTTAGAAGATAACGAAACTGGCAGAATGCAAATCAGATTTTTTTGAAATCAGATTCAAAACTTAATTTATTTTATTTGGATTGAAATTCCTTCTTTCTCAACTCAGACGTAGAGTGGAGTACATTAAACAAATTGGCTTCTAGTTTGTAAAACCAATTATTATATAACCTCTCAATTTAAAGCTGAAAAATACAAATTAAAAATATAATTTGATAGATAGATAGATGACCACTTTATTGTCACACCACAATATAACAATAACATTACATCAGTAAACATAGCAAGCATTTTATAATGTAACAATGGGCAGTCCTATCGCTCATAGCGATCTATTCTGTGTACGTGTAAGTTAACTATTATAATTAGTAGCAGTAGAAGTAACAAAATACGTTTTTCTTGTAATATCATGAATAAATAAAAACCCTCCAGAAATAATAATATGATAAATAAACAGTAGCGTAGCTTAAAAGCTTTAAAAAAATCTCAGTATCCATGGAGAACTTTCAATATGTTCCTGATTTTGTATTAAAAATATATTTAAGATAAATAAAAATAGGAACATTAATTATAAATATACAATTATATTTTATATACAACCCTATCTTTGATCTAAATGTTAGTTAAAAAAAAAACTTTACGCCAATCTGAAATGATCAGTGATTTAATTTTCCGAGAGAAAATTCTCTGTCCCAAAAACGACAAATTATATGAATGAAAAACAAAAATGCCTATATCTTACAAACGAATCTATTCATACGTCAAATATCACGGCGTAAGTCACAGTTTTTTGAAGTGAAAATTTCTTTAGCGGAATTGTGAACTTTTGTATGGTGAAAAATGTAAGCTAGTAATAGCTAGTGCTAGTAGTAAGCTCGCGTCATGACTTTTCGCGTCAGGACACGTGACACTGGTTGCAAAATTCTTGAGGCGCGTGACGTCGAAAGTTCATAAGACGGAGGGAGAGTAGTTGAAATTTAAACTTAAATGTATTACGAATTTAGAACATTTTCTTTTATTGATATAATACGACCTTTTTAAACCACTTCGCTCGCCCGTTCAAGTTCAAATTGTATGCTCTATCGCCCTATATATTATATATAAACTTAAATTTCTATTGTCATGTTTGTGTACGATAGCGCTATATATGAAAATTGTATTTTACCCACATTAAAACAAGTTTTCATCTGCCGGCACTCCCGGAGGGCAACCCGTTTTTTTTTCATTTCACAACGTCACAACATATTAATATTAAAAAGTACTCCTGTCGATAGAAGGATATTACGTCATATCATATTATTGGGATATTATAATCCTATTATTATGGATATTTTTCATAGAACTGTTATAAAGGAATATTTTCATTTCCACAAATAACCTTCAATGTTTAAAAGAGAGAAATTCAAAGCCTTTTTAAATGTGAAATCGTTAGATTTGAAACGCTTATTACCAAGATAATATAGGGTAAAAACTCTCCCAACAAAAAACTGTATCAAATCTGCCGTAAAATACACAAACAAATATTTACACCCAAATCCTTACAAATATCATTGTCCCGGCGACAAAGCGCGAATCCATTACATGTCCACAGTATGATTGATCGGTGCTCTGATCCAGGAGTCGGCGCTTTTTACGACGTCTCGGAGGAAAAGAGCTTTTTGCTAAACGCGGGAGCTTCTTTATTGATGATTGCTCTCATATTATAGTATCTACGTATTTCTTTTAATTTTCTACTAGGCTTCTTTTTTTTTCGGCCATAACACGTCCATTGCTGAACATATGCCTCCCTCATTTAGGGAGTTTTGCCAATACTCGCCACTCTTGGCAGGCGGGTTGGCAAGCGCAGTATATTTTGTGACCCTCAGATGGCGCTGCTTCCCATCTTCTGGTACGTGAACCCTTAACCGACTCTTACGGCACCCGCAGGAAGAGATGTGGGGCACAATTCTAAGCCGGTACCACCACGGTATCTACTAGGCTTAATAAGAAGTATTTATTTGAAATGTCTTATTATTTTATCTTAATTTTCATCAGACTTGCAAAAACAGACCAAGTTGTTTCTAACCAAATACTACTTGAGAACTTTTTCAAGGCGGAGCGATTTTAACGGGTTTTTTTTTCCAAAATTCAAATTTGATCAATATTTGACCAGTAGTTTTTGACTTATCCCACTAATATTATGAAGGCGAAAATTTATAATGTATGTGTGTATGTTCGTTACTCATTCACGCTCAACCAGCAGCACTGATTACGATGAAATTTGAATATGGAGATAGGTTAGACCCTGGAATAACACATAGGCTACTTTTGCCTCGGAAAAAGAATAGTTCACGTGGAATAATTGAGATAGGGGAAAAACCGTAATCCACGCGAGTGAAACCGCGGGCGTTACTAGTTCTTAATAAGATTTATTGTAAACATTGTATTCAACATTGATGATGTTACCACATCAATAATTTAAAAAAACTTGTAATGTTACAAGAAAAGTTGTACATTTGTGTAGATGTTATTATCTAAGAAATTATATAATCCAAGATTTGTTTTACTTTTCATTAGATTTGAACGCACTGAGATGTTGTTTAATTGTTACAACTTGTGTTGGACCATTATTTCACCTGAAGTTAAGATGCAGCACTCAAAGAATACCTATTCACTTTTGAACAGCAGATCCTGCAGGAGTGGTGGTGCTACCACTAGCGCCATCTCGTTGAGATCCCTGAAACACACAACACGTCGAACGAAGCTTGCACGACTAGCTTCTTGCATGATGGATCGCCAAATTTTGAAACGCAGACCCTTTCGAATGCCGAATGATGTGCCGTGGTGGTACCGGTCTAGAATAGTACTCCCCCATCTCTTCCCGCGGGTGCCGTAAGAGTCGGCTAAGGGATAACGTACCAGGAGGTGGGCAGCAGCGCCTTCTGAGGATCGGAAATCATACTGCGCTCGCCAACCCGCCTGCCAAGCGTGGCGAGTATTGGCAAATCCCCCCTATATGGGGGAGGCATACGTCCAACAGTGGACGCACATAGCTGAGAAAAGAAAGAAAAAGACCCTTTCGAAGGTTTTTACAAACGACTTTTTTACGAGGGCCTTCTCGTGTAAAATACGTGATATGCGTTATTTTAAGAGAAGGGATGTTTCCCTATCGTGTGACAGCAATCATACGAGTTCTGTAAAGTCTTATACCTAATAGAGCAATAAAAATATGCGCGGATGGTAAATTAAATAACATATTCAATTATTCCATAAACATGGGTTTACAGTGGTCACAAATAAAATATTTTAGTACAGTGTAGCCATGATTCGCCTGAAAGGCATATGAAAATTGTTAGGTCAATTTTCATTTATTGTAAATCTAATTCATTTAGTTATATTACAATTATCAATTAGCAAATAAAATAAAAATATAAATTAATACTCAAAAATCAATTGCTGTCAAATTGAAATACTATGCATTTAGTAATAATTGAGTAATGTTAGAGATAATAAAAATTACTTATTAAAATTACTTATGCCTACAGATATAAAAATAAATCGTAGTACGCTTTTTCAGCAAAAAAGCCGTGTTGTGCAGTTCTACAACGTTTACTTTCTTTAAGAGACCAAATTGGTGGCGAAATATTATTATAGATGATAGGTGCACGCAGTTTACACTTATTTTATTAAAAAGATATAATTATTTAACCGATTATTACCTTACTTTTTTTTTTATATTAGTCGCGCACTTCCAGCGTGAACTCACCTGCAAATAGACATCGGACAAGACCAAAACTGAGGTGGAAATATTTTTCTATATAGATATAAAGATAAAACTTTCATTGAAACACCATAAAAGGATATTTTAATAATATTTACATAAGACATATTTAGTTGTATCAATGAGGGGTCTTATCGCTCAGAGCAATCTCTTACAGACAACCCAACTTAGAAGGTGATTTGAATAAAGTAAAGAGGATGTTTTAGTGCTTAAGAAACACCAATTCATAACATTACTACTAATATATAAACAGTTTGAAAGATTACATAAAAAATAATTACAGCAAAGTTTTTAATACAATAGTAACAATATTATCATTAAAACTAATAAAAAAAGAATAAAGGAATAACAATGGCATTCAAACTAGAAATAATAGTATAAAGTATATACAAAATAAAAGCACAAAATATATTCATATGTTTACATATGTTGTCATGTGTCTTAATTATAAGAACGTTTAATGAATTATACTTTTGTTTTTTAAGAACTTAGAAAAAATACATGTACTAAATTGTATAAAAGTCTAATCTGCCCAGAACACGGCTCGTACAGATATTAACAACAATGTTACGTAAGCTAACATCAACCTTTTGTATCCGCTAACACAACTCATTTTGTATTCGCAAGGTCGAGGTCAGCCGAGCCATAGAGCAGGCGGGCCGGAACAATTAGTTCTCTCGCTTTCTGGGAAACCGGTTGTAGCTGGATTTCTATTGCGGGATTTTTCGGCGCGGAGTTTTTTCTTTTTGTGACTATTCTCGGTGTTTTGTGATAGTATCACGCAAGGATTGCGTAATGCCAATTTTGGATGTTTGCGTATTATTGTTAGGTAAGAGTTTTTTTTTATCATGGCTTCGCATGGTCGTCACATTTAGCTGCTGTAAAGGGAATAAGTATTAAAAGTTTTATCTAACGAAAAGAGGTTCTTGTTAATTCTGTCATTTTTCTAATTCCTTGTTTGTTTGCAACGCTGTCCCGTCTGAAATTCTGAACAATACTTTGCATTAAAATAAGCACATTTAAGATTAAAAAGTTGATTATTTTAAAGAGAGGTTGCGACAGCATTTTAAGACCTGACGAAAACCTCATTTTTTAATATTAAACAGAAAAACATTCTCCACATCTAAAGTTACCGCTGTAAAGTTTTATTATTTTAGCAGTATCTGTAAAGGCACGGCTGAATCTAATCAAAATAATCTATACCATTATAATGAATACGTCGGGTAATAAAGGGTCGCACAGTAAACGTACGGGTCGTATCTTTTTATGTGTCGTCGAAGAATTGAGCCGAATCCGAACTGAATTTCGGTTGATCTCTTCGATGCCGGAAATAAAAGGTTTCTTGGAATAACTATTAACTTAAATACTCTATGGACACAGTTCTTACAGAATCTGCAACTTATAACTATGATTGCTATATCACACCACTGAATATATTTATATTTGCATAGTCTGACAGTGTCGTATGGCTGTTCTGTTCTAGCATCTTGAGATATAACAAAAGATAAGCTTATATTTGACTCTTGGACAAATTGCAATGACTTTGCAATTGGCTTAAAATGATATCAAATGTATGCATATCCATAACTTTAAAGTTCTGTCATCCATCTACCATTATAAGTAAATATCCTCCATCCCCATTCCATTTAAGACCGACTAGACGGACGACAATGCGATATCTATACATGGTAGATGTTCCGACTTGTCGCACAAAGCTTTTTACTTCTACATTAGTGCGTAGAGCTAACGAGTGGAATTTATTGCCTAAATCTGTCTTTTCGCATAAATACAATCTGGGTGTCTTCAAGTCACAAGTGAACAGATATCTCCTAGGAAAGCGTGCTCCGTGCTCAAAAATTAAAACTAAAATAAAAACTAAATAATTTGTCGAAAAATAATGGCCGATATTGTTTGGCCTTGTCTGTAAAGTTGAATATTTGCCAACGAAGCATTTTTATAAAACCTTGAATTTTTCTTTTTTTTTTTCTTTTCTCAGCTATGTGGGTCCACTGTTGGACGTATGCCTCCCCCATATAGGGGGGATTTGCCAATACTCGCCACGCTTGGCAGGCGGGTTGGCGAGCGCAGTATGATTTCCGATCCTCAGAAGGCGCTGCTGCCCACCTCCTGGTACGTTATCCCTTAGCCGACTCTTACGGCACCCGCGGGAAGAGATGGGGGAGTACTATTCTAGGCCGGTACCACCACGGCATAACCCTTGAATAACTTTAAAAAAACGCATTTAGCTAAATTTGTGCTCTATGGAGGATGGGGGAAGTTTTGTACCCCCAAAGTATATATGTATATTATATAGCATGGTTCAAGCAGTTGTGTGTGCAACACAAACTATACATATGATGCTAAAGCATCAAAAAGCTGTCTACGAGACCATTGTTCCAAATAAAATGAAGAGTGACAGAAAATGTTTGAAAATATTCAAAAGAAGAACTACCACAAGTGACCAATGATTTACACCAAAGTGATTTGTGTTGAAATTGGCCGTCAATTGCTCGTGCTCGTGTCGTGCTCGTGAAAATCAATGGAATGATGATAATGATAATATTTAAGTGAGCAATTAAGCTACTGCTTGTTAAGCTCACACACACATTCCTAAAACCACAGTCTTACAATTAGATAAGGATCTCGTAAACAAAACAACACAATAAATAGGCGTAAGCACGCAAACGTGTTTGGATCACAGTGTAACAAATAGTGAGAATACTTTCTTCTATTATGGGTACAATTTTTTAGTTTTTCTCTTTAAGGTATTTGCTGCGCCCGCCGTTTTTACCCGCGTGGATATGAAAAAAGGTGATTATGGTGACGATTAAAATAAGCCTATGTGTTTATCCAGAGTATTGGCTACACAGATTTCGATGAAATTTCGTATGGAGATAAAACCAAATTTCATCGAAATCGGTATAGCCGTTTGAGCGTGAAGAAGTAACAAACATACACACAAACTTACGAATTTATAATTTTAGTAGGATGAGTATTTCCAACCGAAAGATCAGTTTACTCTTGATCATTGCACCCGGCCGATATCAAGATATATCGAGAGCTACTCGTATTAACTTTTTTATCTGACTATATTGACTGTTCCCGTAGAATATCTATTTAATTATTTTTAGCTTTATTAGCTTATGTATAATGATGACCGCTATCTCACCTGATAAGATAATGTAAAGATGTATTGCCTAGAGAAAGAAAATACTTCAAAATACTAAACAAAGCGTCCAAAGAGGTTTAGTTGTTATATCTCTTAAGTTTACTGTAAATCGAAAGCAAGCTTATTATATACCCAAAAAAGCTTTATTTATATACTTTTTTTAAAAATATTATAAGCCTCCATTTGATTGTTGTACCTATTAAAAATGTAGCACGCAAGCCTAGAGACATCGTCTCTTTATTCGTGGCTTCGACGTATTAAAAAAGTGAAGGCAAAACGCTTTGTACGTATAGGTGATATATCTATATGTACTAAAATTATAAAGAAGAAAGATTTTATTGTTTGTTTGCATTGAATATGCTCTGAAACTACCGAAGCGATTTGAAGAATTCTTTCACTGTCGGGAATCTACACTAACCCCAGGTGACAGGATTAATAAGTCTTGAAACAAATGAGGGATCCACATAATATTTAATTTTGAAATTTTTTCTTGTGCGAAGCTAGGGCGGACCCCTAGTCTACCATATAGAGATGGCACATTGCCGTAAGTACGTCTGGTCGACTGATGATAGAAAGGAATTACTTTTTACCTTTTCCACTTTCTCGTAATATCATCAAAACGTAGTCATTTGTTATACTGTTTAATTGACTGTGTCCGCGCAATTCGTGTTGGTAAATTGTATCGTAGGCCGGTGAGAGGTTTATTTTCATAACCTTTCACTACGGCCCTGTATTAACAAGTGTTACTTGTACACATAGCGTTGTTAGGGAAAATGGAAAATAAATTTCGCAACTCTTGTGATGAAATTGAGAGAATTCGTATCAAGTATATGTTTTTTTTTTATTTTATTTTTTTTACATATTATAAGTTTGCGTTTGACAACTGTCTCATCTGATGTTAAGTGATGACGTTGTCTAGGATTTAGCACGCAAACCTAAAAGATACCTATTCACTCGCGACTTGAAGACTCCAGGATTGTACATATCGGGAAACACAGACTCTATATGTGATGTTAAAAAGGTAACAATAATTATTGTGCGTGAACTGTATCTTACACCAGAAGAAAGGAGATTCCTCCTCCTCAGTCGTTCAGTCTTGACAGAGTGGTCGTGGTTGAAGACTATGCCTTTTAACTAGACAACGCAGCCCTGGCGATGCGTCTCCACTTGTTGCAGTCTTCAGCGTCTCGGTCTCGAAATGAAATTAAAAAGTCTAAAATATGATTTGACACTTTTTGAGCCCGTATGTCATGTGTAAAGTACAAAATTGTGTGTAGTAATATTTTGAATCAGCACGCACATAAAAGTTCTAGTAAAATCGTAACATTATTGTTAGCCTTTACAAAAACAAAAAAAAAACACTACATAAACTGGCTATCTATTTACATTAGGTAACTGCCTAAAATCATTCTTAAATTTTAATTTTAAATGAAACTACTACAGAAGTCTACTCTATCAAACAAATAAAGAATTTTAGGAAACAGTTTAGAAATGGAAAAGAAATGGGAGAAAATGCATTTTTTTTAAAATTTATACCGTCGAACATAATACAACCTTTTTCTTATTTGAAGTTGGTTAAAAAGAAGCTACTTATTTACATTAGGTATGGCACAATAAAATTGTCTTGAAGCTTGAATATTGAGAACACTGTTAGTTTTAACTGTTAGAATAATCCTACCTACTAATATAATAGAGGCGATATTTTCTGTGTATGTGTGTTACTTCTTCACGCTTAAACGGCTACACCGATGATGATGGCTATTTCGATGAAATTTGGTATGGAGATATTTCAGGTCCCAGAATAACATATAGGCTCCTTTTCATCATCATCATCATCAATCATCACCACGCGGGTAAAACCGCGGGCGCAGCTAGTGAGTAAATATATTTATGTAAAATGTTTTAGCGTGGATGATTGAAGAGTTTCTTTTATTGATATTTAACCCTAAAGTATTTAGTATTTGAAATGAAACAATGAACTTTATTTGAACAGTACTGTATTAATTTGGAAATTCTTCAATGTGATATAGAGTAAATTTGTTTTTAGGTTGCTCCTTATTTAAATATGGATGTTTTCATTATCATTTGTATGTATTTACCTATCTATTTATTTATGAGTTTATTTTCCCAGCCGACATATTTAGGTACTTTTTTGTTTTTCCATAATGGTTGAATACACTGGGAGATGACTATACTATCAGCATTTATCAAAATCAAAAAACAAAATTATTTATTTTCAGGCAAATTACACCCATTTTGTTCACATAACAAACAATGAAATACAATAAAATGTCAGTTCAAAATTAATGCATTACTTATGTCAAATTGAAATAGTCAAAAACAAAAATAAGTAGGTCAAAATTAAAAAGTAAATGTCGATTTAAGTTAGTATTTTCTCTAGAGGGTTGTACAGAATGCTTTAAAGAGCGTAATTTTGACCTCTGTCGAGCAACGTGCAAACCTGCGAGCTATCATGTTCGCTCTAATTGACAATTAATAAAATAATTAATAACTATACAGGTTTAATCTTGTTCATACAAATTTTATACGTACCTTATACTCTGTCAATATCAAAATATTTATTTCCGCATCAGAAAAAAACAGATAGTAGGAATATAAAAATCTTTAGCCTAATTGACATCATCGAAATACAACTGTTGGGTCTCCCAACAAATTTAGATCCCTGACGATGTCCTTTCAATGCCTACTTCGATAAACCCGAACGCAAAAAAAAACCTAAAAAATATAAACAGTATGGACGACTGTTTGGTACTCAACGGCATCCAGGAATAACTGGGAATTTACAAATATATTTTTGAACTTAAGTTTGTTGTGGACAATATAAATTGTTATACCGGTATGCTATGGCGGAACTTCTATTGGTGTAAGTTCACCACTAAAAAATCCTATTTTGTGCACCTCCTCATTATTAAAAAAATACTCTCCAGGTATTGGAGCTTACGAGTATGTACTTTCTCCAAAAGTGCAGTTTTGCCAACATATAATATGCAATTCTAAGCTTGCATTAGAAAAACTTGATGACTAAACAAGTAAAGCGGTAATTCGCAATGGAAATCAAACAGTGTGCAATTCAACTGATCGTTTTTGCCACATATTTGCAAAATGTGGAACAAGCTTTACGCCTTAGTGTATTTCCAAGTAGCTACAAGATGGGATTCTTCAAGAGCCGCGTCTTAAAACTTATCGTAAGACTCTCAGTAAAAGATATCCTTAGGCGACGATCATTGTTTACGATTACGCGCACTGTCTGCAAGTTTGTTTTTAATTTATTAAAAAAAACATGCCGGGCAGTTTTTGGGTATTGCCGATAGAAGTGAAAAATACATGGTTTCTGCGCTAACATAGAAAGTGTGGTGACGATGACGAGAGTTCCATGATTTTTTGTTCACCCAAAAAATGCTCAACGCGCCTAAAGAAGTTTTCACTTAAAAAATATGACACATATAAACCCCAGCGTTACAATCATTTTTTTCTATCTTAATTATTGCCCATACTGTTTGTATTTATGAGTATAATAAAATATCGTTTTATTGGTACGAAAAGATACAAGATATTTTTGCGTGCCTAAACGATTCCTAAGCTTAGCACTGTTATTTTTCTCGAGAAATATCGTTATCAGAAAATTTCGCTCAATTTGCTTTGCTCGCTCGAAACACTTATACATAGCTCAGTTTGTTCTTACAATTATATATATAGTTATTATTCATACAATTTCCTATATCGAGAATTTTCGCTTGACAAAATCAACGAAACAAATAAGACTTTTTCAAACGAACCTACATAAAATGAGATTCGAGGCGAGGTCGATACACATAAATAATGTAACAGTATACATAATGTAGAGAAAGAAAGCTGGGATCAACAAATACAGCGAATCGGCGAATTACAGGATGTTAGGCCCTCGGAATGGTAAATGGCGAGCTGTTGCCAGTTTGTAAATTAAAATAAACAGAACAAGGTAACGTCAGTGAACCCTCGTCACCGTCCGAAGTGATACCTACTTTTAATTTACCACTCCGTTTAACTCACAGTGTCACGAATCTTGTAAAGTGTAGCGCCGAGTCCGTGATACAATGTTCAATTAAAATATTCATCAACGTTCAAGCGAAAATAAATATTGTCGACAGTTATTAACGCTCACATACAAATTTGTCCACAGTGTTTTATTTGCACATTAAAAATAACTTTATTACAACACCTGAGAGATGAAAATGTATTATTGGATTGGTTGCTAGAAAAACAAAAATATTCATATGCGCTACTCTTTTGTTTCAGATAATGATCGAGGTCTACTTTGAAGATCGCACGCCTTGAGGCAATATGAGAGTCAGAAGGACCCTGGACATCAGGCTGATCGCCTTGTGCACCACCTGCCTTCTGCTCCCGGCGATCGCATGCCCTCCTCAGTGCGTCTGCAAATGGAAGAACGGCAAGCGATACGTAGAATGTTCCGACAAAGAACTTAAGTCGATACCGAGTTCTCTCGACTCCGAAACTCAAGTCCTCGACTTCCCGGGAAACGACCTACAAGTGTTGCAAAAAGAGACATTTCACAAGTTAGGACTCCTCGACCTACAAAAAATTTACTTACAAAAATGTAATTTACAAAAAATCGAAGACGCCGCTTTCAAGGGCCTCGCGAACCTAGTTGAACTCGACCTGTCAAATAATTACCTAACTGTCGTGCCGTCGAGCAACTTCGTGCATTTCCCCTCCCTAATGAGGCTCTCGCTGAATAACAACCCGGTGACAAACATCAACGCTCGGTGTTTCCACAGTCTAAACTATTTAAACACACTAGAACTGACAGACTGCAAAATTGAAAGTATCGAAAGAGAAGCTTTCGCCGGCCTTAATCACCTCGAATGGCTTCGGCTCAACGGCAATAGATTGTCGAATATTCAAGGCGAAAACCTATTCCCCGATACGTTGCGCGGCATCAACCTCCAAAATAATAATTGGAACTGTGATTGCCATCTGCGAGATTTACATAGTTGGTTGTTGAATTTCAATATGCCGCACGCCGTAGAGCCGGTGTGTTCGCTGCCGGCGCGACTGAGAAAACGAACGATCGCGAGCGTCGCCAAAAACGATTTCGCGTGCCTACCGAAAATAACACCTAGCACAGTGTTCTTAGAAGCCAATTTGGGAAACAATATCACTCTGGAGTGCTTCGTGAAAGCTATTCCCGAAGCTAAAATAACGTGGCTATACCAGGGACAAGTCATTCATAATTACTCAACAATGTCGCCAGAACAGTACCGGGATATATTTTTCGTAGAAAATGGGGTAACGGACAAAAAAAGTGAGCTCCATATATATAATATGGTTCCGGAGGACAACGGGACATACACGTGCGCGGCCGAGAACGCCGCTGGGAGGTCACGTGCCAATTATACTATAAGGATTTTGATCAAAGAGGAACCCGTCGTGATCGTTGTCACCTTCCCTCAGCGCCACCTAGTGGTCATAGTCACTGTCGTGTTTCTTATAATAGTGCTGTTAATAGCCATAATAGCCGTAGTCTTACTCAAATTTAAGACAGACACGCGAAGTCGTAAGAAAAAGGAGAGCGGAAAGGATGTGGCGCTCTGCAATCAGATCCTACCTTCGAGTCGCAGTAATGGTAATTTGCCGAAAAACAATGGCAGTCTCATAGTAAACGCGCACTCTCATCACGCGCTCCACTACACGGTACAAACGGGCCGCGATTACGAGACTAGCGACGTGTATCAAAGCAATAACATGAAAGGCTTCGCCGACAGAAATCCCGACCTAATTAGCGATGCGGAAACGGTTGCGAACAATGCGCAGAACGAGAACGTGTTGTCTGTGTACAAACAGACCGCTAATGGCGATTGTTTCGAAGAAGAAACCGCGTTCACTGCGAACGCCATGCCCCGCCAGGTCACGTGGCAAGATCAACAACCTCACAGCATGAACTTACCGCCACAATCGATCAACAACATGTATCAGCACTCGGCGGATGTACATTTAAATCCGGGTTGCTTTCTAGACAGCGAGGGCTACCCTTACGATTACGGCCTGCCGAAACATCCGTGCCGAGCGCCGATAATGTCCAACTATTCCGTAGTCGGACCGTTCTACCAAACGTTACCGCACAACAGGCCGAAAGGACAGAAATTGGTTTGCAAATTCGCCAAAGATACCGAATTCAATGCGACTCCGCCGACTTGCCCCAATTTCGAAATGTTCAATACGACGACCGTTCGCCGCACTTTAGAGGGATACCCTGTGCCGCGAAATAGGCCGATCGCGTTCGTCGGGAATGGAACCGTGTATTACAATGAGGAGTTCGTGCCGTCCCCTCCTGAAGGGTATAAGAGTGAACCGGTGCAGTGTTGCGCGCCGGCTGAGGGTTGCGCGTCGTGGGTGAATCCGAAAGGGACTTGTGCGGTGATGGTGCCCATGAATGTAGCCGAGGGGGCGGGAGCGGGGAGGTGTTACCAGGTCGAGACGCGTTGCGTTGACACGCAAACAACTGACGCGCGTCTCCCTGGCGAAGGGTCCGAGGCCGTGCTGAAGCCTCTGCCTCAAGTGTCGAACGCTAAGTGTGCGGCGGACATCTGTTCGGAAAGCCCCGATGAGGGGTACGTGGGCGACGCGAACGACATCTGACGACGGCGTCACTCAGACAATGCGTAAACAGGGAAATCCTAGACGTTTCTAAAGTGATAAAGCGACTGAGTATCGAGTAGTTTTGTATGTGTATAGGTTCCATGATGCCGGCGGGTAAAGGTTGCTCGCAAACCATTCTTGTACATAAAACAACATAGTTGTAAAACGCAGTAAACTATACTGTTTATAAAATATAATACCGACTGCAAATGATGTAAAAAGAATTCCAAATTATGGTTGCAAGACCTTCGGCCGCCGGCAAATATAGTGGTACGAGTATAAATATCATACCAAATTTCTAGTTGAATAATGTAGAGGTCGTATTTTCATAATAGAAAATAATGCAATAAGTTGAACAATGTTATACGGTACTATAGCAAGGTTTAGTTCCAAAAATACTTTTGTAAATAAATTAACGATAATTGTAATTGTAGATTTTTTTACCGTTTGTTACTCATTTAAGTAGATAATTTAAGATGCACAGATTTGTTGTAGAGTTGCGTGTGAATTGTGTTTCAATTAGAAAACTTAGTTTGTCGTAAGATAATTGGAAACTTTTTGATTAACAATACATTACCATTTTTAATTAAAACACTAATATTTATTTTCATATCTGAACCCTTGTTAGAACAGTATAATTAAGCACATTTTGACAAGAAAGTTAATCAAAAGACATAGTATATCAAACGCCTTTTACTAAATTAGTCAGCTGTGTTGATATGAATATAACACCTAGTGAATTCACTTGTGATAGTAATTTTAATTGAAACTAGGCTTCTAACATAGTCACTGGTAGTGGTTCTCTTGTTCAACTGACGTAAACTAAAATTTTGGAATAAAAGATAGTACTTAAATGGTTATACGATAAGGTTAAAATTATTACGCTTTAACTAAAACTACATGTTTTTGTTTAAATAGTTTAGGTAGCTCTTGGGTGAAATAAGTTGTTACTCAATTGATGCCGACTAAAAATTGAATTTAGATAGCAATTATAAAAATCGTCTAATATTAGAGATGGTATTGTAAGCAGCTATACGAATTTGCATATTAGCTTAAATAAAATAGGAGCCTTTTGACTTTAAACATTTTTAGAATTAGAAATATTATAGATTCATACGTTGCTTTGCGAAAATCCATAACAAAATGATATTAAATACATAGTTTAAAGTGTTAACATGGTTCGATTTCCGATAATAGAAAAAAAACACCGAACTTACAACAATGAATTAAAACTTCGTTGTTATTTCTCTATTATCTTATTATCCTACCGTTTTTTTAAATGGAATATGATTTGCCGCAAATAAAGAGCAATATCAAACCAACCACAGTTTAACCAGTGTGTAAATATACTCTCTTTCCACATAAATGAAAAAATACGTTTGTACAGAAATCGAACCTTCTTAATCCCACGAGATAAGGGAACGTCATTCGCACCCCGACTTTTGCCGAGTCAGCATGTCCTGAAGATGCCTCGTGCAAAGAAAAAAAACGTGTCGAAAAGATTCAATTTAAGTAAGATTGCATGTGTGTTAATATATAATTATCATACTGTATAATTCCATCCAATTCATGTGCAAGGGAAGGCGATGCGCACTGCATCTAAACCTGCAATATTTTTTCTCAGTTACCACTATATATAATTTTAGTTTTGCGTAGTTCAATAAGAGAATCACTAACACTCTCCACTTATTTACTAGCTTTCTACTTTTACTACCCGCTTCCTTATTATATTCGTTAATCAATGTTGGCACTATTTCAATATTGGCGTTTTAAAGATTCTTCTTGGATTCAGTTCATTATTACATCATAAGCACAGCCCGTATCATTCCACTCTGGTAAAGGAAAATAGGACATCATACATGTTGGACAATGTGGCTTGATGGATACGCTACTGTTCATCCCAATGACCGCCCATTGGTTTCTGACACAGACTTGCGACTGTTACCCTAAGACGACCACCAGTATCCAAATTCAAATAATGTTTTCATCAAAAAATATTACTAATAGATATTATCCTAAGTTACAAAGTTTAGTAATAGTAAGTTACCTATATATACACCTAGGATGGTCGTTGGTAGCTGCACTAGGATTCCCTGTGTTACAGCTACCACGATTTCAACCTCTGGACAACAATATATAATAATCTGTAGGTACTTACATAATATATTTTAAAATGAGATAACATAGGTGACGCTAGAATTGTGTATTGTTAATATAACCATACCGAGACGACGCGCGGCGCGTGCGCCTGCAGTCGTCGTAATGAAGTGAATAGAATGCACAAACGTCAGCCGAATCAGTATCGAAGGCTAAGCGTGTCCTCCGAAGCTCAGAATTGATCAGTTGAAAATCCAATTTGTGCCCACTTCGTACGTTGCTTAACCTCGTTGAATATGATTGCATAACACCACTGCAAGCACATTTTAAGTTAGAACTTTTTGAAGTGAAAACTTCTGGAGCGGCGTTGTGCACTTTTTGTATGGGAAAATTTTTTTTTTAACAAAAAATGCAACCGACTTCTACACTCAAAAGTGTGAAATAACTTGTTGAAGTCAGTACCATGATATTTCACACAAAAGTAACTATCATCACATATCATGTGCTCATGGTACCGACTTCGACAAGTTATTTCACACTTTTGAGTGTTGAAGTCGGTTGCATTTTTTGTTAAAAAACGTTTTTTTCACCCTTAGTAACCTGTGCTACTCACGGGATGTCTATATCTTCAACCGCCACAATAATATCATGAAAATACGCGTAACACTTTTCACTTATTGGAGTATAACTCAAAAACCGCTTGTTCGATTTTGATGAAAGTTGAATGGGACCACAACGTATGGAAGTATACTCTATCTAACACAAAAAGAATCATCAAAATCGGTTCATAAATGACGAAGTTATCTGCGAACACACATAAAAAAAAACATATATACGGTCGAATTGAGTAACCTCCTTCTTTTTTGAAGTCGTTTTAAAAAAGGTCAAATTCGCGTCAATACACGTGATACTGATCAAAAATTTGTAAGACACGTACGTCACTGATCAACCGCGCGGCTAAAATGTATGCCTGCTCCTGCTGCTTCGTTTAAGCGGCGCAGGATTATGTAAAATAATTGGAATAGTTCTGAAGTGTTCCATTTTTAATGTGATATATTTTTTTGTTTGTGTACGATAGCGCAATAAATGAATATCATTTATGTGGTAAAATACCACATAAATGATCAGTATTTTTACACTAATAAAGAAAACAATTCGTGCGAAATTATTCTCTAACCATTCCAAAATATTCAAAAATGCATAACGTTAATGCTCAAGTTTTCACTTCTGCGGCAGTCGCGGAGTGCAACCCGTTGTTTTTACACTGTACAGATCTAGCGTTTGACCACTGTGCAGATCTCCTTTAATGGTCAGTGATGATGTGATCGAAGATGTTATCACGGTAGACTTAGAATGCTCACTGGCTCTCAAGGACTGCTGCCTGAACATACTATGTGTTTGGAGACAGTTTTTCAAACTTGAAGGTGTTGCTCGACCAAGTGGGTACTCGAAATTACCCTACCACCCTGCTGGGAATTTGATAACGGTCCTACACAAGAAGCTCAAACCGTTGGGATCGAACCAGCGTCCGTCAGTTTGACAGCCGACGCTGAGCTATCGCTATCGCTTCAAAAACGTGCGTACGTGCGAACTGGCGTAGACTTACCCGACAGTTGAAT
This sequence comes from Apeira syringaria, assembly GCA_934044485.1. NCBI lineage: Eukaryota > Metazoa > Arthropoda > Insecta > Lepidoptera > Geometridae > Apeira > Apeira syringaria. Next base: position 10,378,378 of record OW203675.1, on the reverse strand, counting down.
TTAATTTGTGAAAGCTACGTTCCAATACAGCATTATTAGTGTAATCGTCAACCAATCGCTGCATTCGGTCCATCTGTCATCCAGCACTGTACATTAATTAGTACTCCACTAGATAACTGATGTAGCTAATTTAATTCCTACTCTATCACTGCATTACACCATTATCGACACCCGCTGCTTACACAAACTAGGGATTCAACACACATATTGTGAGACCGTATGGTGAAATAATAGAATTAACTTTGTCCAAACTTTTATATTTTTGGAAAATTAATCTTTATAACACATCTATCGTCATCCGTCGTAATCTGTCTATCTTTCCTCTTACTTTTTTTCTTCCTTCTCTCTCACTTCCGCCCTTTCATTCGCACCTGCCAGCATCAATGTTGCCTACCGTGTCTCACATACTTTCTACACTGTTTTTTCAATTCCACATATTATACAGTTTTATTTAGTTTAATTAAATATTCACGGTAATATTAATAAAACTAAATAACAACGGAAAATAACCATCTTTATTGTCCAGACGAACATAAAAGTTATGGTGTAAATTAGTTGTCAGGTTGGCCATTAATTTACACCCAATCAAATGTCATTCCACAATCAGTACGATAATTGTAGCCGTGTCCATCAATAGCTAAATAATAAATCGCTCGCTTTTTCACGCAAGCTGTCTTCCTTTATAATTATAGTGACAATTAGCATTTTTGTTGTGAGCATTTTTTTTAATACTGTATAAATGTAAAGTTTGACCACTATCATACTTGATTATCAGTGATGATGTGGTCGAAGATGTTATCACGGTAGATCTAGAATGCTCACTGGTAGTGATTCGCTTATTCAACTGAACTAAACTAAAATTTTGGAAAACTAAATCAGTTCTTATGCAGTTACGATAAAGTCTAAATTAGTATGAGACTTACCAATAACATCATTAAAATTAAATGTATTTATTAAATTTGTAGGTAGTTTTAGCGAAATTAAGTCGCCACTTATTTGATGCCTACCAAAACTACCCGCAATTGGCCAGCAAAGTAATAAAACTCATCTAATATTAGTGAGAGCGTTGTATGGAGTTATACGAATTTGAATTTTAACGTAAATAGAATCAAGCTATTTCAAGTTGTCTCTCAAGGACTGCTGCCTGAACACACTATGTGTTTGGTGACAGTTTTTCAAACTTGAGGGTGGTAGCTAGCCAGGCAGTGTTTCTTGTATCAGCGTATTGTTGAGGTTCAAATAAATAAATGAATAAAAAGCCAAAAGCAAACTAATACAAATACAAATACATTTATTTCTTAAATGGTGCACTTTTTACATGCTTAACTACTTAGACTTATATACTATTACTATAATGTTGCGTATGACATTCACATATGTACACAAATTAAAAAAAAATAAAAAGGTTTAGGTAGGTGTCAAGCAAGTCACTCTAGCCCCCACACTAGGATACCCTGTGTTGTGGGTGGCTAGTCTCTTCCATGAAATATACCATTAATACTATTAATAATTAAAGAGAGGAAATCGACAAGTTCATATATTTACATTGTTTAAAAAGAATGTTAAGTATCCGTGTACTGTAAAGGTGCCGCGGTAAAGTACACGGAACACTGTTCACGCTGAAATATTATTAATTAAAATTAATGAACTTCCCCTCACGGGCAATATTCATAAAGACGGGGTTAAGTAAGGGATCCCGACACGGAATCTCACAGGGCGGGGACTTTAGTGCTAATTAAACACTTTGGGGGTTCAGTGATCGTGAAATCAAGTTCATTATATCATTTATGCATAGAAAAACTATAATTTATAATAATGATGGCTTTATAAAACAAAAATAGTGCGTGGAGTCCCTCTACCCGGAAGAAGTGAAACTTCGTTATGTGGAAATAAGAATAAAAGCGTTAACGCAACAGAGCTTTCATACTCCCTCCATGGTAGCGTTAAACGTTTAACGCAACCTTGTTGGAAGTCGCATACCAAGTTTCACTTCAAAAAGTGCATCACATATAATATAATTAAGAGCATGACAACATCTATTTCGTCTCTAAACAAGCCATAGTTGTTGCCAGCTGTTTGTTTCTAAATACTACCGATATCTAACACCGTTAATTTGGTAAAAATCCTCCAAAACAAAAGGTTGACTGGAAGAAACCGCTTTAAGCAATAATAATAATAATAATAATAATTCATTTATTTCAACTTAAAGTCATAGTATACAATTACATTCAAAATAAATATACATAGATCTACACAAAATTATAAAACATATAAAATTTTACAATTTAGAGGGCACATAACCCATTTGTTTATTAGTCAGTACATGGACCATGCAGCAATGGTCCATGTACTGACAGTCAAACCTGGCGGCAAACATGCCCAGGATGGTGTTGGGGCTGGCTCGGACCCTGCGCACAAGGGATGTGCAGCGCTTGCGCATCGTCGTATAAAAGCAGTCGACGCGCGACTCAGCAAACATCCCCGATGCACTGCAGAACCGCGGCAGCCCCACCAGCACCCTAAACGCGTTATTATACTGTACTCGAAGGGCGTTGTACTGCCTTTGAGTATACGCCACCCACAGGCTGCTCGCGTAGAAGGACGTACAAAATGCTCTAAAAAGAGTTATTTTGACGTCCACAGAACAGCGAGAAAATCTGCGGGCTATCATATTGGCTCTCACAGACAACGCCCTTCGTTCCCTCTCAATATCTAAATCGTCTTTTAGGTCCGAGGTTACCAAGTGCCCGAGGTAACTGAACTTCTCGACCCTATTCAGCACAGCGCCATTTAATTTAATGGGTGGTATGGTATCTGGGCATTTCCCTCTGACCTGAAAGACCATGCATTCACTCTTCTTAGTATTATAGAGCAGACCATGATCACGAGCATAATCTTCACATATGCCTAACATATTTGTCAATCCACAGACTGAGGCACTCAGCAGCACCATGTCATCTGCATAGCTAATATTATTGAGACAGACTCCATCAATATGGCAGCCGACACGAGTGCTGCTGAGCTTCTCTATCAGGGCGTTCACGTATAAGTTGAAGAGCTTCGGTGAGGTTAGCCCCCCTTGCCTCACCCCGCACTCCAACCTGTACGGCTCCGACAACACATTTGCCCACCGAACACAATTGACCTGATTTAGATACCAGTACTGGATGATATGTAGTAGTTCTTGAGGCATGGATATATCATTCAGTTTTTCCCACAAGGTGTCGTAACAAACCAGATCAAACGCCCTTGAGAGGTCCAAAAAGCAAGCATAAATGGGAGTTGACCGGTCGGTGTAGTACTTGACAGTTTGCTTCAAACTCAAAATGGCTGTCTCAGTGGATAGTCCAGATTTAAAGCCAAACTGGTTGTCATGTATCCTTAAATACGTATCTAGCCGAGCGTTGAGCAAACCGTCAAGGACCTTCGCAATTACAGTTGCCAGAGAAATTGGTCTATAATTATTCTGATCACTTATGTCACCAGTTTTACTTTTTACAATTGGCACCACCACAGTCTTCATCATGTCTGCTGGTAAGTAAGAGTGCCCGACACATAATGTGTAGAACATAGCAAGCACCCCAGGCAGGTGAACACCAGCATGCTTAAGGTGTTCAATGCTAAGACCATCATGACCAGGAGACTTGCCACCCGACATAGATTTAATGGCTTTTCTCACATCCGTTGCCGTGAATCTGGTACTCATTTCGGGACCATGAGGTCCAGCCTTATTGATAGACTGTGGTGGACCCAACGGCGACTTTACAGTAAAGTGGTCTTTAAACATGTCCGCTATACATTTGGGGTCGTTTATTCCATTTACGGACACAGGTAAGCCAGGTCTGTGATTTAACTTGCTAGTGGTTTTCCAAAAGTTACGAAAATCGTGCTTCGAATGCTGCGATGCTAGAGTGTCCATCTTTATTTGTTCACTGTTGTCCTGGCACCACTTTAAGCGAGACTTGAAGACTCTTCGACTTTCACGCATCTCATCCCACGCTCGACCCTGCTTCGGTTTACCACATAGTATCCACAAATTAAATTTTAACCTGGCCACCCCATGAACCTCACGAACATGTTTATTCCACCCGCCTACATGTTTTCTCTTTCGAGTCTGGCCAGCTAGATAACTATCAGACGCTGCACTGGATAACGCACTTATAATATCACGGTACATTCTGTCAATAATATGTCTGTGGTCTATATCATTACACAAATTATCACTGCATGAATTAAATTCAGTTGGAAAATCTATTAGCCTTAGCTGTTCATGACATAATTTACTATACAGCATAATTTGGTCCGGTTTTCGTATACCCCATCGCACATTACAATCAACATTCGAAAGGCAGCTATTTATTTTAGGAATTATAACATTAAAATTGCATTGGACAACTAAAGGGAAATGATCAGATGTAACGGGGGAAACCTTTACATAAACGCTATGAACGGTTAGAAGAGCCGACTTTGTAATCACGCAGTGGTCGAGCCAGCTCATGCAACCGTTAATATCACTCACATAACTATAAGTATCCGACGATAATCCTAACTTTACAATATCTGCACAAAACCATTCTAAATCACTGCAAAAGTTACTCAGTTCATAATGAAACTGTTCACCGGGGTGCGCGTTGAAGTCGCCAAGCATGTATACAGATTCAATACCTTCATTTGTTACAATTGCATTTAGGCACGCTAGACAGTCTGTGAATTCTGGTAAATTTTTCGAACTATCCGTTGGCATATATACACTAATCACTAAGATTGACCTTTGACCTAGAACTATTTTAATAGCGCACATTCTCGAGCTATTACACTGCACTACCGACACATTTTGGAAAACTCTTTTCTTCCAAAGTAACGCTACGCCCCCATAAGGACGCCCACGAAGCATGCCCGCCGATGTGTCCACCGCCGAAATACCCGTGTAGGCGAACTCTTCATCAATGCAGCTCAGGTAGTCAATGTCATGCGGCAGTAACCAGTGTTCCTGTAGGGCGATTATGTGCGAACTCCGACACAACTGCCTTATATCCTCAACTGAGCGTTTCACATTCTTACAGTTGAAACTGACCAAATTAAACAAATCACTATTTGTCATAATTACGATTATATGTGGCCGAAACAGTATTGTCACCGTTCACATGGGTTCGCTTAAAGTTTACAAACCGTCTGAATATGATGCCCTGCGGCCATAGCTTGCTGTCAAGGAACATACTCAACTTTTGTTCCGAAACATAAAATTTATACGCGTTATGATCTCTTTTTTGTTTAAATATAATTTTTTCGAGACTTATAGTTTCCTTCGTATTCCTATACACGTAGTTGACTATGTCTTTTTCCATGGTGTCTTTATGTATCTTAGTAATAAATATCGGAACTTTAGCATCCGCGGCTTTAAAGTTTCCCTCCATATCTCTCGCTATACCTGATGCGCCATGATAGCGGTATTGGGGTTTTTTACGCCTAGAAACTGTTCGCCATTTATCGTCATTATTTACATTCGAAACAGGTTTACTCACTGTATTTATTTTGTTGTGGCACTCGGCAGCAGTCGACACGGCCGCTTCCCCACCCTCAGTGGGCAGCTGTTCATATAAACAATGATTACTATTGCTGGGTACCGGTGACATAGCCTCGTCTCGCCGCCGCCGCCGCCGCCTGACATGCTCGGCTGTGTGCTGCGCCTCCCGTCACCGCTCCCGCCGACGCTGCCTAAACCGTTATCTACTGAAGGAGACCGCTGACACGGCTTCGCAGATTCAAACTTGCATTGTTTATTTTGATGTACACTCAATATATCCCGGAATGCTGGCATATCTTTACAGCTGTGCGATTTATCCATGCTTATATTATTATCGCACGTCTCGTTAAGCGACGAGTTGTTTACATGCGAGAGACCCTTCGGACCGCTGTCATAAACCCATGCACCTCGCCTCTGATTTATATTATGCGGAGTGTACGGTAGCGAGTCGTACTTCACATTTAATAATTCTCTTCGACATTCACTCAGCTGATCTTTAGTAACATAATTAGATTTGATTGCAATCACCTCGTTTTGCATTTTGAGCATATCTTTTAGTAATTTTGTGCAGTCCAGATGGTCAAAAAGAATTGGCGGTAATTTTTCAAGTTGACGAGCAACAAAAATAGGAATCACGTCAGGTTCAGTCGATTTAAAAAGGTTAATAATGTCTATCAAATCTCTTTCTTCCTTTCCTTTATTCTTACGTTTGAGTTTAATCTTGTCCGTGGATATGGATTCAAACAGTAACGATTTAGAATTCTTAATTTCATCACTCGAAAATGACGTCGTACATATTCGCACCAATGTTTCCTCATCTACTATCGAAATTTTGTTTTGAACATACGATAGTAGCTCGTCGATCACAATATTACACGAACTACACTTTATTACGGAAGTCATTTTAAAACACGATATTAGCGCAAGGGTAAACCTACGCTCACAAGCGCCCGTCACGGAGGGATGCGCGCGCGCGACTGAGTAGTCAACAAATAAGTCCGCCTTTTTGTTTGTCTAGAATATTTTTAGCTACAAACATATTTTGTAGCATTACTTTTGTAAAACTTGAAGAAACATATAAAGAGTTTTCTATCTATCTATCTATACACTATTCGAACATGGAATAGCTACAAAGAAGTAATGATTGCCCGTTTGTATTTTTGGGATAACAATTCTAAAGCAATAATACATATGTACATTATTGAGATATTAAACGAGAAAAATTGAATTGCACCGTGCTTTCCATCATAACCTAACATCATTGTACTGTCTATAAATTCAAAGTGTGGTTATTTTTTTTTATATTTTTTTTTTACATATTATAAGTTTGCGTTTGACAACTGTCTCACCTGATGTTAAGCGACGACGCGGTCTAAGGTGGAGCACGCAAACCTAGAAGGTACCTATTCACTCGCGACCTGAAGACTCCAGGATTGTACATATCGGGAACCACAGACTCGGGCGACGAGTTCCATACAAAGTACAACACATTATAAAGGAGCTAATCTCAACAACTACTGGTTGGAATTGGAAACATATTTTTTTCTTTTCTTTTCTCAGCCATGTGCGTCCACTGCTGGACGTATGCCTCCCCCATATAGGGGGGATTTGCCAATACTCGCCACGCTTGGCACGCGGGTTGGCGAGCGCAGTATGATTTCCGATCCTCAGAAGGCGCTGCTGCCCACCTCCTAGTACGTGGTCCCATAGCCGACCCTTACGGCACTCGCGGGAAGAGATGGGGGAGTTCTATTCTAGGCCAGTACCACCACGGCCGCCCGGAAACATATATTTGTGTTTAATAGTCCATTTGTCGAGGAAAGCTTGAGGCGGGTGAAACCGCGGTATAGTACAGTACTAGGTATAGTACAGTACTAGGTATAGTACAGTACTAGGTATAGTACAGTACTAGGTATAGTACAGTACTAGGTATAGTACAGTACTAGGTATAGTACAGTACTAGGTATAGTACAGTACTAGGTATAGTACAGTACTAGGTATAGTACAGCTAGTATAAAAATATATCAAGTACACGCATGTGATACTCAATGAACTCAACTGCCTACTATTTAATTATTTATTTTTTGTATCTCTTGAAAGGTATTCACCATAAGAAACATTTTGTGATGTGGAAATAAACAATTTCTTTATATTATTATTTTTCTATACAGTATAAAAAAATAAAAAATTGCTATGATATTTTTTAATCAAAAGTGTTCAATAAATATATTTAGTTACGCATCTGCTCCTTTTTTTAGTTATGGCAAAAATTGTTTACTTAGTGGCCCTAATTCTGTTAATCACTCGAACTAGCTAAAATTCACCCGATTAAATACTGAAATTCTCCAAATTAAATGGCTCATATTCTATTTTACGCTAAAATTCAAATTGTTAAAAAATTAATCAACGCTATCTCTAATATTAGACGAGTTTTATTTAATTGCTAGCCAATTACGGGTCGATAGTTTTAGTCGGCACCAAGTAAGTGGCGACTCATTTTAACTAAAACTACCCGCAATTTGAATAAATAGAGATAGTAATGATGTTATTGATAAGTGTTCTACTAATTTGGACTTTATCGAAACCATATAAGAACTTATATTACTTATCTACCTTTTCAGAAATTTAGTTTAGTTCAACAACAGCATTACTACCAGTAACTAATTTAAATGTATTAAATGATATACTTTCACAGATGTAAAACCAGTTTTACCACTATTTAATTGTAATAAATAATATACTATTAAGATTTTTTTTTTTTCAATATGTTATATAATATTTATAATAATTGCAATAACAGATTCAGTATTGTTATATATGATAACGAACATATTGTAAATCTATGTGAATATAATGTAAATATTAGATTTAACATTTCTTAAGAATGTAGCGATGGATAAGTAATTAAAATGATATCAGGGTATCTCCCTTTTGATAGAGCGAATGTGTTTCTGAGATTTTTATTTAATCGCCCTTTTCCACAACGGATCAGAGTTGATAAGCTGTATCAACAAAAGTGAAAACTGAACAAGAACGATTAGGTAAAGTAATAAATTTGGTTACATTATTATCGAAATAACTCGGAAAACACCTGTTTAGTGGAAAATAAAGTTTGGAATGATTTAGAAAATAAAACTTTCAGCCATTATTTGTATTCGAAGTTTGTCGTGGATTTAAATCCTTCCTGAGGTTTTCACAATAAGTTCATATTACGTTTTATTTTACCTTGGCAATTGTTAGATATTTTATAACACTAATATAAATGCGAAAGTTTGTATGTATGTGTGTATTCAAGCCTTAACTGTTTTAGAGATTCCAGTGAAATTCGAAATGTAGGAACCTAATAATCTGGATTAATACACAGGCTACTTTTTATCCCGAAAGGAATGAACACTTTTTGAAGTGAAGATAGCTCAGCTGGAGGAGCGTCGGCTGTCAAATTGATGGACACTAGTTCTATCCCCAACAACAGCTTGAGCTTCCGGTGAAGGTAGCCCCGTTATCAAATTTCCAATTACAAAGTTAATGGGATACAAACTAAAACTTAAAATCAGAAATCTGAAAGTAACTGTCTGTCTGAAACGTTTTCATGCCTACAACCAATTTTGAAGAATTTTGGTACAGAGGTAGATGGAACCTTGGAGAAGGACAACAAGATATGAGAAATACTTTTTGTCCTGAAAAATGTATGGTTACCGAGGGATAACTGACTAATAAGCGGATGTAACCACAGAGCGCAACTAGTATTAATATAATAAAGCGATGAGATGAAAACTTTTTATGAAAACACCTCTAAGCCGCATAAATATTTTTAACTAAACCAGTATAGATGGCGCTATGCATAAGGTAAGAGAAAAAAAACTTGTGAGAAAAAATCTTCGATCGGGTGATGGCCACGGTGATCAATTATCAACCGACGGAACCCTCCGGATTATTACGTGAGTAATTCCCGTGTTTTATACATTCATAACTAATCTATGTATAATGAACTATCGTCTTTGCAAATGTTCAGTTATTTTTTAAAGTTCATCAGTATTTTCAAAAGTTACCGGAGCGAACGTAACAAAAAACCAAAAGCACATGTTTGTCTAAACGAATCAGCATTCGTACCACCATTAAGATACAACTTTAGCTGTACCAAGAAGGTTTCAATGCAGTTTTTCTAGATATAGTCTGTGGACGCGGCGCAACACGCATGCGCGACCAGCAAATGGATTTTGGCGCTAAACATATACAAATAAATGAAAACATATGTTGTAATTTTACGTACATTTAATTATCAATTTCATGAGATTAGGTAAAGTAGTGTATGAAACACTCAATGCTATAAAATTCACGCTCATCTACGGCTCGTTTTTAACCGACTTCAAAAAAAGAAGGAGGTTACTCAATTCCACCGTATATTTATATATTTTTCTTATGTGTATTCGCGGATAACTTCGTCGTTTATGAACCGATTTTGATGATTCTTCTTTTGTTTCATGTCACACTTCCGCGGTGGCCCCATTTATATTTGATCAAAATCGGATAAGCTGTTTTTGAGTTACATTCCTATAACTGAAAAGTGCTACTCGTACCTCGACAACATTATAGTTGTAGGTGAATACATCGGAGAATATACACAGTAACAATTGATTCCGTGAGTAGCAACGGTCACTGTACAGTGTGAAAAAAAAAAAAATAATAACCGACTTCAACACTCAAAAGTGTGAAATAACTTGTTGAAGTCGGTACCATGAGCACAATATTTCGATATTAGTTACTTTTAAACTATCATGGTACCGACTTCAACAAGTTATTTCACACTTTTGAGAGTTACAGCCGGTTCAATTTTTTAATTATTTTTTTTAACTTACTCTTGTGTTTTAAGAGTAAGTTAAAAAAAAACTTACCCTTATTATGATACAGTTGCTTATACTACTATTTCTAAATATATAATAGTGGTCACACTGTATATTGTTTAGTATGGATGTGATCTGCGTTAGACACACGGGATGAAGAATGTTCTCTGGAACTCAGAAACTATCGAGACGCTTTGCGACAAAATGTTGTTATTGATTGTAATAGAATGTGGCCTGTTCATTGTCTTTCCTTTTGATGTCATCTTCACCGAATGCTCAAGGTACGTATGATTCAATCCAATCACCGCCTGATCGTCGGCTTTCAATACCTGTGTATATTACAGTATACATTATAGATAAAGACATCCAAAGGATAATTTTGTTATACAAAAGCAAACAAAAGCATTTTCCTCACGTGGAATCAAACGGCGGGGTTGTGTGACAGCGTTCTTTGTTATACAGGGTTGTTCCGGGGTGAGTTTATTATTAGGTACCCTGTGAAATCGCTAGATAATCCATTTATTGGGTAATGAGCAAGGAGAAACAGACAAAAAATACGTTGTGTTTGTGGCTGGACGACAAATAGGTATTACAATCATATCGCAACGTTAAGCAATACAACAGTATTGTATTGTTTAACTTTGCGATTCCACTGCGATAAGATTAAGATGATTAAGCAAAACACTTTATTATACGCTACATAACAGTATACAAAGAAAACATCTTATATCTTTCAAAACTTATCGCAGAAAGTAATCTCTTCTTGTCATTTGAATTCGGTACAAACTTTAATTTATCAGGTACGACTGTGACACAGATAATAATTACTAGTTAGTATTACAATATGACAGTGTGTGTCGTTTAAATGTCATACGATAATCTGACGCATTATTTGTGCCAGAACCACTGTTTCTCTTGATTCTTTAATGAAACAATATTTCTTTTTAATTTGTTCAAATTATCAACATAATACGTTGAACGTAATGTTGTACTCACTAGGCTAGTATAATATTCTAGCCTAGTTACTATAGTGGCCGTCAATCCAAAGCCGATATAGTTGGTTGAAACTAGTTTCCACTGGTGCTTATCCATTACGTTCCATGTAATCATTTACCATATTGGATGTTAGCCAAAGCATTAATAACGGCGAGCTAACAATTAAACCGACATTTGATGTTTATTTGTTTACTAATTAATAGCTTTCTAGCTATTTATCTAGCGGGATTTGTGACGACTGAATTCAAATTCATAAAATTGTGTTGTTTAATTATGCTATACAACAGTTGTTGATGACTTCATCATTTACTTTTAAATAAGCATTTTTTTTAATTATTATTTTTTACATATTATAAGTTTGCTTTTGACAACTGTCTCGCCTGATGTTAAGTGATGACGTTGTCTAGGATTTAGCACGCAAACCTAAAAGGTACCTATTCACTCGCGACTTGAAGACTCCAGGATTGGACATAACGGGAAACACAGACCCCGGTAACGAGTTTCATTCCATTTAAAATGTCAGTTTTATAAATTATTTTATGAACCAAATTAACTTGTTTCTCTATAGTTGATGGGAAATATTTTAGCGAATAAGTAAATGTGACCCATACTTCACAACGAGAATAACGCTTGCGCGAATTCGTCAGTTGTTTTTGTCTTTTCATTGAATATATTACGGGAAATATTGTTTCAAGCCACACAATATTAAACTCCATCTTAGTATACATAAGTTGATATTCAACCTTTTGTTTCCCTACCTACATACAGCTGAGAAACGGAATTCATTGACTAGGTCTGTATTTTCTCATAAATACAATCTTAACGTTTTCATGTCAAGCATAGACGGTCGCCGTGGCGCAGTGGTTAGTGTCAGCGACATGACTACTGTCTCCGGGACCCTGGGTTCGAATCCCGGCAGGGGCAAACATTTGTGCGATGAGTGTAGGTGTTTGTCCCGGGTCTTGGATGTTTGTGTGCTGTGAATGTGTGTGTCCAAGCCTCCCGCGATACAGGGAATCCTAGTGCGGGGGTTTAAGTGTAATAATAATAAAATAATAATAATAATAATATGTAGAACAAATTAATTAGCAGATATGGCATTTTCATTTTTGTCTTTCGCGAATTGAACACATTGTTAATAAATCAATTGGGGCTTGATCGCGAGAAAAACATTTAGTAATTTATTTACCTCGACGTTTCGACCACTCGCAAGGTAGTCAAAATCCACAGGGTACCAATCAGGGTTCCAACCTGTCGCACAAAGCATTTTGCTTCCACATTTATAGCAGGTACAACCAACGAGTGGAATTCATTTAATTCTGTGTTTCCCCATGGATACAATCTGGGTGTCTTCAAGTCACGAGTGAATACAGACGTGACCTATCGTAAACCGCATCATCACTTAACACCACGTGAGATAGTGGTCAAACGCCTGCCTATCCTATCTTACTATCCTACTCTGACTTAATAATAATAACTTAATAGGTTAATCCGTGCTAATGTAATGTAAATAAATAAATAAATAAAAATAAATTATAAAGGCGAAAGTTTGTGTGTATGTTTGTTACTTCTTCACGCTCAAATGGCTACACTGATTTCGATGAAATTTGGTATGGAGATAGCTTATACCCTGGATTAACACATAGGCTTATTTTGATCATCACCATCATCACCGGTTTTCATCACCATGCGGGTATAACCGCGGGGCGCAGCTAGTAATATAATAAAATTATGAAACGTATTAAAAAGAAAATGTTGACAAGTAAGATTTCTCCGGATAATTCCAAAGCTTCACAAAACTCGAGATCAAAATCCTCATTTCGAATTATATTTCTTCGCGTGGGATCTGGAACAAACGCGACAAGTCCCCCGAAACTAATAACGTCTGAAAGCATTACAAAATAAATCTAATTCATTAATATTTCAATCTGCTTTAAAATTCAAATTGCGCCTCAACCTTTAATGCTCAACAGAAAAATGAAATAGAACATCAAAAGATGGTGTAATTTCCGCGAATTGGGTTGGTTTTTGTTTTATATTTAGGAATGTGACATAGAATTTAAAATATCAGAATGAAATTGTAGGTCTGACAAAAATTACTTTTGATAGACCTTACATGGGGGAGGCATATGTTCAGCCGTGGATATCGCGTGGGTGACATGATGATAATGATGAAACATATGCAGTTTTTTAAAACTATTTTATGGCTTAGAAACTTTTCAAATCAACACCAAAAACATCTTGTGTTCCGGCAACTTTCCTTTGTCCTTGTCAATATTTATGATCTAGCATTAATGTACCTTCGAATGATAACTGACCAGTAGGTGAGAAAGCTATTTTATCTTTCACATGCAGCATATTTACTTTACTACTTCTTCTATACTAGGGCTTTCTCCAGGCTTCCCCTCTAAGAATGCAGTATAGGCTAACAGTTAACAATAATGTATGTCTACTGTTACAACTGTTAAACTGTTACCCTGTAACACAGTAAATAGGTTCCTTCTAAGTTTGCGTGCTCCACCTTAGACCGCGTCGTCGCTTAACATCAGGTGAGACAGTGGTCAAACGCAAGCTTATAATCTTTTTAAAAAAAAAAACAGTGCATACTAGTACGGGGTACAGGGATCTCTTCACATAACCACACACATCATAATATAGACTTTATTCATATTATTCTTATTGTCAAAAGATGTAACATGTGTGTCCTTAAGATGTAAATAAAGAATTTATTATTATGTTATGTATATGCTATGATTCTTAGTAGCTAGTGGTATGATTTACTTTTAGTCATCAAATTAATTAACTTTCATTTAAATACGAACAATATTCTTAAATTGTTTTGTCTAGTAATTTACTCAAACTACATAATTTGCTAGAATGTAAAATTGGTGCGATTCATTTCCATTTTTTTAATTCACAGATCTACTGCTCCTATACAAGGTTTACTATAAATTTTATACAAGGAAATATCGCATAATATCGAGAGTTCTAAGACACAAGCTTAGTTAGCTTAGTTCGCTTAGTTTGGAACTCGCTGGATATCATTGTAATTCTGAAATAGAAAGACTGTTTTCCGTAGTTAATAAAAGTGTAATACAAAAGTGGCTTATTGGAAGAAAATGTATTATTTATCATTATCATATGTATCAATAATGAACAAATAATATTGCAAAATATTTACACAACTCTCAAATTCGTTTGTATTCTATCGTACAGCCACTTTCGGATCATGGCTCGATAAAGTATGGACCGACCCTTAAAGGTAAAAGTGGATTAAGTATGTATGAAGCTATTAGGGTGCCAGAGACGTATCGGGAGGGGGGATATTTTAGCCCAACAAGATATCGGACTCTCACGAGTTATGAGGCAACTTGAGACAAGAACCGGTAAGTTTTTATTATTATTGAACTTGCTTGCATATAGACAAAGAATAATAAAACTTTATCCTACTAATATTTTAAATGCGGAAGTTTGTGTGTATGTTTGTTACTTCTTCAAGCTCAAACAGGGACACCGATTTTGATGAAATTTGGTATGGAGATAGTTCAAGCCCTGGATTAACACATAGCTGCTTTTATCCCGGAAAAAATATAGTTCCCGTGGGATGCTTGAGGTAGCGGGAAAACCGTAACCCACGCGGGTGCAACCACGGGGCGGTACTAGTATCAAATAAATTTACAAAAAGTGAAAACATAGGTATATGAAAAATGACTAAAGAGTTATTCATAAGCATAATCAAAATTATATACATTTTATTTATATTTGTTGCTTTGGCTGTAGTAATAGAGCAAGTTATAATTATTTAGTCAATATATTAACTTAAGATTATCGTGATTATTTATCGTAATTTATTTACGTTATTTTATAACGTATTGACTAAGGCTATATTTGTAATAAAAATAAGCATTTATTTTTACAGGTCTAAAGCCAAAAATTCCCCTTACTGGTTGTTTTTATAATATATATGTGTACGATATATATAATTTAATTTTACTTATAAATAATATCATATTTTAACATTTGAATTCACCCTAAACTTCTGACGTTACAATAAAAAGCTAGGAGAAGGACGATCAGAATTATTGTATAACAAATGTCTTAACATTTTATGGTCACGTAAGCTTTGAAAATACTATCAGCGTTCTGGAGATATATTCGAATATATCTACGTAGTACATTTTTCATCTTATGACTTGTCAAGCGTAAAAATTTTACCATTATATATTTTTTTTTTTTTTTGACATGTAAGACCAATGGCCTTCTTTACAATATAACAATTTTATATTTAACAAAAGGCCAATTATAGGTCCTCACGGATAATGACATTCTATTTTTACAATAATATCGTGAACCACATATTATGCAAGCATTACTTTTACACGCATATGCATTATAGTACTAACAAAACCAGTTTACTCAAAGAACTCTCTGCTCAACAGCTGCCGGCCGATTCTATACTTGTACAAAATAGGTCTAAGTCGTAAGTAAATTGTAGTTATTGCTCGCTCTCCATACATAGGAATTTTGCCTATACATAGTCTGAACTACCGGAACATTAATTAATGGATTGTGCCTGATTGGTCTACAAGGGACGTTTAATTTAACTTTACTAAGAAGCTCGGGGGAATCGATCGCGCTGGATGCAATCTTTAAAAGATATGTTAAATCGGCAATCTCTCTTCTTTTAAACAATTATGTACTACCTGTACCTATATTATGTACCTCCTACTTACCTGGATGAGTAAAAGTTTTTAAGATCTAAATTGTAAGTGTAAATACTTTTTTTCTGTAAGCAGTATACTACAATTTATATTAATTTTTAATTGGGACAACATTCTTACAAGGTCCTTGAGGTCCCAAACTAGGCAGAGCCTGTACTATGGTAACCTGATGACTGATATATTTACTTATATACATATACACACCCAGACACAGGTCAAACAGACATGTTTATACACACAAATGTTTTACCTGTCCGGGAATCGAACGCGGGACCAGCGGCTCAGAAGGCACAGTGCTACCAACTGCGCCAACCCGCCAGTACACAGTTAACTTTTATTTAATATTACGTTGTATTTTAAACTCAAAGTCAAAAGCTATGTAAAACTCTCACGAGTGGCAATCTTAACAATAAATAAAAGATTTTGCCAGAATTTCGTTGATGTCAGTAGCCTAAAGGCGACCTTGCCATTGTCGCAAAAAAACCATTTCGTAAAATATTACTAGT
This sequence comes from Apeira syringaria, assembly GCA_934044485.1. NCBI lineage: Eukaryota > Metazoa > Arthropoda > Insecta > Lepidoptera > Geometridae > Apeira > Apeira syringaria. Next base: position 10,361,790 of record OW203675.1, on the reverse strand, counting down.
ATAAAAAACACGCATATGCACTACACGAATTGCTAACATAACCTAAAATCATTGAAATCTAAGCTAAACTTTGCTGCGGCATATCTTACGATGTAAAATAATAAAAGTGTCGGTTTACCCGCACGATCTAATCTCAGCTATGTTACATGTTGTAAGCTAATATGTAACATATTTTTTTAATATTAAAGTCCAGATTGTAGTGATGGATTCCTCCCTGAGGAACGCGGTGTATATAAAACTGACAAGCCTCCTTAAGAACACACTCCAATCGCACGAGAGCGCACGTACGACATCGGAGCGCGTTCGAAAACCCCGAGACCGACAAAGTTTTTATCATCGGCCGTACTTTCCATTAAGTCGCAAGATACCCTCTTTCTTAATTTGTCACGGAGTTGAGATAAAAGTTCTGGACGGTAATGATACTTTGTTTTTTTCTGATATTTTCATTAGGAAAGTTCGCTGAAGCTTGAGGACGTTCTGCTGTTTGAACATATCTATGAGTTATTGAAGTAATAAGTATATATTTTGTGTTTATTTCTTGAATAATAAGAACGCAAACGTTTCAATGATACTTATTATCAAAATTAAAATAAGTACTTACATAAAATAAAATTGTACATAATATATATTATTTATTACATTTCATAAGTATTACAATACAATACAATACAATACAATAACTCTTTATTGCACTAATACACCATTTAAAAACAAAAACAAAATATTAAAATACTTAATGAAGGCAGTGCAGTACAATGGGCGGTCTTATCGCATAAAGCAATTTCTTCCAGACAACCTTTAATATTATATGATAATAAATTATTTTTATTATTATATGATAAAATAAAAATAACGGTATTACCTTTCACTTTATCAGAAAAAAGTGATAAAGTAACATATCACATATTACATTACTTTTTTTTTTCTTTGGTTTTTTTATTTTTTACATATTATAAGTTTGCGTTTGACAACTGTCTCACCTGATGTTAAGTGATGACGTTGTCTAGGATTTAGCACGCAAACCTAGAAGGTACCTATTCACTCGCGACTTGAAGACTAACTATAATACTAACATATTACATGTATTTCACAAAATTGGACGAGTTGTATGTATGTATGTTTGTATGTATGTATGAATGTATGTATGTATGTATGTGGGGTGACTCTGAAAGAGGGAGTAAGGAACTACGCGTACGAGAATAATGTAGGTTATGGGGGTGTTCTTCAATATTGAGCATTAATTCTTCCGAAATTTGTTGAAGGAGAAGGGGTGATATTATAAACTGAGCTCACCAAACTCGGGCCCAAAATATATTGGCGATGGTTATAGAATACCAATTTGATACATTTATTTAATTTAGAAGCGCTTGAAGTGGATTCAGGTTTAGTAGCTACACGATCTTATCAAATATGTTTCAGCAATGCAGCGGTCAGAAATTTGATAATAACTGATGCAACCGATAGTGACAGTTTCAACTGAGCGCTCCCGTGTCCCGGTTGTTGTTTGACTGTCGTTGAACCATGTCACTCAGTCAACTTCACCACCACTCTGTATAACCAAGGACCACAAGCCAGTAAATCATTTATCAAACCACAATCCCGCATTAGCCAGCATTTGGGCCAATATTTCTCTCTCAGAGTTATAGGCTGGGTTAGTAAGTAGAAAGCTGACAGAGACCGCATCGACGCATTTGTAATGTGGTGTTGGCGAAAGATGTTACAGATGCCGTGGACCGCCTTCCGCACTAACCAATCCATCTTGCGTGAGCTGAACATTAAAAATAGGTTATCAAGCACCTGTCGCCGAAAGGTGTTGGAATAATTCCACATAGCGAGGAAAAGCAGCGACAACCTGGAACGACTGATAGTCACTGGGAAGGTCGAGGGGAAGCGGCCTAGAGGCCGTAGCCCAAATCGATGGTTAGACCAAATCCGCTCTACTCTGGGCAACAATGTCTACGAAGCACTACACGCTGCTACCGACAGAAACCGATGGCGTCATATCGTGAAAGACTGTGTCTTGTAGTGAGGATCACGACCTTCAGTAATGAAGATAAACGACGCAAGGAGGTGGAGTAAGTAGAAAAACATTTTTCAAATAACAATAATGTAGTACTAGTGTACTAAGTGAACTAACAACTGTTTAAGTAGCTGCTGCCATCTATTCTCTTCGAAATTCCGTCCTTGCCACAACATGCCTTGCAATCATTTGATGTATAATATATAGCATGTATAATATTTGATGTTGTGTGCCTTGAATTATTTTGACTGGCCGGTTGGCGCGGTTGTAGCACTCTGCTTTCTGAGCCGCTGGTCCCGGGTTCGATTCCCGGACAGGTCAAACATTTGTGTGTATGAACATGTCTGTTTGACCTGTGTCTGGGTGTGTATATGTATATAAGTGTGAATATCAGTCATTAGGTTACCATAGTACAGACTCTGCCTAGTTTGGGACCTGAAGACCGTGTGTGAATGTTAATAAATAAAATAAAATATAAAATAAAAATAATTATTCTTACACGCGTTCAAGATTGCAGCGCCGTCCTTATCTTACAGTCTAAAAGCAGAGATTAACTAAACCTCCTGCATAACTCAAACCTTATCTGACTTCACTGCGGACGTAAAAATCGATATCCTTTCCCGCAGAGCCATGTATCTAAAGGCCGGGTCTGACCTTGAGCGGACGCTGATAGATGTCACTGTCGGGACCAACTTCAACCGGGTCGACCCGATCCGATCAGGGAGGGTGGATTAGCGAATAAAGCTGGTAATACACTATTCTCTGTTTTCAAATCCCACTATCCTACTAATATTATAAATGCGAAAGTTTGTGTGTACGTTTGTTACTTCTTCACGCTCAAACGGCTACACCGATTTCGATGAAATTTGGTATGGAGATAGTTTCAACCCTGGATTAACACATAGGTTACTTGTTCCCGGAAAGTATAGTTCCCGTGGGATAGTTGAGGTAGCGGGAAAACCGTAATCCACGCGGGGGAAACCACGGGGCGCTACTAGGATATTATAAAGGTGAAAATTTGTATTTGTGGCAGTGTGTATGTTTGTTACTCCTTCACGCTCCAACAGCTGTACCGATTTCGATGAAATTTGGTATGGAGATAGTTTCAACCCTGGATTAACACATAGGTTTTCATCCCGTAAATAATTGTTGTTTCCGTGGGATGAGCGAACAATTCAGAAACACCTGTACCTCCTTCACGCTCAAACGGCTGTTCTAATTTCGATGAAATTTGGTATGGAGATAAATTACACCCTGGAATAACACATAGGCTATTTTCATCCTGGAAAAAGATGCCGTGGGTTTTTTTATATTTTTAATTATCATTTTTTTGGGTGATAAAAACGCAAGTTAGCAATTAGCTAGCGTTGATAAGGGATAATTGAGGTAGCAGGAAAACCATAATCGACATGGACGAAACCGCGGGACGCTGCTAGTTAATCATAAAACACGGTTTCGCAATCTCCTACAATATGTTTTCAACGGCTTTTTTTTTGTATGGCTAATTATTTCCGCATATTATTCCATTGAGTAAACTTGAATATACTAATTATTTCCGCATATTATTCCATTGAGTAAACTTGAATATATTTTTAATTTTTGCTGGACGTGTTCAATGATTAAATGTACTTGCACTTAATGTAACCAAACCTTTAACACCGTGAATATTTTGTCGATACTCCTAAATAGTCCGGTTGGTCCCGTTCAACCTTCCCGGATTGTCCCCGGAACGGATCCGGCCGCACGTCACTTAGTCCCGGAAGCTTAGCGGTTTTGTTTTGATGTTTGGAGTGTTGCAGCCAGGTTTTGGATGTGAAAGTGCTGCTATAGTACATCGATATAAAGCTTAAGATATTGTTAATATGAGCAAAAATGAAAATCAAGCAAAAACTAATCTTAGTATAAATTAAAACGCAAAAGTTGTATGTTTGCTAATTAATTTTGCCACCTTCTTTGCGATATACAGTAAACCCAATTACCATGTATTTATACAAGCATGAGCGTCATGTTTTTTGACGTGATGAGACATTTTAACGAACAAAACCTGTGTTATTACCAAGAAATAAAGGCTGAATTCTCTTTATACCAGTATTTACGTATTTAGATATGTTGACAACTGCAACTAACGAAATTCACCTTTATTGCAGATTCGTAAGGGCTATAGCCGTGTGGTTTATTTTATACAAATTTGCCTGGTACAGCGTAGTACTATCTAGCTACGAGGGCCATCGACATGCTACGGCTCTACGAGCCGTAGCTCCGTAGTATGCTATGCTTGTAGAGGAGCGCATGCTGTAAAAACTCGAAAACATTTTTTTATAGTTTGATGAGTTTTAACATTAAGTTATCACTATTTTTTGTAACGAAAATTCCATAACCCATTGTTATTCTTTGATGTAAATATGGATCTAAACCCTCATATATAATAGTTTTTAGTAAGTGCATACAACTGAAATTAAGTTGCTATTGTGAAAATTAAGGTAAAAGATTTTTGTCGCTTTTCGTTCAACAACGATTCACATTTCATTATGTCAAAAGAAAAATGAAACGTTTCACGTATACAAAAGATTACTGAAATGGGAAATCAGTTCACTCATTTCACTAGCATAAATGTATTTTGTTTTTACAGCAAATTTCCGATCAGCGCAATTTTTTGTTTGTAGGTGTGTCATGTTTATAGGTGAAATTGGGTTGTATAATAAAAAATTAAACCATAAACAGAAAGTAACTTATATATTATGTACTGACGTTATTGTTTTATTTGGAAATAGATCAATAATTACCTCTGTTTGTTGTATGTGTTGCTTCCGGGCTGTTTGGCCGTGGTCTATGTAAAACTTTTATATTTTAAAGCTAGTATTGTGTTTTACAGTGCATGAGGTGTTAGCCTATATGGTTATGCATTAAGCCATTGTATTATAGTGTAAGGTAAACATTGTATGTATAAATGTTATAACTGTTGGTTGACCATAAAAAAATTAAATAAATAAAAAAACTTGTGTTCCAGACGTTTCGTCGATCACTGCGGTCGACATCTTCAGTGGTTCAGGTCCGAGCGGTGACAAGAGCGTAGAACTCTCCTTTGCGCTTTCTTCTCTGTTAGAGTTTACATACAATAATTACCTCTTTTCGCTAATAGAAGAACGATTTTTACCTACCGTCTTTTAAATTTAAAGTCATATGTTAATAAATAATATATAATGAGATACATACCTACAATATCTAGGTCAACATAACGATATAATCGAAAGTTAAATAAACATTTGAAAAACATTTTTTTAAAAGTCCCTCTTTGGTGCCAAATGCTATCGCTATTAAAAAGCTATCATGGGTGTATCTCGACGAAATAGTTTAACCATTGGCTACGGCGTAGTATTTGGGTGGAATATGCGTGATGCTACGAAACAAGTTTTTTACTGCTGTGATAGTTTGATTAAATGGGAGATTTTTAATTTTGGTATATATTTTAAACAACACTATGATATAATAATAATTTTTTTTCCCCTGCCGGGATTCGAACCCAGGGTCCCGACGACACAGAAGTCATGCCACTGACACTAACCACTGCGCCACGGCGACCGTCTATATATATATATATATATCGTCTATATATATATGTGTGACTCGTAGCATGTAAGAACAACATCCTCTCATATGTAGAAGGAAGGAATAAATTCGACTGCTAGCGGTGTGCTACTATAGCTTAGATGGACAAAGCAACAGGATGGTATTCTGTAGTCGTGGGTTCAAGTCCCACTAGAAGCCGACATTTTTCCTTCAAATAATTTGAACGTAATCATGTAACTTATTTAACCTGAGCGAATTATTTAACGTATATAATCTGGCAAGCTGTATTATGAACATTATAAGGTTTTATTAGATTCTAAGAATTGGCAGCCTGTAGGAATATGTTTTAAGAAATCGGGTATATATTGTATTATTCCGATGTTTTGAAAATTTTCCAGTGACTGCTGTTAAGGAATCTAGTCTTCTAGATACCACGGCGATCGGAAAGTTTCCATCTCCCCCCGTCCCTCTCACAAACCTACACTTATAACTATCCTCCTCACACACAACAATATATGGTATATTATAATTATATTGTACATCGCTTCACATTCACATAAATTAGAACTAGTGGTACCTTTATCAGTTAAGAAACCAACCATGCAAATTATACCTTATAAAAATTCGCATTTCTGAGATCCAAGACACAAGTTTTCCTTAGTTTGGGTCTCAACGTAAACAAGGCTTATATATAAAAAAAAAAATTGGTTGTCTGTAAAGTCGGTTTACGGACGATAGATTTACGTGATAACGTCATAATCATTTATGACTTTGACTTTGATTATTTTATGTAATACAAAACTCAGGTGGAACGTTACGCGGAACGTTACTATTTTTCATGAGTGTTGCTGGTATTCATCAATTTATAAAACGTTATCACGTCAATAATAACAAGTCTGTAAATATGTGTACCACATAACCATATTTGTAAATCTTTTTAAGGAAATAAACATATTTGTATTTGTCTAATAAAAAATCATTACTCAACCGGGATAACGTGTTTGATGATATCTCTACAAGGATAAAACATTATAATCTCGTCACTTTTCTATATCCCAGCTCTTTCGCTCACTATTAATATTAAATATAAACAGTGAGCGAACGTTAAACACCCGACGACACTCGTCTTTTGTTTTTGCAATATAACATTTTTTATAAGGCAATAACATCGGGCGTTCATAGAAATTGGCTTGTCTATTACTCAACCGGCCGGATATTATTCTCAGAGCGCTCGAAAAGAAACGTTGACACAAATTTATGTACAAAGCGACTTGAGAATAGATCAGACGTCTCCCGTCACTTTATCAAGGAATTTGTATTTTTATGTTAACAGCGAATGAAATGCTATTATTATTGCATATTTTTACAACGTTTATGTATGTTTGGATGGTTTTGTCATAACTTAAGTTTTTTTTATGGAAGACCGGATGTTGTCACTTAAGCGATGATAGTTTTTGTAGTCGTATACTAGTATAATCCCTTAATCAAAGTTAAGACTTTGGTGTAGGTAACATCGCTATCAAACACACAGCATGGTGGTACGGTACTTCACAATTCCACTCTGCTAGCTTCTCCCCTAGCCAGCTGAAAAATAAACAGTATATTCAGTTGGTTGTTCTTTATCTGTAAATACTCTATGTCCAGCTTATATGTACACATTTAAGTAACAAAAAAATTGTAAAAAAATCTTTTTTTTATAACTATTTATGGGTATACGAACAACTACGTCATATTTACTGATGTTTACTGGCCAGTAACTTGACGGTATCCATGCTAGACCAGAGCTGCACAGCTTCTGTACTTCTTCTTCTCAGCAATTGGATATCCACTGCTGGACATATGCCTCCCCATATAGGGGGGATTTACCAATACTCGCCACGCTTGGCAGGCGGGTTAACGAGCGCAGTATGGTTTCCCATCATAAGGAGGCACTGCTGCCCACCTTCTGGTACGTGATCCCTTAGCCGATTATTTCGGCATCCGCGGGAAGAGATGGGGGAGTACTATTCTAAGCCGGTACCACCACGGCAGACTGTACTTCTGTACTAATATTTTTGAATATTCTGTGATTTAAAAAGAAGATCCAAGTCAACGCACCCGAATGCGTATTACGCAAAATCACTTAAATAAAAGGGATGTTTTCTGTTGACCTGAAATCGTGTAAATGGCAAGACGCAACCTCGGCTAAAAGGAAAAATCTTCAACCATTTTATAAGCCGACATCATATGAGTAAAAAAGACAAAAAATAATAGGTGTAATGTAGCACAGAACTCAAGTAATAGACGTCATAAACACATTAGACTGGTTTAGTTAATCCTACTAATATTATAAATGCGAAAGTTTGTGTGTATGTGTGTAAAAAAGTATAAAAAAGGGTAGTCTTATAATTTCAATCAAATGGACTATTGAATCTATATCTATAAAGTCGAGCATACCATATTCAGATGTACATCCAGATGCCAACATATATATATATAATAACAATTCTGTATTCATGCCTTAATATGTCATTTGTTTTGCCTGTAAGTTACCTGATATTAAAAAGTCACACACAATTGAGGCAAAAAGTCCTCAGCGAAGTGACCCGCGACCAAAGGTATCCATTCCCCCCCCCCCGCGTCACCTCGCATTATGACGTGATGAATGTGGGCTGGTGGCAAATGCAGACCGGGTTGAGGCCTCTCCCTCAGGCGGTGTCCTATTTCGTGTATAGCGTATTATAAAGTTAAATTAATAAATGAAATCCTTACTGTTCATTGATACATGACATTTTTCAATAAATGGTTCACCTGAAACCTAAACTAAGTTCGGAACCTGTGGTAAGTACTCAGGACTCTAACGTCATAAACATATTAATATGTTTGCAAACAAACACAAGTTTACAAACTTATACTTTCGTAATTCGTAATCATATTCAAAATTAAAATGTATATTGATTTAGAAAAATGGCGTAGTACTACAAAGAATGAGTTCGTCCGTCTCTCTGTCCGAATGAACATTTTGCTGAACTGCCTCGTGTAAGTCATTGACTATCTTCAGTCTGTGATAGAATTAACAAATAGCATGTTTTATACGTCAAAGACGACGACCTGACTAAGATCGCAGGCAAGGGCTGGATGCGGGCCGCTTCCAATAGGTCCTTGTGGAAATCAATGGGCGAGGCATATGTCCAGCCGTGGACGTCCTATGGCTGAGATGATGATGATGATACGTCAAAGTTTTGTTTTAAAACTGTTTTGAGCAATATGTCAATGTTTTAAAATTAAATAACAAATAATATAGGTACTCGTATAAACGGTGTGTGCAAGAAAGAGTTCTATTGGTAGTGATTGTCTCGTTAAAATAAACTAAAAATTCCGAAATGTAAGATACGCTCTTATATGACTGGCTGGTTGGCGCAGTTGGTAGCACTCTGCCTTCTGAGCCGCTGGTCCCGAGAACGATTCCAGGATAGGTCAAACATTTGTGTGCACGAACATGTCTGTTTGACCTGTGTCTGGGTGTATATATGTATATATATATCAGTTATCAGTTATCAGGTTACCACAGCACAGGCTCTGCCTAGTTTGGGACCCGGAGACCTTGTGTGAACGTTATAAAATAAAATGGTGACATTAAAGCCCAAATTAGTATGAAACTTATCAACAACACTAAAATTATATCTTTTATTAAAATTGCGGGTAGTTTTAGGTGACATAAATCGCCATTTATTTGGTGCCCACTAAAACTACCCGAAATTGGCCAGCGATTGAATAAAACTAAAAATGAATTAGAGATAGCGTGGTATGGAGTTATACGAATTTAAATTTTAGCTTACTTGCTAATTTTAGCTTGCTTTTAGCTTTAGAGAATGGAAAAAAAACTATTTCATAATAAAAAATATTAGTAAATTTTAGCTAGTTCATTGTATCTCTTGGTAATAGAGGGTACAAAATTTACACAAATAAGTATATAAGCTGAAATTTTATGGAAAAAATAGTTTTTTTTTTAATATAAATGTGCTTCCATTTTACATTAAAATTACAATCTAGTCTTCAGGTCAATAAGTAGTTCGATTTTAACTTAAACTGCTAATTAGAGTATGATTAAGAATGTGTCTGTTGGACACATTCTTAATTATACTCTAATTAGAAGTTTAAGTTAAAATTAATTAGCAGTAAACACCTGATCTTATCGTCTCTATTAAGGGGTAGACACAAAAACATATGTAAATAAATAATATTCGACAATTTGTAAAGTGAATTAAAATAATTAAACATAACCAACGCAAATCGGTTCATAATTTCGTGCGGAGTTTTTCCTCAGCGAAGAGTAATGGTCGAGTTTCGTCATTTGTCTCGGTTTTCTAATTAACTAAGACTGAGGTTCTTATTACGCTGTTAATTATTACAGCTTGTTTTGAATTTATTAAGTTATTTTTGTTGTTCCTCCTGATTTGATGGTGATTAATGTATTTTAGACTATTTTATTATTAGAGTTTTATGGTTCATTGCATTTACATCATGTTTAGTGAAACTAATGTTCCAATTTTTTGAAGGAAATAGTTCGGCTTCTAGTGGGATTTGAACCCATGACTACAAAATACCATCCTGTGGCTTTGCCATCTAAGCTATAGCACTCCACTCTTCTGAATTTCTTTCTTTATTTACATCTGAGGGGATATTTTTGGCAGCGCCATCTGACTTTAATGGGTTCAAATCCAAATAGTAGCAACATTTTTTCCTTCAAAAATTTGAACGTATTTTCTTATTGTTAGAAATTGTTGATGGAGGAGGACTATGGCTGAGATGATGATGATGATAGTTGATTTTTCTTACAATTTTTCAACAGTTCTGTTGAATATAGTATAATCGCAGCGTCTATACTGTAAAAAATGTGATTCCGAGCAGTTACGGCGCCTCCTCAGAGATAAATATTTTGTAATTTTAATATCACTAGATTGGAAAACATTAAGCAATTCAAGTTGTTTATTAATCTTACTTTTGGATTAGTTATTTTTATTTAAATAAATATACTTGGTTTTTTATGTTTACCTACATTTATCACTTATATATTTTTTATATTTTTTTAAATTCGTTAATAATTAGAATATGTCAAGGGATATGCATGCTCATTTCCGAAAATATTTCGTCGTTTAATTTATTAAAATAACAATAATTTAGCAACAAAACGATACGTTTCATGTGTAAAAACTTCGTAGTTATTAAAATATATATCTTTTTTAGTTTCTTAAATTTATAGTGAAACATTTATTTTTATTTGATGTAAACCTCTAAGCAGATGAGTGTGTAATATCAAAGTTCAAATCAAATCATTATCAATATCACAGGTCAGACATTTGTGTCCATGAACATGTCTGTTTGACCTGTGTCTGGGTGTGTATATGTATATAAGTATATATATCAGTCATCAGGTTACCATAGTACAGGCTCTGCCTAGTTTGGGACCTGAAGATCTTGTGTAAATGTTGATAAATGAAAATAAAAAAAATAATTAAAAAAAAATATTTATTTTCTCTCAGTACATGTGTGTGTGGCACTAACTATTAAACTAGGCTCACAGGCCTGTGTTTTATTAATTAGGTCCTTTCCGTTAACTAAATACATTTAAGAGTTTAAAATCGTTACATTGAATTGTTTAAACTGAACTAAATTAAAAAGTATAATATAATAATCAGTCAATGAAACTGTACGATGCAAGCATCGCACATCGCGCGCGGTAAGCGATTTACGTCTTCATTCCATAATGCATAAATCGCGTCTTCAGTTCACGATCGGCAACCATATCATCCGCGTGTGCTCATCTACCATACCATTAACCATCATAGACTTAGTTTGAGAATAAAAGAACATTTTACTTTCTAACTATCATCTATTATTTCTACATGTACGGACAGCATCGTACATTTTGGTCCTTCGAACATTAGTGAGTGAAACCAGTGACTATCGAACCATATCAGTAACCATACCATAAGTGAAGTGAATCAGTGACTAGACCATTTACCAGTGTCTAGGCTGCCACGATTCGTAGCCGGGAATAAGGAAGCGGAAGTCGCATTCGGTTGTATCTGCAACTGTGCTATCGTGGTGAGCCGAGCAGTCACGTACCACACGACACCTATATCAAGTAAGATCGTTCCGATTTGATATTTACTATTTCGTATTAAACATGGAGGATCTTTTAATGACCCAAGAAACGCTGATCACAGCGATAGAGAAACTTTTCTCTTCATTCAAAAAAACGGGACGTGAGCGTAGAACGCCCGATTATGTAAAGAGACAGTTGGAGCTTTTGGAAACTTATTGGAAAGATTTTGAAGCTAACCATTCTAAGCTGCGCGAATACCACGACGAAACGATTCCGTATTTTAAAGATCAGCATTATCAACAAGCTGTAAACTTTTATAACAATGTAAAAACGCATATTTCGCAATGTCTTCCTAGACCTACTACCCCGATCGGTAGCGTGAAAGAAGTGGAAAAGGCTCTTTCCTCTCCGGGCCCCAGTAGGTCAGGCCATTCACCGGAACACAAATATGTCGACCAAGGCAACACCAGCAAATTAGAGGAGATGCTACGAAAGCAAAAGAGTAATTTTAAGGCATTTTCTCACACTATTTCTTCCATAGACTTAGAAAACGTATCCGAGTTATGGGAGTTCGAGGACATGTTGAAATCAATCCAATGTAAGTGGTCTACTATCGACTCATTGCATTGGGAAATCGATAGCAATCTTTTTGAAGACGATAACGATTATGCATCGCCCTTCAATGAGTATGAAAAGCAATATATACGCATTAAAAAGGCGCTAAATAGCAAAATGAGGGATGTCTCCCATAGAGAACAATCAACACCAAAAATAGACATCCCCACTTATAACGGAAATTACCATCAATGGCTGTCATTCAAAGACTTATTCTGTGAATCAATCCATACCAATAAATCAATATCGCCGGCACACAAAATGCAATTCTTAAAAGGAAAACTGAGAGGTGAAGCTGAAAAGCTAATACAACATTTAAGAATAAGCTCAGATAACTACCAGGTATGCTGGGATATTTTAAACCAGAGATACAATAACACCAAAATAATATTTACATCTCATATAAACATCTTGCTGTCGGTGCCAACCATGCAGAACCAAAGTGCCGCTCTGATCAAGAAGCTACACGACACTACCAATGAATGTTTAAATGCGGTCAAAAATCTCGGAGTGGACATTTCCAACTGGGACCCGTTGGTAGTTCACCTATTATCTCAAAAGTTAGATACCGAGACTCATAATGACTACATTGAATCCTTAAAACAGCCTAGAGATTTGCCAACCCTAAAAGACTTTCTTCATTTTCTAGAATGCAAGTTTACGTCACTAGAATCATCAAAAAGAAAGCAAGATTCAGCAAAACTGCCACAGCAACAACAGAATAATAATTATAAAAAACTGCCGAGCCAGTTTCTTGCTAGTAGCAACCAGAACAAAATAAAATCATTCGTCAACCATTCGACTGCTAAATCTGGGTCACTACGAAAATGCCCACTGTGCAATAACAATCACAAATTATACCAATGTAAGACCTTTTTGGAATCAAAACCACATTTTAAAATTAAAACAATAAATAAATTGGAGCTGTGTAAAAACTGCCTATTTAACCATAATGGAAAAGAGTGCTTATCGGTAAAAACATGTCGCTATTGTAATGACGCACACAACACGTTGCTACACGAAGCTTATATGAGTTCAATGACATCAGGCGAACCAAGTACTAGCTCAACCGACAACCAGCGAAAGTTTAACGGATGCATTTCAAAAGCATCAGAGAACGCGAAGACTGAATCGGTCTTAGCGACTGCCAAGGTCAAAATTCGAGCAGGAGATGGATCTCTACACACCATGCGGGCGCTAATTGATCCGTGCGCACAGACGTCTCTTATCACAGAGAGGGCTGCACAACAATTAGGTCTCCCGAGAAAAGGATGCAAGTGGATCGTATATGGAGTAGGAGCTAAAGCAAACCAGAGCAAGGGAGTTATCGAGATCACGGCATCGTCTATTTATAATAACTTCACTTTTACTACAGAAGCTTTTGTCATTAAAAATATGATACAAAATAATAATTTACCACACCACACGTTTGACAAACCTCTATTGCCGTATAAAGAGCATATCAAGCTTGCTGACCCCGAATTCCATATCAGCCGACCAGTCGATCTCATATTAAGTGTGGACGTTTATGCACATATCATTTTACCAGGCTTCATTCGGGACAAAACCTCACCACAAATAGCACAGCAAACCCAACTTGGTTGGATTATAAGCGGTAAATGCTATAACAAACAACCTTATCACTGTAATGTCGTTACAATGACCAAAGAGGACATTCAGCGATTTTGGGACATAGAGGAAATCGAGAACAGCTCCGATGATATGTCAAATGAAGACCAACAATGTCTTCTTCAGTACCAGTCAGAAACCAGGCGCCTACCAGATGGACGCTACGTTGTACGATTGCCACTGAAACCAGATGTAGATGAGAAGTTGGGATCCTCAAAATGTATTACAGTGGCCCAATTTCGACAATTAGAAAGAAAGTTTATCAAAAACGAAGCAATTGCGAAACGTTATAGAGAATCAATTGATGAATACATACATTTAGGGCACATGCATGAATGTAAAGGTAACCTGACACCAAAAGAATGCTATTTACCGCATCATTGTGTATTACGAGACGACTCGACAACTACTTCTTTAAGAATCGTTTTTAATGCATCAGCCGTATGTTCATCTGGAAATAGTTTAAACGGCCTCATGTACCGTGGACCAAATCTACAACAAGACTTATTATCACTTATCATAAAGTGGAGGCAGTATAAAGTAGCTTTTACTGCTGATATAGAAAAAATGTATCGGCAAATACTCGTCCACAAAGATGACCAGCGCTATCAAAAGATAATTTGGAGAGATTTCCCAAACCAACCACTACGGGAATATCAAATTTCTAGAGTCGTTTTCGGGTTCAAGGCCGCTCCATTCTTGGCGATGATGACCTTTAAACAGTTAGCCCAAGATGAGCGACACCGATTTCCTGAAGCGGCAAAAATTTTAGAAAATAGTTTTTATATGGACGATCTTCTTCACGGGCAGCACGACCTGGAATCTGCAAAACAAATAAAATCAGATCTTGTAACTTTATTGAAATCAGGAGGCTTCAACTTACGCAAATGGACCTCCAATGTAGACGAGTTACTAGATGACAACAAACCAGCAGACTGCAATGATCTAGCATTTGATTTTAGACATCAAGAAACCACGAAGACTTTGGGGCTACGTTGGAACCCTTGCGATGACCAGTTCAGTTTCCAGCTAAAAGTTCCCACTAACTCTTCTAGCAAACCAACAAAGAGATCACTGTTATCAGACATATCTAAAATCTTCGATCCTCTCGGCTGGCTATCACCGTGTAACATTATCATTCACCAGCATTCCACATCTTCATGAGCCCTCCCATTCCTCCCTCGGGAGCATGTACGATGCAAGCATCGCACATCGCGCGCGGTAAGCGATTTACGTCTTCATTCCATAATGCATAAATCGCGTCTTCAGTTCACGATCGGCAACCATACCATCCGCGTGTGCTCATCTACCATACCATTAACCATTATAGACTTAGTTTGAGAATAAAAGAACATTTTACTTTCTAACTATCATCTATTATTTCTACATGTACGGACAGCACCGTACAGAAACCTTAAAAAATATTCTTAGAAATTATACATTAAAAAGCTTAACATAATTAATAATAATGGATTACAATACAATTATTATTAAAGCAATTGTCATTATTAGTAAGTCATACAGTCTATTTGTGTAAAAATTATAATAATTTAAATTAAAAATCATTGAAACAAAATTAAAGTCAAAGTTACATTTTCATTGTTAAATTACATCTTTTTATTAAATACATAACTCAACATTTTTCATAAAACAAAATATTTCTATACCTTGGATTGTAACGTTGTGTCTAAATAATAATCTTAAAAAGATCTTCAGTCGCTTCGTATGTTAAAGCTTTCAGCCAGTCTATCACAGCAGTTTTTTAAACAAAAGTTAATACAAACCTTTTCTTTCCTCGTTTAATCTTAGACTAACCGTCGTCCCTCGGATGGGATTCTTCAAAAGGAAAGTTAACTGACTCTTAAAGGAATTCGCAACGTATCGTAATGGACACAGATATCCTTAAGCAACGGTGGTCGCTTACCATCAGGTAAATAATAAATGGTACCTTCTAGGTTTGCGCGCTACATCCTAGACAACGTCATCACTTAACATCAGGTGAGACAATTGTCAAACGGAAGCTAAAAAAGGAGGCTAGTTTGTTTGCCACCTATTACATTAAAAAACTATGAACTTTGTAACAAACATTCTTGTATTTTTAGTTCTAGGTAAAATATTATACAATTCTTTGATGTATCTAGACTACTCTGTAATTAATTATGTAATAATAATATAGGACAACATTCACACAAGGTCTTCAGGTCCCAAACTAGGCAGAGCCTGTACTATGGTAACCTGATGAATGATATATATACTTAAATACATACTTATATATATACTTATATACATATACACACCCAGACACAGGTCAAACAGACATGTTCATACACACAAATGTTTGACCTGTCCGGGAATCGAACCCGGGACCAGCGGCTCAGAAGGCAGAGTGCTACCAACTGCGCCAGTCGGCCAGTCAAATGGCCAATATTATTGCAGCGGAACCCAAAGCTCTAAACTGAATCCTAGTCAACATCAATTACAAAACCTACAGCGTCTTGGCGACAGGACACCGATACTTTATCCCATTAGTATTAAAGAAAGATATTATCTGGCGGCTTCATTTCCTTTCATTGGTGTCCCATTGTCACGGGCGGGCATTGTAATACTTTCTATTAGCCTTCTGTGACACAATACACTATTCTTTCCCCTACGTCGGCTTCATTTCTAACGTTCCTAATACGCTGTCATGTTGGTCTATCTATATCTATACAGTTCTTAATATATAAAGAACTTCAATAAGTATTAGATTAAATAAATAAAGTAGTTTAATTGTATATACTTACTTTATTAAATTGTTAATTGTTGTATAATTGTAATAGCTGCTGTTTTAAAATAGAAATACAAATACTTTTTTCTACTAAAACATTTTCATGTTAGTATTCTTAGTTATCAAAAAAAATCTGGATTATTACTGTTATAGAAAATCTATAAATAAGAAGTATTTCGGTATGTAAGATCTACAGGAAAAATAATGGCTAATTTTTTTTTTTTTATTATTATATCTATACAGACATCTACTTACGTTAAGCTGTATGCGAGAGGCCAAAAATGCAATATTTTGTAGTCCATTTTTACCCAATACTATGAGTGAGATTACTTCTCTATTTTTGACTACTGGCAACTTAACTTATGAACTACCATTTTATACTATTTCATTTTTCCTACTGGCAACTCATTTTGTTAACTGGCAACCGCCCATTTCCCCACTCTAATGTTGGCTAAAATCCAAAGCCGGAATATCATTGAAAAAAATTGGCTGTCTGTAAAGTCGGTTTACGGACGATAGATTTACGTGATAACGACATAATCATGTATGACATTGACATTGACATTGACATTGACATTGACATTGACATTTGACATTTGACATTTGACATTTGACATTTGACATTTGACATTTGACATTTGACATTTGACATTTGACATTTGACATTTGACATTTGACATTTGACATTTGACATTTGACATTTGACATTTGACATTTGACATTTGACATTTGACATTTGACATTTGACATTTGACATTTGACATTTGACATTTGACATTTGACATTTGACATTTGACATTTGACATTTGACATTTGACATTTGACATTTGACATTTGACATTTGACATTTGACATTTGACATTTGACATTTGACATTTGACATTTGACATTTGACATTTGACATTTGACATTTGACATTTGACATTTGACATTTGACATTTGACATTTGACATTTGACATTTGACATTTGACATTTGACATTTGACATTTGACATTTGACATTTGACATTTGACATTTGACATTTGACATGGGACTTTGACTTTGACTTTGACTTTGACCTTGACCTTGACCTTGACCTTGACCTTGACCTTGACCTTGACCTTGACCTTGACCTTGACCTTGACCTTGACTTTGACTTTGACTTTGACTTTGACTTTGACTTTGACTTTGACTTTGACTTTGACTTTGACTTTGACTTTGACTTTGACTTTGACTTTGACTTTGACTTTGACTTTGACTTTGACTTTGACTTTGACTTTGACTTTGACTTTGACTTTGACTTTGACTTTGACTTTGACTTTGACTTTGACTTTGACTTTGACTTTGACTTTGACTTTGACTTTGACTTTGACTTTGACTTTGACTTTGACTTTGACTTTGACTTTGACTTTGACTTTGACTTTGACTTTGACTTTGACTTTGACTTTGACTTTGACTTTGACTTTGACTTTGACTTTGACTTTGACTTTGACTTTGACTTTGACTTTGACTTTGACTTTGACTTTGACTTTGACTTTGACTTTGACTTTGACTTTGACTTTGACTTTGACTTTGACTTTGACTTTGACTTTGACTTTGACTTTGACTTTGACTTTGACTTTGACTTTGACTTTGACTTTGACTTTGACTTTGACTTTGACTTTGACTTTGACATTGACTTTGACTTTGACTTTGACTTTGACTTTGACTTTGACTTTGACTTTGACTTTGACTTTGACTTTGACTTTGACTTTGACTTTGACTTTGACTTTGACTTTGACTTTGACTTTGACTTTGACTTTGACTTTGACTTTGGCTTTGACTTTGACTTTGGCTTTGACTTTGACTTTGACTTTGACTTTGACTTTGACTTTGACTTTGACTTTGACTTTGACTTTGACTTTGACTTTGACTTTGACTTTGACTTTGACTTTGACTTTGAAGTTTGACTTTGAATTTGACTTTGACTGACTTTGACCTTGACCTTGACTTTGACCTTGACTGACTTTGATTATATTATCTAGATCTAGATAAAACTTAGGTGGAACGTTACAGGAATGTTACCGTTACTATTTTTCATTTTGGCATCCATCAATTTATAAAACGTTATCACGTCAAAAAGATAAAGTGATCGTCGAAGCGACTTATCAGTATTTCTTCTTTCCTAGTTAACTTTATTTGATTTATTCATAATACAAACAACAGTAATATAAATCAATTATTTAGACATTGCACTACGCATTGGCTCAGGAATCACGCGATATCGTTAGCGTAGAGCAGTTTTTTGTTGGCTACATTTCGACGAGTACGCATTGGATTCACAAAACTTAATTCCACCATCCCCACTCCATCGTAAGTCAAGGAGACGTGCGGCAATACGCCGTCAATATATTAAGTTATTTATATACATTTGTATGCACGAAGGGTTTGGCTCAACTGCCAAGGAGTGAAACACATTGCCTTAGTTTATATTTCTCGGTAAAACGTGATATAGTGGTGTAACAGAGCGCATGTGAAGACCTCTGTGCCATTGAAAATGTAATATTGAAGCGAGAACTCCTGTCCTATACGTACTGTCCTTACAATTTATAATTACATAGCTTAAAACTGGAAATAACCGATTTTCTGCTTATGGGCGGAACATTTTCGAAGATTTCATTAATATGATTTATTCTATAGCGTCTATATACCACCTGTTTTGTTGCCAAAAAGGTTTAAGTTTGAAAATAATATTCTACTTTCATTAAGTGGCAAAGGTCACAAAGTCTTTCAAAATTAGTTAATTTCATTGAGAGAGCCAATTTTAGTCTTCGAATAAATTTGATTCTGCTGTTACATACATCATAATTATTTTATATAATTATCAGATGAAAACTTAACACAAATGAATCACAACAACTCAAACCAATAGGAACTTGATAATAAAGGTATCACTCAATAATTGCACCGCACAACAAACCGACAGCTTCTGCACACGAAGGCAAAAAAAAAGTGACAATAGTTTTTTTTTCTAACGGACGGCGGGCGCAGAAGGCGCACCGCCTAGTGAGGCTGGCGCTGACGGCGCTGTGCCACTAGGAGAGGACGAGGCGACTAGCTCAAGGGCACCACTGAGGTTCGGACCTCGGCTTGAGCTGTCGCCAGGACAGGAAGATATCGGATCGAAAAATGATACTACTACCCACACTGGCTTTTATAAGGACTGCGATCCCTCACAATTTCTAGGTTAGTTTGACAGCTAACACTACTATAATTGTATGAAATGGTTTTAATGGTTTTGGCAGCAAACTTGACCGTTCTAATTTTTTTTGAAGAGATTTTCAATTTAGCGGTTCTTAAACGTGTCTAATGATTTATTTAGATAATAACTGATGAATGACGCTTTATAATCGATGCAAACTCAAAAATTACAAACTAATTACCGGGAAGACGATCTACATGCGTGCAAATCGTTAATATACACAACAACTGACCTACGTAATTGGTAAAACAACATTGTGTATTCAATCATTTATATTACATAAATTACCAAAAAAATACGTTGTTTTTTTTTTCGGGAATACGCAGGCATTATACCACTATCTCACCTGATGTTAAGTGATGATGCGGTCTATGATGGAGCACGCCTGCCTAGAAGATACCTATGTGTTAAAATGTTTTGACGAACGTTAAAGTTCTGTAATTCATTTATTTGTTTGTTTGTCATATTTGTGTGCCGTGGTGGTACCGGCCTAGAATAGTACTCCCCCATCTATTCCCGCGGGTGCCGTAAGAGTCGGCTAAGGGATCACGTACCAGAAGGTAGGCAGCAGCGCTTTCTGAGGATCGGAAATCATACTGAGCTCGCCAACCCGCCTGCCAAGGTGGGGAGAATTGGCAAATTTCCACTATAAGGGGAATGGAGGCATATGGCCAACTGTGGATGTCCGATTGCTGAGAAGAAGAAGAAGAATATTCGTATTGACGGGAGGTGGTCAATCAAATCGATTTATAGCGTGCATAACTTGTAATTAACTGCAGAATTAATTATAATAAGAAGGTAAGGTAACAAAAATTACAGTACATATTTTAGATGTTGAGTGAGAGAGAAAGACTTTAAAAATGAATGTTTTAATACTTAACAAAATTTCGCTCCTTGAATGAGACAATACGAAAAGTGTTAATGGACACATTCTTAGCACAGTAGCAGGCTAAACTAAAATTAATTATTAGCTATTTTGGCTTGATCGTTTTAAATAAATTAATTATAATCTAATAATTATGATATCTAAATATAATATATTATTATATATATATATATAAATATAAATAATTGTAATGTAATAATTATAATCCGGTATTACGGGGGTTTATCCATGGGGATATGTGAAATCAGAGCAATGGTTCGGTGCTAACTAAATTTTAATTAACAACCTTTTTATTTAATATTACTCATATCCCCGCACTAGGATTCCCTGTGTCGCTGGAGGCATGGACACACACAATCACAGCATACAAACACCCAAGACCCGGGACAAACATCTACACTCATCGCACAAATGTTTGCCCCTGCCGGGATTCGACCCCAGGGTCAGCCCAGATGTGTTTAAAAGTTTTATAGAAAACAAAAATCCGCTCACTCATTCGTAACTAAGTACTATCATTTAAGCAACGCCCTCGGGCAGCTTTGATATATTTGTGAAGTTCCTCAGATGTTTTAGTACAGTCGTTTTTTTGCCGGAATGAGCCCTTAATTTATTTCCTTATTATCGTGCAGCTGAATCTTCCCGGGAAGAGCAGTAAAAAGAATAGATGGAGCCTGATTTAATGCCTCGGTGCCATATCAGATTATATAACTCTTTTTTTCTTAAAACGCAGAAAAATGTACACACGAACCACGCAACGATATAAAATAAGTTAGATACCTGATAACCCGCTCGAAAACGGCACCGTCAAAACAAGGCATATGCCTTGTTTTGCTCTCAGTCGCTTGTGACCGCGCCAATCGTGTGACGTGTTGCGGTGCCGAAGTGAAAATCCAAAAGTGGAAGTGAAAATCCATCACTATACATGAAAAACTGTAACAAATGTTTTACACGGTAATGCTAGAGTGCTAAGGTTCATTATTAAAACGAGACAATATCCGTTTGTGGACATGTATTATATAAGAGTTTTTATTGTGTATCGCATTACTGCATGCTAGGTAGAAGTTATGTTCAAATATTTGAATTAATTCGGCCCTAGTGATATGGGCTGCTATAGCTTAGTTGGACAAAGCGACAGGACGGTACTCTGTAGTCGTGGGTTCAAGTCCCACTAGCAGCCGAATTTTTTCCTTCAAATATTTGAACATAAGTTCTACCTAGCATGTAGTAATGCGATACACAATCAAAACTCTTAAAATAAAGGTAGGGTGCCTTCGTTTGATACGATATCAACTGTAATGTTGGTCTATCAGTCCTGTTAATTAATTGTTCATACAATTAAAGGTAGATGGCGCTAATAACATCCCCGCAGATGTTAATAAGGAAGGAAGTAATTTGGCCCTAGTAGTATGGGCTGCTATAGCTTAGTTGGACAAAACGACAGGACGGTATTCTGTAGTCGTGGGTTCAAGTCCCACTAGCAGCCGAATTTTTTCCTTCAAATATTTGAACATAATTCTTATATAAGCTGGAGAGTTAATATACCTCACCATACCAAGGAACACGAACTTTTCACTTTCTCCCCTTATAGCGCAATCCTCTTTTAGAATTTTCTGGTTACAAAATAATACGGTCAAAATTCGAGTCATTCATATTGTATCCACGTAACTTCCGGTTGAATATGTATGAAAGGATTTACTAGTAAAATTATATTTACAGAGCTGGTCAGTCATCCCGACACACAGGGTGTGTTGCCAGATTTGCGATCCCACTATAAATGTATGCCTTTTTCTGCGTTCGCCAAAGCGTGATACAAGACGAGGTCGGCCCTTCGGAAACACAGGGGATAATATTATTGGCGTCTTTGCCAGTTCTTGTAATAAATTAAATATAATGTACTAAATAGATTAATTAAGGAATGTATTAGATAATCGATATACGACTTTTGGCAAATATAAATTAGCGATTAAACAATCTTGATTTGCGTTCAAATATTTTAAGGAAAAAATTCGGCTGCTAGTGGGACTTGAACCCACGACTACAGAATACCGTCCTGTCGCTTTGTCCAACTAAGCTATAGCAGCCCATACCACTAGGGTCGAGTAATAGTTATCAGAGCGTCTAGTCAAAGCAACACGTAACCGAAATGCTGGTTTCTATCTTGCATAAAGAATAAGCATTGCAATTCAACGTGGCAATGCCACCAGCATATTGGGAACTTTGCCAACTGGTAGCGGATTGTTAGATTAAGAAGTAGAAGGTAGGCAAATTGGTATAGTATATTGTTCATCATCATCATCATCATCATCATCTTAGACCACCATGGCCTCCCCCATTGATTTCCACAAGGACCGGTCGGAAGCGGCCCGCATCCAGCCCTTGCCTGCAATCTTAGTCAGGTCGTCTGTCCACCTGGTTGATGGCCGTTCTATGCTGCGCTTGCCAGTCCGTGGTCTCCATTCGAGAATTGTCATTGGATCAATAGTGATTCTGGTGTAGGTATGTTCACCGATGTCTTCACCCACTACTATAATATCGTCTAGGTATAAGCACGCACTTTTCAGTTATTACAGTGTAAATCAAAAACACCTTGTCCGATTTTGATGAAATTTGAAATGAGACCACAAGGGAAGCACAAGCTTTCAAATAAAAAGAGAAAGAATCATCCAAATCGGTTTTTTTTATTGAGAAAGCTACACACTACAGACTCAACGGTCCGTACCTTTTTTTTAATTACATTTGATTTGTTACTATTAAGCGTACACAACAGGTGTGAAATTAATCTAGATGAACTAAATAACAACTAAGTGAAGTTACAAACTAAGTGAGTTTACACTATATGATACCATAACAATGTTTTCATATTTAATTCTACCTACACTATTACAGCGTGTTATGACTATATTATATTAACTTATTATAATACTACGTTACTACTTGACAAATTGATTATATTAATATATATATATTATATAATTTACCCCAAATCGGTTCATTCAGTCGACAGCTCTGAGGTAAAAAACATTTTAAAAAAAGACGTGTGGCACTCGGGGACTGCCGCGGTAAAGCTATTGCATAGCGTTTTTTATCAACTTATGCAATTAATATATTAATAACTTATGCAGTAACGCTGATACAACCTATACCATCTAGAGGCGAGTTGATGAACTAAGCATGCGTGATATTTCAAAAAAGTTATTAAAAGTTCTGCTATTCATCGATAGATGGCAAAACTAAAAAGTATCACCGGTTTGCCAGTCGGAGTGGGGGTGTTAGGTTATTTTCGTTACGGAATTTCTAGATTCGGTGTCGCACGCTCAAGGCCCGCGACAGAAGCTATGCAATAGCTTAAAAATACGGGTAAACTTGACAATCCCCTCCTTTATTGAAGTGGGTTACATATAACTTTTGAGACAAAAAAAGAATTATTCATTCATTTAAAACCGATCGCAATAATGTTCTCTACATTTTCACTCACAACACCCTCGTGAAATAATACTCTAGTTTTTCAGACCACGCCGGAGGAATGTGTCAGTCACGTCCACAATATCAACCAGCGTTTTTCCAACGCATCCTCGCATGAAACCTCTCGTGATTTACGTGTCCAGAAGCGGCTATCTCCAGATATATTATACCGCCCGATGCAAACGCGAATATGTGAGAAATGAACGGATCTACATGATTTCTTTGCCGCTTTTTTGTGGATGGAATGTTATTTATTATTCAGTGAGGGCTTTTATGGTGTTAAATTCTGAGCAATAATCAAAGTTTAAACGTTTTCTTGGGCAAGCCGCCCCAAAATGTTAAGTCAAAGAAGATTTGTTAAAATAGTTGCTGACGGTCGCCGTGGCGCAGTATTTACTATCTGTGACATGACTTCTGTCTCTCCCTGGGTTCGAATCCCGGCAGAAGTAAACATTTATGCGATGAATGTAGATGTTTTTTTTCCATCACACTCAGACCCCCGCACTAGGATTCCCTGTATCGCGGGAAACATGGACACACACAAATACCCAAGACCCGGGACAAACATCTACACTCATCGCACAAATGTTTGCCCCTGCCGGGATTCGAACCCAGGGTCCCGGAGTCTATATATATAGAGATATATATAGTCTATATCTCTACTATATATATATAGTATTACATTATTGTTATTCAATATATAGAAAGCGATTGAGTAATTTAGAACCCGATGGTATATGCACGATAAGATTTTAACTCTCTTTACTTAAAAACTCAATTTTCTCCGTAAGAAATGCTCCTAAATTTTCAGATACGAAGTTTTAAGCAAAGTTTTCTTAGAGAATTAACAAAAGCTTACAATATTATAAAATGTAGCTTTATCGTTCCCTTTTATCTTAGTACCTTTTTCAACAGGAGTTTACCGAATTTGTTGCTATAGAATAAAGCGATAAGACCTACTCTTAAGAATTCATATCTTTGTTAGTAATAAAACCATTAGAATACCTTTTTTAAAATATAAAAAAATGTCAAGACCATGAAACCGACCTAAACACTTAAAAATTTTGACGGTCGTCGTGGCTTAGTGATTAGCGATACTGACTTTGGAACCGCGACCCCGGGTTCGAATCCCGGCCGCGGCAAACATTTCTGTGATGAGCAAAGATGTTTGTTCTCGGGTCTTGGATGTTTGTGTATTGTAATTGTGTGTGTCTAAGCCTCCCGCGACACAGTGTATCCTAGTGCGGGGATGTAAGTGTGTTAAAAAAATGTGTGAAATAACTTGTTGAATTTGGTACCATTATTGTTCAAAAGTAACTATCATCAAAATATTGTGCGCACGATACCGACTCTAACCAGTTATTTCACACTTTTGAGTGTTGACGTCGGTTCCATTTTCTTCGTACGACGAACGAGTTGACTGGTCGGTTGGCGCAGTTGGTAGCACTCTGCCTTCTGAGTCGCTGGTCCCGGGTTCTATTCCCGGGCGGGTCAAACATTTGTGTGTATAAACATGTCTGTTTGACCTGTGTCTGGGTGTGTATATGTATATAAGTATATATCAGTCATCAGGTCATCATAGTACAGGCTCTGCCTAGTTTGGGACCTGAACACCTTGTGTGTCTGAATGTAAAAAAAGACTGGTTTTTTTTTCACTTATTTCAGTGACCTTGCTACTCACAGAATTAATTATATAAAAAAATAAAATTGGTTCGCGACCGCTCCATGTTAAAGCGCTACTCTATTAACTCCTGAAAAAAAAAGCTACAGATACAATATAGAGTATACAGTAAACAAGACCAAATACTGCCAATAATTTACAAGAACGTGCTCAACTAAGAATTTTATTACATCACTACAAAAAGTCCGAAGCCAAATAATAAAAACGCTCGTAAATTTCGACTGGGTATTGTTATACGCATTCAAACTCTGAGGGCGAGAGCACTCAGCCTTAAATTCAAATTTATTATTATTACACTATACAATTTCCCACTTAATTATTTAAAGCTAAAAAGGGAACGGCATGCGCCGTGCTAATGAAATGTTTGGGAAAAATATCTACTAAGAAGTTACGACACCGGTACAAATGAACTTTTTATGACTGAGCTCTTTTCGGCATGAGCGTTTCGCCTTTCAAAATGAGTTAGGTAAATAAATGACAGCTGCGAAATACAACCTATCTGTTTCCGACCAGGTACTGTGGAGAGAAACCTTGTAGGAAAGATATTTATGAGAACAAGGCTAACCTAGCTCCCACAATATTCATCACTTTGGTCTTTGACAGTACACTCAAAGTTGCATGACGACTAACGAGGGAGGCTATTCACGTATATCGTTATTCAAACTTATACACGATAACGAATATGAAGATAATTTACAAACTCAATATTTGCACATAATATAAAGTGATTTATGTAAATAATTAGCTGCCCGCCCCGGCTTCGCTCGAGTTAATAAATGTTTAGAATATTATGAGCTTACACATACTTAGAAAACTCGATCGACAAAACATTCTAAATTAAACATAGGAAGCCGACCGCGCGAATACAACTAGTGAGGAATCGCGCACCATGGCGCCGCGGCGGGCGGCGTTTATTTTTCTATTTGACATCATTTTTAAATTGAGGATATCTTTTGAATAATATGTTCGATTTATAAAGTTGAAAAAGCAATCTATGAAAACTGCATTAGCCGTTTTGTGTAGATATTGAAATGTTATTTATAATTGTAAAACATTTTTTTGGAATCATCGATAGATTTCGCAGCGTATGCGAGGCAAGGAATTTGTAGTTTTTTTTTTTCACCTTGTGTTCTATTATGAAGTTTTAGTAGAGAACCATTATATATTTTAGTAACAAATGTAACCTTTACTTGTCATAGATAATATAGCATTTTAATGATGAAATAATCTTTTAAAATCGTTTCAGTACTTTTTGTGTTTATTTGTTACAAAATACAAATCCTTCCTTTTTCTAAAATTTATCAAAATATTGTGCGCATGCTGAAATCAACTGTTCCAAAACTGAACAGCACACTTGACTTAAATCTTGCCTTAATATTAAATAACACAGTGAATATACCTGTGTTTTCATATATTATTATACCAGTAATAAATATTGGTGCAGCAAACATTACAAAATAATCCGTCGAGAAATTAATTATAGAAAAAAAAAGGTTAAACTAATTAAATTCGTCCCAATTGTTTCGATATAAAGATGTGTTGCATATTATTATTTTTTATTATTTTTTTATTTTATTGGGAATAGGCAGGCGTTTGACCACTATCTCACCTGATGTTAAGTGATGATGCGGTCTACGATGGAGCACGCCTGCCTAGAAGATACCTATTCACTCGTGACTTGAAGATATATGATTATATGCCATATCTGTATTAGTTTCATGAAACCATTAACTATCAAAGCCATTTTCAAAACAATATGGCTCACATTAACAAAACGACTACCCATTCGTTGGTAACAAATGGAAATACGTTCCTCATGTCCTCGCTTTGAAAGAGAACCCCAGAAAAATAGGTCGGTCAAAAATATAAAATGAAACGTTGTCGGTGAAACATTTCTACACAAATGCGTACAGTATGGACAGTACTGTGAGTGTAGGTTGTTTTACAGTAGTATTTCAATTTTCCTGCATTTTGTAAAGAATGATCTAAATAATAATTATATGTTGTACTAATCATGAATAAACTTGTAACAGCATCTACAATGAAAAATATTTTAAAAATATAAGGAACTAGTCGCACTCATATTTTTAATGAATTATATCAATCGTAATTATATCAGTTACGTGCTGAGGCTCGCGCTCGCCGCCTGGTACGATCATAACTCCCAGATGAAGAACTGCAAATAAGTTCGAAACTGGTCGGAGAGTAATTTTCCACGTGAGTCCTAGACGGCTTGTTACATTACAATTATGGAAGAAACTCGCGATAGTTTCAGACTCGAATTATATCAAGTCAGTCATCCCACACAGACAACCTGACTAAGATCGCATGCAAGTGCTGGATGCAGGCCGCTTCCAACCGGTTCTTGTGGAAACCAACTGGAAAGGCCTATGTTCAGCAGTGGACTTCCTATGGCTGAGATGATGATGATTATGATGATCAGTCATCCCACGTCAGGTAACACGTATGCAAAATAAAAAAAGAGCGTCATTCGCCTTTGGAATGCATAGATCGCAGAGGGTTGGCTCTGTGCTTAAATGGCAAATCGACCATTTTAACAAAACGGGTGTATGGTTTCTAAATTAAAATAAGATTATCCCTTTCACCATTATATAATTTTTAAATTATTTACGAAATTATAATATCCTATTTCCAAAACAATGCGATTGCATTTAACATATCGACTTGTGGCGTTTAAGTGCTTCGTAAATTGCATGCTCCATACTATAATGAGCCCATACTGCTTTTATTTGTATTGACGAAAGGGTGGCTTTTGATATTATGCAAAAACCACAAGTAATTATTCCGTACACGGCAGACGGATCATGAAACGGGGAAAAATGGTAAAAAGAAGTGTCGCTTGAAACGGTTATGCCATGGCGATAGAAGTAAAACGGCGTTGATATATTTTGTGAATATTTTATAATGCCTTATATTTACTATAATGTGTTTTAATTTGGAAGCGATGATAGCTTAGCGGTGGACACGACGGCTGTCAACGTGAATAACGATAGTTTGATTTCCATCAACGGTATCTTGCTGTGAACGCCCGCTTACACAGCTGCTAGAACCATGGACTATTTGACAACTTATCATTGATCTTACCACAGCGCCAGTAAATGCATAAATTTACCATAAATACCAAAGGTCAGGGTCATCATTGAATCCTTAAAAAATATATAATATTTTGATCTTTATAATGTTTGTCACGTTTACCATTAAAAGATAACAAGGTATCAGATAGAATCCATTCAATAACTTCACATCCAGTATTTTGAAGCTCAATAATGTCCAGATCCTTAAGTTCCTTACCTAACCTATTACCCGCCCGCCAAACTCACTGAGTGCTCGCTCACTTTAATAACTTTTAATTCCGTCCATTAAGTACCCCATTCCGTCATTTTGTCCGTTATTTTGGGGATAAAGGGGAGATCCCATCGGGTTTAATCCTTTGGCGCAAAATTCTTAATTGAAAAATGATGTTGCCTGTCAAAAACAAGACGTTGAATCTTCGTTACGTACAAAATGTGCATATCTGTATCTATTGGTTGTGAATTAGTATAACTTTCAGTCCACAGAGATAAAGTAGTTCTGAAGGAATCTAAATGAAAATCATTTCGTCATTTGAGACGCATGTTGGGTGTGCGATTCGAAAGCTCTGTTTTTAATTTTTATAAAAAAAATCCCCAGTCCCTAATAAACAAAATACTATATAGCTTACACCTGAGGCCAATAATGGATATACATTTTGCTAATTTAACATATTCTTAATTATTATTTTTAACCAACTGCAAATAAGGAGGAGATTCTCAATTCAAACCGGATTTTTTTTAATGTTTGTTATCTCAGAACTTTCCACTGGGTGAACAGATTTTGATTCTTTTTATATTTAAAAGATGGTGGTTTCCGTGTAGTACCATTCAATTAAATTTAAAAATAAACATTTTCATTCTTTCAAAAATTCTCATAGTAACCACGTGGAGTAAGAATCACAATCCAGGCATCGAAAACAATTATTTGTTCTTTGATCGCGTTCATATTGTTGTATTTTTAGATATGTAAACGCCCGAAAGAATCTGTCACTTCGTAAAGAAGTATTTTTTCTCCATAGAAAAAAATAACTGTCTAATAAAGTTTCCGAGCTGTACTTTGGTGTATTTAATACAGAAAATTTGTGAGCACCTATTGCCCCATCCACAGGTAAGAAATTACTCAGAGCTAACAAAACGTTATTCTTTTGTTATCGATAAAAATAAATAGCGCCGCGTTTACATACAAGTATTCCAACATTTTCCTGTTTCGCTATTCGAATAGTCAACATGGTAATACGTCTCTGAAATTGTATGGTTCCCCTTTGATGTGACATGGAACATTTCTACAAAGGGATTCCCTTTGCTCTCATTTCAAATTACGAATAGTGTGAGAAATACACGCTGACTTGTGTTTTGTTGTTTGATTGGTAATCAAAATAGAAATGTGAATTATTTCCACTTTTAACCTTGCTGTGAACATTATCACAATCCCTTTAAACTAACATGGTCAGTACATCATTCTCGAGTGACTAAGACATATATTAATATGATGGTGATATGAGATGGACTTCATAGACTTTCATCTGTTTAAAAACCGAAATATGATAGCCTCTAAAGAGGTAGTATTATTGTAAGCTATCAATTTATATTATGGATTAATTTTAAGGATACATTTTTTTAAATTTTTTTTGACAACATTCACACAAGGTCTTTTTCCCGAACTAGGCAGAGCCTGTACTATGGTAACCTGATGACTGATATATATACTTATATATATATATACTTATATACATATACACACCCAGACACAGATCAGACAGACATGTTCATACACTCAAATGTTAGACCTGTCCAAGAATGGAACCCGGGACCAGCGGCTCAGAAGGCAGAGTGCTACCAACTGCGCCAACCGGCCAGTCTACATACTGTACTCTGTACATTCAAATTTATTTCGTAGCTTTCAATTGTAACGCTGCTCCAACTAGGCTTTTTCTATTAACTTTACAAGTGTTTTAATAAACGAATTTTACGACAACTTTAGTTCCTTAATAAAGCTTTTACATCTTCTACCTCAGCACAATCTTAAGTGGATGCCTATAGATGTAAGGACGAATTAAACATTAAAACTAACCGAGGGAGAATCTACGGGAATCTTTATGTGCGCGTACACAGTGTACACAGTGTGAAGTCAAATCAGTTTATTTTAAACTTCGAACACGTTCTTATGAACGTCAGTCATTGAACACCAGCTGCGCTTGAGTTTTACCTTCATAAACATAGGACTTTCCGATAGGTTTTTTTCTTAGTGAAAGTTTTCCTATGTCTTCCTATTGTCTTCTTCTTCTTCTTCGTATCCATGTCCCACTCGAGGCGGGGTCGGCGCAACATGTTTTCCTCTTCTATTCTCTTCTATCATTAGTCGTCTCAGTACTCACACCTTTCGTAAACATATCATTCTTCACACAGTCCATCCATGCGTTTTCCTTCCTTCAAATACCGGAAGGCGGGCAGCAGCACCTTCTGAGAAGTGTACACTATCAACTGCAAACAATAGCATTCCCAAGGAGGGCTAGCGTCAGGCAGTTGGCTGACTGTAAAATATTAGCCAAAACCTTTTACATCCTATGTATTTTTTATTACAAAGTTATATGCAATGTTTTATGGCGATTAAAGGCATGATAGCATGAACAAAAATATCTAAATTTACATTCTACTTCTTAAGGGTTGGGTCTTAAGTAAATGCTATGACGGTTTTTCTATCTATTTACAAATTTTCAGTGAATATCTTCTTCTTCTTCTTCTCTCAGCCATGGGCGTCCACTGCTGGACATATGCCTCCCCCATATAGGGGGGATTTGCCAATACTCGCCACGCTTGGCATGCGGGTTGGCGAGCGCAGTATGATTTACAATCCTCAGAAGGCGCTGCTGCCCACGTTCTGGTACCTGATCCCTTAGCCGACTCTTACGGCACCCACGAGAAGAGATGGGGGAGTACTATTCTAGGCCGGTACCACCACGACACGGTTCAGTGAATATAGACGTGAGTATTTGTTGTTAAGTGTAATATTTTATTTTTCCTTTGTTATTTACTATACATGAGAGCTATAATATAGAATACGACTTTTATGTTTTTTATGTTATAGTCTCATGTTAAAAAGAAAGATTGTAATTTCTTCAAGCAAACACAGCTCTAATATTTATGAAACTTCATCTAACTATAGACCTTATTGACTCCAATATAATTAACAAGACAGATTACTTACTACTCCATAGAAGTTCTACTGCCACTCCATCCACTACAACCGACAAACTATCGGCCTTGTCAGCGTTGAGACGGGTCGTAAGCATTCATTTTGATTGTCTAGCTTGCCCGCCAGTTTAAGCAGTTTATCAACATCTAGATTTTATAGGAAGGTTTACTGGGATAGACCTTTGATCGACATGGGAATGAAAATACAATTTACTCGCTGTTTATTTTAGAAATTGACAGATTCTAACTACCTACGTCAAAAACTTTGCAGAGTGGGTAGCTTCCATATAACAAATCACTTTTAAATTGACGGTCGCTGTGGCGCAGTAGTTAGTGTCAGTGACATAACTTCTGTGTCGCCGATTCAAGGAATAGTTACGCTACGAGCGCTTCAAATTCTTATAAAACAAGTAAATGTCTAAGGCTGCTGTTCCCCAAAATTTAAACGTCCGATTATCAATTTAACCGTCGGTCAAACAGTTTTTACCATACAGTTAAGCTCCTTAACCGGCGGTTAAATTGATAATCGGCGTTTACTTTTTGGTGAACTCCACCCTAAGTAGAATGTTGACGTATTCCTAGCTTCATATTTCCTAAAGTATGCCGGCATTTGACCAGGAATTCAAAATTAATTAACTACCCCAAAATAAGGGTGTCAGCGACAGCAGGCTCGCGATAAGGGCTACCCTTGAATATTGAGTTATGCCTCGATACAGTTTTATACCAACCTGATAAATTGTTATAAGTTGGGGAGTTTCTTGTCAGATTTTAGAGGAAATATATTTTTGTTATATTAAGTTGCTGAATTTAGTATTAAGAGGGGACTAAAATAAACTTTAGTTTCTTGTGAGTTTTAACTGTAGTTCCGTTAACTTTCCTAATATTCGACAAAAAACGAGTAAAGCCTCTGTTACACTAGAATAGTTAATCGTATGCAAGCGGCAGTTTCTTGCTTTGCAATAATCTATCACCCAGTGTAAACAAATAGTGCGACTTTCGTCTCTCGACTACGAAACAACTATCGCCCTGCTAAACTCCTCATTGCCTCGTGTGTAAACAAATCGTACTAGTTTTGACATTCAAATTTCGAACATCTCGACATCAGATTTTAAATGAAAAAAATAAGAAAAGGAAGTGTTGGGTCAGAAAATGGATTCAACGAAGAAATGCTCGTGGAGCTTCCAATAATCTATCAATAGCCAGCTCCGTCATAAATAATTTGAGAGTTAATAATAATAATATGGGACAACATTCACACAAGGTCTTCAGGTCCCAAACTAGGCAGAGCCTGTACTATGGTAACCTGATGACTGATATATACTTATATACATACTTATTTACATATACACACCCGAACACGGGTCAAACAGACATGTTCATACACACAAATGTTTGACCTGTCCGGGAATCGAACCCGGGACCAGCGGCTCAGAAGGCAGAGTGCTACCAACTGCGTCAACCGGCCAGTCAAAAAAAAGATTCATCCCTAACATCCCTATTTTTATAATCTTTTTTTTGTTGATTCCAGAGGCTCTCATAATCCCATATATGTATTTAAATAAATGTAATGTTATCTTGCGTACCGAATTTTATAACGTTTTTTTACATTTTTACTCACACCTTTACTGTATAAAATATAGGTCATGAATGGCGAGACTCGTAATACAATAAGTACAGGGTGACTTGTGCGAGACTCGCACCGACACGTTTAAAACGTAACGTACAATTCATTAAAATTGTTGCAGAAGTTTAAAAAACGTGAAATCATCACAGATCGACAGTAACTTCCACATGTTATAACTATCTAAATTATATCTTAGTTATTTATATATTTTTCGACTAACTACGTTCATTTTTATAAAGTTGTACGATTTAAAGTAGATTGTATTGATTTCGTGTGATCGGTCGAGACTTCGACGGCTTGCTTGTGATTGGTTCAAGAGGACTTGACCAATCACAAGCAAGAGTATAACAGTGGGGGGTAAGCGAACAGGCAACGCATTTTGGAAGTATGCCGCCATTCGTTTTCCGACATTTGTCTGAGTAACTTGTATCGTGCCGCTGTAGGCTTTGTTAAGTAAGATTGTACCTCTAAATATATATAGCAATAGCAACTAAAGCAATAAAGCTGATTTTCAAGTTCACAAAGAGTGTTTTTGATTCAAAGTCTTTGCTTCTGAGTGTTAAACCAGTACGGTTAATACACATTTATAATATTATATTAAATGTAATTTGTATTCCAGAGAAACCGTAAGTTTTCGAGTAAAAAAGTAATCGATGTATTCAAGGTTATAAGATATGTAAATTACAAATTTCATTCAAATCTATCAAGCCGTTAAGGCGTGAATAGTTAATAATGATAATATAATAAGTTCTTTATTATCTTCCCACATAAAATCCTTAACTATTAACACTATATATACCATCTATGTAAAATTTGCATGGCTGTTAAGGTTCTGTGGGAAGAGCAGGAGCTCAAACTAGGTAGACCCTGTGCAATGGCACTCCTGGCCCCTCCCTCGGAACTAGCGTGTAAGAACTAACTAAAAAAAAGCATGAGAGTTTCCATAAGTAAGTGCAATATTAATAAAAAAAAGAGAAGAGCCTTAGCATATACGAGTACACCACTTTGGTAAGAGAGATCTTATTCTAAGGCTAACAAACACACATACTCAAACCTTCGCATTTGTAATATTAGTGCGATCTTTATGTGTACATCTCCTACTGCGTTTTATACGTTCTCTATGTTCTCATAGTGCTCGCTATTGACATGGTTTACTGAATTGTCTGCCACTGTGTCCTGTAGAATTTCTTAGAAAGTTTGCGTGCAAACAGAAGTTGCCAGTCTTGAATGACACGCAGAGATAAGTAACGTGTCGTGCTCTCGCCGAGATAGTATAAATCACGGGATTTCGGGCTTTTGTTTGTCGCGGGGTTTAGCCGCGGGACATAGCGTTTGGATGTACACAGTTGTATTTGTCACTTAATGTTCAAATTACTGACGTAGTAAGAATACCGGTGTACTATGAGCGGTAGCACTCTATGTGAGTTAACCCAGGGAAGTACTGCCACCGTATCCATTTCTACCACCAGGCAGTAGTGTTCGCATTACTGTGTTGTTATTTTTTTTTACATATTATAAGTTTGCCTTTGACAACTGTCTCATCTGATGTTAAGTGATGACGTTGTCTAGGATTGAAGAGGATGGTTACCGGTGAAGTTACAGGCTCATAAGACTTACCAACTTTAGGTCTCAAGACGGGTGCAGTGCAGTTCTTCACGAATTGTGTCTGTCTATAAGCAGAGGTTACCACTTAACATCCTGTTGGCCTTTTGCTTCCGTCATCCTTATAAAAAAATAATGTATTATTGGGTCTGAGAATTTTTCAAAGTTTTGTAGTAATGTGATATTGAACTAGAACATGGTATTGAGGTGGGAGTTTAAGGCTTATATTAAAATGAAACACTTGTAACTAATAAATACTGCAGCTACTACAATAACATTTGAGAGATCCACTAGGTATTACTAGCCTATAGATAACTTAAATGCTCTAACCTACTAACGGCTGGCAGCGTGCCCAGAATGCGATGTAAAAAACAAATGAAAAAAAATAATTAGACTTATCGTATATATTTGTGCTTACGTAATGACAACATTATTATCTACGTATAGTTAAAAAACTATAAAACCAGTCTGTCACCTTATACTTGGATCAATTGCATCGCTTTATTAAAAATAAACAGTTTTTAATTCTTAACCGTAGTTCGAGTTGGGGTGAGAAGACCCTCTGGGCCGATTCCGATATACTACAAAGCCGTTACCCTGGGCAAGCATCGAAAGGATGATCATCATCATCATCTCAGTCATATGACGTTCACCGCTGAACACTGGCTTCTCCTATTGATTTCTACAAGGATCGGCTGGAAGCGGCCCGCATCCAGCCCTTGCCTGCGATCTTAGTCAAGTCGTCTGTCCAACTGGTCGGTGGCCGTCCTATGCTGTGCTCGGCAGTCCGTGGTCTCCATTCGAGAACCTTTCCCCCAACGATCATCGATTCTTCGAGATGTGTCATCTAAATGATGGGTACGAGCAATTCCGTAGCAAAGAAAAGTATCTTAATGACGTTTTGGCATCAAATGTGGTGGAGAGAGGTGCAGATAGTTAGTCCACCTGATGTAAAATAATTGTATAAAAGCTGCTATGTTATTATAGGTTTATTATTTCTTTTTGCTTATCATTTATAAAAATACAAATAACTGATCTGTGTACAACCAGAGCTACTAAGAACGCCGAAGATAGAAGCACGTGCTTACAAGAGAAGGGTTCATCAAGTAACTACATTATCTTCAGAGAAACTGACATTTTGTATAGTTCACCCACAAAACTGCATGTCGACATCTAAACTTCCCACTATAAAAAAATTTGCTTACTAGAAAGACCAAAACCCAAAAAATACACATAAGAAAATTCGTACAAAATAAACCAGTCACCCTGAAACATCCATTTCGTACCAACAAAATTATTGATGACCTCGTCCCCTCATCTCGTTTCTTTATGCACTTCTGATTTCATCGGACATTGCCTAGCAACCCCCCACACCTTTTACACCCTTAAAGAGATTTTATTAGTTCCCCAAGGAAACGTATTATTTTTGGACGCGTTTCAGAGACTGTCCCTACTGTGTCGGATTAGGATTTCATGAAATAGATTTTATTTTTTTCGAAAACAAATACTCATGACTATGGAATATTTATTTATTTATTTATCACACTCAAACCCCCGCACTAGGATTCCCTTTGTCGCAGGAGGCCTGGACACACAATCACAGCACACAAACAACCAAGTCCCGGGACAAACACCTACACTAATTGCACAAATGTTTGCCCCTGCGGGTTTCGAATATAATATGTTCAGGCATTCTAAATGTATGGTGGAATAAAATAAATTCACATACATACATGAATTCTGAATGAAAATTTTGTATATTTTCCTCATTGTAGTAAAAATGTACTACTGTTTTAAATATCAATTTGTAAATTTATCAATCAAGTTATATATTGAAAATGGCATGGACCCTGGACCTTGAAAAGTAATGTTTTAATTAAAATTAAATTAAATTAAAATTAAAATGATCTCTTAACACAATCTGGCAGTCTTCCAGTCACTAATGAACATGTTACATACTTTTTAGGGTTGCGTGCAGCATCTCAGACCACGTCATCGTCAGATAAGACAGTGGTCAATCGCATTTCATTAGAATCTACTGCCAACTTATACAAAATAATGACCGCGCTTAGTTCATCATCTAACAGATGGCGCTGTAAGCCACGCGTTAATATTGAGTAAAATAACCACCATGTAAGAACATGCCTTTTCAATTGAGGACCGCCTTTCTAAATATTTATAATCTTTGAATCTACACGAGTACTGTAATGGGTAACAAAACTGTTATTTTTATTTTCAGACAAAAAGATCCGAGACGCTTATAGTTTTTCGATAAGACAGCTCGCGTGAAACTTTCTTTTCACGTTTTTGTCAAGATATCTGTTACAATGTAAAGGCAATAAGACTCGATTGTAGAAAAAAAGTCCGATTTCAATATGGAGTTGTTTTCACATTCATTTTTAAATCAGTACAAGTGTGAAGCGCTCCTAGAAGGATTTATTCGTGTGATTTTAACTGAAATATATTCTTAAGGCAACGATAGGGGATTGCTAGTAGCATTTTCCGAGCGAATTCTTGCTTCATAGGTCATGTTCAGTATTCACTGAAACAGCCATGACCAGTGAAAACTACTCGGTGGCATGCGCGCAATATTTTAATAATAATATACGTTTGAACAATCACGGTACCGACTTCAACAAGTTATTTCACACTTTTCAGTGTTGAAGTCGGTTCCGTTGGTCCAAGCCTGTAATAATAGTTGTAATGTGATTAAATAGATTTAAAAAAAAATGGTAAATAATTTTTTCTACTCTTTTCAGTGACCTTTGCTACTTGTCATTCACTCTCAGTCCCAGTTTTTGGTAAACATTTCACATATTAATATTCTCTTTTCAGTGACTGTCTCGGACTTGTACTAATTCTTACTTCAGTAAGGTTGTAAGGTCTACTAAGCCTTTTACTCTACTAGCCAGGCAGGTACTCGAAAGTACCCTACCACCATGCTGGGAATTAAATAACGGTGTTACCTTCACCGGAAGCTCAATCTGTTGTTGGGGATCGAACCAGTGCCGTCCGTTTGACAAACGACGCTCCCCTGCTGAGCTATCAACGCTTCAAAACTAGATAGTCTCTTGGAAAACTGTTATTTTTAATGTACCATAAGCACTCATGCTATTTGCCAAATAAGTAACAAGCCGTTAATAACTTCACTACATGTTTAGAAGATAAACAGGTGCTAAAAGTGACGTCACATCTCAGCTTCTGCACACCTGCATTCTCTAATCTACGTGAACACCTCTTCTGAGAATTCCATCTTACTTGAAGTAGGTGGACATACAGTACTTTAGCATGGTGAACTTTGTTGAATAAGGTTTGCCAGGTGCAAAAAGGTGAATTTTCGAATTTTATGATATACTAGCTACTACTCGCGGTTTTGTCCGCGTTATTCCGTATTTGAAATGCATTTTATTATACTTTGGTTTTTCTAGTACTCGATCAAGTCAGCTTTTAAACTAATCAAACTAAATCAAAAAGTGCATCTGTTTGAGAGCTATAATGCCGCAGCAGACTCACAAACACATGCACACACACACACAATAATAAACTCTAGGGACAGATAACTTAGATATCCTTTTATCCAAAAAATTTGATGACACATACTGCTCACATAATATTCCACCCAGACAGATTTTCATACAGAAACTAGTAAAGGTACAGTAACATCTGCGCAGTAGCTATTGTGCAAGCAATTGCGCACTCTACAAATGTCCCTTCTTTAAACCTGTAATAAAATAAGGTAAATAAGTTAATACATTTTTTTTAACTATTTTCTTTCTAGTATTTATAAATTAGTTTCTCGGCTGTTGTTTATCTAGTGTCAATATTTAATACCGCTGCTTAGCAAGATCTCTTTAGAAAATGTTTAAATTGAACCTATACGAACAAGCTCGCACGCATGCTCGCATTTTTACGTATCTGTGTGTTGTCTCTGTCGCTTTACTCTGAAAGTCTGATAACCTACTTAATCCTACGGGAGGGCTTAAATTCTAACTTCCATCTCTACGCGGATGGAAAAGAATACTAATCTTCACATGCGAGGGCTATGTCACTGCTCTGTAATCTATGACAAATTCTGTAGTAACTATCACACTGTCTACGTAGAATATACTTGGAGCTGTGAGTTATTCTGTGGCGTATGAGTAAACTTTAGTATTTTCTGTATGAGGGATGGCGTAGTAGCGACATAATATTTGAATTACGCTACGTGATGGTAGTTCCTAAGGAAAATGTGAGAGGAATAAACTTAGTATTCTCCTAAGGATTGGGAGTTAGACGTAATGCGAACATCATTTTTTGTTATGTACGATGAGAATCATATTTTTTTTTAAGATTATAAACTTTCGTTTGACCACTGTCTCACCTGATGTTAAGCGACGCGGTCTAAAGTGGAGCACGCAAACTTAGAAGGAACCTATTTACTTGCGACTTGAAGACTCCGGGGTTGTACCTATCGGAAAATATTAAATTAAGTACCTCTATCGTGTCTGTTTTTAGATGTTGATTCACGATATAATATATGAAAAAAAAAAGAATCATCAAAATCGGTTCATAAAGTTATCCGCGAACACATATTATAACAAAATATACTTTCGATTTGAGAAACCTACTTGTTTTTTTTTTAAGTCAGTTAAATATATTACACGAGAACGTTCAGTTTTAGGCGTAATTAGTTTCAATAAACTAAAAGAAAATTATTTAAGAAAGACTGAGTGTTTCAAAAGGATCGCACCACGTTTATTTTACGGCCAGCGTAAAATAAACTTTGTCCCAAGGATTTCTTTACGCATTCTAAGATTTTCCTGTTATCTTAGTTTTTATACAATACAAATCATTTATTCAGTTAACTTAATCTAATTTACATTTAATTGGTTTGGGACCCTCTTTTAAGTATGGAAATACCTGTGTTAGAGGATCCCGCTCTTCCGAAGTAGTTTAACTATAACTGATTAAGTAGGTAATTAAAATAAAATAAAATAAAAATAAAGTAAGGAAAGGTAATAGGTCTTGGTCTATTTTTTGTATACAGACTTTTGACCACTGTCTCATCTGGTGTTAAGTGATGATGCGGTCTAAGATGGATCACGCCTGTATAGAAGTTACCTGTTTACTCGTGACTTGCAGATGCCCATATTGTATTCATGAGGAACACAGACTTAGGCAGACAGACTTACTTTATTTTAAAACCCTTATTATGATACAGTTGCATAATAGTAGTTTATGTTCTAAAAACACGAGTGTAAGTTAAAAAACTTAAAAAAGTTTTTTTCTTTTTTTTTGGTTAAAAAAACCAACACGAATGTTTTAAAACCAAATAACTGCAGTTTCATACAGTAGTTTATATTTCATCTCGAGTTTATATCTCATAAAATAGATAATGAAGTTTACGTAAAATTACAGCATATGTTTGCATGTATATGCAAAGGTTTAGCGCCAAAATCCATTTGCTGGTCTCGCATGCGTGTTGCGCGGTGTCCACAGCCTATATGTAAAAAAAAGGCAGTGCAACCTCCTTGGTGCAGTTGAAAGTTGTATCCAAAAAAGTTTTCGATACAGTTGTCTGAGAGCTGTATCGAAATGTTAACTTTTTAAATTTATTTCGATATATTGTCCTTTAAGACTGTCATTCGAGTTCTGTTTTTGATTTTTTAATCTTTCTAATTTTATGTAAACTCTAAGGCTCTTACGGCCGGCGTTGCATGTTGTATGTATTGCTTCCGGGCTGTTTGGCCGTGGTCTATGTGAAACTTGTGTTCCAGACGTTTCGTTCGTCGATCACTGCGGTCGACATCTTCAGTGGTTTAGGTCCGAGCGGCGACAAGAGCGTAGAACTCTCCTCCGCGGCGTCTTCTCTGATACTGAGAGTATCAGAGAAGACGCCGCGGAGGAGAGTTCTACATACTACATACAACATTTCTAATTTCAGTATGAGATTAGATAAACTACTATTTTCTGACAACATATATTTTCATACACATAGACTATTTTATAATTTTCCTCTAAATATCTGTGTCTACATCTGGCAATGTACACTACCGCCAATTGCTGAATTACTGAACAAACGCTATATACGTAACTTTGTAATATTGTTAGTTCTCCGCCATATTTATCGGACAAGTTAACCTTTCAAAGTCACCCTTGCTCACTTGAGCCGCTTCACTCCAACCCTTCAGAAAGTACTCGATCGAACTCGATAAACTTACTCTCTATAGTTTAACTTATCATATTTTTTTATGCCTGGTCTAGCGTTGATGATCTCACTTGATGGTCAGTGACGACGTGGTCGAACACGTTATCACGCTAGACCTAGAATGCTCACTGGCTCTCAAGGACTCCTACCTGAACACACCATGTGTTTGGTGACAGTTTTTTAAGATTGTGGGTGGTGGCTAGCCAGGCGGGTACTCGAAAGTAAGTGTACTACCACGATGCTGAGAATTTGATAACGGTGTTACCTTCACCGGAAGCTCAATCTGTTGTTGGGATTCAAACCAGTGTCCGTCAGTTTGACAGCCGACGCTTCCCCCGCTGAGCCTTCATCGCTTGTCAACATGTTTCATGCCATATGACCAGTATTTGTAAATTGCGTGCGTGAGTATAATATGGAAAAAGCGTGAGTTTGTGTGTGCTTGCATGTGTGTATGAGTATGTGAGTAAGGTGTAGGCGAATGTATGCAAGTTCTCAGTCTTCTTCATCATAATTACAACTTGGTTTTTTAAAAGTAACGTAGTACTTAGTAAATTTCAAATTTACTAAGTATAATTAAAAGTCATTTATACTTTAGTCGTAGGTGACAATCTCCACCCATCGTCTGTAGGTCGCAGTCAGCATTAGTCGCTCTGCCAGACTTTTAACTATAGTATCAACACCTGACACCTGTCTACTCTGAAATCTCTCTCAACTCTCAACTCTTAAATTTCGACCATGTCGAAATGTGATGTACCTACATTTAAAAATTATGTTTAAAAGGAAACAATTTTGACGTGATAACGTTTTATAAATTGATGAATACCAGCAACACTCATGAAAAATAGCAACGTTCCGCGTAACGTTCCACCTGAGTTTTGTATTACATAAAATAATCAAAGTCAAAGTCAAAGTCAAAGTCAACGTCAACGTCAAAGTCGAAGTCGAAGTCGAAGTCGAAGTCGAAGTCGAAGTCGAAGTCGAAGTCGAAGTCGAAGTCGAAGTCGAAGTCGAAGTCGAAGTCGAAGTCGAAGTCGAAGTCGAAGTCGAAGTCGAAGTCGAAGTCGAAGTCGAAGTCGAAGTCGAAGTCGAAGTCGAAGTCGAAGTCGAAGTCGAAGTCGAAGTCGAAGTCGAAGTCGAAGTCGAAGTCGAAGTCGAAGTCGAAGTCGAAGTCGAAGTCGAAGTCGAAGTCGAAGTCGAAGTCGAAGTCGAAGTCGAAGTCGAAGTCGAAGTCGAAGTCATAAATAATTATGACGTTATCACGTAAATCTATCGTCCGTAAACCGACTTTACAGACAACCAATTTTTTTTATTAAAAGGAATGAGTTCGCGTGGTTATTTTACGATTAGTTTTTATCTTGCTTTCACAAAAAAAACAACTTTAGTCTGTTTGCATACTTTACTAATTAAACGCCTTACGATCTCGTCATTCGTACGATTAGAAAGAAGAAAAAGAGAAAAAGATTACTTTCTTTGTTAATTGAAGCCCTTCGTGAATGTTGTTTCAATGACCTTTTGGTATATGGCTGACCCCAGGTCTATCACCGCTTCTTACTGGCTTTAACCAGAAACCAACGTTTCACAAAAAAAGCTACAAAGAAGCAGTACTAGGCGAATCGCGACCGCGTCCGCGAGCGCCCCGTATTCTCCTTGAAAAAGACCACTGAATGTGGTTGAAACTACAGTCGGAACCCTCTGACTTATTACGTGAGTAACTCCCGTGTTTTATACATTTATAGCTACAAAGAAATTTATCACGATGTTACCATCGCCAAAAACTAATGTGCTGACCCTCTTTTCTACCCCAAGGGTGCTTTAAACTGGTTTCATCGAAGACCAATGTGTACTAACCGCAAAAAGTTAAATAAAATATTACTAAATAGTCGGGCAGCATAAAAAGCTAAGCACATAAAGCTTTATGAAAAGTTGCTTGTATGCGGCAACTCATAAGAATAATATCATTCCTCATTCAGTGTTGAGGGATGACCTCATATTTTATAGCTCGTGTGAGCTCGCCTTAGGTTCCCGCCCTTCACTATATATGGAAGAAACTTTGCACTAAACCACAGAATACTTACACTATATAAGATAAATTTCGCAAAGAAGTTTACAGATCCATGTTTTTGCCAAGAATGTTTATAAGACCATTCTTCTTTGTATAAATGACGATATGAAATATGTCATCATCTCAGCCGTAGGACGTCCAATGCTGGAAATCGTCGCCCATTGATTTCCACAAGGACTTGTTGGAAGCGGCCCGCATCTAACCCTTGCCTGCGATCTTAGTCAGGTCGTCTGTCCACCTAGTCGGTGACCGTCCTATGCTGCGCTTGCCAGTCCGTGGTCTCCATTCGAGAACTTTTCGACCCCAACGGCCATCAGTTCTTCGAGCTATGTGCCCTGCCTACTGCCACTTCAACTTGCTAATCCGCTGGGCTATATCGGTGACTTGCGTTCTTCTACGGATCTCCTCATTTCTGATTCGATCACGTAGATAACACCGCAATGTCGTATATAACACGGCAATTACTCACATAGTATATAGTGTATTGTGTATTTTTCGAAGTATTTCAAATAGTTTCTAATATAATTATGTATGTAATTTAAGTTCTATATAAGTAATAGCTTTTATATCTTTTGCAGTAATAAATATATTTTTCATTTTTCATTTTCATTTTCAGTAATTCAGTCATTGTAATTCTTAGTCGGAATCTTCTAACTTACTAAGTGAGAAATTCCCGTATTTTATACATTCATTATGTATAAAATTCCCATATTTTATAAATATATTATATGTTGTCGATTTAATATAAATTAAAATTGCGCTTTACATATCTTAGAAGACATCAAACATTAAAAAGCGGGGGCAGAGCAGCCGTCGGGCACCAATAGCTATATGTGGCATTTTCGAGAATCTCACTAATATTATAAACGTGAAAGTTTGGATGAATG
Organism: Apeira syringaria; assembly: GCA_934044485.1. NCBI lineage: Eukaryota > Metazoa > Arthropoda > Insecta > Lepidoptera > Geometridae > Apeira > Apeira syringaria. The sequence continues at coordinate 10,317,208 of OW203675.1, read as the reverse complement.
GATGGATGGATGGATGGATGGATGGATGTTTGTTACTCAATCACGCCAGAATGCACGGATTTGGATTAAAATTTGGTATGTAGATACTTTAGGCCCCGAAATAACACATAGACTACTTTTCTTTATCATCATCATCATCAATCATCACCACGCGGGTAAAACCGTGGGGCGCAGCTAGTTACCTCTAAAGAAATCATATTTCTATTGATTTTTGAAAAAAAATAGCACTAAACATAATATTTAAAGATACCTTGTAATGTAGTCTAATTATAATAATTACATTATTGTATGTATTGCTTCCGGGCTGTTTGGCCGTGGTCTATGTGAAACTTGTGTTCCAGACGTTTCGTCGATCACTGCGGTCACTTGTAGGAGTGTTGATGAAAACCTAAGTTTGCGTGTTTTCCGAAATATTGCACACATAGCTTCCCCGTTCTAAGGGTTCCTTACATAATGTATATAAACTCACTCTTATTTCGTAAAGAAAAATGTATTAACATTGGTTTCTTTTTAGCATTATCCGAGTTGGAATTTGAAATCGGTAGGTTTTTCGTTTATCCCTTTAGCGAAATACAAAACGATGAGTCAGCGCCCTGTTTCACGTCGCCCGTCTTAAATATTCAGCGAAGAGCCCTTAAGTACGGCTTCTGTGTAGAATTTGAATAATTCCGTGCCTGAGACGGTTTTTAGGGAAAATACATGTCCTCGAACGTATCCGCTTATTTTCTCGTAAGGAATTAACTAAGTAAAGATGTAGTACCTACTTATCAACAAGGTATTTAAATTTAAACAAGACTTTAAATTATTCCAGGCTATAAAACAATGTGCACCACCCCCCCTCCCGCGCATAAATTGCATGCAGGATGTATACAGCATCATATACACATGCAATCTAACCGGAACTCCTTCGACACTTCGGCCTTTTATCGGATAAATTTCGGGGAGAGCGCTCTGGAGTTGCATAATTTGATTCCACCATCCCCATTCCATCTTAGGATGACCAGACGGACGACAATGCGAGATCCATACATGGTGGACGTTCCGACTTGTCGCACGAAGCGTTTTGCTTCCACATTCTTAGTGCGAACAGCTAATGAATGGAACTCATTGCCTAAATCTGTATTTCCGAAAAAATACGACCTGGGTATCTTCAATTCACGAGTGAATAGGTATCTTCTAGGCAGGCGTGCTCCATCGTAGACCGTATCATCACTTAACATCAGGTGAGATTGTGGTCAAAAGCCTACCTATTACCAAAAAAAAAACACGTGTTTCGCCTCTTCACGAGGCATCCTCAGGAGCTGGTGACTCGTTGCCCTTCGAGACGAGCTCACTGCATGATAATCTGGATTATCCTAGTCACGCGATTAGCACAAAATAAAAAACGTGAAAAAAGAGTAAAAATAATAATAGTAATAATAAAAGGGTAAATATATATTATTTACGTAACTGACTAAATACAAATGTATGACCATAAAATATTGATGCCATAAAAAAAGTGATTTAAATAAAATATTTGATTTTCATTACCTTATTGATTAATTATTATTCCAATATTGTTTAATTTTCTTTAGTGAATGTTATATTTAGTAAAACTTGACGCGCCCCCCTCTCTTCTACAGTAGCTGTGTCCTACAGGGTCTCTAATAAACTGTATTTCATTGTGATAGCACCCACACTTGTACTATTAGAGATTGCAATAAAGATTTGTATTGAATTGAATTGAATTAAATATTGTTTACTTAAAATGACTTTGATATGGACTTCCGCAAAGTAGAACAACTGAATATCTAAGCTTTCTCAGGTTGTACTTATCTCAATTATCCTTACAATTTCCCTCTGATACGCTTCGCTATCCTCAATAAAATAAAGACCTCGCTGGACAATGGTAAGAAGGTTAAATAAAGACAAATATTGACACCCTTACGCAACCTACCTTCAAGGTAGGCCTACCTGTAATGAAGATCATGAAGAACTTTCCCTCAAACAGGTTAACCTAGCCAAGAGTTGAGCTCACGGAGGTATTCAGTAATAGCGCATTTCAAATGTGTTAGTGGTAACTTAGCCAGGCACATACTGGAAAGTACTTAAATATCAAATCCAGTTTGCTGTGGATTTGATAACTATGTCACCTTTACAAAAATCTCAAGCCACAGTTGGGAATCGAACCAGTGCCTGCCAGCTTGACAGCCGGCGCTCACATCACTAGACTATCATTGCATTGTTTCAAAAAGCGGGACAAAGGTATGCATTCCATTATCAAAGCTTACCATGGAAGACGCAGTGCAACTGTTTTGTGAAAAAATGTTTACCAAAAAATAGAACCGACTTAAACACTTAAAAGTGTGAAATAATTTGTTGAAGTCGCTACCATGATTGTTAAAAATTAACTATAATCAAAATATTGTGCGCATGGTACCGACTTCGACAAGTTGTTTCACACTTTTAAGTGTTGAATTCGGTTATATTTTGTGGTAAAAATTTTTTCTTTTGCACCCCTTTCAGTGACCTTTGCTACTCACGGGATCAATTGTCATTCACCCTCAATAAGGAACACTTTTCAGTTAGAGCTTAACTTAAAAACCGATTGACCGATTTTGATAAAATTCAAATGGGACCACACGGGAAGCACCAGCTTTAGGGTAAAAAAAAATTTAAAATATTAGAAAATCAGTCCATAAATGGGGAAGAAATCGGTGAAAAAACATATAAAAAAATAATACATACAGTCAAACATAATATAACCTCCTCCATTTTTGAAGTCTGTTAAAAAGGGAAGATTGAAAACGTACAAAGGACTCGTCAGCTCGTTGAGTACGAGCCTTTCAGAGTCCGTACAATAAGCTCAAAGGTATAATACCGACTTCATTAGACATTGCTGAAAACATCGGATCTATAAGAGTGACTTGTTCGCTTTTGTTTTGTTCGTAAAGCCTATGACTCGATTACATTTTGGGAATTTGTGATATAATACTTTGACCCAGCAAGGGATACCAATAACGGACAATCCGATAATAATGTACAGATTTATAGTTGCCTTGACAAATTACATTGTCACGCTGGCCTTTTCAACCTGCCTTGATGTATATCACTGATAAACGAATACTGTAAGTAGATGGATTTAAAAAATACAAGCCAAGTTAAAAAGATCTTATCCGTAATAGATCGGTATTCATTTGATGCGGGCTCCTTCAAGGCGGTCCTTGTGCAGATCGATGGAGCGGCTTTATGCCCAGCTGTGGACGTCCTATGTCTTGAGATGATGTAAAAACTTCATCAGAAAAATACCTGCTTGGTGGATACAGTAATGGATAATGAATTGAAATAAAAATAAAATAAAATATATTTATTTGAAATCGGTACATGTATATTATTTACTACTTAAAAGAAAATAAGGGCTCGCTTATTTATATTTAGGTGCACTTTAGTAAACTGAAAGTAACTGATAGGATAGCCGTGGTGGTACCGGCTTAGAATAGTACCCCCCCATCTCTTCCCGCGGGTGCCGTAAGAGTCGACTAAGGGATCACGTACCAGAAGGTGGGCAGCCTTCTGAGGTTCACGGCCTCATCTGCCAAGCGTGACGAGTATTGGCAACCCCGCCCCCATGGGAGAGACCCATGTTCAGTAGCATTATATTGATATTACGAACTCTTTCATGAATGATCTCTTTCCTGCTGGTTCGTGTTCCTAATTTGAAAAGTACTGGCCTTTATTTTAAGAAAAATTTAAATTGTATGTTATGCTTCGATTGTCTTCTTAGCTTGTATCGCTTTTTTAAGTAGAAAAGTTTTACTGTTCCAATCATAATTGATTATTCATCATCCCGCGTTAATAGATAGATAGATAGAAATCTCTTTATTTGCACACTATTTCAAAAACACACACATAAAGAAAACACACAAACAGTTATAAATACAGTGATACAGAGGGCGGCCTTATCGCTTAAAGCGATTTCTTCCAGGCAACCAACCATCTCGCGTTAATATTGCCACCAGTACTAATTCGATCTAGAGTATGCATGCGAGGGTTCAGGAGGGCATGGCTAAGAGAGGAGGACATCCTCGTTGGTCAAGCGACAAGAACAGTATTTGTCTTTCTCTGGTGATTTTCGTTTCTTCGTGTTTTCCATTCGTAATGGCCAATTTCATTATGAAGTAAAACAAGATCATTAAATTTCTTTCCTCAGCCATGTGCGTCCACTGCTGGACGTATGCCTCCCCCATATAGGGGGGATTTGCCAATACTCGCCACGCTTGGCACGCGGGTTGGCGAGCGCAGTATGATTTCCGATCCTCAGAAGGCGCTGCTGCCCACCTCCTGGTACGTTATCCCTTAGCCGACTCTTACGGCACCCACGGAAAGAGATGGGGGAGTACTATTCTAGGCCGGTACCACCACGGCCACGATCATTAAATAAATTGGTTTAAATATGGCACAGCTGGTAGTTTAGACTGAGCCGAAGAAAGGGTGACCTTAATGATGCTTTCACAACACTTTTACTGAAATAAGTGTAGTTAATTAAAAGTATGTAAACTCTAAGGCTTTCACGGCCGGCGTTGCATGTTGTATGTATTGCTTCCGGGCTGTTTGTCTTCATCAGTATCAGAGAAGACGCCGCGAAGGAGAGTTCTACGCTCTTGTCGCCGCTTCGACCTGAACCACTGAAGATGTCGACCGCAGTGATCGACGAAACGTCTGGAACACAAGTTTCACATAGACCACGGCCAAACAGCCCGGAAGCAATACATACAACATAATTGAAAGTAGGTTTTAAAATTTCTTTTTTTTAACTCTCAATCTCCTGTATTAATGTTGACTCACACAATTACAGCACGCAAACATCCAAGATCCGAGACAAACACTCATCGCGTTAAATTGTTTTGTAAAATTTCTCTCTATATTTGTATTTTAAATGGCCGTAAAATGAATTTTTAAAACGTGCAAAACATTATGAACTCGTCTGTCACCATATCGAAACGGCACTAAAACTAGATATGGCACTAAACACGAAACTATATAAATACGGTGCGATATAAATGCGACACGATAAACATAATGCGATATGATATCGGGAGAAGCCTTTGACGATATCGCTCAATAGCGACGCGCTAATATTCTGGTTTTTTTTTTTTTTTAACTTTGACATTTATAATTTTTTTTTTTTTAACGTTCACACAAGGTCTTCAGGTCCCAAACTAGGCAGAGCCTGTGCTATGGTAACCTGATGACTGATATATATACTTATATACATATATACACCCAGACACAGGTCAAACAGACATGTTCATGCACACAAATATTTGACCTGTCCGGGAATTGAACCCGGGACTAGCGGCTCAGAAGGCAGAGTACTACCCACTGCGCCAACCGGCCAGTCAATTGGACGTATTTTGTGTATGGTGCAGAATAATCTTATTGGAAACAGAGAAACTTAGAACACAACAGAACAGAAACAATTTTTGTAGTTAGTATGACCACATAATTATATATTACCCGCGGTCCGCCCCGGCTTCACATCGCTACTAAATTTCAAAATTAAAAATTGTAAGGATCTCTAATTATTTTGAAAATATATTATAACCTATGTCATCCGAGGATAGTGTAGCTCCCGAACAGTGAAATATTTTTTTCAAATCAATAGTTTCAGAGCCTATTCAATGCAACAAAAACAAACAAACGAACCAACTATCAAATCTTTCCACTTTAAAATATTAGTATAGATATTCAATTATCAATAACAATACTCTGTTATAAGGTATGGATAACATATAACGAAAGGATTAGTGATTGGTTGGTAGATTTGCAGATAGCAAATTCGTAGCATTATGTACATGATTTCTAATACTTTTTTTGTTTGTTCTTAGTAACTAGAAACTGAAAAACTTAATTTAAAACGATGTGTGATAAATCAAACTCAGCTTGTACAATTATTCGTTATAATTTGCAGTCCACAATACTTAGTGACAATATTATACTGTATCTAATAACAATTACTTTATTAGCTTACACTCCACATCTCTTTTTGAGTTTACTGGCTGACGATCCGGGCTAGAATGCCTCAAAATGTTTACAATACTGCTCAAGTAACTTTTTAGCTCCGGTCGTAAACCTTCAGTTCTACCAGTATTCTGATTGGTCAAACGTTCACATTGGTAATGCCATCCAATGCTACCACATTTCACAAAATGAAATCACCTTACAGTACAACCACCTTACAAAAACAAATCACTACAATGTTGCTATTTCAGAATATTGGTATAGTTATTTGATTGCCATAACAAAATATTTAAAAATCATGATAGATGTATCTTCTTCTCAGCAATTAGACATCCACTGCTGGACATATGCCTCCCCCATATAGGGGGGATTTGCCAATTCTCGCCACGCTTGGCATGCGGGTTGGCGAGCGCAGTATGATTTCCGATCCTCGCGATCGGCGGCACGATCGGCGCCACCTTCTGGTACGTGATCCCTTAGCCGACTCTTACGGCACCCGCGGGAAGAGATGGGGGAGTACTATTCTAAGCCGGTACCACCACGGCACAAACGATGTTTATTACAATTAAATTCATTAAAAATATTGTAATTACAACAATTTATCAACCTGTAATAATAAACATTCTTAAAAGAAGCTTTCAAGCGTTTTATAATTAATAACGCAAGGTTCACTGAAAACAAGAAAAGGCTCCGCAGCCCACGCCGTCACAGGCCAAGATGACGTAACACAATTAAACCTTCAAGGTGCTAAAGGCGCCGTTAAAATAGACAATCTCCTTCAATCTCCTGAGTAATTTAAACATTGGAAAATACTTGAACTTATACATTTTAATGGCGGCATGGCGAATACTCTCGCTTCTTCCGAGAACGGTTCTCCGAAGATATGCACAGACTTATTATACTCTGAATTAATAATTAGACCTGTAGACCTAGTGTGAGTTTCTACTCGTCCTATCTTAACCGCGTTAGTAAAAAAAGGTGTTACGCATAACCTCTCTGAATGTCTATATAGAGAGTAGACAAAGAATGTATGTCTCTGTATGTCTACATAGAGTCGCACAACGAGCTATGGAGAGGGCTATGCTCGGGGTTTCTCTACGTGATCGAATCAGAAATGAGGAGATCCGTAGAAGAACGCAAGTCACCGATATAGCCCAGCGGATTAGCAAGTTGAAGTGGCAGTGGGCAGGGCACATAGCTCGAAGAACTGATGGCCGTTGGAGCCGAAAAGTCCTAGAATGAAGACCACGGACTGGCAAGCGCAGCATAGGACGGCCACCGACCAGGTGGACAGACGACCTGACTAAGATCGCAGGCAAGGGCTGGATGCGGGCCGCTTCCAACAGGTCCTTGTGGAAATCAATGGGGGAGGCCTATGTCCAGCAGTGGACGTCCTATGGCTGAGATGATGATGATGATGATGTCTATATAGAAGAATAATATGAAGAATAAGAGACACGTTTTAAGGGCATGAGCAACGCTACAATAAATAACTAAACCAATACAAAAAACAGAACAACACATAGAAATAATACACATAAATAATTACTAGTAGCTATATGTGATATCCCACTTCCTATCCTACTAATATTATAAATGCGGAAGTTTGTGTGTATGTTTGTTACCTCTTCGCGCTCCATGAAATTTAGTATGAAGATAGTTTAAACCTTGGATTAACACGGCTACTTTTATCCCTGAACAGGTATAGTTCCCGTGGGAAAATTGAGATAGCGGGCAAACTGTAATCCACGTGGTTGAAACCGCGGGGCGCTACTAGTGTTCTAATATTCTTTAGTGCACCTAAGCTGAGGCTGATAAGGTTTAAGTACCTTCTATCTATGTATATCTTTTACTGTAAAAAAACATCGTGTCAATGTAAGAAACATTGACACGATGTTTTTTTACAGCAAAAGACACATTTTACATAGTGTAAAATGTGTTACAAATGGGCTTAGTTGGTGGACAATTCAGAATGATAAAAATAATTTGGCTATATAACATATAGCTTCTGCGATAAAGAACAATTCCATCTCACATTTATTTCTTGAGTGGAAAACAAGAATGGCCCTAATTCTATTAATCACACGAAGTAGCTAAAATTCACTAAAATTCTTCAAATTGAAGTAGCTCGTATTTTAATTACACTAAAATTCAAATTCGCATAACTCCGTACAGCGCTCTCACTAATATTAGACGAGTTTTATTCCATTGCTGGCCAATTGCGGGTAGTTTTAGTAGGCACCAAATAAGTGGCGACTTAATTTCGCTAAAACTACCCGCAAAGGAGGATGGCAGAACCAGCCTCGCTTCCGAAAATCGAAATGACAACCCGTTCATGTATTCTTTATATATGAAAATTTAGATTATATTTTAGTGGATTCGGTGAATAATTGGCATTATTTATAAATTTGGGAATCAGAAGTACTTTTATTTTATTTATTTATGTGGTGCTTGTAGTTTTCGAACGCACACTATATTTCTCAATATGTTTGTTGCGTTCGAATACTTACGCTCTAACATTAATTGTTATTGTTACTCTATAATCTGTAGTCAGCTGCTCTGTAGACCCCGACTGCGTTCATAAACACACCCATGCCTAGTTTATTCCAGAATATAATAAGTAATCTGTATCTGTAGCGCGATCCATGCAATATTGCTTTCTCTGTCTTCGATGCTATAGATGGATAGTGATCCATTGAATAGTTCGCAAGGACGTGTACTTAGCATACTGATACAGATGATTTTCCATGATAACTTTTTACTCCCAACTTCTAGGAAAATGATTGAATATACAAAATACAATGTATTTATTGCTCTATCGATACATATAAGTTTCATTTATGAACGCGGTTTTTTTCTTCTAGGCTGCAAATGTATGGGAGTCTGCCATCCTCCTTTAATAAATACATTTAATTTTAGTGATGTTATTGAAAAGTCTCATACTAGTTTAGACTTTATCGTAACCTTATAAGAACTGGATTAGTTTTAAAACATTTTAGTTTATTTCAGTTGAATAAGCGAATTACTACCATTAGCTACGTCTCGCCTGATGGTAAGTGGTCACCCTCACCTGTGGAACCCTCGACGCGTAGCCAACCCAAAAGGAATCTGTTGATTGACCCTATAAGGACCCCATGTAGTTACTTGAGGGACAGACAAAATCGGGAACGCTATCATATTATCCTAATTTGACTGTGGATAATATGGAATGCTCCTATGCTGGCAAGCGCAGCATAGGACGGCCACCGACCAGGTGGACAGACGACCTGACTAAGATCGCAGGCAAGGGCTGGATGCGGGCCGCTTCGAACCGGTCCTTGTGGAAATCAATGTGGGAGGCCTATGTCCAGCAGTGGACGTCCTATGGCTGAGATGATGATGATGATGAATATGGAATGAAATTGAACTTTGACCTTCACGAAAATCGCCGATTTAATAGACAAATGTCACATATTACGTAATATTCATGCTTTGAGCGTGCATGCTAAAGTGATCTTTATGGAATCACGTTAAAGCAGATTATACTGTGTTCCAATTATTTTTCATAACGTATGTACCTACGCCGATTACATCTTTCGATACAACAAATAGACATATACATAATAATATATTTTTTCGTTATATTAATTACTAGCTGCGCCCCGCGGTTGTACCCGCGTGCTGATGAAAAACGGTGACGATGGTGTTGAAGAAAATAAGCCTATATGTCAAATGGGGTATAAGCTATCTCCATACCAAATTTCTTCGAAATCAGTATAGCCGTTTGAGAGTGAATAGGTAACAAACATACACACATACACAATTACAAACTCACACACAAACTTTCGCATTTATAACGTTAGTAGGATAACAAATCCATTATAAATTTCAATTGTAAAATTGAGATGATATCATTGTCAATTTCTGGTAATAACAAATATAATCTATAGTTTTACTTCACAATTTGTGATTTAATCTAAATCATAAATACATATTCATTTATTTATTTATTCACGTTGCAACTATTATTACATGCTGATCCCAATACAATAGTCAACTTAATAATACATACATAATGACCCTTATATAGCACAGTTTGTTTAGCATACATATCTGAAACTGCATTGAACGGATATTCCTAAAATAACTAATTAATTTTAAGTTTAAATTAGTGAGAACTACAACAAAATCGATACAACCGTTTCTCAAATTGGCACGCACATGCGCACAGACAAAGCGATGAACAGACAATCATACAAACAGTTCTAACAGTCATTTAGAGTCAGAAACGTATATTGACCATATAAAGGTTGGCGCAGTTGTTAGCACTCTGCCTTCTGAGCCGCTGGTCCCGGGTTCGATTCCCGGACAGGTCAAACATTTGTGTGTATGAACATGTCTGTTTGACCTATGTCTGGGTGTGTATATGTATATAAGTATGTATTTAAGTATATATATCAGTCATCAGGTTACCATAGTACAGGCTCTGTCTAGTTTGGAACCTGAAGACCTTGATGAATGTTGTCTCATATAAAAAAAAAAGTTGACGTTATAAATGGCTCATCAATTCATAAATTTTTTACATACAAATTTCCTTACGTTTAATTCCTACCAAATTAAGTTAAGCTGTAAAAGTAGATAAACAATGATGTACGATATTAAAAAATATATAAATTAATAAAACGATACGAAATTTAAAATTTACGTTTAAAGCAAGAAAATTACAAACTCGAGCGGACATTTCATGCAAAATAACTCAACCCCTCTGATTTTGCTCTCGAACGATATTTTATTAGATTACATATTCTTACAGAAACTTTTTCAGTATCTGCATCGTCTGGAGCGGACTTGGCGCGGCTGAGATAGATTAAGGGTCGTACAACTTCAATCTCAATGCAATATCGAAACACTCTACAGAACTTTATTGCGAGATATCGAACTCTGATGTGATAGAATCTGCGTCTGTGTATTGGCATTCTATCGATACCTTATTTAGGATTTTATATCGGTTTCAAAAACCTATTAAATATATATTATTTTTACCGGTACAATCCTAATACACAGACGACTAAAGAAGGTATACGAGTAAGTGTGTAATATACCTTACGAACACCACAAAAGAAAGATCCTACCACCTTCAAGTTTTAAAAAAAATTGGTTGTCTGTAAAGTCGGTTTACGGACGATAGATTTACGTGATAACGTCATAATCATTTATGACTTTGACTTTGACTTTGACTTTGACTTTGACTTTGACTTTGACTTTGACTTTGACTTTGATTATATTATCTAGATCTAGATAAAACTCAGGTGGAACGTTACGCGGAACGTTACTATTTTTCATTTTGGCATTCATCAATTTATAAAACGTTATCACGTCAAAAAACTGTCACCAAACGCATAGTGTGTATAAATTCAAATCCATTTATTATGGCTTGGTTCAGGCAGCAGTCCTTGAGAGCCAGTAAATGTTCTAGGTCTAGTGAGTTTTTACACCTTTGACCACATCGTCATCGACCATCAAGTGAGATAGTGGTGAAACGGTAGATTTATGTTTCTATACTTTCGACCTTATCTCCACTTACCATCAAATGAAATAGTGGTCAAACGTTAGATTTATAGAGTATGCATACATGAAATACAAGAAATCCGTGTTTAGTATTAGTAAGATTTTTTTTTAAAATAATTATTAAAACTCTTACAACCTAAAATGAAATGAAATTATTGTTAATTGTAATAACAACAATCAAAGTAGGAAACTCAAATTCTTAGTATTTATAATTCAATTCGGGATAAAAAGGTTTTGCCTGCCAGCAGATGCCACCACATAATTACTAAGGTGAATTGAAGTTAAGTGGCACTTAAACAATGCTCTCATAGATGTGAATATAAAACATTCTAATGATATATATAAGTATATAGTAAAATACACACGCGTATACACAATTAGTACATTTATCATTTACACATTCCTCGCCTTGTCAATTTTGAAGTGCGATTAAATAGTACAATAGTACATGTGTTTTTGTGTTTACATCAATACAGATCAATAAAAATGAAAATAATTTTAATTAAAGAATTAATGTAAAGAAAATGTATAAATAATAAATATATAATAAGGAAGGAAGTAATTCGGGCCTAGTGGTATGGGCTGCTATAGTTTAGTTGGACAAAGCGACAGGACGGTATTCTGTAGTCGTGGGTTCAAGTCCCACTAGCAGCCGAATATTTTCCTTCAAATATTTGAACATAAGTTCTACCTAGCATGTAGTTAATGCGATACACAATAAAAACTCAGAAAATGTATAGTTAAATAAATATACTTTTATTACATGCGTCACAATCTATAAAAACAATATATCTGCAACCACAAAAAACAATAAATATTAATAAATACGCCGCTGTTGTTAAATTGGCGACACATTACACTATGAAAAATCAGTACGCATTAGATTGATCGGGTCGTCGTCACGCCGAAAACACGCAGAGCAAAAGCAGCGCATCCGCACCGCTCTGGGAACAAGTTATAGTTATGGGGTGATCAGAACTGTTTAGAATTGAACATAGTACTTGTCCTAAGGACTTGTAAACAATTGTAGGTAATAGGTACTCCTGTGCTCTGCTATCACCGCCATTGTCTGTCTACCCATCGCCGAAGCTTCGTAGGCACTCCAAAGAAGATTGGATCAGGTCAGTGTATTTCCTTTCCATATTGGGCTGTATTCTTTCGTCTTTTCCGCTGCAGCCCGAACTTCCTCACGGAAGTACCAATAGCATTAATTTCGCTTCGCAATTTCACAGCAAATACAGCTTAAACTAACGCATTACAGCGCCACCCACAATGAACTATTTCAAAAATACAATATATTCTAATTATATACAAGTAATTTTAAATCACGTAATCTTTTGACTCTCACAGGAATATACATCTATGAAACGATACGATTTGTAAAGTCTAATTTTGCACTGTTTCCAAATCACAATTCACAATTCCAAATCACTAAGTAAACGATTTGTTACAAGGGAACATCTTAAAATGCCGGCACCTTCGTTAGAGCTCTTTAGGAAAAACTGCATTTACATGGCACCTCTTATTTATAATAGCATTCCAAAACATTTATTGGAATTGCCTCATCATAGATTATTCCCAGAATTAAAAAAATGGTTAATTGGCGAGAGTTTTTATTCTGTCAAGGATTTCCTGGAAAAAACATCTTGCAGATATTATGTTTACCATGACAAATAGCTACTAATTCTAATATAGTTTTATTTTAACATTTGCATACCTCGTATGAGGTTGTTATGGCGGTCTCCAAATATTGTTACTAATTTTATATCATAATGTACCCATATTCATGCAAATAAAGTGATTTGATTTGATTTGATTTGAAGTAATCATATAATATAATTACACAATTACAAATATTCTAAACTAACAATTCTGTACATTTATTTGATAAAAACATGGGGTGTAATACATTTCTAAGCGATATTACCAGATAGACTTACATCTCGAGTCACATGTCGAAATGAATATCTATCATGTTCGATATCGCCCCCTTTCCAATATATTCAACGACATCTCACTGTCGCAAATTACATGTCACTTCCTTCCGACATTCTGTCAATATGATTCTTGACAATACTTTGTCGAAAATCTGATTTTATTCAAGGATTTAGATATTTGCTCATCTCGTTTAAATGTACCACGGGAGCGCGCTCTGGAGTAACATAATTTAATTCCTTTGTACCTATTACATCAGAAAGCCAGACGTACTGCAATGCTACAGAATCAAGGTCAAAATATACCCGATATATTTCTGTGTGAAGCGAATTAGTTCCACTTTTTAACCGACTTCAAAAAAGAGGAGGTTCTCAATTCGACCCGTATGTTTTTTTTTATGTTTGTTACCTCAGAACTTTCGACTGGGTGAACCGATTTTATCCGTTCTTTTTTATTTGAAACCTGGTGCTTCCCGTGTGGACTTATTTAAATATCATCAAAATGGGTCAGGCGGTTTTTGAGTAACACTCCAATAACTGAAAAGTGCTACGCATACGTCGATGGCATTATATAGTTACAGGTGGAGAAATCGGTGAACATACACGATGACAATTGATCCCATGAGTAGCAAGGTCACTGAAAAGGGGTGGAAAAAAATACCAAAAAATGAAACCGACTTCAACACCCAAAAGTGTGAAATAGCTTGTCGAAGTCGGTATCACGAGCACAATATTTTGATAATAGTTACGTTTAAACTATCATGGTATCCATCATACCGACGTCAACAATTTATTTCACACCTTAGAGTGTTGAAGTCGGTTTCATTTTTTTTTGTAATTTTCTTTATAGCTTGTAGACGCCTGAACTTCACTCGATATTACTCAGACTCAGGATTATTTAATACTAGTTGCGCCCCGCGGAGTTACTCGCGCTGAAATGGTACGTATCTTGGTTGTGTCTTCCCATCATCCTACGGGAACATTTAATATTTTCGCGATAACAAGCCTAAAAGCCAGGTTCTTACCTATCTCCATACCAAATTTCATCGAAATTCGAGCAGCCGTTTGAGCATGAATTAATAATTAACATACACACAAAGTTTTTCTTTATAATATTAGTGTGTTATGTCGGAGCAACATTTCCATAGCATATAGTTTCATATTCTCCATGAAGCAGATTAATATAATATTAATATTCCCATTTCATATAATTTCGGAATGTATAAATGATAACATTTAATTTTTTTTTAAATTTATTTAAGGATCTTCAGACAGTACATAACAAAAATTTACAATTTAATGCGAAAAATAAAAGTATAGGTAGTTGATGTACCAACAGCGAAGACCACAGATTAAAGCGAAGACCACAGATTAAGCGAAGACCACAGATTAAGCGAAGACCACAGATTAAGCGAAGACCACAGATTAAAATTTTTTTCTGAAGACTGTATATTATGTATTATATATGTTATAACGAACCAAATACAATGTTTTATGAATTATTATTCTGCTCATTTAAGAAATTCCTTTAATTAAGACTGTCATAGGCCTCTTCATATTGCAAGATCAAAGAGGTGGTAATGAGGGGAAAAATAGCAGTCAAAAATTTTTGTAAAGGAAATACTAATTTAGACTCTGAGTAGAATGAATTCTTCTAAATAGCAGGAAAGTCTTTTTTATTTGTTTAAATTTAGGAACTTGTTACAGAAATGGGCATTTACATCGTAATGTAATTTGCAATTGAAAATAATTCTTTTGGCGATTAAAACAAAGCCAAAAATGATCGTGGTCTTAAACATCATTCCAGAGTCTTCAAGTCACGAGTGAATAGGTACCTTCTAGTGCCTCATCTAGGGCACTAGAATCATCATCAGGTGACACAGTGGTTAAACGTGCCTAAAAAACGATTTAGGAATATGTATGACAGTTAACATTAAAAGTTCGATTTTTTTGATACTGTTTGTACTTAGTTCTAACGTTTGACCACAACTCACTTGATGATCTGTGACGATGCGGTCAAAGATGTTATTTTACGAATGCTAGACCATGCTAGACCTAGAATGCCTACTGGCTCTGAAGGCGTGCTGCCTGGACACACTATGTGTTTGCTGACAGTTTTTGAGGCTGGTTTTAGAGTAACGCTGCCCGCACACTGACCATCGGCGCTGACAGCCAAAACGTATGATCTTTTAGGAAGCGTTTTATAATAACGCGTAGCTATCAGCGCGTGCGGTGGTCGGCGCTGACGAGTCGCGGCAGTACGCGTCGCGCGTCGGCGCAGCGTAGCCCTCGGCGCTGACTGTCGCACGCGCGCCACGGCCTTCAGTGAGCGTTTTAGTGTGGGGCCGAGCGGACGCGTTAACGTGTGCAATTGAAGAATTGAAGATCTTTTTAAGATTATTGAATAGACACAACGTGACTATCCAACATATGCAAATATTGTGTGTTATGAAAAATGTTGAGATATGTATTTAATATAAAGATGTAATTTAACAATGAAAATGTAACTTTGACTTTAATTTTGTTTCAACGATTTTTAATTCAAATTATTATAATTTTTACACATATAGACTGTATGATTTACTAATAACAATTGCTTTAATAATAGTTTTATCGTAATCCATTCTTAATGATTATGTTAATCATTAAAGCTTTTGAATGTATAATTTCTAACAATATTTTTTAATGTTTCATTGACTGATTATTGTATATATTTTTTAATTTAGTTCAGTTCAAACAATTTTTAACTTTTAAATGTATTTATTTAACGGGTAGGACCTAATTATTAAAACACATGCCTGTGAGCCTAGTTAATAGTACACACATGTACTGTATTAAAAATAATAAAAAAAGTAATAAAAAAAATTTATTAATGCACATCGCATCTTTGCATGTCTGTACTCCACAGTGATCAGCACGATACTGAAACGTTTCACGCTGAGCATCAGCGCCGACAAGCTACGCCACCTTACCACCTGACTAAAAAAATAAATATAGAGCCACGAAAACATATAAAATATGTCAAACATAATGATAATAATAAGTGATAAGTGAGATACGAACGAGTATTTTATCAAATGGCTATAAACTTATCCAGACGCACTCATCTATTTTGCATTTATCTGTCAAAACTTGAAATTTGCTTCCTTTGGTTACCCCGATTATACTTCGATATGTAAAAGCTGTTAGTGTCTCAATAAATAAATAAAAATAAACAAACTAGGTATATGACTTCAAGAAGTAGAACAAATTAAAGTTATGTAAATATGTTACAATATATTATACAATTTAGAATAGCAATAAAATAATCTAACTTAAAATAAGAACCTTAAAAATTTAATAAAAACTAAAGTAAATCTAAAACGGGCCCTTGCGGCATTGTACCCAAGATGCTGGCAGCGTTCCCTCTTTGTATTGCCAGGCTAATACGTTGAGCGAGGAAGCTGCCAGCTTTTCGGTCTCCTGAGACGTCAACCAGTCTCTTGGAAATATCCTTGAAGAAGCTGAGCGCGCTAGGACCCCACGGGCCAAGGGTCTCGACCGCTGTATTTAGCTACTTTTGCCTACTTTTTTCTACCTTTTTTTAATATGTTTTTATTCCATCTCTACAAAAGTAAAAATTACAAGGAAAGGGCATTAAATGCTGACATCACCCGCGATACCGTTAGCAACAAACTGAAATTCTAATTTAGAGTAAGTACAGTTATCAAAATCATCAAAGGTAAATACGTCTGACGTATGAAACTCCTCGTTTCGCTGTGTTTGAATAGTTATAAATGTAAATCGGATAGATAAGAATCATTCTGATTTACATTCATAACTTCGCAGTAAAAGCAGTCGTAGATATCTAGTAAAAGCATCTTTGTGTTAATCCTCGGCAAGATTTGAAACAGCTAAAGGTTAAATTTGGTAAAATATGGCAGCATTACTGAGAGATTATTACGTTCTGTGGCTTTGTGTTGTTTGATAGTGATGTGCGCTTGAAACGTTTTGGAAGTTATCGATTGAATAGTGCATTTCATACCTACTCGTATATCATATAAGGCAAAGTTCGGTTTGTCTCGTGATGTTTAGTGACGGCACGCTAGACTAAGAGTGATAAAGGGCAGTCTTGAGTGTTCTTTGCCTGGAATATATTTACCGGTTTATTGACTAATTTTCAAACTTGGAGTCCATGCCTAGGCAGGAGGGGGCTAAATATATATTCAACGCATTTTCATTCCAAAGATAATATTCAATTTTTCAAGAGTTTATCCTTCATCAAATCAAATGTCATTTATAGTAAACACAGGTAATGTAGATCACAGATAAAACAACGTCCGCTGTTCATGTCAATAGTGAATATTCATCTAGCAAGCAGGGAGACTAGAGGGAAGGGGGAGGTAAGGGTTCCAGAATACAGCAGACTATAGTTAAATTAATTAAAGTAGTGAATGTCATTCTGGTTTATAAGATGTGGTAAAATAAAGCAACATTGGGGGTTCGAGTTTGAAAACTATCGCGAGTTTCGTTCAACGTTATTATCTAAGAACCGTGATGGACTGGCGTAATATTTGTTGTAAAAAATGCTCACCAACCAGTTTCGCTGACTTGCAGTTCTTCGTCTGGGAGTTATCACGTGAGTCCTACTTGATTTTTAGATAAAAACAATTGGAGGTACTGTAAAATTATTGATTTTCAAAGTGGGCGGTAGACGAAATAAATTTGATAGCCTTTGATCTATCTATATTATGGGTACGAAGATATTTTTAAAGAAAAAATTGATAAAACGCCAGTGCCTAGCTAGGCGACTGGTTTCGCTCGGCGTTGTGTAAGTACAAAGATATAACATTTTTAATGAACCTAAAGTTTCCATGAAAATACGTATGGTATGTAAGAAAATCTAGCTGGAAAATGAAAAAAAAAATAAGGGGTCATCCCAATCCAAATCCCAATCGTTAAGGTCGTTGCCAAAACGTTCTGCTGAGTCTCTATAAAACATTTCCTGTTTAAAGTACATATTTAGAACTGCGTTCATGTTGGTATTTTTTTATATATTTTTTTTTCTACACTCTCTCACCCCCGCACTAGGACACCCTGTGTAGCGGGAGGCATAGACACACACAATCACCATACACAAACATTCAAGACCCGAGAA
This sequence comes from Apeira syringaria, assembly GCA_934044485.1. Lineage (NCBI taxonomy): Eukaryota > Metazoa > Arthropoda > Insecta > Lepidoptera > Geometridae > Apeira > Apeira syringaria. Next base: position 10,298,590 of record OW203675.1, on the reverse strand, counting down.
CAAACATCTTTGCTCATCACGGCTGGGATTCGAACCCGGGGTCGCTGTTCCAAAGTCAGTGTCGCTGATCACTGACCAACGACAACCGTCAAATATACTAATTGTATATTACGTATAATATATTAATATTACTAAAGCCGCCTTGCACCAATCATATGGCCAACATAGGCGTTTTCGCTTTTTAAATCTCGGATTAAATTGCAGTCAAAAATTATGATAAGTTCCGAGATATGGCGAAAATCTCGGATAAGGACGTTGGTGCAAGTTTGCCTAATAGATATTATTGTTTATCTAGATAATTATTGAGACATTGTCGATTATCTAGATTATTATTGATGTATTATCGATATCACAGGTGATCCCATCCCTAAAAACAATATCCTTTCTGTAGCAGCTTATTAATGTTAGACTGATAAAGGGAACAGACACTTTCGATAGATAAATACATGTTTCTCCAATTATTACAAGTTTCTAGTAAACTCTCAGCTAAACCACAAGTAGGGCTTGCATACAGTATACCCTTTTTAAGACTTAGGATTAAGAAACTTGTCTATCTTACTTTGTTACAAATAAGTAAACAGTTTAATTACAAAGATACAACCACAACGAACGTGGGTGGGACTATTTTCATGTTATATGTTTTTTAGGGTTCTGTACCCGCAGGGTAATCAACAGAGCTCTATTTCTAAGATAGCTTTTGAAGCGATGGAGGGAGCTTATCTCAAGTTTGAAAAACTGTCACCAAACACATAGTATCTCCAGGCAGCAGGCCTTGAGAGCCAGTGAATATTATAGGTCTAGCGTGATAACATCTTCGACCACATCGTCACTGACCATCAAGCGAGATAGTGGTCAAACGTATATAGTATCGACACAGTATATTAAAAAAAAAAAATTAACATATGGTGGCGCTATTATACAAACACTTCGATATACCGATGGTCCATACGGGACCTCTGGAAAGACTAGCACCGCCCAAGTCTCGATCGAATCAAAGCCTTTCTCATAGTCCACAAACAATAAACATAAGGGCAAGTTATACTCTTTGGTCTTCTTCATGATTTGCCGAAGCGTGTGCATGTGGTTTATCAATTTATCTATACATTCAAGGTTAAAATTTATAATTATATTTCTCCAATATAAAATCACAGTGCAGCAAAAACTTGAAATTAACCTAGAATCAGAATATGTCTCGTTTTTCAGCAAGTAAAGCGCTTTAAAACTTATTCATCATTCGAGCAGCCACCCGCAGTTTAACTGTGTTACCAGCGAAACGGGTGAATCTAGTCAGATAAATGAAAACATTTCAACTCATTTATTCCGGTGAAATTGCAGTAAAGTCCCAGAGTTTATTATACCAACCTATTCTTTATTATCTTTAGTAATAAACACGAATCTAAAATGACGGTCGCTGTGGCTTAGTGATCATTGACATGACTTCTGTGTCTCCGGGACCTTGGTTCCAAGCCTGGCAGGAGCAAACATTTGTGCGATGAGTGTAGGTGTTTGTCCCGGGTCTTGGTTATTTGTGTGCTGTGATTGTGATGCCTCCCGCGACACAGGGAATTCTAGGGCTCATAAAAAACACGTTTTTCAGTAAACACCTAACTGTCAAACAGTAACTATTTGGTAAAAACTAAGCGTGTTACAAGCCATGAGTTTATTTAGCGGCTTGTAATATAGATATATAGATCGACTGGCCGGTTGGCGCAGTTGATAGCACTCTGCCTTCTGAGCCGCTGGTACCGGGTTCGATTCCCGGACAGGTCAAACATTTGTGTGTAGGAACATGTCTGTTTGACCTGTGTCTGGGTGTATCTATGCATATAAGTATATATATCAGTCATCAGATTACCATAGCACAGGCTCTGCCTAGTTTGGGACCTGAAGACCTTGAGTGAATGTTAATAAATAAATAAAAAATAAAAAAGATATAGGTGCTATATTACCCGCTATTAGAACAAAGCCCTTCTTTTCCCGCGCCGCCCTCACCATCCCGCCAGTAATGGCGCCGATCACTCACAGCCTACGTAGCCGGAATGCTTGAGAACTGGATCGGTAACGTATTTGTCTAAGGTACGAGACTTTGTCTCACTTAACGTTTTTTTGTTACAGTTGTTTGTTCTTTGAATGTGAGAATTTGTTTGGCTCTGCGGAAGTTTGGCGATCATTGGCTTTTTGTTAAGGAATAGTGATCGTTATTTGTTTGAAACTTTGACTTGTTTACAAAACGTACTTTCTCAAGCCTATACATTAAAATAAGTTTTATCACACACAACACCACACATACACACACGTTTATTACTTAAAGGACACAATTTATTCATCCTCTGGGACCTTACTTTAATGAACCAATCGAAGGTAATGCAGAACCTACGACACTAGAATCATTTCTTAGTGTAGATTCTGCACGTCAATATTTAAGTAGAATTTGTATACTTTTTACGATAATAAATTGAAATTGAAATCGAAATCGAAATCGAAATTAAAATTGAAATTGAAATCGAAATCGAAATCGAAATTAAAATCAAAATCGAAATTGAAATTGAAATTAAAATTGAAATTGAAAATGAAATTCAAATTGAAATTTCAATTTCAATTTCAATCTCGCTTTACTTGCTTACCTCCTACGGTCCGTGATGGTGCGTGTCGGTCTGTAGATCTTTAGATTTATCTTCATTTCAAAATGCAAACTGAAAGAGAATATATTGCTGCAGCAGCTGCGGCTGTGGTATTAATTAGCAATTACCATAATATACGATATTAACATATACATAATATCTATTATCGATATAGTGGGTAAGTATCATCGAAGCAGGTATCATACATCGGAGACCGCATCGTCACTTAACACCAGACGAGATAGTGGCCACATTCTAGCCTATAGACAATAAATAACTATACAACTAAAGCAAGCTTGATAATTTTATGTTTCCCCAAAGTTTTACAAAACTTTATTAAGAGTTTCATCAAAAATTATAAATTTCTTGTATGCCTCTGTGTAATTGGTTTTATTATCTTGCACCTATTCTATCATCATCATAATTATCTCTGCTATAGGGTGTCCACAGCTGGACCTGCCCCTTCCATTGATTTCCACAAGGAGCGGATGGAAGCGGCCCGCATCCAGCCCTTACGTCCAATCTTAGTCAGGTCGTCATTTAAAGATAGTAAGAAATTTAATGGATTATAATTAACTAGTTCCACCCCGCGGTTTCACCCGCGTGCAGTACTATTTTTCCCGCTACTTCAAATACCCCACGGGTACTTTTTCCAGGATAAAAAGTAACATTTGTGTTCCAGGGTCTGAAATCGGTGTAGCCATTTGAGCGTGAAGAGGTAACAAACAAGTACACTAATTCACACACACTTTTGCCTTTATAATATTAGTGGGATAATAGATATTGAGAGTAACAGCGGTGAAACGCTACTCTAAAAGGAGTAACAAACATACACTCATACACACAAACTTTTGCCTTTATAATATTAGTGGGATAATAGATATTGAGAGTAACAGCGATGAAACGCTACTCTAAAAGGAGTAACAAACATACACTCATACACACAAACTTTTGCCTTTATAATATTAGTGGGATAATAGATATTGAGAGTAACAGCGATGAAACGCTACTCTAAAAGGAGTAACAAACATACACTCATACACACAAACTTTTGCCTTTATAATATTAGTGGGATAATAGATATTGAGAGTAACAGCGATGAAACGCTACTCTAAAAGGAGTAACAAACATACACTCATACACACAAACTTTTGCCTTTATAATATTAGTGGGATAATAGATATTGAGAGTAACAGCGATGAAACGCTACTCTAAAAGGAGTAACAAACATACACTCATACACACAAACTTTTGCCTTTATAATATTAGTGGGATAATAGATATTGAGAGTAACAGCGGTGAAACGCTACTCTAAAAGGAGTAACAAACATACACTCATACACACAAACTTTTGCCTTTATAATATTAGTGGGATAATAGATATTGAGAGTAACAGCGGTGAAACGCTACTCTAAAAGGAGTAACAAACATACACTCATACACACTAACTTTTGCCTTTATAATATTAGTGGGATAATAGATATTGAGAGTAACAGCGGTGAAACGCTACTCTAAAAGGAGTAACAAACATACACTCATACACACAAACTTTTGCCTTTATAATATTAGTGGGATAATAGATATTGAGAGTAACAGCGGTGAAACGCTACTCTAAAAGGAGTAACAAACATACACTCATACACACAAACTTTTGCCTTTATAATATTAGTGGGATAATAGATATTGAGAGTAACAGCGGTGAAACGCTACTCTAAAAGGAGTAACAAACATACACTCATACACACTAACTTTTGCCTTTATAATATTAGTGGGATAATAGATATTGAGAGTAACAGCGGTGAAACGCTACTCTAAAAGGAGTAACAAACATACACTCATACACACAAACTTTTGCCTTTATAATATTAGTGGGATAATAGATATTGAGAGTAACAGCGGTGAAACGCTACTCTAAAAGGAGTAACAAACATACACTCATACACACAAACTTTTGCCTTTATAATATTAGTGGGATAATAGATATTGAGAGTAACAGCGGTGAAACGCTACTCTAAAAGGAGTAACAAACATACACTCATACACACAAACTTTTGCCTTTATAATATTAGTGGGATAATAGATATTGAGAGTAACAGCGGTGAAACGCTACTCTAAAAGGAGTAACAAACATACACTCATACACACAAACTTTTGCCTTTATAATATTAGTGGGATAATAGATATTGAGAGTAACAGCGGTGAAACGCTACTCTAAAAGGAGTAACAAACATACACTCATACACACAAACTTTTGCCTTTATAATATTAGTGGGATAATAGATATTGAGAGTAACAGCGGTGAAACGCTACTCTAAAAGGAGTAACAAACATACACTCATACACACAAACTTTTGCCTTTATAATATTAGTGGGATAATAGATATTGAGAGTAACAGCGGTGAAACGCTACTCTAAAAGGAGTAACAAACATACACTCATACACAAAAACTTTTGCCTTTATAATATTAGTGGGATAATAGATATTGAGAGTAACAGCGGTGAAACGCTACTCTAAAAGGAGTAACAAACATACACTCATACACACAAACTTTTGCCTTTATAATATTAGTGGGATAATAGATATTGAGAGTAACAGCGGTGAAACGCTACTCTAAAAGGAGTAACAAACATACACTCATACACACTAACTTTTGCCTTTATAATATTAGTGGGATAATAGATATTGAGAGTAACAGCGGTGAAACGCTACTCTAAAAGGAGTAACAAACATACACTCATACACAAAAACTTTTGCCTTTATAATATTAGTGGGATAATAGATATTGAGAGTAACAGCGGTGAAACGCTACTCTAAAAGGAGTAACAAACATACACTCATACACACTAACTTTTGCCTTTATAATATTAGTGGGATAATAGATATTGAGAGTAACAGCGGTGAAACGTTACTCTAAAAGGAGTAACAAACATACACTCATACACACAAACTTTTGCCTTTATAATATTAGTGGGATAATAGATATTGAGAGTAACAGCGGTGAAACGCTACTCTAAAAGGAGTAACAAACATACACTCATACACACTAACTTTTGCCTTTATAATATTAGTGGGATAATAGATATTGAGAGTAACAGCGGTGAAACGCTACTCTAAAAGGAGTAACAAACATACACTCATACACACAAACTTTTGCCTTTATAATATTAGTGGGATAATAGATATTGAGAGTAACAGTGGTGAAACGCTACTCTAAAAGGAGTAACAAACATACACTCATACACACAAACTTTTGCCTTTATAATATTAGTGGGATAATAGATATTGAGAGTAACAGCGGTGAAACGCTACTCTAAAAGGAGTAACAAACATACACTCATACACACAAACTTTTGCCTTTATAATATTAGTGGGATAATAGATATTGAGAGTAACAGCGGTGAAACGCTACTCTAAAAGGAGTAACAAACATACACTCATACACACAAACTTTTGCCTTTATAATATTAGTGGGATAATAGATATTGAGAGTAACAGCGGTGAAACGCTACTCTAAAAGGAGTAACAAACATACACTCATACACACAAACTTTTGCCTTTATAATATTAGTGGGATAATAGATATTGAGAGTAACAGCGGTGAAACGCTACTCTAAAAGGAGTAACAAACAAACACTCATACACAAAAACTTTTGCCTTTATAATATTAGTGGGATAATAGATATTGAGAGTAACAGCGGTGAAACGCTACTCTAAAAGGAGTAACAAACATACACTCATACACACAAACTTTTGCCTTTATAATATTAGTGGGATAATAGATATTGAGAGTAACAGCGGTGAAACGCTACTCTAAAAGGAGTAACAAACATACACTCATACACACAAACTTTTGCCTTTATAATATTAGTGGGATAATAGATATTGAGAGTAACAGCGGTGAAACGCTACTCTAAAAGGAGTAACAAACATACACTCATACACACAAACTTTTGCCTTTATAATATTAGTGGGATAATAGATATTGAGAGTAACAGCGGTGAAACGCTACTCTAAAAGGAGTAACAAACATACACTCATACACACAAACTTTTGCCTTTATAATATTAGTGGGATAATAGATATTGAGAGTAACAGCGGTGAAACGCTACTCTAAAAGGAGTAACAAACATACACTCATACACACTAACTTTTGCCTTTATAATATTAGTGGGATAATAGATATTGAGAGTAACAGCGGTGAAACGCTACTCTAAAAGGAGTAACAAACATACACTCATACACAAAAACTTTTGCCTTTATAATATTAGTGGGATAATAGATATTGAGAGTAACAGCGGTGAAACGCTACTCTAAAAGGAGTAACAAACATACACTCATACACACAAACTTTTGCCTTTATAATATTAGTGGGATAATAGATATTGAGAGTAACAGCGGTGAAACGCTACTCTAAAAGGAGTAACAAACATACACTCATACACACAAACTTTTGCCTTTATAATATTAGTGGGATAATAGATATTGAGAGTAACAGCGGTGAAACGCTACTCTAAAAGGAGTAACAAACATACACTCATACACAAAAACTTTTGCCTTTATAATATTAGTGGGATAATAGATATTGAGAGTAACAGCGGTGAAACGCTACTCTAAAAGGAGTAACAAACATACACTCATACACACAAACTTTTGCCTTTATAATATTAGTGGGATAATAGATATTGAGAGTAACAGCGGTGAAACGCTACTCTAAAAGGAGTAACAAACATACACTCATACACAAAAACTTTTGCCTTTATAATATTAGTGGGATAATAGATATTGAGAGTAACAGCGGTGAAACGCTACTCTAAAAGGAGTAACAAACATACACTCATACACACAAACTTTTGCCTTTATAATATTAGTGGGATAATAGATATTGAGAGTAACAGCGGTGAAACGCTACTCTAAAAGGAGTAACAAACATACACTCATACACACAAACTTTTGCCTTTATAATATTAGTGGGATAATAGATATTGAGAGTAACAGCGGTGAAACGCTACTCTAAAAGGAGCAACAAACATACACTCATACACACTAACTTTTGCCTTTATAATATTAGTGGGATAATAGATATTGAGAGTAACAGCGGTGAGATGCTACTCTAAAAGGAGTAACAAACATACACTCATACACACAAACTTTTGCCTTTATAATATTAGTGGGATAATAGATATTGAGAGTAACAGCGGTGAGATGCTACTCTAAAAGGAGTAACAAACATACACTCATACACACAAACTTTTGCCTTTATAATATTAGTGGGATAATAGATATTGAGAGTAACAGCGGTGAAACGCTACTCTAAAAGGAGTAACAAACATACACTCATACACAAAAACTTTTGCCTTTATAATATTAGTGGGATAATAGATATTGAGAGTAACAGCGGTGAAACGCTACTCTAAAAGGAGTAACAAACATACACTCATACACACTAACTTTTGCCTTTATAATATTAGTGGGATAATAGATATTGAGAGTAACAGCGGTGAAACGCTACTCTAAAAGGAGTAACAAACATACACTCATACACACAAACTTTTGCCTTTATAATATTAGTGGGATAATAGATATTGAGAGTAACAGCGGTGAAACGCTACTCTAAAAGGAGTAACAAACATACACTCATACACACAAACTTTTGCCTTTATAATATTAGTGGGATAATAGATATTGAGAGTAACAGCGGTGAAACGCTACTCTAAAAGGAGTAACAAACATACACTCATACACAAAAACTTTTGCCTTTATAATATTAGTGGGATAATAGATATTGAGAGTAACAGCGGTGAAACGCTACTCTAAAAGGAGTAACAAACATACACTCATACACACAAACTTTTGCCTTTATAATATTAGTGGGATAATAGATATTGAGAGTAACAGCGGTGAAACGCTACTCTAAAAGGAGTAACAAACATACACTCATACACACAAACTTTTGCCTTTATAATATTAGTGGGATAATAGATATTGAGAGTAACAGCGGTGAGATGCTACTCTAAAAGGAGTAACAAACATACACTCATACACACAAACTTTTGCCTTTATAATATTAGTGGGATAATAGATATTGAGAGTAACAGCGGTGAAACGCTACTCTAAAAGGAGTAACAAACATACACTCATACACACAAACTTTTGCCTTTATAATATTAGTGGGATAATAGATATTGAGAGTAACAGCGGTGAAACGCTACTCTAAAAGGAGTAACAAACATACACTCATACACACTAACTTTTGCCTTTATAATATTAGTGGGATAATAGATATTGAGAGTAACAGCGGTGAAACGCTACTCTAAAAGGAGTAACAAACATACACTCATACACACTAACTTTTGCCTTTATAATATTAGTGGGATAATAGATATTGAGAGTAACAGCGGTGAAACGCTACTCTAAAAGGAGTAACAAACATACACTCATACACACAAACTTTTGCCTTTATAATATTAGTGGGATAATAGATATTGAGAGTAACAGCGGTGAAACGCTACTCTAAAAGGAGTAACAAACATACACTCATACACACAAACTTTTGCCTTTATAATATTAGTGGGATAATAGATATTGAGAGTAACAGCGGTGAAACGCTACTCTAAAAGGAGTAACAAACATACACTCATACACACAAACTTTTGCCTTTATAATATTAGTGGGATAATAGATATTGAGAGTAACAGCGGTGAAACGCTACTCTAAAAGGAGTAACAAACATACACTCATACACACAAACTTTTGCCTTTATAATATTAGTGGGATAATAGATATTGAGAGTAACAGCGGTGAAACGCTACTCTAAAAGGAGTAACAAACATACACTCATACACAAAAACTTTTGCCTTTATAATATTAGTGGGATAATAGATATTGAGAGTAACAGCGGTGAGATGCTACTCTAAAAGGAGTAACAAACATACACTCATACACACAAACTTTTGCCTTTATAATATTAGTGGGATAATAGATATTGAGAGTAACAGCGGTGAGATGCTACTCTAAAAGGAGTAACAAACATACACTCATACACACAAACTTTTGCCTTTATAATATTAGTGGGATAATAGATATTGAGAGTAACAGCGGTGAAACGCTACTCTAAAAGGAGTAACAAACATACACTCATACACACTAACTTTTGCCTTTATAATATTAGTGGGATAATAGATATTGAGAGTAACAGCGGTGAAACGCTACTCTAAAAGGAGTAACAAACATACACTCATACACACAAACTTTTGCCTTTATAATATTAGTGGGATAATAGATATTGAGAGTAACAGCGGTGAGATGCTACTCTAAAAGGAGTAACAAACATACACTCATACACACAAACTTTTGCCTTTATAATATTAGTGGGATAATAGATATTGAGAGTAACAGCGGTGAAACGCTACTCTAAAAGGAGTAACAAACATACACTCATACACACAAACTTTTGCCTTTATAATATTAGTGGGATAATAGATATTGAGAGTAACAGCGGTGAAACGCTACTCTAAAAGGAGTAACAAACATACACTCATACACAAAAACTTTTGCCTTTATAATATTAGTGGGATAATAGATATTGAGAGTAACAGCGGTGAGATGCTACTCTAAAAGGAGTAACAAACATACACTCATACACACAAACTTTTGCCTTTATAATATTAGTGGGATAATAGATATTGAGAGTAACAGCGGTGAAACGCTACTCTAAAAGGAGTAACAAACATACACTCATACACACAAACTTTTGCCTTTATAATATTAGTGGGATAATAGATATTGAGAGTAACAGCGGTGAGATGCTACTCTAAAAGGAGTAACAAACATACACTCATACACACAAACTTTTGCCTTTATAATATTAGTGGGATAATAGATATTGAGAGTAACAGCGGTGAAACGCTACTCTAAAAGGAGTAACAAACATACACTCATACACACAAACTTTTGCCTTTATAATATTAGTGGGATAATAGATATTGAGAGTAACAGCGGTGAAACGCTACTCTAAAAGGAGTAACAAACATACACTCATACACACACACTTTTGCCTTTATAATATTAGTGGGATAATAGATATTGAGAGTAACAGCGATGAAATGCTACTTTAAAATTATGAAAAAATGCTATTCAAAATTTTTATTCATAATTTTTTTCGACAATTATACTAATATTGCGAATGTTTCTTTTTTTTCTAGTCCCGCCACTGGACAGGATCACAGTAGAGAAACCTGAGCAATGATTCTCGGATACTAATATAATAGAGGATGCGAAATTTCTAACATTATAATTAAAACTGTGTATCGGTATATGTCTATTTTTAACAGACCTCAAAAAAAAGGTTACTCAAATCGATCGTATATACAAATTTTTTTAAATGTGTATTCGCGGATAACTTCGTCGTTTATGACCCAAATTTGATGATTTTTTTTTCTGCTTGATAGAATATACTTCCGAGGTGGACCCAATTAAATTTCATCAAATCGCGATAAGCAATTTTTGAGTTACACTCCAATAACTGAAAAGTGCTACACATACCTCGACGATATTATAGTTGCGGGTGAAGACATCGGAGAACATACACAATGACTATTAATCCCGTGAATAGCAAAGAGTGAAAAAAAAATGTTTTTACCAAAAAATGGAACCGACTTCCACACTGAAAAGTATGAAATAACTTGTCGATATGGTACCATGAGCACAATATTGTAATGATAGTTACTTTTGTGAACTATCATGATACCGACTTTAACAAGGTTATTTTATACTTTTGAGTGTTGAAGTCGATTCCATTTTTTGGTAAAATTTTTCAATTGCTTTTTCCTCAATAATAGTTTTCCTCGCTAAGCGTCAGCCCCTTATCTCTTCCAAAGAGACAAATGTGTACAATTGACGTGTCCGTATCTGCCCCCCTCCGCCCCCTTAACGAATGTTCCCTTCAATCTCTCTCTAACTTACAACTTTTACAGATATCTCTTTGTCTTCCTCGCATCGGTGACCTTTGGTGAGGGTTAAGTGTTTTATCTATTGGCATTCAGTTAAGAGTGCGTTGGGTTATAAAATCGACTAAAAACTTAAATAATAAGCTATTGCCAGTATTACAGATTATTCATAGGCGATAATGATCGCTTACCATCAAGTGGCCCGTATGCTTGTTTTCTACATATTACACAAAAATAGAAGAAATGTAAAGGTGTTTCTAAAACTGTTGAAGTGAAACCTTCTTTAGCGGCGTTGTGCACTTTTGTATGGGGAAAAAATATAAACCTGCGTCAGATCGTAAGAGCGTCAGATCGTCAAATCGAGACGTCATCGAAACGTCATCATGTTAATTGTGTGTGTCGAACTCATATTATAAATCGGAAAGTTTGGATGGATGGATGTTTGTTACTCAATCACGCCATAACGGCTGAAAAATTTTTAATGAAATTCAGTATGTAGATACTTCAGATCCCGGAATAACACATAGGGTACTTTTCATCATCATTATCATGTTTAAGTTTTCTGTTCTGCCGGCACTCCCGTAGTGCAACCGGCTTTTTTTGTTTGCTGTGCTTGGTGGAAGGTTGGCGAAGTGGTGCTATAAGGTTTAGTAGTTTTGTATCATTATGAAAGACATGACACCCCAAGCTGGAGACCAGGCAGGTCATGTCGCTCCTTCAATGAGTAAAGTTCTCGTTCAATCTTTAGCTATGATTAAAATAGTGAGTTAGTAACTTATTGGGCTTAGTTGAGAGTAAAGGAATGGAATTCTCAGAAGAGCAAGCCTTTCAGAGGAATAGTTTTAAAGATAACTCTTTGTGAATAACTAATATAAGTGAGCTCGTTAATTTGTTTCTTTCTAACGTCAATGCAAAAAAAATATTCGTTACAAATATTTATTGTCAAAAGCCTAAGTTATTGTTGTGTATCGCATTAACAACATGCTAGGTAGAACTTAAGTTCAAATATTTGAAGGAATAAATTCGGCTGCTAGTGGGACATGAACCCACGACTACAGTATACCGTCCCACTAGCAGCCGATTTTTTCCTTCAAATATTTGAACTTAAGCCTAAGTTATATTCTGGAGAGTAATAAAATCACATGTAGTCAAGTGAGTACAAAGACAAGTGTCGTTATGACGCATTTATGCAATTAATCTTTTCTAAGTTGTTACAATACATAATCGAAAAATGTCATAATTCAATAATATCAAGGAACAGTTTTGGAGTTCCGTAAGGAGTAGGTATTCTATATACAACAAACTATAATTGTTGAAGTAGAAACAACAGAGGGTTCCTCGTGTCGCATCCAGAACCCTATTGTTTCTCATTCAACATTGTTCTCAGTTTCATTAATTCTGGAATACGATTCCGTACAACGTTGAATTGATTTCCAATTGTTTCTGTTCTTACGTATCAAACGACAGGTTTTCAATTCGACACATCAAATTTGTTTTTAAATAATAAATAAAAAAATACTATTTACAAACAAATATTTTTATGTAAATAATAACCGAAGTTAAAAAAAACTATTCAAACCCATGTGCCGTGGTGGTACCGGCCTAGAATAGTACTCCCCCATCTCTTCCCGTGGGTGCCGTAAGAGTCGGCTAAGGGATCACGTACCAGGAGGTGGGCAGCAGCGCCTTCTGAGGATAGGAAACCATACTGCGCTCGCCAACCCGCCTGCCAAGCGTGGCGAGTATTGGTAAATCCCCCTTATAAGGGGAGGCATATGTCCAGCAGTGGACGTCCTATGGCTGCGATGATGATTCAAACCCAGTTCCGCTTCTTTTCCGTGATACATGTGTAACGCTTTCTACAAAATTGATACGATGATAATTATGTAATACTTGACTGTTTTTGGTCAGCAGCGCCTTCTGAGGGTCACAAACCACACTGCGCTCTCCAACCCGCCTGCCAAGAATGGCGAATATTGGCAATACCCCGAGCAGTGGACGTCTTATGGCTGACATGATGATGACTGTTTTTTTTAAATGTCCATTTAAAATTCTATTTAAGCGCAACAAACATATCAACATAATTTCTTTCATTTTTATTCTTGTCGTCTCGAACACTTTTTGGAATTTTCGGTAGATGTCTCTGGTTAATCTGGATGACGTTTGTCTACTTGTGAAGAATATTATTTTTGTTTGCACACCATGGAGTGGTGCAATAAAAGACAACCTAACGAGTAGCCAACTTCACTGTAATCAGTTTTAACTGATTTTTTTTTTGCTGTAGTTATTTTTATTTAATCACTTGAACTTATTCAATACCAGCGGACCGCCCCGGCTTTGTATGGGTAACGAATTCCAAATTAAAAATTATAAGGATCCCTAACTTTTTTGCAAATATAATATACCCTATGTCACCCGGGGATAGTGTAGCTTTCTAATGACGAAAGAATTTTTCAAATCGGTTCAGTAGTTTTGGAACCTATTCAATCCAAATAAACCAACAATCAAATCATTCCTCTTTATAATATTAGTATAGACAATATATTGAAAGAAAGAAAGAAAATATATTTATTACTGACAAAACTCAACACTACAATATATGATATATAACAATAACATTAATATCAATAAAAAAAAAAACATGTAACTATATTGCAGTGTTGCGAGATGCCAGCAATGAGTCGCTACTCAGCATTTTGTAAGGTTTTGTCAACCTTAGTGCTGATTTTCAGTCGGAGCTCATTGACTGTCATCGCGAACGTGCAAAGTGCTACATAACATACAGATAATATTTTAATAATAAATAACTAAATTGAAATAGGTATATATTTAAGAACTAGGTTCATTTCGATTGCCAAAGTACCCCATTTTTAATATAGCTATTGTCAGCCTATCGGTAACTCAACTGCTCTAACCCACTACCAGTTGGCAGCGTGCCCAGAATAATAAATAATAATAATATAACAATAATCACATTGCACATACAGGTTGTCCCAGCATTAGTACAAATATAGATATAGACATCGTATGATTACAGAAAAATGGAACACCTCCAGCGGGAGACGGTGCTGTAAACATTTTAATATTTTATCAGTACACGTTTGCGCGTCACGTTTTTATGGGTTTACCTTATTGAAGAAGCAAATTGATATCGACGCTGTATCTATTACGGTAGAGGTTACATAATGAACACTAAGTATCATAAAATTGGTGAATATTTACCTGGCGTAGACTTAAAAGGTAAATAGGAAATTACTCTTTTGTTGGAGTACAACATTATTGCCAACAAAAATAATAAAATTATTATTGCATAATAATTATCAACGATATTAAATTATTTTGGGAAAAAAATAGTATTAAATTATGGGTACTTAGTTAATTAATAAGTCATCGAAAACTATCGCGAGTTTCTTCCATATAATTGTAATTTAACGAACCATAATTGGACTGACGCAGCGCAGCCAGTTACGTGCTAAGGCTCGCGCCCGCCGCCTGGCACGATCATAACTTCCAGATGAAGAACTGCAAATCAGTTCGAAACTGGTCGGAGAGTAATTTTCCAGTATTTACCACGTGAGTCCTAGTCCGTAGATTACAATAACAAATATCAACCAAATTCTACAACTGTTGAGTTATTTCAGTAATATTAGCTTCTAAATAACTAGCTACCAGTCTTTGATTACATTAATTTGATCCTAATTTATAGTCTAGACCAAGAGCTAAGACACATTTTAGATGAAGTTTTTGATGAAGTTAATTGTGGTATTCCCAAGAACAACTAAAAAGATTAGTTCAGAGGTGAACCAGAGGGTAATTAATCCAAGTGTTTCATAATCAAAAGCTTAAGAAACACTTGGTTTAATTACCCTTTGTGGTGCTACGATCATGTTTGTATTGCAATATTAGTCTGTCTCAGAACATATTTTATATGTAAATAACATTTTAACTAATCTCAACGATAATTTTATGTCCACTCTCCATTATCTCTGTCCTATATTTGTTTATTCAAAGTCGTATAGAGTTAAGGTTTTATGCGCAGTTTGAATAAGGTGGTATCCTTGTTTTGGATTACTTAAATGCATCAGTGATATTTCACTAGTATTATATTTCATTTAAAAAAAAACACACGATTATATCGGACATTATGTAGAATACATAATGCTTAAAATACTGACCGCTTAATAAAATAATACTAGCTGCACCCCGCGGTTTGCCCGTGCAGTGATAAAAAATGGTAATGATGGTGATGATTAATATAATCCTACGAGTTAATTCAGGGTTTTTTTTTTTTTTAAAAGATTATAAGCTTGCGTTTGACCACTGTCTCACCTGATGTTAAGCGACGACGCGGTCTAAGGTGGAGCACGCAAACTTAGAAGGAACCTATTCACTCGCGACTTGAAGACTCCGGGGTTGTACATATCGGGAAACACAGACTCAGGCAGTGAGTTCCACTCGCTGGCAGTACGCATTATAAAAGTGGAAGCAAAACGCTTCGTGCGTAACGGTGGTATATCCACCATGTAGCGGTGGCGCATAGTCGTACGTCTGGTTGACCGATGATAGAATGGAGAAGGTGGAATTAAATTGTGTAATTCCAGTGCACATTCGCCGAAATGTAACCGATAGAAAACCGATAGGCAAGCAACTCTACGTCGGTGTTCAAGGCTCTGTAGCCTATGTTCGACCAGAGAGTCGCTACCAATGACCTTTTTGGCTCGCCTGATATTTCCATACCAAATTTCATTGAAATCAGTGTAGCAAGTAAACTTTCGCAATAATAATATTAGTAGGAGTAGGATGTGATCAAGCCAAAACAATTGTTGTTATTATAGTGATATCGAATTCACCTAAGTTTTCACCCAAATCTATCAATAATATTACAAATATCACAAGCACGACTAAGCTTATAAACATATGTAATTGTATTCAGTTGCTTTTGGTAAACCCAGACAACAAAAAGAGTTTTCTATTTATCTTTCTGTTAATTTTTAATGCCTTGATAAAAATTAACAGAAAGGGAGCGCGCCGCTTCCAACAGGTCCTTGTGGAAATCAATGGGGGAGGCCTATGTCCAGCAGTGGACGTCCTATGGCTGAGATGATGATGATGATGATGATAAAAATTAAATACTAATAACTAATTAATATACTACAGCTACTATAATATAATAACATTTGATCAATCTACTAGCTGTGTGCAGCCTATAGGCTCAAATGCTTTAACGAGCACCCAGTTGGCAGCGTGCCCAGAATGCTAGCAGCATTGCCACGTTGAATTGCAATGCTGATCCGTTGAGCCAATTATGTGCCAGCATTTGCTCAGGATTAGGAAATTCAATGAGGTCCCTAATGTTCCCCAAATATGTTCTACAACTCAACTAGCTAATTATTATTTTTTTAAATACCAAAAGATGGAACCGGCTTCAACACTCAAAAGTGTGAAATCATTTAAAAGTGTTCATATAATGGCTGTCATCTATCTATCACATTTGTCAAGAAACGTAAGGTCAGTTTTAATATCTCTATTTATTTATTAACATTCACACAAGGTCTTCAGATCCCAAACTAGGCAGAGCCTGTACTACGGTGACTGGATGACTGATATATATACTTATATACACATACACACCCAGACACAGGTCAAACAGACATGTTCATACACACAAATGTTTGACCTGTCCGGGAATCGAAACCGGGAACAGCGACTCAGAAGGCAGAGTGCTACCAACTGCGCCAACCGGCCAGTCAAAGCTATGATAATATGTAAATGATGCCTGCAGGTGTATCCAGCGAAACCAAAAAGTCACGAATAATTTCCCTATCAACAAATCAATATTTAAAATCCGCAGTGAGGTATATCCAGGACGCGGCGCGACGCGGGACGCCGACACGAAAATGTCCTCAAAACCCCTCAGGACCTCCCGGTTGATTGATTCCTTCGTTTTACGTACAAAATGTAGGCACTTATACATTTGCGTTTGGTTCACGTTTTGATGCTGGATTTTTATTACTTCAATATCAACTTTTACTCAGATACATCATCATCATCTCAGCCATAGGACGTCCACTGCTGGACATAGGCCTCCCTTATTAACTTCCACAAGGACCTGTTGGAAGCGGCCCGAATCCAGCCCTTGCTGCGATCTTAGTCAGGTCGTCTGTCCACCTGGTCGGTGGCCGTCCTATGCTGCGCTTGCCAGTCCGTAGTCTCCATTCTAGAACTTTTCGGCCCCAACGGCCATAAATTCTTCGAGCTATGTGCCCTGCCCACTGCCACTTCAACCTGCTAATCCGCTGGGCTATATCAGTGACTTGCGTTCTTCTACGGATCTCCGCATTTCTGATTCGATCACGTAGAGAAACCCCGACTCAGATACAAATGTTTACAAAGAATAAATTTAGCGTGTAATGCTAGTGCTCATTATTTTTTTAAAGTGCGTTACTGTGACATTATATGTATGCTGTAGATCTGGAAATTATTCATCGAATATAATTTAAATTTGTACCAGCCACTTCATTACGGCATTGTGAGGAAGTGTGAACAAAAAAATTTTACCAAAAAAAGGAACCGATTTCAACAATTCAACAATCAAAAGTGTGAATGTTGTTGAAGTCGGTACCATGTTAGATCAAAAGTAACTGATATCAAAATATTGTGCTCATGGTACATTTTGATGAAATAAATGGGACCACACGGGAAGCACCAGCTTTCAAATGAAAAAAGAACGATCAAAATCGATTTACCCAGCCGGAAGTTATGCGGTAACAAACAAAAATAAAAAAATAAAAAACATACGGGTCGAATTGAGAACCTCCTCTTTTTTTTTGAAGTCGGTTAAAAATAATCCAACTAGATTGAGTTTTGACCATAGCCAAAGCCGTAGGCGACTTTACCACTAATATGTGATAACATCTTCGACCCCATCGTCACTGATCATCTAGTAAGATAGTGGTCAAATGCATAGTGTATTAAGGCAGCCCTCCTTGCGAGCCAGTAAATCTAGGTCTTGTGTTATTGCTTATATCTCTGACGTCATCGTTACTGATTCTAATATTTATTTATTTCGTAAAAAATGTTCACATGTCAAAATTATATAAGTCAAATCCTAAATTAGAATACATGTATAATACAAAATATTATTATCTAAATACATCTAAATACGATTATAATTATGTATTATATTAAATTGATGGGTCTTAAATCGGAATACTCTTGTATTTCAACTTCTTCGACAGGTCGGTTGGCGCAGTTGGTAGCACTCTGCCTTCTGAGCCGCTGGTCCCGGGTTCGATTCCCGGACAAGTCAAACATTTGTGTGTATGAACATGTCTGTTTGACCTGTGTCTGGGTGTGTATATGTTTAAAAGTATGTATATAAGTATGTTTATAAGTATATATCAGTCATCAGGTTACCATTGTAACCTGATGACTGATAGTCAGTAGACTCTGCCTAGTTTGGGACCTGAAGACCTTGTGTGAATGTTGTCCCATATTATTATTATTATTATTTACTGTCTACTTCCAATCCAAAAACTCTTCATAACTACAAAACGTCAAATGAGAAAGTGGTCAAATGCGATAAGGTATAAAAAAGTATAATTTACTTAATTTGCTAAAAAGCGTAAGCACCATTCCTAATAAAAAGAATTTTTTGAATTGGCAAAAACATCCGAGATATATTTCCAAGATATAAATTACCTATTCACAGATAGGCCTGACCCCGATAGGTGGTCTAGATACTCCATTCTTGGTTTCCAGAACATTAACCTTTGACTCACGTATTACCTTATTTTACGAAGGTAGCTGAGTAATATGGAACATCAGAAATAGATTAGGGTGTACTGCTGACTTGTCTTGAAGTTACTATAGATAATATATTTGTTTTGTGTTTCACGATTTGTTTAAGCACTGCTGTTTTACCTACGGGCGTTTTATTCGATACATTTCCGGGAGTAGGTATGGAAGGAAGCTCTGGAAGTACATAATTTAATACGACCTTCGGCACGCTGTCAAAGAGCGACCAGACATGGCAACGTGACTCCCATGCTTGGTAGACGTTCTAACTTATTACCCCTGCCGGGATTCAAACCCAGGGTCCCCGCGGACCAAAAGTCAAGTGACAACTGAGCCACGGTGACGGTCAATGTGGAAGTATAACTCTTAAACTCATGAGGAGTTTAAGAGTGACAACTGTCACTGGCTTGACTTTTGGCCCGCGGGGACCCTGGGTTTTAATCCCGGCAGGGGCAAACATTTATGCGATGAGAGTAGGTGTTTGTCCCGAGTCTTTTCATTTTGGTGTGCTGTGATTGTGTGTCCATGCCTCCCGCGACACAGGGAATCCTAGGAATCCTAGTGCGGGGGTTTGTGTGTAAAAAAAAAATTCATACTGGGTACAGCCAACCTGTGGAATTCGGTGCATGAGTCTTCATGCATCATACAGTCTGGGAGCTTTCAAGTCATGGATGAATATTATGTTGATCCATTTTAGACCGCATCATCACTTATCATCTGTGAGTAAGAGCGGGGGAGTAAGATAGTTCGAACGCCTGCGAAAAAAGCTATTCTGAAATCTTTTGAAAAGTGAAACGAAATATGAAATGTGTTTTCAACTCGTTAAAATAGGTACCTGTACTACAAATTCACGAAAGAGATTCTCATATTCAATGTAATTTAGTTTATTACACGTAAGTAATTAACAATGTTTTGATTTATTAAAAAAACTACAAATTTCCTACAAACGTACTATGGCTGAGATGATGATAAAGATTAAGTTTTGACAGACCAATGTGAAACACAAAAAGAAAACAAAAATAGTTTCGTCATTTCACGTTACAAAGTTAGGCACGCCTGATGCCTATTTCTCCAACATTATTTACAATTTCAAGGAACAATTTAAGTTAAGCAAAAGCCTATAAGGTTGTGCCAACAAACTGTTTCAAAGAACTTCGAACCAATATTGAAAGTCTGTGTACAGTTTTATTTCTGGGAGGAAGTGTATGCAAAGTTTCATGTTGCACGCCCCACTAATACACAATAAAGGCAGTAGCCAAAGTTGTCAATTATATTTTACTAGATGCGCCCCGCGGTTATACCCGCATGGTGATGAAAAAGAGTGATGATGGAGGTGATGAAAATAAGCCTATGTGTTAATCCGGAGTATAAGCTATCTTCATACCAAATTTCATCGAAATCGGTGTGGAATCGGTTAGTTTAAGGACATAGCTTTTATTTAAAATAAGGAATTAATATGTCAACATTTCTGATAATTTCACCAAAACCAAACCCTGCATATATATATTTTCATACATTGATACTTCATATAACATATTGGTGTGACGATCGACATTACGACGAGTATGAGTCTCCGAAAAAATTTCAACGCCTGACTGAGTCCTATTTATTAAGATAGGAAATCGGTATGAGTTAAAACAATATACCTACGTCTTATTGCAGTATTTAACAAAATTGTATAAGTTATGTTACTGCTGCAATCTGTAGTGAAAGTGTACATAGTTTCACATTGCAAAGTCCAAGCTTGGGTTGAACAAACAAAGTGCAATATGAAGGGTTGATGTTAGAGGCCAAAGATACGAGATTGAATACATTTCCAACTTTGTTTGAAGAGTTTTGTATTTGACCTTAAGAAAATTAGAAAGTGTAGTAGTAACAAGACAAGAGCTCGTTCCCATGATGCCAAGTATAAGTCAGTTACGGAGCCGCCTCTCCATGTAACCTTTATAGAGATTGCACGGCATCTTTTACTTCACGCATTAGAACAGAAAAATATAACCTAAAAACTTATGTGCTGCTTTTAGTTCAAAGCTACTGAAGCACCACAGAGGCCTTCAAACTAAACACATCTTTGAAAAGCCATACTAAATGTTCATACTTATATTTTCACAATAATATTTGTATTCTGCTTGGGAGCTGGATATATTTTCTAAATGTACATATATACCCAATGAGATGGAGGCTTTCTTAACCCAATGTATTGCAGGCGTTGACCCTTAGAAGTATTTTTGGGGTTGTCTGAAGGTTCAAAACAACAGAGATACCTTTAACTCCTATGGCTCGGTACAGGTCTTCAAAATATATATAATATATAAATAATCTCTGAAATTTCAGTACCTCAAGTTTGTTGTACTGTTTGTTGATTTTTTTAACCTTCACAGATTCAGAAGCCACTGTTCTGTATTCGATAGCATTTAAATGGTGTCCTTGCATTTCCGATTGCTATTCTTCTTATCGAGAGAACTTCTCTTCGCCACTGTTTCCTGGCACAAAGATATCTTTACCACTACAGCTCAGGTCGGTGTAGCCGTGACCCGCTGCTACTAAATTGCTCAATGATTCGATTTTGCAGCACTTTGTTGTACTGGCAATGCCGTATTGCCAGCTTGCAAGCAGCTAGCAATCATGTTACTATAAACAAATCAGACAAAGAAACGTTTTGACTTCTAAGTTGAAGTCTCTGTGAGGGAACATATGTTTAGATTCTTACAGCTTCTACGACAGACAGACACATCGTTGTGTTTGTTACATAATTCTGGATGTTTCTTGATAAAAAGCCATATTTCATATATTTAAAGTAAATGGTTAATAATGGTAACTTTAAATTTTTAGTGAAGTGGTGTACAACTGTTTACCAAGCCTGCTTGAGAAAGTGACCGTACGCTTTTTTTTTGAACAAGAAACGCTTTCATTCCATACTTAATGCTAGATGATATTGCGCATAAGTATTAATTATTTATTACTATAATTTCAGTCACTTGCAGATTTCATCTGTGCCCGACACACAAAACTAACAATAAGTCTTTTGTCAAACAGATATCACCGTCTCCTAATCAAACGTTGAATAAGTTTACAAGAAAGCTTCGCATTAAATTAACGAGTTGCACAAACTTATCTACCTCATTCTTAGTTAGTTAATAAAGTTAATTGCGAGCAGTTTCTCCAACTTAGTTATATTTTTATAGTTTTACGAAGTTTCCCACTAATCTTGCAGTTGAAGCGGCTTCGTATAACCGGTGTAGAGATCAAAACTTGGAATCTTAGTTAGGAATTTATAAAGTGAGTATGCAAGGATTCTTTCTATTTCTTATGAAGACTGACATGTAGTTAGTTTTGTGAGGAAATTCTCGTGAGCTTGGCAACTTATGATATATGTATATGTATTACCCGGCTTTACTCACGTTAATAGTCGAAGTATTTTGAGCTAGGCCATCCGCAACGGATGTCATGACCTGGCAGCGTAAACTTACCTGATGGAATCGGACATTCCCCAAACCTAGGTCAAATTGTGCGATGATGCCACGTGCCGTGGTGGTACCGGCCTAGAATAATAGGTACTCCCCCACTCATCCAATTCATGTCTCGAGATAAGTCTACTGACGTCTTGTTATGAATGTTATGTTTATGAGGCAATGAAATAATTAGCATTAAATATTAATGCTGTCATTTTGAAACTTTTTTTTCTTTACATATTATAAGTTTGCGTTTGCCAACTGTCTCACCTGATGTTAAGTGATGACGTTGTCTAGGATTTAGCACGCAAACCTATAAGGTACCTATTCACTCGCGACTTGAAGACTCCAGGATTATTATAATACGATCTATGTCATGTAAAATTGTATGAGAAATTACTTTTTAAACATGACAATCTTGACATATTAATAATGTAATAATTAGTTATAATATGCAACATTGAATGCCCGATACGGGTCAGCTGATTATCAGTCTCTTGCAATACCATCATGCAAAAAATGTAAAATGTTTTTTATCACTTCCCAATTTTTTTTTCTGATTCTGATCTCTTCCCGCGGGTGTCGTAAGAGTCGGCTAAGGGACCACGTACCAGAAGGTGGGCAGCAGCGCCTTCTGAGGATTGGAAATCATACTGCGCTCGCCAACCCGCCTGCCAAGCGTGGCGAGTATTGGCAAATCCTCCCTGTATGGGGGAGGTGTCCAGCAATGGACGTCCTATGGCTGAGATGATGAAGATGAGATCAAAATACTTCGGTGATAAACATGAGTAAAGCTGTATAATACATAATATGCAATAATACCTAATCAGATTAATTACAGTGCCTAGGTATCTAGCGAGCGTATCAAGCGCGTCACAATTTAGCTAAGTGTAATACAATATTACACTTAGCTAAATTGTACACAACAATACGCGATACCCAATTGAATATTGACTCACGGCAAATTGATATGAGATTGATATGCGTATGGTGTCGGATTAATTATTCTAAATGTATTACAGTTGATGAATCTCCATGTGGGCGTCGGATGTCAAACTCAGAGACGCTGGTTCGATCCCCACCAATGGCTTGTGTTGAGGTTGTTCGTGTTGATAATTGAACATACGACGGATATTGGTTGAAGATAGTATTTAATGAAGGTGAATTATAAAAATAACAAAATAATCTTGAGATATATAAGCGTAGGTTCTGCTCGGCGTCTTTGGCTGAAGTGAAGTGAGCTTGCTTGGAGGGGCGCGGCGCGGCTATGTTCACTCATATCGTACATTGACAGGTAGATCTATACTATGCTATGAAGATAATTAATTGTTTTGTGTGAACAGCTTGAGCTTTCGTGAAGGTAACACCGTTCTCGAATTCCCATCATGGCGGTAGGGTACTTTCGAACACCCTGACCTGCTGCCTCCCTCAAGTTTGAAAAACAGTCACCAAATACATGGTTTGTTCAGGCAGCAGTCCTTGAAGAGCATTCCAGGTCTAGCGTGATAACATCTTTGACCACATCATCACTGATCATCAAATGAGGTTGTGGACAAACACTTTAAAAAAACTGATAATGGAAATCAACAATGTATTTATTTAAAATATTTTTTATAAATTTCTTTTATAACATATTTGGTTCAAATACACATTTATTTGCGTACATTAATGCATGAATGAAAATCATGAGACTATTTTCAGAGAGAGAAAAAGAGAATCGGTAAAATTTCACAAGATAAATGTAGAAGCAACTAAGTTGGATTTTATCTGGTGTTAGCTGGAACTTTACGGGGTTCTTACTGCTGGGAAATTGCGTTTCCACGTTTTACTTCCCTGATTTCGGTATTTAGAAGAAATTGCAACTTATTAACTGCTATACATTTCGTAAGATAACCATTACTTCAGCGATATTCACGCTGTCGATTGATACATTAAGATATCATTTCAGTTTTAATTTATTTAACCTTAATGTAGGTATATAGGTATATTCTTCATTTGAGGCTCTAGCCACCAAACTGGGTGTGTATAAACACCTGTATCTTAATAACTTATAATGTATCTCTGTGTTAAGCGTTGCCATAATGTCATTCATTCATTCATTCATAACAGCAATAGGTCGTCCACTGCTGGACATATGCCTCCCCACGTAGGGGGATTTGCCAATACTCGCCACGCTTGGCAGGCGGGTTGGCGAGCGCAGTATGATTTCCTATCCTCAGAAGGCGCCGCTGCCCACCTTCTGGTACATGATCCCTTAGCCGACTCTTACGGCACCCACGGGAAGAAATGGGGGAGTACTATTCTAGACCGGTACCACCACGGCAAATAATGTCAACTTCAAAAATATTCAACTTATTTTATTTGGCGCTTGAGCGCTTACATAAATAATCTTAATGTACTTTGAGTCCTTCAGAGGTCACGTTGACCAGTGGTCTTAATATTGAGTAATATATATTCTTCTCTAATGCATTATTAAATAAGTAATAAGGTATTCTGAAAAAGTTTTTATGCTACTTTACATCACACTACAATTCATAATTTAATCTCATGCACAAAGTTTCTGATGCCCCATGCTGCTTTATTTTGACTGGCCGGTTGGCGCAGTTGGTAGCACTCTGCCTTCTGAGCCGCTGGTCCCGGGTTCGATTCCCGGACAGGTCAAACATTTGTGTGCATGAACATGTCTGTTTGACCTGTGTCTGGGTGTGTATATGTATGTAAGTATATATATATATCAGTCATCAGGTTACCATAGCACAGGCTCTGCCTAGTTTGGGACTTGAAGACCTTGAGTTAATGTTAGTAAATAAATAAAAAATAAATAATAATAAATTATTTTATTTTATTTTCAGAAAACTTAGCACCCATTTTTTTTTGACGTGACAACGTCTTATAAATTGGTTTGCCGGGTGACACTTCAAGAAACTGCGTTACGCTCCGCTCACGTTATGCGCTCACAATGAGAGCGAGTGAGAGGCACGCGTCCCTTCCACTCGGCGGGTTAGCCCGCCTAAGAGCGAGAGAGACAGACATAAAAAGTGAAAGGCACTCAAAGTCGTTGTCACGTAAAACTTTCGCCCGTATACCGACTTTACAGGCAACCAATTTTTTTCGTCATTGAAGCTACTTATTTCCGCTTTAGTGATAATAAACAGATAAAATTGTGAGGAACAATATTAATTGTTGATCCATACCAGGTATCTATATCTAAATAGTCCTCTGCCAACAATCCGCAATTTCCTTCTCTTTTGACAAATGCAAAAATAAATGCGCAGTGAAAAAAATCAAACAATCCGCAAGCGGGCCATATCGACTAATCAAAACCGTTATTAAAAAAAATAAAAAATAAAATTCATTTATTTCAGGTTACTATGACCCATACACATAACCAATTGAATAAAATAAAATTAAATTAGTATTAAATTAAATTACAATAAAGCTAAATTAAATTTAATAGAATTAAAATTAAAATTAATTAGTCAAGAAAATTCAATTCAATACAATTCAACACAATTCAATAGCCCCTGACAAACGGCACTGCTGAAACAGTTATTGCCTATTGGCCCTCATTATCATCATCATCATCATCTCAGCCATAAGACATCCACTGCTGTACCTACATACCTCCGTCATTGATCTCGGCCGGAATCGGCCCGCATCCAGCCCTTGCCTGCGATCTTAGTCAGGTCGTCTGTCCACCTGGTCGTTTGCCGTCCTATGCTGCGCTTGCCAGTCCGTGCTCTCCATTAGATAATCTTTTGACCCCAACGGCCATAAGTTTTTCGAGCCATGTGCGCTGCCCACTGCCACTTCAACTTGCTAATCCGCTGAGCTATGTCAGTGACGTTTGTTCCTCTACGGATCTCCTCATTTAGGATTCGATCGCGTAGAGAAACCCCGAGCATAGCCCTCTCTATAGCTCGCTGTGAAACCGTTAGCCTGCTTACAAGACCCATAGTCAGAGACCACGTTTGCCACGTTCACCGCCTGCTAGCCCTATGACATCCAAAAAGAGAAATCTCCCATACCGCATAGGGTATATGGCATACGTGAATAGAATTTTCCCTTACGTCGAATACGGGCCGTAACGACCAATGAAAATGAACCTTTAGGCTAATTTGTAAAGCGTTTTATAAGTAGATTCAAATTTAGAACTTAACAAGATTCAATTTATTTTGTTTTCACCATTACATTTATAGAAATATTGTTTCGTATACCGTAATCTAACGTAAACACTACGAAATGAAATAGCGTGCATTAGAAAGGTATTCACAAAAACTTGTCAGGAAGGCTTAATATAACCTAAGGATATAACAACACGCAAGCGTTCATATAACTTATGTATGTGTAACTGCATGTTTGTTCCCATAATAACATGGGCCCAGAATCCAGCTAAGCAACCCATATAGAAGCCGTGATCCATTGAAGACCGCATTATCTCTTAACATCCGGCGAGGCACTGGTCAAACATTTGCATATTGCAAATAAAAATGACTGCAATTTGTCGGCGTAAACATGAGATTTATATTCTCATGTTTACATGATGTCAGTATGTAGATTACATTTATTATCTGATATTTACGCCGTACTATATATGAACTATATCTCCTTAAATTACTTAGATTCGACTTAGATTTGACTTAGATTCGACTTAGATTAGTCTTAGATTCGACTTAGGTTCGACTCAGATTCGACTTAGATTCGATTATTTAATCTCTATGCAAAAATGCATCAAAATTGATTCAGTGATTATGCCCATTTAACAAATTTTGATGAATTAAATTAAATGAACGAATCTTATATCCCAGAGGAACCATCTATTGTTTCGGGATAAAAAGTAGCCTATGGCCTACATACAATCCAAATATTATAGAATTCTATCAATTATTTAATGCGTAAAGATTTAACAAGACACATACACAAAAACCTTTGCATTTATTATATTAGTTTTTTTTTTTCATACAGGGTACTTCCCATGAAACCAAACTCTTGAAATTTGGTACGAAGCAACGTCTTATAGCAGAAATGAAGAAAAAATTGCGAAAAGCATAAGTTTTTAGTTAAATCATATTATAAAAATATTTTAATAATTTTAAACATACAACCCCTTTCTTTTGTACGTAACCCTCGGAGCGCGAGTCCGACTTGCAACTGGCCGGTTTTTTAATTATTTACAGATCTAGCGTTTGACCACTATCTCACTTGGTGGTCAGTAACGATGTGGTCGAAGATGTTATCACGCTACACCTAAATGTTTGTTCATGCCGTGAAACTCTTACGTTATATTGCAGATTTTTGGCCATTACGTAAGTTGTTTATAAAGCGTGTATTAATCTGTAACGCCAAAAACGCCAAACTCCTCATTTAATTACTGCATAGTTAAAAAATGTTAACCGTGCTTAGTAAAAATAAGATATAATATTTTTATTGTAAATATTTTAATCTGCACTAATGTTATAATGAGGAAAGTTTTTTATGTTTATAACGAATAAACTCAAACTACTGTACCGATTTCTATAACTCTTACACCATTAGAATTCCACATTATCCCTGAGTAACATTAGCTATTTTTCGGCCAAAAAAATAGGGATCCTTACTAAAAAGTACAATCATGTAACCGTGTAAATCCTGCACGGACCGCCAGTAAGATATATATGACTAATCACGTTTTCCCGTTGGTCTTTTGTTTATTGGTTACACCTCCACGCTGAAACGGCTCAACGGGTTTGTATAAAACTTGGAATGAAGATAGCTTATACCCTGATATATTATTGGCTGATTTTTCTGATTTTTTTAATGTCAGAAAAAGTATGGTTCCAATGAGATAATTGAGATAGCGGGAAAACCGTACTCCACGCGGGTGAAACAGCGGGGTGCAGCTAGTCATGTCATAACTCATCCTAACGTGTTCTAAACTTCCATATTACACAGACTAACAAGATCTCGTAACAAAACACACAAACGGCAAAAAGCCTATAAAATATTCAACACAATCCTGCTCCCACTCAATTAGGGCCGAAATATGAAAAAACCGCGTGTGTTATATAAAGTAATGTGTTTATTATGTATGGATGTGGCAACACCCTGTGCTGTAAAGAGACTCGTATATACCACGTACTTAGCTTTGACGTCAACATACATAAAAATGACATTACGTTAGCGTTGTGAGGTGCTGAGTCGTGCTTAAAGCAGGAAATAAGTATCACCATCATCGCGTCGCAGTCGTATAAACAATTGAATAACGCAAGTACCGTCCATACAAACTATCATATTTCTGTGTCACAGTTGTACTAAGCAAATGACAGTTAGTACTGATTTCAATTGTTTTACGCCATATAATACAGCGGCGCCAGAACTGCGATAGTGATTCCTGCCCCCAGATGCAGAACGATCGATAAAATATCGAATTCGAGTCGATACTGTTCATACGTTTTATATCTCGAATATTTTTGTGATTCGCACATAATTCGTAACTGGAATGGAATATTTGACGGTCACCGTGGCACACTGGTCAGTGTCAGTGACATAACTTCTGTGTCTCCAGGACCCTGGTTTCGATTCCCGGCAGGGGCAAACATTTGTGTGATGACTGTAGATGTTTGTCCCGGGTCTTGGGTGTTTGTGTGGTATGATTGTGTGTGTCCATGCCTCCCGCGATACAGGGAATCCTGGTGCGGGGGTCTAAGTGTGATTTTAATAAATAAATTAAAAAAAATATTACAATACAATACAATTATTTTTTATTGCACTTTACCATGAATGTACTTATAAGTTATTACAAAATTACTCTTAATCTAGGTAGTACAATGGGCGGTCTTATAAGGCGGCCTTGAAGCTATTTCTTCCAGACAACATTTTGATGGACAGTATCTTAAAGAATAGAAGTAATCGGTGGTGCAACGTAATTGGATAAAATTTTAATATCTTGATATAAATTCTAATACATAAATAATCAATAAGTATATATTAATACATATTATACAAATTAAATATGAAATAAAAAAGAATATTCTATGTATATTTTGAAGTGAAAACTTCTTTAGCGGCGTCGTGCGTTGTGTCAGTTTGACAGCCAACGCTCCCATCGCTGAGCTATCATTGCTTCAAAATATTTTAATCTGCATAAGACATTTTTTTATTCTAACCTCTAGTTCAAAGTACTCATCAAAATACTTTTCTAAACACCAAAATCCCGCAGAACACTTCGCGACGATAAATTTCCTGGTTTGCATTTCGTCTGCCAGTTTTTGCACCCACATCAAAACAGAACCACTTAATTTTCCCGTCGGTTTTATGAAACATTTATTCAATCTCCATAGTCCCGTAAAATGAACTTTTCTAACCCAAGTTAGCCGCTGTGGGGCTTCTTCTGAAAATTCGGATAATTTCTCTTTGGAAGTTTTTCCTGGTTTTAGTTTGTTAGGTTAGATTTTATGACATTTACAAGGTTTTTATCAAAGGGTTCAACAAAATATATTTCTAACCAACTTCAGAAAAAAGAAAAGGCTATCGATGGGGATGTAGTTTTACATTAGTTAATTGCAAATTTACTTCGTTTAAAAACTGATTTAGAAAATATTTATTTTTAAATTGTCAGTTTCATTTCATAGAATTTTCATGACACACGGTTTCGTTCTTTTCGAGCAAATGTTGTGAATGTTCTGCTCTTTAATAGAATAAGTAGGCATTAACCATTTTAGCACTAAACGGTAAAAGTTATTATTGATAACAATAAGCTGTTTATTAAATCTCAAACGTCTTACCTAACTATTAAATAAAAAAATGTTAATTGCAGCATAAATTTAATTTTCATAACTTCTCACAGTACTACCTTTAATATTAGATGAGTTTTATTCAAATGTGGCTAGTTTGATAGTATCTAAAACAATGACATTTATTTTAAATCTAATTTTAGTATTGTCATTCATGTGTCATACTAAATTAGACTCTGTCGTACTCGTATATAAATATCTTATTTTGAATAATTCGATTCAAATTTCGATTTAAATTCTAATTTTGTATAATTTGATTAAACAACAGAATCACTTTGTTATTAAATCAAACGGGGCTTGATCGCGAGAAAAACATTTAGTAATTTATTTACCTTGACGTTTCGACCAAGTTGCATTGGTAGTGGTCACGAGAAGACTGATAAATTACTAAATGTTTTTCTCGCGATCAAGGCCCGTTTGATTTAATAACAATGTGGTCGAATCGCGAAAGTCTAAAAATTACAAACAGAACCACTGTTTCTGAAATAGTTGTATTTATTGTGTAATGTATCGCTGGCAATCTTTTCACTATTTTTAATACATCATTTTATATATTCCATGAAACGTAGGCAGTTGCTCATCCAGCAAAAAAGTATGCATGTATAGCAAAAGTTTGTAACGAGTAGATGTCGCACTGAACTATATACGAAAGTAATAAGAAGACCAAACTAGGGTGAGCGAGTCAATAAACGTGTGCAGAGAGTGACATCCCTCATGTCGAAGGTGACAGCCCTACTGGGAAGTTCGCGTTCGGCGCGCCTTCTCACCGGATAACTTACACCAAGTGGAGTGTGTTGCTCGATTCGTAAAGAATACTTGATCCTTCTGCCGGCGGTATCATTAGATTTCTCGGAAATATATTTTTACATGTACCGTGTGGCTTTTTACGAGTTGACGAATCAAATTTCATTGAATCAAAAGGTTTGGCAATGTAGTTTTCCTGACACAAATCTAAGGCTGCTGTTCACCAAAATTGTAAGCCGCCCTATTATCAATTTAACCGTCGGTCAAAAAGTTTTTACCATACAGTTAACCGACCGTCAATTGATAATCGGATGTTTAAATTTTTGTGAACGTGTGGGTTAGTACCATAACAACTTTGTAGTCCAGGTTTAAATTCCCAATTAGTCCATGTTTTGCAATAAAGCAGATTTTGGTACCATCGTCGAAAAAATCAGCAAAATGATGACAGGGCGTTTACCAGATTCTGCCTGACTAGCGCCAACCGGGAACGTTGTAAAATCCATTGTTATTAAATCAAACGGGGCTTGATCGCGAGAAAAAAACATTTAGTAATTTATTTACCTCGACGTTTAGACCAAGTTGCATTAGTCTTGGTCACGAGGAGACGTTTTTTTTTCTCGCGTTCGAATCGCGAAAATCTAAAAATTACAGTTGTAAATTTCTACTAATATTATAAATGCGAAAGTTTGTGTGTATGTTTGTTACATCTTCACGCTTAAACGGCTACACCGATTTCGATGAAATTTGCTATGGAGACAGATTATACCATGAATTAACACATAAGTTTATTTTCATCATCACTATCATAACCAATATAGTCACCGATATAGCCCAGCGGATTAGCAAGTTGAAGTGGCAGTGGGCAGGGCACATAGCTCGAAGAACTGATGGCCGTTGGGGCCGAAAAGTTCTAGAATGGAGACCACGGACTGGCAAGCGCAGCATAGGACGGCCACCGACCAGGTGGACAGACGACCTGACTAAGATCGCAGGCAAGGGCTGGATGCGGGCCGCTTCCAACAGGTCCTTGTGGAAATCAATGGGGGAGGCCTATGTCCAGCAGTGGACGTCCTATGGCTGAGATGATGATGATGATGATGATATCATAACCGTTTTTTATCATCACGCGGGTACAACCGCGGGGCGCAGCTAGTAAACTATATATTCGATAATGTTATGACGTCATAGTTTCAAACGGAACACAAATCACTTTGGAAATTCGATTCTAGAAATATAATTGCTTTTTCTCTAACACCCGTCTGCGGTTGACTTTTAATATAACGTCGTCTGTGTAAAAAAAAACATGATTAATTTGTTTATGATTTATATTCTCAGAGAGAACGGCGCGTTAACGGCAAAACTTATTCATACGTTTGCTTAAAATAACAAACTTTCCAATAATTACATCTACATAAACATCACATCATCACGTTTATGTCCTGGAGGAGGCGGCAGAGATTAATTAATTATCACGGAATTACTCTTAGGAATCCTGGCCTTATATCTATCGAACTCTAATTACGACGAATTAATAATTACTTACGATTAATTTACGATTCATGCGGTCTTGACAGACAGACAGAGGGACAACAAAGTAATCATAATAAGGGTTCCGTCTTTTCATTTTGAGGTACGGAACTCTAAAAATACATGCACTAGGTATGACTAAAGCTTTTATGTAGACTTAAACGGTAGAGAACGCCCTTGGCATTCAGAAATTTATCCCGTGCACATAATAACTACCTATATTATACACAACAAAACCGGGCCGGTTTCCAAAGGTCAAGTCTTTGCATTGACGGTTTTGGTTGTTTGAACTAACGTTTTGTGCATAACAATCCTAATTACTAAGATAATTTATGTGTGCAGTGCCGTGGGGTACCGGCTTAGAATAGTACCCCCCCATGTCTTCCCGTGGGTGTCGTAAGAGTCGACTAAGGGATCACGTACCAGAAGGATGGGCAGCAGCGCCTTCTGAGGGTCGTATTTTATATACTGCGCTCGCCAACCCGCATGCCAAGCGTGGCGAGTATTGGCAAACCCCCCCCCCAGTATGATACAACAAAAAGTGACCAGGCCCCCAGTCCCCGGCAGCTCCGCTAATGCTGGCTCCGGTAGCGGCCAGTGTAACGGTGGAGCAGGGGGTGCTAAGAATCTCCGGCAGATTCCCGGCTACCACTCCCTGAAAAAACGACCTCTGGCCCTGGTAACACACAATATAAGATCTTTGTTGGCAGACGAGAAGATCGTCGAACTGGAAGAAGAAATGAGTAAGTTACACTGGGATATCTTAGGGTTATGTGAAGTCCGTAGAGAGGGTGAGGACACCATAACTCTCAAATCCGGTAACTTGCTCTACTACCGGGAAGGCGACCAAAAGTCCCAAGGTGGTGTCGGATTTCTCGTTCGCAAGTCCCTCGCTAACAACATCATCACCATCGACAGCGTTTCGAGCAGGGTGGCATACCTAATACTCAGAATATCAAGCAGATATTCGTTGAAGGTCATTCAGGTATATGCACCGACCTCGAAACTTGGAACCGATGAGGAGGTAGAGGCTATGTATGAGGACATTAGTAGGGCCATACATACCTCCAAGACCCATTACAATGTTGTTATGGGGGACTTTAACGCAAAGTTGGGCGAAAGAAGTGATGGAGAGTTGAGAGTGGGGCAATTTGGTTATGGACAACGGAACCCTAGGGGACAGAGGCTGGCCGACTTCATGGAGAAAGAGGGACTCTTTATGATGAACTCTTTCTTTCAGAAGCCGCCTCACAGGAAATGGACCTGGTTGAGCCCCAACGGTTCCACAAGAAATGAGATCGATTTCATCATGACCACCAAGAAACAAATATTCAATGATGTCTCTGTGATCAACATGGTCAAAACCGGTAGTGATCACCGCATGGTAAGAGGCACATTGAATATTAATGTTAAACTTGAGAGGTCCCGTTTGATGAAATCCACGCTCCGACCTCAAAATGTCCATATCCAAAACCCCGAGAGCTTTCAACTTGAGTTATCCAATCGCTTTGCTTGCCTTGAGAACTTTGCGTCGGTGGACGAGACCAACAACAGGTTTGTAGAAACTGTCCACGAAGTGGGGTCTAAGTTCTTTAAGCCCCGCCGTACAAATAGACCTCAAAAACTCTCCAGCCATACCCTCGACCTCATGGCTGAACGACGCTCGTTGCAACTGCAATCATCCGATGATGCTGCGTCATATAGGCAGCTCAATAGACGAATATGGAAATCCTTGCGACACGACATCCGTACCTTTAGTAAAAATCGTATTAAAGATACGATCAAACGGAGAAAAGGCTCCAAAGTGTTTGCAAGAGACAGGTCTATTGGGCAAAGCCAGATGACTAAGCTGAAGAGAGATGATGGCAGTATAGCGTCGACCAAAGCAGAGGTGCTTGGAGAGATCGAGAGGTTCTATGGACAGCTATACACTTCGGTCGCTAAACCTGTTGACAGCTTGGCCAAAGACCCAAGAGCCAAGCTGACCCGGCACTATACCGAAGACATCCCGGACATCAGCCTATACGAGATTAGGATGGCTCTGAAGCAGCTTAAAAACAACAAGGTACCGGGTGACGACGGAATCACATCAGAGCTTCTGAAAGCGGGTGGATCACCGATACTGAAAGTCCTTCAGAAGCTCTTTAATTCCGTTGTCCTCGAAGGGTCAACGCCGGAAGCATGGAACAGAAGCGTAGTGGTGTTGTTCTTTAAGAAGGGTGACAACACATTGCTTAAGAACTACAGACCCATTTTGCTTCTGAGCCATGTTTACAAGCTGTTTTCAAGAGTCATCGCGAATCGTCTCGAACGTAGGCTTGATGACTTCCAGCCTCCCGAACAAGCCGGTTTCCGAAAAGGCTACAGCACCATAGACCACATCCATACGCTGCGGCAAGTTATACAGAAGACCGAAGAGTATAACTTGCCCTTATGTTTAGCGTTTGTGGACTATGAGAAAGCCTTTGATTCGATCGAGACGTGGGCGGTGCTTGAGTCTCTCCAGCGGTGCCGTATTGACCATCGGTATATCGAAGTGCTGAAGTGTTTGTACAATAACGCCACCATGTCGGTCCGAGTACAAGAGCAAATTTCGAGGGCGATTCCATTGCAACGAGGCGTGAGACAGGGAGACGTTATTTCTCCGAAACTGTTCACTGCCGCATTGGAAGACGCCTTCAAGCTCTTGGAATGGCAAGGATTCGGCATCAACATCAACGGCGAGTACATCACTCACCTTCGGTTTGCCGACGATATTGTGGTCATGGCAGAATCCATGGAAGACCTCAGCACGATGCTCGAAGGCCTCAACAGAGTTTCCCTAAGGGTGGGCCTTAAAATGAACATGGACAAGACGAAAATTATGTCAAATGCCCATGTTGCGCCCGCCCCCATATCAATTGGGAACTCGACTCTCAAAGTTGTTGACCATTACATCTACCTAGGACATACAGTCCAATTAGGTAAGTCCAACTTTGAGAAAGAGGCCAATCGTCGAATCCAACTCGGCTGGGCAGCGTTCGGAAAGCTCCGAGACGTCTTCTCGTCCAAAATACCGCAATGCCTGAAAACGAGGGTCTTCGAACAATGTGTGTTACCAGTGATGACTTACGGAACTGAAACGTGGTCTCTGACTATAGGCCTTCTGAACAGGCTCAGAGTCGCACAACGAGCTATGGAGAGGGCTATGCTCGGGGTTTCTCTACGTGATCGAATCAGAAATGAGGAGATCCGTAGAAGAACGAAAGTCACCGACATAGCCCAGCGGATTAGCAAGTTGAAGTGGCAGTGGGCAGGGCATATAGTTCGAAGAACCGATGGCCGTTGGGGCCGAAAGGTTCTCGAATGGAGACCACGGACTGGCAAGCGCAGCATAGGACGGCCACCGACTAGGTGGACAGACGACCTGACTAAGATCGCAGGCAAGGGCTGGATGCGGGCCGCTTCCAACCGGTCCTTGTGGAAATCAATGGGGGAGGCCTTTGTCCAGCAGTGGACGTCCTATGGCTGAGATGAATTTACGATTGGCCGGTTGGCGCAGTTGGTAGCACTCTGCCTTCTAAGCCGCTGGTCCCGGGTTCGATTCCCGGACAGGTCAAACATTTGTGTGTATGAACATGTCTGTTTGACCTGAGTCTGGGTGTGTATATGTATATAAGTATATATATCAGTCATCAGGTTACCATAGTACAGGCTCTGCCTAGTTTGGGACCTGAAGACCTTGTGTGAATGTTAATAAAAATATAAAAAAAAATCAAATGTGTAAACATCTTAATGATATTACGTTTAGATGGTGATAGGATTTTTTTTGAATAGTAGGAAGTTTTGTGATGCTGTTTTTTTTATTATGCAGATATTAAACAGATTTTCTGGGCATATTCGGCTTCACAAACCGAAAACTTATATTGTGTTATAACCTCTATTCCCTCCATGCACCAGCCTTCCTGGAAATAAATAGGGGAGGTCTATCCCCACCAGTGGTCGTCCTATATTGGTGTTATTATGACATATTATATGTATATTAAGCTATTAACTATTAAGCTTTCTTCCTGAGAACATCGCCCAAGAAGCTGATTGGATGAGTTGTGATACAACAAATAATTAAGAATGCATTTAAATTGATTAAGATAAATCCTACCAATAATAAAAATGCGAAAGTTCGTGAGTATGGATGTATGTTTGTTACTCTTACGCAAATACTAACTAATAAACGGATTTGGATGAAATCGGGAAAACAGATAGCTTATACCCTGAATTATCACATAGGCTTATTTTCATCATCACCGTCATCACCGTTGTTTATCACCACACGGGTAAAACGGATTTGGATCAAATTTGGTATATGTATACTTCAGGTCCTAGAATAATACATAGGCCACTTTTCATCATCATCATCAATCATCACCACGCGGGTAGAACTGCGTGGCGTAGCTAGCAATATTATAAATATATAAAATATGTAACGTTATATTCAATTAAATAAAGAATCACACACCTGATGAAATCGCTCAATTCAGTGAGTGTAATGAAGCTCATTTTACTAAATCAAATGAGAGGTATTTCAAGAGGGCTCATCGCGACGTATACGCTCTCAATGGGGGAATTACGTCATAACCTTGAGTAGGGAATCACCTCAGTCACTCGACACTCAGAGTGAGCACATCTCGGCTCTGCTAGTAAATAGCGTTCACGGAAACATTTTTGGTGTAATTTCCTGTGACATTTTATTTATTTATGTATTTATTTACAAAATCCACAGTACAAATAAACAAATTATTGTACAAGTAGCTTACACCTAAGGCCAATAACGGATTTACATTTTACTGATGTAACTTATGTATTTATAGACTGTCCCAGTATGTGAACTAGTAGGTTTTATGTGCATTAGTGTGTGTGTTGTGTCTGGGTTTTTGTGTATGTTAACGTGTTTGTGTGTCCGTGTGTGAATGGGAAGTACCCGGTATAGTGCTTTATTACTCTAATGACTGAGATTCTAAATCAAAGTCGAAACTTTGATTTAGAATCTTAATTATTTTGCTCTTAAAATTTAATTTATTATTGCAAAATAAGTCAACCATCTTATAAGATTTGTTATTGTAGGTCCTCTGTAATCTGCTGACGATAGAATTTTGGGCATAGTAAGTTTTACTTAACGGAACAGAAAACAAGTTTGTGTGCCGAGTACGCTTCTTAGGGCAGCAATTATGTTTTTAAACAGTTCTGAGCAATCAATATGTCCGTTACATATACCATGTATAAATAACATATCTGTAAGTACTCTTCTATTGTCGAGTGTTGTTATTCTATGGTAAGAACAAGACAGTTCATAATCTTTAGGGTAAATATGACATTTGTAATTTAAATGTTTTGTAAATTTGTACTGAATGTTTTCTATAGTTTGTTTATATGTAACATAGTGTGGGTTCCATACTATTGAGCAATACTCAAGCACACTTCTCACATATGAATTATATAATAACTTCAGACAAGTTATGTCTGAGAAGGGTCTGCTCACACGCAAAATGAAACCAAGTGTTTTGAAAGCCTTATTAGTAATATGTTGCACATGATCTGAGAAAGAGAGCTTAGCATCCAATAATACTCCAAGGTCAGTAACAAGTTGACGGTCCCGTGGCGCAGTGGTTTGTGTCATCGACATGACTTCTGTGTCACCGCAACCCTGGGTTCGAATCCCGGCAGGGGCAAACATTTGTGCGATGAGTGTAGATGTTTGTCCCGGGTCTTGGATGTTTGTGTGCTGTTATTGTGTGTGTCCATGCCTCCCGCGATACAGGGAACCCTAGTGCGGGGGTCTGAGTGTGATTTAAAAAAAAAGTAATCAGTATTTCATAGTAATATAAGTATTTCATCTTAGAGTGATGACTAAGCTGATATATGGCACAATGATATTATATGTTTATATGAGGTAGATGTCGCACAAGCGCGCGGAAACTGAGGCGGCAAAATTAAGTCAATTGTAGCAATTTTGATTACGACGCGTATTTCAAGCGCAAGTCTAAACATATAGCTATCCTTTTCTATATTATTTGTACCGTATTATCTGTCGCAGTAAGCATGTTTATGTCGTAAAGGAACAAAATCTGAGCACCACGCAGTATGAATATACGTCATCTTTAGTAAAACATCATTGATATGGCGGGTAAAAATGTTATTAACACGCTTCAGCTTCACGCTGTTTCTATTGGTGGCACTTACGCGTAGTCGATATCACGATGGCCGATTGTTTACTACGCGTAAGTTTTATACCCGTAGAAACAGTGTCAAGTAATTATGATCGTGAGTTTTATAAATGTATCAGCTTCGTCTGTATATAATGTATACAGCGGTATATATGTATCAGCAGTCTTACAGCATTAGCGATACAACCGCCGATTGCTATACTAATATTATAAATGCGAAAGTTTGTGTTTGTATGGTGTGTGTTTGTTTCTTCTTCACGCTCAAACGGCTACATCGATTTCGATGGAATTTGGCACGGTGATAGTTCAAACCCTTAACACATAGGCTACTTTTATCCCGTAAGAAGTATAGTTCCCGTGGGATATTTGAGGTAACGAGAAAACTGTAATCCACGCGGGTGAAACCGCAGTGCGTTACTAGTAATGTAATAATTTATATTCCTGTTTATTTTACATGGTATGCAATATAGAGTATTTGTATTGTACATGTATGTAAATGAATCTACTAACAGGATTTTGGGATCACCCCCTTGATAACGTCACATTAACTTGAAACTTTGCTCACTTAACAAGGACCGATGACAATGCTATAGTTATATTATATAAAGTTATATGCCGTGGTGGTACCGGCCTAGAATAGTACTCCCCCATCTCTTCCCGCGGGTGCCGTAAGAGTCGGCTAAGGGACCACGTACCAGAAGGTGGGCAGCAGCACCTTCTGAGGATTGGAAATCATACTGCGCTCGCCAACCCGCCTGCCAAGCGTGGCGAGTATTGGCAAATCCCCCCTATATGAGGGAGGCTTCTGTCCAGCAGTGGACGCACATGGCTGAGAGAAGAAGAGAAGATATAAAGTTATATAATAGTTTCCCCCATTATCCTTGCAAGGATCTCCAGAATTACCTATGCGGTTCCGTTTACCTATATTAGTTCGGTTTCGCTGCGGTCGTTGAAATACATAAGCGTGTTTTTTTTAGTTTTAGGGTACCTTAAGAGTAAAAAACGGAACTCTTATAGAATCACTTTGTTGTCCGTCTGTCTGTCTATCTGTCAAAACCCTTTTTCTCGGGAACGCATGGAGGTATCAAGCTGAAATTCATATCAAATAATCAAGTCTACTATCCTTTAAACCTGTGAAAATATCAAACCTCTAAGCCAACGAAATTAAAAGATACAGCCGAATTGTATTGTATTGTATTGAATGACTGGGCGGTTAGCGCAGTTGGTAGCACTCTGCCTTCTGAGCCGCTGGTCCCGGATTCGATCCCCGGACAGGTCAAGCATTTGTGTGCATGAACATGTCTGTTTGACCTGTGTCTGGGTGTGTATATGTATATAAGTATATATATCAGTCATCAGGTTACCATAGTACAGGCTCTGCCTAGTTTGGGACCTGAAGACCTTGTGTGAATGTTGTCCCATATTATTATTATTATAATTATAACCTACAGGGTACTTCCCGTAAACTCAGAATTTTGAAATTTGGTACAAAGCAACGTCTTACAGATAAAGGAAAAATTGCGAAAAGCGTAAATGTTTAGTTACATCATAATATAGTAAAAATACTATTGTAATTTTATTATGTAACTAAACATTTACGCAATGAAAGTGGTAATAAGTTTAAAATTATATATAATATTAATATTAATAATTTTGAACTGACAACCTCTTTCTTTTGTACGGAACTCTCGCGAGTCTGATTCGCACTTGTCTGGTTTTTTCTTCAAACATATGTTATACGATTCTCTGCTTGATGGTAAAAATTGATATAGTCGAAGGTGGAATCATGCTAGACTTAGATCTGGCTTTAAAGGACAGCCTGAACATAATATTATGTTTGATAATAGTTTTTCAAACATGAAGGTGGTAGCTAGCCCGGCCGGTAGTGGAAAGTACCATACCACCATACTGTAGTAAACTGAGGGTAGAGATTAATAGCGACTGTCAGCTTGACAGTTGACGCTAACACCACTAGACTATAATTGATTCATATTCTTCTTCTTATTATATTAATTAAAATTCTATTTTAATCAATTCAATTGATTACACTCACTTGCATTTATACTTTAATAATACCTTCAAAGTGAGGAAGGCCCTCAGTGATCCAATATACGTCCGGAAACTACTATTTAGGACTTAGGGGAAGCCCGTTTGCAGAACCGTCTGAAATTGTCTTTCCGGGACCTGCAATTTCACTTTAATCACTTAAGTTGGCGAGTGTCTCGCTGTCCCGCAACGTCCCACCTTGTTTATGTGAAGGAGACTTCGAGTAAGTCCCGTTTGGGACGTATGAAATACCAATTGCATGCTATGCGAGTATCTTGCATAACCCAGTTTCCAGAGGTTCAACATGCCGAATGACTTACTTAAGGCCGGTTATTGGATCCAAATACTGATCTACTCAAACTTGCATGCATCAAATTCCCAGCATGGTGGTAGGGTACTTTTGAGTACCCGCCTGGCTAGCCCATCCTCAAGTTTGAAAAAATGTCACCAAACACATAGTGTGTTCAGGCAGCAGTCCTTGAGACCCAGTGAGCATTCTAGTTCTAGCGTGATAACATCTTCGACCACATCGTCACTGACCATCAAGTGAGATGATGGTCAAAAACGCTAGATCTATACAGTATAAAAAAAGAGTAAAATACATCCATTCTCTTACAACCATTTATAATTGTTTTAGGATTGTTAAGAGCAGTACTTGTGGTTAAATATAAATTGAACCTTTTTCGTGCTATTAAGTTAACCCTTATCCTTAATAACCTTAATCTAAATCCATACACTAATATTATAAACAGGAAAGTTTTTTATTTTTGTGTGTTTATCCGACTAATATTATAATTGCGAAAGTTTGTGTGTATGTTTGTTACTTTTTCACGCTCAAACGGCTACACCGATTTCGATGAAATTTGGTATGGAGATAGTTAAAACCCTGGACTAACACATAGGCTACTTTTATCCCGGAAAAAGTATAATCCCGTGGGATATTTGAGGTAGCAGGAAAACTGTAATCCATGCGGGTGAAACCGTGGGGCGCTACTAGTAATGAATAAACTCAAACACTACTCAAACATAGAAAAACAATCATAATCAGGGCTAATCCAATATCCGTAGATTGCTTTTTAAATTCTACAAATTGGATATTTCATTCCTCGGCTTGAGCTGTCGCCAGGACAGGGAGGTATCGGATCAACTTGCCACGGTACCACAGTGGTCCGTTAGTGGGCCCTAAGGATGTTTGCTCTTTGACTACATAGAGAGAATCTAACCAAGTTATTTTTGCCTCGAGCTCGCTGGCGTCCTCTGTCGGTGGGGTTAGATAAGTGTGGTTAATTTATAAAATTAACACTTTGGAAACTGTCCCAAGTTTCAGCCATCATTGTTCTCCAAGAGCTGGTTAGGACTCACGTGGTATTTACCGCAAAACTTTCTCTCCGACCTGTTTCAAACTGATTTCGCAAATCAGTTTGAAACTAGTCAGAAGTTCTGGTCCAAAACTACCCGTGAAGATCACGTGTGTCCTAAACGTTTCTCTTATAATAATAATAATAAAGCCCTTTATTCAGACCAACTTAGTATCTATTTAAATGTATTAGGAACTAAAAACTATAGGTATATATATTTATTTTTTGTAGGTCTGTTTGCCAATCGGCAAAGGCCTCCAACGTTTCTCTTAGACGTTTCTCTTGGATAACAAAAAAAAACTGCAAAACTCTGTCAAAGAAGTTTTGATTGCAATCTTAACCGTAGAATGCCTACTAGATCATGCGTACAAAATACGAGTAAATCCAGCGCTTTACAAGTTTTTGGACTTTTTTTGACATACTAGCTTTAAGATGGCCACTTGAACGTAGCCTCCTACATTGGCATGCCCTTGGACCTTCAGTCCATCTTACCAGCAGTGTCAAACAATAAATTTGATCAATTCTGTGATTCATTACTGTGGTATAAGTTCCTATTAGCCCCAATTGAGTTAGGTTATATGGGTGATCTTATGATGGCGGCTCTTATTTACCGACGCGAATTTGTGAAGAAACTGTGAGATATAGAATAGATATATAGAATAGAGATATAGAATATAGCTGTTTTAGTTTCATAACTAGAGCGTACATGAGGGCCAAAACGATAGCAAGATGACCTTTTACAATTGAAATTTTAGTCTTCGCAACGTCTTTCTACGTAACACTACAAATATTTTTTTTACCACACGAGCTGTAGTAAATCGCTAGTTTTGCTCATCGATTTCTAAGGAGAAAATTCTATTTTATTCACAAATGTCAATAGGCACTTGAAAGAAGCCTGTGAAAAGTGTGAAAGAATCCAACCACCGCACATCTTGCAAGTTCCTCGTTATCCAAGTTTCTCGCCTTCTTTTGAACCACTCACTACGCTCAGGGTTCTTCTTTTGAACCACTCACTACGCTTAGGGTTCTTCTTTTGAACCTCTCACTACGCTCAGGATTGTTCTTTTGAACCACTCACTACGCTTAGAGTTCTTCTTTTGAACCTCTCACTACGCTCAGGGTTGTTCTTTTGAACCACTCACTACGCTCAGGATTGTTCTTTTGAACCACTCACTACGCTTAGAGTTCTTCTTTTGAACCTCTCACTACGCTCAGGGTTCTTCTTTTGAACCTCTCACTACGCTCAGGATTGTTCTTTTGAACCACTCACTACGCTCAGGGTTGTTCTTTTGTACTACACGCTTCGCGCGTGGTTCGATCCTAGAACCCTTCGCTTGCTCAGGTTTCAATTCAAGTACTCACGAAAAATGTCAACTTTGCCCACATGTGACACGAATATCTATTATCCTCATCAAATGATGTCAGTTTCGTGTTCATAATAATATTGCCTGTAATAAAAACTATAACATGATATTGAAGTCGTGAACATAATAATAAAGGTAAATTACTCCGCTCGTTTGGGAGAGTAAAGCAAAAAAGTTTTGGGTTGTAAAAGTATTAATAACGCTTTATTCACTTACTTACGACTCGTTAATGTGATGTATTCTAAATTATTATTTGCTTCAAGAAAATGATGAAAACATTTATATATTTAACTTTTACATATAACATCAAAGTTGTAGTATAACTCGAAGATAAAATAACCAAATCCGAAAACTAGTTTTATTAAAATTAAAAGTTTGCGTTTGTCCGCTGTCCCACCTGATGTTAAGTGACGACGTGGTCTAAGGGAGTGTCCAGACCTGACGAATGCGGAGGTC
Organism: Apeira syringaria; assembly: GCA_934044485.1. NCBI lineage: Eukaryota > Metazoa > Arthropoda > Insecta > Lepidoptera > Geometridae > Apeira > Apeira syringaria. Next base: position 10,254,307 of record OW203675.1, on the reverse strand, counting down.
GCGCGCCGCACGCGCGCCCGCCCTCGAAGCCGCACGAACACAAGGCGAACCGTCCTATCGCTTTGCACCCTAAGCTATAGTAGCACTTCAGTAGCTAACCGAATTTATTCCTTCCTTTTACATCTGAGGGTCTTGTTCTCAACTTTAATGTTGAACTATCAGTCATATTAATAGTTCATACAATTAACGATAGATGGCGCTAAGAACAACATCCCCTCAGATGTGTGACAGGACGGTATTATGTAGTCGTGAGTTCAAATCCCACTAGTAACTGAACTTTTTCTTTTAATTAATTTGAACGTAAGTTCCACCTATCATGTTGTTAATGCAATAAACCATAAAACTCATATTACCAATCAATATTAAATTGATTTCTAATATTTTATATGTTTACTACCCCACCGGAGGGAAGCAAGAGCACCTTAACTACCCTTGCAACCTGCTGCCGGCGCCCATAGGTGTATGATTATTATATTAAAATTAACATATTATAATTTGTTATTATGTGTTTCTCAGAATAAATAAATATTTGGTTCATTATAATGTATTTCATTTTGTAAACTGTTGATACTTCTTTAAATAAATACCTAAATAAGTACACAAGTGTTTGTAATGAAGCTTGCAATATTTACATATATACAATATATTCACGCCTCTTTCAGCAGGACAAGGCAGAGACCACAGCCTTCCAAACGCTACGACACTTCTTTCGCTTCATCCACGCTCATCGGACCTTCTATATAAGAGCATCCGTATAGAGTACTCTTGACCTGGTCCTTTCTTAGAACTTCCTCAATCTAATTTCGGAACGTCCTCCTAGGCCTTCCTCTGCGAACGCTACCATTCACTTCACAAGTGTATACCTGCTTAGTCAATCTTTTTTCGTTCATTCTCTTGACATGACCAAACCTCTTTCTTACCTACTTTCCTCAATCTTAGTCACTGTATCTTTGTTTACCCCACAACATTCCCTTATATGTAACTCTTCCAGACATTCAAGGGCTACCATGATACAGGCTGCGCCTAGTTTGGGACCCACTGCCCAAATCATCTATTCATAATACTAACCAATTAAGTGATAATGATAATAGTGTGTTCTTATTAGTATTGTTACCTTTTCATTATCATCATCATCATCTCAGCCATAGGACGTCCACTGCTAGACATAGGCCTCCCCCATTGATTTCCACAAGGACCTGTTGGAAGCGGCCCGCATCCAGCCCTTGCCTGCGATCTTCGTCAGGTCGTCTGTCCACCTGGTCGGTGGCCGTCCTATGCTGCGCTTGTTATCTTTTACCTATGATTAATTGTACCAGTGCTATGGGAACTCTGTATTATTTGTACTTTTAGTTTTTTTTTAATTTAGCAAATGCCTTTATTAAAATAAAACACTAATAACTAATTTCAGAATGCATTATTGTATTTTCTATCAACCTTTTCTTTATTGATCCTAATCAAATCGCAAACACACACATATAAATGTCATATAATAGAAATAATAAAAGCTTAATAAAAATGATAAAAATATGAATATAACAGTAAAACCGAATTAGTCTGCCTACGGCAATAAAGGCAAAGACATCCACAGCATAATGAAAAAAGAAAATATCGTATTACATCGTACCCTATTAAGGACAATAAGATTGTTATAAGTTGCCTACTTTACTATTTAATTATATACGAGACTTTTTCTATTGTTCTAATATGTAATAAACCAAATAAGCATTTATAGAGACAAGACAATGCAATGATGTTTTACTAAAGATGACGTATATTCATACTGCGCGGTGCTCAGATTGTGTTCCTTTACGAAATAAACATGCTTACTGCGACAGATAATACGGTACAAATAATATAGAAAAGGATAGCTATATGTTTAGACTTGCGCTTGAAATACGCGTTGTAATCGAAATTACTACAATTCACTTAATTTTGCCGCCTCAGTTTCCGCGTGCTTGTGCGACATCTACCTCATATAAACATATAATATCATTGAGACAATGTAAAAGAACGGTACAGCCGCGGAGTCTTCAAGTGAATAGGTACCTTCTAAGTTTGCGTGCTCCACCTTAGACCGCATCGACACTGAAGCGATCCCATAAACCTTAAAAAAAGACAGCATTAAGAATGTGTTTCCCAACTGTCTCAATATAAGAGCGTAAAGTATCGAAATTAAATTGAAATAAGGATCTTATACGCTCACGCTGCATTTGGAGGGTCCACATGGAACAAAGGGTGAGAATTGTTATGTGTTTAATGTTACATAGCGACAGCACTTATCTATAATGGTATAGTACTTATCACAAATGTTACTGTTGGATAATTATGATAGATAATAATAATATTGTTGTCTCATGTAGGTAATAGGTTAATGTTTTAGAGAACTACTCTGTAGAGACAAACCGAACTTTGGTTTTTGGGCAGTGTCTGCCAATTTATTTGAATGTTTTGTATTAAGAATAAATAAATAAATAAAAAAATATAAGTTAATATCTATAATGAGAGTTTTATGGTTCACTAGCTGCGCCCCACGTTTTTACCCGCGTGGTGCCGGTTGTGATGGTGATGATAAGCCTATCTAGGGTATAAGCTATCTCCAAACCAAATGTTGGTTGGTTGATATTCAAACAACCAACATTTGGGAGCTCAACACTGATTTCAACACAACCGACCTTCAACCGTTAAAGATCGGGTGTGTTGAAATCGGTATTGAGCGTTGATCGAATTTTTATTTTTTTATTTTTTTTTATTGGGAATAGGCAGGCGTTTGACCACTATCTCACCTGATGTTAAGTGATGATGCGGTCTACGATGGAGCACGCCTGCCTAGAAGATACCTATTCACTCGTGACTTGATACCCAGGTCGTATTTTTTCGGAAATACAGAGTTAGGCAATGAGTTCCATTCGTTAGCTGTACGCACTAAGAATGTGGAGGCAAAACGCTTCGTGCGACAAGTTGGAACGTCCAAATCGGCCGTTTGAGCGTGAAGAAGTAACAAACGTACACACAAACTTCCGCATTTATAATATTAGTAGGATTGCATTAACAACATGCCTTGACCTCACGACTACAGAATACTTGCCTGTCGCAGGACGGTATTCTGTATATCTGCGTTCATATTCAAACTTCGACAAGTTATTTCACACTTTTGACTGTTGAAGTCGGTTCAATTTTTTGGTAAAATTTTTTTTTCACCCTTTTCAGTGACCTTTGCTACTTACGGGATCAATTGTCATTATAGGGTCATCTAGATAGACGTAAAACTTTTCATTTATTGGAGTGTAACTCAAAAACCAATAATGGAATGGAGAAACTAATGGGACTACTTCGGAAATATAATTCTATCAAACAAAAGAAGAATAATCAAAATCGGTTCTTAAACAACGAAGTTATCCGCGAACACAATAAAAAAAAATTATAAATATACAGTCTAATTGAGAAAACACCTCCTATTTTAGAGGTCGGTTAGTAAAAATGATAGCTATTTTATCAACATAGTTTGCCTGATAATGACCATCTCACCTAATCCATTATCACCTAAACTAGTTAAAAATTCCGAAAACGATTTAAATGAAAAAGCTCTTAATTTATTTAGACGTACTGTGTTGTATTGTTACGTATTGTATTGTATAGTATTGTTACGTATTGTATTGTATAGTATTGTATAGTATTGTTACGTATTGTATTGTATAGTATTGTTACGTATTGTATTGTATAGTATTGTTACGTATTGTATTGTATAGTATTGTTACGTATTGTATTGTATAGTATTGTTACGTATTGTACTGTATTGCATTGCAATGCTGACAAATGAAAATTATTAGTAATATATGAAAGGCTCAGCGTATATCATCACATTAACATTATGTCAAATGAAGGATTTTTTCTCTAAATGAGAAGTGTTCCCGTACGATACCGTAACAACGGGCAGTAAAGTTAATATGGCCGTTACGTCGAACCGTCGCGTCGTAAACATTCACAGCAACACCTATTCGGTTAGCTTATTATGTTTAGGAAGGATTTAAGAAGCTTTGCGCGGGAATTTATTTACGCAAACCGTCAAAAAAGGGTTTTGGAGCTGACGTTTTTAAATGGAGTATGTATTTTTTATGTTTCATTAGAGGCTGAAAAACATACTTACATTGATATAATTTTGACATAAATAAATTTGTTCTTCTTCTTAAATTAGAGCACTGAATAAATTTGTATTTTGATCTGTGAAATTATTTGATTGACATGTTTAATTTTTTTTACACTACAGATCTAGCGTTTGTCCACTATCTCACGTGATGGTCAGTGACGATGTTTAATTGTTAAAAGGTGAACGAACTTAATTTTTTTTTTCTTTATAGGACTAAGTGTATGTCCACTATCGTACTTGATGGTCTTCGATAATGTAGTCAAAGTGTAATCACGCTAAACCTAGAATGTTAACTGACTTATAAGGACTGCTCCCTGAACACACTATATGCTTTATGACAGTTTTTCAAACTTGAGGGTGGTAGCTATCCCGGCAGGTACTCGAAAGTTATATACCAACAAAACGTTTCGCATGTAATGCATTTTGCCCTATCTGTCATGATATTTTATAATTGCATCTCTGTCTTAATATCGCTATTAGTCGCCAAACTTTTTTTCAGACTTGCCGCTGCGGTATGATGTTGAAGACAATCACCAGCAATACCTAATCGGTTATAGCTATACGTAGCTAATTATACATTTCCACTTTCTGCGCCCTAAAAAAAAACATAACTAAGCTGTTTCGGCGACGGTTAACTCGACCTGGGGGTCCTCCGCCTAAAAATGTTTCTTTGAATATTGCTATAGCTTTCGACTTTCTTTAGGTCCTCCCAAAAAAAAATCTAAATAGTTGATTAATTATTCATAAACTAATTATATAATTGATTTATTAACAATCAATTGTTGTAGCTTTATTAGAGTACCTACTCTAGATATTGAATTTTATACGCTATAAAACAAAATTTACTTTCAGAGACATAGGTTAGGTAAACATTAGGTAAGCACAGACGTATTTTCTTATTAATATATTGAAAATGTAAATTTAAAATTTTTATAAAGCTGTATCAATTGTACGAACTTTAAATATCACTTTAATTGACGTTTCTAGTTTTCACGTCTTTTTCATATGTTTAACGAAAGTGCAACTGGAGGCTAGTTCAATAACATAATACAAATATAGCATAAACAACTTCCAAAGAAGATTAAATTAATAAATTATATAAAAACTGGTTCTAGCCAGTCAGATCCCGAAAGACCTAACAAAAACCACAAAGTTGTGTAACAAAAGCAAATACACATTTATTCGGAACCCTCATCTTGAACACTAATTGAGATGATGAATGCCTGCGGGAGGGACAGAAGATAGCGCTAATTATAAATAATGAATGGATGGCCGTGCGACGCGGATGTACGAATGAATTAGAGGTGGCAATCACAGTGTACATAATTTTTTTAATCAAAAAGTTAGCTTTTCCGGGCCACGTGGTACTGTCATGCTGCTTTGTAAAATAATTATCTAGTTTAATAACTTATCTGTGGAATACTCTTAACATAATTCCTAAAAGTATAAGACTGATAGAATAATACTTGACCATATTTATTGAGGTCAATGAGAAAATTTATATATTTATACACAAAAACTTCTAGTATTGCTTTTTCCAATAATATACACTCCAATTGTTTTTTTTTTTTTTTTCATTTTGTTTGTTAGATACAGCCTTGAGTGTTACTCATACAAATTCAATTGTATTCTTACATTTGTATTTTTATTGTATTGTATAAAGGCTGAAATAAATATTTTCATTTTTTATTTTTTCATTTTTTTTTTCAATTGAAAACCTGCTCCTATTCGGGAAGTCGTTTGAAATACATTTTGTATTTAGCTGAGAGACACCATGTAAGAAATCCACATGCGAAAATTCCAGTTTGTAGGCTATTTAAAGTTTCTAAGATTTTGAGATTCATTAAATATTAAGTCTCATTTTTTCAATATTTATTTAAATACAAATTCGTACGGCGCTTGTAGCCAACACACTTAATAAACTATATTAAATTAAAAATTGTGACTTAAAAACGTAAACAAAAGAAATAAACTCTTGCAACTGCTTGATTATGCAAAAAAAAAAATAGGGGAAAAATACCATATCGTTAATTTGTTTGGTAGTTTTTTTTGTATAGTGCATGCAACTATACAGAAATAAAAACAAATAAAAAAGTCGACAAATAACTCGACAACATTGTTATTTTTCTGCTGATAAACTTGTTGAAAATAGTTTTTATACAGGGTGGCATTAAACTGTTATATTTCGTCGAATATCGTTATAACATTTTTATGTTCCTATCAATTCGAAATCCATTTTAAGATCGGCCTATACTTAAGGCATATTTATCTGTTTTTTTCTCTGATCAGGGTATGTATTCTTCCAAACACATTGCTCATAGACCAAGCAAAGTCGCAGAAGTGCCCTATATTGCATTATTTAAAGTAAGACTGAAGCATGGGCTCATTAACTTAGCGCTCGTCTGTGTCCTTCCGGTGTAGCTGTAAATGCCGGCAAACAGCATTAGTCCTATTACCTATTTAACTTATTGTTTTGATTAAAGAACTCTAATAAAGTATTTAAAATAATAAGGCTGATAATGAAAGCAAAATTAAATACACTCCCAAATCCTGTAGTTGCATAATGTCGATTTATTCAGCACTTACTGTGCCCCGCACTTTCCCCCGCTTGGATGACAGTTTTCCCACTACCTCAATTATCTTACAAAAACTACACCTTTTCCGGAATAAATAGTAGCCGGTGTACTATTCCAGGGTACAAGCTATCTTTATTTCATTTCATGCAAATCCGTTCAGCCATTTCAGCGTGAAGGAGTAAAAATAATACGAACTACAAACAGACAAACTTTCATCTTTATATGTCTTAATATATCTTTATATTCATTTTATTATTAGTGTGGTGCTCAGCAATGGTATAGTCTGGAATGAGTTCTAAATTCAAATAATGTCAGAAAGATACCCCATAATTTACTTTTCACTTCACCGTAAGCTTGAGCACTACTATTTATTGAATACACACCAAAACATTGGAGATCCGGTGAGAAGGCGCGCCGAGCGCGAACTTCCCAGTAGGGCTGTCACCTTCGACATGAGGGATGTCACTCTCTGCAGACGTTTATTGACCCTAGTTTGGTCTTCTTATTACTTTCGTATATAGTTCAGTGCGACATCTACTCGTTACGTATCTCTTCAAACTTTTGCTATATATTATTTCTGCTGGATGAGCTTCCTAAAATTCTGTCTAATACTTACCCTACTAATATTAAAAATAAATGTTTGTCTGTAGGGTGTGCATGTATGTGTCTGTAAGTTTGGTACCATTTGACGTTAAACCGGCTTAACGATGGTAAACGTCAATTTTTTTAAATGATGTTAGTGGTCTTAGTGGTACTTACGCTGCGAATAGTTAGAATTAAATTTCGATTTATCCAAACAATATAAATAAAAAATGGACTCAAATAACATAGGTGTCATAAGTAATTAAACCATATCCCAGGATTATACGTTTTTTAACTGACATGGTCTCTAATGAAAAAAATAACAGTATAAAAAAGTATTCTTATATGGATAAGTTAATTACTAATTATGTTATCTGTGTATTAGTATAATTGTACATTTAGTTTTGTGTTAACACTGCACCGCAAAATGTACAATCGTATGTGTCTAAAATACTTTAAAAATGTCAAATTCACCAACCTAATGTTGTGCAATAAGGTGTTATCTATGTATTTAAAGATTCTGATTTTTTTGTAGAGAGTTGGTTTCATTTTCTAGGTTCACGTCCCAAAAATCATTATTTCATTAGAGCCGGATATCCGCGATCCCTCCTCATTTGTCAGCGTCCGGTTAGAGCGAGACGACGAGCCTCTTTAGAGAATCTTAAAGGTGCTGAGGTTTGAGAATTGAAGGTTCCTTCAAAATTCTCATGAGTCGTGAGAATAATATAATTATTTTATCTTTTTAGATGGGCCGCTAATGCTGATGCCTTTATTCAAATAAAATGCAAATTACTTACTACAATACTACAACTACAACAAAAACGTTTGAGCAATCCACTAAAACGATGATTAGATGGTAAAACGATTGATTTTAACCTGCGTTAAACTGCTGTGTGCGTAAACATTGGGGCATGTATTATTTCATAAATGTGATATATAACTGTCGTGTAGAGGTACCTAATTAACAAGTGATTTCAACTACGCATTTTCTGTTAAATTGACTCACAACCTTGATTACAACTAATTATTTCTGTGAAAAATTATAAATGTGTATTTTTATAATACACATTATCAAAATTAAACATTTATTATTTTTTAAAGGTAGATCACGTCGCTCAACATAAACAATTCTAGGTATTGGATGTTAGTTTTTTTTTAATTGTGCATAGGCAAGCGTTAGATCACAATCTCACCTGACGTTAAGTGATGATGCGGTTTACGATAGAGCACGCTTGCCTAGAAGATACCCCTTCACCCGTGACTTGAAGATACCCAGATTGTATTTTTGTAATATGTACTAAAGAGTTAAAGTTGTGTACTATGTGTATAAAATATGCGGGGAGGTACCAGGATATCAGCTCAAGTTGGTGAACTTCACATCTAAACGGACGGATTTCGTTGAAGTGAAGTTACACCTTGAAAATGTGAGTGATTTCGCCTTAAATTTTACAGTTTAGTGTCCGTATAGTGAAGGCAATTTAAAGTTGAAACAATTATTAGTATATCATACTTTTTTACTAAACGCACGTTTTACTAACTAACGTTTTTATTACACACCCCTTTTTCATCAATAAATCCAATATTTTTTAAGTATCCCTATAAAACTACAACCTCTTAAAATACCATCTTGTTATAAAACTAGACACTTACCTACACGCGTCTAAACCCCAAGATAATAAAGTTCCTTCACTTCAAAAACTTAAAACGGCGTCATATAACCAGTTCGATCCAGTACGAACTTGCTTAACAGATGTAGGGTTGCATCACTGAGAAAATATGTTCAATGCATATATGTTTCAATAAAACATATTGTTATAAATATTTATTGGTGACTAGATTTTTAATTTGTATTCTATAACTCAAGTTATACGTCACCACTAGCGCTAAAGAAAATGGGTGAAAGTATTGTATTTTTAAAATGATTTTAATTACAGAATATTTAGTTTTATTTCAACGTAATAAAATTATTTGTAGTTAAGGATCAATGAGCACTACCGCATAATTGTATGCAGGAAGTATACAGAACGACTAGAACACATGCAACTTACTGGACCGGAGTCTTCGACACGTGTTTTGCCTCTTTACGAGGCATCCTGAAGAGTTGTTGAGGGAATACAATCTCTAATAGTACAAAATACAGGTGATAGTATAATAAAATGCAAGTCATTGGTTTGGACGGCACGCCATTACACCCGTTTGAGATGGTTATACATATTAGAAAAAAGGTGGGCGACTTGAAATGAAATTATGTATAATATACGAAATAACTAAACTAAAACAATTATATATTATCTAACCAATAAAAAAAACATGCTAAAGTATTTTTTTAGTTAATGGCGTGATTTAGTTTGGTCACATTTTTAAGGTTCAACACGTCATTTAATAAAAAACGGTGTTGAAGTAAAATAATGTGATGTATGTATGTAATTTTTGATTGGAAATTCTCGTGAGTTTGACACATTATTATATATATGTGGTATCCGGCTTTACTCACCACGCCTCCATGTGGTCGCCGCGATCTGGCAGCGTAAACTCACCTGAGGATGAGCATCGGACATGCTCGAAACCTAGGTCGAAACTTCGACTATAAGCGTGAGTAAAGCCGGATACCACATATATAATAATGTATGTATGTAGTATATTGATTTACTTCAAAAGCTGCATAATTAAGCAGACTACGTTTTATTGGGTAAATAATAATTTTAAATAGGTTTTGATGTTTAGTGGAGTAAATATTAAGATAATGTGTTTTACCTACGAAAGGTTTGAGCTCGTTTTATTTGAGTAAACATGGCAATCTAAGCTTTATGGCGGTTTGCAGTGTGTTATGGCAACTTAATATATAATTTTATATATAATAGAAAAGGCTTGGACATGGCGAGCTAAACATAGGAAAAATATCAGAATAAAATCCTTTTACAATATTTTCAGAGGCAACCCTAGACTGCGGCTAACTTAATATGGCAACGTTAATATTATGGAACTATGGAGTTGGAATAAATTTCTCATAAATGACGGTGAAATTAAGTGGTTTCGCATCTAGAAACAGATATCTAAACTGTTTGTATGCAGCGTACACTCATCTGATGATGTGCATCGGACATGCCCCAAACCTAGATCGAAATACTCGACTGTAAACGTATGAGTAGGTAGCCGGTACTATGGATAATATTATCCATACTTTCTTTATGTCTAAAGTACAACTTCGAATCCAACAAGATTAATATTGCCTATATGGACTAAGGTATGGTCTGAAATAAAGTTTTATTTATTTTAATTATATGTAAAACTGCACTTACTCATGCTGTTACATAATGTCATTAAAACCTTTAATAAAACACCTCAAGATATTAAAGAGCAACCACCTAGGCAATTTAAGAAAATACTTTTCCAATGGCTACCTGGGAAATGTTTTTATAACATATACGGTTTTTTGCGTGGCAAGCAACAATGATATAATACAAGAAAATGTACTAATGTTGAATATTTGTATTTTGTTTCACTATTATGTATAATATTACTAATATTTCTTTGACTAAATGACGCAATTCATATGTTTGTTATTATTTTTTAATCAGTGTTTTTTTTGTAGTTGTGATTCGAGTCATCAATGAGGACAGGAAAGTGTAATTTGAAAAATAAAATACATTTATATTGTGCGTCTGACATCGACAAACTTTGAAATCTCAAGCCATCCCTATATCATAATGAACGTGATTTTTTGGGGCTGTATGGATGTATAGATGTTTGTTGCTCTTTCACGCCAAAAGTACTCTATGGATTTTGATGAAAGTTCCAAAATACGCTCATACATTAGGCATACTCATCATAATACATTTTACAATAATAATTTGTATTTACATAAAAATAACTGTGTTAAGTAAGTTGAAAAGACTGGCCAAGTGCGAGTCGGATTTGAGCACCAAGGGTTCCGTACACTTTTCAATAATAAAATCACGATTTTTGAGCGATATATATAACAATTTTAATAGTATAATTAAATATTGTGTGAATATTTTAAGCGTCTACCTGTCGCCGTTATCAATATCGAGCAAAAATATTAATATATATAAAAGTTTTTTTATACACGTTACACAGTTTCATCTACTTAAGGGTTTAACTGGTGCCGATGACATTACAGAGGCTCGGGGGTGTTTACAGGTAGAAGGGGCGGGACAACTCATGACGCGTGTTGATTTTAATATTGCTAAAGTGACATTACACATGACATTCTCATTACCTTTCTTCTGGTGTGTAGGTGTAAGAAACAGTCTGGGCTCATGTTTCATTACCGCGAGAAATTTTGATAAAGAAAAGTATGGTCACTCGTAAATATATTTTCACTAATAAATTAGCAAATGAATTCAATTTCTTTTCAATCAGAATTAGCTATCATGAATAATTCACAATTTTAATATTCGTAATGCCACTTAAATATGGTTTGAAGTAAGTGTTATAATTATCTAAATTATATCTTAGTTATTTATATATTTTTCGACTAACTACGTTCATTTTTATAAAGTTGTAAGATTTAAAGTAGATTGTATTGATTTCGTGTAATCGGTCGAGACTTCGACGGCTTGCTTGTGATTTGTTCAAGAGGACTTGACCAATCACAAGCAAGAGTATAACAGTGGGGGGTAAGCGAACAGGCAACGCATTTTGGAAGTATGCCGCCATTCGTTTTCCGACTTTTGTCTGAGTAACTTGTATCGTGCCGCTGTAGGCTTTGTTAAGTAAGATTGTACCTCTAAATATATATAGCAATAGCAACTAAAGCAATAAAGCTGATTTTCAAGTTCACAAAGAGTGTTTTTGATTCAAAGTCCTTGCTTCTGAGTGTTAAACCAGTACGGTTAATATCTCAGAAGTGGGATAGCAACTTAGTGCCCACACAAGGATCGAAAAAGAAACGTAAGTGTTCTTTGCTCAATTAATTGAATTTTTCTTTTCGATGTGCATTCTATACGTTTACCCTCTTTAAATGATTCGATTGTCCTATTTGAAAAAGTTCACGACCGAACTATATTTACCGTTACGGAGACAGTCCGGAGGTTTATATGGTTAGTCAGGCATGTTAATCTTGCCAGGGTACCCCCTGGAGATTGACATGTTTGATGGTCTACAACAATGCATGTGTATCCTATATGTATACCCTCTTTAAATGATTCGACTGTCCTATTTGAAAAACTTCACGACCGAACTATATTTACCGTTACGGAGACAGTCCGGAGGTTTATATGGTTAGTCAGGCATGTTAATCTTGCCAGGGTACCCCCTGGAGATTGACATGTTTGATGGTCTATAACAAAGTATGTGCAGGTCAATAAAAATCTTGTAAAGTCTTGTCTAATATAGCGCGGTTTATTAACTCGGGTGTTTCTTTTTTTTTTCACATGTTGAAATCGCGAGGCATGGATGAGCAAAGGTTTAGTTCTTTATAAGGACGTGACGAACCAAGGCGAACCTCTCGCGTGACGCTGACTCCGCCGCTAAAATGTCATGACGCAACTCATGAGGCCGACGCAGTGGTGGAAGGCGTACGCGGTCACGGCAGCCGTGGCAGCCGTCATCATCGGTCGCGGTCCAGGCGTTCGAGAGGAAGACAATCGCGACTGACGATTAGTCGGTCTCGTCTCCGGTCACGCTTTTCAAGAAGGACAAGTTCCCGGCGAATGGGTGCCGGGTGCCCGCTTCTCATCGGCACGTGTTGAAGCTGAAGGCGGGTTCACCTGGTACACGAGCAGCCGGCCGCTGAACGCATGCTGTTTTGGCGCGGTGAATTAGCGCCGGGTGCCTGCTCATCATAGGCACGCGTTGGAGCTGACGGCGCAGCGGGCGCCTTGGGGGCTGGACTGTCGGCTACACAAACTATGCAGCTTCAACACCCATGTGGCTAAGCGGCTTGCTAACCAAGTGAGATTAATCCAATGTACTAAGTCTAATGTCCTTGGCTGGACCATAGGTATTAAGAAGGCGCATGATTTCGCAAACCATTTATTAACTATTTAATCTAAGTGTGTATAAGTCGATGACACTGTATTCTTCTTGAAATGATGTGCGCTGATCGCATGAAGATTTATTTACTTACGATTGAAGGTAATTGCTTAGAAACAAATAGAGAAACAGATATTTATTGGTAAAAATAATAATTTTCAAGTCGCTTATTCCAGGTTAATGTAACGAAATACATCTTATTCTTATGATCAAGGACTAATTGGCCTTAATGAATAACTTATAGAGTAACTGCTTACAATTAGTCGTGTAGGTGTCAACCACGAACCTAGAAATGGTTCATGGTGTCAACTCATTTTGTTTTTGTAGTCGCATTGTCAGAATATCCTCATGTCGGTATTTTGTTTTAAATATTTATATGTAGGTGTAATTCATGTAGATATTGCAATGAACTCGGAGTTATATATTTTTTGTATAAATATGCATTTAGCATACATATTAAAGTACTCGGCTACGCTTGACGGCGAATAAGCCATTTAAAATAATGCATTTCTCTGTAAGTGAACTTTCTTGTGTATCCTTATGAGAAATAAATGAATAGAACCGTAAAGAAACCATGGATATATACAGTCTTTATGAAAACCGAACCTCAAATGTGTCCCCTTGCCAGTGTTTGCTTATATGGGCATACGGAACCTACAGTTCAAAGTGACTAAAATACGTCTGATATTGTCATCCTCGACATCGATTAAAGTTGAACCATAATATAAAAGTTGTCAAAGACGATTGTGTCTAAGCGTAGTAAAAGTTTCATTTATCTACTTCAATGGGTTTTTTTTAACTCTGAGTTTGCGTAGGCTTCGCTGTTTCTGTTGAAGTAATTGAACGATTGCCGAAATTAGAAAACTATTAACAGTTCATTTTGGGTAAATTGTTTTCCGAGAAACCTTTAACGTGTACAAGTGTGTGTGTGTTTCTTTCGAATAGCACGTAACAGTCGCGACTATACAAGATATATTAAACAAATGTCAAAATTTGTACAATGTAGGTGTTGGTTGTAATCGACGCATTCATGAGTTACATAGACTGTAAAAATAATATTCGGACACTTTTATTATTGCCTACCAAGGGATAGGTTCTTCTAGTAAAGAAATGAAGAAGCGTCGTGACAGTTGGTTAACGACCATTGTCCTATGAGTGTGCTTTAGTCAATGCGTATGAACTACTGTAAAGCAGATATGTAATGAATAGCATGGTGGGGCGCAATAGGCGAAGTCAAGCCAGCGATAAGTCGTATCTATATAAAATCTATTCATCAGCAATGTTTTTTTAATTGATTCAGTCGCTAAACGTTTGTCTCTAATGAATAGTGTAACTATGTGTTGTGCTTATTATAAGCCGACTTAAAATATTGCGATTTGGTATGAAGGAAAAGATTGTAACGTTTGAGTTCGGTGATTATACTGTACAGATAAATAGCCGTGATTAGTTTACGTTGTGTTAACGTCAAGGGTAGAGGTACCGTTGAAATTTTTATTAGTGAAGGGTACCTACTTATTCTTGGGTCTTACAAGTCGTTACACGTTGGTATACTTTAGGTAGCTATAGTGATTAGCGAGTTCTGATAATAAGTAGGTATGAAGCGATGTGTGTGCTTGTGACAGTACAGAGTTAAGGTGTTATGTTTGTTATTGTGCGTGCTGGATAGCAATATGTCGAATCTCGCTAGCGTGATATATTGTGTGTATTGAGGTTTTTTTTAGATTTGATTAGAAATTCGAAATTCAGATGTCCTACGACGTTGAGTCCCAGTTTGTAATAAGTCTACTTAAGAACTCCCGAATCCATAAAATGAATACGATCCTACATGAAATTAAATAATAAGAAGGAATCTAATATGAGTTATCAAATATTTCGTATTTGGAACCATTGCTTCCCGTGGCTCATGCAAAGGCTGCGCGCGCGATGTGTCCATTAAGATTAATCGGGATTTACCTTAAATGTCAAATAGAGATAATTAATGGGATTTTCCTGTTTGTTAAGAACTGTGGCTGTAGAGGATCAAATCAAATGTTTATTTACGAGAATACATTATTTCATATAAAGGTCTTAAAAGTATATATATTAGATCTATGTATTCAGCCTGCAAGCAGGCGTGCAAATAGTATAAAATGTTACAAGAATTTCAATTATCAACAATATCTAATTAATGTAGAATTTAAAATTATTTCTTATTATTATTAAACGTAGAAATAAATTTACATTTACATAAAACTCTCATAAGTAGACCAAATATTCCTCCACATTATAAAAACATTTTCCGCCAGCCATCTGTTTAATTTAGACCTAAAAAGATTACCGTTCAAGTATTTTAGGTCGTTCGGTAATTTGTTAAATGTCGCAATGCGTATGCATAGTAATGTAAATTCTCTTATGACAAGGAGATTGGTATAACATAGGCTTGTAAACTTGATGTTCGTCTCTGTCTTGGAATAATTTCATTTCGTTCTTGAAAGAACTTCAGGTGAGTTTTTACAAATATGCATAAATCCCTAATGTACATACATGGAAGTGAGAGACTATTACATTGACCAAATAACTGCTCGCAACCGCCCAGATACCATGCCTTCCTTATGGCTCTTACACACCGTTTTGGTATTTTGAAATCCCTCTTCGAAGCATTCAATGTGTTATCATTATTAAATAAAAGGACAGGGTTATATCGTCTCAGTATTATTTAAAGTAGATATTATTAGTGTCGTATCATTTTTAAAAAAAGATAATGTCACAATGACAGAAAGTTACGAACTAATGAACCGGTGGATCATGGATAAATCATCTATCTACGCGGTAGATGAATATCAACTTCAAAATGTCAAAACTTATTCAGCTTTGTAACGTCTTAACTGAAAAATTCTATACATATTGTGTAATGTATAATGGAGAATACGAAGACAGGGAATAAAGACTACTCACTCATGTTGTTAGAACTATTGCGTTGGACATAAATATGCGCGAGTGTATTTATTAGATATGCATTCTTAAATTGAAAGGGCACTTGTGCGATAAGGTCGGACGCGCTATAAACAGGAAAGGGGTAGCTTTACTTGTATCAAATCGGATGAAGCGTGAACTAAATAGTTTCTTATACTTAATCTCATTGTTCTTACTACGAAACATTACTTCATCATGTTCATATTACTTCCGGCTGAAGTAGCTTAATCGGGAGATTTAAAGTTCAGGGTCAGATGTAGCCATGTCCTAAAAAGACAGTTGTTGTGGTTTAATGTTCAAAACATGGTTTCAACCGATGTGAATACTAATTTATGGCGCGTGGCGGGTTCCACCCCATGAACTGTCGTTGTCAAACGAGCGGGAAGTATCGTTATTAGATCGAGCATGAAGTCTAGTTCTTAGAACGTACGGATTACTTGAACTATTTACTCGTGTAGGGCTTGACTACATTTAGCAATACTTTTGAATTGGTCTGAAAAGTGTCTGATGCAGTCGCAAGTTGTGATTGAATGGTCGTCACGGGTTTAGAATAGGTATACTAAGCTTGAAGTGAATTTCTGGTAGGGCCTTGAATGTGTAATGAATAAAGAGCAGGCAACAGGACAAGGATAAGCAACGGTATAATAGATATAGACGAAAAAGAAAGTAGAACTTGCTTTAAAGAAGGTGACGTGGTAGTAGACCCGAGAATAATGATTGCGGATCTGAATATGAGAGTTGGAAAGAGATGTATGGATAGTGAAGATAATGTTTACTATTAATAAAGTTATGAATATAAATATTGTACACAGAGTTAAACAAGCAGGTAGGTAATGAATTTACAAGGTCCACTTTAAGTAATATTAGTATATAAATGTGCATAGTAAATGCAAAGGTTATGTGGTTTTAAGTTTGGATGATTAATGTCATGTATCATCGAAATTATCCCGTGTACTACTTGCTGGAATATTTGCTAGTCAACGTCATGGACCTGTAAATAATGATCCATCGGTTAGAGTAAAGTATCGATGGGTCAGTGTGGGGTATCAGGTAACGGGTGCCTCTCATGTTAACAATTTGTACATCGGTATAGGTGTGCTGGTCAAGGTTTTGACACACACCGACACATTATGAGGTTAAGTTATAAGCATTTTTTGTTAACTAAGGTTATGGTATAATAAGTAGGTACATTGACGAGTTCTATCTATTGTAAAGTTACTATTGTTAGCGTTGTTTAGATACTAAATGCAATGCACCACTGTAATGTTAATTTATTTATTTTGTAAATAAATAAATGTCTTACTGTTAATCTGATAACAAAGTACTTTAAGTTGGAGATATCAGGCAACCGATATCTCCTCAAAGATAATACATATTTATATGGTCATTTAAATTCATATAACTATAAATTTAAAAAGTAGGTAGTAGCAGTACTTCTGTTTTGTTAAAACATACAGTTTCAATCATAGGTCATGTAAATATATTATTAATACAATTGCATTCGAGACTTAAATACTGAAATGTGCCACTTTGATGACTTATTTAAACAAATGCATTATTAAAACTAAGATTGAAGCATTGGCTTATTAACCAAAGGTTTTATAGTTACGAGGAATTTAAAAGATTGAATGAACGAATATGTGACATATTGAAATTTGATAAAATATTATTTTATATTATTTGTTATTTTATTGTACGTTGTTATTCTTATTTTGTGACATAATATGACTGAAATTTATTGTATAACTAATTGTAACTAGTACTACGTACTGATGTCTATATGTAATATTGTTAATTTTCAAATGTTATTTCTTATTATTATTTATTTCAATGCTAATTTGACCTGTATACCTATACCAATAAATAACTTTGAACTATGAACTTAAGTTTGTATAGTCAAGATGAGTAATTAAGCACTAATGTGGTAAAATATAATTATGTTCAATATACGATACATTTATAGTTTATGTGGTGAAAAAGAGTAATGTAATATTTTTGTAATTATACTTAACAACGAGGGACTCGTTGAAAATCGGATGGCCGAGCTGTTATAATTATCTAAATTATATCTTAGTTATTTATATATTTTTCGACTAACTACGTTCATTTTTATAAAGTTGTAAGATTTAAAGTAGATTGTATTGATTTCGTGTAATCGGTCGAGACTTCGACGGCTTGCTTGTGATTTGTTCAAGAGGACTTGACCAATCACAAGCAAGAGTATAACAGTGGGGGGTAAGCGAACAGGCAACGCATTTTGGAAGTATGCCGCCATTCGTTTTCCGACTTTTGTCTGAGTAACTTGTATCGTGCCGCTGTAGGCTTTGTTAAGTAAGATTGTACCTCTAAATATATATAGCAATAGCAACTAAAGCAATAAAGCTGATTTTCAAGTTCACAAAGAGTGTTTTTGATTCAAAGTCCTTGCTTCTGAGTGTTAAACCAGTACGGTTAATATAAGCACCTCAAAACGCTAGCGTAATGTCATTTTTATGTATGTTGACGTCAAAGCTAAGTACGTGGTATATACGAGTCTCTTTACAGCACAGGGTGTTGCCACATCCATACATAATAAACACATTACTTTATATTACTCACGCGGTTTTTTCATATTTCGGCCCTAATTGAGTGGGAGCAGGATTGTGTTGAATATTTTATAGGCTTTTGGCCGCACGGCAAATATCTGAATACCAATTTTATAGGCTTTTGGCCGCACGGCAAATATCTGAGATACCAATTTTAAAGGCTTTTGGCCGCAGAGCAAATATCCGGGATATCAATTTTATAGGCTTTTGGCCGCACGGCAAATATCTGAGATACCAATTTTAAAGGCTTTTGGCCGCAGAGCAAATATCCGGGATATCAATTTTATAGGCTTTTGGCCGCACGGCAAATATCTGAGATACCAATTTTTTAAATAAAAACCGTAATAAGAAAACGCTCCAACTCTCATAATCTCATTCCGCTAATGAATGTAGGCTACAGTCATTTCAAAAGAAGTTTATTTCGATTGGGTCCATAACGAGCATCTGTGCCAAGCCGTAAATACCAAGAAAACTTGAAAAACCTATTAGCCTTTATGACGAAAAAAGGAAACTGTCATTGTCGTCCCAAAGACTTCGTTTTCCTTATAAATGTGAAATATTACCTATCAAATGAAAGAAACGAATTTGAATGAAATTAAATTCTATGTAATACTTTTTAAAACACAATCTAATGTCAGCTGTATTGCTTCGCGACAAAGTAGAAAATAGTTTGCAATTGTATATTACAAATGCGATGAGCCAGATATGAAAGATTTTATTTGATACTTTATCGCCTAGCGTTTGATTACTATTTAGCTTGATGCCCAGTGACGATGAGTTCGAAGGTGGTATCATACTAGACCCTCGTGTTGTATTTATACTATGGGTCTATTCGCGCACATTTGAATATCAAAATAGAATTTCGATATTCAAATGTGCGCGAATAGTTCTGATAGAAGATTTTATGTAATACTTTATCGCCTAGCGTTTGATCACTATTTAGCTTGATGCCCGGTGACGATGAGTTTGAAGGTGGTATCATCCTGGACCTTCGTGTTTTATTTATACTATGGGTCTATCCGCGCACATTTGAAAATCAAAATAGAATTTTGATATTCAAACGTGCGCGAATAGACCTGATAGTCTAAATAAATCATGAATTTTACTCGCGAATGTTTAGAACATTACACCAGATATTCAACCAACTTCATATTAAGCCTAGAATGGTGACTAGCTGCCCGAGTGTGTCAAGGTCAGTTGTCTTTGACAGAGTCACCATCTTAGCTTAGCACCAGTTTTAGCAGCTTGAACAAACTGTGTATTTTGGGGACAGTTTTTAAAACTTGTGGGAAGTAGCTAGCCAGGCGGGAACTGGAATGTACGCTAACCACCATCCTGTAGATTTGATTCAAAGCTCTAATTAGGGGGTGGAGCATCTCATCAGCGATCGTTAGGCTGGCAGCGATCACACCACGATCACACCACTAGGCTAAAATAGCTTCTAATTTCTCAGACAGACCAGAGGGTCATCCGCCTAAATATATTGCTTTGAATATTGCTATTGCTTTCGACTTTCGTTCCGTCTTTTCGGATAAAGCAGTATTTATTATGACCTCCAGATGGACGGCAATGCGACATCCATGCATGGTAGACGTTCCAACTTGTCGCACGAAGCATTTTGCTTCCACATTCATAAAGCGTACCGTTAACGAATGGAATTCATTGCTTACATTTGTGTTTCCGTATGAATACAATCTGGGTGTCTTCAAAACACGAGTAAATAGGTATTTTCTAGGCAAGCATGCTCGATCCTAGACCGCATCATCACTTAACATCTGGCAAGATAGTGGTTAAACGCTTGCCTGTTCTGCATTAAAAAAGGATTACTAACTTCATACATTTTAATTTTAATTTCGTTTAAAATTATAACGTTATGGATGTATGGTGCAAGATTTAAATGTTTATTTTTTGTTAAAATTTAAGTGTTTTTGTTACTGTCTCAAATAAATACATTTCCTTTCTTTCTTTCTTTCAGTACGAAATAAACATCTAATAAATATCAATACATTATCTTGTGAAATTACTTACTCGATTCAACATTATTAGAATATTATTGTTTTTTTTTCACCCTTTTTTTAATCGTCCTTGAAATTAGCAGTGTGCACAGATATGCGAAGCCATAAGGAAGTAAAAAGAAAAACACGTCTAATGTAGATAATCTTGATTCACTCATGAACCCGACCCGACATAAAAGCTCTCACCTCTAGTTAATTCTACTTCTTTCATAGGTCACGTAAAACAAGTCACAACGCTAATAGCAAAGTGCTCCGTAACTTTGCTGCATATGAACTAAATGAAGTAAACCTCATACATTCGACGCTCCATGAATAATGAATGATATGATATCCAGATAAAGTTTTTGTGGAAATGACACTGTTTGTGAATGTTTGAACGTTTACAAAATAAATGATCAATTTTAAAATAACAATACAATTCGTAATTTATTGTGGTGCGTCGTTTTGTTTGCGATGTTAATTAATTATCCATGTTGTTTGATGAATGTAGATCGATCTGTATACACGATTTGCCGTGCCGTGGTGGTACCAGCTTAGAATTGTACCCCCTCCATCTCCTCCCGTGAGTGTCGTAAGAGTCGGCTAAGGGATCACGTACCAGGAGGACGGGCAGCAGCGCCTTCTGAGGACCACAAAATATATTAAATATAATATATGTTATATAAATATAATATATATAAATATATACTGCTCGCCAACCCGACTGCCAAGCGAAGCGAGTGTTGGCAATACCCCTCAATGGGGGAGGCATATGGTATATATCCAGCAGTGGATGTTCTATTGTTCTATGGCTGATATGATGAGACATAATTCAGAACGGGATCAAAATTAGTGATCGATACGCGCGCTTATCGCCGAATGTTATCAGAACAACTTATATTAAATATATGTATATGTGTATGCAAGCATGGTGGAAAGCTACTTTCGCTTAGGCACACCCGCCTGGCTAGCTACCACTCTTAAGTTTGAAAAACTGTCAACAAAACACATAGTGTGTTCAGGCAGCAGTCCTTGAGAATCCATGAGCATTCTAGGTCTAGCGTGATCACATCATCACTGACCATCACAAGTGAGATTTATTTATTTATTTTATTAATTTATTAACATTTTATTTAGTATAGATTTGTAGGTAGTGGAGAAACGCTAAATCTATACAGTATAAAAAAAATATTTATCCCAATTTCAGAACCATTCGTACCAACAACCCTTCAAACAATTCGCCGAAAAATTCTGATTGCGAATACCACTACGATGGAATACTGAACAAAAATATATGTTCGATACAGTGAAAAAAATGCACAATGGCCTACCGTCGTGAGAGCCTAGATATCGAGACAATGGCTGCATTAGTGGCCCGAATCCTGCCTCCGAAAACAATGGGTATCCACGATGGCCCGTATGTACGGCGAAATGGTGACTATTTGTTATTCCTTCTACTCGAAGAAATGAGGCGAATGCTCTTTTAAGTCGATGGTATGACTGTTCCGATCCTTCGAAATTAAAAGGAACCCTGTTTTTTGTTTCAAGTCATCATTGAATGTGAAAGAGTTAGTAGTATTTATTGAGGTGAGCAGATAAACGTTCAAACAGATTTATATTTTTATGTTCGTAAATTCACTATTCAAAATACATATATATATATATATATATTGTTTTACACGGGATACGCATAATGTTTTTTATTTTTATTGAATTCTCGATTTTTCGGCATGGTTCTAGTGCCAGTGGTACCCGTAGCAATAGATTAAAAATAGGGTATACAGATATGTCTGCCCTTAAAGTTTGAATACATTTTGACATCTACCACTTTCAACAACTACATTATTAATGTAATTGTCAGTCATAAGTCTTTATAAATAGATAATTAAACTAAAACCAAACTTTTTTTTTTACTTAATTTTAGTTTACGTTTGACAACTGTCTCACCTGATGTTAAGTGATGACGTTGTCTAGGATTTAGCACGCAAGCCTAGAAGGTACCTATTCACTCGCGCCTTGAAGACTCCAGGATTGTACATATCGGGAAACACAGACTCGGGCAACGAGTCCCATTCCTTGACAGTACGCATTAGGAAAATGGAAGCAAAACGCTTCGTACGTATAGGTGGTATATCTACCATATAGCGATGGCGAATTGCCGTACGTCAAGTCGACCGATGATAGAAAGGGGATGGTGGAATCAGATTATGTAATTAAACTTCTTAACCGTACTTAACTTCATAACAGCTGTATAATTAAACCAACACCAAACTTTCCCGTAACTTCAGCACAGCTCAGAAACTCTGATCTTTACTAACGCCGTAAAAAGCCCACATCATCTACAGAAACTTGGTTGAAATTTTGTAAAACTTTAAATTGATTACTTAGTTCAAACGACTACACGTAACTAACTGTATGACTAGTTGCACACCGTGGTTCCCATCGCGTGCCTTATGACATTTCTCTTATTTAAGTATATTTAAAAAATATAATAAACAGGGTCACCTGGGCCATAAGTCTACTATTCAATATGGCAATATGCTCGGCTCACAATTGGCGATTTTGACAGCTTTGGTAGTCCGCTATTTTCAAGTCGTTCATATTAAATCAATCTTGATTCAATTCTAGATTCAATGACACAGCGCTTTATTTTCATAGTCTGTTAGCACATTAAACAACAAACGCCCTACTAAATCGACATAGGCCGAGCATAGATTCAACATAGACTCAGGCTGCTATGACTTAGCAGACTGCGGATTTTTGACGTTGTCTTATTGGCATCGGCTTGGCCTCGCAGCAGACTGAATATGAACTTTGAATTAGCAGACTTGACAACCTGATAGTAAGCGAACCAAATTGCTTATGATGATCTGTGTATGTAAGCCCTCTGACATGTTCCCGCGTATCAGACTATCAATCAAATAAATGCCCTGTATTGCACAGAAATCAGATCGTGACATATTTTTCACTGACTGATATAGGTATATGTTTCAGTATGAAAAATCGAATCATAGAAAATCCATAGTAAATAATGCTTCTCAATGTAATATTATCATGGTCAACAAACTTTAGGTTATTAATTAAGACCTTTTCGATAGGTCTTAGGCGGTCTGTAAATCCCCAAGTTGACGGGGTAGGAAAATGTAATCTACGGATTATACCATGGGTCTTAACATAGTCGTGGGTTCAAGTCCCATTAGGAGCTGAAAATTTTTAACTGACTTCAAAAAGAGAAGGAGGTTACTCAATTCGACCGATTTGTTTTTTGTGTGTTAGCGGATAACTTCGTTGTTTATGAACCTATTTTGATGATTTTTTTTTGGTTGATAGGGTACATTTCTGAAAGAGGTCCCATTTAAATTTCATCAATATCAGTTGAGCGGTTGTTGAGTTGCACTCCGCACTCTGAATAGTGCTACTCATACGTGGATGACATTATAGTTGCGAGTGGAAAAATCGGTTAATATATACAATAACAATTGATTCGGTGAGTAAAAGAGGTCACTGAAAACGGTGAAAAAAAAATTGGTTGTCTGTAAAGTCGGTTTACGGACGATAGATTTACGTGATAACGACATAATCATGTATGACATTGACTTTTGACTTTTGACTTTAGACTTTTGACTTTTGACTTTTGACTTTTGACTTTTGACTTTTGACTTTTGACTTTTGACTTTTGACTTTTGACTTTTGTCTTTTGACTTTTGACTTTTGACTTTTGACTTTTGACTTTTGACTTTTGACTTTTGACTTTTGACTTTTGACTTTTGACTTTTGACTTTTGACTTTTGACTTTTGACTTTTGACTTTTGACTTTTGACTTTTGACTTTTGACTTTTGACTTTTGACTTTTGACTTTTGACTTTTGACTTTTGACTTTTGACTTTTGACTTTTGACTTTTGACTTTTGACTTTTGACTTTTGACTTTGACTTTGACTTTGACTTTGACTTTGACTTTGACTTTGACTTTGACTTTGACTTTGACTTTGACTTTGACTTTTACTTTGACCTTGACCTTGACTTTGACCTTGACTTTGACTTTGATTATATTATCTAGATCTAGATAAAACTTAGGTGGAACGTTACTGGAATGTTACCGTTACTATTTTTCATTTTGGCATCCATCAATTTATAAAACGTTATCACGTCAAAAATTTTACCAATAAGTGGAACTGACTTCAACACTCAAAAGTGTGAAATAACTTGTCGAAGTCGATACCATGATAGTTCACAAAAGTAACTGTAATATTGTGCGCATGGTACCGACTTCGACAAGTCATTGCACACTTTTGAGTGTTTATTAAAATAAAATACTAATAACTTATTACAATACTACAGCTACTACAATAACATTTGAGCAATCCACTAGCTATTGTCAGCCTATAGATAACTCAAATGCTCTAACCCGCTACCGGCTCTCAGCGTGTTAGACTGTTGAAATCGGTTTCATATCTTGATAAAAAATGTTTACTTCAAAAATTTCAAATTAAGTTGCGCCACAATTACCATTTCAAATATAAACAAAATACTCCAAACAAATGAGATTTTAGAGCAGAGTGTTCATTATGTAACCTCTACCGTAATAGATACAGCGTCGATATCAATTTGCTTCTCCAATAAGGTAAACCCATAAAAACGTGACGCGCAAACGTGTACTGATAAAATATTAAAATGTTTACAGCACCGTCTCCCGCTGGAGGTGTTCCATTTTTCTGTAATCATACGATGTCTGTATATGATAGGATTTAGGATATTGGCACCGTATGATTTCATAAACACGTGGACGCGCAGACCAACGTTTGATGAAGATATATTATAAGGTTTTTTTTTTATGATTCATTGCATTAACAACATTCTAGGCTACAGAATACCGTCCTGTCTATTTTCTATCTATTTTTTTTGGGGTAAAAAGTATTTTATGTATTAATAAATAAGGTTCCAAATTTCATTAAAATGTATCAAGCCCTTTAGGCGTGAAGAGGTTACAAACACATATACATAAACTTACACATCTAGGGTTAACGTAAAACGTTTCAGTGGGCGAAATGTCGGACTGGAAGTTCGTCCTTGAAAAGGCTTAGAATACATAAAAAAACAAATCAATCGAAAACAATTGAACGTTGTACGGAATCGTATTCTCAAATTAATGAAACTGAGAACAATGCTGAGTGAGAAACAATAGGGTTCTGGATGTGACACGAGGAACCCTCTGTTGTTTCTACTTCAACAATAATAGTTGTTGATTGAATACTCTTGATGGAAGTTTATATAGTAACTTTCTTACAGACATAATTATTTCAGATTGCTTTCAATTATGCAGGGTTTATCCGTTTAGACGAGTGCCGTGGTGGTACCGGCCTAGAATAGTACTCCCCCATATCTTCCCGTGGGTGCCGTAAGAGTCGGCTAAGGGATCACGTACTAGAAGGTGGGCAGCAGCGCCTTCTGAGGATCGGAAATCATACTGCGCTCGCCAACCCGCCTGCCAAGCGTGGCGAGAATTGGCGAATCCCCTCTATATGGGGGAGGCGTATGTCCAGCAGTGGATGTCCAAGTGCTGAGGAGATCCGTTTAGACAATGTGAAGAAAAAATATAGTGACCACAGTGCGTCCATTGTACAATGTATATCGCCAAGGTCAGTTGGTTTCAGCGCCTGTCCCTGTCTCGGAGATTCTTTGCAGGCTACCCTGTAATGACCGAGATTATACTATACCCAGTGTGCGTTCGGCAGCTCCATCGGCGAAGTCATATCTTGCTCCGACAGCGTATGTGCGGCGTTCACGAAATCCATTCGAGCATTATATGCTCCCAATACTAAGTTATGCTCTGCGAGAGCATAATCTTTCTACCTCTAGATTCGATCAAATCTTGGTCGGCTGTCAAAAGTGACATATGCAGTAGTAATTATCACGTGATCCGTGGAGTAGTCGTTTATGAGACATCAATCTAATATTAGTCGATCAATGGCTGTGAGTATGGATTGTCGACTCGATAAAATTCGACAGTAAGTGCTTGTTCAGACATGGCGTACACGCGAATCGTGCGGCGCGCGCGCGGTTCTATTACTATGGAGATCTCCAAACTGCGCTAATATCGCCATGTCTGAACAAGCACTTACTGTCGAATTTTATCGAGGCGACGACCCATGCTCGCAGCCAATATTTGGGCCAAGTAGCTGGAGAACGCAGCCGTTCATGTTGGCTTGCCATTTGTATGTCATTGCCTATTATAAGCGACACGTTTCGCGATCGCAGTACTAAGTACTGATTGTTGTATACATATATATCTAAAATTCCAAACAAATATTAAAATGTGAAAGAAACTCTGTCTGTCTGATATGATTTCACGCCTAAACCACTATATCAATTTTGATTAATTTATTTTAAGGAGATAGATGGGACTTTGGGGAAGTACGTAGGCTACTTTATTCCGGAAACATGTGTGGATCCCGTGGGATAAAGGCTATGTTAGCGGGAAACCGTGGGTAAAAGTCTAGTATTTTTATTTTCAGTGTAATTATTTTATTTTATTATTAACTTTATTTTTAACAGATGTCTGATGAAGCCAAATATGTGTGAGCATTATGTCACACGTAGCATCAATTAGGCGTTAATGTGGGGCGATTGTTATGTGCTACGCTTTATTCTGGGCGCTCGATTTATGAAATAACCAGTAGCGCCCGCGGTTTTACCCGCGTATATTACGTGTTTCTCGCTACCTCAATTATCCCACGGGAACTATACTTTTCAGGTATACAAAGCTTACGTCCTATTCCAGACTATAATCTATTTCTATGCCAAATTTCATCCAGATCCGTTCAGCCATTCTGTCGTTATTGAGTAACAAACATTCATCCATCCATCTATTCATCCATCTAAACTTTCAGATTTATAATATTAGTGCGACACATAGAATTTACATGATTACGTTCCGATGACGTCACAATCTGACGATCTTACGATCTGACGCGAGTTTAACATTTTTTCCCATACAAACGTGCACAACGCCGCTAAAGAAGTTTTCATTTCAAAAATCTAGGTAAAATATGATCAAAATATAAAGATAGCACTCCCACAAATTACCAAATCAACCTCTCTACTGCTTGCCGCACAAAACTGAGGAAATTCTTAACCTAAAATGTGCCCCTGAATTAAATATGGAATAAACACACCTATTGTAATAGTTATATTTCGATCCTTCCTTTATTGTTGTATAAAACATTAAACTTGCCAGTTTTTATCGAAAGAAAACATGTGTTTTCATAGTCTTATACAAACTTCCTAAAACAACATGAAGCGGGAGTGCATTCATAAAACAAAAGAATCGCGAACTAAATCCCCCTCGGCTTACTGCAAAGTTTTTACTGCACTAACAATGTTCCTGCGTCTAAGTTACCGTTGCGAACTAAACTTGTTACTTGGGGATATAGAACGTAACGCGTTGCTAGCTTAACAAATGGTATGACGTATGACGTAAACGTGGCTAGAATAACTTTTTCGTGTGCGTTACCAATCGACTTTTATGACGAACGGCTTAAACGGACCGAAAAAGGTTTATATTAATGTCTGTGCGTGGAAAAATGGGTCTTTTTCGTGCTAGTTTTGCGGATGGGTGAATTGGAATCATTTATCTCAATCCAAAGTTACGGTGAATAAGGTCATGGACCAATTCAATGTTTAGTTTTTGTTTTTGACTCATGATACTTATTCTGAATTAATGTTGAATAAATGAATAATCGTCATCATCATCATCATCATTGCTCGTTCATTTTAAAAAAATATATTATTAAATTTAATTAATTGTAGCCATACATTTAACATTGACTTAATCAACATAAGTATATCTTTAATCTAACGAAAGGTTAGATCTTACTGGGCCCTCTAATTGTATAAAGAGTTTCCACGGAAAACTTTTATAAATACAAATTATACTGGCCGGTTGGCGCAGTTGGTAGTACTCTGCCTTCTGAGCCGCAGGTCCCGGGTTCGATTCCCGGACAGGTCAAACATTTCTGTGTATGAACATGTCTGATTGACCTGTGTCTGTGTGTGTATATGTATATATAATATATATATCAGTCTTCAGGTTACCATAGTACAGGCTCTGCCTAGTTTGGACCTGAAGACCTTGTGTGAATGTTCTCCCATATTATTAAAATAAAAAAAATAATACATAAAAAAACATCAAAAAACACATTTGTTTTGAAATGAGTCATTAACAGTAGTATCGCAATTCTTCTTTTGTTGAGCCAAATATGTGCCAGTATTTAGATCACATGTCTCTTTGTTCAAACGCATTGATTGTTTTGCAAAATCCGATGAGCTTCCAAACGGTTCAGACATGTATCATCCACTACTTAGGTATATTTTCGCTGGTGCAATTGCTCCTCTGAAGACACTGAAGAAAAAAAAAGCTGTAGGGCTGGCGCCGGAGACAGCCCCGGCGCCAGCCCTACAGCTTTTTTTTCTTTCAGGTTAATTTTTTTTTTTTACATATAAGTTTGCGTTTGACATCTGTCTCACCTGATGTTAAGTGATGACGTTGTCTAGGATTTATTTTAATGATATTAGGAATATCATGCAATTGAAAAGAAAAAACAAGTAAATATCCTTTGAAATTACAGATTTTCTGCATTCTATTCCACACCCGCTTCATTATTTGGCTGTATTCGGAATTCTATGGGGTTTAATCAGTTTTACTGTGTTCCATCTGTTGCCCAGACTCTTATGAGACTGGTGCTCTCAATGGAACCCTTAGACAATAGGAAGCCCAAGATTAAAATTCACACTCTTGATATTACATTTTCACAAATACACACGCCCACACATACACAGACTATATCCACATTAATACACATTCATCCACTTACACACACCACACACAAACTCAACTCAGTATATGTACACTTAATATAAATCACCTTTATATATTAATTACATTTTTGTTTCTGTTTTTATTCATAAACGCGTTCGTAAAATACATAAATAGATCTGGGCAAAGATAACTTCTCCTATGATCCTATGAAAGATATTTATTACACAAAAGGAGATTACATCAAGGCTGATTTGGTAACCGGTCATCACCCCCTAAGATTTGACTACATTCCAAACGTAACCATTGTCCGTTAATAAACAAATAGGTTGGTATAATAAACTCTGGGACTTTACTGCACATTCACCGGAATAAATGAGTTGAAATGTTTTCATTTATCTGAGTAGATTCACCCGTTTCGCTGGTAACACAGTTAAACTGCGGGTGGCTGCTCGAATGATGAATAAGCTTTAAAGCACTTTACGTGCTTATATACACACACAGAGAAATTGAGCTGGTTGGATATGACTTGTCCGCCAGGATTCTTAACTTTTTTTAAATATTTAACCTCTGTCTCACCTGATGTTAAGTGTCGACGTGGTCTAAGATGGAGTACGCAAGCCTAAAAGGTATACCTATATTCACTCGTGACTAGAATACTCCAAGATTGTATCTATCGAGAAACACAGACTCAGGCAACGAGTTCCTGGAAGTACGCTCTAAGAAAGTTGAAGAAAAACGCTTAGTAGGTACGTATAGGTCGTCTACCATATAGCGATGGCGCGTTCCCGTACTTCTGGTAGACAAAATGATAAAATGGGGACGATGGAACTTGTAAAAAAATCTAATACGAGTACAAAGGTAATTTCATTTTTGAACTACCGTAAATACGAAACATTTTAAGGAATTTTAAATCTCCCTTTTATAAAGTCAATTAAAAACTCCTTACAAATAAAAACGTTGTGAATAAGACCACATCACGATCGCAATCACTGTAACACCATTTATCATAATGCCTCCAGTATTACATTATGTCTATAGGCACGTACCATCAGGCGACCCGTCTGCTTGTTTGCCACTTATTTGGTATACCCATAGGTATCTGCGAAGATATTAAAAAAATCATTAATAAATGACTATAATAATTGGGGTAAAGAATCAAAATATAATTTTGGTTCATGAAAAAAATACGAATCTTTTTATCCTTTAATTTTTTGACGGTCGTTATGGCTGAGCGATCAGTGGCACTGACATTAGAACCGTGACCCCAGGTTCGACTCCCGGCTGGGGCAAGCATTTCTGTGATGAGTATCACTATCACTATATAGTATAAAACAAAGTCGCTTTCTCTGTCCGTATATCCCTATGTATGCTTAAATCTTTAAAACTACGCAACGGATTTTGATGCGGTTTTTTTAATAGATAGACTGATTGAAGAGGAAGGTTTATATGTATAATAACATCCATTAAATAGTGGAGAAATACATTACCATGCGAAGCCGGAGCGGGCCGCTAGTAGTATAAATAAATAAAATAAAATAAAAAAGCCTTTTATTTCATGCACTTAAATATTCGATATTAACATTTTTTTAATTGAAGATGCGTGAAATTTTATTGTGTTAATAATTGTAAAATTAACTTAATAAAAATATGCATGAACCCCTCAAGTTGTGAGGGTGAAGGCCTCCTCCAGAGAACTCCAGTGATCTCGGTCATTGGCTTCTGTTTGCCAATCTTTGCCTGCTACTCGTGTGATGTCGTCCACCCATCTAGTTACAGGTTTTCCTCTTTTCCTGGTACCCGCTGGGCCTGGCCATGACGTCGTGCGGATTGTCCAGCGATCGTCGCTCATTCTCGCTACGTGTCCTGCCCATCTCCATTTTAACTTTAGGGCGTAGGTGAGAGCATCTGTTACCCCTGTCTTTTGTCTGATTATCGTGTGACGAATTTTTTGACATTTTCTTATTTTTGTGATACTTCTCTCCATGCTTCGTTGGCAGGACCTGACTTTATTTTTAACCCTTGCGGTGAACTTCCAGGTCTGACAGCCGTAGGTTAGCGTTGGTAACAGACAGGTGTCCATGACTTTTCTTTTAATTTTAATGGGCATCTGACTTTTTAAGATTTCCTTTAAGCTCCAAAACTTTTTCCAAGTCGTTGATATTCTTCTATCTACCTCTAAATCATTGTTTCGTTTTTGGAAGGAAATGTGTTTCCCTAGATAGATATAGCTCTCAACGTATTCTACCGGTGTGTTGTCTAGACATATAGAGTTTTGTGCGGCATTTGTCATGAGTTTTGTTTTGCACAGGTTCATTTCTAATCCTGCCTCTCTGCTTGCTTGTTGTAAAGTTACTAACATGGACTCCAGCTCGGTGCTATTTTCCGATAGTAGGACAATGTCGTCGGCAAACCTCAGGTGGCTGATATATTTACCTTTTATACATATACCGGTTTTTTCCCAATTTAATTTGCCGATAATCGATTCCAGTACTGCTATAAATATTCGAGGTGATAGGGGGTCACCTTGTCTTACTCCTCTTTGGATGGGGATAGGTGGTCCTACGCTCTCCAGTTTTACTCTACTAGTGTTATGTTCATATAAGTATTTCAAGACTTGCACATAGCTTTCCTCCACTTTTTGTGATTGTAAAGCTTTCCATATTGCGGGATGTAGTATCGTATCAAAAGCTTTCTGGTAGTCAACAAATCCTATGTAGAGTGAGCGTTGAAATTCTTGATATTTCTCTATAATCAGTTCTAAAGAGTGGATGTGGTCAATAGTGGAAAAGCCCCTTCGGAATCCAGCTTGTTCGATTGGTTGACTTTTCTCTAATGTATAACTGATTCTTTTCTCTATAGTCGAAGCAAATAGCTTATACAAAGTAGGGAGAAGACTAATTGGCCGATAGTTGCCTATATTTAGTGGGTCGCCCTTTTTAAACAGCAATATTATATCAGACTCTGACCACTGTGTAGGTGTTGTAGAGGAAGTTAGTATTAGGTTGAATAAATGAGTCAAAGGGTCTACCAGGTAAGGACCTGCCATTTTTATGGCCTCGTTCGTTATTTTGTCAGGTCCAGGGCTCTTCTCTGCTTTTAAACTTTTAATTCCCATTATGATTTCTGCTTCGTCCACTGGTTTTATCTCTATGCGATTGTCATCAAATTTTAATTCATTTTGATCAACATATTGACATAGTGAATCACTGTACAAGTTTTGATAAAAGCTAGTTGCTATGTTGAGTATATCTTTACGGTCGTGCGTTGTGTTTTGAGTGTTGTGAAGTCCTTCGATCCATGCTTTATGTGTTCGGAGTTCCTTGTGAGCCTTTTTAAGACTTCCTGTAGAGTTAATGTGCTTTTCAATCGTAAGTCTACGATGAGTCGCGTAGTCTCTACGGACGTATCTACTTACTAGTTTGTATAGTGCTTTCAATTCATTTTTCATAGCTCGCGTCTTTGGTTTGATTTTTTGTAGAGCCTTTCTACGCTGTATTAGCTCTGTAGTATGGACAGATATCGCACTGCTTCTTACTTTATCTCTGTTGTAAAGAGCTTTCTTCAAGCTAGTATTTAAGATATTGACTATTTTGTCGTAGCATTCCTGTACAGAGTTGGTTTTTTGACAGTGCCTAAGGTCTTCGTTGCATTCGGTGAGTGACTGTTTAAACTTCGATATTTCTTTTTCATTTCTTAGTGAACTTCTTGGGTTACTTGCATAGTTCATTCTTGTTACTTTTAATTTTTGTATAAGAAATGTTGCTCTAAGGAATCTGTGGTCTGTATTGTAATTCAGGTTGATGACTTGTACATTCTGCACGTTGTTCCTTAAATTAGTTAGTATATAGTCTATTTCATTTTTAATAGAGCCACCTGGAGAGCGCCAGGTCCATCTTTGGCTGTTCTTCTTTTTATAAAAAGTATTAATAATAGATAGTTTGTTTTCGTATGCAAATTCTATTAGTCGTTCGCCTCTGCTGTTTCTTGTGCCATAGCCGTAGTTTTTCATGATCATATTTTCTTCTGGTTTTGGTTGGCCAATCTTGGCGTTAAAGTCCCCCATGACTATTATGTTCTTCTCTGATATTTTCAGGGCTTTGTCAATAGTGTCATAGAAACGCTCTATTTCTTCATACTTTGCAGCATCTGTTGGGGCATACGCTTGTATCAAACTGATTTTGAAATTATTAATATTTAGCGTCAGTAGAGCCACTCGTTCTGATAGACCAATAAAGCTCACGATGTGGGTTTTGAGGTGTTTTTTTACGAGAAAGCCCACACCATAAAGGCCTGGAGTTTCGCCTATGTAGTAAAGAATAACGTTTTCATATTCTTGAATTGAATTTCCACGCCTTCTAATTTCAGATAAGCCAATTATATCGAATTTTGTATTTTTCAGTGCTTCCATGAGTTCTAAAAGGCGGGCGTGTGATGATAATGTATTTACATTGTATGTTGCAATGTGGAGTAGGTTATTATATTCCCATTTATTTGAGGTAATTGTCTCTGGAGGGTTTCGGTCTTTTCCTCCCACGGTGACCGGCCGGATTGGGAGATGTATTTTGTGTGTTGTTGGATGTTCTTCATTGGGGTTTTTCGGGAGGGGTTGAGATGCTCGTTGCTATGCTTTGGTGGCATTGTATTCATTGTTTGTGTTGTTATTATTATTCTTGATTGTCACATAGTTTAATATCCCTGGTTTTACTATATTATCGGGTAAACTTGAAGACCTTTGCTTTATAAGGGCAGGTAAAGTTTTGTTCTTTTTGTTTATATGAGGTATTTGCTGGGCAAGGTTGTTGGGGGAATTTTCCGGCGAGTTTGGGAGGCTTCTTTTTTTATATTTATTATTTTTAGGTGTGTTCTCTAATATGACAAGCTTGTCATATTTGATTATAGCTTTATTACCCTTTTCCCTTTCGATATTCACTCGTTCTTGCAGCTCTTTCCTCCTTTGTAGAACAGAGGGGGGATAGTCCTCCTTTACATAATATGGTGTATCTTTTAGAGCTCCTTTGTTTTTGAGGATACCAATCTTCTTCCCCAGGGTTGCAAAAGTAACTACTACGGGTCGTGGCTTTTCAGTCTTTTTTCCTATTCTTCTTACGACTTCTAGGTCCGTACAATCTATTTTTATCGGGAGATATTTATTTATAAAATCTTTTATGTTGTTTTCCATACTATGGTACGATTTTTCATCTTCTTGTAGACCAAAGAATACTAAGTTACGTTGCCTTGCATGTTTCTCTAAGTAGTATATTCTACTTTCTTGATTATCCACTCTCAACTTAAGGTTTTCATGATTTTCTTCGAGAATAAGAATTTTTTCTTCAAGTATTTTGTTAATATTAACTGTTACCTTTTTTGTCACCTCTTCAGCAGTTTTGTTTATCAATTTTTTCTGTTCATCAAGATCCTTTTGGATCGCGCGAAGCGCCGCCATTATCTCCGACATTTCCTGCGTCATTTTGTAGAAAAAACTAAAATGGATTTGTTTTGGTACAGGTGGTGCCCTCTGTTCTCGCTTGTAGGAACTTCTTGCATGAATCGAATCGGTTCTAGTATGGTCGGTTACTTAAGTGTAGGTAGTACTACCCTTTTCTGCTAGGTGGAGCTAGTATACAGTATAGTAGCTCCGGAGCATTAAAATACGGACAATGCGGAATCCAATGACTCATTTAGTTTGTAGGTTATGTTGTTAGTATTTTCACTAAATTATCTTGTAGCGCAGTTCTAAAGCTAATGCTTATTGATTTCGATGCCACTGTTGTCTCGTTGATGTATAAAGTATCACATAACGTCTATGGTTATTTCATTTAAACAGATGTCACTTCACTTTGCAAATGTTGTTATCACTGTTTTTTGCACTGTTTTTCTAGTTTATTGTTTTTCTTTTCACTTTGTCCATACATATTGAGCACTTATCCACGATTTTAGCTATTTATTACGCCGTAACTTGTGTTATTAAGATTTAAACTGACGATTAACACACGGAGCCGATGTCAACAGTGGCACTGCAGCGCCCTCCTCCTAGTAGTATAATTATTATTTAAATTTGCCATTATTGCTTGTTTTATTTTTGCGCAAATAAACGATTTCATTTCATTATAGTGTTTGTTGGGTTGCGGATGTTTGTGAAATTATTGTGTATTATATAGAAAATTATATGTTATTTATCAGTTTAACAAATACACAAAATAACAAATGGGTTAACAGTTGACATCTTATTCTAATTCTACGTGGTGGTAAGGCGGTACGGCTTGCACTGATATCCCGCTTTGGGTGTATTGTGCTTTCCCCCGCCAACTAACCTAACCATCCCAACTCCTTCATACATCGGAGTATAGATTTCGATTGATGGCACAACTGCTACAGTCTTCAACTTTATTAAATCCATGGAAGCCTGTTTATGTGAGCTGATGACGAAGTCATTGTGCGGTATCATCAGTTATTTCTTCTATAGCAATACAATGTAGAAGTAGATACTCCACAGTTTCATCTTCCCGAATACAACCCCTTCACAGCGAGCAGTCTATGGTCCCAGTATTGCGCAGATGATAGTGACGGTAACAGTTGACATATTTCTTCGTATTTAGTTAGATCATGACATATCGCAGCACGCAACTTGTTTTTACGCTCGAAATATACGCACTATACCACGTTTAAAAAAAATTGTAGTAGCCTAATTATACTGAAACATAAAGTCAGTCACATTTTAAGAGCAGCGTAGCACTATAAATGACAGTTCACCCGGGGAAGTACTGCCACCATTATGTATTTCTACGGCCAGGCAGTAGTGTTCGCATTACTGTGTTCCGGCTTGAAGGGTATGGTTCCGGTGAAATTACAGGCACATGAGACTTACCGAAATGAAAATGAAATGAAATTCTTAAATGTCTAGTTAATTGATAGATTATAGATAGAAATATGGTATATACATATATATATATATATATATATATATATATATATATATATATATATATATATATATATATATATATATATATATATATATACCCTGAGACATAAAGTCGGTAAGTCTCATGTGCCTGTGATTTCAACAGAAACCATACCTGTATATATATACCATATTTATATCTGTAATCTATCAATTAACTAGACATTTAAGAATTATTCTTAATCTGTAAAACTGTATGTAAATAAATATATATAGACAGAGGCTACTACTTAACATCTTATGTGCCTTTAGCTTGTTTAGTCACCTTATCCCAGAATAAGAAAAAATAAAAATGAAAATAAACATTTTTTATGTTAATCTAATTCACCTGGCTGTACATAAACCAGAGTTGAATTTTGTACGTCTCAATTTTATTTTTCACCTTATATATTTTCGTGATTACCTCCTCTTTGATGTTGTAGAGATGACGTATGAAGGGCCCCATGAGGGTACTTAATTAAAGGAGCTCGTTTATTAAGCAAAATTCTGCTTAATTCATTCAAAATTGTCTTTTGTTTGAAATAAGAGGTATAATGGGCGGTCGGGTGTTATCAGGTTATTTTGAAATTACGAGAACCCGGGCGTTATAATTTTAAATAAAATTATTGAGTTTACAGAGGTCTTATCACACGTACAGTCTACACATATATTTACACAGCTATGAAATACAGATATATACAAACTGAAGATATATAGAAGAGTATATTCATATTCAATGGTCAATTCTCTTATTCATTCAGACTAACTACATTACATTAGACACTTATTCCCTGGAAGTTAGGGCGGCCTTTAGTGTGGGACGCTACATGCGTTGACACTTTCGCGCCATCACATCTTCCAGAGACACATGTAAGGGGTTGGCGCCGCGGCTTATTCGGCAGAGCAATGGAAACGGCGAAAATATGCTAACCTAGGTAGTGGTTACATATTTGAACCGTTTGGAGTCGAACATTGGGCCCGTGGGGACCGGGAGCTCATCGGATTTTCCAAAACTTATCAGAACGTTTGATCGATGCGACGCGTGACCAAAAATGCTGGCATATATTTAGCTCAACGAATCAGCATTACAATTCAACGTGGCAATGCTGCTAGCATTCTGAGTACGCTACATTTGAGTTGTCTATAGGCTACCAATAGGTAGTAGATTGCTCAAATGTTATTGGAGTACGATTAATTTCTATATAGTAGACAATGGTTCTCAAAGTAGAAATCATAATTATAAAGTATTTACAAAGATGCCAAGTTAAAAATTGAGCAAAGTATTTTAACGATTTCTTTTTTCTGAGTAAACTAAACTTGAAGTGCAATTTAAATTATTTAATTTAAGCATCAAGTATCCAATTATAAACATAAAAAAAATGAGCAATATTCAATAATTCACCCGCCACGTTTGAGAATAAATAGATCAACTACCGAGAAGAAACGGCAAGAAACTCGAGGATTTCAACTATATTTCATAATAATAATAATGTTTTTATTGTTAAATGTTTTATTGTTAAACAGTAAGTTACATGTTCCACTAATGATAATAGTAATAATAAATACAATAACATTGTCGTTCAGAGCCCACACTAAGAGTAAATCTTGTGTCGTGGACATCTGTTTCCTTCTGAGACACAATATCCTATATTACGTATACATTATCATTATTTACATTCTATCTGTATTTGTAATTATATATATATTCGAGTTAGCGCGCGCGTGCGCGTGTGTGTGTGTGTGTGTATATATATGTATGTATGTATGTATGTGTGTGTGTGTGTGTGTGTGTGTGTGTGTGTGTGTGTGTGTGTGTGTGTGTGTGGTTTTTTTTGAGAATGACTTCATGCTGTGCCCATGAAAGTATATCCTATTAAACACACTAATAATGGTAACTCAGCAGAATTGACGCATTCCAAACACTTTTGTCTTCTTAATAACTTCTTATAGCATAGTATGTTTCAATAATTAAAATGAAACAGTAAACGAAGAGCAAAAGTGTTGAAATCAGTGACTTTGTATGGGATATAATTCGGATTGCGGTCAATAGATGGCGTTCCTGGAATACTACTGTAGAGAGACAGAGACAGCAACATTTACGCATACTATATACTACTGACATCTAATCTTCATATCCCCTGTCATCTCAAGTATTACGCGTATTATTTGACATGTTTAAGTTACACGTTTCAAATTTAATTTAAATCCCGTCCAATCTCGTTGTTGGCAAGTATATTACGGCGGCATATCAGGTGACCCTCGTCATCCTACTCTACACACGCCGCGATACTTAGGGAAGGGTATTTATAGTGAATAAGACGGATATAAAAGATGATTGATAAGTTTTCAGATAAAGTTATACTATGAACAGAATTATTTAGTTTGAACTACGGTTTAACTGACGCATATTAGTCGAATAGGTATCCCGACCGGTTTCGTGACTTTCTGAGTCACTTTTCCATAAAGAGCTTGCGCCCTCAGTCGAATGAAAAATGATGAAAAATTCTTTCACGGCCGGGAAGCTTTACCTACTATCCCTGGGTGACATAGGGTATATCATTTTTTTTTTTTAAATAGGGAGCCATGTACCTACTTCATTTTTATTTTTTTACCCATGAAATTATTAATATAGTTTGACGTGTCTGTGTGTCTGTGGCATTGAAGCTCTTAAACGCATGGACCGATTTTGATGCGGTTTTTGTGTTTGAAAGCTGAAGTTACCGAGATGGTTCTTAGCTACATTTTTTGACGTGATAACGTTTTATAAATTGATGGATGCCAAAATGAAAAATAGTAACGGTAACATTCCAGTAACGTTCCACCTAAGTTTTATCTAGATCTAGATAATATAATCAAAGTCAAAGTCAAGGTCAAAGTCAAAGTCAAAGTCAAGGTCAAGGTCAAAGTCAAAGTCAAATTCAAAGTCAAAGTCAAAGTCAAATTCTAAGTCAAACTTCAAAGTCAAAGTCAAAGTCAAAGTCAAAGTCAAAGTCAAAGTCAGTCAGTCAAAGTCAAAGTCAAAAGTCAAAAGTCAAAAGTCAAAAGTCAAAAGTCAAAAGTCAAAAGTCAAAAGTCAAAAGTCAAAAGTCAAAAGTCAAGTCAAAAGTCAAAAGTCAAAAGTCAAAAGTCAAAAGTCAAAAGTCAAAAGTCAAAAGTCAAAAGTCAAAAGTCAAAAGTCAAAAGTCAAAAGTCAAAAGTCAAAAGTCAAAAGTCAAAAGTCAAAAGTCAAAAGTCAAAAGTCAAAAGTCAAAAGTCAAAAGTCAAAAGTCAAAAGTCAAAAGTCAAAAGTCAAAAGTCAAAAGTCAAAAGTCAAAAGTCAAAAGTCAAAAGTCAAAAGTCAAAAGTCAAGTCAAAAGTCAAAAGTCAAAAGTCAAAAGTCAAAAGTCAAAAGTCAAAAGTCAAAAGTCAAAAGTCAAAAGTCAAAAGTCAAAAGTCAAAAGTCAAAAGTCAAAAGTCAAGTCAAAAGTCAAGTCAAAAGTCAAAAGTCAAAAGTCAAATGTCAAATGTCAAATGTCAAATGTCAAATGTCAAATGTCAAATGTCAAATGTCAAATGTCAAATGTCAAATGTCAAATGTCAAATGTCAAATGTCAAATGTCAAATGTCAAATGTCAAATGTCAAATGTCAAATGTCAAATGTCAAATGTCAAATGTCAAATGTCAAATGTCAAATGTCAAATGTCAAATGTCAAATGTCAAATGTCAAATGTCAAATGTCAAATGTCAAATGTCAAATGTCAAATGTCAAATGTCAAATGTCAAATGTCAAATGTCAATGTCAATGTCAATGTCATACATGATTATGTCGTTATCACGTAAATCTATCGTCCGTAAACCGACTTTACAGACAACCAATTTTTTTACTTCTTAGAGGTTGTTTTGTGTAGGAAATATTATTTTTTTCGGTTCCTTCGGTTTTTTTTGTAAGTCAGAGCAATATTCGTAGCACACAGAAGGAGACCATGAGCTGTCTGCTTTTTAGGATGTTATGATTATCTTTGAAGATGTTCCGTAAAAAAACCTTTATACCTTGGTCACATTTTAAGAGCCGTATTGTCTCTTAAATCTATCATAGAACTTAAACCCTTTTTAATCCCAAAGGAATCAAAGCAAAAAGAGATTTTCCACTTGAGTTATACTCGGGACAGGGCATTTGTATTCGTTGAGGGGAAAAACGTACACCTTTATCTCCCCGGATTAGGAAGGATGGGGTGGATTTTATTTTTAGACGCCTCGATTATTGAAATATCGTATTATAAGTATCGGAAACGTTTGGATCTACGTTTTATATATCAATACATTTGATTAATATCTATAATAGAATAGAATCATTTATTGACATTAAACTTGTAGCATGACTTCTTACGCTAGGCAAGTGAAGAGTAAGTAATTAAGGCTTTATCATTTGCTGAATAGACAATTTTGAGCTTATTTTGTTAAAAGCTCTACATTTCTGATAGATTATAAAATGTTCATGAGAACAATTCGTGAAGGTTAATTCTGATTGATGAAACTTTGATTAAATCAATAAGTGAATAAGTATTTTCGAACGAGCATATTTTTTCTTTTGCAAATCCCCCCTATATGGGGGACGCATAAGTCCAGCAGTGGACGCCCCATAGCTGAGGGAGATAGAGAGATATTTTTCCTTTTTAAACAATTGTCGCGGTAACGACTAATGTTTACGAAACAGTGTACCTATTACACCACAAGAAAGGAAATTAAAAATATATACGGTCGAATTGAGTAACCTCCTTTTTTTAAGTCGGTTAAAAAAGTCTAAAATGGAGTATTATTTTTAAACCTGTAAGTCATTAGTAAAGTACACATTTATTATATTCAAAATAACAGCCTTCAGGACTAGTCCCGCCCTCTCTGCCTGTAAACACCCGCGAGCCTCTGAAATGTCATGGGCATACGTAAAGCCCTTAAGTTGTGGACTAAGCGCGTAATACTCTTCCACCTTTTCCTCTCTATGATCCTTGTTAGAATCATGTCTCGCCATCTTCCCCTGCTTC
Source organism: Apeira syringaria (assembly GCA_934044485.1). Taxonomy (NCBI): domain Eukaryota; kingdom Metazoa; phylum Arthropoda; class Insecta; order Lepidoptera; family Geometridae; genus Apeira; species Apeira syringaria. Next base: position 10,212,703 of record OW203675.1, on the reverse strand, counting down.
TGGAGACGTGCACTGTATTGTGGATGGATGTGTCCAGAGTGGTGTGGACTTGATAAGTCCAACGCACCTGTCCACGACCTCGGGCTCTTTCCCGTTTACTTTGTCGTGGGCGCATTTTAAGTCTAGCTTGGGTAAATTTGTATTTGATAAATAAGTAGGTGGTGGTGGAGGTAGGTAATAGGTAGGTGCAAGTCGATTTGCGATTATCAAAATTATTTTTTTGTTTCTCGTGTTAAGTAAAATGTATCTTACAATACATATGTTTTTCTTTCTTTCTTCCAAATTATGCACCGGCACCTGCGGAGGCGAAAAAAGTTTTTCTTTCTGATTATAAGCTTACGTTTGACCACTGTCTCACCTGATGTTAAGTGACGACGCGGTAGAACATCCATCTTCTATCTCTTCCTCTCATTTTTCTTCTTTCTCGACTTCTGCGCCCCCTACCGTTCATCTTAATTATTTCGCATAGTGAAGAAAGTGTAGTCACGAATGCTTTAGTGATGTGCTTGCCGTCAAAGTTAAATTTACATCGATATGTTTGCTAGAGATAGTCTGTCTACTGAAGTAATTAATGAGATCACTTGAGTTTCATTAATTTTTTTTTATTTCAAGTCCTCTAAACTGGAACTGTAGCATACATAAAATCAAATCAAATCAAATCAAATCAAATATTGTTTATTTTCACCTCACAAAAGGTTTCTTAAGCTAAAATATACACTTTAGTGGATACAATTATAAAACCTAACTTTGTGAGGGACTGGTGCCTGAAATAGGTTATAAAAACCTGTGACACAGGTCGCCAGGCTACCTCCCGCGGATAAGTAATAAATGTAGTGAAACCTTACAAATATCATAAAAGTTAAATGTGCATTATTACAGGTTGACGTTAATTGTGTGAGTGGGTAAGTGAACATTTACGTGTGTGTAGCTAGGCGGTGAGCGGTGGACGCGATGAAAACAGTGTGATGAGTATGTGTGTGTGTGTTTGTTGTGCTGCGAGTTATAGAATCAGAGTCAGTAGTCTAGCACCACGGTTTTGATCAATTATGCAAAATCACCACATAACATAACATGTGCAGGTATATGACAAGGCTCGTAGATTATGTTAATTGGTGATTTGATAATATGGTTGAGTTGTACACAAAAATAATGAGATCAATAAGAATCACGTGACTCATAAGGAATTGTCATTTATGTAACTCAAACCAGAAATATTTTAGGAAATATATATTGAATGTGTGAGTAAAAGTAACAAGTTGTCAATTTATTGGAGTTAGTAGTTTTTCTGTTTCATAATAGTCTAATTTTTTTAAGTATTTGGTGACTGTTTGTTTACAGCTAAACGCATGCATCGAATATATGTTTAATATTTTGTTTATTGTATTATAGAGATATGGGCCTTGGAAGCAGAAAAAATGTTGTGCTTGCGAAGTATGCAGTTTCTGCGACTGACAAATAGTTCCCTTATTACGTTTGTTCTCCACGAGCCATGGATCATACTGTAGTTGTGAGTGTTGTTTAAGCACAGAGTGGAGAATGAATGTTTGTCTAACGGTTAGCACATCCCATTCCTTGTAAAGGTCAGTCGTAGGATAGCGGAAAGGAAAGGAACCTGCCACTTTGAGTATCGCTCGCTGTGCTCTCTCAACCTGAATCAGATGTGATTTACCTGCACCCCCCCACGAAGTAATGCAATAATCGACAAGAGACTGGCACAGTGCAAAGTAAACCATTTTAAGAATATTGCGGTCAGCAGTATGCCGCAAGTTCCTAAATATAAATATAAGTTTACGCAACCTGGGAACAAGTAAGTCAGCATGAGGTTTAAAAGTGAGTGTATGGTCAATAACAACTCCGAGGTATTTGGTTTTGTCAGTTCTTTGGAGAGGTGGACAGAAACAACTATGGGAACCGAAGTTACAAACATGGGCGGTGATTGATAGTGAAGTTGGTGGTAAGTACCTGGACCTTAGAGCAAAGGGAACGTACATAGTTTTCGAGATATTTAATGTTAGTATATTGTTTTGCAGCCATTTGCTGACTTTATTGACACCATTTTGAGCTACTTCAAATACCTCGCTCCAACTATCACCACTAAAAAACAGAGCTGTATCGTCTGCAAATGTGAGGATTCTACCTTTATCTAGTTGCAACTCGCAGAGACCATTTATATAAACCAGAAATAGAGTTGGACCTAGTACACTACCTTGGGGAACTCCGTACCTAGTAGTTAGCTCATCACTAAGCCAATGCTGGATTTGCACCCGCTGCTTTCTAGATGTCACATAGTCTTTAAAAAGCTGCAATGGCAACCCCCTTACTCCCACTGCTTCCAGTTTCAACAGCAAGTGTGGTATAGAGACTGTGTCAAAGGCCTTGGCTAAGTCGAGAAACACAGCCAAGCATTTCCTTCCTTTATCCACGTTGTCAATAATAGAACCAACTAGGTCATGAACCGCATCATCCGTAGATTTTCCACGGCGGAAACCATATTGGGCAGGAGACAGAAGTTTATTGGATTCTAGATAATTCATTAAGCGACGGTTCATGGCCCGCTCCAAGATCTTAGATAACGTTGGCAAAATAGAAATAGGCCTGAAGTTATTGACGCAGTCTCTATTACCAGACTTATGGACAGGTTTTATACGCGCTATTTTGAACGCCTCCGGAAACACGCCAGTTGACATAGCAAGGTTACAGATGTGTGTTATAGGGCATAGAAGGATATGAACAAACTTCTTTATTACTCTGCTCGAAATTTGGTCAATTCTCACAGAAACGTCATCTTTTAAGCAGTTAATAATTTGCGCGATTTCATCTTCATCTGTAGGCAACAGGAGAAAAGATTTAAGGGTGGGTGAGTATTGTTCATTCGGGGAATCAGAATACTGCTGGATTATTTGCTCTGCAAGTGTTGTTCCGATATTCACAAAGAAACGATTAATTTCATTGACACTGCTATATGGATTTTCCGAAGATAAAAGACTGGGTGAATGATCTACTAACCTATTAATGACACCAATCCTTTTAATTACCTTCCAGAGTCTTTTTTTTATCCTTTTTAGCACCTTCAATCTCCTCTCTCTCATAATCCCTTTTAGCTTTTTTTAAGCGAGAGTTACAGTAACTTCTATAGCGTTTGTAGGTTTCTTTTAAAATTACGTTACAGGGGTCTTTTTTAATTTTTTTATGAAGATTATCTCTATTTTTCATGCAACGTAACAAGCCGCTGGTTATCCATGGCTTATAGATCCGTTTTCTTTTTGGTGTTACTTTAACATTAGTATTACTTTTAATCACCGAAGTTAGATAATTTATTAACATTTCGGTCGCGAGATTAACTTCATTTGTTTCCATTATAGTTTGAAAATTTGTGCTTAGTAAAGTTGAATTTAATCCATCGTAGTCAACATAGTGACTTATTTCGACTGTCCCTACGTAGACTATCGAAACTTAAAATTGGGTTTTTATTATTAGTAGCGCAATTAGTTCTTAACATAATTATATGTCAATGGAGAAAATAAAAATGCACAATTTGTTGTTTTTTTAAATTTTAGCAAGACGTAGAGTATCGTATATGACGTCACTATATCCTTGTAAACTCTCGAAACTTGAATTTCGTTAGCTTACGCTGGATCTAACTGTGCGCCAAAACAAATGAGTGAGACGCAACTAGGACTATCGCTTGTTTACGCCGCGCCAGCCGCAAACGCTCCGCTTCTCGCGTACAACACCAATTGGTTGCTCTATCGTGGTCGTTAAAATTACATGTATGGTGACAGTTATTTATTTTTATGACAGTAGTTATTGTATCCAGTGTTTCAAAATGCATAGTGGGCATACTAGATCATCTTAAATACTGAATTTGGCTAGAAATGAAAGTAAGTCCAACCAAATTCAAGAAAATGAAATATTGTTCGAGGTAAGTTTGGCTATGTAATTATGTATTATTTTAAGCAGCTGATACATTTAAGAAATGTCTTAGGTACTAATTGAATAATGGCAATCAATATGTTTGACATTTATAGAGAATTATTAACATATTTCTAGATTGCAACCTGTTGAAAATCTTTTCGTTAATACCCTAGTAAAGCATCGAAACTCGGCGATTCAATGCTGTACAACGAAATTTTGGGAATAACGTTCATCGAAAGTAGTAGTTACAATACTTAACTATGGATTACGTATTGATGGTTTAGTCGTAACTATCTATTTCGATTTTGTACATCGCATAATTTTTTATTGTTACAAACGAAAGTATTTGTTTCGATTATTTACGTGGATTTATACGTTTTAAAATTAAACGTAAGTCATAGTTTTAATACTTTAACATGTGAGTTTCTATAATGTGCGTCACGCTTATTTAACTCACAATAAATTGAACACAGAAGGATCAACTTTATCTGACAATAGAAGCAAACACACCAACCACTCAATCATCAATAGTGCTGTAATTAAGAGCGTATGTCACCAAGATGTCTTTGTTTTAGCCTGGCGGATCCTGCTGTATACGAAAAATAGCAGTAAACCGTATTAAAGCAATGATTTGAGCATGACCAAAATATTCACATTTTACAAAAAGTGGGACCAACTTCAGAATTATGAAAGCAAGGCTAGTCTGTACTTTACACCAGTATCGGGACGTTGTTAACAAACATATGAATGTTGAGTTTTTAACGCCTAAAACGGTTTTATGTGACAAGTGTCACTCGTATTCTAACAATAATTCACCAACAGAGGAATAGATACTCGTAGGATCTCATAATAACCACATTCCTAATAAAAACTTAACTAGAGAATTCAAAAACAACGACAAAAAAATACTACTAATAACCCTGAAAAAGTATGAGCAATATTTGATTTTAAGAAAATTCTCAACACTCCTCATGGCGATGTCGGACTCTTTTATTGTAAAAACAAATTCTCCATTTTTAACTTCAATGTGTTTGACTTGGCTAACCTGGAGGGCTTTTGTTACATGTGGACGAAGAGCACAAAAAGAGGATCAAATGATGTAAGCAGCTATTTAATATTGTTTCTAGACACAGGGGCTAAGCAATTTTTGTTTTGGTCAAAATAGGAATAGTTTTCTTTTTCTATTTTGACCAGAGCAATTGCTTACTCTATGTATATGTATATTTCAAAAGAACATAATGTTGATATCACGCACCAATTTCTGGAACAAAGGCATACACAAAATGAAGGCTACAGTGTTCGTGCCCTTATTGAGAAGGAGACTAAACGCAAAATCATTTATACATCTGAGCAGTGGTATGCTCTAGTTCGGTGGGCTAAGACGACTGGTAAACCTTACAGGGTTATTGAAATGGACCAAAGCTAAAATATAATTTAAAACCTCTTTTGGATAATAGAAATTGGAAGAAGGATACGTTTTATGAGACTGTAAAATGGAACAGTATAAAAGAAATATCCGAAAAGAAGAAGTAGACAGTTTATATATTTCAAATACGATTAAAAAGGAAAATATCATTGTGTAAAGACTCTTTTAGGTACGAGAAGAAGAGGCCAGAGAATACCTGCGACTTGTCAAGAGATAAAAAAAGCATATTCAGATGTACTTCCAATCACAGATGCAAAATACAAAGACTTAATATCGTTATGCGATACCGGCGTTATACCCCATGAGTAAAATCGTGTATTCAAAGAATTAAAATACTTCTAATGCTGCCGATGATTCGGATTATCTAGTTGTTTCACCTACAATTACATTAAACACATAAAGGGTGGCATAAGTAGTTAATTTTAAGAGCTTTATGTAGTAGAGATAGTTATTTCAATAAGAAATCATTATACTTTTTGTACGAACATGTTTAACATTTTTATTATATTAAGAAATAATAATTTTAGCAATTGTAATTCACTTACTTAAGTAAAGCCTCTAAAATTATGGTAATTATTGTAGTGACACAGTTTATTTATAATAATAACATAATAATAATAATATGGGACAACATTCACACAAGGTCTTCAGGTCCCAAACTAGGCAGAGCCTGTACTATGGTAACCTGATGACTGATATATATATACTTAAATACATACTTATATACATATACACACCCATACACAGGTCAAACAGACATGTTCATACACAGAAATTATTTAAATAGTACTTTATTAGATTAGTTACCCAGTAGACTGATTTAGGTTGTTTAGATAAAACGGGGGTAATGTTAAAATATTACTTTTATTTTATAAGAAAAAGTTTATTTTTGATAAAGCTTACTAATATTGAGACTGGTATAGATTAAAGAAAATTGTATGTAAACTTCCATTAAAAAACATATTTATATGTGCCATAACTTTGTGATGAATAAAGGCTTAATTTCATATCATAATGTTACATTTTGATACGGATTAAATGTTTAATTCATTGACAATGTGTAAGTGTTATTATTATAATTTTTTGTTATAATAATAACACTTGTTATTATTATAAACATTGAGACTATTGGTAGTAAAATGATTAACAGATCAGATACCTTATTTTGTCTTAAATTACAATTGGGCATTGTAAATGCTTTACTTATTAACTGATAATGTTCTTAGTACTGCTTTAACACGTAAGTTATTTAATAAAAAAATAATCACTGGTTCCGTGGTTTTTAATTCAGTCATATTATGATACATAACTTATCTATTGTATAAAGTGAAATAAACCACCTCTCACTATTATGTATATAATTATATATATTAGTAATCAAAAAGTTTCGACAAGCATATATAAGTCAAAATGTACTGCAGTATTCCCTGTAAACTATTGAATGTGTAACATTCGATATTATATTACTAAACTATTAATTAAAATTCCGATGTAGATAATGGGAACTGTCAGATTCGTCTAAAATAATTAAGTGAAATTCAATGTAAGTAATCGAAACTTTATTTTCTCAATAAGTACACATTTTTGGCACAACTTTAACAAGCCTACATAAACCTGCATAAGAATTATATCGTTTATAAAAAAAATACTGACATGGTATCTAAATTTATTAAGTTACAGCAAAAACTGTGCCGCAAAAAACTTTAAAGCGCTCTCCTGTAAAGTGGCGATTTCTAATTTCGATAGTCTACGTAGGGACAGTCGATTTGCTCTGAGTAATTTAATTGATTCATTAGATTAAGACTGATGGCTACACTTTCATGGTCAGTTAGCGACGATTCAAATACAAGACAAGTCGCGTCTAACTTTGTTTTGGCAATAATATGATCCAGGCAAGTACGACCGTGTGTAGGCTCAGTATGAGCTGGTAACATAGAGTGGCTAGCTAGGACATTTAAATAGTCATAAGAACGATTATCAGGGGAATTCGGAACTATATCAATGTTAATATCACCACAGAGGATTACGTTTTGATAACTATTCAATTTAGATAAAAGTTCATTAAGAGAGCTTAGAAAGTTACTGGTATTATATTGACTGTGTAGACGGTAAATTCCAATAATACAGATGTCATTGTTTAATTTTAATAATAAACAGTTAGCGTCACTGATACTGGGCTCTTCATAAGTTACATTTAGTTTACTATTATAGTAAATAACCACGCCCTCATTTTGTGTTTTATGAAATGTAGTGGCCACATAGTTATAGTTTTCAAGATAAGGGATATATTTCGCCGAGGGAAGCCAACATTCTGTAAGAACTAATATGTCCCACGCAACTTCAGATCTTTGAAGAAGTGTTAAGAAGTTAGCCATGTTACATTGAATGCTTCGTATATTCTGAGAGAGAAGATTGAGGGTGTGATTGCTATCAATAAGGTTTTCAAGTACATGATCAATATCACAAACAACTGTTTTAGCTACCGAAAATGAATCCAGATCCAAGTTAATAATTTCAATATCTTGAATCATTAATAAAATTAAAATAAACATGGTTGTCACGTCTTATGCGTGACAGAGATTTATCGTTTTTATTTGCGTTCAAATACTGGATCGGGTAAAATCGGGGCTTTAAGTTTGAGAGATCGCATACAGGAAAGGTAACGAAAAGGTTGATTGATAATATAACTCGTGTAAGTGAAATAATATGAGTGAAAAAAAGGTATGTGTATTGAGTGATTAGTGTGTGTTTTTTGTGTGTGGATTTGCTAACATGTAATGAAAAAAGCATGGCGTAGTATAGGAAATTTAGTGTGTGAGTTAATAGTCTGGCAAATATTGAACATACTACTTTTACAAAATAATAATAAAGAAAGATAAGGAAAACTAAGACTAGTCACAATAAGAGTGTCAGAATTTCAGATTCATCATCTATGCGTTTTGGAATGTCTCCTTCATCCTTCCTTACATACACCCTTCCAAATGACGTCCAAGCAGCACATAATCGCTTATTTTTAACATTTTCACGTGCAACATAGAATATTCGTCTTGCTGTACTTGTTAAGTACTCAGAAATATATATGGCTCGCTGGGCACCTGGTATCTTGAAGTGCTCCGAGTTTAACTGTGGCTCCTTATTTACACGTTGAGACTTATTAAATAATTTTATTTTCGCTATTATTACTTCCTTCCGACGTGTAGTTGTAAAGTCAACTATTATGACATCAGCCTTTGACCGATACACCTGCCTAATCTCCGATTCATGGATGGGAGTGTCCAGGTCCAATATTAAACCAAGATTTTGGACTATGCTGATTAAGTCCTGCTTCTGCTCATTGGGTAGCTTTTGTAAGTTTCGTATCTCGATGGTTGATGAGTGCAGTGTTTTATCCAGAAAGTCTAGCTTGGATTCCAGAGCTGCCACTCGCATTTTATATTCATTGTTTTCTTGTTCAAGACTGTTGACTTTTGTAAGCAGTACTTCATTCTGGCAGGTTAAGCTTGCTACAGATTTTTGTATACTTTGATTTTGATCCATAATAGTGCTGAGAGCGTTAGTCAAAAGATCAAACTTTTTATCTTGTTGGTCTTTAAGTTCATCAATTGTGGCCTTAATTTCAGAGACAACTGTAACTGGATAGGCGGCCATGTTACCAAAGGTAAGTTTTTGACGTTTCGTAATGTTAAAATAGTCAGTGCGCAAGTCGGAGTTATCGTTGATAGCAGAATCCGAACTATAATGTACTGTAGTATGCGGTGTCAATAACTGGCCCGCTACATTACCGCCAACAGGCGGAGAACGCTTCACTGACATTATTATGACCAAAACAATCACTTTGAAACACCCGCAAGCAGAGCTCAGCTTCAGGTATCGAAGTTACGTAGGTAAAATGGCCTTCCGTCCAGAAATGACAGACCTCTAATGATGACGATGTTGTCGAGTAGAATGGAAGTATTATATATTATTAATGTATGAGACTCACAGGTACATGTAGGGGTTTTGTCGTTACACTTCAATATATCGTATTGTGTGCAAAACACCGCACGCCGCACTAATCGTTCACCTCACTTTTATTTACTCCTGGTACTTTCGTATGTATATTATGATTTAAATGAAGTTTTAAATAAAATAAAACGTGACGACAGCACTTGTTAGACACGTCTGCTCGAGTCAGCGATCCGGGGAGATGACATAACATAAAGCAAGTAAATATCTCACAGATACCTATTTCCTTCTAGATGTGGACTGACGTGTACATTACATAATTAGTTTGTTATTATGGCTGTATACAGTAGATACGAGACGTCAGTATTTAGAAAAAATAATTAATTTTAAAATTAGTATACACAGAGTGTATACTAATTTACGTGTATTATTGTATACTATGTATTATGTGTATACTATTAGTATAGACAGTGTGGTTCATCATCATCATCATCATCATCTCAGCCATAGGACGTCCACTGCTGGACATAGGCCTCCCCCATTGATTTCCACAAGGACCTGTTGGAAGCGGCCCGCATCCAGCCCTTGCCTGCGATCTTAGTCAGGTCGTCTGTCCACCTGGTCGGTGGCCGTCCTATGCTGCGCTTGCCAGTTCGTGGTCTCAATTCTAGAACTTTTCGGCCCCAACGGCCATCAGTTCTTCGAGCTATGTGCCACTGCCAGTTCAATATGTGGTTAATGTGCTTTTAAGTACATAATTTATCGTCATAATTTTATAGTAACTAGATAATAAAATGTATAAAATTACTTCACGTATTATTATTATTTAATTCAATGAAATCTTCGTGACATCTTTAACTAATCACGTTTGACTTTGACGTTGAAAGGACGACTAGTCTCAGCGGCGAGAACAAAGTAACCTGGTTTTGTCTAAGAATAGTATTTAGTTACTGTAATTTTAACATATTATTTGATTCAAGAACACGCTACCCGCAAACTAACAAAACATGTTTCTTTCCGGCAAACTTAATCTCGTACCCTATTCTGCACGATGAATAGCGCGCTGGGTTTCGAATTACTTTCCTACCGTCATGGTAATTTTTATTCTACTTTTTGGAGCATTTGCTTGGCGGGAGCGAATTAATATTGTGTCCTTGGTTTTTAATTACTGTGATTAGCACTCGGGACACGCACTTCATCAAGATTTGCATTCAGGATTTTTGAACGTGTGACCCTTATACATATTTAATGTGAGTGCATCAATGAGTTAAGCAAAACAAATATGTTAACGCCTCCTAGCGGCTATGCTTCGAACTGTCTGTTTATTGTAATGTAACAAACCGACTAGGACTCACGTGGTAAACACTGGAAAATTACTCTCCGACCAGTTTCGAACTTATTTGCAGTTCTTCATCTGGGAGTTATGATCGTGCCAGGCGGCGAGCGCGAGCCTCAGCACGTAACTGGCGTTGAGACGGCTGCGCTGCATCAGTCAAATTGTCCCGGTGCGCACTGTCACTTGAGTAATTTTCCAGTGTTTACCACGTGAGTCCTAGTCGGTTTGTTACATTACAATTATGGAAGAAACTCGCGATAGTTTTCAGACTCAAATTGTCTGTTTATTATTCATCATTCGATGTTCGTTATTCATTCGAGTTATTTGTCAGTTAGTGCCGCATTCGACCAATATGCGTTATCATCACTGAATGGAGAATGGACGCCGTGGCCGAGAGATAAACCTGTAAGTCCCTTTTTTCCTTTTACGTTATTACTCAACCGTTTGATGTACCAGCAACCTCTCAATACAGTCCACTTAAATCGAAACATATTCCATTAATTACCGCCATAAAGCCTTAGGGCGCATAACGCAGGCCGCTGGCAAGATCGAGTCAAGAACTTGATCGAAGCCATAACAAAATACAATGAAGTGTTCTTACAATAATAGCTGAAGTGGGACACTGGGTGTTGGGGTGATAAGGATGACTTTAGCTTGTGTTGGGTTTTTTGAAGGAAACAAACGTGTGCTCTGGGCAGAATTTATTGCAAGACTAAACGGACAATGTTCAAGTGACACACAGTGTGTCGCTGCGAATTTCATTACTAACCTGACTTAACACTGGGACTTTTCCATGAGACTTAATCGATCAACTTGTAATATTCTTGGAAGTCCTAATAAACTTGAAAGATATACTACTTATGAGAACAGATTTATGAGGGTTAATTCTAGTTGAAGAAAAAATTTCACCGAGTAAAAGTCTGCATGCGCATCTCTTTTTTTTTCTAACGGACTAATGCTCTTTGCTACTACCGCCATTTACAGCTTCCACCGGAGGGGGGGGCGAGCACTGACGGTGCTCAGCCCGGAATTTGTGCGGGCCCAAAAGGTGCAGCGTCTAGTGAGGCTGACGTCTAGCGCTGACTGTGCTGTGCCACTAGGAGATGATGAGGCGATAAGCTCAAGGGCACCACTGAGGTTTGGACCTCGGCTTGAGCTGTCGCCAGGACAGAAAGATATCGGGTCGACTTTCCCCAGCACCGAAGTGGTCCGCAATTTAAGTGGGCCCTAAGGATGCTCCTTGTGATATTCCGGGACCTGAAGTTTCAGGTCCACAGGATAACACAAAGCTACACACCAAATTTTATCGAAATCGGTGCAGCCGTTTGAGCGTGAATAAGTAACAAATATAAATATAATATAACATACGCACTCAATTTTGCCTTTATATATTAGTAGGATGATAAATCTTATGGAGCTTACAACAGTACTAGGCGAATCGCGACCGCGTCCGCGAGCGCCCCGTATTCTCCTTGAAAAAGACCACCGAATGTGGTTGAAACTATAGTCGGAACCCTCTGACTTATTACGTGAGTAACTCCCGTGTTTTATACATTCATAATGAGCTTACAACAGTTTCCTAGAGTAGAACTAGTCATAAACACTGCTCATAGACAAACTATTCCGAACCGCAGCGATACCGGTCAAAACCAGTTTTTGAACAGACATACGCGTTGAAGTAATTAAACGAGGTCTGCAAAAGCGTATTTCGCATTGGCTTCCCCTGACGGGTTAAAGCAATAAATAACAAACTGACAAAATGAAATCGAGTTATTTGCTCCGTAAACGGTACAAATTAAAAGCAAACAAATACAGCCCTATTTGAGAGTTGATTCCCGAATGTGTCTGACAGAGGCAGCTCGTATACATACATAATGTATGGGATGTGATTATAAGCTAGTTTGTGGCGAAATGGTCACGTTTTCACCTGCTGAGGAATAGCATATGAAAACTTCAAAATTAGCATAACATTTCACTGCAATCTTCATCTCAATCTCAATCTTATTGGAATTACATGATAGCCCAGGGGGAACAGCGTCGGCCGCCAAACTGACGGACGTTGGTTCGATCCCCACTAACAGCTTGAGCTTCCGGTAAAAGTAACACCGTTATCAAATTCTCAACATTGTGGTAGAATACTATCGAGTACCCGCCGGGCTACCAAAAACACAGTGTGTTCAGGCAGCAGTCCTTGAGAGCCAGTGAGTATTCTAGGTCTAGCGTGATAACAACCCGACCACATCGTCACTGACCATCAAGAAATAGTGGTCAAAGGCTGGGTCTACAGTATAAAAAAATAATTATAGTATCTTAAAGCAATGATAGACTACGGTTGAGGAATGTTGGTCACATCTTGTGACCAACATTCCTCTGAATCAAACCCCCACCTCCGGTTAGAAATTTTTAGGTAACAGAAACATGGTGATTTACTCGCAGGTGCTATGGCACTTTCTAGTGCCCGTCTGGCTAGCTGTCTAATTCAAGCATGAACATATCTTCAATCTGGAATTATTAATGAATGCCACCATAATCATACTGGCCTGTATCATGTGTTACATTTATTAATTAAATTTGTTGATGAATATTTAAAGTCTTCTAAGCCAGTGTAGGCGGCAACCTTTGCACCAGTAAGGGGCGTGTCATTTGTATGTATTTTTGATAATATATCTGTAATTTATTGTGTGATATCGAATAAAAATTTAATAATTGACAAAAAAATCTAAAGATTTAGGGCAAGAGTTTTCCATATCCATCTAGATAAAAAGTCAGGTAGAATTCTTTATTCTTTCTATGTTTAACCAATTAATAAATTATAAAAAAGGCGTAGAATAACTAGTGTTTTCGCGCCTGGAAGTGGCCACCGTTGTGCGTTACTTACTTTGAGACTCCCTTCCTATAAACTGTTAACACGCTTGCTATTAACCCTCTCTGCAATTATTGCTAGAGGTACGAGCAGCGATATAAAATAGGGTATAGATACCCGAACGCCGGCTCGAAAACGACACCGGCCGACAAGGCATATGCCTTGTTTTTCTCTCAGTCGCGTGTGACCGCGTCAATCGTGTGACGTACTGCGATGCCGAAGTGAGAATCTAAAAAGTAATAAATTAAAAACTCTGACAAACGATTTAAAACGCTGTTGCGAGGGTGCTAAGGTTCATTATTAAAATGAAACAATATCCGCTTGCGGGTTAATTTTATATTAGCTGGAGAGGTATATGCCTGTATATGTAAACACTGGCGAGGGGACACTTTTGAGGTCTGATTTTCATAGAGACTGTATCTATAGTATATTTGATTGAAGGGTACGACCATCTATCGTTCAAAGTAACAAATATGTATATATCACCATCCCGTACTATTTCATCGCAAGTGTTACTTCTCTCTTTGTCCATCTTTACTGACAACTCTATGAAATTTCATGTGTCCAATATTTCAATGATTCAGTATGGATTGATGGATAAAATAATAATCTATCAAAACATTATAATTGAAAGTAAATGTAAGATTGATAAAGTTAAGCAAAAGAGGATATAAAGCAAATTAATTGATTAAGAATGAGCTACAATTTTCCAAGGAAAACATCTTTTCCTTTGAAAAGCTTAGCTCTAATATCAAAGAGTTTCTTCGAAAATAATTTGTGAACAATAAACAAGTTATTGTTTAATTGATTGAACAGTGTTCTTGGAACAGAATGTACAAAACGTGACGAAAGTACCTTTATCTAAAAATGCTGACATTTGAGCTGTAAATTGTTGTTCTGCCTTAATGTATACTTTAAAAAAAAAAAAAATGGAACCGGCTTCAACACTCAAAAGTGTGAAATGACTTGTCGAAGTCGGTCACCCTTTTCTGTGACCTTTGCTTCTCACGGGATCAATTGTCATTGTGTATGTTCCCGATTTCTTCACCGGAAATTATAAGGTCGCCCACGTATACCGTAGCACTTTTCAGTTAATGAAGTGTAACTCAAAAAGCAATGATCAATTTAGATGAAATTTAAATGGTAAACATACCACACGGGAATCACCACCTTTAAAAGAATAATCTTCTAAATCGGATCTCCCAGTCGATAGTTCTGAGAAACAAGTATTAAAAATATATACTAGTCGAATTGAGATTTTTGAAGTCGGTTATAGTCCAGTCCAATAAACTTTTGAATCAAAATTTCAGTTAAAGGCTGCATTTTTGATATTATAAAGTTTACATCAAATAAAAAAGATGTGTAAAGATATTTGGGTGCGCAACCGGCAAGGGTTGAAAAAACATTTTTGAATATTTCTTTTCGCAATTACTCAAAAATGGTAAAAGTTAGAGAAAAGGGTTCTGAGGAAGATTTATAGAATTTAAAATTTTACATAAAAAAGGTTCTATGATATTTTTCCTCCAGTCAAAGTTAACCGAGTTATGAAGGTTTCCGAGTTTAAGAGATAAACGTAAATTTTGATTTTTTTTTAATTTAGTAGAAATATAAGCTAATTATGTTTTTTTATGTTTAATTACTTAAATAAACCTAATATAGCCTATGTCACCCGGGGGTAGTGTAGCTTCCCAACAGTGAAAGATTTTCTCAAATCGGTTCAGTAATTTCGGAGACTATTCAATGAAGCAACAAACAGTCAAATCTTTCATTTTTATAGTATTAGTACAGATACCTGAAGAAACATTAATTTTGGAAAATGAACAGAAATTTAAATCTTCTCAGTCTTCATTTTGAACTTCAAAAAATGGAGGTTACTCAATTCGACCGTATATATGTTTTTTTTAATGTGTGTTCGCGGATAACTTCTTTGTTTATGAACCGATTTTGATTATTTTTGATGATTCTTGATAGTGTATACTTCCATGGTGGTCCCATTTAAATTTCATCAAAATCGGACGAGCGGTTTTTGATTTACAATTCAATATCTGAAAAGTGCTTCACTTACCTCGACGATATTATTGTCGCAATTGAAGACATCGATGCACATACACAATGACACGTGAGTAGCAAAGTTCACTGAAAAGGGTGAAAAAAAATTTTTTACCAAAAAATGGAACCGACTTCAACACTCAAAAGTGTGAAATAACTAATACTATAACTAACTACCTTTGAGCCGTAACTACTAAAAATAGATTTTATTATAACTCAATAGATATCACGATCGGATGTTTCAGAGTAACTGTCGTACGGAGTACTAACGCAGATCGATCGCAGAGCTAAATTGATTGATTGATTGATCATCCTGAAGTGATTGAACGCACCGCACTTCGATGCTGCATTCGATTGAAACGCAAAACGTATCTGATTTTAATCATTTGTGACTGAAATCGGGATTGATAAGAGCTCTGCAGTCGTGTCGATAATGTATGTTAATTGATGACGAATGTGTTTGTGACGATGTTTCAATCAGATAGCTTGAAGCGCTCGAGACAGAATTAAATTATATGATATTTACTTATTATGAAGAACTAAAACAATAAAAAAAAATTGCATTATCTTATTTTTAACCGACTTCAAAAAGAGGAGAATGTTTTCTATTTCATCGGTATGTTTCTTGATGTTTGTTACCTCAGAACTCTTTCAACTGGGTGAACCGATTTTGATGATTCTTTATTTGAAAGCTGGTGCTTTCCTTGTCCAGTTAAATTTCATCAAAATCGGTCAAGCTGTTTTTGAGTTAAACTCCAATAACTGAAAAGTATTGCGTCTACTTGGACGACTTCGTAATTGAGGGTGATTGAAATTGGAGAGCATACACAATGACAATTGATCCCGTAAGTAGCAAGTCACTGAAAAGGGTGAGAAATTCTCTAATAAATGAAACCGATTTCAACACTCAAAAGTGTGAAGTGTGGTACTATGCTCATAGTGAGCATAGTACCAACTTCGATAAGTTATTTCACACTTTTGAGTGTTAAAGTCGGTTTCATTATTTGGTATTTTTTTCACCCTTTTCAGTGACTTGCTCGTCGAACGTCGGTTCTATTCGTTGTAAAAATTTTTTAAGTGGTCAATTATGAACAATGCTCTCTAAATCATACTCTGAATAGAAAATTAGTAATGATATTTGCAAGCGACTGAGATTCTATATACAGCCTTCGGTAACAAATATTATATTATTGAATCAATGATAAGTCAGATGTTGTAAAATAAACACATAAGAAAATAAAGAAATCAAACGTTTTAACTTGATTCGTCACTTGATTGCACACGTTCAATCATCGACTGACCTTCTTAAAGGAAGATTAAAAATTTACATGTGGCTAAAGTTGGATTTTGGCGTGAATGCTTGGATTGAAACGTGATCAAGCGAAAGGTCCTAGAAGGGAGCATTTCAAAAGTAGAACCCTGAGCGCAGTGAAGGTTACAAAACACGCCATAAAAAATTACCCACATTTACCACAACTTTCACCACACTAGCATAATAACTATAATAATAATAGCCTTTTATTCAGACCTCTTAGTACAATGAATTTTTAAACTTATGTAAAAGACAAGCATTAAAAACTTAAACTTAATAGATTTGAATGAATTAAACTAATATTTGTTGCTTGGTTATCTTTCCAAGATCTGTTTGCCAGTCGGCAAGGGCTCCTCCAATCTTTTCCATTCTTTTCTTTCTTGAGCCACTCTGTTCCATGTGACTCCTGCCACTTGTCTAACGTCATCGTCATCATAATAACTAAGGAACTTAAAAGGCGCGCGGTGGGAAGGCTTCTTGCACACTTTTCACAGGCTTCTTTCAAGAGCACTCCTCTCTGATCGGTTGGCGAGTTGATATTACTTTATCAGATGCGTTCTCGAATTATAAAATTTGTTGCTCACTTGTGAATAAAATAGATTTTTTCAGTCAGAAACCGATGACTCGTATTAGTGACGATTGACAGCTAGTGAGGTGAAAATAATTTAATTAAAGAATAATTAATGACGTTGTATTCGCCAAATACTATATATATATTTATAATTAATATTATACGCTTCATTATACATCTTTCACACACCGCACACGCAACCCTCTCTTTCCCTCCTCTAATCCCGTCCCTCTCTCTCACCGCCCCGCTAAAACTTTCAATGGTCGTCGACAACGCGCGCGCGCAATACTCTAAACCTCAATGTACCGAACCAAATATAGCTACGATCAGTGATTAGTGAACAAAAACTAGTGCTTCGCTTCATAGACCTTAGTGCGACATCATCGGGCACCAGTGACCACATCTCAACCCCGTAAGTCCCGATCCTTTTATCGCACAGATGTGAAGTAAGCTTAATTAATATAATTAGTTACTAGATAGTGTACGCGTACATAACGCGCAAGTATGACACGCTCTTGTTCTCATTAGCTCCTTACTTCAAGTATAATATTGTTTCATGATTCGCCAGAACGTTGCAGCTCGCTAATGACGACGGCGCGCTACGGAACCCAGTCTCAGGGGAAATTAAATTATCTTGAAACCTCATAAGAATTCAACGAACCCTTACAGAAAATATAAAATATGAATTTAAATTCTCTGCTTCTGTCTGTAATTGTTTCTGGTTTCTGTAGTCACTTGTGTATCTGACTACAAAATAATCCAATATTTTTTTGTATAGGTATCTACATTAATTGGCATTGGTTTCAAATTCAGCTGAAAAAAATTCATTTTCACAAATTCAACTTTGACATCAAAGACACACTTTTATTACACTGTATAGATCTAGCGTTTGACCACTATCTCATTTGATGGTCAGTGATGATGTGGTCAAAGATGTTATCACGCTAGGTCCTAGAATGCTCACTGGCCCTCAAGGACTGCTGCCTGAACACACTATGTGTTTGAGGACAGTTTTTAAAACTTGATGGTGGTAGCTAGCCAGGCGGGTATTCGAAAGTACTCTACCACCATGCTGGGAATTTGATAACGGTGTTACCTTCACCTGAAGCTCAAGCTATTGATGGGGATCGAACCAGTGTTGACAGCTGAGGCTGAGCTATCTACGCTTCAAAACTTATGAACGTATGCAAATACAGTTATATTATAGTCTTGCTTGGCTCTAACGCTGTGCTCTGTAATAAATAGTCATACCCGAGAATCTCCAGCTTTCTCTACGCGGTCGAATCAGATATGAGAAGATCCGTAGAAGAACGAAAGTCACAGACAGCTGATTAATAAGTTGAAAAGGCAGTGGGCAGGCCATAGCTCAAAGAACTGATAACCGTTGGGTTCATAAGGTAAAAGCAAAAGACGGCCACTAAGAACGTGGACAGAAGACCTGACTCATGTCGCAGATAAGGGCCGCTTCCAATCGGTCCTTTTGGAGATCAAAGGGGCAGGTTTATATCATCCATGACATCCCATGACTAAGATGATTATTTAGTTGAAACTAGGGCTTAACTTACATACTTTTTATACAATAACGTATAAGTGACAACCGTTCGGGATACAGGACTCATTTAATGTAGGTACGTCAATTAAAATAGTAATATGAACTAAATAATCCTACTAATATTATAAATATGAAAGTTTGTGTGTATGTTTGTTACTTCTTCACGCTCAAATGGCTACACCGATTTCGATGAAATTTGGTATCATCATCATCATCATCATCATCTCAGCCATAGGACGTCCACTGCGTGGCTGTGGACTCACACAACACGTGCTGGACATAGGCCTCCCCCATTGATTTCCACAAGGACCGGTTGGAAGCCGCCCGCATCCAGCCCTTGCCTGCGATCTTAGTCAGGTCGTCTGTCCACCTGATTTGGTATGGAGATAGTTTAAGCCTTGGATTGGCATAGGCCACTTTTATTCCGGAAAAAGTATATTTCCCGTGGGATAATTGAGGTAGCGGGAAAACCGTAAACCACGCGGGTGAAACTGCGGGGCGATACCAGTAAAAAATAAATTTAAAATAGATTTACTAATAACGGGGAACTGAGCAAGCAAGCATTAAAAGGTAATTCGAGTAAAGATGAAAACGAAGGTAAATTAGTTAAGATCTCTGGAACGGCGATCAAAAAGTCCTTCGGGAAGATGGGTAACGAATCGGGACATCTCCAGACACAATGTCTGTTGTGTCCATTTTGTGAAGTAATTGAAACCTTTATCTGAAACGAATAGGGTTAACTTGATTATTTTATCGATTCAATCTGTATAGTGAACAATACATGAAACCAAAATATTTTTTTTATATAGTGATCATTTTATCCTACTGGATAATATAAAAAAAAAAAATTATTTCATGTAAAAAATGTAATTAATAAGTTAGCTTTATTTACTCGAATTTATAACAAAAAACACTCCAAGTGGCCCACTTCAAAACTACCTTCTTTGTGATTGTCTTTACTCCTGGTATCTGTTAGGACGTCTTGCTTAAGATTTATTTAGATATGACATATTGCCAGTCCACAGACGATTTGGTCTAATAGGAACAACATCAGTCAGCTGAAAAGTTTGATCATTCGACGTATATAATTGTACACATAATGTATCAAGAAACACGAAACTCGCCTGTGTTGTGTTCCTCAAACAAACCATTTTCCTCATTCCCGCATCACACAAGCCATCAGCGTATCAAGTTACGCACACTTCGTTACGCACACTACCGTAACTGCATTACCCACGTAATCAACGTGAATCTATTTAATTATAACAACAGTAGTGACAACGTAAGGTGTGTGAGGTGTTGTTTCAGTGTTGCCAGTTCAAAATCAGGAAAGTATGATAAGTACATAAGTAATGCTGTGAAATTCGACTTTTAAAACCCGGACGGGATTAGATTACATCACCAATTCGTGGTGTGGTGTCTTAGAGGCATCTGTTGTTCTACGAAGTTACTGATGTGAAACTTTTAACAAACTTTGTTTTAGTTCAGATATATTGGATCAATAAAAATGTTAGTACAATTAATTCTACGTGATTGCTATGTTCTAAACACCAAGTAGTTCTTATTTTAGCCACTTCACAGATTATTTGTTCAGACTGTATCTATTTGTGAGTCGCTAGGTAGATAGATATATAGATATACAGGTCAGAAGGTTGGATTTCAATTGGTTCGATTTATTATTATTTTTATCTTAACATCAGGTGAGATAGTGGTCAAACGCCTGCCTATTCCCAAACAAACAAAAATTTGCTTTGAAACGAGTTCGGTTCGATAACTGAATGTAGATAGTAATGTTAGATTTCTATTACTTACAATGATTATTGTAAGTAAAACATCAGTCGCAATTTTATTTGAAAACCTTTTGTTAAACAAAAGACGTTTTTTCCCTGCATCTTAGCTCGCTATAAAAGTCGATTAGATTTTTTAAATATCATACTGTATTCTACAAAGAGGTTTAATAAAAATATAAGTAAAAAGTAAAGCCGCACTCACATACCGAGCTTAAGGCCTCGGCCACACTGGCAACCCGCGGCTGCTATATTTTCGTGAATTACGTCGTACCGCAGACAAAGCCAAAGTGATTTATGCGGTGTAGTGTTTTAAAAGGATGTTTTATGTGTGTAAAATGTGGGAGTTCCGCTGTTTTAGAATGGCTTAATGCTTGTATTATTCCAGAAAAATTAGGGAGATAGGATGGTTTTAATTATTCGGTTTTTTTTTTGTAATGTTTAATATTACCTATTGTTCCAACAGCTTACCTTTATTACTAATGCTAGCAGTTGATTTTGTGAAACTCTTTTAAATTATCTACAACTCTTATTACTTTTTTTATACTGTATAGATCTAGCGTTTGACCACTATCTCACTTGATGGTCAGTGACGATGTGGTCGCAGATGTTATCACGCTAGATCTAGAATGCTCACTGCCTCTCAGACTTAGACTTTAATAGGCCGTCGTTACTATAACTAATCTCAGAATGAACCATACTTGAGACCTTTTTATTTTCTTGAATAGGTTACGACAACACGGACATAGTGAGAAAGCTTAAAAGGAAAAAACCATTTGAGTTGTGTAGTGAAGTGTGAGGGAATAGTTAAGTTAGTGATATCTTAAAAAACACAAGAACAATGTGTCTTCCTCTTAATATAGACGATAAGATAGGTGTTAATGGATACATTCTTAATATTACTTTTACTTAATATTGCGTTTTGAAAATTAAGTAAAACTAAAAAACTAAATTACTCATTAACCGTAAGACCTAACGTAACTGTATTTAAAAAAATATTATAGTAAATTAATCGTTACTGAATAATGTACATGTACAAAAATGTATATCATTTAGAACAAAATAAAGTTATTTCATCACGACTTTTTTAATCAAATAAATGTTAACGCAAAATTTAACGGATCGCGATTATAACACACCTTACTGTGTGATCTCTGATCCGTGAACGTGTGCCCTCCCGTCCCCTCCCCCTCGTCCGTGATATACACTTGAGAACCTTTCGACCCCTTAAATATGCCTTGCCTACTGTTAGATCAACTTGATAATAATTATCTAATTGAACTGGCAGTAGGCAAGGCATATTATAAAATAGGGTATAATTATTACAGCCTAGGCTATTTCGGTGACTAGTTTTTTTAGAGACCTCTTAGTTCCTCAGCCTATCTCATTGAGGAACCCCAAGCATAGCTCTCTCCACACCTATTTTTGTGAACTTCAGCTTGCTTACAGATGACACGGTAAGTGTTTAATGTATTGTTTAATTAATCCTACTAATATTACAAGGGTTAAAGGTTTGTATGTTTGTTTGTGTGTATGTTTGTTACTTCTTCACGCTCAAACGGCTGGACGGATTTGGATGAAATTTGGTATGTAGGTCCCGGAATAACCCAAAGGCTACTTTTTATCATCATTATCATCATCAATCATCAGCACGCTGGTAAAACCGCAGGGCGCAGCTAGTATAAAATAATTCCAATTTTTCCAACCAAAATGAAAAAATCAGTTATTTGTTTTGTCTGACATTTTTGAAAGTAGTTTTGCATAAAAGAATCATAAATTAGTTATTAATAAATCTATCTAAGTAACAAAACTCGAATGAAAACATAATATCATTCACAAACAAAAAAACATATTCAAAGTGTACAGCGGCACTCACCTCATACGATAATCGTAGCTACACTCAAATTTAAGTACAGCAAGCTTTTTAAAAATACAATATATTCTTGGTGGCTTTCATATAGAGACGGCGATAAGTCTTTGAAACATGCAGTAGGAATAAGGATAAGTGCCGCCGCGCGGGTTACAAGTTTCCGACGGGCGGCGGTGGCGCGGCGGTGGCGCAGCGGCGCGGCGGCGCGGCGGCGCGGCTGCGTGTACCGAGTAGGTACGTGCCATTATGCGCGATTTCAGTGGCGAGTGTGAAGACGCCATTATAACCAGCTTCCCGCCACGTGTGTAGGAAGATGATATTATACAATTCTGACTGGTGTGACTCCATTAAGTGGCTCTTAAATGTGGAATGTGGTGAAATACGAGTAGTCGTATCTTTTAAATAATATCTCTATTTTAGGATTTGTGGAACTGATGGCCGTTGGGGCCGAAAAGTTCTAGAATGGAGACCACGGACTGGCAAGCGCAGCATAGGACGGCCACCAACAAGGTGGACAGACGACCTGACTAAGATCGCAGGCAAGGGCAGGATGCGGGCCGCTTCCAACAGGTCCTTGTGGAAATCAATGGGGGAGGCCTATGTCCAGCAGTGGACGTCCTATGGCTGAGATGATGATGATGATGATGATGATGATTTTAGGATTATGTGAGTAAACGATTAAGCATAGGAATGTATCTCTTTATACATTTATATAGTATATGTCATTCGATAGCGTCAATGGTCAGTGACATGCATCATTGTCAAAAAGTATTGTTAGTATTAAATGTTCCTATATACACAGGAGGAAGACATAGGCAGCTGTAACACAAGTATGCCCTAGCACAGCTGTCAATGACTAATATATGCATATTTTATGTAAACATATTAAGGCTAGAGTTTGTGTGTATGTGTGTATGTTTGTTACTTTTTCACGCTCAAACGGCTACACCGATTTCTATCAAATTTGGTATGGAGATAGTTTAGACCCTGGATTAACACATAGGCTACTTTTTATCATCATCATTATCATCATCAATCATCACCATGCGGGTAAGACTGCATGCATAAAAAAATAAAAATAGTCGTTCTAAATGCTGTCGCCAAAGTAGACGTAGTTACCTATGTCTGAAACGTAAAGGGAGGTTTTATTCCAATGTGCCGCACGAGTGGCGCCGCGGCGCGGTACTAGTTACCTATGTGATAGATAAATATATACTTAGATATGGTTTGACAGTCTAGATGTAGCGATTAGTGTTGATACGTAATTGCCTGCTAGATACGAATTAAGTAAACTTCCCTTACCTTAATTGCTTTCCTCAGAAACTTCTTAGTCAGAATCTAGTTAGTCTTTGGAAGTTGCGCTTCATCCGATTCTGTTTGGGGGTGTATCATGAAACTCCGTTGAATTTATCTA
Organism: Apeira syringaria; assembly: GCA_934044485.1. NCBI lineage: Eukaryota > Metazoa > Arthropoda > Insecta > Lepidoptera > Geometridae > Apeira > Apeira syringaria. Next base: position 10,188,663 of record OW203675.1, on the reverse strand, counting down.
TTTATTTTTCTACAACTAAAAACCACACTCGTTTGTGTATACTAAAATAAAATACTCTTTTTTTAAACTGTTTAAAAATCTATTTAATAAGGAATCTGTTTTTACTTTTTACATAATTATTATTATAATAACCCTTAGACTTCCGTTTTCTGGAGATCTGAATGTAAGAATGCCACATGACGTATTTTAGTATTAGAATGTATTCTAGCATGGCGAGCTTGCCATTCTAGAATTGTGTATGTGTGACGTTTTCTCAGGGATGACAAGCCTATTTTTTTTATGAAATGGGCCGCCTGATGGTAAGCAATCACCGTTGCCTATGGATATCTGTAACACTAGGGGAATTATGATACGTTGCCAATCGAGTTAGCTCATTTTACATTATAGAGGTGTTTGGCAAAAAAAATAAGTTCAAATATTTGAAGGAAAAAATTCGACTGCTAGTGGGACTTGAACCCAACAAGACGGTATTCTGTAGTCGTGGGTTCAAGCCCCACTAGCAATCGAATTTTTTCCTTCAAATATTTGAACTTAAGTTCTGCCTAGCATGTTGTTAATGCGATACACAATAAAAACTATTAAAAAAAATTAGTTGAATCGCACAGTCTGTGAATCCCATGTGTCAATTATATGTAGATAAGCTTTTCATTTCGGCTAAATACGAAGAGAAACTTGCAAAGCATTACGTTGTTCAAGTACAAACAATTGCCCAAATCAGTTTTCGAGTGAGCAAGGAGATATACAAGAATTTATTGTTATCTAAATATTATAGGATTTATTTAGTTTTAAAACCTTAGGTTTAAAAGTGTCCTAACTAAAAGCACCGTACGCTCCGAGAGCCTTCAGTGCTTTTCAATATTCTAGATGACATGCTAGTAATTTTGATTCAAACCTAAAATAATGTTCAAAAGCTTGACGTAATTTGGTGCTTTACGTTATTATCAATTTAGAATTTAAATGTTTACAAAAAAATACCACCCCTTGTTTATAAATATTGAGAAGAATAAGCTGTGCTCTACGGTTTCACCCGCGTGGTCTACGATTTATCCCGTTGACCCTATATATGATATCATTAATTATCATTGCATTGTGTTTTACAATGCATGAGGTGTTAAGAGGGAGAGAGGTGAGCCTATAATTGGTTATGCATTAAGCCATTGTATTATGGTGTAAGGTAAACATTGTATGTATAAATGTTGCAACTGTTGGTTGACCTTAAATAAATAAAATAAAAATAAAATAATAAATAAATAAAATCTCTAGTGAAAGTAAAAAATATGCTATGTTTGTTATTATAGGATTTTAGCAATTCTTGTACCAAATTTCACGCGATTCCATTCAGCTGTTACACTGCTGAGGGGTAATAAACCTACTAGCACACACACGCACACACAAGCTTGTATTTATTATATTTTTAGAATTAAGAAAATCTTTTGGTTTTGCTTGCATAAAACATTCGTACAGGTGTTTTAGTACTTTCAGAGTAGAGCCTTACACAGATGCAGGAGTCGACTTAAGATGGAGAGCCTTAATGACATGTCATTACCGAGTTGGTTACGGGCGACGTGTGTACACTGCCTTAACTACGTCCGTACTTACTTACTGACCGGGAGAATGCAATCTATTTTGTTGAACAAACTGGATTCTCAGTTCAATTTATAAACTGTTTAGATACCATATAGTCCGGTTAATGTAGACATTTGAAGATGCATAAAATCACAATAAGCTGAAAATCAATAAATTGTTGAAAACATAACTATAAATATTTTTATTAAGTTCCCCATCATTCCCGTGTATGGAAAAATTTTACTCGAGGTCAAAGTTTTTCGCGATTTTCAGCATAACGGTAAGTTTTATCATAAAAGTACTCTATACAATAATTGTAGATCATAAAATTATCTCAATTTCATAGTTTCTGGACGGAATATGTTTGCAAAAGTATCGAAATTTTTGAAAATTATTGCGAATGAATACCTCTTAGTGAGAAGTGATAACTTTTTCTTTTTCTTTTCTTTTCTCAGCCATGTGCGTCCACTGCTGGACGTATGCCTCCCTCATATAGGGGGGATTTGCCAATACTCGCCACGCTTGGCAGGCGGGTTGGCGAGCGCAGTATGATTTCCTATCCTCAGAAGGCGCTGCTGCCCACCTCCTGGTACGTTAACCCCTTAGCCGACTCTTACGGCACCCACGGGAAGAGATGGGGGAGTACTATTTTAGGCCGGTACCACCACGGCCAATTCTAGGCCGGTACCACCACGGCCATAGAACAGAAGTGATAACTAATGATATAAATTATCTTAACATTGTCTGAGTTTTATTAGGAAAGTCAAATCAGCAACGTCTGTTCTTTTGAAATGTGGGTCTTTTAAGTGAAGATTTTTGAAGAGACCTTGGTAAGTTCAGTTTCATAGGGAGTATTAGAAGAAAATATACACATCTACTTTTTCATGTACTGAAGGGTTGATGCGTTTAAGTCTTGTGTATTGCGGGTTCTGTTATATCTTTACAATTACAATTACAATTATTTTTTTTATTTTTTATTTATTTATCACACTCAGACCCCCGGACTAGGATTCCCTGTGTCGCGGGAGGCATGGACACATACAATCACACCACACAAACAACCAAGACCCGGGACAAACATCTACACTCACCGCACAAATGTTTGCCCCTGCCGGGATTCGAACCCAGGGTCCCGGAGACACAGAAGTCATGTCACTGACACTGACCACTGCGCCACGGCGACCGTCGAATCTTTATATTGATACAAAAGTTGAAACAAGGCAAATAAATAGCTTAATTGTTCGAAGAAAGTCAATATAAGTCAGTCTCATATTGACTGCGGTTCGAACCAGTCATTACGTACAAATTGTTTTAAAATTGTAACTCTCGCGAATAAACTTAGTTTCTAAAATCTTGTCTATTTTTTAAAAAGGCTTTTTTAAATCACATTTAACAGTAGTACAATGCAGTACGTCACGATCAATATGATGCAGCCTCAGGGTTTCCACTGCTGGATAAACGATAATTTTTACGAAGACCAGCTTGTAGCCTCCCGTATCCTGGTCCTGCGAGCCCTAAGGGGTCGCCTATCCTTTCCAGCGCCTTTTTTTACTCTAACATATTTTGACTTATAGCTTACTACCATTTCAACCTGGAAATCCACTAATCTAACTCAGCGACTTTGTTCCTCAACGGATTTGCTCAATTCTGATTAGCTCACGTAGAAATACCCCGAGGTAAGCCTTCAATGCGGTAACTAGTAAACTATTTTCCTGCGTACTTTTAAACTATAAAATGTAATGTATAAACTGCATTCGATGTTTGCTTTCAAAGTTTCAAACTTTCAAATCCACTTCGAAAGTTTCTAGTGCTCCTTGTAAGTATGATGCGATGTGTGGACTAACTTCCAGTTTAACTTAGATTGTGTTTTCTATTAGAACATTGCAACTTGAGGTTTTCTTTCCTGAAAAACCTTTTGCATAGAAGACACTAGCTGCGCTAGTTTTACCCGTGTAGTGATCAAAAACGGTGATGATGAAAGTAAGCCTATTTTTAATCACACTCAGACCCCCGCACTAGGGTTCTCTGTGTCGCGGGACACACACAATCACACAAACACCCAAGACCCGGGACAAACATCTACACTCATCACACAAATGTGTGATGATGATTCCCTTTGGTCACGACAACACGCGTGAACAGCTGAACCAATTTCGATCATTTTTTTTTTGTTGTGTTTCTTATTGTCAGGAGAAGGATCTTATAAAAAAAAATAAGGGAACTAGCGCGGAAATTTAGAAAATTAAGAAAACTTAAAGTTATTTAATGTAATTAATTACATATATCTAATGTAACTGTAGTGCTTTTGACAATACAAACTTTTCGAATTGACCTTATACGTAGTGTTTGACATATCAGTCAGGCGTTTGACAGTTGATTCAGACAGGACGTAATCTGTCGGGTCAGTAGTTAAATAATTATAATTATCATATGGTAACCATATTACCACTTACAAAAACCGCAAAAATGCTGTTTGTAATGGGGCCAGAGGTTTACAACCGATTGCCAATAGACATCACAGAAACAACAAGTGATACAGTGCTTTCAAAAGTAAACTGTAAAGTTGCCTCATACAAAAAGCTTTGTACTCCTATAAGGAATTTATGGAAAAACAAAAATAGCTTGCGTAATTCCACGCCTAAATTATTAATTATTATAATTATTAATTAATTAAATTATTATTATTAACTATTATTAAATTATGGATTATTTATTTAATTAAATTATCTTAAGCTAACACATTGACAATAATCTCTTATTTGAGGAACATTATGAATGGAAATATTTTTCTAGGTAGTTATGTACTACTAATATAATTATATTATATATATATTATATTGTCTTGACTGGAAATTGAATTGTAATAAATATTATCAATAAAGTTATGTGTATGTCTATTAAGACATCCATTTTTCCTATATAATTCTAAGCCTTTATTAGCACATTGACAGTGAGAGCTTTATAATATTTACACCATAAAATATCAAGTACATTAAGTTTTTATCGACGCCCCATAAACACGTGTTGTGTACGTGGAATAAATTATGTGTTCAACAGGTGCAAAGAGGAAGTTATTTTCCGTCAATTTCTTTCAACTTGCCACGAGCCTGTGCTGATAGACTCAACCAGGCGTCGCGACGCACAATTTCCGCACAGTTTTATTGTTTAATCTAAATAAAAGCTTCTAGAGTATAAATACATACTTTGGTGAAGTATTTTCACCGCAGGTATTTCCTACGTTACATTTTAAAAACACTATACAGTAAATGCCTTTATTAAAATAAAACACTAATAACTAATTACAATACTGAAGCTACTACAATAACATTTGAGCAATCCACTAGCTATTGGTAGCCTATAGACAACTCACATGTTTATGTATATGTACTATAGAGTATACATTAACCATATTATATAAAGCTCGATTACCACTGACTCACTGATTCACTGACTCACTGACTCACTGACTCATTGACATCATTGTTCTCCTAGAAGGAGCGATGGGGGGTGTTTGTGGTGTATGGGAAAAGTGTAGGGTAGGTTCCTGTGACCACCAGAAAAATCCGAAAAGTGTCATTTTTGGTTTCCTTGATGGAAATGGTGTACGGATCTCAGAAACCATAATCGATGGGGGGTAGGTGCCAAAACTAAAAATGACTAAAACCCTGGGAACCTTTTGGAAAGTTGAAAAAAAATTACCCTCCCTAACAAAAAAGAGGTTCTCCCATACAAATTTAAAACGACCGCAACTCCGGAACCGTTATAGGTGGGTATGGGGGGTTCTAACAAATATTATAAAGGGTTTGTAGGGGAATTTGAGGTTTCTGTCAAAAATTGAAAATTGGTCCTTCGATCCGGATACCAAAATCCAAGTTGCTCCGATCTCGCTGAAATTTGGTATTTAGGGAGATTGAGGGTCCTTGATTCCAAATATAAAAAAAATTTTTGGATGACGTCATTTGTTTTTTTTTTACTGGATGGGGGTTTTTGATGGCGAAACCACTTCTTATTTGCGAGGCCGCAGGCCGAGCTTCAAACCTGCGAGGCCGCAGGCCGAGCCGTGTTAGTCACTTACGAGGCCGAAGGCCGAGTTCCGAATGGGGTGTTACGCATTTACATTCCTTAGGAGAGTCACTAACGAGGCCGAAGGCCGAGTCTCGAATGGGGATTTTTTTTTCCACATCTCGAGTTGGTCTTTGATGCAACCGCTCACGGGAACTAAAAGTATGTGTCAGTTGTTCGACTTGCATGAGATTTTTTAAATCTTTTTATTTACTGGATGGGGATTTTCGCTAGCGATACAACGCCACGGTTGCGAGGCCGCAGGCCGAGCTTCAAACCTGCGAGGCCGAAGGCCGAGCTTTCGGCCCGCGAGGCCGAAGGCCGAGCGTGGCCTCCGCGAGGCCGTAGGCCGAGCCGTGTTAGTCACTTACGAATGGGGTGTTACGCGCTTACATTCCTTAGGAGAGTCACTAACGAGGCCGAAGGCCGAGTCCCGAATGGGGAGTTTTTTTTCCACACCTCGAGCTGGTCTCCGAGGCAACTGCCCACGTTAACCACTGCACTTAGAGGTATGGTCCCTTAACAAAACTCGATTACAATCTTGATGAGATTTTACAGCAACTAAAATTTATTAAAAAAAATCAACTTGCACATGGTAACCTTGCCCACACTTTATACTGAACTAGAAGAAACTGTCACTTACTCGACTTGTATGAGAATTTTATATATTTTTACCAACTGCAACTAAAACTTTAACTAAAAATACAAATGCACATCGATAACGCGGGCTGCTCGCAGCCCGCGCGCCACCCAAATACTAGTTATAATATATAAAGCTAAACTACCACTCATTGAGTCACTGACAGAATTGTTCTCCCAGAAGGAGTGTTTTTGGGTTAGAAATATATAGTGGACTGTATAGAGAGTGCCCACGTGACCTCCAGAAAAATCCGAAAAGTGTCATTTTTGGTTTCCTTTATGGAACTGGTGTAGGGATCTCGAAAACCATAAGCGATGGGGGGTAGGTGTCAAAACTAAAAATGACTTAAACCCTGGGAACCTTTTATAAAGTTGAAAAAAAATTACCCTCCCTATTAAAAAAGAGGTTTCCCCATACAAATTTAAAACGACCGCAGCTCCGGAACCGTTATAGGAAGCTACAGGGGGTTCAAACAAATGTTATAGAGGGTTTGTAGGGAAATTTGAGGATTTTGTCAAAAATTGCAAATTGGTCCTTCGAACCGGATACCAAAATCCAAGTTGCTCCGATCTGGCTGAAATGAGGTACTTGGGGAGATTTGGGGTCCCTGATTCGAAATATGAAAAAAGTTTTTTGATGACGTCATTTGTTTTTTTTTTACGGGATGCGGAATTTTGTTGGCAAAACCACATTCCCTTTGCGAGGCCGTAGGCCGAGCTGCAATCGAGCGAGGCCGCAGGCCGAGCTGTGGAGGCGAGGCCGAAGGCCGAGCTCCACCCTAGCGAGGCCGGAGGCCGAGCTGTAGGCCTGCGAGGCTGAAGGCCGAGCTGGCCGTCATTGGGAACAGCTTAAAAACATTTCCTTTGTAACTTGCGAGGCCGCAGGCCGAGCCTTAAACACCGCGAGGCCGAAGGCCAAGCCTTAAACCTGCGAGGCCGGAGGCCGAGCTTTTGGCCCGCGAGGCCGCAGGCCGAGCGTGGCCTCCGCGAGGCCGTAGGCCGAGCCGTGTTAGTAACTTACGAGGCCGAAGGCCGAGTTCCGAATGGGGTGTACCTCATTAACGCATCCTATGGAAGTCGCTAACGAGGCCGAAGGCCGAGTCCCGGATGGGGAGTTTTTTCCACATCTCGAGCTGGTCTCCAATGCAACTGCCCACGTTATTTACTACAATTAGAGGTAGGGTCCCTTAACAAAAGTCGTTTAAATTTTTAGTGCGATTTTACCCCGACTAAAATTATAATGAAAAAAATAAACTTGCATATGGTAACTCTGTTCTCACTTTGTACTGAACTTGAAGAAGCTGTCTTTACCACCGCGAGGCCGAAGGCCGAGCTTCAAACCTGCGAGGCCGAAGGCCGAGCTTCAAATCTGCGAGGCCGAAGGCCGAGCTCGAATAAGGTGTAACGCATCAACACACCTTATGGGAGTCACTAACGAGGCCGAAGGCCGAGTTCCGGATAACGAGTATTTTCACATATCGAGCTGGTCTCCGAGGCAACTGCCCACGTTAACCACTGCACTTAGAGGTATGGTCCCTTAACAAAAGTCGTTTACAATCTTAGTCCGGTTTTACCGCGACTTAAATTTGATTAAAAAAATCAACTTGCACATGGTAACCCTGCTCACACTTTCTACTGAAATAGATGAAACTGTGAGTTATTCGATTTGCATGAGAATTTTATATCTTTTTAGCAACTGCTACGACATTTTGTTAATAATACTAATGCACATCGATAACGCGGGCTGCTCGCAGCCCGCGCGCCACCCAAATACTAGTTATAATATATAAAGCTAAACTACCACTCATTGAGTCACTGACAGAATTGTTCTCCCAGAAGGAGTGTTTTTGGGTTAGAAATATATAGTGGACTGTATAGAGAGTGCCCACGTGACCTCCAGAAAAATCCGAAAAGTGTCATTTTTGGTTTCCTTTATGGAACTGGTGTAGGGATCTCGAAAACCATAAGCGATGGGGGGTAGGTGTCAAAACTAAAAATGACTTAAACCCTGGGAACCTTTTATAAAGTTGAAAAAAAATTACCCTCCCTATTAAAAAAGAGGTTTCCCCATACAAATTTAAAACGACCGCAGCTCCGGAACCGTTATAGGAAGCTACAGGGGGTTCAAACAAATGTTATAGAGGGTTTGTAGGGAAATTTGAGGATTTTGTCAAAAATTGCAAATTGGTCCTTCGAACCGGATACCAAAATCCAAGTTGCTCCGATCTGGCTGAAATGAGGTACTTGGGGAGATTTGGGGTCCCTGATTCGAAATATGAAAAAAGTTTTTTGATGACGTCATTTGTTTTTTTTTTACGGGATGCGGAATTTTGTTGGCAAAACCACATTCCCTTTGCGAGGCCGTAGGCCGAGCTGCAATCGAGCGAGGCCGCAGGCCGAGCTGTGGAGGCGAGGCCGAAGGCCGAGCTCCACCCTAGCGAGGCCGGAGGCCGAGCTGTAGGCCTGCGAGGCTGAAGGCCGAGCTGGCCGTCATTGGGAACAGCTTAAAAACATTTCCTTTGTAACTTGCGAGGCCGCAGGCCGAGCCTTAAACACCGCGAGGCCGAAGGCCAAGCCTTAAACCTGCGAGGCCGGAGGCCGAGCTTTTGGCCCGCGAGGCCGCAGGCCGAGCGTGGCCTCCGCGAGGCCGTAGGCCGAGCCGTGTTAGTAACTTACGAGGCCGAAGGCCGAGTTCCGAATGGGGTGTACCTCATTAACGCATCCTATGGAAGTCGCTAACGAGGCCGAAGGCCGAGTCCCGGATGGGGAGTTTTTTCCACATCTCGAGCTGGTCTCCAATGCAACTGCCCACGTTATTTACTACAATTAGAGGTAGGGTCCCTTAACAAAAGTCGTTTAAATTCTTTGTGCGATTTTACCACGACTAAAATTTTAATGAAAATAATAAACTTGCATATGGTAACTCTGTTCTCACTTAGTACTAAACTTGAAGAAGCCGTCTTTACCACCGCGAGGCCGAAGGCCGAGCTTCAATCCTGCGAGGCCGAAGGCCGAGCTTCAAATCTGCGAGGCCGAAGGCCGAGCTCGAATGAGGTGTAACGCATCAACGTACCTTATGGGAGTCACTAACGAGGCCGAAGGCCGAGTTCTGGATAATGAGTATTTTCACATATCGAGCTGGTCTCCGAGGCAACTGCCCACGTTAACCACTGCACTTAGAGGTATGGTCCCTTAACAAAAGTCGTTTACAATCTTGGTGCGATTTTACTGCGACTTAAATTTAATTGAAAAAATCAACTTGCACATGGTAACCCTGCTCACACTTTCTAATGAAATAGATGAAACTGTAAGTTATTCGATTTGCATGAGAATTTTATATCTTTTTAGCAACTGCAACGACATTTTTGCTAATAATACAAATGCACATCGATAACGCGGGCTGCTCGCAGCCCGCGCACCACCCAAATACTAGTTATAATATATAAAGCTAAACTACCACTCATTGAGTCACTGACAGAATTGTTCTCCCAGAAGGAGTGTTTTTGGGTTAGAAATATATAGTGGACTGTATAGAGAGTGCCCACGTGACCTCCAGAAAAATCCGAAAAGTGTCATTTTTGGTTTCCATCATGGAACTGGTGTACGGATCTCGAAAACCATAAGCGATGGGGGGTAGGTGTCAAAAATAAAAATGACTAAAACCCTGGGAACCTTTTGGAAAGTTGAAAAAAATTACCCTACCTATTAAAAAAGAGGTTCTCCCATACAAAATTAAAACGATCGCAACTCCGGAACCGTTTTAGGTAGGTATGGGGAGTTTAAACAAATGTTATAGAGGGTTTGTAGGGAAATTTGGGGATTTTGTCCAAAACTTGAAATTGGTCCTTCGAACCGGATACCAAAATTCAAGTTGCTCCGATCTGACTGAAATTAGGTATTTAGGGAGATTTGGGGTCCTTGATTCGAAATATGAAAAAAGTTTTTTGATGACGTCATTAGTTTTTTTTTTACTGGATGCGAATTTTTGGTGGCGAAACCACATTCTCTTTGCGAGGCCGTAGGCCGAGCTGTAATCGAGCGAGGCCGCAGGCCGAGCTGTGGAGGCGAGGCCGAAGGCCGAGCTCCACCCTAGCGAGGCCGGAGGCCGAGCTGTAGGCCTGCGAGGCCGAAGGCCGAGCTGGCCGTCATTGGGAACAGCTTAAAATCATTCCCTTTGTAACTTGCGAGGCCGCAGGCCGAGCTTTAAACACCGCGAGGCCGAAGGCCGAGCTTCAAACCTGCGAGGCCGGAGGCCGAGCTTTCGGCCCGCGAGGCCGAAAGCCGAGCGTGGCCTCCGCGAGGCCGTAGGCCGAGCCGTGTTAGTAACTTACGAGGCCGAAGGCCGAGTTCCGAATGGGGTGTACCTCATTAACGCATCCTATGGAAGTCGCTAACGAGGCCGAAGGCCGAGTCCCGGATGGGGAGTTTTTTCCACATCTCGAGCTGGTCTCCAATGTAACTGCCCACGTTATTCACTACAATTAGAGGTAGGGTCCCTTAACAAAAGTCGTTTAAATTCTTTGTGCGATTTTACCCCGACTAAAATTTTAATGATAAAAATAAACTTGCATATGGTAACTCTGTTCTCACTTTGTACTGACCTTGAAGAAGCTGTCATTTTACCAACGCGAGGCCGAAGGCCGAGCTTCAAATCTGCGAGGCCGAAGGCCGAGCTCGAATGAGGTGTAACGCATTAACACACCTTATGGGAGTCACTAACGAGGCCGAAGGCCGAGTTCCGGATAACGAGTATTATCACATATCGAGCTGGTCTCCGAGGCAACTGCCCACGTTAACCACTGCACTTAGAGGTGGAGTCCCTTAACAAAAGTCGTTTACAATCTTGGTCCGGTTTTACCGCGACTAAAATTTAATTAAAAAAATCAACTTGCACATGGTAACCCTGCTCACACTTTCCACTGAAATAGATGTAACTGTGAGTTATTCGATTTGCATGAGAATTTTATCTCTTTTTAGCAACTGCAACGACATTTTTGTTAATAATACTAATGCACTTCGATAACGCGGGCTGCTCGCAGCCCGCGCGCCACCCAAATACTAGTTTAAATATATATTGTTTGACAGACAGTCTCTCCGTGATCATGGTGCGTGGAACCGCGCCCAAATATCGGGAACTCAATCAAAATCATGGTGCGTATCCCGTGTTAAACAATATATAATATATAATGTTTGAAACGGGATACGCACCATTATATATATATATATATATTTATATATATTATGAAAAGCCGTGAAAGTTTAAAACAAGACTTGACTATACAGTATTATGTAAGTAATTGAAAGGAAAAATTAATGGCTTATTTTCAAACGACTGCCAAAAAAAAACTCACCAAAAAACTATACATCTGCGTTGAATAAATGAAATAATGAAGGTAAACGAACTGTTAAATAAACTCACGATAAATTGAACATAAAATAAAAACAATCATTTAAAAGTTGGTTAAATATTTTTGATCTAGTGTTTGACCACTATCTCACTTGATGATCAGTAACGATGTGGTCGAAGATGTTATCACGCCTGAACACACTATGTCTTGGTGATAGTTTTTCAAACTTGAGGATGGTAGCTAGCCAGGCGGGTACTCGAAAGAACCCTACTACCTTGCTGGGAATTTGATAACATCATCATCATCATCATCATCTCAGCCATAGGACGTCCACTGCTGGACATAGGCCTCCCCCATTGATTTCCACAAGGACCTGTTGGAAGCGGCCCGCATCCAGCCCTTGCCTGCGATCTTAGTCAGGTCGTCTGTCCACCTGGTCGGTGGCCGTCCTATGCTGCGCTTGCCAGTCCGTGGTCTCCATTCTAGAACTTTTCGGCCCCAACGGCCATCAGTTCTTCGAGCTATGTGCCCTGCCCATTGCCACTTCAACTTGCTAATCCGCTGGGCTATATCGGTGACTTGCGTTCTTCTACGGATCTCCTCATTTCTGATTCGATCACGTAGAGAAACCCCGAGCATAGCCCTCTCCATAGCTCGTTGTGTGACTCTGAGCCTGCTCAGAAGGCCCATAGTCAGAGACCACGTTTCGGTTCCGTAAGTCATCACTGGTAACACACACTGTTCGAAGACTTTCGTTTTCAGGCATCCGGCAATTTGATAACGATGTTACCTTAAACATACGTATCGTCACGCTTTTTCAGGGGTCATCATAATTTTAAGTTTTTATTCATTTCAAATTTATAAATAGCAATACAAAGTTTTTTTTATATTGAATAGATCTAGCGTATGACAACTATCGCACTTGATGCTCAGTGACGATGTGGTCAAAGATGTTATCACGCTAGACCTAGAATGCTCACTGGAATAAATGTTACATGATTACATTCATTTTTTTTCTGAACGAAAACAGTTTGTTTCGCTGCCATAAATATCGATTCTGTTGCAATAGTTTAAAGCAATCGTTTCGAAGCGAAATGAATAAAATTGTCGCCAGCTGTTGTCGTAATCTTTTTAACTTCAGAACAAACAATCTTTTGTTCCATCCGGGGAAATGCTTTGATTTATAAGTTTTGCAGATTTTGTTCTCGAACGTAATACACAGACAGTATTTATTGGTTTGAAAACAATATTTAGCTTATAATTTTTGCGTACAAATATTCGTACTCGATGCGCTCATAATGGAATAAATCCAAGCGGTTATAATCGATCAACTAAGCTAGAACTACCACGTTATCTGTGATCACCACATGAATGAGTAATAGATAGTGATAGTGTAAAGTTTCCTAATGAGCCTTTTAATTCTTCAGAGGCCACTTTAATCTGGAAATTCGGTTGTCTGGTTATATGGGAAAAGCAGTCGTTATGTCAAGTTTGAAGCTGTGATCTGAAAAGTTCAACCAGACGCTGACCATTCGGCTTAGCTGGCAACGCATACGGGCACAGTGGAAGACAATTGCTGAGACTGTTTTCTCTGCATAGCGCCTCTATTCAGAGAAAACATTATCAGAAATTCTCTGAAAACAGGCCCATTGCGCAATGTCTTCACAGTAACTTTTTTTTTCATTTATTGAATGGTTGCCTTGTTTTACTTATGCTAAAAATACTCAAAAACCTAGAATTGGTTTGTCTTGAGTATCAAATCCTCTTACTTTTATAAGTAAGAGGATTTTTTTGCATTTTTAGGCAAAGATTTTGTTTCACTATTTTGTGTAGTATTAAGTAATTATTTACTTAATACTACACAAAATAGTGAAACAAAATCTATGCCTAAAAATGCAAAAAAGTCTGCTTGAAACAAGGTTACTAAACTTAATCTAAAACATATGCTTTTCTTTTTATTTCACTGTTCCTTTTAAAAGCGTCAATCTCTGCTGAAAAATCTAGCAAACTAAGTCTAAACAATGAAGGTTCATAAATATCACTGCCAGAACCACAAGTTACGTAGGAATGCGACGTCCAGAGAACTTATTGCAGATGTCTGCATACCTATCGAGCTTGCAAAGCGAAATCGTTCGAGAACCATCTATAAAGTTGAGAGACGGTGGCGCAAAGTTCGCAATTGTAAATTGTTCCAAACTAGGTGTTCTGTTCGTAGTGGTACCATGAATCATGTTGTTCTACATAACATTTTGTTCACGCTTATTTTCTGTATTCGGGAAACTCCGCGACATCTCGTCGTATATATTATGTACCAAAACGCCTGAAAACAAACTTCTTCGAGTGGTGTGTGTTAGCAGTGTTGATAATATATTGAACTGAAACGTAGTCTCTAACTATGAGCTTTTTAGGCTCAAAGTCGCACAACAATCTATAGAGTTATAGATACACTAGAACTCAGACAGAAATTACTACTTTTGGTAAATTATTGCGAGCTACTTCAAAATAAAATTAATAATCCGATGGTTCTGAGTGCACTTTCACTATCGGTCCCCGACTTTTGAAACTGTCAAAACGCTGACAAGCCAAAATCCCGATATCTGAAAAATATTCATAGAGAGAGAGAAAGCGAGAGAGACAGATAGAGAGAAATCATCATCATTATCATCATCATCATAAAAAGCCCACTGCTGGACATAGTATGCCTCCCCCATTACAGATAAATAGAAAAAAGAAACAAACAAATAACATTATATTAAGGGCTAAATGTTGAATATATTTTAAGGACGACAATACATAAGAATATGCGATATAAAAATAATATGAAATTACAACAAATAGAGAAAAAAATTAATATATTGCTTTATTGTGCAACAATATATTGAACTTCACTTACAGTAATACATAATAGGTAGGTATGATATGGTAAAGGTGGTAATAAAAAAACATAATATAATATAACGTACATTAATAAACGAATGAATCTTCAACAAGAATACCTTGTACGTATTCTTGATCGAAGGAATTAATATTCTTGGAGACTCATTTCAGTAAAACCTTGAATTAATAAACAGGTTTACAGAAAATGTGTTTAGTTTTCTTTGTCAGCCTATTAATAATTCAAATACTCTATAATCCGCTACCAGTTGGCAGCTTGCCCAGAATGATAGCAGCGTTGCCACGTTGAATTGTAATGCTGATTCGTTAAGGCAAAAATGTGCTAGTATCTTGGACACGCGTCGCATCGATCAAACGCTCTAATAAGTTTTGTAAAATTCGACGAGCTCTAAATCCCCACGGGCCCAATGTCTCGACTTTAAACGGTTCAAATATGTAACCACTACCTTACGTTAGCATAATTATTTTCACCGCTTCAATTGCTTCTATAAATTAACTTTATGTTTTCCTTATGTAAAAATATTGCAATAAAACGGTTGCTCAGATAAAGATATTCTAAGAAAAAATGACTAGCGTCTAATCGGTGGATGTAAATGATGTTTGCAGATTGTTATCCTGCTCGGTGTAAAGATGGACGCAAACGTGTATTTTTAGGTTATGTTAGATATCGTTTTTTTACTTATTAATTGCGTTTTGAAAACGTTACCTGACTGTAATGTAACAAACCGACTAGGACTCACGTGGTAAACACTGGAAAATTACTCTCCGACCAGTTTCGAACTTATTTGCAGTTCTTCATCTGGGAGTTATGATCGTGCCAGGCGGCGAGCGCGAGCCTCAGCACGTAACGGAGAGTAATTTTCCAGTGTTTACCACGTGAGTCCTAGTCGGTTTGTTACATTACAATTATGGAAGAAACTCGCGATAGTTTTCAGACTCAAATTGCTAAACGTTACCTGACGTTAACTTTAATGTTAACCTCATTCAACTTTACATTAAGAATGCTGTTGTGCTGAATGTGTTTACTCGCACATAACTTCCAGTATTTTAACTTTGTAGGAATAATTAAGATAAAAGAAAAAGAAGATATAATCGCATTCGAACACATGATTTTTAACTCTAAGAAAAGATATGCAGTGAATAACCATACACTTTTCCGATTTATAGAAAACGAAATAAAAATGCTGGTTAACAAACTACTTATAGGCATTAAATAATTTTTTTTTCAATATTATTAAATTAAATGGTAGTGGAATTCCCTTTTTTTATTGTTAATAGACAAGCGTTTATATAACACACATCATACAAAAGTATGATTTATCTTAATTAATAAAAAAAAATTACTTAATTTTTAATAAATATTTTTTTAAAAATATTATTGAATTAAATGGTACTGGAATTCCCTTTTTTTATTGTTAATAGACAAGCGTTTATATAACATACATCATACAAAAGTATGATTTATCTTAATTAATAAAAAAAATTACTTAATTTTTAATAAATATTTTTTTAAAAATATTATTGAATTAAATGGTACTGGAATTCCCTTTTTTTATTGTTAATAGACAAGCGTTTATATAACACACATCATACAAAAGTATGATTTATGTTAAATAATAATTAAAAAATTGAAAGCAATCAGATGTTTGGTTTTTTCCATAATTATGTACCTTTTAAAAAGAAAATCATCGAAACTATCATTCTTTGCTATTTTGCCAGAGATATTATGAGCAGCTATCATATCACACGAACCGAAACGTATTGGAAAAATACTTTTCTATTAAACGTGACCCACTTTGGCCTTCGGCTTTGCTTGCTAAGATATATTCAGGTCTATAAATAAGTTTTATGCGAGCTTCATGTAAAAACATTGCAATAAAAACGTTCCCTCTCGACGGAACCCGGCTCGGGGGGAATTCACTTGTATAACAGTATTCACCACAGAAATTAAGTATTTGTGTTAATGGATATGCTTCAACCGACTTTCAAAAGGGGAATGTTATCAAAATGGTTGCATTTTTGTTAACCGACTTGAAAAAAATGAGGTTACTCAATTAGATTTTTTTTTTATGGGTGTGTTCGCGGATAACTTAGTCGTTTATGAACCGATTTTGATGATTCTTTTTTTGTTTGATAGAGTATACTTTCGTGGTAATTCCATTTATATTTCATCAAAATCGGACAAGCGGTTTTTGAGTTACACTCCAATAACTGAAAAGTGCTACGCTCGATAATATCATAATTGTGGTTGAAGACATCGGAGAACATACACAATGACAATAGATCCCGTGAGTAGCAAAGGCCACTAAAACGGGTGAACAATTTTTTGTTAAGAAAAAATGGAACCGACTTCAACACTTAAAAGTGTGAAATAACTTGTGGAAGTCGGTACCATGATAGTTCACAAAATTAACTTTCATAACAATATTGTGCTCATTTTTGTATTTCGTGATGAGATTGAGCTAGTGAATCTGGATTAACACAGCATTATTTAGAAAAATAATGCTGTGTTAATCCAGAGTATAATGTAACTCCTTACCAAATTTCAGCGAAATCGGTGTAGCCGTTTGAGCGTGAAGAGGTAACATACACACATACACACACATACACACTTACAAACATACAAGCACATACACACTTACACACATACATACAAACTTTTTCATTTATAATATTAGTAAGATTAGTAGGAAAGGATTTCGAACCCTATTTCAAAAATTACTTTCATACGTCTAATTATGTTATTTTTGTTTTGATACATAATCTCTGATTCCTCCAAGTCGAAGTACAGGTGAAACGTGAAACTTTTCATGAAACTTGTGAAATTCGATTCGAATGCTCGAAATAAATGTAATATCGAATCGCTGACGCTAAAAGTAACTTTCAATAAATTTCAAAGTTTCCAATTTTGTTGCCAACTCGTGTTTTATATTATTTGGGGCCCTTTTGAAATAAATTTATTAGAAATGAATTCATTTGCCTCAATAAATCAGGAATGACATAGAGTTGTTTGAGCGTCGGTTTAAACAAAAGTTCTCTTGAACATTTTCTAACGTGCTTTAAATTTGAGTTTACGAATAAGTTTTTAATTAGAATTATAAATGTTTCTAATCCATTGATATTTCTGACAGGACTATTCGGATAAAAATATGCACTTTTGTGACGTTTTTTAACGAAACTGTTTTTCCTTAAACCATAAAATCTGAATACTGCACAAAAATTCACAATTTACCAAATGGATTTTGGTCATGGAATGCAATCCATCACGAAAATTATGATATAAATGTGTGATTCTTTATAACTGTATATATTGTGCGGCTTTTACAACAATAAAATGAAATAAATAAATTCAAATATGCCATTCAATAGTCAATATTAAGATTTTGCGCTCAAAGAACAAACAGCCTTATTTATGCGACTTTAGTGCGACACTCGGTATGTCCCATGATCAAATCAAATCAATCACTTTATTTGCATGAATGTGGGTACATTATAATAAAAAATTAGTTACAATATTTGTAGACCGCCATAACAACCTCATACGAGGTATGCAAATGTTAAAATAAAACTATATAAATTCAAAGTATATTAAAATTAGTAGCTATTTGTCATGGTAAACATAATATCTGCAAGATGTTTTCTCCAGGAAATCCTTGACAGAATAAATACTCTCGCCAATTAACCATCTTTTTAATTCTGGGAATAATCTATGATTAGGCAATCCCAATAAATGTTTTGGAATGCTATTATAAATAAGAGGTGCCATGTAAATGCAGTTTTTCCTAAAGAGCTCTAACGAAGGTGCCGGCATTTTAAGATGTTCCCTTGTAACAAATCGTTTACTTAGACTGGTGTGATTTGGAAACAGTGCAAAATTAGACTTTACAAATCGTATCGTTTCATAGATGTATATTCCTGTGAGAGTCAGAAGATTGTCAGTCAGTCATGATATATTACATACAGGAGTATGTAATATATCATGGGACATACCGACTGATGGCTCATTTATAATTGAAATATTGACCTAATACTGGGTAATAAAATATTAAATAATAAAATATGAATTCTATTTGACTTTTGTTTAATTTTCTAATGAATAAATGTCTCCGCTGACCATTTACTAATTATAACATAACGGTAGTTAACGGTGCACTTTCTTATTCACATTTTGACGTGATAACGTTTTATAAATTGATCAATACCAGCAACACACATGAAAAATAGTAACGTTCCGCGTAACGTTCCACCTGAGTTTTGTATTACATAAAATAATCAAAGTCAAAGTCAAAGTCAGTCAAAGTCAAAGTCAAAGTCAAAGTCAAAGTCAAAGTCAAAGTCAAAGTCAAAGTCGAAGTCGAAGTCGAAGTCGAAGTCGAAGTCGAAGTCGAAGTCGAAGTCGAAGTCGAAGTCGAAGTCGAAGTCGAAGTCGAAGTCGAAGTCGAAGTCGAAGTCGAAGTCGAAGTCGAAGTCAAAGTCATAAATGATTATGACGTTATCACGTAAATCTATCGTCCGTAAACCGACTTTACAGACAACCAATTTTTTTTTACACGATAAATGATTGCAGAGCTATAAGAAACATAATAAGTTTTATTATTTAGCATTTTCTTCTACATTTTCAGTAATTATCGTCCACAATGCATTACGTCAAATGCCCATATATAAACACAGACTTGACCTACCCCCCAGTAGAACTCACAGATAATATACACTGTAATCTTATACAGATGAAAGATTTGTATATTTGTAAAGAATAAACTCAAAAACTACAAAGCGTACCTTTTAGCACCAATTTACTTATCTTCTTATGTAGTAACATATTAGGTATAAACATTTCTTATTATTTACCTTATAAACATATAAGGTTATTGTGATATCAATTTTTATCGATTCTTTGATACGACATCTCCATACTAATACAAGTAAGTTTGTAATTTCTTTATACGAGTATTACGTAGTAACTTGTTTCAACACAATTGTTACATTACAATTGTTTCAACACTATAACAAATACTTAACATTGAAATTTGCATTAACATATTTTTATTAAATAATTAAAAAAATTGACGTTCGGCTGAAAAAAAATTGTCAAATAATGGTTAAAAAAAATCTAATACAACGCATACGCATTTCACCGTTTTTAGAACGAACAAAAATAATACTCGTTGAGAAAGCCTTCAAGAAAACTTAATAAAAATCCTCTCAGGACACCGTAAACCATCTTCAACGTTAAAAAACTAATTAAAGCCCGCAAGTTCAAGGGACTTGAAACTTTCTTAAAAATATTCATTTAATATTGTTATCGAAAAACAAATGGGAGGCAGATAAAGGCCGGTGACAGTAACAAGTGGCCCTAATTTAACTTTTGGAAATCTTTACGAGTTGCCAACACTCCGGCCGAATCCCAATGAGGGGATGTGGGGCGTACTCAGGACCAGACTGGGGCGTCCAGGATACAATTTTTAAGTGTACTTAGTGAACCGTACACATAATAATATTATTATATCGAACATGGCTAAGAGAATTCCCAGCAAATACGTAAGTTGTACGGACGTATTAAAAAAAAATTTGGCTATGATCGCGTATCATTTAGTAGTTATTTTAGTAGAATTTTATTCCACTTATATACATTTTTTTACCGTAAGGATTATGCAAAACGAAAGCTAACCTACACGATTTAACCTGAGTATTTTTGATCGATTTATATGGAAATATCGAGAAAATTTAAAGCTAAAATAGCCTTTACAGGTTAGCGTTACCACACAAGAATTTTTTTAGCACCCATAGATGTAGTGCTTGACCACCATCTCTCTTAGTTGTCAATGACGATGTAGGTATAGGTGACGTCACCCTCAACCTATTGACAGCTACCTGAATTCACTGTTTTTGAGAGTTTTTAAACTTGAAGGTGGTAGCTAGCCAGGAAAAGTACCTTAAATGGTGCTTAATACTTGGTATGACGTATCAAACATCGTATGATGTTTGTTTCTTTAAAGGCAGAGTAAAATCCGAAGTCTAATGACTTAGGACTACGGTTTTTTAGTAGAACGGCGGACTGTAGCTTTGAACATGACATTTGGATACGTCACTGTGCCCAGTTACGTGTATGTCCAAAGCTACGGTCTATTCAATAAATGATTTATTTTCCAGATTAAAATCATCCTAAACAAAAATATAACAATACTATAATAATATTAAAAACAAAAATATATGAAGAGAAGAACGAAGAATGTGAAAAATACAGGATAAAGCCTTTTCAATAAATATAAATATATAATCATTATTTTTTTGCTGAAAAAAATCATATCGTTTTAGGTTTAATTTGCTCAAGTAATTTGATTAGTTATTGTAACTTTTTTGCCCCCTAAATTTTCCCAACTAGTGAGAACTTGCCCCCTTCAAAGCATCCTTATTACACAGTCTATTGGGCCGGCTCGTTTCCACAGGATTATATTGCTACTACATCCTTTTATCTATAGAAGAAAGTTTTTTATAACGTCTTGAATTTAGGCTAGAGGGGTTTTATTGTTCTGTTTGGTACGTGTTTATAAGGTGGGGTATGTAAATCAATGTCTGGGCGTATTTTATTGCTTTGGTATTTTATTACTGAAGGAAAGAAATTAATTTGATGAATGTCTGGCATATTAAGATTGTGTATTTACATCTTTTGTGACATAAATTCTGAAACAAGTTCTGATAATGAAGAAAAGTCTATTTGAGTTTGAAAACAATGGCAGTATTTTTAAAACTTTTAGGTCCGTCGTTTTACCACTATCTCACTTGATTGTCGATGACCATTAAATAGGCGGATAGGAGGAGTGGTCGAGGAGGATCATGACCTAGAATAATAGCTTTTTAGTTTGTTCATCAGTCTTTACGTGACCACCAAGAATTCAACTTGGTAAAAACGAGTAGGTAAGTCCCGTCGTATTATCGAAATATGACCATGGATACTGCGAAAAGTCGTATCAAGAGTTAAATTGACGGTCGCTGTGGCGCATTGGTCAGTGTCATTGACATGACCTCTGTGTTTCCGGGACCCTGGCTTCGAAGCCCGGCAGGGGCAAACATTTGTGCGATGAGTGTAGATGTTTGTCCCGGGTCTTGGTTGTTTGTGTGTTGTGATTGTGTGTTGCAATAATAAAATTAAATATTTATTTATAAATATTACAGGAAATCATTCGTGCAATCTGGCAGTTATATACATAAGTATATATTAAATCATTTTATAACATTTAACTATGCGTTTAATTTCAATATTATCAAGATCTAAAGCTCTATAAAAACAGAGTTTTTTTTTTTACTTTCTTACTTTGCAAAAGAAGTAAATCGCTCAACGGCCGTCTTAGACATGCAAATATTATGTAAACATCTTTAGGTAAATACAGCAACAATCAGATATAACTTGTTAGTATTCACTTCAAGTTCTAACCAACTATTTCCGCACATTTTTTCCTTTTTTGTCGATACACGGAAAAACTTTAGCACCCATCATTGAATAACGCGAAAACCATTCCTAAAGCATCAAATTAGAGATGTGACGCTCAAGGAATATCGATAAAAACTATTTAGTGATCTAAATGTTACCTGCTGCGCGTGTGTGCTTACTTTTTCGAGAAACATCTAAGTTGGAAAAACATAAATTTGAAATATTCAGGATTACTATTATGGTTTATATCAATAGCTAATCAAATAATAACTAACTCTGCGCCATGGTTTCCGGCGGCCTGTTGTTGATGTTCCCGTTATCCCTACATAAATGGCTAAAGTATTATATCTTAAATGTTGAACCACAAAGTCTAACCACGTCACGAGACATTTCCAAAAATCTATTCTAAGCGTACTTAAAATTTAGTCTGTAGCAAAACATATACACAAATTTAAACCGACTTTGAGCATTACAAAAAGCTTTCCTTCTTATTCAAACTCGTTATTATCTATCGGATGGTTCTTTAACAGGATTTCCTTTTGCTTTATCAAATCACAAATACTCTATCTCAATCATACGCTTTATCTGCCGCATCCACAAAAAAATGTGTAAGTTTGGAGGAACCGTAAAAAGGGATATTATTGAGTGAGAAGAGATAATTCGCTTTTCTTCCTTAGAGTACGGAAATTAAATAATAATTCTCAATATAACTGTTGTGCAATATAGAAATGAACACTGTAGTTATAACCTCCTTCACTATAACATGTTTAGGTATACAGAACTTGAAAATTATGTCGATATTTGTTTAAATGTAATTCAATTCCATCTCTAGCAAAATTCATCCGAACCACAATACGTTGAACGAACGCGGTCTGCGTATTCAAATATGGAACGAAATAGGAACGATTCCCGAAACCTTTATGAAAGACCAAATCTTCGTGCGACAATTTTCGGATTGTTGTATTTAAGTACGTATGACATGTTTGTTTGGTTAAGTAAGTTTTAGAACACTTTATATATAAACTTGAGTGATATACCAGCCGAAGTGCAGCTTGAGTGGAAACTTGAGCGGATTAGCGTGTGTAGGTATGTATTTAACATCAAAACTTAACCTATAAACTACAAACCACTGATGTATAATCAGTTCATCATCACCTAAGGAAATGTGAAAAAAGCGCGGGTCGGATTCGCCCATCGAGAGTTCCTTACGAATTTGTAGGCACGTCTATAACTATTGGCAAAAAAAAATTACAAAAAAATGGAACCGATTTCAACTCTCAAAAGTATGAAACAACTTGTTAAAGTCGGTACCATGAGCGCATTATTTTGATAATAAATACTTTGGAACTATTTTATTTATTTATTGTGATAAAAACGCAAGATAGCAATTACAATTACCACATTAAATTGAGTGCATAAAGTTAATATAAACAGTTATATAACGCAAACGAACAAAAACAAGAAAAGCACTAAGTCAAAATTATCAATTTATCATACATATAATGTCAGGGTGAATTACTGTTTCTCACAGTATGTCAAGCATACGTCAATAATAGCCTTCCAGTTGTCAATAAAAAAGTCGATATCAGGGTTGGCATCCAGAAGTGCATTGAGGTGGCGAAGAGACCGACACAAAGGAGAATTGTCGCGAGCCGCTGTGCGACAAGAAGGCACGCTAAACAACACATGTCGCCTGGCACGCCTGTACTTATCTGGTACATATAGCCTGCAAAGTAGGTTGTGCAAGTTTAGGCAGTCCACTGCTCCTCTAAGAACTTTGCAACATATGGTCATCTGATCTAAGAGTCTTCTTACTTCTAATGAATTGTAGTCAAGCTGACCTAGTAAAAACTTAGTGGGATATAAAAAAGGGTAATAGCCGTACAGCCTTTTGTATAATGCTCTTAAAAAGGCTTTTTGGACTTTTTCAAGCGTCAGTATATATGTGTTATGATGTGGATTCCAGACACATGCGCTTGATTCTAGCTTGCTTCTTACCAGAGAGTTAAATAAGACTTTAATGACTCGTGGGTCCTGGAAATCTTTTGCGTTTCGTAACACGAAACCCAAACGACTGTATGTTTCTTCCGCTAGATTCAGTATGTGGTCGTGAAAAGTGAGGCTGCGATCGAAAGATACTCCTAAATCTTTAATACAGTTAACTCTATTTATAAGTATTTTATTCAAAGTGTAGTCATAATGTATTGGTTTCATTTTACGGTCATAAGTCATAACGTGACATTTATTCATGTTAAACATTATTTTATTTGTCATACTCCATTCGTATATTAAATTAATGTCGTTTTGTAAGCTATTGCAGTCATCCAGCGATTTTATTTCGAGGAACAGCTTAAGGTCATCAGCGTACAACAGACATTTGGCTGTATTTACCACCGTTGGAAGATCATGGACCATAATTAAAAAAAGGAGTGGACCGAGCACAGATCCTTGACTTACCCCTGAACGAGTATAATATGGTTCTGAAACGTATATGCCGTGCTTTACATACTGTTGGCGGTCTTTCATATAGTCAGCGAAAAAATTTAAGAGACTGGGAGTGAAACCGATGTCATATAGCTTGCCTAGCAATATACCATTATCGATTTTGTCAAACGCTTTCTCGAGGTCGAAATATATTACATCCACCTGCAGACCATGGTCCATGGCGCACGAGATGTAGTCAACTAAGCTTAACAGGTTCGTGTTTACCGAACGCCCCGGCCTAAAGCCATGTTGCTCATCACCCAATTGTTGTTTTACTTGTTTATAAATTTTATTATGAAGAATGTATTCGAAATCTTTGGCAGGCGCAGATAAAATTGCTATAGGGCGATAATTATCTACTAAAGTCTTGTTACTACCTTTAGGGATAGGCGTCACTCTTGATAACTTCCACTGGCTGGGATAATTGCCATGTTTCAACGAGAGATTTAAAATATGATACAGTGGGAGGATCATATGTTTTTTATAGGTCTTCAGAACAGTAGTAGGAAAGTTATCAGGTCCAGGTGAACTACTTGGCTTTAGTTTATTTATCCCGCGCTCAATGTCTTCTGGCAAAACTGTAGGCACACTTACGTAACCAGCTTGCAACGCTTCACCACTGTATGCGTTGCTATTTAATAGTGGAGATTGAGCTGAGAAAACGCCAGAAAAATAGTTTGCAAACGCTTCGGCGGCATTCGCGCCCCTATGCGAGTTACCTTTATATGAAACATAGGGCTCAAAACCACCCTTAGACCTAAGGCTATGAACATGTTGCCAAAAGTGTTGAGGACAGAGTTTCAAGTTTTCTTCAATACAAGCCATGTGCGCTTTATATGCATGTGAAATACGCGTTTTTAAATTATTTCGCAGGGCGGAAAACATATTATATAATGTAATACATTTCGACCTAATCCAAGCCTTATGTAATCTGGTTTTATGCTGGATATCTTTTATAATATTCCCATCAAAGTATATGGGATATCTATGACATTTAGCTATTTGCCTTTTGTTATTAGGAACTGATATGTCGAAGAGTTTGTATATAATATTGTAAAAAGCATCGGTGGCTACATTAATATCATTTGCTTCAGTAACTGGGGTCCATGACGTTTGCTCAAGTAATGAGCGAAAGAGAGCGACGTTCATTTTACTGAAATGCCAGTCCTTATTTTTATTAACATTACTGGGCTGCAAAAAATCAGTTGTACTAAGACAAAAACGAAGACTCACCGTTATCTCAAGCGGGGGGTGGTAACGGTCAGGGGGGACGAATGCATCGGCAGCCGCGCACACGTACACCTGTCTCCCTCGCGACTCATTACACTTCTGAGCCAACACTACGTCAAGGATACCGCCATAGAAATTAGTTATTTCATTTAAATCAATTAGATTGCAGTATGTCAGAAAGTAACAATAATAATTTCTTATATTGACAGATGCACTGTTCATATTTAGGTCACCCAAAATCAAAATTTTACTTTTTGTATTACTTAAGAAAGTTTCAATGTTGTTAAATACACTCATATACACATCGTCGGTAGCACTTGGCTTGATGTATACCACACATACGATAGCAGAAAGACAGCGATAAGTGAGACAGGCCCACAGATCTTCCCCACGTTCGGACTCCAGTTCCCTCCGACGTTGAAGAGTAACACCAGGTCTTCCAGCAAGTAGGACTCCTCCGCAGGGAGTTAAACGGTCACGTCGCAAGAGCGTCCATCCATGCGGCACTATTTCAGCATCTTCTACTGAGTCATCGAGGAAAGTTTCCGTCGCAGCAACCAGCAAGTGGTCAGAGACCAGCAAGCTAGTATTCCAGGTGCGGAGCTTCGTTTTTACTCCCCGAATGTTTTGATAAAAGATTTGTATGCATTTAGATGCTGCGATACACGGCTTATTGTCCGCCGACGTCGCGACGAAATAATCTGGTATCTGTAGTCGCAGGCAAACGTTTTTTGTAGTTAATCCACTTTTTTACTCGCGCATTTTCTGGCCAAACATCCACAGAGAAACACTTTTCATAACAATCATCTATAATTTCATTCTAACTATGAAGGTAACACCGTTATCAAATTCCCAGCATGGTGGTAGGGTACTTTCGAATATTCGCCTGGCTAGCTACCACCCTTGTGGTTTTTGAAAAACTGTCACCAAACACATAGTGTGTTCAGGCAGCAGTCCTTGAGAGCCAGTGAGCATTCTAGGTCTAGCGTGATAAAATCTTCGACCACATCGTCACTGACCATCAAATGAGATAGTGGTCAAACGCTAGTTCTAAACTATAATAATATAATGTGGGCATCGGACATGCCCTGAACCTAGGTCGAAAATTCGACTATAAACGTGAGTAAAGCCGGATAATACATCTATTTAATCACAAGAACAAACAACCTCACAAGTATTTCCAATCACAAATAGAATTGAATTGAATTATACATAAACCCCACCCCGCACTTTTGTTTGTACTCAAGCGCCCTCAATTTGCAAACAACTCTAGAATGGCACCGCACCTACAGAAACTTGGCAAGTTCTATTTCTGAAGATTCGCCGTCTCATCTATATTTGCAAACTTGTGTACTGTCGCCAAGTTTCACTACCAACTTAGGAACTTGGTTAATTTCTGTATCTAAGATACATCTGCGGTTTCCTTGTGTGTATTGATGCTTAACCTTCTTTTAATTTTAACCATTTACATGGATATGTGGCGTAACTTTCAGACTTATAGACCTTAGAAATCATCAATGCTCATTCTTACTTTGTACAGATAGAGACAAAAGTAGAAATGTTTTATCTCGCTCTCTCGTCAAACTCTTAAGCAGCTTTAAGCAACGTTATAAAACTATTTATTCAAGAGAAGATCTAAGTGAATATTGTATGACCTATAAATAAATCCATTACAACTTCCAATGTCTCAATTTTAACAATAATACTGGCCGGTTGGCGCACTTGGTAGCACTCTGCCTTCTGAGCCGCTGGTCCCGGGTTCGATTCCCGGACAGGTCAAACATTTGTGTGTATGAATATGTCTGTTTGACCTGTGTCTGGGTGCATATATGTATATACATAAGTATGTATTTAAGTATATATATATCAGTCGTTAGGTTACCATAGTACAGGCTCTGCCTAGTTTGGGACCTGAAGACCTTGTGTGAATGTTGTCCCATATTATAAAAAAAAAAGAAATCATACATATTTTATTTGAGACCAATATATATTCATCATGTATTAGTACCATAACAACCTTAGTACCTATTATATAAAATTGAAATAAAACATAAATTTAATTTATTTATTAACATTCACACAAGGTCTTCAGGTCCCAAAAAAATGTACACGAATTTGTCGTTGATGCATGTCTCTGCGTTATTGAGAAACCAGCGGACTTAGTGCCTGGAGCCCAGTCAACAACTGCCTTTTGAAAAACAAACCACAGCCAGAATACTGATAGCACTGCCGTGCTGGTAATAATAATAATATCTTCCATGCCGATTTCGGCAACGGCGACCTTCTTATATAGGTAATCGCCGGTTTTAGCGCTTTAAGCGATCTAAGTTATATATTTAAATAGCTTTTACCCGCAGTTTCGATCAATCAAGAATTCGACAATAAACCCCGAGAGAACACTTATTACTTCATTCTATGCAACCTTTGTCCCTCACTGTACCGCAGAAAACGTGTTTGCAAAATATCGTGATGAACTAAATAATCAAAGCGTCGAAAAATAAGAAACAAAATCACAATCGCTCGAAAAATATGAGTAGAAAAAAAATCCATTCAACCTTTGAAGCGTAGAAACACATACGAAAACTGTAACTTTTAACTCTGAAACATTTATATATCGAATCGCTCAATTCACATTCTACTACTCACTAGAAATGTGCACTTAAACACATAGACGAAGTAGATCGGTACCACAGTACAAATAATGGAACAGTACGGAAACTAAGCCTAGTTGATGAAATAGTTACCTACGCTCCATTGAAGCAATAGGATGTTTTTTTTTCAAACTTTTAATGTTTTTGATATTATTTTTTTATTATTAAAACATTTTTGTTCTGAAGCGATCAATCAATCGAATTGACATAACTAGCTTACAAATATAATTTAAATAGGTAATCTCGTCGTAGTATCTATTATAAATTATTTAGAGAAAAATACTTTCGTCAGTTTCTTACATCCATGACGGAAAGTTCCAAGACCAAGACGGTTGCCCTGGCGCAGTGGTTAGTGTCAGTGACATGACTTCTGTGTCTCCGGTACCCTGGGTTTGAATCCCGACAGGGGCAAACATTTGTGCTGTGATTGTGTGTGTCCATGCCTCCCACGACATAGGGAAACCAGGTGCGGGGGTCTGAGTGTGATAAAAAAATAAGGACGAAATGTTTTTAATTTATTGCAGCCGCCATCTTTGATTTATATTTTGACAGCACTATCGGTTTCAGCGCCTTCGAAAACCAAGAAATCGACATCCATGACGAAAAAATTAATGGTTTGATGCACCGCCATCTTGGATTTACTTTTTGGCGCTTTGAAGGTACTATCGGCTTTAAGACCCGGGAAAACCATGAACACGACACTATTAACATAACAGCTGATAATTATTGCCTAGCTGCCATCTTGGATTAATTTTTGTTACCAATATTAACCGCTTTCACTCTAGATTTCGAAATAAGTTCACGAATTAATTATGATCGATTACACAGACTTATAATTCGATAACGATTATAACAATAATAATAAACTATTTTACCTTTCAAAATCAGCAGAAAGTTTAAAATATGATAGCTCCGGTTTTGATGACGCGGAGTTCAATCAGCAGAAAAAAAGATCGTGTAGATAATAAACTAAGACGTGACCACTCATCTTGACGCACTCACTACTGACAGCACTGCGACGTCCGCTTAGGGCTCTCGTCGATGGGCATGTTTGCATGAGTATGCCATTTCGAGCGTTTATAGGTAGTTTCCGTACTGTATACATATTTATACTGTGTCGGTACACATCAGTATCGCCTTTGACGTGTATGGAACCCAATCTGCTGCTAGTTTCGGTACGAGATTGGTTCGTATCGATAATCGAATGAGCACATCGCATCTCTAGCTAGTCAGAGCCGTCTCGCATTTGGAATATAGCTAACACTTACGAAGATTGTGTCTGGGAATGTTCATGGGGAGCCTTAAGTTTTCTGAAGTATTTTTGTGTAGTGTTTTTTTTTCTAAGTTTTCAAAATTTATTTTTGTGTTTCTTCGAGAGTGTCATCCGTCATATCTAATGGGCAAATAATAATTGGTAAGCGGATGCGATCTTAGTCAGATCGCCTGTCCACCTGGTCGGTGGCCGTCCTGTGCTGCGCTTGCCAGTCCATGGTCTCCATTCGAGAACCTTCCAACACTAAAACTTATGCAAATGATAGAAACTACAACGTCTTAAAGATCGACTAATTCATGGATATAGTAAATGTTAAATTAAATACGACAAAAATAGGATTACACGATTTGAAGCGATTATAGCTCAGCGGGGGCAACGTCGCCTGTCTAACTGACGGACACTGGTTTGATCCCCAACAACGGCTTGAACTTCCGTTGAAGGTAACACCGTTATCAAATTCCCAGCATGGTGTTACATGGGGTCCTTTCGAGTACCCACCTGGCTAGCTACCACCCTCAAGTGTGAAAAACTGTCACTAAAACATATAGTGTGTTCCGGCAGCAGTCCTTGAGAGCCAGTAAAACATTCTAGGTCTAGTGTGATAACATCTTCGACCACATCGTCACTCACCATCAAGTGAGATAGTTGTTAAACACTAAATCTAGGCATTATAAAAGAAAAAAAAATACACATATTATTGTAATTATAAAAACCAACGTTATGTTTATAACAGCATATAAGAATGATATTCAAATAAACTGAATTGTATTAGTTTTTGAACTTTAAAATAAAATAAAGATAGCCATAACTGATAAGGCGTAGTATTGAATTCGGGGGCCACTATTTTCACCATAGTCATAGTCATTTTTATTTGTAATATTTTCATTACAAGTCAGTGTTTGAATAATTAAAAATTAAAAACTTCAGTTTTTTTTTTTAAGATTAAATTATCTAATATAAAAGGTGTCCAAGGATACCTGTCTTGTGTTGTCTCATTTAAAATCTATGAATTCCTTGTAGGAATAAAATGCTTGATAAAAATCCATCAGCTATTGCCACGACGTGGGTTCGAATCCAGGCCGGGTAAAACATTTCTGTTATGGGCAGAGATGGTTTATCTTGGATTTTTGTAAACTGTTTTTGCATGTGTCAGGGTAGCATAGTGAGCGAGTGTAAATGATGTGTGAATGCATTTTTAAATAAAACACATACATACAATATATTCACGCCTCTTTCCTGTAGGACAAGGTAGAGACTACAGCCTTCCAATTGCTACGATCCCGCGACAATGCTTTCGCTTCATCCACGCTCATCAAACCTTTCATACAAGAGCGTCGGCTTAGAGCAATCTTGACCTGGTCCGTAATTAGAACTTTCTCAATCTGGTTTCTGAACATCCACCTAGGCCTTCCTCTTCCAACGCTACCATTCACTTCACCCATATATACCTGCTTAGTCAATCTCCTTTCGTTCATTCTCTCTACATGACCAAACCATCTTAACATTCGTTCTCAATCCTATTTAAAAAAGGCGTAAGTTTGTGTGTATGTTTGTTACTTCTTCACGCTCTAACGGCTCACTGACTTCGACAAAATTTGGTATGTACTTCAGGTCCCGGAATAACACATAGGCTACTTTTAATGGTCATCATTAATCATCACCACGCGGGTAAAACCGCTGGATGCAGGTAGTTATACATAAACAAACGTTTTCTAAAAAGTCATATAGCTTCAAGGCACAACACACATTGTATCAGGACAATTCCTGCAAACTGACTCACGATTAATTCTGTATTCATAAACGTCAGTCGACTACCACCAGTACGTTACATCCTAAAATTTCTCTTACCATAAAACGTTCATACTCAGCTTCTTCGCAATAAAACCACGATCGTTTCACGTAAAACGGAAGAGAGCAATACAAAATACAATGTAATCTGTGAATTCTTTTAGTAAAACAAACTTTGTAGTTTATGCCGCATAAAGTGGAAGGTACCTTGGGGAACGCCAGCCTTGCCTTGCTAGGGCTGGGACCGTTCGCGTCGGGGTGAAATAAACCGGTGTTTGCGTCCGTAATTGGGATAATCGGATTTACTGTGACAGTTGAAAGAAATAAAACTTTTAGTTTTATTGAAATAGCTACAATCGGAATTGTCAGTTTAAATGAATGTGTACATGCGTTGTTTATAAAAGTTAAAGTTTTTATGTATATCTTGAATATCTATATTCTACATCTATAGTATTTAATACTTGCGGTCCGCTTCGGCTTTGCACAGGTAAAACATTTCAAAATTTAAAATTGTAATGATCCCTAATTTTTTTATTATATAATGCATTCTATGTCACCCGGGGGTAGTGTAGCTTTCCAACAGTGAAATAATTTTCAAATTGGTTCCGAAGTTTCGGAACATGTTCAATGCAAACAAACAATCAAATCTGCAATTCAACGTGGCAATGCTGGTAGCATTGTGGGCATGCTGCCAGCCGGTAGCGGGTAAATAAGTGCAATGTGCATTTAAGTTATCTATAGGTTCCCAATACCTAGTGTATTGCTCAAATGTTATTGTACTAGCTGCAGTATTGTAATAAGTATTTTATTTTAATAAATGCATTGGCCCTATTAAAAAAAGGAGTAATAAAAATCAAATCTTTCGTCTTTATAATTGTAGTATAAGTATAGATTATAGAGAGGGAACATTTGTATGTTTCTAACGGAAAAACTCAAAAACTTCTGAACCGATTTCAAAAATTCTTTCACTATTACAATTATAAATTATTCCAGGTATACATCTAACGTAGGCTATTTTTTTTTTCTTTTTAGGCAAGAAAAAATAGGGATCCTTACTGAAACTTTAATCATGTTACCGTGCAAAGCCGGGACGGACCGCTGTGAATTGAATTATAAAAAAATGAAGATAAAATACGCTGTGAGATCACGCAACTAAAAAGTAGACTAGATACAACTATAAACAGACGCACACTCAGTTGTTAGATTTATTAGAGCGTATCCTAGAGTTAAAGAAAGAAAGAAAGAAAGAAACCACATTTATTCAAGACACAACATATCAGTTAGGTTCATTTGTGCATTTTGTGTTTGCATGGACATAGACATAGACATAGACATAACTTTATTGTGGCAAAAAACATTAAAAAAAAAAAAAATACAATACATATGATGAGAAATTAAACTATTTATCTCTAGTTTTTTGCCACAAGCCGACCCCAACTCAGCATAAATGCTGGTTACTACAACCAGCGCTGGTCTTCCGTTGGGACCGGCAAGTGACATCACGCACGAATAAACACTGCACAGTGCACACAAAATATTTAGTTTAAAAAGAAAAAAATGCAATACTACCTAACAAAATATAAAATATAGTGTAACAAAGTGATGGTTTCCAGGCAGCACATGACGTTTACCAAAACCATCGCGACATTATGACGTAAAAGAAAAAAAAAAAAATATATAGGCATGGGGCCTCAATATAAAAATATTATGTCAGCACGTGATGGACTATTCCTGGTTCTATTGCGACTGAAGCAAAATAGGTGCATGCACTTAACTAATGCGGCCCACGCTTGAATAACCCACGCTTGAGTATCCCATCTCGCCTTTTAACAACCAACCGACTTGGGTCACAGATTAGGGAACGATAGTTACTTCCAAGTCGATTAATGGCAGCTCAGCTGTGAATTTGGGCGCGTGCGGCGCTTGACACATAATATGTATCATTATTAGAAGGTCGAGAACCCATATCTGTCTGGATAAATCTAACTTACATTTTAAGGCAGTATTTAAGTATTAATTATGTAAATTGTAATAATGATAGTAAATAAATAAAAAAACACTATTATTGTTTGTAACTATGGTTTTACTTGACATGGAAACAACTTTAGTTTACAAAATTCAGAGATTTGATCAAAGTAATAAATTTGAACAGTTTTAACAAATGTTATAGATGAGGATTTTCGAAAATCCTCATCTTTTGAAAATCATACCCATTACGTAGTACTAGGCGAATCGCGACCGCGTCCACGAGCGCCCCGTATTCTCCTTGAAAAAGACCACCGAATGTGGTTGAAACTATAGTCGGAACCCTCTGACTCATTACGTGAGTAATTCCCGTGTTTTATACATTTATAACATACCCATTACGTTTTGATTCACGGAACACGAGCGAAAACTAACTAACACTAAATTAGCCAACATGTTTCAGTCTCAGCAAATCTCGGATTCTCGGCCTCTGGATTCCCGGTTGTAAAAGTCAAAGTTGTTTATTCAATTTCGGCATCAATGACGCAGTCATGAAAATCAATGTTTAAATACCAGTGTATGTAGGCCACGTTCTAAAATGAATACCGCCACATTGAAAAAGCGGCAAGAAATTCGGGGTCATTCTTTTCAAGTTCTATATATTTTTTATTACAGGACATAATTATCTCTTTGAAATAATAAAATATTTTTTATTTGTTGTTTTTGTATTAACATTCACACAAGGTCTTCAGGTCCCAAACTAGGCATTAATTATTAACTAGTTATTTTACTAATTACATCAGGTATTGCCTTAAACAGTTTTATTTTTACGCATTATTTTAGACAATTATTGATCTAAGTGATTGGTAAATTGTTTTCAAATCAATACATCACTCTTAAACTAAAAATCAGGCTATGGCTAGTATTAATGTACAGAGCCGAATGCAATTGCAAATTCGTATTGTAATTTTTTAAATCTACAGCAGGCCTTGACAAGATGCATCGTTTCTCTTTCTCTAACCCCTATAACGATGAATTTTCGTCACTATCACGTTATGTATCGCTTTGAAGTGTCAATCTTATACATGTTTTATGTTTTCTGTAGCGTTAAAGCTTGTAGAATGTTACTTTGTCTAGGCTTAGAGGTCACACTTATTCTACTTACATACGGTTCTAGCGAACTCGGATAGTTCTATTCAAAACATAAAACTCAGCTAAGCCATTTATAAGCATACCGCTGCTCCCTAGGTAGCGCTAAAAACATACACCATACATGAGTATTTATAATTTAATAGATGACAGCATAGTTTTGCATGAGTCTGTTAATTAATCGATTAGTTACTAATCGATAAGATTAGTTCTAATGTGATTTACTATCTAGACAAGACAACACAACAAGTACATCACATGTGAGCCATAATAGCACTATGTGGAAACTATGGCCACTGCTAGACATATGCCCCGTCCATTGATCTTCACAAGGACCGGTTACGTTTGTCCATGGTCTCCACTTGAGAACCTTTCGACCCTAATGGCCATCGTTCTGCGAGATATGTGCCCTACCCGCTGCCATTTCAATTTACTAATCCGCTGGGCTACGTCGGTGACTTTAGTTGTTCTACGTGACAAAATCGGTCCTGATTTTATCACGTCAAAAATCAAACAAAATCACTCCTGATTTTATCATGTAGAGAAACTCCGAGGATATAGCCCTCTCCATAGCTTGCTGTGCATCCCTGAGCTTGTTTACAAGGCCTAAGGTATGATAAGAGACCACGTTTCGGTTCCATATGTCATCACTGGTAACACACACTAATCGAAGACTCTTGTCTTCAAGATTTGTAGTAGTTTGGACACATAAGACACAAGTGCATGTCATACGGCAACTTGGCAGAGGTAGCTGAAGCAGCGGAGGCTCGATTCCTGGCTCTGATCGAGGAAGTAGATGGATTTTATGAATGTATAAAACACGGGAATTACTAACGTAATAAGTCAGAGGGTTTTTCGACTATACTTTTAACCACACCCGGTCGCGGTTCGCCTAGTACGGCGTACTAGGTGAACCGGCGTCCGCGAGCGCCCCGTATTCTCCTTGAAAAAGACCACCGAATGTGGTTGAAACTATAGTCCGAAAACCCTCTGACTTATTACGTGAGTAACTCCCGTGTTTTATACATTCATAAAATCCATCTACTTCCTCGATCAGAGCCAGGAATCGAGCCTCCGCTGCTTCAGCTACCTCTGCCGTTGCCGTATGACATGCACTTGTGTCTTATGTGTCCAAACTACCACAAATCTTGAAGACAAGAGTCTTCGATTAGTGTGTGTTACCAGTGATGTACGTCAGTTGTAATAACAAAATAGATGGATTTTATTTCAAATCTGTGGCATCATCTCTATGAATATCAGATATTATTCATCATAATTTTCCTATAAAAATGTTAATCGAAATTGACTGACCATACCAGTTTCGCAATGTCGTTTCATGCATAAAATTATCACAAATACTAAAAAACAAACGCCAATTTCCAACATGGTTCAGTTTTGAAACGGGTGTCCTAATTATCTGAATACGTTCGTGGAATATGAAGTAAAAACCTTTTAAAGCTTTAGCCGACAGATGGCAGCCGAGTAATTTATTCAATGGTAAATCATAAATCTCCTTGTCTAACTTTGGAAGCCAACAGCCCGAGGGTAATTTACGTAAGTAATCATATTATCTTCTTGTCATTATTATAATTGGGGACATTAAGTACGAAATCTTTTCCGCGAAAAAGATACTAATTACCGGAAGCTGGAACAAGGTCAAGAAGATTTAATACGTGTTTTTGTTCAAATTTCTCAGTAATGTGAGTTAAATATTTTTGACGTGATAACGTTTTATAAATTGATGAATACCAGCAACACTCATAAAAAATAGTAACGTTCCGCGTAACGTTCCACCTGAGTTTTGTATTACATAAAATAATCAAAGTCAAAGTCAAAGTCTAAGTCTAAGTCTAAGTCAAAGTCAAAGTCAAAGTCAAAGTCAAAGTCAAAGTCAAAGTCAAAGTCAAAGTCAAAGTCAAAGTCAAAGTCAAAGTCAAAGTCAAAGTCAAAGTCAAAGTCAAAGTCGAAGTCGAAGTCGAAGTCAAAGTCATAAATGATTATGACGTTATCACGTAAATCTATCGTCCGTAAACCGAATTTACAGACAACCAATTTTTTTATTCTTATATATTTACTTACACCCACGGTTTAACTCGCGTGGACTTCGGATTTCCCGTTGCCTCAGTTATCCCACAGGTATCAAAATATATGCTACATCATCACTAGTTGGACTAGTGATCAAACGGCTGCCTATTCAATATTAAAATGTGCATATGAGAGTATAATCTATATCAGTGCCAAATTTTATCAAAATCTCTTACGCAGATCCGGCTGCGTAAAAATATACTCAATTTTTAATCAAAGTTTCGTACTTAGTAGTAAAATTATCAAAAAATACTTTTAACTCTACGAACTCACAATAAAATACTAATGACTACAAATGTACAGCTACTACAATGTAACATTTGAGCAATCGACTAGCTCGTTACCAGCCTATAGATAGCTCAAATCCTCTAACCCGCTACCAGTTGGCAGCGTGCCCAGAATGCTAGCGGCAATTGTATATCAGATATACAAATTATAAAGAGGGCAAAGGGCATTTTTTTTATCACACTCAAGCCCCCGCGCACTAGGATTCCCTTTTTTTAACTTATTATACATAGTATAAGTTTGCGTTTGACAACTGTCTCACCTGACGTTAAGTGATTACGTTGTCTAGGATTTAGCACGCAAACCTAGAAGGTACCTATTCACTTGCGACTTGAAGATTCCATGCCTCCCGCGACACAGGGAATCCTAGTGCGGGGGTATGAGTGTGATTTAAAAAAATGTTTTTTTATGAGCATGGCAACATGCGCCGTTATTTTTTTTAATACGTCGTTACATCCTTAGTAACGACGTCGTGTCGATCGTTATAAGAACGCCGTAACGACAGTGGATAGACATCAAAACGCAAATGATTGGTCCACACTAATGAAAAAGGAGGGTTTCTTAGGATTAGAGGTGTTTTAGTTAATGAAAACGAAAGTGTGAGGGTCGCCGGAGACCTTTGCGAGGTTTTAGGGTCTCGGCGGAGCTCGTTTATTAAACTTGAAGGTTCCTGTTTGAATTTTAAGTAAGGTGTACAGCGACTAAATGGGTAAAGTTGTCGGCGCTTCTTGTAGCTCAAGTTACCGTGACGGCTTGTTGGAGTTATTCGAAATTTAAATGCGGGAGGTGGCGCTCGTAGTAGCTTGTTTATGCAACTTTGACTAATCAAATAGGGTAAACACGGTTATGCTTGTTAAAGTCAGTAAGACGACCGTGGCGCAGTGGTCAGTGTCAGTGACATGACTTCTGTGTCTTCGGGACCCTGGGTTCGAATCCCGGCAGGAGCAAACATTTGTGCGATGAGTATAGGTGTTTGTCCCAGGTCTTGGTTGTTTGTGTCTTTTGATTTTGTGTGTCCATGCCTCTC
The DNA here is from genome assembly GCA_934044485.1 of Apeira syringaria. Lineage (NCBI taxonomy): Eukaryota > Metazoa > Arthropoda > Insecta > Lepidoptera > Geometridae > Apeira > Apeira syringaria. The sequence continues at coordinate 10,150,787 of OW203675.1, read as the reverse complement.
GCGACACAGAGAATCCTAGTGCGGGGGTCTGAGTGTGATTAAAAAAAAACAGTTCTCCAAAACAAGGTTACGACAATAAAATTCTTAAACTGCCTACATCCATGGATGTAGGCAGTTTATTGTATATTTTGAATTTTAGTTAAGTGTAACAATATAACCACAATAATGACAAGTTTCCCCGCGGTTTCACCCGCGTGGATCACGGTTTTCCCGCTACATCAATTATCGCACGGGAACTATACTTTTTCCGAGCTAAAGCCAATCCAGGGTTTGCATACCAAATTTCATCGAAATCAGTGTATCCGTTTGAGCGTAAAGAAGTAACAAACATACACACATACACACAAACTTTCGCATTTATAATATTAGTAGGATGAAGATGAGATTATTGGGAGGAATTTTGATAGATAAGGCCAAACTTATGTATGTACAAAAGTTTGGCCTTATCTATCAAAATTTTTTTTTTTTAAGCTATATTTTGTAAATAGGTAGGATGGGTTTTTCGTAGAACTTTAAGGAAGAGCCTGTACCTACTCCACGACACAGGTTCAACCTAGTGTGGAGCACAGTGCCCCCCGAGTTTAGAATAAGTTAGCTTCGCCTAAACTCGATGTAACCTAGACTTAAGTTTTTCTGTGCCTAAATAAATTATTATTATTATTAGGATAGGATAACCCAAATTCCTCTTGAGAAATTGAAATTTTGTTTTACCTAACATTACGATGATTCCTACAAATTATGATCTTTCTTTATTTACTGTGCGAACTTTTACATTTAGACTAACATAACTGTACATAATACATTAAAAGACAAATAAGATAAGATAATGTATTCATGTTTTACAAGGATGAGTTGGTACAGAAGCCTTACACTACATAATATAACGGTATCAACTTAGATTTGGAAAAAAATAATTGGTTGCCTGTAAAGTCGGTTTACGGACGATAGATTTACGTGATAACGTCATAATCATCTATGACTTTGACTTTGGCTTCGACTTCGACTTCGACTTTGACTTTGACTTTGACTTTGATTATTTTATGTAATACAAAACTCAGGTGGAACGTTACGCGGAACGTTACGCATAACGTTACTATTTTTCATGAGTGTTGCTGGTATTCATCAATTTATAAAACGTTGTCACGTCAAAAATTATTAACATACAATGCAACCGACTTCAACACTCAAAAGTGTGAAATAACTTGTTAAAGTCGGTACCATGATAGTTCACACAATATTGTGCTCATGGTACCGACTTCGGCAAGTTATTTCACACTTTTGAGTGTTGAAGTCGGTTGCATTTTGGGTTAAAAAAATTATTTTCGCCCTTTTCAGTGACCTTTGCTACTCACGGGATCAATTAATTGTGATTGTGTTCTGCGATGTCTTCAACCGCGACAATAATTATCATCAAGATACGCGTAGCACTTTTCAGTTATTGGAGTATAACTCAAAAACCGCTTGTCCGATTTTGATGAAATTTAAATGGGACGACCACGAAAGTATACTCTATGTAACAAAAAAAATCATCAAAATCGGTTCATAAAGGACGATGTTATCCGCGAACACACATAAAAAAAACATATATACGGTCGAATTGAGTAACCTCCTTTTTTTAAGTCAATTAAAAATAAACATTTTATAGCTTATGGTACCCCTGTGAAGTTATGTACCCCACACTAGGTCTCTTTCGAGCCTGTATAGCACGTGTACAATTAACTCACCATGGCTACTCTAATTATGTAGTACTATTAGTACTATTATCTAGTACTATTCTTATGTTTTAGTTATATCTCTAAGAAGAGTTCGTGACTGCGTCGTTATTGTAGGTAACTGTCAATTTACTGAAATAAAACTACACAGTTCAATAAAATAAATTTAAAAGTTTTAGGGAGTATATCCACTAGGTACCTATGTGCAAAGACCAAGATAGTAATCAAATCAAATCATCAGTATAACGAACAATTTTGTTAACATTGTACTGGTTTTTTATTTTATTTATTTATTTCATTGTGAAATAAATAAATAAAATACGCACAAAGCGTTATGCTTCCACTTTCTTAATGCGTACTGCCAAGGAATGGAACTCGTTGCCCGAGTCTGTGTTTCCCGATATGTACAATCCTGGAGTCTTCAAGTCGCGAGTGAATAGGTACCTTCTAGGTTTGCGTGCTAAATCCTAGACAACGTCATCACTTAACATCAGGTGAGACAGTTGTCAAACGCAAACTTATAACATGTAAAAAAAAAAAAAAAAAAAAAAAAAACCTAAACGGTAGATTAATTTATCTACATCTATGATACACATACTTCCTATCCTACTAATATTAAAAATGCGATTTTTTTGTGTATGTGTATGTTTCTATGTTTGTGTGTGTGTGTGTGTGTGTAATAATGTTTGTGAACGCGCATCTCTGTTACTTTGGAGGAGCAAGACTTGACTAGCACGGGCGTGTATGCAGAATTGAAGGAAGAAAAGAGATATATTAATATCGTAGTATCTGCCTAGCCCTTCAGGAAACAGGCGTCACGATGCGAATGTGTAATATGCCTTCTAAATCTACAGTAATATTATAAAGAGAGAGATAGTTTGTGAGTTTGTAGTATGAGTGGGAAAACCGTAATCCATGCGGGTGAAACCGCGGGGCGCTGCTAGTTATTAATAAATCAACAAACCAGCGTTGATGTTCTGTGATGTCAATATCAATACTATTTTGTACAACGCCATCTTGTGAAAGGTGTGTGAACCACGTTACACATTTTTAATCGGCCCGAACCGCAAAGCCATGCCAAAATACTAGCAAGAGTCAGGTCATAGTCCGACAAAAAATTAGCAAGATGGCGACACTATGGCATACATTGCTCCCCTGCACGGTATAGCCCTAGAGAATGTAATACTACCGTGAGGTATAGCAACAAGAGCAGCGTAGATAAACAGAACAGAGGTATTATAATCTATGCGCAGGTAAAGCTTCATACAACCATTGCTTTTTTTGCAACTGCGCTACAGTCTTTGTCACCACTGGCCGTTTGTTGCGTACAAAGAGAATATATATTATATAGTTATATATTAAATCTTTCTACGCAACAAACGGCTAGTGGTATATTAGTATATACCACTAATATAAATGCCATAGTTTGGACGGATGAATGTTTGTTACTCAAACACGCCAGAACGGCTGTACGGATCTGGATGAAATTTATAGTTTATAATTTAAAATTTATAGATTATAGTCTGGAATAGCACATAGGCTTTTTATCCCGGTAAAATGAATGATTCTCGTGGAATAATTCATGTAACAGGAAAACCGTAATCCACGCGGGTGAAACCGTCGGGCGCTACTAGTATATTACATGGAACGCATACGCGGCGAGATTAGAAAAAATCCGGTTTACGCTGGCAGCCAGTGGACAATCTCGGACCTGTGTCAGTGTGGCGCAGTTTGTTCCGTTAGTTGTCAATTATTTTGCACGTTCTTATGAAGCTTTGCCTCTGTTCGTTTATCTACTCATGTGCAGTATTGGGTATAAGCTACGAAAAAAAATTGTTCGTAGGGTACCTAAGTATAAAATTTTACGCGAATTTGTTAAATTGGGGAATATTTGAATACGAGTGTGTAACACCAGCCTCATCCTTAGTTAATAGACCCTGGATATAATATACTGATATATTTTTTCTCCTCTATTTTCCTTTTATAACCTTTGGAATGGAAAACCAACTTAGAAATGGAGCTTTGTGACTATTAAATAAACATGGTTATATATTAGCAGGTCACCATATCTTTCAGTCTAAGACTTTTTATTTGCCTATATTTTTTATGAGTCACCAACATAGCCCAGTGGATTATCAGGTTGAAGTGCCAGTGGGCAGGGCACATAGCTCGAAGAACTGATGGCCGTTGGGGTCGAAAGGTTCTCGAATGGAGACTATAGACTGGATAGCGCAGCATAGGACGGCCACCGACCTGGGGCCTAAGTCTACTATTCAATATGGCAATATGAGCGGCTCACAATGGGCGAATTTGACAGCTTTGGTAGTCCGCTATTTTTAATTCGTCTATATTGAATCAATATTGATTCAATTCTAGATTCAATGAGACAGCGCGTTATTTCCGTAGTCTGTTAGCACATTAAATGTCAAACGCCCTACTAAATCGACATAGGCCGAGCATAGATTGAACATACTCAGGTTGCTATGACTTAGCAGACTTCGGATTTTTGACGTTGTCTTATTGGCATCGGCTCGGCCTCGCAGCAGACTGAATATGAACTTCGAATTAGTAGACTTGATACCCAGGTGGACAGACGACCTGACTAAGATTAACGGTAACGCAGGTAACGGCTAAATGCGGGCCGCTTCCATCCGGTCCTTGTGGAAATCAATAGGGGAGGCTATGTCTAGCAGTGGACGTCACATGGCTGAATCTTTGGTTATGATGATAATTTTATGCGGGTAAAAAGCCATGTTCTATAAATAAAATGACGCAAGTATACTTAAATAACATGCTTTTATTGAAATACAATTGTACTAAATAGAACAATAACTTAAGAAGTGCTTCGGGGTAAAATGAAACGTGCACAAATTATATAAAAATCACAGTCGTTTATTAATAATAAATACTGGTAATAATAATAATAAGGATAGACAAAGAGATATTATTATTATCTAAAAATCTTTAGCATAATGAAGGTATTTTAGAATACTAATTAAATCCTACAAAATATTAAATTTAATTGAGTACGTACATACAACGGCTACTGCGTTTTATAAATATAATAAAATGAAAAATTAATATCATTAACAATTAAGGAACTTAACAATTAAGTCATGGGCCCGATCTCCTAAAAAACCTTAACTACTAAACCCCCTATGGGTACGTATTTATAAACAATCTATATTAAGTCCGTCTGCACCCTAAAAAGCTAATTATTTCGAAACCTATATAACTAAGAATTATCTATAAGAGAATCGTGAATACGCCGATCAGATTTCCTGTACAACTATAAAGCATTGTTTACACGGTACCAGTTACTGTGCAAGCTCACGTATTCAACAAGTAGGTATAAAGCCGCCTGAGATCAATGAGACACGACTCTTCCTCTCATGGATAGGAATATTGGCAGAGACCATCACATTACCCATTCTGCAGGCAGACCAAAGTTTCGAAACGTCAAAATCCTATCGTAATCAATCAACATCTTACCGCACTCTCTGAGGCACGAGAAGCGTTTACTTGGAAATGCGAGGAGCGTTCATCCATTCAAGCAAATAACGACAGAAAATGTTTCTTATCCTAATTATTGATCAGCTATGAATACTAAGTACCTACGCATGAGCAAAATTATTTCAATCATTATGAATGGCATCTGTACTGTAATAGGCATATTAATGGCAGTGAACATTATTAAAATTAAATTATTTTGGAAATGCTGTTACCTTTACCTAATTATTTTCGTACAGCGGTGTTCAAATGCTAATTTATGTTGCATTACTTTACATTTATATATTTGTGAGGAATCCTTTTTTCCTATTTTTGATTATTAATCACTTTTTACAATTATTATTTATTATTATTCATACATAATATTATTTAATTATTAGGTACACAAACCACCAAATAAAATATATTACGTTCATGCTTTTAAAGTTTTAGTAGGTTAATCATATTTAAAATTGAATATCCTTCCAACTTATATTGTACGAGTTAACATCTTAGTATACGGGTAACTGGCATCGTGTAAACGAACCATAAGTTACTACTTCTTGGAATGGTATGAGGTTACCGTTTCACCCCACTTGAGAATGATGCATGAATTTATTTTATAATGTCAACTTGGTAATTAAACTAACAGATTACTAAACTTAACTGTCTTTGCTCAACTATGGCAGTAGTCATAGCGACAGCTTGGTGTAAACGACGGAAGGAACTTTTGCAGAAACGCTACAATTAAAACCTTTATAATATATAAACTATAACTTTTTTTTTCTTAGAGTTTTATGGTTTACTAACGACCCGCTCCAGCTTCGCACGGGTAAAAAATTGAAATTAAAAATTGTAAGGATCCCTAATATTTTTTTTTAATATAATATACTTGTTACTCAAGGTGAAAGTAGCGTTCTAATGGTCAGAGTTTTTGAAATCGGCACAGTAGTTTTGGAGTTTATTAATTACTTGTCTAGCTTGCAGAACCAATTCTCACAAATATCAAAATCTCACCCAAGCTCCCGCGCGTTCGTGACACAAACGATCCATGCGACACTGGCGCCATCTTGTAAACACCGTGTTGAACTATTTACAATAACACAAGCCGTGCGGTGTCACAGAGACAATCCTTCTACAATCAATAGTAAAAGTTAGACTTTATGTCTCATTTCATGGTGTGGTCTAAAATGTGGCACGCAATCATAGAAGAATAAAATAAAATAATTAAAAATAAACATCTATTTATTTGTGACTTTGAATCTCTAAGATTGTATTTATAGACAAAAGAAAACTCCGACAAACATTGCCGTAGAGTAGCTCGCCTATGATACATTTCTAAGAATGTGCGTTGGTATTAAAATTTTGATTTAGTTCCACCACCCCTCATTCCATCATCGGTTGACCAGAAATATTTATCCCACTATAAATTGGTATGGACATTTACAGATATTTAAAATGACATTGTATATCAGATATTCTTATATACCAAATCGTTTTTTATTTATATAGCATTGATATTTTTATATGTTGACATTTCAATTTTTCCATTTGAGTACAGATTTTTGAGGTGTAAATTTAAATTTAAAAATAAATATTTGGACGATATTTTGGTATAATTTCGGCCAAAAACCGAAACTTATTCGCATTCACTTTCCTATTAATAGCTTCTTAGTATTTGGCTGACCCATTTCAAATCTGAGATCAGTAGATACTCCGCACATGTATTAGATTTTTATCGAAACTTTCCGGCTATTCGCTTCGCTTACAGTGGCAACACCCATCGTATTCAACAGCTTCGCTTTGCTCATAACATCATTAATAAAAACGCAGTTATGGAACACTTTATATACCATTATATTCGCGAATACTCCTATTAATAGCTTCTTAGTATTTGGCTGACCCATTTCAAATCTGAGATCAGTAGATACTCCGAGCATGTACTAGATATTTATCTAAACTTTCCGGCTATTCGCTTCGCTTACAGTGGCAGTACCCATCGTATTCAACAGTTCCGCTTTGCTCATAACATCATTAATAAAAACGCAGTTATGGAACACTTTATATACCATTATATTCGCGAATACTCCTGTTATCACATTATCTAAAACGCTCATATTAAGTACAACATTATGCTCACACAAACAGCATCTATACTAAACTTTTCAGCAACATGGCAACACATCTCTCAGCTTATCTTGTAACTTATGTCTACTGCAATATAATATAGTTTGTAATTATTTGTCAGGCAACTAGCGAGTTAAGATTATAATAACAAACTGGCTGGATAACAGCTAAGTACCTGCTAGAATGGGTTCTAAGACGCCCTTTTAGATAATGAAGGGCTTAATTATCTACATGAGAAACGTCATTGGGAATGAAAAGTAGCTTGAAAATAATGTAGATTTCTATTCCATATTTTGTTGTAGCTATATTTATATCCTCTATCCACGTTTGCACTATTATCGAGTGTCGAATAAATATTCTATATTTTTTTGCATTACATAAAAGAGCACAAAATTACCCCAAAACTGCCCTCGCTTTTTCATTCAGTAAAGTTGGGGGACACTTTATAAGGTAATCTGGAGATAAGAGACGCGGACAGTGTCCGTTTCGTTTCACTCATCAATCGTGTTCTTTGACGAATACTTAATAAAATTGATAATAAAAATCGATTGATAAAACGAGTACATTAAAACCCAAAGGTGCCGTGATGGTACCGGCCTAGAATAGTACTCCCCCATCTCTTCCCGTGGGTGCCGTAAGAGTCGGCTAAGGGATCGCGTACGAGGAGGTGGGCAGCAGCGTCTCATTAGGATGGAAAACTAAACTGCGCTCGCCAACCCGCCTGCCAAGCGTGGCGAGTATTGGTAAGTCCCCCCTATATGGTGAGGCATATGTCCAGTAGTGGACCTCCTATGGCTGCGATGAAATGATGAACACCCGTAGGAATATACAATGACACTGTGCATATAGTGACGTATTTAGGCCAAATTCGTAATGTCACATATCTTCACCAAAAATAAACAAAATAGAATTCTAACTATAACTGCTATAAAATTTAAAAAGGAACTAATATATTTAACTAATAAACTAACTTAATTAGTACACAATAGGAGGAACGATTCATTTCATGTTGCTTCTTCCCAATGACGTTCCATTCCACGTGCCCATTGCACACAAAATCTGACCAACATCTAATTATGGAAAAACCAAGCTGTTTTGTGCTCGCGAACTACTGCATCATTTTCAACTTGACCTTCAGCACTAAATAAGAGATTATTCGAATAAACACGAAGAAAGCGCACAGCGCGCCAAAATCCACCCAGAAATTGACTTTATCCAAGGTCATCTCTTTGAGGAACAAGCTTGGGTTTCTGAAATGACAATATGGTTCGGAACAGTGGAGTTTTTCCCTTTCGTATCCGTATACAGACTGCATCGCACCCTCGAAGCCGTACCTGACGTAACTCAGGTATGTCATCCATTGGAGGTAGCCGGGAATCGCGTTGAAGTTGACGAAGAATCCGGAGAACAGGACCACGGGGATGGTGGTGACAGGCCCCAAGTACACCCCAGTTTCGATCTTCATGCCAGCCCCGATGAGGAGGCCGAGGGACTGGGCTACCAGCGCCGTGAGGATGTTGATGGTGGTGAACATCAACACCCGGTCTGTCTGCATCGGCTGCCCCGTCATGAAGTAAACTATGATCACGTAGACGCCGCTGAACACAATCTGAAATAATAACAAGTTTGGTTGGTTTTCTGTTTTGTACAAAACAATTACATAGCTAGTTTTAATGTCCTACTATCCTTCCTACTAATATTATAAAGGCGAAAATATGTGTATGTGTGTTATTTCTTCACGCTAAGAGGGCTGGACGGATTTAAATGAAATTTGGTATGTAGATACATCAGGTCCCAGAATAACACATAAGCTACTTTTCATCATCACTATCATCGTCATCAATTATCACCGCACGGGTAAAACCGCGATAAGCAACTAGTACTATTATAAACGCGAAAGTGTGTGTGCATGTGTGTATATTTGTTACCTCTTTACGCTCAAACGGCTCCACAGATTTCGATGAAATTTGGTATGGAGATAGTTTACACCTTCGATTAACATATAGGATACTTTTTATCAACTGCTATTCCCGTGGGATACGCAAATAATTCAAAAAACACTTTTACTCCTTCACGCTCACACAGCTGCACCGATATCGATGAAATTTGGTATGGAGATATATCATAGCTAGCTAGCTAGATCCTAGCGACAATCACAGAGTACCTTTGTGACGATGTCTGTTTTCAATTGTTTATTGAATAGTAGCGATGTGTGAATCATTAATCCTAGGTAGCGATAGTTCGTCGATTTAAAATAGCCGAACTTTTGATGCTGAACACTTGAAATAGTTCGTTTACCGAACTGCAACCGAACTACTGTGTAAGGAGAAAGGAAACGCCCCTATCGCCTCTCTGTCTCTATACTAGCGATCGCAGTGATCGCCTCACAATCTGTATAAGTCTAAGCTATTTAATATGTATATCTGTATAAACCGAACATGAAAGAATAAAAAAAATACTTAAGTGTAAGAAAATAACTGTGGTATTTAGGCAAAGTAAGTAACTGTAAAAACATGCTATTTACCTGAAACGGCAAGTCGGCTATTGTCTTCGCTAAGTAGAACGCCTTCAGCGAGTACCAGTAGTTGAGGTGCTCTCTCACGAATACGCTCATCTCGGTCGGGACTGCAACATATTTATTATTTTATCACACTAGGATTCCCTGCGTCGCGGGAGGCATGGACACACTCAATCACAACACACAAACACCCAAGACCCGGGACAAACATCTATACACATCGCACAAATGTTTGCCCCTGCCGGGATTCGAACCCAGGGTCCCGGAGACACAGAAGTCATGTCACTGACACTGACCACTGCGCCACGGCGACCGTCCCCGATATTATATGCATTGTAGTCCCACTAATATTATAAATGTGAAAGTTTGGATGGATAGATGTATGGATGGATGTTTGTTACGTCATCACGTCAGAACGGCTGAACGGATTTGGATGAAATTTGGCACAGAAATAGATTGTAGTCTGAATAGCACATAGGCTACCTTTTATCCCGGTAAAATGTATGATTCTCGTGTAGTAATTGATATAGCCCGAAAACCGTAATCCACGCGGGTGAAACCGCGGGCGATACTAGTTAATTATATATGCTTTTTATATATAATTAACTAGTAGCGCCCCGCGGTTTCACCCGCGTGGATTACATAGGGCACTGGCTAACATCACCTATACGTTACGGGATTATTTTTTGGATATTCCGCTCACAATGGGATACTTTATTTCTATCACAAAAAAAATGACCAAAAAATGGAACCGACTTCAACACTCAAAAGTTTTGAGTGTGGAAGTCAGTGGAGTGCCAGGACCAAATCAATCCCTGTTCATATGAAAATTTTAGGGACAGTTTCACAATAAAATAGGGATCAAGTTTTGGTGATCATTTACTATTTTTAGGTTAAAAATAATTAACTTGGGGTAATTTACTTTTTTTTGGATAGCAAGATGGACATTTTTAGTGGCCGTTATACAATAAATTGGTGTTCTAATTTTAGTACTTACTTACTATTTTTGGTGCTCAAAAGTATTTTTTGGTGCTATATTTGGTGATCAGAAACATAAGGCATTTAATTCTATCAAATGATATCGATCGAGCAATCTATCGTTGGCACGGTTTTGTATTGCTTACTTTATCCATTTAAAACTTTGTAAAGATCAACGAATGATTGCATGAAATAAGCGTATAACATGATAATAAAACATATTATCGACGACTATATTATGTTACAAATATAGATTACAACAATGTGCTGAGATTGCACGATTAGATTACAAAATTGTAATTGGGACTTTTTGAGTGTATTGACACAAGAAATAGCGCCCTGTGATACACGTGTAGTAAAAAGATGACTATGTTTTTAATATTAAGGCTTTCTCACCATTCGATATACTATTTTGTTTGTTAGAAACAGGATTGAGTGTAACATATTCAATAACAACATTCAATCATTGCAATATTATTTTACTTTGATAAATAATCACAGATTACATTTAATTTCAATGAAATAAATAAAACAATGTCATATATAATTTACATTCAATTGTATCCATGCACTGTCTAAAGGGTGAAATAAATATGTTTTTATTTTCAATCCAATCTTGGTTTTTTTATTTTTTTACATATTATAAGTTTGCGTTTGACAACTGTCTCACCTGATGTTTAGGGATGACGTTGTCTAGGATTTAGCACGCAAACCTAGAAGGTACCTATTCACTCGCGACTTGAAGACTCCAGGATTGTACATATCAGGAAACACAGACTCGGGCAACGAGTTCCATTCCTTGGCAGTACGCATTATGAAAGTGGAAGCATAACGCTTCGTGCGTATAGGTGGTATATCTACCATATAGCGATGGTTAAATCCTGGATTCAATGACACAGCAATTGCTGCCCGTTAGCGCGTCACATGCCAGATGTTCAAACCTGCCTAGCCTAACATAGATTCAGGCCGCTATTAACTTAGCAGACTACGAATTATTTACGTTCTTATTGATATCGAGTCGGCTTCGCTCCGGACTGAATCTGAACATGAAATTAGTGGACATGACACCGTGCTCGTCATGCCTCAGATTAGTGACCACTTGCGGCATTTGGGACCGTGAAGATAATGATCGTGCCTGCCAAGGTCTGTTTTCAAGCGGCGCATTATATGCAAGGGATAACATTGGAAAATACTCTCGGCTTGGCGATGGGCGGGGTCAGGACACGAGGTACCCGCTCAGACGGCATTTGGTACCTCACCGACTGACAAACACATCCAACCTGATGCACGTAATGGCACCCGGTGTCAAAAAAACTGCCGGGGATGTGCGTAACTCAAGCTCGAGAATATTCTTTAAATGCAAATTTAAAAAGTGGCTTATAGAGCAAGTAGTTAATAAATTTAATGACCTATTTAAATAAAATGCGTTATGACTTAAATAAGTTATTACATAAACTTCGCAATCTATGATTATTATCCACCAATTATCGATTATTACCAACACTGTTCTATTGACGATTGTGGGCAGATTTGGCTGCATAGTTATATTTGAGGCACTGCTGCGAACGACATCTTGCTGGCAGGGCCATTTATGTAAAATAGGCGTATAAATGACCCTTATCTGTGATTTTTTTATTTGTATTTTCTATTATGAGTCCGTCCGATGGCCGTTGGGGCCGAAAAGCCCTAGAATGGAGACCACGGACTGGCAAGCGCAGCATAGGACGGCCACCGACCAGGTGGACAGACGACCTGACTAAGATCGCAGGCAAGGGCTGGATGCGGGCCGCTTCCAACAGGTCCTTGTGGAAATCAATGGGGGAGGCATATGTCCAGCAGTGGATGTCCTATGGCTGAGATGATGATGATGATTATGAGTCCGTGTTACTTTAAATAAACGCATTTTAATTTCAGTTAATTTTAATTATAGAAATAATATTTTCTTAATTATTTATTGACTAGTTAATTTGTATTGTTGAATTTAATAATGACCTTTTAATTAATTATTATATATTGTATTTTCCCTAAAGGAAATAATATTGTTATTGGACTTGTAACGTACAAAATATTATTAAATTACTTTGACTATGGCTATCATTTATTATATATATTATACCCGATTATCAATTTAACCGTCGGTCAAACAGTTTTTCCCATACACTTCTTCTTCTTCTCTCAGCCATGTGCGTCCACTGCTGGACATATGCCTCCCCCATATAGGGGGGATTTGCCAATACTCGCCACGCTTGGCAGGCGGGTTAGCGAGCGCTGTATGATTTCTGATCCTTAGAAGGCGCTGCTGCCCACCTTCTGGTACGTGATCCCTTAGCCGACTCTTACGGCACCCGCGGGAAGAGATGGGGGTGTACTATTCTAGGCCGGTTCCACCACGGCACATGCATACACTTAACCGACGGTTAATTGATAATCTGTCGTTTAAATTTTGGGGAACTCCACCCTTAGACTAGATTAAATTACCTAGCCCAAACCAATATGGTTATCTCAAATCAATTTTATAAAATATAATATTTACATCTGTTTATTTATTGTATCGTAATTGAAAGGGTAGTATTTGCCGCATTTTACGTGCGTCGGTAAGCGACGATGTGATAGGAGACAAAAAAAAAAATATTAGTAATTATATTAACAGAGAATTATTGTATTTCAGAAAAGAGTGATTCCGTAATATATCAAAAGTTTCTTCTTTGGTAAAATTTAATCTGTAGACGTCTAAAAAAATTGCATAGTGTGTGACGTCACACCAGGGGGAAGAGGTCTCACAAAATGTGACCACCCGTGACAAGCAGGGGGGAGGGGTCAAAAAGTAATGAAATTCGTGTGACGTAATTTATGGATGGAACTGGCGAGACACTGTGAGGTGATTAACTCATCTCAGCCATAGGACGTCTACTGCTGGACATATAGGCCTCCCCCATATAGGGGGGATTTGCCAATACTCGCCACGCTTGGCAGGCGGGTTAGCGAGCGCTGTATGATTTCTGATCCTTAGAAGGCACTGCTGCCCACCTTCTGGTAAGTACGTGATCCCCTAGCCGAGTCTTACGGCACCCGCAAGAAGAGATGGGGGAGTACTATTCTAGGCCGGTACCACCGGGGCAGGTGATTAACATCTGCCTCAAAATCGAAAACTACTTCATGATGAGCACGACCGCTCTGTCAAGAGTGTAACGATAGATGGAAGAATAGATAGAAGATAGAATAGAAGAACGATAGATAGATAGAAGATGCTAAGATACTCACATGTTAGAATGGTAGGCATCATAGCAGTAAACATAGTAAACATCACGGTGAAGAATATACATCCAGCGTTGCTCATCACCTTCGCTGCATCTCGTCCGATATCATAATACAGGATCCCAATCAGCAGGCCGACGATCGTATGCGAACACAGTCTCAAATGGGTCAGAGTTTGATCTCTCAAAATGCTTCTGAACGTTCGTTTCAATAAGATCCAGAACTGCTTCCAACCAGAAGTAGGGAAGCCGGTTTTGACCGGTTTCTTGGTGAAGCTCTCGCTGGAGTCGAGCAGCGAGGTAGTGCAGGTGACGGGCGCCAGGCTGGCTCCGGGGGGCGCGCCCGGCTTGCCCGCGCCTAGCGCCGGCTCTGACATGTCTATCACGGTGCAGGTGGGCTTGTCTGAAATAACGAAGAGTCTTTGTCATCTCCACGGTTTACTAAAGAAGCAAATCATCATCATCTTGTCAGCCAGAACACGTCCACTGCTGCTGCTGCATATAGGTCACCCTCATTGATCACAACTACAACCGGTTGGAAGCGGCCCGTCCAGCCTCTTCCTGCGATCTTGGTCAGATCGTCTACGTTGTCGGTGGATGTCTTAGGCTGATCTCGCCCGTCCCTGGTCTCCATTCGAGAACTTATAATACAAGAAACTTTTTTTCCAGTGGCTAGTTTTTAACTAATCAAGATTATTGTATAACAAGTGGGCGATCAGGTTTTTTGGATCTACTATCCCGTTTCCTGTATAATTCAGAAACTTTACTATTTGTCATGATTAATATATTAAAAAATAAAAAGAGTACGAAAATTTTCTTTTGAAGTCGCGTGGGAAAATGCTCACGGAAAGATCAATTAAAGAGCGACGATTTGCTGTTTAAGCCATTTTGTTCCATTCTCCTACACTAGTGCACGTTCGCGGACTTATTATTATACATTAACACCTAAAGTATTGATCATACATACATACATTCATGCCTCTTTCCCGTAGGGGTAGGCAGAGACCACAGCCTTTCAATCGCTACGATCCGTATTGATCATTTTAGAAAAATAATAAAACTTAGATCCTAACAATGATATCTCATGCGACAGTGGATTCATACATTTGTATCTAAAACACATTTCATGTTTTTAGGCCTTTCCTTGAGAGCCAGTCAATATTTTGCCTCTAGCGTGACACCCGCTTCGACCGCCTCACGTCGTCACCGATCATCACATCAGCCGTAAGTATAAATAGAAAGAGTTTAGACATACTGAGAAAGAAGTGCCAAGGTTTACAACTTACCTACTACTATAGAAAGCGCGTCGGCCTTCTGCGTGTTGTTCTTACTCTGCTGGTTATTGTAATTGAGGTTCTGAGCCACGGTGGAAGATGATGATGATGAAGAGGACTGGCCCCGGCCGCAGTTGCCTTTGTTCACTGCCATGACGAGCTTGTGTACCCAGTCTCCGTGCTCACCCGTGGCCACTTCCATTACTAAAATAAACAAATGGATTGTTAATAATACAGCTGTAATAAGCTACAATAAAATGCAGTTGCAATGAGAGCTCTGAGTAGTATGATTGGAGTGAAACTGAGTGACAGAGTAAAGAATAATGTGATAAGTGAGCGTTGTGGTATAAACGAAGATGTAGTGACTAAGATTGAAAAAAGTATGTTAAGATAGTTTGGTCATGCAGAGATGATGAACGAAAGGAGATTGACTAAGCAAGAAAACATGGGTTAAGTGAATGGTAGTGTTTGAAGAGGAAGGCCTAGGCAGACGTTCCGAAACCAGATTGAGGAAGTTCTAAGAAAAGGCCAGGTCAATATCCCGGGATCGTAGCAATTGGAAGGCTGTGGTCTCTGCTTACCCCTACGGGAAAGAGGCGTGAGTATATGCATGTATGTATGTATGTAATAATACAGCACAACGTACATAATTTAACCTATAAATATTATACTAGTTTTGCTTTTCTAAATTTCATCGTTTGGTGAATGCATACGGCCTTCTTCGCATATTTATTGCATTTTACCTCAAGAAAAAAATAGTTCGATAATTTTGAATATACTTTTAAAAGAACGGTTGCAAATATATCAGGCTGATCATTCGTGTGCAAAGAGAAATATAAGAATTTCGCTTGCGACAAGATGTCGCATTTTAGTTTCCCTTTTCTCTATTCTATATTTGAAATACGAGATAATGAATTCGGATAAGTGGGTTATTTATTCCAGTTAATGTCGTGAACTAAAATCACGCAGATATAGATAATAAAAGTGGACCAACTATTATAAGAGCCACTGTTTGTAAGTTCATAAATTAAATGTTTAATATGCCAAATATTACATTATTTACAAAACATTAATCCCGCAGGAATCTAATATATTTATAGGGAAATATCATTCCATGTTATTCAAGATCTGATTCATACTTACACCAAGCTCTATCAAAAACCAGTTTAAAGAGACAAATAAAAATCTACAGAACTATCCTGAAATTTTTAATATAATCAAAACCTATAATTTCGTTATGCCAGGTTGTTCTCACTCTATCTGAAATAGATTGTATATCTTCTAAGATAGAACATCTTACATCACACCATGACTTAACAATATGATTCAGTATTCAAACATACGCTTATACCCTATGTTTATAAAAAACAATTCTGCCAGTTGACCAATCCACAGTATGTATATGTATGTTATACATAAATAAAGCCTATAGTATGATTTCCTTTAATGTTTGTTTAATAAAGCGTGGGAAGAAGTAAACTGTAACCTTTGAACTCAAACACACAAAGAGATAACAAACAATAGGTATTTGCACAACAGCTGTTTAAATAGAACACTGACAATCAATAATTGGAGCTGTTTGAGAAGGATTTCATGGAAGCAAGTTAAATTGTTATTGTGACAAGGTGCCGATAAAAATGTAGCACTGTGTGCGTTCGATAACAAAATAGGTAATTTGTAAATAATTGTTATCTTGTTTGTAACACTGACATAAAATTATTGTGGGACATAAAGTGTTTGTTATAGTTTAGATATCTTGTACACTACGTATAGATGTTCTTTGTTTTGTTACTTTAAGATACAAATTCCATAACAAGTGTTATAATAATGTTTCAATTAAAAATGCAAAATAGTAGTTTATGGAACTGTATCGTGCGTGTTGCGCCGCGTTCACGGACTTTGTAGAAAAACTGAATTGCAACCTCTTTAGTTGAGCTGAACTTGTATCCTTGTATGTATTCTATCTGATCTATGCTAATGATATAAAAGTTAACATTTTGATACAGTTGTCATAGAAGAGCTGTATTAACTTTTAAATTTATTTCGATATATTGTCTATAAAGACTGTGATTCAAGTTCTGTTTTTGATTTTTTAATCTTTATATTTCAGTATGAAATTAGATATATAATATTCTATCAAACATTCCAAAACATCCATAAAGTTGACGCGTTAACAAATAAATGGACTATATACTTTATATCCACAAACATAGAATATATAATCAGCTGCTGAAAAGCGGCAAGAAACTCGAGGACTATTCATCTGAAATAAGTTTAACAAAGTTCTCATGGAGTACATATTGAATGTAGGCACATTGACATGCTGATTCGTTAAGCCCAATAACAAATTAGTATTGTTCGGACTAGTGCACGAAGGCTTCCGTGCCATATAAAAACGGCAAAAAAAAACGTTTCTTGTATGGGAGCCCCTCTTAAACATTTATTTCATTTAAATTATTTTTAAAGGGGTATGAGTTGAAGTATTTAACTAAAGATTCTGTTTATATTTCAAGCGTCTACCTGTTGTCGTTATCAATATTAAGCAAAAACGACCAAAAAAAAATCTCGTTTGATGTATGGGAGCTCCCTTAAATACTTATTTTATTCTGTTAGTATTAGTTAGTTTAGTATTTGTTGTTATACCGGCAACAGAAATCATCAGAATCATCTATGACAATCAATTGTTTATCGCAGTTCATAAGATACCGCCTGGTGACAGAAGGACGAAGCGACAGCGGAGTCTTAGTAATAGGGTTCCGTTTTACTGTTTAGGTACGGAACCCAAAAAAAGTCGTGTTCTTTGGCTTGTTATTTTCTTTTGGTATTATCTGAAACCTTTCAAGTGCAAACTTTTACTCATATACATTTTGTTTCAAATACTGTACGAATCGGTTTTTTTTTTTATGTACTGCTATAATTATTATTTAGTGGGATTAGTTTTATTTCTGTGAGCTATTAGGCATAGTATTGAGATCAACGTACAATCATTTATCATTTGTTACACTTCATTTTAAATGACTTCAATTGGTTTGTATGGTAACCATCAATGCCGCTGTCTGACCTCTTTAATTTAGGACAATATGAAATAACTATAAAATGTCAAGACAAATGCGTAGATTACAAGCTATATGTATCACAGTATTTGGCAAATAAGTTTACACAGAATATTTTTTAATAATTGATTTAAAACAACTGACGGTAGTCGTGATTAAGTGGTCAGTGACCTGACTACTGATCCCAGGGCCCTGGGTGGAACAGGTGCAAATGCGACTGCCTGGTCGGTGCAAACTTAATGTGCATAATTGTTTGTTCCGGGCCTTGGATTTTTATGTTTTGGGATTGCGAGTGTCGGTGTGCGAGTGTGAAAGCGGTAAGCAAACCAAACTGACATATATAACAATTTCTATTTTTATTCTATTTTTTTACATATTATAAGTTTTCGTTTGACAACTGTCTCACCTGATGTTTAGGGATGACGTTGTCTAGGATGTAGCACGCAAACCAAGAAGGTACCTATTCACTCGCAACATGAAGACTCCAGGATTGTACATATCGGGAAACACAGACTCGGGCAACGAGTTCCATTCCTTGGCAGTACGCATTAAGAAAGTGGAAGCATAACGCTTCGTGCGTATAGGTGGTATATCTACCATATAGCGATGGCGAATTGCCGTACGTCGAGTCGACCGATGATAGAAAGGGGATGGTGGAATCAGATTGTGTAATTCCAGTGCACATTCTCCGAAATGCACCCGATAGAAAACCGATAGGCTTGCTACTCTACGCCGGTGTTCAAGGCTCTCTATCTACAATGGTTGGGTTTGGGGATACAATCTACGGACATAAGGTAAACGTACCGGTGTTGGACTGCGACCTAGTAATGAACTTCTTTGGTTTATCCTACTAAAATAAGAATTCTGGCATCATTCTGAGGGTTGGCAAAACTTTACCGTAAGTAACAAAGATTGTTATTTTATTATTATTATGTAATTAAAATTAAAATTTATTTATTTCACTTTTATCATTTGTTATTAAATCTAACTTTGCTTTATCTATGTATTAACTTCTGTTTATAATTATGTGTAGAAATTACAAAGAGTGTTGTTTCGAAATAAATAAATGTCTAAATAAATAAAAAATTGATCTGACTAAATATGACAGTTCACTATCAATGTATAAAACACGGGAGTTACTCACGTAATAAGTCAGAGGGTTCCGACTATAGTTAGTATATAGACCAGTACTAGGCGAATCGCAACCGCGTCCGCGAGCGCCCCGTATTCTCCTTGAAAAAGACCACCGAATGTGGTTGAAACTATAGTCGGAACCCTCTCACTTATTACGTGAGTAACTCCCGTGTTTTATACATTGATAATGACAGTTCACGTTCGTCAATCAGTCAGTTTCCAGATAGTGGAAATAATACCAAAGTGAGTCGCTGCCGGTATATTTTTTTTAATAAATTAGTTAAGCAAGGTGAGTTCACAATTATTATTTTTTGAAAAGTATCACTCACCATAATCTGCAGGATTGTGGTAGCTCGGACAGTGGAGATTCATTAACGACAAAAACGGCACCAGCTCAATGACTCTCCCCTGATATATACACTGTCCATCCGCCAGCGTATACAAGAAATCGAACATCTCGAACAATCTCGCGGACGGCTGGTGGATTGTACAAATGATCGTCCTACCACCTCTGGCCAAAGACTTGAGCAAAGATATGCACTGGAAACACGAAGAGCTGTCCAGCCCCGAAGTCGGCTCGTCGAAGAACATCACAGGAGGGTTATTTACTAACTCTAAGGCTATCGATAACCTCTTCTTCTGGCCACCGGAAAGGTTGATAGTTCTCGTATCGCTCGCTTCGCTCAGACTGAGCATCTCTAGTATCTCTGCGATGACGATCTTCTTTGCAGTGATCGTCATGTCTTTTCCGAGTTTTAGGTTCGCTGAAACGTTCATAGCCTCTTTGACGGTGAGGTGTGGGAGTAAGCAGTCATCCTGCATGATGTAGCAGGAGAGTTTCCTGAACCGTCTTAGATTTCGCTCTTTTCCGTTGATGAGGATGGAACCACTGACGTTGGACGTTCTGAAATAGAAATAGTTATTTAATCAATAATATTATTCAATGATAATTGAAATATAGGGCATAAATCAATGATATTATATGTTTATATGAGGTAGATGTCGCGCAAGCGCGCGGAAACTGAGGCGGCAAAATTAAGTCAATTGTAGTAATTTTCATTATCGCGCGTATTTCAAGCGCAAGTCTAAACATATATTTTCATTTCTATATTTTTCATTCATCCATTCTCTCAGCCTGTGCGTCCACTGCTGGACATATGCCTCCCCCATATTGGGGGGATTTGCCAATACTCGCCATGCTTGGCAGGCGGGTTGGCGAGCGCAGGATGATTTCCTATCCTGAGAAGGCGCTGCTGCCCACCTTCTGGTACGTGGTCCCTTAGCCGACTCTTACGGTACCCGCGGGAAGAGATGGGGGAGTACTATTCTAGGCCGGTAGGTACCACCACGGCCTATATTATATATATTTTCTATATTATTTGTACCGTATTATCTGTCGCAGTAAGCATGTTTATGTCGTAAAGGAACAATATCTGAGCACCGCGCAGTATGAATATACGGCATCTTTAGTAAAACATCATTCGCATAACGCCATAACAGGTTGCTCTCGTTCGTACTGCATGTTTTAAACCTCGTCTACAATCACCGTTACTCTAAAATTGATTATGCACTCGTGTTATATTTTGTATGTCATAAATCTCAAATCTTAATTTCACTGTTATCTTATTAGTTTTTGCACCTTTCGATGTCACAAAAAGCTCCGATAGTTACGAAAGCGCCTCTTAAAGCTCTTTAGTTTACGTAACATTTGTTGCTGAACAGTGGAAAAGCATTTGAAATATTTCTGGCAAATATCCAAAACTGCAATATCTGTGAGAAGGCAGTTGTAAACACGTTCATTTTTTTATAACACGTTAATTTTCCCATTAAACGTCCATTTGACCTGATTAGACTCACGACGAAATTTGGAGTTGTATTCTAATTAAAGCATTCATAGTGAAGCCAAATCATTCGCGGCTAAGCGTACCGAAGTGATCCTAATCATTGTTTTTTTAAACATTTTTATACTTTATACCACTATCTCACTTGATGGTCAGTGACGATGTGGTCGAAGATGTAGTTACGCTAAACCTAAATGTTTACTGAATATCAAGGAATGCTGCCTGAACACACTATGTGTTTGGTGACCAAAAACTGTCACCAAAGTGTGTTCACATAGCGTGTGTGTGTTCGGGGTAATAGCTAGCCAGGCGGGTTACTTAATAGAACTATACCATCATGCTGAAAATTTGATAACGGTGTGACCCTCACCGGAAGCAATAGGTGTTAGTGGGGATCGGACCAGCGTCCGTCAATTTGACAGCCGACGCTCCCACAGCTGAGCTATCACTTCAATTCTTAATGTATTAAATAGTAAAGCAACGTACTCTGCCGTAACTACTCGAATAAGTAACCGCTAGTGGCATTTTTACTGAGCGCTCCCATTCTTCGAAAGACACGTTTCACTATCGTTGTCTTGGACCACATTGTAAGAATATCAATACTCGTGGCAGAGACAAGCTATCAATTGTATTTCGAAGACTGAATCGATCAGTGAAACTACCGTACGTTATGGGCCCTCAAGTTTATAACAAGTTGCCTGTATGTGTTACCAGCACACCTAGTCTTAAATTATTTAAAACGACATTAAGGAGCTGGCTCGTCGAAAAATCGTGCTATTCGGTAGACGAGCTCATGACCAAAACGAACTAGCCACCTAGTGATTTGTAAGATGTATTATTATTGATGCAAACTGAGTTACTTGGTTTTTTTTTTTTTTCTCAGCTATGTGCGTCCACTGTTGGACGTATGCCTCCCCCATATAGGGGGGATTTGCCAATTCTCGCCACGCTTGGCAGGCGGGTTGGCGAGCGCAGTATGATTTCCGATCCTCAGAAGGCGCTGCCGCCCACCTCCTGGTACGTTATCCCTTAGCCGACTCTTACGGCACCCGCGGGATGAGATGGGGGAGTACTATTCTAGGCCGGTACCACCACGGCTCCTAGGCCGGTACCACCACGGCCTTGGTTTCTTGGTTGATTGATGGTATGTATACATTATACATCGTCTCACTTTGTTTTCTATGTTGACAATTGTATTTTTTATAATAAGTTTATAATTTGTATTTTGAATTTATCAATTTTCTTGACTTGTAATTTAATAATTATTAATAAAAATGTTTATCTGTTTATTTGGGTTTTCAGAAAGGCTTACATTTCAGCGGTGTACTTTCGATACTGAACCGCCTGCGGCGCCGCTCGCTTATCTGCCTATCTAAATTGTCTACTATTTTATGGACTAGCAGTCCGCCCCGGCTTCGCACGGGGTAAACAATATCAAATTTAAACATTATAAGGATCGCTAATTTTTTTGAAAATATAATATAGCCTATATCTTATTTGCAAAGAACTGAAGCGCTCAGTTTGAAATGCCACTAGCGTTTACGTGTCGTATGGTTGTAACTTTAGATGGTATTGCTTCGGTGGTAAGGCGCGCAAAAACAAGCTTTAGCTACGAACAGTTCCGAGTTATGTTATCATCAGTAATTGACGTGTGATAAGCCCTCTGTTAAGAATCTTATTATTAGAAGAAATTGTTAGCTACATTAATCCCCACCTATATGGGGGAGGCTTATGTCCAGCTGTGGACGCGCCATGGCTGAGAGAGAGAGAGTTTTCTAAAGAAGTAATTCGGCGTCAACGTTATTCAAAGTTATGGGTAACGTCAAACGTGTGTCATCATCAATTGCTGTATACATATCTTTACATTGCAAAGTAAGAGTTCTTCGCGAACAAAGCTAACTCAAATGTTTTTCCGCAAGCGAAGTGTTAATAAACTCGAAGTAGGGCAAATGTCAGCGAAGCGAACGCTCCAAATTATTCACAACTGAAACGGAAGAATTCTGTCAGTGGTTTTGACAGGCTCTACTGAAAGTTGTAAACTGAGTCATACGCAGTCTATTACGTTTCAATGATTGGCCACAGACTTTATTATCATTGAGAGAAGTATGCCTATATACCTATGTACACATAGGACCCGTTATGTAGGTACCCATATAGGTTGATTGTATAATATAAAGAGGAAAGACGTCGTCGGTCGTCGTGGCTCAGTGATCAGCGACACTGACTTTGGAACCGCGACCCCGGGTTCGAATCCCGGCCGGGGCAAAAATTTCTGTGATGAGCAAATATGTTTGTTTTCGGGTCTTGGATGTTTGTGTATTGTCATTGTGTGTGTCTATGCCTCCCGCGACACAGGGTATCATAGTGCGGGGGAGTGAGTGTGTGAAAAAAAAAAAAAAAAGGGTTTTTATTACATTCATACCCCCGCACTAGGATTCCCTGTATCGCGGGAGGCTGGACACACACAATCACATCACACAAATATCCATGACCCGGGACAAACACCTACACTCATCGCACAAATGTTTGCCCCTGCCGGGATTCGAACCCAGGGTCCCGGAGACGCAGAAGTCATGTCACTGACACTAACCACTGCGCCACGGCGACCGTCAAATTTGATGATTTGATTGTTTGTTTGAATAGACTCCGAAACTACAGAATCGATTTGAAAAATTATTTTACTGGTGGGATGCTACACTATCCCCGGGTGACATAGGTATAATATTTTGAAAAAATTAGGTAAAATTTTTAATTTTGAAATTTATTACCCATGCGAACCCGGGGCGGACCGCTAGTATAAAATAGAGTAAAAACTTACTTGTATCCCGCTAATATATTCATAAGCGTGCTCTTCCCCGCACCCGACGGGCCCATAATCGCCGTGAGCTCTCCGGACTTGAAGGTGCCATTGATACATTTGAGTAATGCCTTGTAGCCTCGCTTCCTTCCCTCACTGACGGAATACGAGAGATCTGAGAACTCGATGTCGACAGGAGGCCTCTTGGGCAGGTGTGTGAGGGACGCCATTGGTTTCTTCTGATCGCCGTAACCGTTGGGAATTTTAGGGACCAGGCCGGTCATTGCGGGCCCTGCGCCGCCATTGCAGAGGTTAATTTGGGAGCCGCTGGAACAGAGACAGTCAAATTAGTTGTGACACATTTAAGGCTTGTTTTATACTGTATAGATCTAGCGTTTGACCACTATCTCACTTGATGGTCACTGACGATCTGTTTGGTGACAGTTTTTTCAAACTTGAGGGAAGAGGGAGGTAGCTAACCAGGCGGGTATTCAAAAGTATCCTACCACCGTGCTGGGAATTTGATAACGGTGTTACCTTCACCGGATCCCACCGGTTATTGGGGATCAAACCAGTGTCCGTCAGTTTGACAGGCGACGCTCCCCCCGCTGAGCTATCATCGCTACAACAGCTAGCGGATCGGTTGGACACACATGGTAAGTCGACGTTCAATAGCCAAAATGATGATGATGTCTGAGAAATCATATTTAATCAACGATGTTTTACTACATATAATATCATTGTATTTAATAGGTTCGTCAATTTTGTACACATTATGTATATATGTAGATATAGATTTAGATATATTTTTTTACGGCTGAAACAATTCTTATGTGTACCTATTTAAAGGAACGCAGTTTCTACTGTTTCATTAAATATATAAATAAAGAAAGAAATAAATCATTTATTCAGACAAGCAAAAATTACAGTGGAACAATACAAACACATAAACCAGCTGTGGTGTATAGCTACTTCGGTTATTGTGATAATCTATACACCTAGGATAGCTGACATACTTGGTGGTGTCTGAAAGGGTCTGAGCTCAGCGTGTGCTGCAGACTAGCCTGCAGCGCTGATTTCCAGCACAGACCTTAGAGTGACGCACAGACAACCGTCCAGCACAACAACAAAAAAGTAATAATTATTCATCGCAGCCATAGAACGTCCACTGCTGAACATACGCCTCCCCATATAGGGGGGATTTGCTAATACTCGCCACGCTTAGCAGGCGGGTTGGCGAGCGCAGTATGATATCCTATCCTCAGAAGGCGCTGCTGCCCACCTTCTGGTACGTGATCCCTTAACTGACTCTTATGGCACCCGCGGGAACAGATGGGGAGTACTATTCTAGGCCGGTACCACCACGGCACATTAAGTAGTAATAATAGTGAATTAAAGTAATTAACTATGAGTCAAAAACAATGAAATCAGTAACTACTCATCATCCATCAAAAAACGACCAGACGGACTGCAATGCGACATCCATACATGGTAGACGTTCCACCCTGTCGCACCAAGCGTTTTGCTTCCACATTCATAGTGCGTACAGCTAACGAGTGGAACTCATTGCCTAAGTCTGTGTTTCCACATGAATACAATCTGGGCATCTTCAAGTCACGAGTGAACAGGTATCTTCTAGGCAGGCGTGAACCATCGTAGACCGCATCATCACTTAACATCAGGTGAGATAGTGGTCAAACGCCTGCCTATTGTGAATAAAAAAAAACAAAAAAATTACTATATAGTCATAAAATTATAATTGTATCATTTTTAATTTACCTACTTAATCCGGTACAAAAAGGATTAGCATAATGAATTAAATTTAGTGAAACTAAATTTAACAAATATACTTAAATATAAAATAGATATAAATAAAGATTAGAGGACATAGTAATTACGCAGTTTAAATATTATATAACCGACTTCCGAGCACATAAATAGAACATAATTAGAAGACCTTATAGTGGAATATTTTCAACTTCTTTTAATTCAACGCATTCCATGCTATCATGCGCACAAAGATCAGGTCAACGCATAAGAAATAGCTCAAACAGTGTACTGAAAGTGTTTGCCTCACGCTTTGATTGTCCTATCCAGGATTACTGGATAGGGTGTTTCAAATGTCGAATAATTTCCTAAAGCAATCAATAAATGACTAGAAAGAAAGATATTAACCCCTCCGCTACCGAAACATATTGTTTCTCGGAAAACCATTATCCAACGAAGTTTTTTATCGTGGGCACCAACAGAAATTTAGTGCAAAGCCCACTGGGTATTACAATTTAAGGGATTGTTCGCGTAAGATTCAGGAAGAATGACCAGATCTGAAATGCAATATGGAGCATGTAACATAGGTTTGTTTTTTGTAACATTTTATTTCACATTTCTATACCCCTGCACTTTGATTATTAATCCATAATTATTATACATATAATAACATTCGAATAAACATCTGTTTTAGAAAATAAAACAAAATTACATTGTCTACATTTTGATTTACCGCTATAACGTCTTCTCTTATTAACAAAACTTCGTTAGACAAGAAGGCAAACAGCGAGTGATTATATCAAGTCAAGTTATTTATGTACAATTTTAATGGCAGCACCTGATTTTACGTCACCGTAGCGTAGTCTAAAGTCCACTTGCAAGGTTTTTTGTTCTTCGATTTTGTTCCGCATTTCATTTGTATATAGCTAGCCAGTATCTAGTTTAGTTGTAGAAATAAGCTTAAAGCTAAGCACGAAATTCCCTCCCTTTTCCCCCTATAATTCAGAATAGTAGTGGGCACTTTACTGGAACTTTACTTGAGGCTTGGAGAAACTTTCCATTTTAAATACCCAATTTATAAACACTGTTACTATGTTAGGAAACTACTGAGAAATTCTACGCGATAATGCCCCTGATATATATTAGATAAAAGGTTTCAACAAAATTAATCCTTCGCGGCAAGCGAGAGGTGGGACAGGATTATTAACAATCTCGGAATGACTAAACATGGACAGGTCTTGTTCATTAAAATTGTATACTTTCTTGCATTCTTTCAGGTAATATTTGGCTAGCTTTTTTGACGTGATAACGTTTTATAAATTGTTGAATACCAGCAACACTCATGTAAAATAGTAACGTTCCGCGTAACGTTCCACCTTAGTTTTCATCATACATAAAATAATCAAAGTCAAAGTCAAAATCAAAGTCAAAGTCAAAGTCAAGGTCAAGGTCAAAGTCATAAATGATTATGACGTTATCACGTAAATCTATCGTCCGTAAACCAACTTTAACAGAGAACCAATTTTTTTTTATGGGGCTAGCTATTAGAAAGTTACTTGAAAAAGCGATAAGGAGTCAGCTCTTGTTGTCTTGTTGACCTTTATTTTCCGAAATAAGTAAGATGCTTATGCAAATACAGTAAGATTTTTTTTTTTACATTTACACAAGGTCTTCAGTTCCCAAGCGAGGCAGATGGTGACTGACTGACTATGGTGACTGGATGACTGATATATATTTTATATACATATATAAACACCCAGACACAGGTCAAACAGACATGTTCATACACACAAATGTTTGACCTGTCCGGGAATCGAACCCGGGACCAGCGGCTCAGAAGGCGGAGTGCTAACAACTGCGCCAACCGGCCAGTCCTCCAGAAATAAAATAGGTACTTATCTCACAGCTGAACTACTTATTATAACATTGTTTTTCAATCGAAATGGACACAAACTAAATATTGCCTAAATATCTCAAACAATGAACATTTCTAATCCGTCATTCTAGTCGCCATGTTACATCTTGGCAACATTCCAACTGGCTTCTGTACAATAATACCTTGCTTGAAGTCTTACGTTCTTCATATATTATATTTTATTGATTTCCATGTGAAGCTGAAAATAAAAAAACACACTAGATATGAAAATAAAAATGAAAACTACCACTATTAAAGACATTAAAAGATAGCTATGTTGTTTAATCATTACAGTTTAATTTTATACCAAGAAGGTAAGGAAACAGAGTTTATTTCCACTTAATGATTGAATGCAAACAAATAGGTACTTACCTGAACCTCCATATGAAGCCTCTCCAAGCTCCAAAGGTTTTGTAGTAATTCTTCTTTATTTTACAAAAAAAATTGCAAAAAAATGTTTTGACTAAACTTTTCGATGTATGCTGCATGATATTGTCATATTGTGCAGTCCGCAGTATAGCCTAAAATACATTTTCCGACAAACTGCTATTTGGGTTTTGTGTTCGGTACTTCATAACAGTACTTTGTCATGTATGTATGCAGTGATATTATATGTTTATATAAGGTAGATGTCGCACAAGCGCGCGGAAACTGAGGCGGCAAAATTAAGTCAATTGTAGTAATTTTCATTGCTACGCGTATTTCAAGCGCAAGTCTAAACATATAGCTATCTTTTTCTATATTATTTATACCGTATTGTATATTAACCGTATTGTTTTGTCTTGTTCGTAAGATAACTAACTGTGCCCCGGGCTTTGTCCCGACTGGACTACTATTTTTTTACTGTCTATAATAAATCAGTTTATTCTACAGGAATTCCTTAGTTTTTGGAATTAAAAGCATGTGACGTGCGGCGTACTGGCGTTTAGTGAAGACATACAATCTTACATCCCGCAGTAAACGTCCTATGGCTGGGGTGATCACTACTCCTAGCTATTGAACCCTAGGCCTTCACATAATAAACTTTACTTAAAAGATAATAAGGATCACTTACATTTCATTTGTTTTCACCTTTATCCACTACGTAGTACGGATTCTATTTATCAACCTACGCACTTACGCACCTTAAGATTATTATTTACGCAGTCAATGTTATTTTGAAATCAAATACCATTCTTGTTATCAAGATAAACAGTCGAAGCATAATTTCTTAAGAAAGAATGATAAACGTTTTGATAATTACTTTATTTATTTTATTTTTATTTTTTTATTTATTTCTAAATCCACAGCCATACATAAACTACATAAACAAATTATTGTACAAGTAGCTTACACCTAAGGCCAATAACGGATTTACATTTTACTGATGTGACTTACGTATTTATAGACTGTCATAGTATGTGAACTAGTAGGTTTTATATTATGCATGTTATGTAATGTTATATTGTGTTTACATTATATCGATAGACGAACTGGGTGTTATAGCTTACCGATTGACTGATGCAAGGCCCAGATCCAGGGTTTCAGGTCACCCGGGGCCTAAGTCTACTATTCAATATGGCGATATGCTCGGCTCACAATTGGCGATTTTGACAGCTTTGTTAGTCAGCTATTTTTACTTAGTACATATTGAATCAATCTTGATTCAGTTTTAGATTCACTTACGTAGCACGCTATTTTTAACCGACTTCCAGAAAAGGAGGAGGTTCTCAATTCGACCCGTATGTTTTTTTTGTGTTTGTTACCGCATAACTTTCGACTGGGTAAACCGATTTTGATCTTCGATTTCGTTCTTTTTATATTTGAAAGCTGATGCTTCCCGTGTGGTCCCTTTCAAAATCAATTTCATCAAAATCGGACGAGCACTTTTTGAGTTACAAGTCAAAAACTGAAAAATACGTGCTTATACTACACGATATCATAGTACCAGGTGAAGACATTGGTGAACATACCTACACCACAATGACAATTCTCCCATGAGTAACAAAGGTCACTAAAAACAGTGAAAAAAAAATTAGTTAGCATCTAACTTGTCAATTTCGTACAAAATTCAGGATGCTATGAACATAGCAGACTACGCATATTTTATGTTGTCTTATTGGCATCGGCCTCGCACTAGACTTAATATGCACATGAAATCCTGTAATTTCACCGGAACACACCCTTCAAACCGGAACACAGTAAAGCGAACACTACTGCCTGGCGGTAGAAATAGGCAGCTTAATTTCCCGGGCGAACGCGAACTCTCACTTAGAGTGCTATACTGCTCTTAGATTAGTCTATTTACCTGATTATATATTTGCTTATGTATAAGTTATAGTACTTATGTAACAATAATTTTATTGATGCATGCGTATTTGTTTGCCAAAATGTAAGTTGAGGGTATTAAAAGTACGCTATTTTATTTATATTGTATTATATGTATACAAAGTTTCAGCTTCTACCTATTTAAAAAGAAACCCTATTTTTTTTTATCACACTCAGACCCCCGCACTAGGATTCCATGTGTCGCGGGAGGCATGGACACACACAATCACAACACAAACAACTAAGACCCGGGACAAACACCTATACTCATCGCACAAATGTTTGCCCCCGCCGGGATTCGAACCCAGGGTCCCGAAGACACAGAAGTCATGTCACTGACACTGACCACTGCGCCACGGCGACCGTAAAACCTATTGTTTGTCATTTCACTTTTACATGCGAAAACGAGCCGCCAAAGTATCTATGAACGGGAGTTTTAATAATAAAAGGGTACAGAATTATTTTGTGTGAAGAACCTTAATATGCACGACAGCTTATTTAATATTTGTTCGAAAGAAACCCGTCTTTAAAGTGCGCAGACTAAGTAGGTAAATAGATGTGTATATTTCTGATTGTGCTCATTCACCTTGAGCCGTATTGCAAAAACTTGAGTGGTTTAACCTCAGATTTATAAATAAACCAGGGTATAACAGATAGATATTTTATGATGAATTCAGCTTTATAATTTTTGGTAGATATGAATAGTGCAATAGAATACTTCAAATAATTGTGCCTACAGTCTGCTAGAAGCGTATAATACTTTGAAATTTATTTTATTTTTTTTATTTTATTTTTATTAAATTATATTATTATTCTTCTATTATATATTATTTTGCCGTGGTGGTACCGGTCTAGAATAGTACTCCCTCATTTCTACCCGTGGGTGCCGTAAGAGTCGGCTAAGGGATCATCTACCAGAAGGTGGACAGCAGCGCCTTCTGAGGATAGGAAATCATACTGCGCTCGCCAACCCGCCTGCCAAGCGTGACGAGTATTGGCTAATCCCCCTACATGGGGAGGCATATGTCCAGCAGTGGACGACCTATTGCTGTTATGAATGAATGAAAAATATTATTATTTGTAATTTTGAATTGACATACTTTACTGTTTATTTATCTTTCCATATCTATGTTGTTTTCAGGTCCCATTTTTAATTTATTACATTTGGGTGTATATTATATAGCCTCGATTCATTTTATTTTTTTTTAATTATTTTAGGAGTGACCGTTTAACCTAAGCGACGGAAAAATCCTACTAATATTATAAATGCGAAAGTTTGTGTGTATTTGTGTAAGTTTGTTACTCCTTCATGCTCAAACGGCTTCACCGATTTCGATAAAATTTGGTATGGAGATAGTATTAGCCCTGGATTAACACATAGGCTATTTTTATCCCGGAAAAGTATAGTTCTCGTGGGATAATTGAGGTAGCGGGAAACCCGTAATCCACGCGGGTGAAACCGCGGGGCGCTACTAGTTGAGAATAAAAAGAAGGTGAATTGCCATTTAAACGGGTCGCCACAATATTATGAATGACATTAGAAGTCTAGTAGAAATAATATGAAATGTAGAATGATGTGAAATATTTATAATCTAATAAGTCAAACTTCTTGCCTGTAATCACAGCATGTTTTATTCGAAAAGTGTCAATGGAGTCTCAATATTAAAACTTTTTGACGTGATAACGTTTTATAAATTGATGAATGCCAGCAACACAAATGAAAAATAGTAAGTTTCCACCTGAGTTTTGTATTACATAAAATAATCAAAGTCAAAGTCAGTCAAAGCCTAAGTCTAAGTCTAAGTCAAAGTCAAAGTCAAAGTCAAA
This sequence comes from Apeira syringaria, assembly GCA_934044485.1. NCBI lineage: Eukaryota > Metazoa > Arthropoda > Insecta > Lepidoptera > Geometridae > Apeira > Apeira syringaria. The sequence goes on along the minus strand of OW203675.1, from coordinate 10,118,794 downwards.
GTCAAAATCAAAGTCAAAGTTAAAGTCAAAGTCAAAGTCAAAGTCAGTCAAAGTCAGTCAAAGTCAAAGTCAGTCATAAATGATTATGACGTTATCACGTAAATCTATCGTCCGTAAACCGACTTTACAGACAACCCATTTATTTATTTTTAAACTTACAGGCAGGCTTTGTGGACTGCCGATAGAAGGGAAACTACATGGTTTCTAAGCTAACATGGAAAGCATGATGATGATGATAGAAAGCGTGCGGTGACGATGACGCGAGTTTCACGCTTTTTGTTCACCTAAAAAGTACACATATGTATATACACAGTACATATATAGTTCATGAAAAGCGTTCGTTGACGATGACGCGAGTTTCACGCTTTTTGTTCAACCAAAAAGTAGATATATATACACAGTACACATATACCTCACGGAAAGCGATCGGGGACGATGACGCGGTTCCATGATTTTTGTTCACACAAAAAGTAGACATATATACACAGTACACATATACCTCACGGAAAGCGATCGGTAACGATGACGCGGTTCCATGATTTCTGTTCACACAAAAAGTGCTCAACGCGCCTTAAGAAGTTTTCACTTCAAAAAACTCCACAAGAAATTCTCGCCATATTTATGTAGTTGCTGACCGAATCCACTGCCACTAGCCACTAGGATAATCAGTAACCTGTTGCAAGCACTAAAAAATGCATTAAATATTAAACATTTTATTAATTCATGAGCTGTTATTTCGGGCTTTTTATTTATAGAACAAAACTTGTCGTGGGTGAGTGACTCAAGGGCACGCTCTAAAGTCAGACAGGTACTCGAATGTACCACCAAGCTGGGAATTTAATAACAATGTAACCGTTATCAGCATTTTTAAATGGTAATCCAGCAAACACTCACGTTTAGGTTCAGCCGTTATTTCTCGGCCGGTGTCTGGGCAGTACAGATGCTCATGCTGATGGAAAGGGAGGTCTTCTGACCAGGCTCAGGCCTTCGCCAGCTGTGGCGCACTCTTCCTTTATTTTCTTTATTTGCTATCCGCTACCCTCCACTCTAATAACTAGTGTTAACCCACGGCGACGGATTATAGAACGGTTTTCACACCAGATGACAGTCATGCTACATACAACTAATCGCCCTTACGTTTACACAATCGTAAGCAAGACTTCAAAAAAATCTTCTATACAATGCTCGACATGCGCGAAACTACGAACTAACAGACGGATCTAAAAGTATGACGTATGCAATTGTAATTTTTAGATTTTCGCGATTCGAACACATTTGTTAATAAATCAATCGGGGCTAATATATAATAAATATATCAAACTTGGTCGAAACGTCGAGGTAAATAAATTACTAAATATTTTTCTCGCGACCAAGCCTCGATTGATTTATTAACAATAACGTATGCATTGCACAAGAAAGTTAATAAGAGTAAATAAAGGCATTCTTTAAAATTGTTACGTTTTGTCCAATTAAACAGTAGACCACGCGGTGGAAATACATAATTTTGATTCGTTTACCCATCAACTAACTAAAGAATTATTTCTTTCAAAACATTTGTGTTGTATTTTTTCAGACAATATTTTGTTAACCTTCTTAATATTTTATATCACTTTTTATGGTTGTTCCGTATTTTCCAATTTAACGCGGTTTATTAAATTCAGTAAACAATCAATCAAGAATCAAAATATTATATTTTTTTACCTTAATTTCTAAAACGGAAAGTTGTTTTATTCCATATAAGACACAACACACATTTCCAACACACGACGCTAGAAGCAGCTACGCACGCGCACGGGGAAAGGTCAACTGACTCAGAAATGTCAGATTATAGGTATGCTATTCAAATTGAAATGTTTGTTACTAAATCAAACGGGGCTTAATCGCGAGAGAAACGTTTAGTAATTTATTTACCTCGACGTTTCGACCAAGTTGCATTGGTCGTGGTCACGAGAAGACTGGAGAAATGCGGGTGGCAATATCGGCGAGAGCGCGTAGTTTCGCCAACTACCCACTTTTGATATTATTAAACTGTAGGGCTGTCTCAGCCCTGCAAAAGCACAGGGTTGTCACGACACACAACACTGACATTATCTTTAGTTTTTTCAGGGTGAAAACCGCCGCGACGCGAACATCTATAAAACACTGGGTTCCAAGATGTAGACAACCTAAAACCATCCTCTCGATTGAAATTTTTATGTTTCCTGATTTCAACCGCTTCGCGTACAATTCTAGGAAAATAATGGCGGTCCGTGGAGAGGATTTTAGGGTCGTGTAGTTCAATCCAATGATTGGGTCCAGAGTCAAGTAAATGCTCAGCGATAGCCGATTTATTCACCTGGCGATTTTTGACAGCTGCGATATGTTCTTTAACCCTTTCTGCTATAGTGCGTTTGGTTTGTCCAATATATGAACTACCGCAGCTGCAATTGACCTTGTAAACGCCAGGTGTCTGAAAAGGAATGAAATCCTTCGGAGTTCTCAAATGTCTAGCCAGTTTTGATAGTGGGGTAAATATCGTCTTGATCGAGTATTTTCTTAATAGTGCTCCCACTTTATCTGTCACTCCTTTGACATATGGCATAAAAGCTGGCTGCCGTTGAACTTCAATACCTCTCGGCTTTCTTCCCCTGGGGTATGCTTTTTAATGATGTTACTAAATGTTTTTCTCGCGATTAAGCCCCGTTTGATTTAATAACAATGTGTTCGAATCGCGAAAGTCTAAACATTACAATTGAACTGTTTTATTTTGTACTATGACGCAAAACAAAATTAGCAAGTAAATGAAAGACGGTATTTATTATAAAACATTGGCATTTATCTTGCTTTAACTCATTGCATTTTGTTCATTTATTGTTTATTATTCTAAAGCCTGTGTTTGGCTAATATCTCAATCAAAGGGCGGAGACGATAAGTTCGAATTTAGAACCACGCAAGACCCAGGGGGTCGAGTGTCATGCAAGTACAGCTAGCTACCTGAACATACAATGTTTGGTGATAGATTTTAACACACCATTTAAGTTGACACTTTAATGGGGCCGCTTCCAACCGGTCCAAGTGAAAATCAATTAGAGAGGCATATGTCCAGCAGTGGATGTCCTATGGCTAAGGCGATGATGAAGTTGATACTTGAGACTGCAATAAAACAGAAGCGTAAAAAGTGTTTTCAAACTTCAAAAGTTTGATTTTTTTCACAGCTTCTCGTTGATCACGTGATGTATCGCTTCGACGTGTCTATCTCATACTTTTAGTTTTCTCTCGGCGTTAACGCTTGTAGAATATTACTTTGTCTAGGGCTACTAGAGAACCGAAAAATAGAAGGTTTGCGAAATGTTACCAGAATATTGTTTAATTCAATCTAATCTATAAAAATATCGTGTCAGAGTTTTTTATCGAACCCCTATGAAACGGCTTGCCTGATTGTTATGAAACTTTTAGTGTATGTTTGGTAGTTCTGAGAATAGGTCGTACTTTTCACCCTCCTACCTTCCACCCCCAATTTATATCAATTAAATATATGCATTTTCAAAAGTCTCACGTGAGATTATGGGTGGGGGGAGGGGGTCCAGCAAAATCTCACGACATCTCACCAAGGGGAAAGGGGGGTCGAAAAATCACTAAAAGTGCCTCACGTAATTAATGGACGCCCACCAACATTCACCAATTCACACAAGGTCTTCAGGTCCCAAGCTAGGCAGAGCCTGTACTATGTTAACCTGTTGACTGATATATATACTTTTATACACACCCAGACACAGGTCAAACAGACATGTTCATGCACACAAATGTTTGACCTTTCCGGGAATCGAACTCGGGACCAGCGGCTCAGAAGGCAGAGTGCTACCAACTGCGCCAACCGACCAGTCAAAAAAAATTACTTGTTTGATTTATTGAGTGATTGGAACATGCATCGAAAAACCGGCCCTTAGCCGTTTGTACCAACTCCTAACCGCTCTGGGTCATTCTTGTTGGACACTGAACGTTAGCTAGTTGGGTGGAGGCGGTCTGAAAGAAATATCCACCATCTCCATTTAATCATCGGTCAACCAGACGTACGACAATGCGCCACCGCTTCAGAAGATGGTATATCTACTAAGATATACCATATTTGTATTATACGTAAGAGGCAATTTGCTTCCACTTTTATTTTATTATATGTATGCTATGTATTCCAGAGAGTCGAACTCACTACCCGAGTATGTACTTCCCGATAGTTACAACCCCAGAGTCTGCAAGTTACAAGTAAATATGTACCTTCTAAGTTTGCATGCTACATCTTACACCACGTCGTCACTTACCGTCAGGTGAGGCAGCAGTCAATCGTAAGCTTAATACTTACAGCTTATCTTTGTAAACTGGCTGGACCAGGGCACGTATCCCAGCAATGCAACAAAACTTAAGCTTACACGCTAAACGATCGTGACTGAGATTCGTAATGAGAGCGACTTATGCATACGAACCTTCCTGAGCCATAACCACAGTTTAGTAGAAGTTACCGCAGTAACGGTCCTCGTATGACGCAAGTGTGGCTCTATTCTGCATTATATTATTCATGCGACCTGTCCACATTTTGTCAGGGTGAAGTTCGTAATACATTTTTGTGACTTTTTCTGGATCAAACCGGTTTTTATGCTACGGCCCGCAGAGAGGACACGTTTTAGTGTTTGTATTTTTGTCGATTACATTTGCGATAAGACCGCCGAATGTATACCTAACCATAGGCTATTAGTACATTATGTATATACTTTTTATGTAAATTTTATGGTTTGCCTGAAAGAGTTATTCTATTGGTTTTTTTTATCGTTTTCTTTTCTGTGTAAAAGCACAGGGTTGTCTCGATACAGCACCTAATAGTATCTTTAGTTTTCTCAAGGTAAAACCGCCGCCACGCGAACATTTATAAATCACTGGGTTCCAAGATGTAGACGGCCTAAAACCATCTTCTCGATTGAAATTTTTATGTATTTAATTTTGCTCACCCCAAAAGTTGTCCATTGTTGAGCTGTTCCGAGAACGGTGGAGACTTGACGGTTGAGAAGGTGACCTTATCATTGAGCTCGCCCTTGCTGCCGCGCCCCATCAGCGGCAGGTGGATCTGGGTGCCTTTGGACTCCATCTTCAAGCCGGACGTCATCGTTGCATTACCATCTTGTGATTTATAGCCCTGAAGACAAGGAAATTGAACTATTAGCACAGAACTAGCAATCATAGAATCATGAACATATAAGAACTATATACATATTATGATATACCTACACCGAAGCATATCCAGCTTAAAGAAAACCAATGATAGCTTATGTATAATATATATTTGACATATCTTAATCTCCACGACATCGAAAAATAATTATTTTTACGATACATCGGAATATTAAGTTACTTAAAGTTATTTATTAAAAAACTTATTTTTTATTTATTTTAGTGACATTACCTGTCACAAAAATAAAAATAAGTAATTTAAGCCGGCATAGATGACCATGAGGAGGCTACTGTACTGCCCGAACACCGGGCACGCCCACGAGTCGTAGCTGGCTCCCGTTTTGTAGCCAATATCCAAACCCACGTTTTGTGGCTTGACCTTTCCTGATCTTTTTTCCAAGATCGAATCGGATGGAAAAAAGTATACTACTCAGGGATGAAACATTTTGAACATTTCAACGCAAAATGAAGGAAGGTATTGAACCGGATTTAAAACCGGATCTCTGGATTTAAATTTAAAAAATATGTTTTCATATTCGCATTATCTGATAAATTCGACTGCCCTATTCTGGGTCATCACATTAGGATATTAATCAAATAATTAATTGAATATATAATATATAATAGAATCAAAATTAATGCTAACAATACTATAGTAGGTACCTAATAATCATAGTTTTAAATTTTAATATATTTTTAATTTATAGAACATGTAGGTAATTATGGATCTTTTGTGTCTGAATAATAAAATGATTTGATTTGATATTAGTTTACAAAAATATTAAATAAAAAATGTTTTAAATTCAGTTAAAAATAACTGCATGAATAAAATTATAAATGTATCTAAAGACTACCTCGATTACGTCAGCTATCAAAACCGCACTAAAATCACTCTCAGAATTTATACCTAATTATGTGGTTCCCGAGGTGCAATATAAGCCAGCGGGCGACATCTTCGACCACAACATCACTTATCAGATAAAATAGTGATCCATCGCAAGTTTATAATATTTAACATTTCCGGAAACAACCGAGAAGATTGAAAACCGGTATCTCAATTTGAGCCGGAATGAAGTCAGGGTTATAGTGAGTATTTTTTTTTACTACTAGCTGCGTCCCGCGGTTTCACCCGCGTGCACTACGTTTTTCCCGCTGACTCAGTTATCCCACGGGAACCATACTTCTTCCAGGACAAAAAGTAGCCTATGTCCTTCTCCAAAGTCCCATGTATCTTTATACCAAATTTTATCTAAATCGGTCAAGCCGTTTTCATGTTATGTCGTGACAACGGAAAACGGGTTTCATTTTTATATATATAGATTATAAGTTAACGTTTGACAACTGTCTCACCTGGTGTAAGGTGATGACGTTGTCTAGGATTTAGCACACAAACCTAGAAGGTACCTATTCACTCGCGACTTGAAGACTCCAGGATTGTACATATCGGGAAACACAGACTCGGGCAACGAGTTCCATTCCTTGGCAGTACGCTTTAAGAAAGTGGAAGCAAAACGCTTCGTATAGGTGGTATATCTACCATATAGCAATGGCGAATCGCCGTACGTCGAGTCGACGATAGAAAGGGGATGGTGGAATCAGATTATGCAATGTAGAACTGTAATGCTATTACAATTCTGAATTCAAGGAATATTCAAGTGATAATGTGATATTTATGTAAACCCAATATTGTACGCAAAAAGAGAAAATAAGCGAAATTCAGGAGCGAAGTCGCAATCAGGTTGCTGCTCGGTCAACCGTGCGCAAGTACCTATGTCACCTTCGGCGGGAAAATTATACCAAAGTTGTGGGCTTTCATGTCGTTTGTACTTTATCGTTTGTGACGGCTGTTTGTGGATTTCAAGCTATTATTATATAATATGTATAATATAAGCGTGTATGTATAAACTATGATGAAACGGAAGCGCTTTTCCGTAAAACCAGCAACCAGCACAACGATGAGTTTGGGCTGATTCGTAACAAAGAACTGCAAAACTTTTAGCTGTTTTATTAACGTAGTCATATTTTATGTAATAACTTTGTTTTTTTTTTTTGCTACGAATAAATATAATTCTATTCTATTCTAAAATAAGTAACACTTTCTTCCACCTTAAAGATAAAATGTGCATTACTCCACTTTATTACCCATGCACACTCACACACATATCCGTATAGTACACACACACACACATATAACATGCACTCACACACCTTAGCACAGATTATGTTTTTATTCTTATATCAATTATATTGCTCGTGCCTTGTAAATGTATGGGAGGTGAATGCTGGTATCCATAACACGGGGAAACCTATATTTTTTTTTAAATAGTGGACAACATTCACACAAGGTCTTCAGGTCCCAAACTAGGCAGAGCCTGTACTATGGTAACCTAATAACTGATATATATATACTTAAATATATACTTATACACACCCAGACACAGGTCAAACAGACATGTTCATATACACAAATGTTTGACCTGTCCGGGAATCGAACCCGGGACCAGCGGCTTAGAAGGCAAGAGTGCTACCAACTGCGCCAACCGGCCAGTAAAGTTTTGGATGCTAGTTCCACAGTCATGTGTCGTAAGACAAAATAATATATATCCTAAGAAATGTTTTATTACTATTACTGTACCTACATCGATTCCATGTTTCATTGTATTGTACATGAACGAAATAAATGTTTTATTATTATTATTATATGTATGGCGTCAAGTCTACCCTTACATTTTGCTTTCTACAATAAATTTGGTTAAGAGACTTAATAGACAAACAGAACGTATGTATGAACAGTTAAGACACATGCACAATGTGTTTGTTTTTTTTCACAACACACATCTCACGTTCTGCGCATTTTATCAAGCAAACTAGATTATGTTATCGATCAGCTGTTTTCAAAAGGTCAATAAACTGTACCTTTGCGCAATAAAACATTTTAACGTTTGTCAGTAACTCAACTCGGCTTGTTATACATGCTATACAATGATGTTTTACTAAAGATGACGTATATTCATACTGCGCGGTGCTCAGATTTTGTTCCTTTACGACATAAACATGCTTACTGCGACAGATAATACGGTACAAATAATATAGAAAAGGATAGCTAAATGTTTAGACTTGCGCTTGAAATACGCGTCGTAATCAAAATTACTACAATTGACTTAATTTTGCCGCCTCAGTTTCCGCGCGCTTGTGCGACATCTACCTCACATAAACATATAATATCATTGATGCTATACTTATTTACTATATTGGTTCCGCGCTGTTTTATACATATACATATATGTCGCACTGTTACATCCCAAATAAACTAGGAGAGTAGGGGTGCTTAAAATAGTCCACATTTCCTAGGCAATTTAGATCTAGATGGGCAATACAGCTGAAGTAATTAAAAACGTATGCTTTTTATACTAATAATGTTCTGATTGTTTATACATACTCAACGGATCACGTGGCAATGTTGCTAGCATTCTGTTAACGCTTCTAACTGGTAGCGGTTTAGAGCATTTCAGTTATCTATAAACTGACAATGCCCTAATTCTGTTAATCACACGAACTAGCTAAAATTCACTAAAATCCTTCAAATTGAAATAGCTCGTATTCTATTTTCGCTAAAATACAAATTCGTATAACTCCACACAACGCCCTCGCTAATATTAGACAAGTTTTATTCCATTGCTGGCCGATTGCGGGTAGTTTTAGTAGGCACCAAATAAGTAACGACTTAATTGCGCTAAAACTACCCGCAAATTTAATAAATACATTTAATTTTAGTGATGTTTTTGATAAGTCTCATACTAATTTAGACTTTATCGTAACTGTATAAGAACTGATTCAATTTTCCAAAATTTTAGTATCACTACGATTATAGACTAGATATAGAATAAGCGAATCACTACCATTAGCTACTGGATTGCTCAAATGCTTTTGTAGTAGTTGTAGTATTGTAATTAGATATCAGTAGGATTTATTTTAATAAAGGCATCGGCCTATTTTACCTACTGCATTATATTCATCTCTTGCCTCCTGTTAGCTTTGCTGTGATTTTAGTCTCGTGTGTAGCGAAGCTTTAGGCAAGAGTTCTAGGAAAATACAATTCATTACAAAAATTACAATATTTAAAAACATTACAAATGAATGGGATGAGAAAAAATTTTTTTTGAACAATTTAACTCTCGCTAGAATGCTTTATATTTCAGAAAACCAGTAATAAAATTAATCTTTCTCAGGCGATGTTGCACGCGGTGTTCCGCTGCCGCGTGCAAAAGACTTCGTGGAAATATTTATCTGTGCAGATTAAAGCTAGTGACTCGACCATTGTACCACAGTTGGAGAGGATAGACCATTATTACTTAGCAGAAGTTACCAAGACCAAGGTCTTGGTAACTTGGTCCAGCGTTTGACATCCTCTGACTGAGATGATGATGGGAAGTTACCAAATTCAAATAAAACATTAGTGCTTTTGTACAAAAGACATGAAACTAAGATATACATACATAATATACCAAGTACATAAATACCTATTCTGTGTAATTAAAAAACCGTAAACAATATTAATTTATATGATTCTCCGCAAGTGCTCGTGTCTACTGTTACATAATGCTTTTTGAAGTGAAAACTTCTTTAGGCGCGTTGAGCACTTTTTGGGTGAACAAAAATCATGGAACTCGCGTCATCGTCACCTAACGCTATCCACGACCTATATGTATACTTTTTGGGTGAACAAGAAGCGTGAAACTCGCGTCATCGTTACCTAACGCTATTCATGAGCCATGTGTATACTTTTTGGGTGAACAAAAAGCGTGAAACTCGCGTCGTCGTTACCTAACGCTATCCATGAGCCATATGTATACTTTTTGGGTGAACAAAAAGCGTGAAACTCGCGTCATCGTCACCTAACGCTATCATGAGCCATATGTATACTTTTTGGGTTAACAAAAAGCGTGAAACTCGCGTCATCGTTACCTAACGCTATCCATGAGCCATATGTCTACTTTTTGGGTGAACAAAAAGCGTAAAACTCGCGTCATCGTTACCTAACGCTATCCATGAGCCATATGTATACTTTTTGGGTGAACAAAAAGCGTGAAACTCGCGTCATCGTTACCTAACGCTATCCATGAGCCATATGTATACTTTTTGGGTGAACAAGTAGCGTGAAACTCGCGTCATCGTCACCGCACGCTTTCCATGTTAGTTCACAAACCATGCAGTTTTCACTTCAATCGGCAGTCCTCAAAGACTGTCACGCATGTTTTTTTCGATAATGGCACCGGACGGATATGAGGAGGATAAAGAAGTTAATGGGTAGGTTATTATGCACAAGAAAATATCTTTTATACGACGAACAATCAAAAATAAGCATAACGGTGTACACGTGTTTAAATAAAACGGCTTTTAATTTAGCAACAGTATGTTCTTTATAATTCACACACAAAAGATATTATGTAACCAGAACTGCTATCGTGATGCGTGTGGTTGCTTGTGTATAATAACAATACTGATATAACAATTACAAAAGCCAGCGTTCATTAAGAGCGTACAATTAAAACGAATGGTCGGGAACAATTCTCGGTTGAACACGACAAGCAAATTCCTAAACCTTAATTCTCAAGCACATTTGGACTTTGACCTATATTTCCACAATCTAATTAAAACTAATCACTGAACTTAACCACACCCATTTGAAGGAAACTTGGTATAATCGATATAATAGATTGCGAAAAATTGTGATCCTAATAATACAAGCATTCATTGAAGGTAGTTAACTTTGGAAAAAGTTAGCAATTAGATTTTAATTGTTACTTTTGTTTCATCAGAATTATGTGACTAGTTAACCGGTGCATTCTTATTAAAAATACAAAATACAAAAATACTTTATTGACATAATTGGTGTACAAACAAATAGTGAACCCAAAGGCTCCTGAACTAGTGGGACTGTGTTTCAGGAGCCTCTGGAATGGATACCTTTAAATGATGGATAGATAAATTGGAGAACAGTGATAAGGGAATGCTTCAGGGGTAGAATATCTATATAAGAAAAAAAAATGATGCTTAGATGGTTCGGACAAGAAGAGAGGATAGGTGAATGATGATTATCAAAAGAATTTTACCAAAAAATGGAACCAACTTCGACAAAGCTATTTCACTTTTGAGTGTTAGAGTAGGTTCCATTTTTGGTGAAATTTGCTACTCATGGGATTAATTGCCATTGTGTATGTTCACCGATTTCCTCACCCTCAATAAGGAAGCCATCCAGACGTAACACTATTGTAGTGTAACTCAAAAACCGCTTGACCGATTTTGATGAAATTCAAATGGGATGCTGGTACTTCCCACATGGGAAGCAGTTAAAAACAGATTTATGAGGCAACCGGGTGAGGGCTAGTCAGTAAAGGTCACACTAGGCAAACGTAAATGAATGATGAATTAAGCAGATAATGCCTCCGACTGCGTTTGTGAACACTGTCAACTAAGATCATTCAAAACCAAAATAAAATATGGAAATTAAAATCTTGTTTCTATCTTTTCAGTTGTTCAATTCATTTAATAAAGATGGCAGATATTGACGCAGTCGGGTTTTTTGTTTTTTTAAATAATAATTTTTTTACTCTCCGATTATTTTCGTCTATGTAAAATGCTTAGTAAAAGGCGTCATCAGTCCCTTGCTTTGGATCCATAATTATGAAATCTCATACTAATGCATATTAACTAGATATCTTGATTACAGTTTAAGGTTCGACTCACCTGAACCCAGGTAGCACTTAAGTTCAACATAACACTTAAACAAACGTCAACTGTTCACAATCAAACACAATATATTGCGGAGACCGGGTATAAGCCACACGCGTAACCGTGTCACAAGTCTTATCAAAGTCTAATTCAGCTGGTAACAATTGGTAATCACTTGGTATTTAAAGATAACAGCAACACTGTACATCAGAAACATTTAATCAACCCTATTTAGTACCAAAAACGTAGTTTGTGAAACTGTAACTCTTAAGCACCGCTTCTCAATCAAGCAACATTATGAATAAGGTGTCCTGCTTAACATTAAAATATTTTTGATTGAGTTATAAAGTTTAAAGTTCTATTTAGTTTTTTTTGTTATTTTGGAACGTTTAAAAACGCCATGATCACGGCAAATGTAAAATGTTTTGCGGGTGGGTAACTAAAAACATAAATAAGTTATTATTAGTAGAAAATTTACTCTATACCCTTTTTCTTTGGCGTCTCTTGCGCATGACATTACCACTGTCGCTAAATTAAGTCACTTGTCATCTGATAAAATAAGACTACTTTTTACTTACTAGCAGTTCTTCACAAATCCTACTTCCTAACTCCTACTCCTACTATATTATAATTGACTGGTCGGTTGGTGCAGTTGGTAGCACTCTGCCTTCTGAGCCGCTGGTCCCGGGTTCGATTCCCGGAGAGGTCAAACATTTGTGTGCATGAACATGTCTGTTTGACTTGTGTCTGGGTGTGTATATGTATATAAGTATATATCAGTCATCAGGTTACCATAGTACAGGCTCTGCCTAGTTCGGGACCTGAAGACCTTGTGTGAATGTTAATATATAAATAAATAAGAAAATAAAATAAATAATTAACCTAACCTATTAATCTATAACTACGAAAGTTTGTGTGTATGTGTATAAGTGCGTATGTTTGTTACGCTCGTCACGCTCAAACGGCTGCAACGATTTCGATGAAATTTGGTATGGAGATAGCTTATACTCTGGATTTGAAATTTGGTATGGAGATAGCTTATACTCTGGATTAACACATAGGCTTTTAATTATTTTTTCTTTATTTTCATCATCACCATCATAACCGTTTTTGATCAACAGCGGGTATAACCGCAGGGCGCAGCTAGTTGAAATATATAAGAATCAAATACATATCAAAATGAACAATCATTAGCAAAGAAAAAGTGGTCAAAGACCGGAGCAAGTAGACAATAAAGTTATCAGACTTTAATCCGCCGCCGATTACATTAGTACAGTCGGAGACATAAGTAAGTAAGGACATTTGAATTAAGTTAAATAAGTAAGAGTACTCTAAACAGACGCTTTGGTATGAAAGGTTTGATGAGCGTGGATAAAGCGAAAGAAATGTCTCGGGATCGTAGCAATTGAAAGGCTGTGGTCTCTGCCTATCCCTACGTGAAAAAATCGTGAAATATGAATGTATGTACATAAGTAATATGGAGTACGTACATTGACACCTGGTGTTATTCTCTGCATCAAAGAATCACAAAGGAAATAATCACATTACACTATGACCATTATAAGGCCGTGGTGGTACCGGCCTAGAATAGTACTCCCCCATCTCTTCCCGCGGGTGCCGTAAGTCGGCTAAGGGATCACGTACCAGAGGATGGGCAGGAGCGCCTTCTGAAGGTCAGATAGCGTTCTGCGCTTGCCAACCCGCCTGCCAAGCATGGTGAGCATTGGCAACTCCCCCCTAATAGGGGAGGCATATTTCCAGCAGTGGACGTATTATGGCTGATATGATGATGATGACCATTCAAACCGTATATTTTCTGTACTAGCATTTAATAATTACATATATCGAACTGGACTTATATATTATATAGACATTTTAACCAAATAGGGAATAAGTATTTTATCCTCCTTAGTTCCGTAAGGCATCAATGAAATAGATAATTTCATTGCTGCCTTACGGAACTAAAACGTGGTCTCTGACTATGGGCCTTATGTCCTTAAGGCCTTATGAGAAGGCTCAGAGTCGCACAACGAGCTATGGAGAGGACTATGCTCGGGGTTTCTCTACGTGATCGTTTGATATGACTCTCCAATTAAATTAAATATATTGTTAATTACAATAGGAGCCCTGCACTGTAAATGATGGTCGAAAAACATCCGCTAGCCAATTCACAGAGCAAACAACCGGTTCACACTGCTCTAAAGTGGATATTACCAGTTTATGCTTGCATATAACATCCACAGCTAACTCGCTGATTATCGGGCTTAATTGATCTTCAATGGCTTTATTTTCCCTGATAAAAGTCACATACTGTGCGATTCATTGACATTGTTTTAACATACGTATTACTTACACATCCAAGCAACATGTGGAATGATCACAGGATGGACATCCATCTGAGCTCACGAACTACAAGTAGAGTTGGCAGATTTTAAAAACCAGTCAAGTGCGAGTCGGACTCGCACACGAAGGGTTCCGTATCTATAAAAATGGGAAATAAAATCACGTTTGTTCTATGAAAGCCCCCGTTAAATAATTGATGTATTTGATTTCAATTATTTATTTTTAAAGTGTTTTTTTATATAATTATATACTGTATAGATCTAGCGTTTGACCACTATCTCACTTGATGGTCAGTGATGATGTGGTCGAAGATGTTAACACGTTAGATCTAGAATGCTCACTGGCTCCGAAGGACTGCTGCCTGAACACACTATGTGTGTCGGTGACAGTTTTTCAAACTTGAGGGTGGTAGCTAGCCAGGCGGTTATTCGAAAGTACCCTATATATATGACCACTGTATATATAAACAAATATTATGTGATTATTTCAAGCGTCTACCTGTTGCCGTTATCAATATCGAGCAAAAAAAAACACGTTTGTTGTATGGGAGCCCCTTACATATATATTTTATTCTGTTTTTTTGCTATAGCGCTATAGGTACGCTACCTATTTGTTGTTATGTTTTTTTTGGAATGAAAATTATCAAAAGACCATTGAAGTCCATAAAACTTTGTACATTTTATGTAAATCCGTTTTAGCCAATTTAGCACTAAATGTCAATAAACAATAATAACAACACACACAGAGGCTTTCGCATTTATATTACTAGTTGCGAACCCCGGTTTTACCCGGGTGTTGATGAAAAACAGTTATGATGGTTATGATCTAAATATGCGTATATCTTAATCCAGGGTATAAGCTATCTCCATACCAAATTTCATCGAAATCGGTGTAGTCGTTTGAGCGTGAAGAAGTAACAAACACACAAACTTCGGCATTTATAATATTAGTAGTATTAGAATATATTCAGATCAGACTGTGTTATTTATCAAAATGGTTTGTATAAAATTAAATGTGTTCGCATTAGTTAGAGAGACTAGTAATATCACGATTGTAAACTAGTGCATAACAAAATTAGCAACTATTAGCACTTGCCAGGCAACTCGCGAGCTAGATAACGAGGTTGGTTAGTTTTGTGTTTTACGTGTTTTTATTTCTATCTGCGGAAATGTTTCCACTTCATTTGATTCAATCTCAATGTTAATATGAGTATTTATAAAAAATCCAAATAATGGAACCGACTTCAAAACGCAGAAGTGTAAAATATAACAAGGAACTATTATCAAAATATTGTGAGCATGGCACCGACTCCAACAAGTTATTTCACACTTTTGAGTGTTGGAGTCGGTTCCATTTTAAGCTATTGCATGGCTTCTATCGCGGACCTTGAGCGTGGAGACCTAATCCAGAAATTCCGTAACGCAAAACAACCTAACCCCACTCCGACCGGCACAGCGGTGATACTTTTTAGTTTTGCCATCTATCGATGAATAGCAGAAATTTTAATGACTTTTTTGAAATATTGCTATTTAGTTCAGCAACTCACCTCTAGGTGGCAGTGGTTGTATCGGCGTTACTGCATAAGTTATTAATATATTAATTGCATAAGTTGATAAAAAATGCTATGCAATAGCTTTACCGCGGCAGTCCCCGAGTGCCACACGTCTTTTTTTTGGTAATAATACTTCAACCTTTTCAGTGACCTTTGCTACTCACGGGATCAATTGTCATTGTGTATGTTCACCGACTTCTCCACCCGCAACTATTATATCATCGACGTATGCGTTGCAGTTTTCAGTTATTGGAGTGTAACTCAAAAACCGCTTGACCGATTTTGATAAATTCGAATGAGACCACACGGGATGCTTCAAAATAAAAAAGAACGATTTAAATCGGTTCACCCAGTCGAAAGTTCTGAGGTAACAAACATACGGGTCGAAATGAGAACATCCCCCTTTTTTGAAGTCAGTTAAAAATCTAGTAGAATTGGCATTATTTATTCAATTAAATCATCTAGGATGTACCTACAGTTTGAAAATTAACAAGCTGACCCGGCAAACGTTATTCTGCCATATAAATTATCTAAATGTCACATTGACGCGGCACTTTATTTAAATTACTTCAAGTCAATTAACAAAAATTAATAACTACTTACATTATGTTAATATTTATACAAAAAAATCGAGATTACAGATAAATTTAGCCCATATCTGTCGCAAAATCTAGTGAATTAGGCTTAATTCATATATAATAATTATTAAGTTAATTATCAAGCATTTATTACCTATGTTACCGGAAGTATCTATTATTGTGCCTTGATTCACGCTGTGAATGTGGCAATGGAAATAAAATTCGATACCATGTTAACTTGAGGGAGGTCAAACAAAATTGATGGTAAAGATTTTATTAGTACAACACTAACCTTTGTTATCGACTGTACCTAATTCAGGAAAAAAAAAGTACGTCACTAATCAGACACTATCTCCCTAGTGCTAATTAATTAATACATTGTATCCTTATCACAAAACTTATCACTCATATCTACATATCTACATAGTTACCAGACTTTTGTAAATCTACCAACTATATACGCAATCTTGATTATTGATCTTGAATTTACAACACCATACACACACAACACCACACACACACACAACACACACACACACACACGTTTATTACTTAACGGACACGATTTATTCATCCTCTGGGACCTTACTTTAATGAACCAATCGAAGGTTATGCAGAACCTACGACACAAGAATCATTTCTTAGTGTAGATTCTGCACGTCAATATTTAAGTGGAATTTATATACTTTTTACGATAATAAATTGAAATTGAAATTGATTGCTTCGGTGATTTTTCTTTAAGAGGATCTAGGTCTAGCAACATTTAAATTGTATAAGCCTAGCGCTTGACCATTATCTCACTTTATGAATTACTAGATGTGCCCCGCGGTTTTGTCCGCGTGGTGATGAAAAACGTTGTTGAAGGTGATGACGAAAATAAGCCTATGTTATATAGATGTATTATCCGGCTTTACTCACGTTTATAGTCGAAGTTTCGACCTAGGTTTCGGGCATATCCGATGCCCATCCTCAGGTGAGTTTACGGTGACAGATCGCGGCGACCACCAGACCAGTAATAATAAAGAAAAGAGTACAAACATTCGTAAAACAAAAATACAAGAACAAAAATTTAGGAATAAATATCACCAATTAATATTGAGAGTCAAAATTATAGTTAAAGTCAGTATCAATCGAGCTATCTCACATCTGTCCCATTGGTCCAATAAACTTTCAGAATAATTAAAAATTAAAGTCATAATATTCTCTCACCCGTCAAATCGCGATCGCATCGTTAATAAAAGAACTGTCATTCCCTTTAAGCACTTTTTACCGGTCAGCGCCCTTACCGAAGTATCCGGACAAACCACTTAGTTTTCATGGAAAGGGCTAAGCTCACCGGTTTGGCAGACCTTTGATTATCTTTAATGGACGGATTAAATTTTATTACCTTACCTTACCTTACCGAAGGTTGACTGACGCAAAAAAACACAAATTCACGACTAAAATGTTTGGAGAAAATATTTATATACTTAACCTTTCGTAAACAAAAGAATTGTGGAACACTTGCACATAATAGGGTCAATCGACACTACTGTGACAAAGGTAAGTATTTTAAACTCACGCATTTAATATTCGCGGTTCCTACTGCGAGACGCATTTATAATTCGGACGATATAAGACGGTCGTGTGGCTCGCAGACTGACTTTGGAACCGCGACCCCGGGTTCGAATCCCGACCGGGGCAAACATTTCTGTGATGAGCAAAAATGTTTTTTCTCGGGTCTTGGATGTTTGTGTATTGTGATCGTGTGTGTCTATGCCTCCCGCGACACAGGGTATCCTAGTGCGGGGGTATGAGTGTGTGAAAAAAATATATAATTATTATAAGTCTACGCTTTATATTAACACAAGTGTCCGCGGTATTTTTGGCGCGGCGTCTTCTCTGATACTGATGACTCAGAGTAGAGACCCAGTCAGTATCAGAGAAGACGCCGCGAAGGAGAGTTCTACGCTCTTGTCGCCGCTCGGACCTGAACCACTGAAGATGTCGACCGCAGTGATCGACGAAACGTCTGGAACAAAAGTTTCACATAGACCACGGCCAAACAGCCCGGAAGCAATACATACAACATGCAACGCCGGCCGTGAAAGCCTTAGAGTTTTTTTTCATGGATTTTTTTTCTAAAATGTCATTATGACATTACGAAATTAATTCACCATACGCCTGAAATTGTGATGTTAGTAATAGCTTGGGAACCATAGTGTTATACCCTCCTCCAATAACAGCAGGCATTGACTTCAAAACGCAGTATACCCTTCAAATGATGATGGGATGGAGAAGATGACGATCAGGGTTATCAGAATTTGGAGATGGTAACATACTAATGACTACTGATGACGTCATTTGTGCCAATACTCAAACTGACTAACACTTTGTTTGTTGAAATAAGATAATATGTTGATTCATCGTTATCTCTCATGGGTGAACTTATTTTAGGTCAACAACTAAGTTCAATTAGCAAGTTCTATGTTAAATTACACAAATTCAATGAAGTAAATTTAAGTAATTATAATAATAATAATATGAAACAACATTCACACAAGGTCTTCAGGTCCCAAACTAGGCAGAGCCTGTACTATGGTAACCTGATGACTGATATATATACTTAAATATATACTTATTTATATACTTATATATATATACACACCCAGACACAGATCAAACAGACATGTTCATACACACAAATGTTTGACCTGTCCGGGAATCGAACCCGGGACCAGCGGCTCAAAAGGCAAAGTGCTACCAACTGCGCTAACCGGCCAGTCAAATATACAATTATAATTTACAAATAATTACCGACTACAAATGTAGTAAAAGGAATCTTCCTGATAAGGTTACAGCGTTTCACTATAATAAGGGTATTCAACAGCATTCCAAAAAAAAATAGAATAAGTTACTTATTATAGTAAACCTACCAATAAATAACAAGTTAGTTTCAATGAGTATGCAATCGCTCCGTTTTAGTCAATTTATTCGTAGAAATAACCACCAAAATATATTCTAATTTTAAACAATCTTTTTACTTTGAAACTATCTTAACTTCTTAATTAATTCAAGGAACCACTAATTTTCTAAGTCTCCATATCTGATTTATTACACGATAAATATAAATATACAAATCTTATTTACTTTGAGAAATATACGCAAAAGTACATAATGTAGATCCGTACGCAATATATTATATCACAATAGAGTTTGATACAAGTGCAAAATTCTACTAATTTACAAACAAACAAAACAAACAAGCAAATCCATCCAGTCCTTCTGGAAATCAATGGGGGAGGCGTATGTATAGCAGTGGACATCCTATGTCTAAGATGATGATGATAATTAAATAGATTTTTTTGTTTTCATAAATTTTTCATGTTTTGAACATGTTCGCTAGCAACATTCTAGATCTAGAGTCAAGTTCAGATAAAGCCAATTTTGGACCACAATTAAAACAAAAACCAAACGCGTTAAAACAAACGATAGCAATGCAATGTCCTCCTTTCACTTTCTAGCCTGTTACCGATACAATAAGCAGTATATTACGTGATATTATTTCAGTACCCGTGTACGGAGCCAGTTTATAAACTACGGTAAGTTATAACCAAATGAAATATATAGACTGGCATACTCAAGGCAACTGGAGCGGGTTTGTAGAGTTTTCCATTATTTATAAGATTAAAATAGGAAGGTCATGTAAACATCGGAAACGATTCGATGATAGAAAGTTTATTATATAAAGGTAACACTGAAGGATATAGCATATTGAGTAGTATTAATGTAAAAATAATTTATTTCGGCTTATTCGGCGGAGCAATTGGAACGGCGAAAATATGTTAATCTAGGTAGTAGTTACATATTTGAACCGTTTGGGGTCGAGACATTGGGTCCGTGGGGACCTGGAGCTCATCGGATTTTCCAAAATTTATCAGAGCGTTTGATCGATGCGACGCGTGACCGAAATGCTGGCACATATTTGGCTCAACGAATCAGCATTGCAATTCAACGTGGCAATGCTGCTAGCATTCTGGGCACGCTGCCGGCCGGTAGCGGGTTAGAACATTTGAGTTATCTATGCTACCAATAGCTAGTGGATTGCTTAAATGTTATTGTAGTAGCTGCAGTATTGTAATTAGTTACTAGTGTTTTATTTATTTCACCTTTATCTTTTATCAAATTGTTTTGAGAAGGAACAAAGAACATAAAAGTCAATGAGTAATTACTGTTATCCATTATTTACAAATTAAATTATTTGATTTGAAAATTATTTTACTCTGCATTTATGTGTTTGACAACACACGATTAAATTAATCGATTCGAAAACAATGTATGTTGAGAAATAAATTTACCTGCATTTCTAACTCTGTATATGAAAGGGAATTATGAAAAATCAAGAAGTAATTGTTACTCTTACTCTTATTTGTATATAAAGCGTACACGAGTTAAGAACACGAATAAATTATTCGATTCGAAAATAATTTATCGTGAGAAATTAAATGATCGTTAATTGTCTGTAACAGACAGTTAACGATCATTTATCATCGAATACAAAAAGCAATACATATATGTATATATTAAAGTTAGGACTACATATTTTTAAAGGGTGAATGTTTCAGATTCGGTTAATTCGGATCCCTCATATCAACCGTTAAATTTCATCTTTAATGAAAATTACCTTATATAAGTATGTGTTTAATTAGATACATTTTTAATTAATGATTTTTATAACGACTAGAATATGACCATCGCCGCCCACGGACATTGCTGTCAAGGATAGAGGTCTCAAGAATACTTTGGTGGCTTACGAGATGGAAATATGTTTCATATCTAAAGTTTTCTTCACATATATATCGCCCCCGTTCAGAACTGGTTCTGATGGCAATTGGTTCTACGCAATAAATGTGCTGTGGTGGTACCGGCCTAGAATAGTACTCCCCCATCTCTTCCCGCGGGTGCCGTAAGAGTCGGCTAAGGGACCACGTACCAGAAGGTGGGCAGCAGCGCCTTCTGAGGATCGGAAATCATACTGCGCTCGCCAACCCGCCTGCCAAGCGTGGCGAGAATTGGCAAATCCCCCCTATATGGGGGAGGCATATGTCCAGCAGTAGATGTTCAAGTGCTGAGATGAAGAAAAATGAAATTGCTGTGGGAATCGCACATTTGTGGAATTCAAGACGTTGACGGTAAATTAATTGACGATCAGGAGCCCTTCCACACTACACTAGAAGGTCTGTATTTTGCTAAGAACGCAATAAATGTAATAATAAAATAAAAATGGGTTATTATCTGTCTTCAAATCGACCCTCCGACTAGAAGACGACACATTAGCACACACTTTCCTGTATATAGTTAAATAATTTGTTTGGAAGTGCGGAATAAATTTTTAATGCATTCGATTTCCCTCTAGTCTGCAGCGAACAATGGACTTCGTGAAAATTGTTTAACCAATAGAAAGCCTCGTTATTTGTGAGTGTGAACTTTTCTGCTGCTTTTCCTCATCATCATCATCATATCGCGGTAGAAACCGCAGTTTTAAATAAAAAAGAAACAAAATAGAGCCCATCAAACTAAGTATTAACTTTATATTTCCTTTTTCATTTATTTAACAGTAGAGATAATAATCTCAAATTCAAATTCAAATTCAAAACTTTATTGCAATCTCTAATAGTACAAGTGTCGTGGTATTACAATAAAATACAGTTCATTAGAGACCCTGTCGGGCAGCAACTTTAGAAGAGAGGAGGGCGCGTCAGTTTTACCGAATATAACATACACTAGAGAAAATTGAATCAATATTGGAATAATAATTAATCAATAAGATAATGAAAATCAAATATTTTATTATAATTTTATGGCGTCAATATTTTATCTTCACTTATTATGTACAGCTTTTTCGTTGCAATAAATAAAATACTTTTTGACATCATTTATCTAAAATAAAGCATTGCTAATATTGCTAATCGTTGCAAACACATTAAACAAGGGCTTAAATAATAATTCTTAATCCACATATTATAGAAATACTAGTAGGGCACCGCGGTTTCACCCGCGTGTATTACGGTTTTTCCGCTACATCAATAATTCCAAGGAAACCATACTTTTTACCGGGATAAGCATATGTGCTATTCTAGAGTATAATCTATCTCTGTGCCAAATTTCATCCAGATCCGTTCAGCCGTTCCGGCGTGATTGAGTAACAAACATCCATCTATCCATCCATCCATCCAAACTTTGACATTAATAATATTAGTGGGATGAAAATGGCTCATTAGAGCCGAGTTATGAAATCGTAATGGTTGACGTAATAAGAAGGGAGCCGGCACGCATCGGACTGTTGTTGAAATCGGCGCGGGCGATCGATACTTCCAACAACTTTGCTTACAATTCGGTAAAATTCCAATGGCGTAAGGCATATTCTGCTGTGACAAATGGAGTCATCTTACAATCTTACTAAATGGAACAACGGAACAACTTACGGAATGGAAAAAAATCTATTAATAAATGCGAAAGTTTGTGTGTATGGATGTATGTTTGTTACTCTTTCACGCAAAAACTACAGAACGGATTTAGATGAAATTTGGAACACAGATAGCTTACAACCTGGACACATATTACACTAATTTTCATCGTCGCCATCATCACCGTTTTTCATCACTATGCGGGTAAAACGGAGTTGGACAAAATTTGGTGCCTATGCATTATTCCGGGACCTGAAGATCTACATACTTCAGATCACATACTTCCACAAGGACCAGTTGAAAGAGAACCGGTTGGAATTAAAAAGCTTGTTCTGAAAAAAAACGATATATACCTACTATATAACCCATCACTTTGTTTTTTGTACAGGTTAAACAATATAATTGGTAGTCTCGGAATCCAAGGTTTCCATGGAATTCAATTACAGTTCGCGCTTGCATACCTATTATACATAGTTAGATTAACATTCGAATAACTTTCACATAACTTGTTGGCGTAATGCGTCAATGACGATGTTGTCAAAGGTGGACCTAGCGTCTTGATTGACTCTCAATGACGTTGTATGAATCGACTGTGTTTGGGAACAGATTTCTAAACAGGAGCATGATAGGCTAGGCGGGTACTGTAAAGTACCCTTCCACAATGACGTCGCCTACACTGAAAGCCATAATCCCAACGCTATCATTGCCTATAAAGCATAGCGATAGTAGCTCTTATAATAAAATGCATCCATTCATCAGATAATTAGTTTTTGATTATTGAATGCTATTGAAATGAACACAGTGCATTATTGGACTTGCTATGTACATACCTAGTTAATAATATGTGATCGAGGTAATAAATCTCCAGTTACATGCTGCTCATTGATTCGGACTCATTCGGTGCAGTAACAATAATTATTATATTATGAACTGTCTCTCTCTCTCAGCCATGTGCGTCCACTGCTGGACAGAAGCCTCCCCCATATAGGGGGGATTTGCCAATACTCGCCACGCTTGGCAGGCGGGTTGGCGAGCGCAGTATGATTTCCAATCCTCAGAAGGTGCTGCTGCCCACCTCCTGGTACGTGGTCCCTTAGCCGACTCTTACGGCACCCGCGGGAAGAGATGGGGGAGTACTATTCTAGGCCGGTACTACCACGGTTAGTATGAACTGTATGAATGAATAATTACTGATAATAATAATTAAGTGATGTGAGACGAAGATGAATCAAACCAACTTATTTACGACTCCAACAAAGTGCTTAATCGTTGAATGTAGGAGATTAAGCGAGATGAATGCTAGAGATTCCACTGCACCCGTATGACATTACTCAACTGTATGTATTTAATTTAATTTTAGAATTTGACATGTTGCGTTATGTTTTGGCAATTTTACATATTGGCCTGTTTTTTGGCAATTTATGTGACTGTAATACCATATTACTCTATTAGTACAAATTTGTAACGCTTTGGTAAACCAACTGTTATGTTACTTATTGTTATGAAAATAAATAAAATAAATAAATGAATGTCTAAATTGCTGAGATTTTGTGATGATAAGGCGGTATGTACATAAAGACTTTAGCCTGTTCAAATGGACGTTTGGAATAAAGTAAAATTAGAACGAGTAAAATAAAGAGAATAAGAATAATTTTCTTTGGCGGTCACGGTGGTATTATTATAATAATCTTAATTATAAGTGCTAATCTAGTTGGTAATTGACTCTGGTCTCCGCACTAGGATTCCCTGTGTTGTGGAGAAAAGTTTTTTCATTTCATTAGATAAGCGTTACAAGCTGTGCTTAGACATAATTATTAATCATAATAATAAGAATATATGGAGACAATCTGAATCGAGCGAAGTTCACAGTAAATGTAAATATGCAGTGTATAGAATAGCTGTAGACGTGTTTTTAAAATAAAATAAACAAGTATTTATATTAATTATAGAATTGATATACATAGGTACATAAAATTAAAATTATATGTTTTTTAACTTATTATTGGCTCAACGAATAAGCATTGCAATTATTATTGTATTGTAGTAGCTGCAGTATTGTAATAAGTTAGAAGTGTTTTTTTTTTAATAAAGGCACTTATTATTAGCTTGCGTTTGACAACTGTCTCACCTGATGTTAAGTGATGACGTTGCCTAGGATGTAGCACGCAAACCTAGAGTATGTAATAATATGTGTGGCATTTTTTTGTAAGATGCGTATTATTTCAATGTGTCATCATCATTATCATCATTTTTAACGTATTACACACTAGTGGCACCCCGCGGTTTCACCCGCGTGCATTACGGTTTTCCCGTTTTCATCAGTTTATTCCACGGGAATCATACATCTTACCGGGATAAAAAGTAGCCTATGTGCTATTCCAGACTATAACCTATCTCTGTGCCGAATTTCATCCAGATCCGTTCAGCCATTCTGGCGTGATTGAGTAACAAACATCCATCCATCCATCTATCCATCCATCCAAACTTTCACATTTATAATATTAGTGCGATTAATTTGATGAATTTGAAAGTAGCACCAGTGAATGATAAGTTGAAAGGGAATAGATTGGCTTGGTATGGGCGTCTCATGAGAAGGGATAAAAAACATATTACGTCGAAGCCTAGGGTCTGGCTAACTTGACCTAGTAACAGGTCAAAGGGTTCATGGGCAGAGACCACGGAAGGCAATGTAGTACTATCGGAAATTTTTAAACGTTAAAGGTAGGCAATTTGTCTCTCTCACGCGTGAATAATTCTTCATAGACACAGTTCATAGTACAAGGTTACCGCGCCAAATGTGTCCAAATCAATGAACAATAATCATTGATTATTGATGAGCACGATCCACGATGCCATATACACAAACTCCAACAATGCACTGCATTCATTCAATATAATGTATATATATTTAAATAAAATATAGCCGTGGGGTAGTATTCTCCCATCTCTTCCCGTGGGTGCCGTAAGAATCGGCTAAGGGACCACGTACACCAGAAGGTGCCCACCTTCAGCACCAGCAGCGCCTTCTGAGGGTCACACATGATACTGCGCTCGCCAACCCACCCACCAAGCGCGGCGAGTATTGGAAAACCCCCTCTTAAGTAGAAATCAATGGGGGAGGGCTTTGTCCAGCAGTGGACGTCCTATGGCTGAGATGATGAAATAAAATACTAATGACTAATTACAATACAGCAACTACAAAAACATTTGAGAAATCCACTAGCTATTGTCAGCCTATAGATAACTCAAATGCTCTAAACCAACTACCAGTTGGCAGCGTGCCCAGAACGCTAGTAGCATTGCCACGTTGAATATGTATATTATCTGAGTCGACCCTGGGTTGGAATCCTAGCCGGGGCAAACATTTGTGCGATAAGTGTGGATGTTTGTCCTGGGTCTTGAATGTTTGTGTGCTGTGATTGTGCATGTCCATGCCTCCCGCGACACAGGGAATCCTAGTGCGGGGGTCTGAGTGAGTATAAAAAAATGTATTTAAATCAATGTAGGATCATATTATAATGATTATAAAACTAATATCGTCCTTTATTACGTCATGCATTAAAATGAGCAAGGTTTTGATCTTGAAACCACGCAATTGTGTGCGCCCACCCAGCAGCGCATGGGATTATAATCGATAGTTCAATTACACTTATTTCTATATTTGTATGTAGTAACAAGTTCGGCCGTTTAATCAACAAAAATATATGATTTTGAGATAATGTTTGATCCTGTGGCAATATGGGGGGGTCCTGCACTGACGTGGGGTGTATTGTGCATATTATGATTAATCATCATCTCAGCCATAGGACGTCCACTGCTGGACATAGGCCTCCCCATTGAATTCCACAAGGACCGGTTGGAAGCGGCCCGCATCCATATTATGATTATTTATTAGCAATGCAGATATTGCACGTAATTCAGTTAAAACATAAAAATGCATTGTTGTACTCAGATTATTAATATTAGTTCCTAAATATCCGAGAATTTCGCCTAATCACAAGTTTGTACCAGCAAATTTCGCTTATTCAGTTGCTACACGGCGACGAGTCATGACAAAAATACGTAATAATCTAAAAGCATGACTTGTGCCTTTGTTTGCAGTAAAACATAATAGGTAGCTAAACCAAACCTTATTACTTTAGCCTTCATGCCCTAAACCACAGAATATAACCCGCAATGGAATGATATAGGTAAGTGTAACAGATTAACCCATAGTTACTTCACGTATCGTCAGAAGTGGTTTTTGCTTGTCTTTGCCAGAAGAAACCAGCTAGAACAGGAAGTTAAAGCAGATTTTTTTTTAGGAAACGGCTAAGATATTAGTTTTATTGTTTACTGTATAACGGGTTTCACAACTGATAATTTATTGGGTTAATTTGGATTAGCCTTGTATTTATAGCGGAAATTTGAGATGTGAAAATCTCAAGTTTGTATTGTTATCTTGAGAATTGTGTTTCTTCAGCTTTATGTTTTGTAAATAATAATTAGCTATTAACTGTCCGCGAACATACGTATAATTACATATTTTTTTCTATTTTTCCCGGATCTCCATAATAACGATCCACTAAATTACCGAACAACGGAGAGATCATATTACTTCCACCGACTAACAGTGCGAAGCCAAAGAGAAAAACAAAAATATAGATATTATAACATTATAGATAGAGAAACAAATCTTTATGCATCCTTCTTCGCAAACTTTCACGTTTAAATAAATGGGATGGGAGCTGGTATGTGGCTGAAAAAAAACGGGTTAGTTGATTTTTTATGACTGAGTGACGACTGAGTCGATTTAGCCGCATGTGAGGGGATCTAGAGCAGTATCTATTGGCAAGTATAGCTCCCACAATTACGTGCAAAATTCAATTGACAACTGTTTTCATTGCCAGCGGTTTTTCCATTTGCAAATTGCGTTTAGAAGTGTGTTAACTTCCTACAAAACTTGTAGAACCGTTTCAAAATAGACAAAAAAAGTTTCAAATAAAATAAAGTGCATACAAAGTACAGAAAAAAGAACGGTCACACAAGATGCCTACCTGAAGACAAATATGAGCTGTGATTGATTTCAACAGCCATAGTATTGAATTCTTCTGCTAAACGTTTCAATTTTTAACCGACTTCAAAAAGGAGGTTACTCAATTCGACCGTATATATGTTTTTTTTTATGTGTGTTCGCGGATAACTTCGTCGTTTATGAACCGATTTTGATGATTTTTTTTTGTTAGATAGAGTATACTTCCGTGGTCCGTTTCCATTCAAATTTCACTAAAATCGGACAAGCGGTTTTTAAGTTATACTCCAATAACTGAAAAGTGCTACGCGTATCTTGATGATATTATTGTCGCGGTTGAAGAAATCGCAGAACATACAATGACAATTGATCCCGTGTACACACGGGTCACTGAAAAGGGTGAAAAAAAAAATTTTTAACAAAAAATGCAACCGACTTTAACACTCAAAAGTGTGAAATAACTTGTCGAAGTCGGTACCATGAGCACAATATTGTGATGATAGTTACTTTTGTGTGAACTATCATGGTACCGACTTCAACAAGTTATTTCACACTTTTGAGTGTTGAAGTCGGTTGCAATTTTTGTTAAAAAAAAATTTATAGCCTTCGCTTCTCGCGTCGCGTCCCATAATAATAATCGTAGATAAATCGTGTGAAAAGATATTAGTTTCCTCGTATCTTCACGGGACCGCTATATCGCTCATATTGAAGTTAGTTAATTTAAAATTTGACACATGCAATCAATGTATCAAGTATTCAATTATTCAGGTATTTATATATAGCATAGTATATAGCAAATACCTGAATAATTTCCAGCCCAAAAAAATGCTCTTGCTCTAATAACTTCCGACTTTTTGTGTGAGTAAAATAAAGACTTATTTTGTAGCAAGCAAGCACTTAATGTTAGGTCATAGATATTTTATGTAAACAAAGGGGATAAAAAAACCTTTTTTATTGGTTGGATGAAATACTTGTTTCTATTCGTAATCTTCTCATTGATAATATTAACATCGTTTTGCACTATTTACTTTCACGTTATATCTGTTCTACGTATTATATTATGATGAACAAAATCATTTTTGATATAAAATTGTTTATTGTACTGGTAGGACTGGGTGCCAATCAATCCATAAACAATGCAATAGTGATTCAAATGTTATCTCAATAAAGCTTGGTATTCCGCTAAAATAACAAATGCATCACGATTGTGTAACGTGCAATGAAACAAGGAGTCCGGTTGACAACTTTATTGAGTCTAATAAAATACTAATGCTACCCACAACAGATTGCATTGTAGGCTTCGATCAGGAATACCTTACCGTTGTATTCTCGATCGAAGATTGTAGGTAATTGTATAGCTGTAGGAATAAAATCAGAGTAGCCATTCTAATTTATGCTCCAAGTAGAATAGCAAAACTTGCAAAAACGACAATTCATCAACAATCTATGAGCAATGTGTTAGTTTAGTACAATTGCTACCCTGTATAGATTCTAAACATTTTTGCCGCCAATCCAAAAAAATCCAATTTCGTTCGATTTTGTATTCTCGAACTCGAAGCTTCTACATTTACGCAACGGTGCGTTGTACACACTTGTTGGTGTTTGTTATTAGCTTTTATCTTCTTGTTGTTACGGTTTTTTTTGGTTTGGTCAATTTATTTAGGAAATGTGTTCGCAAAATGGAGCCTCATCCTGGTCCCTCGAGCTCAAGGGCTTTGTCAACAATAAATAAATATGTGGTGCGAGAGTTGACCGCCCAGTATGGTGTCATCACGTCATCATTCTCTGCCCCCTTACCATTGTTAACTCACCCCGAGCTAGTCAGGGGTCGTCGCACGAAATAAAAAGATATTTTAAGATTGAATGAAGTAAAACAATTGTTATAGGTAAGCAAGTTTGTGAGAGAACACAACGCAGATATTGTGTGACTGTTTTCATTCATTCATAACCATATACCTAGGACGTCCACGACATATGCCTCCTCATATAGGCGGGGTTTTGCCAATACTCGCCACGCTTGGCAGGCGGATTGATCGCAACAGTATGATTTCCTATCCTCAGAAGGCGCTGCTGCCCACCTTCTGGTACGTGGTCCCTTAAGTCGACTCTTACGGCAGCCACGGGAAGAAATGGGGGAGTACCTACTAGGTATTCTAGGCCGGTACCACCACGGCACTGTGTGGCTGTATTAGCCAACTAAATGAAAGTTTAAGATGAAATCTAAGAACTTAATTACAAATCATTGATGATAAGAGCGATAGATTTATCATACATGTCAATAAGTCAGGGTCTGAATCAGACAGTTTTTCAGAATTGTCAGAATAATAATTTATAAGGTCAATTCCTCAAAATTAAGCAATGTATTGTATTGTTATTTTTACGTTTGCTAATACTAGGTATCTTATTTTTAAAATGTTTGCTTGTTAATCAGCCATAGAACAAATACGTTAATTTAATAAGCCATAGTTTCAGGAATAAAAGTTGTTTATTTCTGAAACTATGTTGAATTGACGGCTAATCTCTATACAAATCTCCTTGGTGATAATCATTGGCCACTTATGGAAAGTTCTTTTTTTAAATATTACACTTCTTATAATTGCAACAATGGAGGTGTTGCGGACATCGCGTCCGCTCGCACAACTGCTAGATCCATGGACTATTTTGTACTAGGTATTTGACAACATCGGGAGAACAAATCTTTCCACATCATCCATATATCCCAGATGTAACACCATGAGATAGGTATTTTTCATTTCCCAGAGTAATAAAATCGTTTGGGAAAATTTAACACGCAGAAAAGATCGTCGAATAATTATTGGTTACACAGGTTTGCACCAAGGAAAGCTTCGTTACCTTGTATGTTTTATACATATACGTACCTACGTACAAGTATTATGTAAAACAAAAACTAGTTCGACTTTTGTTTTATCATCATACGAGATAGCCAAACAATTCAGAGTCGCATGTCATTGATATAATACCTACTCTATATTATTTCGAGTTTGTTTGCGGTGTGTCAAGGGGTGATGTTCGCGAAAATATTTTAAACTCAGTAGATACCTATTAAAATGGTCTAGCGAAAAACTTGGCATACAGTATCAATTTACTGAAAACCGTTCACCTAGTTTTTTTAATCAAATGCTAATGAATACCATTTCGGCATGCTCTACTCATTATTTAGAGCTAATGAAAAAAGTTATAGGTAACTGATATTGCCATATTGTCATAAAATATAATCTAATGATTGCTCAATGTCCCGAAACAATTTTGCTGTCCACAGTATGCAATTTTCGATGCAAATAAATAGTCTAAACGCAGTCTTACCTTGTTCTCGTCTATAACAAATCCACGTCCACCAATATTCACAACACTAGCACGCCTAGCAAACACACTCAAACAATAAAATACGCACAAAGAGTGTTTTAATTGTTCGAATTGTAAAAGCAGCTCGTGCCACAGCGTCGTAACCTCACTGAGTCTTATGAACTACTGCTCGGCTTGGCCCAGCTCAGTAGTGTCTGGTTTTGTACTGATTCACCATGAAAACGAACCGAGCGGGCTGCCACTGCAATGTGCCCAGTTATAAAAAATATATTTCGGTATAATCTGTCTTCAATATGGTCTATTTGACTAAGCCAATAGATAAATGGGATATTTTATGAGTTCATTGTAGTAAAGTGACAATGAAACATAAAATATCGCAATAAATTGATGAAAGTTTTACAGAATATGGTACATCTTACATCATATTATTGCTATGCGCTCCTATACCATAATGTATTATAATCTTTATATTAATAAAGATATATCTTGAATTAATGTACATTTTTTGCAAGCATGAACCAAATATTTTGTACTATATGTTTCTATAAAAACTCTTGACATTAACATTTTCCTTGAATGCTAAGTACTCTCTATTTACTCAAACAAGTATAATACATAGAGAAACGATAGGATAACGATTGCAAACGAAATATCACAGACATACTCAGCTACACATAAACTTACAGTACCACTGTCTTCGTCAAAATTTAACTTACATGCCACAGCGAACAATGTAGCTTCGGAAAAAGTCATATTAATCAAGTCATAATTTCCCGATCGACACGTGTGCGAAATTCTGAATTTATTTTTTTTTATTTTTTTTTTCATTACACTCAGACTCCCGCACTAGGATTCCCTGTATCGCGGGAGGCATGGACACACACAATCACAGCACACAAACATCCAAGACCCGGGACAAACATCTACACTCATCGCACAAATGTTTGCCCCAGCCGGGATTCGAACCCAGGGTCCCGGAGACACAGAATTCATGACGATGACACAAACCACTGCGCCACGGGACCGTCAAATTAATAAGAAAAGAAAAGAAGAAAAGAATAGAATTAATAAGTAATAATAAATTCATCGGATTGCTATAATATAAAGAATACTGTAGATCAAAAAATTAATAAATTGCTAGTGAGTACACCTAGCTATTATCATCGCACCGTGTAGCGGCAGAAAGATAAAATATGGTATTATTTCCATGACCTCTTTGTAGTTGGCAACACTGCCAGCGCCAGTGGTTGGATTGGATAAACTAATGCTATGCACCTCTACCGTACCGGCAGATATATCGAACAAAGGCGGGCGCAGACCGATTCTCTACAGCTGTTTAATGTTTTGTGAACCCGACACGTTTACCGATCGATCATGTATATTTGACGTGACATAACATATGCATGCTCTGTTAGTATTGACGTCAGCGAACTAAGTTAAGATTTTAGAATTCTATTCATATCTTATCTCTTCCTTTTACTCGTCTGTGCTTCTGATACCTTACTAAAATGGCATGTAAATTTACTTAGTCATAAAATTGTTATTTTTATCAACATTTCTGTTACATCAGAGTGCGAGTTGTTAGTTCGTTCGTACGGAGAGAGGGGAACTTCGGTGCGTTCTCAGTGCGAGCGTACCGGCGTCGACTGAAATAGAAACAAGTATACCCGCGCTCTTTCAACATCGATTTCGGTCATTGTACCCGTCCTTTTCAGACTCAGTGTTGTCTCACTCTCACAGACGGGCACTGCGGAGTGCGGATGTATCTCGCCTCTACTTGGGAAATAGCTGCCCTATTTTGGGATGAACTTTCGTTGCATTCTGCGGCAATTTAGTTAGAAAATGTCTTGTATATGTTTGATACCATTGAGAATGCTAGCGCCCACGTGCTCGCCCTGAAATGGCCGTCTATAAGTGGACGGAAAAATCAATATTTTCTCCACTTACGTTTGCATGCTTGAATAGTTTGTCAGAGCTTGTATTTATTTCAGCAGCTAGAGACCCGATAAGCTTAATACGAGTCTAGCTTATGAAATCAAGTCTCATTTACTATATCTAGAAGAACTAGGTACTTACATACTCTATATGTGGACCTACAAACTTGAATATTTGAAGAATTTAAATAATTCGTAGCTAATTTAGGTGATGTGCCTGGTATTGGAAGGTCAATCAAAGTCAAGAATATCCACCTAGAAGTTTAATTAAAATAGTTCAAAAGCGTTTATTTTGATCGTATTCGATCTACTGGGTCAATCAACATTCAACGTATTCCTCAGTCATACCTTGGTTGGAGTGACAATTTCGATTGAGCTAGTTTCCGTGTATCGAAGCCGTCAATCTGGATTGTTTTCCATTCGATTACATCATCATCATCATCATCTCAGTTATAGGATGTCCACTGCTGGGCATATGCCTCCCCCATATATTACATGTGTTATAAGCGAACGTATTGAGCTGATTATGATTGTCAGTTTAATGGACAACTTTTAACAAAATCACATATAATTACTATCAGATTACAAACATTTTTGAGTTGTAAATGAAAATTTCGACACTGAACCCAGCATTTTTGATAGTTTTTGTAGTTTGAATGATACAAAAATTATGTGTAAAATTTTTTTGGTCCGCAACCACCGGCAGGATTGAAAAAACAATTTTGAAATGTTTCATCCGCAATTACTCTAAAAGGGTAAAAGTTAGACAAAAAAGTTCTACGAACAATTTATTAAGCTTAAAATTGTACATTAAATAGATTATATGACCTTTTTCCTCCGGCAAAAATTAACAGAGTTAGAAACGTTTTCAATTAAGGGATAAACGTAAATCCAGCAATGAAATACACTAAATGTGTATTTCTATTTACAAAATACAGACAAAAATAAAACACTAACCACATGGATAAAAAGTAAAAATAAAGCTTGTGTAAAATACAAATTTTATCAATTTAAAATGTCAAGGCAAATGAATAAATACCATACGAACCTTATCTCTTCATTATTTTATCTTTATATATATAATTCTACTGTACTTACGTGTGTATGTCTCTGAACTCCTTCTAAACGGCTGGACCGATTTGAATGTTTTTTTTTTGTATGCGTTTGGGTGGCACCCTGAATGGTTTGGTTCACAAAAAAAAAACTTGGTTGTCTGTAAAGTCGGTTTACGGACGATAGATTTACGTGATAACGTCATAATCATTTTTGACTTCGACTTCGACTTCGACTTTGACTTTGACTTTGACTTTGATTATTTTATGTAATACAAAACTCAGGTGGAACGTTACGCGGAACGTTACTATTTTTTATGAGTGTTGCTGGTATTCATCAATTTATAAAACGTTATCACGTCAATAAAATAAAAACCACCTGGCACTGCATGCCGGACAACGTCTGTCAGGTCCGCTAGTATTAATATATGACAATAAAGACATAAAAGTGTATTACACTGTCTTGTTTTAGCTAACTGTTTGAAAATAATCTACATATTTTTGCAAATATATTTCGGACTTGAAAGAATGAGACCCTCGCCTTGAGAGTTCTGAGCAAAATACGTAAAGGGCACTTCTGTTTAAAAAGTATAAGGTGGTTTGACTTAGAAAGATATAATGAACAGCGTGATAACAGAACAATATGAAGTGAATTGCTATAACATTAAACAGAAATGTAGAGACATTAGTCGATAAAGGTGTGTCGAGACAACCGGACAAACTTTTAAACCGACAAAAATTCTGACAATCACGGGTTTGCACATCATCGCCTTTGTAACAATAGTGGGATTATATTAGTGGGATATTAGTGGCTGCTTGTGACGTTTGGATTTTTATTTTGATAACATTTCAGTGAAATAGAGTGTTATTTTTTTATTTATTAACATTCACACAAGGTCTCCAGGTCCCAAACTAGGCAGAGCCTGCGCTATGGTCACCTGATGACTGATACATATACTTATATACATATACACACCCAGACACAGGTCAAACAGACATGTTCATGCACACAAATGTTTGACCTGTCCGGGAATCGAACCCGAGACCAGCGGCTCAGAAGGCAGAGTGCTACCAACTGCGCCAACCGACCAGTCTAAGTTATACTAGAGTGATATAGAAACCTACAAAACAAAATGGTTAAGACGTTCTATTGCTTTATTTCAATGACCGTTCAAGCTTGAGACTGATAGCTATCCAGGCGGGTACTAGAAATTACCCTACCACCGTGCTAGGAATTTGATAACAGTATCACCTTCACCGGAATCTCAATCCGTTAGTGGGGACCGAACCAGCGTCCGTCAGTTTGACAGCCGAAGCTCTGCTGAGCTATCATTGCTTCAGTTATCTATAAATACCTTCTTCCTTATCTTGAGATCGGCAGCTTATCTTTACAAATCTGTTTGAGTATGTTATCGTTCACATGAAGTTCAGTTGTGTCGTGTTCGTTACATTGTATGCAGTTATGTAAAGTATTGGGGTACCGTGTGAACCTTGATAACAATGATAACGATGTTAGTGATATGAAGTGTTTCTTGACAAACATAATTCTTGATTTATCGATGTACAATGATTACATAATAGTATAGACTATATTAGTTCTTTACAAACAGAAACTATTATCGAAAGATACATTGTATGACAGCACAACATGAATATATATTATCTAATAATTTATGTATAACTAGCTGCGGTCCGCTGTTTCACCCGCGCGGTGAGGATTGGTGATGATGATGAAAAGTAGCCTATGTAATTTTTAGACTTTAGCGATTCGAACACATTGTTATTAACTCAAACGGGGCTTAATCGAGAGAAAAACAGTTTTTTTTTTTTTTTTTTTTTACATATTATAAGTTTGCGTTTGACAACTGTCTCACCTGATGTTAAGTGATGACGTTGTCTAGGATGTAGCACGCAAACCTAGAAGGTACCTATTCACTCGCGACTTGAAGACTCCAGGATTGTACATATCGGGAAACACAGTGGTCGTGGTCACGAGAACTTCTCGTGACCACGACCAATGCAACTTTGTCGAAACGTCGAGGTAAATAAATAACTAAATGTTTTTCTCGCGATTAAGCCCCGTTTGATTTAATAACAGTAGCCTATGTGTCATATACCGGGACCTGAAGTATTTTCCAAATTTAAGCCAAATCCGTTTTACTCGCGTGGTATCACCACGCGCGTGTTGATGATGAAAATAAGAATATTTGTTAATCCAGGGTATAAGCTCACTATATATATTTCAGCTAAATCTATCCAGCCGTTTAGGCGTGAAAGGGTAACAAACACACATCCATACTTACAAACTTTCGCTAATATTATTATTTCTAATTTTAATTTAATTCAGTTTTAACTTTGTTAATTAAATGGGAAGGACAGAAACACAGGCCTGTCAGCCTAGTTTAATAGTTAGGGCCATTGTTGACATATTGTGAGAAAATAAATTATTTATATTTAAAAAAAGGTCAATATGTTATATGAATAAATAAATTTGATGAGGTCAGCGTAGTTCGATTTTTCACTAAGTACCTATTATTATTATTTTTAAATTACATAAGAGTTTCGACGCGGAACTATGACTGCGACTCGCTACATCAGTAGTGTCTGGAAAGGAAACACAAAAAAAAAATTAACATAAAATGGGACCGACTTCAACACTCAAAAGTGTAAAATAACTTGTCGAAGTCGGTACCATGTTCACAATATTTTGATAATAGTTACTTTTGAACTATTATGGTACCGACTTCAACAAGTTATTTCACACTTTCAAGTGTTGAAGTCAGTTCCATTGTTGGGTAAAATTTTTTTGAATGTTAAAGTCGGTTCCATTTTTTGTTTTTTTTTTATACTTTACCTAAATACCTAAATCATTTAGTTGTCTTTCTTCCTTCTTATGTAGAAATTTGATATGTATCTTAACTGAGACCCATACATAGTATTGAATCATCCCTCAGATCTAGGCTTCTCTTAAAAGTGTTTTATTCACGTGATCCACACGTGTGCTAATCGCTGAATTATTTTACTACGAACAGGATACTTAGAAAATTGCTCCCACACCAGGCGTAGGCGAAAAGGTCTTTCCAATCATATCAAATTCTTTATTTACTTTGTAAGGAAGCTCCTACCTTCCTTTCATGTCTGATTGATATTATTATATTGACTTTTTATTTATTTATTTATTTATTTATTTATCATGCTCAAGCCCAAGCACTAGGATTCCCTGAGTCGCGGGAGGCATGGACACACACAATCACAGCACACAAACAACCAAGGCCCGGGACAAACACCTACACTCATCGCACAAATGTTTGCCTCTGCCGGGATTCGAACCTAGGGTCCCGGAGACACAGACGTCAAGTCCCTGACCACTGAGCCACGGCGACCGTCAAGTAAACAAAAGTACCAAAGTAATATCGTCGTAAATCGACGTGAACCTTAGTCGGTCAACGCCTTTTCAGCACGCGATGTAGGTAAGTACCTAAAGTGAAGGTAAATAACTAGATTTGTTATGTCAATATTTTCAAGGAAGTTGTAAGAAAAAGTGGCGTAAATACGCTGACATCTCGATTTAAAATGTGTGATACAAAGAACTGTACGTAGGTATGAGTCATGGCTTACGTACGCAGAAGAACACGAGAAAATGTTTCGCAACGTGTTAGTACTGGGCTGCGTTCGGGTGCGGCTTCGGCCAAGCCATATCTTGCTCTGACAGCGGATATGCGGCGTTCACGAGCTCAATTAGAGCATTATTTGCTCCACCCAATATTTGATCATGACCGTTCACGTCAACCTGTCAGACCAAATTATGCTCGACTAGACCATGGTAATCTTTCTAAAATCGATCAAATCTTGATCGGCTATCAAAAGTGACATATGCAGTAGTAACTAGCACGTAATCTATGATCAATGTAAGTGACTTCTTCTTCTTCGTCTTCTTCTTCTGTGACATGCTATGGAGTAGCCGTTCGTGAGACATCGATTAAATATTGGTCGATCAATATTTGGACGAAGCCGCTCCTGAACGCAGCCCAGGGACGGACTGTTTTATAATTATGAATCACTATTTGATTCAATAAACCGGGACTGAGGTTGATTCTTTGTTCCATACAATGGAGAACAATGGTTAAAAAAGGTAAGTTATTATCATATTAATTAAATGATAAAACCGACGTATTTTAGCCACTCCTGGTTAAAAATATTGATATGCTAGCTGCGCCGCGCGGTTTTACCCGCGTGGAGATGATTGCTGATGATGATGATGGTGAATAGTAGCCTATGTGTTCCGGGACCTGAAGTATCTACATACCAAATTTCTTCGAAATCGGTGTAGCGTGAAGAAGTAACAAACACACACATTCACAAATTCGCCTTTACAATATAAGAAGAATTGTTTGCTGGATCGAAAACGTATCTTCCTGTGAATAAAAAAAACGGTCCTATGACTCCTCCTGTGTAAAAGATGTAGATATTATACACAAAAAAAATGGCTCTTACCTAAATATACGCAAAGATATTTTGATGAAAATTGGCAATTCATAATTCATAAGGGATTTCCTTAATTTCGACATTATTTTACATATTAAGATGATCCCAATATTCCACTACTAATAAAAATGGCAAAGTTTGGATGGATGGACGGATGGATGTTTGTTACTCAATCACGCCAGAACGGCTTGACGGTTTTAGATGAAATTTGGTACATATATGCTTTAGGTCCGGGAATACCACATAGGCTACTTTTCATCATCATCATCATCATCACGCGGGTAAAACCGCGGGGCGCAGCTAGTTTATAATATTATAAATCTGAAAGTTTAGATGGATGGATGTTTGTTACTCAATCACGCCAGAACGGCTGAACGGATCGGGATGAAATTGGCACAGAGGTAGATAATAGTCTGAAATAGCACATAAGTAGGCTACTTTTTATCCCGGTAAAATTACCCGGAACACCATTATCCACGCGGGTGAAACCGCGGGTGCTACTAGTATCTTATAAATATAACTTATAAGAGGTTTGAAGGTAAAATGATCGTATCACACTGGTGTCCATCAACCACTTAGACAAAAGTTTTTCTGTAAACGGTAGTCCTTTCTAAAACTCACCTGAAACCAATGGATTACCGAAAGACGGCACACCCAAACTACATAATATTTACTATGGACCAAATACCTACTTGTAATAATTGGTCCATAATATTTAGGGAGGTGCGTAAAGAGTTATCGCGTACCTCGCTTGATTACATGGGTCATTCAATGAGATCGCGTCCCTCATTTCCTGTCACTGATTAGGTTTATTACTATCTGAGTCAGGAAAGGTCCGCCCACTGGCTAGCGTCGAATTACCCTGCTGTAGGTACACAAATGCCTTTATTAAAATAAAACACTAATAACTAATTACAATACTGCAGCTACTACAATAACATTTGAGCAATCCACTAGCTATTGGTAGCCTATAGATAACTCAAATGTTCTAACCCGCTACCGGCCGGCAGCGTGCCCAGAATGCTAGCAGCATTGCCACGCTGAATTGCAATGCTGATTCGTTGAGCCAAATATGTGCCAGCATTTTGGTCACGCGTCGCATCGATCAAACGCTCAGATAAATTTTGGAAAATCCGATGAGCTCCAGGTCCTCACGAGCCCAATGTCTCGACCCCAAACGGTTCAAATATGTAACCACTACCTAGGTTAGCATATTTTCGCCGTTTCAATTGCTCCGCCGAATAAGCCGCGCTGTAGGTACCATATCGTACGGCTTCTGACTGCTACAGTACTGGTTATGTTTTGACATCAGTATCTAATACTCACGTTAAAACATAACGGTATCTGAAATGGGTTCTGAATAGCCTAAGCTAGCTAAGTATAGTTAAATCACATACATACATAGATAAATATAGTGTAATGCATAGATATAGCGTCAGTAAAATTTAATATTAAGAATGTTTATTATGAATGTATAAAACACGGGAATTACTCACGTTATAAGTCAGAGGGTTTCGACTATAGTTTCAAGTACATTCGGTGGTATTTTTCATGACGGTCGCCGTGATGCAGTGGTTAGTGTCAGTGACATGACTACTGTGTCTCCGGGACCCTGGGTTCGAATCCCGGCAGGGGCAAACATTTGTGCGATGAGTGTAGGTGTTGGTCCCGGGTCTTGGATGTTTGTGTGCTGTGAATGTGTGTGTCCAAGCCTCCCGCGATACAGGGAATCCTAGTGCGGGGGTTTAAGTGTGATAATAAAAAAAAAAAAAAAAGGAGAATACTCGATTCGCGAGAAAGCTCGCGGACGCGGCCACAGTTCGCCTAGTACGTTGAAACTAGTCATAGTCATAGTCGTTTTATTGGTAAATACAACATTACAAGTCAAATTGGATACAGTAGCTAAATAAAATATATTAAGGCAAAAATATTACATTAAAGTAATACTAATAAGACTAATTTGTACTACCCACTTGGCATAATATTGTTAAATTTTATTTAATTCTGTGTAATTTTTATATAATAATGTGAATTGAAAAACCCACGATGGATTTATTAATCTGAAATAAAAATTTGATTGATTGATTGAATACTAACAATATATAAAAAAATAACTACTTAGTATTGTTTTTGTCGCCTAAGCACTCTGTAAGCGCGTAGTAGCCTTTACTTGATAGTAGCTTCTTTAATTTGTATCTGAATATTTTTGGAGAGACCATATATAGACATTATAGTCGGTACCCTTGACTTATTACGTGACTAATTCCCATGTTTTTATACATTCAGAATGTGTCAAAACCACGTCAGTTTTAATAACAATAATGTATATCATTGATGGTGTTAAAAAGCGAAGATAAGTGACGCTGTAACATCCCATGCACTACACATGAGCTCGGCGCCCAATTACTTGCTTGGAAACTCACACATCTGTATATAGTCTCAATCAGACAAGGATGAAGAGACGTGCTGAATCATTTGTGCGAACGTTTGTGTCCTGTGTCTTAATTATAAGTGCAAGCGTATTTCAGCTGAGGCTTGGGTGCAACGACCGGGGTTTACTGTGAACCGCGCTTAACCGTTAATTTCCAACAGCCTTTAGTGCGATTAGATTTGTGATAGCCTTCACGCCTGGCTAAATTCGGCTTTGGAACTAGATTTCCACATTGTTATCCATTCCATATCTTTTAAATTAAAGAAGGATAGACCTATAATATTCTATTGTGTCTCTGCGAGACAGACAGAGCTATAAGCTACACCTCTGGTGACTCCTCGATAGTTGACCCCTAGTGGCATATCCAAGCACTGCCTATCCTGCTTCGGTGGCTACGATATGCCTACCACCAGTCGTAAGGCCAGGTTGCGTTGGAGGTGCTAATTAAGGCGGTCTGAAAACTATTTCTTTAGGCTGACCCTGCCCGTCCACATTGATCAGCATGCATTATGCCTCTACTCATGACTCAGAGATGTATAGTAAAAAAAAAGTAAGTGAAAATTACATGAAGGCGAACACAGCAGTGAGGCGTTGACTATCTCTCTTGCTCCCTTGAAGACTGGGCCTTTTAAATTGCCAATTGGTTTCAACTCATTAACAACTAAACATTAAAAAAAATACAAACGTTTGATAGATGCGACGCGTGACCAAAATGCTGGCACATATTTGGCTCAACAAATCAGCATTGCAATTCAGCGTGGCAATGCTGCTAGCATTCTGGGCACGCTGCCGGCCGGTAGCGGGTTCGAACATTTGAGTTATCTATAGGCTACCAATAGCTAGTGGATTGCTCAAATGTTATTGTAGTAGCGCAGTATTGTAATTAGTGATTAGTATATTATTTTACTAAACATTAACAATTTAAAAAAATTACGTCACATATTACAAGTACAAACATACAATCAAACGACAGACAAACTTTCGCCTCTATATTATAAATATAAGTGTGATAATGATATGATGTATGCTGCGTTCCATGGCTCTCTCATGGTTCTGTGTTGTAAGTAGTTTGTTTTCCGTGTATTTGTTGAATATCCAAGTTTGTGAAGCATAAGAGAGACATGGTAAAATACTTGAATCTAAAAAGAGCGATGGAACGCAGCATACTAAATCTAAAATTGAAACATCGCAGAAAAAATAAGGACATAAGGAAGACAACCAATGTGATTGATGCTCTCCAGCAATGTAAGAGACTTAAATGGAAATGGGCTGGCCATATTGTACGTATGAGTGATGATAGATGGACAAAAAAGATAACCATGTGGAACGGTCCAACAGGCAAGAGAAGCAGGGGTAGGCCAAAAGAGAGATGGCTCGACGAAATAGTAAAAATCACTGGAGCAGACTGGAAAGATAAGGCGAACGACAGGACGACGTGGAGAAACAAGGAGGAGGCCTTTACTCGTTGAGAGGTCCTTAATATTTTTAAGTAAATTTCTTAGGTTAATTATATTTTTATTTAATTTTTATGTTATAAGTTAGTTAAGTATATATAAACAATTGAAAAAAAAAAAAAACAAAAAAAAAAAATTTGTAACTACTTTATTAAGGAAAATAAAAGGCTTTATTATTATTATTAATGATATGATGTATTGAAAAAATAATTTAAAAAATGGGAGGTAGTAGTGCCAGCAGAGGATACGGAATAGAATAAATTCGCCAACAAATGACATTATTAATATAGTAAAAAGATATCTCATATTTATCAAAGGGAAAATAATAACGTCCTATTGCGTAAATCTGTTGTTAGTGACAAATTAATTGCGCAGTAGCGAAGTATATATGTAACAAATAATAATAACATAATTATGGAGCGCTACAATTTACATTTAGATAAAATAAGGCATGAATGACTTGCACCGACGCGCAATTTAGCTGAAACACTAAAGATTGATAACTAAATTTATTTTATTATTAATCAAATTGATCTTATAATTGATTTTGAAGCGAAAAAAGCTCAGCGGGGGTAGCATCGCCATTTTAAATTAAGCGCTAAAAACGCTTATGTATAAATTTAGATGTAATTCTCGGGTGAAACCAAATGATATTATTGTATTAAAATAAAATATACGTGGCTAGGTACCTCAACAATGAAGTACACAACCACTTGAGTTATTGAGGTGACAAAAGACATCAACCAGCCATGCTGTCAAAAAACTGAATAAACACTTGATTTTTGTTTGATAATCACTTAACACCCAAGAATTTGTGAAAATAACTTAAACGTTCTACTTTTGGCTTTTACGCCCTTTTGGGCATGAAACCTTAGAACGATAAAGAACTGCTTTACAATAGATCAGTAAATAAACGAAACGATTTCTTACTACTCCTACACAAACAAAGGACTTTGTCGATAAAAAAACTTAAATGAATTAAAGAATCGGCTGACAACAAAGCAAATTGTTTTTAATTGAACCATACGACTCATAATGAACGTAACAATTGAGTTCGCTTAGCATAAATTCTCCTTCGGTTTGCCGCATTGAATCAATTGAAATGCGTTCCGTTCACCTTGTTAGTAATTAAAGAGGTGGTACGCAGAACCAATATCAAATTTGCGCCTCTAAATTTAGACTGAAGGAGGTTACCGACCAGACATAGCGCCAACGTCCTTTTTAAGGTAAGGGTGTAACAACCCTTGAGACCAAAAACTTACAAGTAAACTTACCTTAGTAATTTCGGTTCTGTGTCTTCTGCACCTAGTTACATTATGGTCTGTCAAAAACAGTTCCCAAGAAACCATGCCAACCAATGATGTTTTACTAAAGATGACGTATATTCATACTGCGCGGTGCTCAGATTTTGTTCCTTTACGACATAAATATGATTACTGCGACAGATAATACGGTACAAATAATATAGAAAAGGATAGCTATATGTTTAGACTTGCGGTTGAAATAC
This sequence comes from Apeira syringaria, assembly GCA_934044485.1. Lineage (NCBI taxonomy): Eukaryota > Metazoa > Arthropoda > Insecta > Lepidoptera > Geometridae > Apeira > Apeira syringaria. The sequence goes on along the minus strand of OW203675.1, from coordinate 10,074,749 downwards.
GCGTCATAATGAAAATTACTACAAATTGACTTAATTTTGCCGCCTCAATTTCCGCGCGCTTGTGCGACATCTACCTCATATAAACATATAATATCATTGATGTCAACTTAGTAAAAAGTTTAGACATGCTGAACATGATTTCCACGACACGGGCCTTGAGCCTAGTGTGGAGCCGTTGCATTTAAATCCTTGGAGATCGCATCCCATTTTAGCTTGTACTGAATTATATTAAGGTCTCATGTGATGTTATAGCTATGTAATTAATTAAATTTTAAAAAATAAATGGGAACTTAGTTGTACCTTCGACAATCCCACTAATAACTAAATTTGAATATCTCAAAATAATTTATTTTACTTCATTGACCTCTTGTGCCGTGGTGGTACCGGCCTAGAATAGTACTCCCCATCTCTTCCCGCGGGTGCTGTAAGAGTCGGCTAAGGGACCACGTACCAGAAGATGGGCAGCAGCGCCTTCTGAGGATAAAAAAACCATACTGCGCTCGCCAACCCGCCTGCCAAGCGTGGCGAGTATTGGCAAATCCCTCTATATGCTGAGGCATATGTCCAGCAGTGGACGTTCTATGGCTGCGATGAATGATGAATGACCTCTTTTGATTGATTTTTCATTTATTTGGCCCATCATCACTTCACTACTATAAAACAAAGTCGCTTTCTCTGTCCCTATATCCCTATGTATGCTTAAATCTATAAAACTACACAACGGATTTTTATGCGGTTGATGGGGTGATCGAACAAAAGTTTCACTTAGACCACGGCCAAACAGCCCGGAAGCAATACATACAACATGCAACTCAAAGTTTTTGCGTAATATACGTTATATACATATTATTTACCTACTAAGAAATAACCGACGTTCTTTGGATGATTAATTATCTAGAAATACCTAATACCAATAGTGGCAAGATCACTCAGACAACGTTAATTGTGTTCAATGGAAATGCGACCATATTGGTAGGTAGTAGATATACCACCATTACGCACGAAGCGTATTGCTTCCACTTTTATAATGCGTACTGCCAAAGAGTGGAACTCACTGCCTGAGTCTGTGTTTCCCGATATGTACAACCCCGGAGTCACGAGTGAATAGGTACCTTCTAAGGTTGCGTGGTACACCTTACACCGCGTCGTCACTTAACATCAGGTGAGATAGTGGTCAAACGTAAGCTTAGTATATATTTTATATTTTTTTATAATCTTTTTAAAAAAGTAATATTTTTTTTAAGTACCTATCCTTTACGGTTTCAGTAATGAGAACAAAATATAAGTAGATAGTAGTGTCAACTTGTTAAAAGTTAGACCACAATCATCAAGCCTAGATACTATCAAGTATTTTTTTTTAATACAAAAAGATATCGCAAATAAGAAAATTTCCAACAAATAGAGACACTCTGTTCATTGTATATGTATTTCTTAGTAATTGCGGAAAAAATATCAACGAGATAACTCAAAGTTTTTGCGTAATATACGCTATAAGTACCTACATAATTATTGTGCTAAGAAATAACTGACGTGCTTGAGATGATTATTATCTAGAAATAATGACCAATACTGGCAAGATCACGGTGACAACGATATTGGTTTTCAATGGAAATGCAGCCACATACAATTGCATGCTAAGAACTGCATACATTTTACATTAGGTATTTAGTACTTACTTAGTGAAAGTGTTGCTATACTATACCCTTATAAATTGAATTTTTAATAATCCATTCTCCATTCATTTCCATATTATTCTTCGTCATCTTAAGTTCTGAGTGCATTTTTTTATACTTTATAGATCTCACTATTGGCAATCTCTCTTGATAGTCAGTGATGATGTGGTCTAAGATGTATTTAGGCCAGGCCTAGAATGTTTTTTGGCTCTGAAAGACTGCTGCTGGTACACCCTGTATGCTTGGTAACAATTTCTCAAAATGGTTGTAGGATGGTTGTAGCTAAGCAGGTACTCGAAAGTACCCTTCCACATTACGCAGTAAATTTCGTAACTAAAAGTGAATTTGGTAACCTAAATTACACTTCCTCAATATGGGGAAAGTGCGTTCCATTCGCAATAATTTCCAAAAAATTCAATAATTTTGTACATAACATATTCTGTCCAGAATGATAAAACGGACAGGGTGCCAATTCTCTTATTTATTTAGACGAGCAATCCATAAACAATGCTATTGCATTGTATATGGATTGCTTGAATCGCTATAGCATTGCAATAGCGATTCAAATGTTATCGTAATAAAGTTTGGTATTCCGCTAAAATAACAGTTGGATCTCGATTGCATTGTAGGTAATTAACAAACTTATAATTCTTATAAAAACTATAATTAACAAAGGTATTGTGGTAGGAATAAAATCTCTGTAGCCATTCCAATTTATGCTCCAAGTAAAATAGCAAAACTAGCAATAACGACAATTTATTAACAATTTATGAGCAATGTGCTAGTCGAATTGATACCCAGGGAATCTGTCGCTCACAAAATATAAATAAAATTGACACAGAGAACAAGAAAGTTAGAAATCAATTGAAGCAATCATATAATAAAATTAGTGTCTTATCTATGTGTATCATCCCAACAGCACAAACACAAACATGTTTACCTAAATTGAATACAAAGTATATATTGAACTATGACCACTGTTTATAGAACTCAAAATAATGACCGTATCTTCCATATACATATACCAAATATGCACTTTCGTTCAGGCTAACTTGGATGATTTTGAGACCTTAGGTGATTCACACACCTATGAGACAAGGCACAAACATCGGTTAAAAACCCCTGTCCACAATCTTGAAAAATCCGACAGATTAGTACATGTGAGAGGACCTGCGTTATATAACCACTAGCTGACCCGGCCACGCGTTGCTGTGGCCATGTGGCGCCATCTATTGATTACTTACTCAACCCAGTCGAAAGGTATCGACATCTGTTAGAATCATTTGGAGTTAACAGATAATTGTGACTGTCAAATAATAACAGACAACTTACCATAGCAGCGCCATCTATTGATTACTTACTCAACTCAGTCGAAAGGTATCGACATCTGTTAGAATCATTTGGAGTTAACAGATAATCAGACAAATAATTAGCAATAAATTAAAATTGCGACTATAATTTGAGATTTAAACTATCCTATCTCTCAAGTTGGATCGAACTGCACATGGTGTGCGAATTTTATTATAATCGGTTAAGTGGTTTAGGAGTCCATTGAGGACAAACATTGTGACACGAGATTTATATATATTAGATTTGCCAGATGGAATCAGAAATGCAGCTTCCTTAAATGTTTTTAAGTTTAAATTAAAAACATTATTTGTTAAGCCTACTACTCAACGACAGAGTTCCTTAAAGATAAATGGAACTAAAAAATAATAAAATAATAATAATTAAATAAATCTAAACGTTTGAAAACGTTAGCATTAAAGGCATATAGCATAACTTATTAATATTTTTATATAGAATGTTATTTTATCTAGATTAAGTGACTTGTAAATTATTGTTTTACCAATAAATATCTGTATCTGTATGAGCACGACGCACAGAAACTCATGTCCTACGGACACGAGAGTCATGGCCCCTCTACACTGACGCACACAAATTGAGTACAACAGATTAAAACATAGTAACAAGACACGACTAGCAACAGCAACTACAAAGAGTTCTTGAGTACACTTGCACGCAGAACGCACTTAAGTTGTCATAACTTAGCTGAGTCATTCATGTTTCCTTGTAAATTTTAAAGAAACCGAGTGGATAGGATAGGCACCTACTTTGTTGGTTGTTGAGTACATTTGAGCTGAGTATTCGTTATTTTATTATTTAAATAAAATAATTAGTGACCGAAACGACGAAAGTTAAAATCGAAAGTTCGGTTTCGGCCAGTTTCGGTCAAGAAATCTAGTTTCGGTTTCGCCCTTAAACTGTCCGAAACTTTTGGCCGCGCCTAGACTTGAGTGTACTTGAATTATCGTGGTCGTTCGTTAAATATATTTATTATGTACTTCAATTATTTTATTTTTATTTCATTTAACCTTCCAAAATGTTTGTATGTACCTATATGCAAATAAATGTGTAAAAAATACACTACATTTTAGTATAAAATAGAAATTTGAATATGTGTTTGTAAGTTTCGGTTTCGGTTCGGCGGAAACTGAGAGCCTGACCGAAAGTTAAATCCACTGAGTTTACTATTAATAATAACTCAGTGGTTAAATCCTGCTTCGACATTATAACGACGGACGGTTAGCTTGTGCCAGTGCTCGCGTACGTAACTTGCACTTAAATTGTCAACTGCCTTATTGTTTAAACAGTAAATGTTTACATTTTGCTCAATGCTGGTTTGTTCGAAGTCAGGAAACAAAGATAGTCTGTTTAATAAAACATAAGACAAATCTTTATGTACGCATAGACGGAATAATATATTTCATACTACTCAGCGCATATCTAACTGGCATAGTCGAACACGGCGGATAACCCCGCTAGCATACTGGCACTCACATGAAGCTGGGCATCCGATGTGACAACACATGCTTTCGGCAAAAAATTATATGACCGAAATGCCATCGTGCGTCCTCAGATACTGCGAAAACCCGTCAGGAAAAACAAACAAATGCGACGGAATTACTTTACATGAGTAAGTTCCGATATAGCGGGCCATTTAGATGGTTCAGTATGGGCAAACTATTAGCATGAAAAGTACTGTTCTAAGTAAAGCATTTCATCGATTTTAGTGACCAGAAAAACTGAAATTTATGAAAACGTTGTATTCATTTCAGAATTCCAACCCGGTCGTATTGAAGAAAAAAACTTATTTCTATTTCAAATGATTAACTTATTTCAAATAAATAAAACAATATTTCTATTTAGTTTTCGATCGTTGAGGTCATAAGCAGTTAACACTTCTATGAAATATGATATCTAAAATAAATAAAATACACATAACGTAGAAATTCCTTTAAAACAAAGCAGTCCTTGGTACAAAGTTATGAACTAGTCTACCTCTCGACTACCTCGAAGATACTCGTCTGTGAGTGTTCGTTTGTGAATGTCTCACGCATTCACAAACAAATTGGTATAAATCCGCACGGTATAAACACACCTAAATAAATACAAGACAAAGTTAGAATATCGGGCTCTTTGACATAAAAATGCAAAATGCAAAATGTGTGCAAAATGAACATGTTTTCACCAAAACACAGATTTTTACCGTTTTCCTATCCTATCTCTAAAGCCTGCCATCAAAATATCTCGTAGTATTGTTAACGACATATTTATTCTCTATAAAAGGATCAGACAGCTTGCCCGGTGATCAAATGGCATCTATGGATCTCATAACGAAGGCAGTTCCTGCATTTTTATAACATTTTATACGTACTACGCCTACAATGGTAGAGATGGGGGGTACAATTCTAGGCCGGTACCACACCGCAAACTCCAGGCCGGTACCCCACGGCAAATTCTAGGCCGGTATCCCATGGCAAATTCTAGGCCGGTACCCCACGGCAAATTATAGTCCGGTACCCCACGGCAAATTCTAGGCTGGGACCCTACGGCAATTTGTGTTCGTATCCAATAAAATTTGATTATACATATATAATTTTAGATTATATACAGTTCTCTTTGATTATTTGACTTGGACCTTGCATTATGAAACTCAGATGGAATATTACCTGGGTTTAGAAGTTACGAGAGTTTTTTTTTAAATATTTTATTTATTTTTATTTGCTATAAATTGAAATATGTAAATAAACTGTATGCAAACAGCCACGGTTTTTATTTATAAAATAGGTGGCAAACAAGCAGACAGGCCGCCTGATGGTAAGCGATCACCGTCACCTATGGATACTTATGTAAAAATATCAAGGTGAAATTAAATTCGTCGGGACAGCTACTCGCTTGTAAACCTAACTAAAATAGAATTTCACAAAGGTTGTCTTTACTAACTTAATAAACATTATAATAATACGACCGGATTGAGGACATCCTCCTATTTTGGACGTTGGTTAAAATTGATGATTGATGACGGATGAATGAGTATTATGTATTATTTGTGATTACTCCTTTGTTTAATGAAGAGTTAAGTCTGACACGCAATGATGAGCCAATTAGAATACAATGGATTGCATTATCCCTTCATACTAACTCTTCCGTATTCTGTCTCGAATACTAGTAGGTAACTACAGTATATTCTGTGGTAAGGTTCAACGTCCATTGACACTGACCAATATAACTTTATAGTCTGTGAGCCCGCTCCAAAATAGCCTACGTCATACCACATAATGATAAAATGCGTGGCTCACGGTCGGGAAAGAAGTGCTAAGCGAGGATCAGAAAATTATAGCACCTATAATTGGCCGGAAGTCTGAATTCATCCTTGACTTCCGATTAAAAAACACATTTTTAAGGGTTTCCAGCCACATATGGCTTGGCAGACTTATTTATTGTTAAAGATACTATTATTTCAAAACGTTTATAATCATTTTCATCAAGATGTCACATGACGTAGGAAAAGGTTTACAGTGACCATCTTTGACATCATATGTCAAGTACTTCCGGCCATTTCAGAACTGACAGACTTATGTCTACTCGCTCTACAATTACAGGGCTAAATGATGCTACGTGTGTCATATTGATCATATTGATGATTTGACTGGCCGGTTGGCGCAGTTGGTAGCACTCTGCCTTCTGAGCCGCTGGTCCCGGGTTCGATTCCCGGACAGGTCAAACATTTGTGTGAATGAACATGTCTGTTTGATCTGTGTCTGGGTGTATATATGTATTTAAAAAAAGTATGTATGAGTATGTATTTAAGTATATATATCAGTCATCAGGTTACCATAGTACAGGCTCTGCCTAGTTTGGGACCTGAAGACCTTGTGTGAATGTTGTCCCATATTATTATTATTATATTATTATTATTGATTTCACATGACGTAAATGTAACCTAAACATTTTAACCGGAAGTGAAGGATTTTCCTTGTCCACGCCTTTGGGCGTGGGGTCATACACGTCCATTAACCCGGCCTCTGGAGGAGTAGAGTCACCTTCTCTACTCTTCACTTGGGCGATTCCTGTCTGGCGCGTCCACGTCGCGGGGGTGGGCATCGTACATTTCAGTAAGCCGGAGTGTATAGATGGCGAAGTTCAGCAGGGACCCAGTTTTGCGGGGTATAACGCGGAGCCCGTGCCCAGGGTTACGGGTGAAGACCTCAACGGTGGGGGAGACCGGAGACAATAACTGTCGGTACGGTCTTCCCAGCGGAGGAGGCGAGCCACAGGGGCGTAGTACCTGGATCCTAGTGGAGGGCAGCGGTAGCCACTAGTACTGTAGTGAGGCGCAAGAACCATATGTTCCGAATCGGTTCACGAACAGAATTCTACAGACACTGAGTCTGTAGTACCGCGATGTAGAAAGCAACGGGATACTACTACATTATATTCCCACGAGAGTTGAATGATGAAAATGCAAGACAATAGAGACGTACGTTTGCCTGACAATCCGCGTAGCGACCGGCGCTTTGAGTTTTCCGGGACTCAAAGTGTGAAATGTGCTACCGGCCGAGGGTGTGTAGGCAACCAGGCATCCCCCGGAAAACATGCGACTGGAAGAAAACTTGTCAAATTACGCAAAAACACCCGTATAGGCACATGGAACGTACGAGGACTCCTTGATGAGAGTAAATTACACATCTTAGACTGCGAGCTCCAGCGATGTGACTCCATTATTACCGGTCTAAGCGAAACTCACTGGAAAAGTAGTGGCAACCGAAATTTAGATAAGCACACCATCTATTATTCAGGAGATGATTCCAGTAGCTACGCTGGAGTGGCCATTGCAATTCCCAAACAATGGACTAAAGCGGTGTTAGGTTATAACCCGGTCAGCAACAGAATCATAACAATGAAGCTCGATGCATCTCCCACCCCGCTGAATATTATACAGGTGTATGCACCCACCAGCGCAGCGAAAGATGAAGAAGTAGAAAGTTTCTACAATAACATTGAATCTTCAATTGCAACAATACCAAATCGAGAATTGCTGATCATGCTTGGCGATTTTAATGCAAAAGTGGGTGACACACGAATGGATGTGGGTTTGCGAAATATTGTAGGCAATTATGGTCTCGGCAAAAGGAATACTCGAGGGGAGAGATTGCTCCAATTCGCAGCTGACAACAATTTCACCATTATGAATACAGTATTTCAACAACATAACAGACGACTGTATACCTGGACGTCCCCTGATGGAAAACACCGGAATCAGATTGACTATATACTTATAAGATCCAGATGGCGAAGTTCAATTATGAACGCACATACATTGCCCGGAGCTGACTGTCAATCTGACCATCAACTTCTCGTATGCAATCTAAAACTTAAGCTACGTAACTCCATTCCTCGTAAAGCTAATAAAAAGCTTGAAGTGGTCAACCAAATGGCATTTATAAACCAACTGTCAGCCGATAGCAACACATGGAGGTCAGGAGCACTATGTGATAACCCTGATGCACTCTGGCAATCCGCAAAAGAGCAAATTAAGAAGGCTGTATGCTCAACACAACCTACTCGCATTACAGGTAAACACCAACATTGGATGTCAGACCACACCTGGCGCCTAGTAGAGCGTCGCCGTGAAATGAAGGCCAAGGGGACATCTGTCAGGGAGCTGAATTTGATGAGTAGACAGATTCAATCTTCTTCTCGCAGAGATCGTAATGACCATCTCAAAAACATCTGTCTGGAGTTAGAGAGGAATGCGGAGCGTCACGAAACCAAAGACTTATTTAAGAAGATTCGTACTATAACTCGTCAATTCAAATCCAAAACGTGGGCTATTGAAAATCCAGGTGGAGTGACAGTAACGGAAATAAAGGATATTGTTGGCGTGTGGAAAGAATATTGCGAGCAACTTTTCGCCGATAGCAGCATAACACCATCGTGCAGCACTGATACCCTCACACAAACTGCACCTAATGTTATAGAACCATCTATTATGAAAAGCGAAGTGAGAGCCGCAATCAACCACCTGAAAATAAACAAAGCTGTAGGAGCTGACGACATCCCCATAGAAATCTTCAAAGCAATGGGTGAATACGGAGTTGATATGCTACATGCCATTTGCAATTGCGTCTGGGAGACAGGAAAGTGGCCTCAAGATTGGGCACACTCTGTGTTTATACCACTGCACAAGAAGGGATCAACAAAGAAATGTAGCAACTACAGACTCATAGCTTTAATTTCACACGCCAGCAAAGTACTCCTTCAAATCATCAACACCAGACTGCAAGCTTTTCTGAACCCTGAAATAGCTATGGAGCAAGCCGGATTTGTCAAAGGTCGAGGGACAAGGGAGCAGATTTTAATTCTCCGGCAGATAATCGAGAAGTCTAGAGAGTTTAACATCCCACTCTATATCTGTTTTGTCGACTTTCACAAGGCCTTCGACACAGTGAAATGGCACAAGCTATGGGACGTGCTTATGCAAATGGGAGTGCCTAATCACCTAGTATGGCTCATACGTCGACTCTATGAGGACGGAACTGCGACAGTTCGGATCGACGACGTCGACTCGAAAAAATTTCACACACATGCAGGTGTTCGGCAGGGCTGCATACTTTCTCCACTCCTGTTTAATATATATACTGAATGTATTATGAGAATCGTCTTAGAGCAATGGGACAAGGGCATTTCAGTGGGAGGTCGAAAGACATCCAACTTAAGATACGCTGACGACACTACTCTTCTCTCTCAAACAAAAGAAGAAATGGAACACCTGTTGACGCGTTTGGAGACAACGAGCCTCTCCTTCGGACTTGCGATCAATAGACATAAAACCAAGATGATGATCGTGGACCGAGCTGAACTAAACCAACCTAATATCTCCACGATTGGCAACTGTGAGGTTGTTCAATCCTACGTGTACCTCGGATCCACCATCACGAATACTGGCGGTTGTGAGGACGAGATTCGAAGGAGATGTGCTATTACAAGATCTGCTGTTGATAAGCTTAAAAGAGTCTGGTGCAACCGAAATATCACCAAAGCCACGAAAGTCCGTCTGATGAGAAGTTTAGTATTCTCTATATTTCTCTATGGCGCAGAAACATGGACGGTTCGCCTCAAAGACCGACGCAAAATCGATGCACTTGAAATGTGGTGTTGGCGGCGACTGTTGCGTATCCCTTGGACTGCATTTCGGACCAATATTTCCATCTTGGAGGAACTGAAAATAAAGGAGAGATTATCGTCGACTGTGCAAATACGAATCCTCAAATACTTCGGACACATCGTTCGAAACAACCACTCCATGGAACGACTCGTGGTCCAGGGGCCAGTAGAAGGCAAACGGTCTCGCGGTCGATCACCCACGCGTTGGACAGACCTTATAAAAGCTGCAACACAAACCTCCATAGTCCAAAGCACCCGAGACGCTGAAGACCGCAACAAGTGGAGACGCATCGCAAGGGCTACGTTGTCTAGTTGAAAGGCATAGTCTTCAACCACGACCACTCTGTCAAGAGTGAACGACTGAGGAGAGAGAAGGATTTTCTCAGACGGGCAATTTTAGGTGCTATAAATTTCTGATCCTCAGCACAACTTTCCCGACCATGTGCCATGCATTTTATCGTGATGTAACATGACGCAGGCAATTTTGGAGCGTGCTCTCGGTCTATTATAAAGTACTTAGAAACAGGGCTTAGGCAATGTCGGTGCGCGTGCACCGAACGCACCGGGCGGCCGTTGTGCAACCGCGCTATGACTATTGGTACAATGTTATATTAATGACAAAATTACGATCTGGTGACGAGAAAATGAAATAACTGTTTTATGGTATAAGTGAGCATTGGATAAGTAGAGGTAGTTTAAGTAAAAAAGAAAGGATGACTTAGGAACGTTCCTATGATATTATCAAAAAAGATTGAAGAGAAAATCGAATCATAAATAAGATAAGGTTTGGGAAAATATTAATGATGTTCAATGTATGAACAATCGATCAGTCAGACCTTTTTTAACATGGTAGTGCTTTCTACGCCGGGAAATGTAAGTAATATAATACAGCTGGAATGCTGGAATACAAATGCTTCAGTTTCATATTTTATCAGATTCAGTTGAAAATTGAATGAATGAATTGAATGAAAATCATGTCAGCAAAGAATAAAACGTGACTTTTTAGAACAAATATTTACTCGAATGAAAAACGGATTCATTTTTAAAGCAAAGTACGTTCGTGTGCTTAACAATAACGAAGATATTTCAAATATGGCAATACCGAGGATGCCGTTGGAGAGTGGAGACCGGTCTGTGGTTGATTATCTTCACTGCAGAAGTAAAAAGTTAAAAATGTAATGCATCTCGTTAAAGCCTTTCCGATAGTATACGTACCATTAGACGGTCGTCGTGGCTCAGTGATCAGCGACACTGACTTTGGAACCGCGACCCTGGGTTCGAATCCCGGCCGGGGCAAAAATTTCTGTGGTGAACAAAGATGTTTGTTCTCGGGTCTTGGATGTTTGTGTATTTTTATTGTGTGTGTCTATGCCTCCCGCGACACAGGGTATCTTACCCCCGCAGGGTGTGGGAGTGTGAAAAAAAATATGATGTATGCAATAAAATGAAAGTTACAGTTATACAGTTCTCATATAACTGACGTCAGCTGACAGCGTGTTTGACAAAACAACAAATACAATATTTAATCTTCGATAACAATGGCCATGTTTTGATATTATGTCCAATGTAATTCCGCTTTATTCATATCGAGTTGGTTTATATTTACATACGTATTCATAAGCGAATTGAGAAATCGTAAAGACTAATTGCCTCCAGTGAAAGTTTATGAACAACTAGCTGACGCCCGCTTTCGTTCGCGGTTCTACTACCCCAACAACTTAAGTTCTGTATGAATAATCTTCTTAATTTGGATCATATACAATACTAGTAGCGACCCGCGGTTTCACCCGCGTGGATTACGGTTTTCCCGTTAGCTCAATATCCCACGGGAACTATACTTTTTTCGGGATAAAAGTAGCTTATGTGTTAATCTAGGGCTTAAACTATCTCTATACCAAATTTAATTGAAATCGTTCTAGCTGTTTGTGCGTGAAGAAATAACAAACATACACACAAACTTTCGCATTTATATAGGATTATTGTATTAAAAGGATTAAGGAGTAAGTAAGTAAAGGAGTATTTTATTACAAGCATCGTAATTACTTCATAATATTGACTCATTATCAAGAAACTCCTTATTCATTAATTAGCTTTACCAGACGCGACATGAGCATTCGAGTATGTTTTCAAATACGTAATTACTCTCAACCCTTAAAACCTGTTTTTTATGTATGAGTCACCTATTGTTTGTAATGGTTATTTATTGTAAACTCTAAGAGGTTATTACCTAAGGGTTATTTATTATTTTTTAACATCTTAAATATATCTATTATTTGTTCACAACAAATATTGCCGAGACATGCCTGTAGCTTGATGATTGGTGATATCACCTGCTGCTCTCACCATACACACACAGGAGCCACATGGTGTGAGTGGTACCAATGGATAGCCCTCCCCTCCCCTCCACCTGCCCCCTAAATTCCTGCGCCCCAATTCTAAAGATTTTCCCTTTTTATATTCACCCCACCTTTATTACACCCACCTTATTTATATGTTATATAATGTTAAAACTATATATAATACCTATATAAATATAGTAAGTATACGAGTACTTATATAAATATGTAGTAGGTACCTACGCCCGATTTCTTCTGTTGTCGTTACATTTACATTAAATTTACTTCTTTTGTTCAAATCTATTTTGTGTTTACTATGTACGTGGTGAATGCTCTAAGCGCAGGTTTATTGAGAAGAAGCATTAGCACGACGGTTATGTCGGCTTCTTGGTTTCGAACTGCACGGATTGTTTTTTACGCAGCGCCATCTCTGTTTTTAACACAGTACTATTACCACAGAAAGGTAGCGCGGGCCGATCTTTAAAAATCATAGCAGCGCCTCCGCCAATCAATTATAGATGGCGAAGGCTATCTTTTTCTGCAGTTAAATGATGAGAACCTTAAATTCGTCCAAAGACTACTATATTTGTATTCGTCCGTGATGAGAACTGATGTGTGCCTCTAGATTTTACTATAATGCTTCTTATTCTCACTAAGTGGTATCTAGTGGTGTACAGTTACCCCGTGGCTATTACTGTCCACTGTTCCTCGCAAGCCATCCAATGTGTCAAGTTTGACTAACAGCAGTTTATAACTTACACATACCTACCTACAAAATATACCTACTTTCAAGTGGTCGCCCCTTAAGTCAGATAAAATAAAAACTACTGAATCAACAATCTAGGGTCTAACTACTGAGGTACTATTACTACGTAGTAATAACCTACCTTAGTGGGTTTAGTAGTCTAGTGGGTGTTCGCGTATAACTTCGTCGTTTATGAACCGATTTTGATGATTCTTTTTTTGTTTGATAGAGTGTTGAAGTCGGTTCCAATTTTTAGTATTTTTTTTACTCTTTTCATTTCAGTGAACTATGCTACTCAGGTACAATTCTCATTGTGTATGTTCACCGATATCTTCACCCGCAACTTTAATATCATCGACGTATGCGTAGCACATTTTAGTATTGAACTGTACTCGTAAACCAACTTGGCCGATTTTAATAAAATTTAAATGGAACCACACGGGAAGCCCCAGCTTTCAAATAAAAAAGAACGATCAAAATCGATGAGGTAACAAACATAAAAAATATACCTAAGGTTCGAATTGAGAACCTCCTCCTTTTTGAAGTGGTCAAAAACGATAACTATTTTTTATTACATCTACATACATCTTCAACAAGTTAATTCACACTTTTGAGTGTTGAAGTTAGATACATTATTTGGATTAAAAAATTAAAATTAATATAGATGAATAGTAAAGAAACAATTCTATTTTATATATTTATAATTATGGGCGTCACCTAATAACTAGTCCGCCATCTTGGACGGTCCGCCATATTTGATTTACGTCACTGGGTTACCCATGCACAGAGGTCATCCAAATTAAACGTATACTATCCAAAATTTCATTTCAATTGGTTGACGGTAAGTGCTTTAAAATTAAGTAGCTAGAGATGACCTGAACTTACATACTTACATACAAACATTGCAATTTAAAGGCTTTTAAAAATATACCATAATCTCGCAAATACGCGATAACAACAGTATTTTTGTCTAGGTAAAAAAATAACTTGACTAAAAAATGGAACCGACTTCAACACTGAAAGATGGAAATAAGTTGTTGAAGTCTTTCTTCGACAAATTATTTTTAACCGATTTCAACACAAGGAGGTTACTCAATTCCACTGTATATGTGTTTTTATATGTGTGTTCGCAGATAACTTCGTCGCTTATGAACCGATTTTGGTCATTATTTTTTTGTTTGATAGAGTATACTTCCACGGTAGTCCCATTTAAATTCAATCATCAAAATCGGACAAGCGGTTTTTGAGTTATACTCCAATAACTGTAAAGTGCTACGCATATCTCGACGATAATATTATTGTTGCGGTTGAAGACATCGGAGAACACACAATGACAATTTGATCCCGTGAGAATTCGGTAGTAGCGGTAGTCACTGAAAAGGGTGAAAAAAAATTTTTTTACAAAAAATGGAACCGACTTCGACACATAAAAGTGTGCAATAACTTGTCGAAGTCGGTATGCATGATACCATGAGCATGATTCATGAGCACAGTATTGTGATGATAGTTACTTTTGTGAACTATCATGGTACCGACTTCAACAAGTTATTTCACACTTTTGAGTGTTGAAGTCGGTTCCAGTTTTTGTTAAAAAAAAAATTACACTATTGAGTGTTGTAGTCGGTCCCATTTTTTGGTCAAAATTTTTTTGTTCTATCATGACCATGGATTTAAAAACTTTGTAGGTTCGTAGTCATAACATAATAATAAACTAATTTATGATGCTAATAGCAGAATTCAAATATCATCACTTTTTTTCTATTATACACATGGTTTCAAACATTCTCCACAAACAAAATCAATAATTTCATACAACTAGCTGTCTTCGTAAATGCTTTCAACATTGCGTGGTTGTGTTGGCTAAAGGAAATGTTTTGTAATGTTGGCCATACTTGTTTGTGTTGCTGCCTAGACAGCATTTTCCCCATACCTAAGGTAATTATAGAAGGATATAAGAGTCTAAATTATGATAAATTAAATATGTATATGAAAACTTTATTCATTTATTTGTACCTTGACTAAGACCTGTTGGTATTACTTCTCTGTATGTGTGAATGAATGAATGTACAACCCCGGAGTCACGAGTGAATAGGTACCTTCTATGGTTGCGTGGTACACCTTACACCGCGTCGTCACTTAACATCAGGTGAGATAGTGGTCAAACGTAAGCTTAGTATATATTTTATATTTTTTTATAATCTTTTTAAAAAAAGTAATAATTTTTTTAAGTACCTATCCTTTACGATTTCAGTAATGAGAGCAAAATATAAGTAGATAGTAGTGTCAACTTGTTAAAAGTTAGACCACAATCATCAAGCCTAGATACTATCAAGTATTTTTTTTTAATACAAAAAGATATCGCAAATAAGAAAATTTCCAACAAATACAAACACTCTGTTCATTGTATATGTATGTATTTCTTGGTAATTGCGGAAAAAATATCAACGAGATAACTCAAAGTTTTTGCGTAATATACGCTATAAGTACCTACATAATTATTGTGCTAAGAAATAACTGACGTGCTTGAGATGATTATTATCTAGAAATAATGACCAATACTGGCAAGATCACGGTGACAACGATATTGGTTTTCAATGGAATTGCACCCACATACAATTGCAAGCTAAGCTAACTGCATACATTTTACAATTTTACATTAGGTATTTAGTACTTACTTAGTGAAAGTGTTGCTATATTATAAATTGAATTTTCAATAATCCATTCTTAGCGGATGCCAACGTCATCTTAAGTTCTGAGTGCATTTTTTTATACTTTATAGATCTCACTATTGGCAACTATCGGACTATTATTTCGGAGTTAGTTAGTAGTTAACTATTTCGGAGACTGAAGAAATCAGCGGGGCAACCCTATGTTATGGGCCCTCAGGTGTATAATCTATTGCCTTTATCTGTTACCAGCAAACTAAACGTAAAATTATTTAAAATCACTCTCAAGAGGTGGCTAGTCGAGAAAGCCTACTATTCTGTGGACAATTTCTTGTTGGGTAAAGACTGACCAAATAGCAAGTTATATTGCGTATTGCTATCTTAATACATCATTAGGTATTTATACATTTTTAATTAGAATATGTTACTCGTTACAATATAGTAATGCAATTTTGTAACTAGATTGATAATAAATGTAATCCTTATTAGTATATTTTTAATAAATTTTATTTTATGTTTCTACTGACATATTGCTTGACTTGTAATTGAATAATCATGAATAAAAATGTTTATCTGTTTATCTATCTCTCTTGATAGTCAGTGATGATGTGGTCTAAGATGTATTTAGGCCAGACCTAGAATGTTTTCTGGCTCTGAAAGACTGCTGCTGGTACACCCTGTATGCTTGGTAACAATTTCTCAAAATGGTTGTAGGATGGTTGTAGCTAGGCAGGTACTCGAAAGTACCCTTCCACATGACGCAGTAAATTTCGTAACTAAAAGTGAATTTGGTAACCTAAATTACACTTCCTCAATATGGGGAAAGTGCGTTCCATTCGCAATAATTTCCAAAAAATTCAACAATGTTGTACATAACATATTCTGTCCAGAATGATAAAACGGACAGGGTGCCAATTCTCTTATTTATTCAGACGAGCAATCCATAAACAATGCTATTGCATTGTATATGGATTGCTTGAATCGCTATAGCATTGCAATAGCGATTCAAATGTTATCGTAATAAAGTTTGGTATTTCGCTAAAATAACAGTTAGATCTCGATTGCATTGTAGGTAATTAACAAACTAATAATTCTTATAAAAACTATAATTAACAAAGGTATTGTGGTAGGAATAAAATCTCTGTAGCCATTCCAATTTATGCTCCAAGTAAAATAGCAAAACTAGCAATAACGACAATTTATTAACAATTTATGAGCAATGTGCTAGTCGAATTGATACCCAGGGAATCTGTCGCTCACAAAATATAAATAAAATTGACACAGAGAACAAGAAAGTTAGAAATCAATTGAAGCAATCAAATGATAAAATTAGTGTCTTATCTATGTGTATCATCCCAACAGCACAAACACAAACATGTTTACCTAAATTGAATACAAAGTATTTATTGAACTATGAGCACAATGCACAGAAGCTCATGTCCTACTGACACGAGAGTCATGTCCCCTCTACACTGACGCACAGAAATTAAGTACAACAGATTAAAACATAGTAACAAGTAGAGGACACGCTAGCAACAGCAACTACAAAGAGTTCTTGAGTACACTTGCACGCAGTACGCACTTAAGTTGTCATAACTTAGCTGAGTCATTCATGTTTCCTTGTAAATTTTAAAGAAACCAAGTGGATAGGATAGGCACCTACTTTGTTGGTTGTTGAGTACATTCGAGCTGAGTATTCGGTGTTTTATTATTTAGATAAAATAATTAGTGACCGTAACGACGGAAGTTAAAACCGAAAGTTCGGTTTCGGCCAGTTTCGGTCAAGAAATCTAGTTTCGGTTTCGCCCTTAAACTGTCCGAAACCTTTGGCCGCGCCTAAACTTGAGTGTACTTGAATTATCGTGGTCGTTCGTAAAATATATTTGTTACGTACTTTAATTATTTTATTTTTATTTTATTTAACCTTCCAAAATGTTTGTATGTACATATGCAAATAAATGTGTAAAAAATACACTACATTTTAGTATAAAA
Organism: Apeira syringaria; assembly: GCA_934044485.1. Classification (NCBI taxonomy): domain Eukaryota; kingdom Metazoa; phylum Arthropoda; class Insecta; order Lepidoptera; family Geometridae; genus Apeira; species Apeira syringaria. Next base: position 10,056,826 of record OW203675.1, on the reverse strand, counting down.
TAGAAATTTGAATATGTGTTTGTAAGTTTCGGTTTCGGTTCGGCGGAAACTGAGAGCCTGACCGAAAGTTAAATCCACTGAGTTTACTATTAATAATAACTCAGTGGTTAAATCCTGCTTCGACATTATAACGACGGACGGTTAGCTTGTGCCAGTGCTCGCGTACGTAACTTGCACTTAAATTGTCAACTGCCTTATTGTTTAAACAGTAAATGTTTACATTTTGCTCAATACTGGTTTGTTCGAAGTCAGGAATCAAAGATAGTCTGTTTAACAAAACATAAGACAAATCTTTATGTACGCATAGACCGAATAATATATTTCATACTACTCAGCGCATCTCTAACTGGCATAGTCGAACACGGCGGATAAGACCGCTAGCATACTGGCACTTACATGAAGCTGGGCATCCGATGTGACAACACATGCTTTCGGCAAAAAATTATATGACCGAAATGCCATCGTGCGTCCTCAGATACTGCGAAAACCCGTCAGGAAAAACAAACAAATGCGACGGAATTACTTTACATGAGTAAGTTCCGATATAGTGTGGGCCATTTAGATGGTTCAGTATGGGCAATCTATAGCCTAACTATTAGCATGAAAAGTACTGTTCTAAGTGAAGCATTTCATCGATTTTAGTGACCAGAAAAACTGAAATTTAAGATAACGTTGTATTCATTTCAGAATTCCAACCCGGTCGTATTGAAGAAAAAAACTTACTATTTCTATTTCAAATGATTAACTTATTTCAAATAAATAAAACAATATTTCTATTTCGTTTTCGATCGTTTAAGTCATAAGCAGTTAACACTTCTATGAAATATGATATCTAAAATAAATAAAATACACATAACGTAGAAATTCCTTTAAAACAAAGCAGTCCTTGGTACGAAGTTATGAACTAGTCTACCTCTCGACTACCTCGAAGATACTCGTCTGTGAGTGTTCGTTTGTGAATGTCTCACGCATTCACAAACAAATTGGTATAAATCCGCACACAAACACACCTAAATAAATACACGACAAAGTTAGAATATCGGGCTCTTTGACATAAAAATGCAAAATGTTTGGAAAATGAACATGTTTTCACCAAAACACAGATTTTTACCGTTTTCCTATATCTCTAAAGCCTGCCATCAAAATATCTCGTAGTATTGTTAACGACATATTTATTCTCTATAAAAGGACCAGACAGCTTGCCCGGTGATCAAATGGCATCTATGGATCTCATAACGAAGGCAGTTCCTGCATTTTTATAACATTTTATACGTACTACGCCTACACTGGTAGAGATGGGGGGTACAATTCTAGGCCGGTACCACACCGCAAACTCCAGGCCGGTACCCCACGGCAAATTCTAGGCCGGTACCCCACGGCAAATTCTAGTCCGGTATCCCACGGCAAATTCTAGGCTGGTACCTCACGGCAATTCGTGTTCGTATCCCATAAAATTTGATTAAACATATATATTAATATTAGATTATATACAGTTCTCTTTGTTTATTCGACTCGGACCTTGCATTATGAAACTCAGATGGAGTAGTACCTGGGTTTAGAAGTTACGAGAGTTTTTTTTAATATTTTATTTTATTTATTTTTATTTACTACTAGCTGCGCCCCGCGGTTTCACCCGCGTGCACTACGTTTTTCCCGCTGACTCAGTTATCCCACGGCAACCATACTTCTTCCAGGACAAAAAGTAGCCTATGTCCTTCTCCAAAGTCCCATGTATCTTTATACCAAATTTTATCTAAATCGGTCAAGCCGTTTTCATGTTATGTCGTGACAACGGAAAACGGGTTTCATTTTTATATATATAGATAAATTCAAATATGTAAATAAACTGTATGCAAACAGCCACGGTTTTTTTTTATAAAATAGGTGGCAAACAAGCAGACAGGCCGCCTGATGGTAAGCGATCACCGTCACCTATGGATACTTATGTAAAAATATCAAGGTGAAATTAAATTCGTCGGGACAGCTACTCGCTTGTAAACCTAACTAAAATAGAATTTCACAAAGGTCGTCTTTACTAACTTAATAAACATTATAATAATACGACCGAGAGGACATCCTCCTATTTTGGACGTTGGTTAAAATTGATAATTGATGACGGATGAATGAGTATTATGTATTATTTGTGATTACTCCTTTGTTTAATGAAGAGTTAAGTCTGACACGCAATGATGAGCCAATTAGAATACAATGGATTGCATTATCCCTTCATACTAACTCTTCCGTATTCTGTCTCGAATACTGGTTGGTAACTACAGTATATTCTGTGGTAAGGTTCAACGTCCATTGACACTGACCAATATAACTTTATAGTCTGTGAGCCCGCTTCAAAATAGCCTATGTCATACCACATAATGATAAAATACGTGGCTCACGGTCGGGAAAGAAGTGCTGAGCGAGGATCAGAAAATTATAGCACCTATAATTGGCCGGAAGTCTGAATTCATCCTTGACTTCCGGTTAAAAAACACATTTTTAAGGGTTTCCAGCCACATATGGCTTGGCAGACTTATTTATTCTTAAAGATACTATTATTTCAAAACGTTTATAATCATTTTCATCAAGATGTCACATGACGTAGGAAAAGGTTTACAGTGACCATCTTTGACATCATATGTCAAGTACTTCCGGCCATTTCAGAGCTGACAGACTTATGTCTACTCGCTCTACAATTACAGGGCTAAATGATGCTACGTGTGTCATATTGATCATATTGATGATTTGACTGGCCGGTTGGCGCAGTTGGTAGCACTCTGCCTTCTGAGCCGCTGGTCCCGGGTTCGATTCCCGGACAGGTCAAACATTTGTGTGAATGAACATGTCTGTTTGATCTGTGTCTGGGTGTATATATGTATTTAAAAAAAGTATGTATGAGTATGTATTTAAGTATATATATCAGTCATCAGGTTACCATAGTACAGGCTCTGCCTAGTTTGGGACCTGAAGACCTTGTGTGAATGTTGTCCCATATTATTATTATTATTGATTTCACATGACGTAAATGTAACCTAAACATTTTAACCGGAAGTGAAGGATTTTCTCAGACGGGCAATTTCAGGTGCTATAATTTTCTGATCCTCTCTCAGCACAACTTTCCCGACCATGTGCCATGCATTTTATCGTGATGTCATATGACGCAGGCAATTTTGGAGCGTGCTCTCGGTCTATTATAAAGTACTTAGAAACAGGGCTTAGGCAATGTCGGTGCGCGTGCACCGAACGCACCGGGCGGCCGTTGTGCAACCGCGCTATGACTATTGGTACAATGTTATATTAATGACAAAATTACGATCTAGTGACGAGAAAATGAAATAACTGTTTTATGGTATAAGTGAGCATTGGATAAGTAGAGGTAGTTTAAGTAAAAAAGAAAGGATGACTTAGGAACGTTCCTATGATATTATCAAAAAAGATTGAAGAGAAAATCGAATCATAAATAAGATAAGGTTTGGGAAAATATTAATGATGTTCAATGTATGAACAATCGATCAGTCAGACCTTTTTTAACATGGTAGTGCTTTCTACGCCGGGAAATGTAAGTAATATAATACAGCTGGAATGCTGGAATACAAATGCTTCAGTTTCATATTTTATCAGATTCAGTTGAAAATTGAATGAATGAATTGAATGAAAATCATGTCAGCAAAGAATAAAACGTGACTTTTTAGAACAAATATTTACTCGAATGAAAAACGGATTCATTTTTAAAGCAAAGTACGTTCGCGTGCTTAACAATAACGAAGATATTTCAAATATGGCAATACCGAGGATGCCGTTGGAGAGTGGAGACCGGTCTGTGGTTGATTATCTTCACTGCAGAAGTAAAAAGTTAAAAATGTAATGCATCTCGTTAAAGCCTTTCCGATAGTATACGTACCATTAGACGGTCGTCGTGGCTCAGTGATCAGCGACACTGACTTTGGAACCGCGACCCTGGGTTCGAATCCCGGCCGGGGCAAAAATTTCTGTGGTGAACAAAGATGTTTGTTCTCGGGTCTTGGATGTTTGTGTATTTTTATTGTGTGTGTCTATGCCTCCCGCGACACAGGGTATCTTACCCCCGCAGGGTGTGGGAGTGTGAAAAAAAATATGATGTATGCAATAAAATGAAAGTTACAGTTATACAGTTCTCATATAACTGACGTCAGCTGACAGCGTGTTTGACAAAACAACAAATACAATATTTAATCTTCGATAACAATGGCCATGTTTTGATATTATGTCCAATGTAATTCCGCTTTATTCATATCGAGTTGGTTTATATTTACATACGTATTCATAAGCGAATTGAGAAATCGTAAAGACTAATTGCCTCCAGTGAAAGTTTATGAACAACTAGCTGACGCCCGCTTTCGTTCGCGGTTCTACTACCCCAACAACTTAAGTTCTGTATGAATAATCTTCTTAATTTGGATCATATACAATACTAGTAGCGACCCGCGGTTTCACCCGCGTGGATTACGGTTTTCCCGTTAGCTCAATATCCCACGGGAACTATACTTTTTTCGGGATAAAAGTAGCTTATGTGTTAATCTAGGGCTTAAACTATCTCTATACCAAATTTAATTGAAATCGTTCTAGCTGTTTGTGCGTGAAGAAATAACAAACATACACACAAACTTTCGCATTTATATAGGATTATTGTATTAAAAGGATTAAGGAGTAAGTAAGTAAAGGAGTATTTTATTACAAGCATCGTAATTACTTCATAATATTGACTCATTATCAAGAAACTCCTTATTCATTAATTAGCTTTACCAGACGCGACATGAGCATTCGAGTATGTTTTCAAATACGTAATTACTCTCAACCCTTAAAACCTGTTTTTTATGTATGAGTCACCTATTGTTTGTAATGGTTATTTATTGTAAACTCTAAGAGGTTATTACCTAAGGGTTATTTATTATTTTTTAACATCTTAAATATATCTATTATTTGTTCACAACAAATATTGCCGAGACATGCCTGTAGCTTGATGATTGGTGATATCACCTGCTGCTCTCACCATACACACACAGGAGCCACATGGTGTGAGTGGTACCAATGGATAGCCCTCCCCTCCCCTCCACCTGCCCCCTAAATTCCTGCGCCCCAATTCTAAAGATTTTCCCTTTTTATATTCACCCCACCTTTATTACACCCACCTTATTTATATGTTATATAATGTTAAAACTATATATAATACCTATATAAATATAGTAAGTATACGAGTACTTATATAAATATGTAGTAGGTACCTACGCCCGATTTCTTCTGTTGTCGTTACATTTACATTAAATTTACTTCTTTTGTTCAAATCTATTTTGTGTTTACTATGTACGTGGTGAATGCTCTAAGCGCAGGTTTATTGAGAAGAAGCATTAGCACGACGGTTATGTCGGCTTCTTGGTTTCGAACTGCACGGATTGTTTTTTACGCAGCGCCATCTCTGTTTTTAACACAGTACTATTACCACAGAAAGGTAGCGCGGGCCGATCTTTAAAAATCATAGCAGCGCCTCCGCCAATCAATTATAGATGGCGAAGGCTATCTTTTTCTGCAGTTAAATGATGAGAACCTTAAATTCGTCCAAAGACTACTATATTTGTATTCGTCCGTGATGAGAACTGATGTGTGCCTCTAGATTTTACTATAATGCTTCTTATTCTCACTAAGTGGTATCTAGTGGTGTACAGTTACCCCGTGGCTATTACTGTCCACTGTTCCTCGCAAGCCATCCAATGTGTCAAGTTTGACTAACAGCAGTTTATAACTTACACATACCTACCTACAAAATATACCTACTTTCAAGTGGTCGCCCCTTAAGTCAGATAAAATAAAAACTACTGAATCAACAATCTAGGGTCTAACTACTGAGGTACTATTACTACGTAGTAATAACCTACCTTAGTGGGTTTAGTAGTCTAGTGGGTGTTCGCGTATAACTTCGTCGTTTATGAACCGATTTTGATGATTCTTTTTTTGTTTGATAGAGTGTTGAAGTCGGTTCCAATTTTTAGTATTTTTTTTACTCTTTTCATTTCAGTGAACTATGCTACTCAGGTACAATTCTCATTGTGTATGTTCACCGATATCTTCACCCGCAACTTTAATATCATCGACGTATGCGTAGCACATTTTAGTATTGAACTGTACTCGTAAACCAACTTGGCCGATTTTAATAAAATTTAAATGGAACCACACGGGAAGCCCCAGCTTTCAAATAAAAAAGAACGATCAAAATCGATGAGGTAACAAACATAAAAAATATACCTAAGGTTCGAATTGAGAACCTCCTCCTTTTTGAAGTGGTCAAAAACGATAACTATTTTTTATTACATCTACATACATCTTCAACAAGTTAATTCACACTTTTGAGTGTTGAAGTTAGTTACATTTTTTGGATTAAAAAATTAAAATTAATATAGATGAATAGTAAAGAAACAATTCTATTTTATATATTTATAATTATGGGCGTCACCTAATAACTAGTCCGCCATCTTGGACGGTCCGCCATATTTGATTTACGTCACTGGGTTACCCATGCACAGAGGTCATCCAAATTAAACGTATACTATCCAAAATTTCATTTCAATTGGTTGACGGTAAGTGCTTTAAAATTAAGTAGCTAGAGATGACCTGAACTTACATACTTACATACAAACATTGCAATTTAAAGGCTTTTAAAAATATACCATAATCTCGCAAATACGCGATAACAACAGTATTTTTGTCTAGGTAAAAAAATAACTTGACTAAAAAATGGAACCGACTTCAACACTGAAAGATGGAAATAAGTTGTTGAAGTCTTTCTTCGACAAATTATTTTTAACCGATTTCAACACAAGGAGGTTACTCAATTCCACTGTATATGTGTTTTTATATGTGTGTTCGCAGATAACTTCGTCGCTTATGAACCGATTTTGGTCATTATTTTTTTGTTTGATAGAGTATACTTCCACGGTAGTCCCATTTAAATTCAATCATCAAAATCGGACAAGCGGTTTTTGAGTTATACTCCAATAACTGTAAAGTGCTACGCATATCTCGACGATAATATTATTGTTGCGGTTGAAGACATCGGAGAACACACAATGACAATTTGATCCCGTGAGAATTCGGTAGTAGCGGTAGTCACTGAAAAGGGTGAAAAAAAATTTTTTTACAAAAAATGGAACCGACTTCGACACATAAAAGTGTGCAATAACTTGTCGAAGTCGGTATGCATGATACCATGAGCATGATTCATGAGCACAGTATTGTGATGATAGTTACTTTTGTGAACTATCATGGTACCGACTTCAACAAGTTATTTCACACTTTTGAGTGTTGAAGTCGGTTCCAGTTTTTGTTAAAAAAAAAATTACACTATTGAGTGTTGTAGTCGGTCCCATTTTTTGGTCAAAATTTTTTTGTTCTATCATGACCATGGATTTAAAAACTTTGTAGGTTCGTAGTCATAACATAATAATAAACTAATTTATGATGCTAATAGCAGAATTCAAATATCATCACTTTTTTTCTATTATACACATGGTTTCAAACATTCTCCACAAACAAAATCAATAATTTCATACAACTAGCTGTCTTCGTAAATGCTTTCAACATTGCGTGGTTGTGTTGGCTAAAGGAAATGTTTTGTAATGTTGGCCATACTTGTTTGTGTTGCTGCCTAGACAGCATTTTCCCCATACCTAAGGTAATTATAGAAGGATATAAGAGTCTAAATTATGATAAATTAAATATGTATATGAAAACTTTATTCATTTATTTGTACCTTGACTAAGACCTGTTGGTATTACTTCTCTGTATGTGTGAATGAATGAATGTATGAAAGAATTTTATTTGTAACATTTATAGCATACAAAAATAAAACAAATTATACAATAGGTTACAATACAATCCTAAATGTTACAAATGTTACGGCCCCAGCTGAGCAATGCTGATTAAAAACCAGCGGTGGTCTTTCGTTAGGCACTGTTCGTGACGTCACGGAAGAATATCTTACAACAGTATATTCTATACTAAAAGGAATTGGATGACGCTGTAATCACGTATAATAGGTAAGTACATCATATGACGTATAAGTAACACTTGTATTATGAATAGGGAAACTAATGATTATTATTTACAAAGTGAGCATAAATTACATATATGTAGTGTCTGCCTGCATGAATATCTCGAGGCTTTATTTAATCAATGAAATTACATACTAATTCTGTATTATGGCACTGTCTAGGTAGAATATTGATTGCAAAATATACATAGACTAAAAACTAGAAAAAAAGACACTATCTTATCTTAGCATCTGGACTGACATTGTTTATAATGTGATCGAGTAATTTAAAACTTAAATTTTCAAAGGTAGTGATAACGGAAACTGTCAACAAATACACAGTGTGATCAGACAGCAGTCCTCGAGACCCAGTGAGCATTCTAGGTCTAGCGATCCCGTCAGTGTGTAGTTCCTCTGAAAGTGGCCGAGCAATGAGATTGCGTAGATAGTCGTGGTACACAGTGTGTACGCAATCTCATTGCTCGACCACTTTCAGAGGAAGTTTGCGCTACGCAGCTAGCAAATGCTTATTTTTCTCTTAAAATCTTTATCGAAAATATATATTATGCATGGACTTTTAACTATTTACGCTACCATACACAAATGAATTCTAGATGTTTTTGTGTAAAGGAGTCGTTCGAATAATGGAATAAGTAAAGTGTCTACTACATAGCTGCCATTTTTACTTACGTCGGTATCACAAAAAGGCTGCTAATATAGACAGGAAAACAACCAATTATATAAATATATGAACATGGTAGAACAATGACATAAGTAAATCAATCATTGTAGGTATTAGTTACCATTTGAAAAGCTAGTTATATATAGCTGTTGTTACTCTGAGGAAATCTAAGAACGAAAGTAACATAAGCTATAACAGTAAAAACAATAAATAAATCTGAATCTGAAATTTTGCCAGTCCCGCCACACATACAGATATAGTGACGTCTTTTAGTGGGGAATTTAAATTCATATTGTGGCAACATTTTAAAAAAGAAAGTGAAGTGAAAGAAATGGATTTACAAGAATAGGTCGCAAGTCGCATAGATTTTTGGTTGATTTCCTTTTCACTTTGCTTTCGTATTCTCCGTAAGATCTAATAAACTGACGTTAATTTGTGTTTCTGCTTGTATTTTGATTCATCGGAATCGGTATTACGGCACCAAAGGCAGGATAAGTACATGAGTGGACAGCATCTTATTGATTTTCTTCCCCTTCATAAGCTTTCAACCAACGCGAAGTGGTGTTAGAGCTGGCCGGATCTCTATGATCTAGTTAGGTCCCATCGCTTATATTAACCATATAGTCACAGTTTCTGTGACATTTTACCCGGGTTCGGCGTAAACATATAGCAATATGATGATGAATTCTCTCGACTCCGTTAACGCGAACCAACATCCTACGCAAAATGGAAGCAAAATCCAGCCCTGCAATAATGAGTCGAAGACTAATCTTATCGTAAATTACCTGCCGCAGACTATGACACAGGAAGAAATAAGATCGCTTTTTTCTAGCGTCGGCGAAGTAGAAAGTTGCAAATTAATTAGAGATAAAGTGACAGTGTTTCCGGACCACATTCTTAATGGCCAGAGCCTAGGTTATGCCTTCGTGAACTACCACAAAGCTGAAGATGCTGAAAAAGCTGTCAACACGCTCAATGGCCTGAGACTCCAGAATAAGATAATAAAAGTGTCGTACGCCCGCCCAAGCTCAGACGCGATCAAAGGCGCCAACCTTTACGTCTCCGGGCTTCCGAAACACATGACACAGCAGGATTTGGAGAAGCTCTTTAGTCCATATGGATCCATCATAAGTTCGCGCATCCTTCATGAGAATGTGAATATGGGTCATCTCCTACAAGTGGGTGCAGAGGAGCAGTCTATCCAGGGGCCATCACGAGGGGTTGCCTTCATCAGGTATGATCAACGTTGTGAAGCTGAGAATGCAATTCGTGAGTTAAACGGCACCATACCACCAGGAGGCACAGCTCCTATCACAGTCAAGTGTGCTAACAACCCAAGTAATCAACAAAAAGCACTTGCTCCTCTTGCTGCATACCTAGCTCCAACAACAGCTCGTCGATTTGTGGGTCCTGCTGGGAAAGCTCTTCTTGCCATCAACAAAGGTCTTCAAAGATTCTCTCCATTGGCAGACCCTCTCATCCAAGGTAATGCTATAGGTGGTTCAGGATGGTGCATCTTTGTGTACAATATTGGAGCTGACACAGAAGAAAGCATTCTGTGGCAGCTATTTGGCCCCTTCGGTGCCGTCCAGAGTGTTAAAATTATAAGAGATCCTGCAACCAACAAATGCAAGGGCTATGGTTTTGTAACAATGACAAACTATGACGAGGCTGTTGTGGCTATTCAGTCCTTGAATGGGTACTCTCTGAATGGTCAAGTGCTCCAAGTCAGCTTCAAAACGAACAAGAGTAAAGCATAAGCATACAAAAATCTAGTCAATAAATTGTAGTTAATGCAAAAATGTTGATCATACCCGTTCATGGTTTGTCATCGAATATTAATAAAGAAATAGTACTGACTAGAAAAATATTCACTTGGTGTTGTAATCATGATGTCAGGAACATACAAACCAGTGTTCTTACAAAATAAGTACAAAACTTATCTTTGACATCGATGCCAATAAATGTCTGAACTAGCCTTAATTCAAAGCTGAGGTCTTAAAACATTCAATAATTTTTATTTTTATTACCTTCTCAATTATGAAATTCATCTCTGGACAGTGAAAGTAACAGCTTATTAAACTGTAGTACAGTTGTGCAGACAATTCTTATAAAGAATTTATTTTTTCTTAGCCATAAGTGAATGTGTAATGTATTTTACAATTTTTTTTAGTTAGGACTGGTTTTTTGAACCTAGTATCCTGAAAATATAATACAAATAGAGCAATATCAATGTTACAGTGTTATAGCCAAGAAGATTCTATACCAATATTTCAGGCAATGAATATTTTCATAATTATTATAACATTTGACAGTGCAATATTACATTTTTTTACTATGAGTAAAAAATTAAATATAATTCTATATTATTAATATAATTTTTTTGTGGAATTCAGTGCAATTGCTCCCAGTATTTTTGTTTTAATATTTGTTGCAAATCTTGCAATAAATAAAAGTACTAATATGGTATGCCTATAAAAAAATATATTTGTATTACCAAAGACACCAGAAAAATGACTGATTATGAAAATATATTTGAATAAGTGGAGAAACATTACGACGAAACAACTTCTTCCATATTTGTTTTCACTTTATTCATAAGAATGGCCCCACTATAATGTAGTTATGAAGTAAAATTCTATGAAAATCTCAATCTTATGCACAAATCAAACTTATCTAAGATGGACTTGTAAAATGTTAGTATCTACCTAATATTAAGCACTATTACTGGATCATTTATCATTAATTTTTTGACCATCTGTTCTTAATATTAATTACTATGTTTTGTTTTCTGACTAACTAAAAATCTCAAAATTATGAATAAATGGACCATGACATCTATAAAGAAAATAAGTTATCTAGTTATTGATCAACATTTATTGGATGGATTTTTGTAATTGTGACTACTCTCATCAGATTTGAGCACGTAAATTATAGCTCTTGATTGTGTATTCTAGTAAGTGAAAGTCAAATTAGGATTTAAATATACAAATTATGTTTTTGTGTGAGTGAAATTAAAATCTGTAGTAAACTTAAGTTTCAGATATAAAAATGTGAGTACTCGCACAAAACATAATTATTTATGTTTGACTTTCACATAATGATATTGTCTCTCTAATTTGATCATAATTATTATAATCATCACTATTTATTATTATTACCTTAAGTATTTTGAAATTCATTGTAATCATAATTTATTGTCATAATCATTATAGGAGTTAAAGAATTTCATTTCGATGTTTATATTTAATAATAATAATAATAATACTGTGCATTAGTGTAAGTTCAGTTAGTTTGATAAAATGTACTCATAATAACACACCTTACCCTTTCTAATTATTTATAATTTTTCAAATATTCATTATAATATTGCAGTAATAGTTAAATTTATTCATAGATAAATGCATATCATTGTTAAAATGAAACAAAAGAGGTGAATTATTCTCAAAAGTAAGGGCTTGTACAATGCATTTTAATTATAGTTTTGTTTAATTACTCTAAGAATAGATGTTCAAACATTTAATATTATTATTTATTTAAAGTACTTAACTATGCGAAACTAGTCAGTTAATTTTGCGCAACATTAATATTTTTAAGTACCTATAACTTAAGCATTTATAAATAACTTGTGTTTTGTAATTTAAATTGTAGTTTAGGATTTTATTTTATTTATTTTTGTGTGGTGCTTGGTTAACATAAGATAATGAAGCCCAGACACACAAATGTTGCTAAATGTTATGTAACAAGACTAGTCAAATGTTGTTATTACCTCTCGGTAATGATACCGTTGATTTTGTTTGCCTTTTGTGCGTGAATGTACTTGACATAGTCTCAGTTATTGCAAATTCGAGAAAGTTATATATTAAAATTTTGTAAATCTCTAAACTATGTTATGAAGTTTAACTACATATAACTTTATAATGCAATAATTCTTTCGATGTCGCTGGTCAAAAAAGGCTACATAATTTTAAACTCAACATTGTTCTTATACATTATTATGCCACTTCGGCAATATACCCCCAAATTGCTTGAAGCATTTTTAATGTTTGATGTTTTTATACGACACTCCATCCTTAGAAAAATAAATTGGTTCTCTGCAAATTCAAGAAATAATAGCTTATGAAGTGTAAGGACATTTACGCACATGTGGCATGTCTTAGGGCATCCACTAAATAATTATGTAATAGTCTATGTATGTTGTGTCGTCCCTCAAACAAATACGCTTGCAAATCCACCGATTAAGAGAAATTGGTATCAATAACACACCTGTTCCCCGATTCTGTAAATATTAAATAATATTGCATATGTGTTAAAATGTATTCCATTTTTACCAATTTAGCTACTTTTATATGCGAAAACTTTTCATGAGGTAATATAGCTTTTTAATATCGTTATAGCCAATTGTAATGTAACTTCTACGTCCAAATGTTCAAAGTTAAAATATAGCAGAATCGGGGCCTGTCCCATTTAAAATTTTGTTCTGCATTTTTTTTGTGTTTAATTAAAGTTGTGGTATATTTTGTTTAGAATAGTTTGTTTATTTAAAATACTAACATTTTATTTTTCTGATTTAGGGTTCTTGTGTATATCTTACGTTTAACAAGGTCATTTATTTTTATTTATTTTCGTTTATATTACTTTGGGCAGGTTTGGGTATCGTAAGGTTTTGGCCTAGGATGTAGCTAGAATTATAAGAAAGAGTACAAATCGCCGTATGAAAACAAGTGTTTGGCTTACTTACATATAATTTTTGAAATAATGTCAACGAATGTAATCGGACGTAGGGAATATAAATAGAAAATAAATATTAAACTTAGCAATAATATTTAAAACTATGTTTTATTTCTAACATATACATACCTCCATTACATTCCTAGAATATTAAAAAGCAAAAGTTGTAATATGTTACTTAGCATACCGATTATACATATATAAAAGTAAGTTAGAACATGTAATCTAAAGCATATCGACTGTAGGTACCTCAGTAATATCGATTAGAATTACGTAATTAAGGATTTTAGATTTCACTCAAACCTGTAGAATTGAATGATAATTGCGTTCAGTGACTCAGTTATTTCATTCTGCTGAGTTATATATGTATAAATAATATAATTTGCTACATATATATTTTTTAGGTATATTGTTGTGTGAAGCCATAATCAAAAACATGGTAATAGTTGTTTTGTAAAGAACGCCATACTGTGCTGACTCTCACAAAATGATCCCCATACATAATTAAATATAAACGAAGGGTAAATTACCCTACTGTCGTTTTCCAGAGGTCAATGAACTCTATACTAGGGTAACGAACTACATGAAATTTGTTATAGCGCCTGCCAATTGTTATAGCAACGTGATTTACTATATACAAAACTATCAATCATTGAGGCGCGACAGCTTTCGTGCGCCTTCAAAAATATCTACATACTTATGTCCGGAACTTCTGGAAGGCCTAGTCATAAAAGCAAACCGCGTTGTTGAAAGCGGGAAGATGCGGTGAATGGGGCTTTGGATCAATAATCCACAAACTCAAGCGTGCGCCGTAGGGTTTTAGACTACACCCCTGCACGCGGTTGTATCGTATCTTAATAGGTACCTACAATACAATAGCAATGAACACTACGCGATCGTTCGTACCTACGCACATAGGTTAGACGCATGTATTGATCATACTAAGAGGAATATAAGCAATATAAAGGTATATTCAACTATACTAAATCTAGTAACACACCCAATTACTATGATACCAGGCTGTTACGGCAGTGGTCTACTTATTTTTAAGCGTAAATATGCCTTAAAAGGTACCTATATAATAATAATATACGTAGTCTTAGCTTTGAGCTTTATAATGGTAAAAGGTTTTTAAAAATCCGTCAATGCGATGCGAGCAGTTTTTGATTTACTTACATCGTAACAAACAAATAAAAAATCTAATCTTTCTCTGTTAAGTATAATTATTAGTTTAGATTATAAGTCTAATCGTTTAATTATAGGTATAGGTCCTAAACTACATAGGTTACTAATGGCGTTATCGTTGACATACCTACCAGATTCATAGGTAGGTGCCTAGACTTCTGTTTTAGGCAGAGTAACCTATCGTTACAGAATGTATTTGGGTGATTAGTTCACAAGGAGGTATATTATACAACTCTGTCCATACCTATTTACGTATATGTATAGACTGAATAGAATATGTATAGGCTAGGAACCTACTATGTATTTGGTAGGTCTGTCAACGATAACGCCATTTGTTAGGTATGTAGTTAAGTACCTATATTACTAAAAGATTAGATTTGTAATTTCAACTAATAATAAAATTATAGTTCGAAAAAAGATTTGGAATTTGGTTGATTTGTTTGTTTATTTTTTACGATTTAACTCTAAGACTACTCGGATCGACCGATTTTTAAAAACCTTTCACCATTAGAAAGCCCCATCTTTACCGAGTTAATTGAGTTAAGTTTATTGTCTATATTATATTTACAACAAAATTAGAGATCCCTGCCTAAATGGAACAATGTAATCCAATGTATCTGAGAAATATGCGGAGAAATAGGCAAAATAACGACTATGTATTGTTGTGCGATCGGCGTTTAATCGGAGACAAAAGCATTTAACAATTGTGTGCGCCTACCCACAACATATATTTAATAGTTATCATAATATTAATGCTACCTACATTACAGTATCAAAATGTTGCCCAAGGCATTATTTTGCCTGCGCTGCGAAGACTACTGATGCTATAGAACATGGTGTTCTATACCTATAATATACTAATGGTAGGAACGTATCTACCTACTCATGATTGCTCACAAAGAAATCCGCAAATAATTAGGCATATACGAACTTTGAATCATTGCCATTATTACCATACCATATGCCACTCAGCATTATTATTGCATACTAGCTGCGCACCGCGGTTTCACCCGCGTGGTGGTGATTGATGATGATGAAAGTAGCCTATGTGTTATTCCGGGACTAAAGTATCTACATACCACATTTCATCCAAATCCGTCCAGCCGTTTGAGCGTGATTGAGTAACAAACATCCATCCATCTAAACTTTCACATTTATAATATTATTTTTAACATTACGTATATGCCTAACTATACCTACAGTACCTACCTATATTATTAGTTCAAACACGGGTAGAATCGAATAGTTTCTTTTTTTACATTTAAATGATTTGATTTTTTGGTAATGTGTGTGAATTCCAATTTAAATTATTCGGATCGAACTTTTAATAATTTTACCAAAAAATGGAACCGACTTCTACATTCAAAAGTATGAAATAACTTGTTAGTCGGGACCATAATAGTTCAAAAGTAACTATTATCAAAATATTGTGAGCATGGTACCACTTGGTGAAAACTTTTTCATCCTTTTCAGTGACCTTTGCTACTCACGGGATCAATTGTCATTGTGTACGTTTACCGATTTCTCCACCCGCGACTATATAATCAGCGACGTATGCGTAGCACTTTACAGTTATTGAACTCAAAAACAGCTTGATCAAAATCAGCGAAAGTTATGAACATAAAAAAAAACATACGGTTCGAATTGAGAACCTCCTCCATTTTTTTGAGTCGGTTAAAAAGCTACCATGGGAACAAGTGTAAAAATGCTTTGAACAAATTACGTGGTCTATTAACAAACACTAATTTACGTTATACTTATAATAATTTATAAATTTTTATTTATAATTATGTATACTGAATTTATAATTATAGAAGAAATGTTTCATTGTTGTTTGTTACGGACGATTTAACTCAAAAACTACTAGGCCGATTTTAAAAATTCTTTCACCGTTAGATACCTTCTAGTGATTCAAATAAGCTATATTTTATTCGAAAAATAATATGGGATCCATGAATACTTCATCATTATATCCCAAGGTGTAAATAAATTACTGAAAACACCCTTACATCAAGTGCGCTGCGGAAAATGTTGACATTATAACAAAGTGTTGTTTAACATTTTCATCTAGCAAATTGATCCATATCCAAATCAATCACTTCGTATTTAAGGCTACTAATACCAGTACCAATTTAAAAGTATCAATGCCGCTACAGAAATAAACAAAAAATAATTTTTAAAAATATATCGTCAACGTACTCTATCGCTCACGCCATATTGCAAAAATGGCGGCTCTAGCAGTATTTTAACAATATTTCCTTGTGCGGCACAGTCTATTTGTTGGTGTGCACTAGGTGTTGATTACCTACGTGAGAATTCTGGTTCAGGACCCGTGGGATCTCCCCGTATCGTCGGGTCATGTGTTGAAACAGTTGAAACATTGTGTGAAAGTCGAATTTGGGTCGGAACCCAAGCGAGACGCGAGTTTACAAACGGATGTTACTTACAAACTTCTCAACGAACAGGCCGGGCTGCCAGACATACGATTAAAGTCGTATTCATATGAATTTTTATTGCTTATGTACGATCTAAATATGAAGATCGTACGTATTTCCTACGACTTTTTCGCATTTCGCAAAAACCGATATAGGATTAACCAATAGTCCTACCTACAGAACACAGCACTATATATTTTTCACCTCACTTATAGAATTTTCCCTTTGACCCGTTACAAATAAAACCCGACCAAATTACGAACCATTTTACATATATTCAAGTTGTGTAAGCAGTGATTAATATTTTTTATTTTTGTATTCTACTCCTAGTCACTCATTGCACTTCGTCACTATTCCTTCATGCATGTATGATATGATCATCATATCCTACTAATATTATGAAGCCAAAAGTTTGTGTGTATATATGTTTGTGATTTCTTTACGCTCAAACGGGTACACAGATTTCGATAAAAAAAAATATGGAAATAGATTAGACCCAGGATTAACACATAGGCTACTTTTTATCATTATCTGTAGTGTTATTTCTCCTTAAGGAGAACAGCACTACTGGACGCAAAGGCGCATTGTTATAATAAAAGCCACGGGCGTTGCTGTATTATGGAAAAACTCCAATCTTAGTTTTCTTCGTTTCCACTGGCCCTGAGCGCAAGTTATAAGTAAAACTAAAGTTTGTGTGATTGTAAGAAATCTTTCAACTTTTCTCACTATGGAGGATTAAGACAGTAATGAGACTTTAAATGGCACACTTTTTACATATTATGAAACGAAATGGATGTTGTATAATTTTTTCTCCAACACAAGGAATGTTGTTTAAAATAGATAGTAAAACCTGAAGATTAGTAGTGTGTAAATTACTCTGGCTTTCATTAAAACTATCTTTTTAAGTACATAATGTAATTTTTTTTTTGTCGTAGGCTTCTTAAGGCATACGACTATAAATTTACCCACCGTACGATCTCTCGTTCACGCCATCTGGCAGCACTGCAGAGTACTTTTCTAAAAATGGCTAAAAGACTTTTATCCAAAGCCGTAAAATGAAAAAAAAACTTTTCTAAAAGTCAAATTGTCAATGTTGCCAATTACGTTTTTGACATTAAAACATGACAGTGGTTTTTGCAAGTTTGATTCGAAAGTATTTGTGATTTTTGTTTGTTGCTAAACTAAATAGCGCTCAAGAACATAAAGTAGTGTTAATTTAGTGAGTATCCGACCATCCGCCACTATTGTCAGCATATTTTAAAGTTGCAAGTGTGACAAGTACACTGAAAGGCTACCCAGCTCTGAAACTTGAACTATGGATTCTTTATCAAAACAAGAGCTAATATCGACGATCACCAAGCAAGCAGATCAAATTAAGCGTTACGAAGGAAGGCTAAGAGGTATGTCCGTAGGTATATTCTCTGCTAACTGTAACTACCCTCAGAAAATTTAAATTAGTCAATATTAAGCCAGTTTCCCCATAATGAACTACATAGTTAAAATTGTACCAGCTGTTAGCATAATTAGAGTAAGGCAAGCAATGGAGGAATGTTGCAGACCTTTAGTGTTACCTAAAGTGTGATGGATGGCAATGCTTTGCTATCTCACTCAGATTAAAATTTATGTAAAAATGTAAAATTCCTCAAGACATAAGGAGCCATCCATAAATTAGGTCACACCTTTAGGGGGTGAGAGGGGGACAGCGTTAGATTTGGGAATGTAGCAAAAATGATCTTACCCAAATCAAACGACGTATACATGTCATTTACACGAGACCTGTCAACTACAACGATTCACTTGAATATTGATTAATGTGACTTCAAATTTTTTCAATTCCTATAATATTTGCTTGAATCACGATAAGAATTTCATTTTCGTAATGGTAATAGAAAGAAAACATTACGCTAGTGTATTTATTCAAGTTTGCTTGTCTACTCACATCAGCTGTAGCTGTCAATCTCTGAGCTGTCAAAAAACGCTCACTAAAGACCCAGATTTGGAGGTGGTTCAAAAGTGGCAGATCAAGGTAGAGTATTAACACTTTTCATGCATCTCGAACAGTAAACGAAAACATTTCAAACCCCACCTGTGCCAAAATGAACGCTGAATGTGAGCATTTTGAGAGATTTTAACTGTTCCATAGTCCATCTCGAATGCACTAATAGTGTGATAAGGGGTGCGGGGAGTCTAGTGACAGCTTTGTGATGTCACATGTTAAATTCATATTTCAATACTTCCACATTTCGCTCGCAGAGTCCCTGCGGTTTCGCCTGCATGGACTACTGTTTTACCCCTACCTCAATGATTCCACAGCAACAACTTCTTTACACAGGGTAGCCTATGTGTTATTCCAGGGTGTAAGCTATTATTGTAAAAAAAATCATGCATATCTTTTGAGCTGTATCAGTGTGAAGGAGTAACAAACAACAAATGACAGACAAACTATCGCCTTTACAATTTTAGTGTGATTATATCAGCCTGTAGTGGCTTATATTCCCTATAATGTGGTTTCCAGATGTGGTGGCAGCTTATAAAGGACTGGTCAAAGAAAAAGAAGCCTTAGAGATTAGCCTCAAGGCTCTAAATAAAACGGAGAATCCTGTTGAAGGAGGTAAGTAACTTCTGAAATATTCTAAAAGTGCTGTCATGCCTTTAGGCATAATGAACATAAAAATAGTTCATGTATGAAAACCTCTAATTCATCACTGTTAAAAAACAGTAGTTAAGAAATTACGTCCTGTCTCGAGCGAGTCGGGATGGAATTGTTCTATGTGATATTGACTACGTGGAAGTGCCGCATAGTCCCGTAAAAACAGTGAAAAGGAGTAATGATAAAGCAACTATTTATTTTGGAAAGTGTTGAGCCATTTGTCTATAACAGGGTTTCTAAATATTCTACACCTTCCTTATGTTTACGTAAAACTTAAAGAGATCATTTTAAGGCAAGGCTTTCCCAACAGGCAAATAGTGATCTAACTTATCTCTATAAAATAAGCTAGGAATGTATAGGAGAGTGCAGAGCTATCAGGCATCTTAGGTCTGATGTTGACAGTGGTCATGACCGGAATGAGCTGGTGGAGAGCGGTGCAGACTAGCCAGCTGTGGTCACGTGGTACTAGGCGGTACTAAAAATTTTGCAAAACATTCATATAGAATGAACAATTATGAATATTGCAGTAACAAAAACATCTCTTGACCTTTGTACCCAACTACTTAAGTTTTGTTGGAATATTCTTCTTATATTGGAAGATATTATGTATTCTAATAATAGCATGTTGTTGAAGATATAAAACTATTGAGAATATTAAACATAACCCTATTTTGACTCCAGACCTTTCCTTTATACTGAACCAATGATACTGAAAAAGAAAAAAAATAAAGCGTTGCATATGATTTTTAGTTGTATTTAAAATGTTGCAAATTGTGTATAAACAGAACCTTAGATTACAATCACCACTTAAATTCATGGTCTCAAAGCTGTCTAGAGTCTCGATTAAAGAAAATTTTACCAAAAAATGAAACCGACTTCAACACTCAAAGTGTGAAATATCTTGTTGAAGTCGGTAGGTACCATGATCGTTCATTCACACAGTTACACAAACAAAAGACAGTAAAAGATAGTTATATAAAAATTGTACGCCAACTTCAATAAGTTATTTCACATTTTTTAGTGTTGAAGTCGATTCCATTTGACGGTAATTTTTTTTCTGGAGTCATACTGTTTATTACCCAAAACCTTGAAAGCTTCTCTAACAAGCAGATTATGCTGTTGCGAGTTTGTCAGATTGTATTATTTCGAAGCCTGCCTCCATTTAATCAATAATGTTTTGAAACAACTATAATTCTTGAATAACCCGGAAGTTAAATATAATAATATAAGTATTATGTATATTTTGTAAAAAATACTTGGTACTTTGTAATAGGTAGTGAAATACCAAGCCAAATATCACAGGAGTAATGTAGGAGCTGGACTTAAGTAATCAAACGCGTGCCTATTCCAATAAAAAAAAGTCATATGGTGTGCTTTCAGTTCCAGATGATTCAGTGGCGGCCCTCACCCTTTCGCTTTCCACCTTGACAGCAGAAAAGGCCCGCATGGAAGAAGCATTCCAGGCCGACAAAAAAATGACAAGAGACAAGGCAGGTCATATAACCATACAATAATAAGCACCATATAAATTGCAAATAATGTATTTTTTTAATCTAACATGAGATGGACATGTGTTTGCTCATTATAATGTTTTCATCACTGATCATCTTACATTGTATCATCAATTTTTTTATTGTAAATAGGCAAGCGTTTTGACTACTATCTCACTTGATGTTAAGTGATAATGCAGTCTACGACGGAGTATGCCTGCCCAGTAGATACCTATTCACACGTGAGTTGAAGATACACACGTGAAAAAAAAGGATTAATTCCATTAGTGATGATGGTACAACATATGTTGTCAGTTATTTATTACTATATGTACTTGTATCATGAGGAACAAATATCTTGTCTATGGTTATCTTCTTCAGCAAACTTGCAATGTACCTCCAACTACCTTAATATTAAATAAGTCTGTCATGACAAAACTACTACATACAGTAATCCTATATTTAAAAAAGTTTATTAAGATTATTACACTCCACAGACACCAGGGTCCATTTTCAACATAAAACTTAATTACATTTATTAACAAATTCATGTAACAGAAGACAGTTTTACCTACAAACGGAACACATTAATATAAATATCATACAACATAATACAATAATATACATTATTATTACACCAACCACTAACACTTGTCTCAAGTTGAAAAACTGTTATCACAACACAAAGTGTGATCAGACAGTGTGAGATAGTGGTCAAACGATAATTGTTTAAAGTGTTTAAAAAACACAGTCTCTCATATCACTGACAAGCTATATAATGTCATGATGTATGTTAGTGTTAGAGTTTTATTTAACAAATTATCTGCTTACATGAAAATGACCCACCAAATGTTTTTAGAATTTAGATGATAAATAACAACAGGGCTGGCCAATTTAAGGATTTCTGGATTCTAAAAGTTGGACACCACAGAACTCCAAGCGCAGCATAAGACTTCCACTGGCACTTGACAGTACAATGCTTTCAGGTAGAATCTGGATGCAGGTTCATTCCAATCTAGACCTTCTGGAGGCTAGTAGGGCATCACTGATCGTCACATCATTAGTTATGCCCTTCAGCTACAATGAAGAATGATGAGTGATGATTTTACAGGGGATACAGAATCACTAACAAATAATTGTTCTGCCTCATTTGCAGTATGAAAACATGGTAGCAGCCATGAAAGAAGAAACCAAAACCTTGGTCCAACAGCATATAGCAGAAGTGAATAATTTAAAGGCGAAAATAGGCTACGAAATTCAAGAACGTGAAAAAGAGAGGGCTGATCATGCTGCTATGATGAAGTAAGTTTTGCAGAGATAAAGTGAGACAAACATAAAAAAACAAAACATATTAATTAATATTAATGAACAATATTTAGTGTGCCAAGCGACTAGTCGCGGAATTACCACGAAATATTGTTTACTAGCTGTACCCACCACGCCGTTGATCATTGATGACGTTGAAAAGTAGCCTATGTGTTAATCCAGGATCTATTTACCGTATTTCATCAAAATCGGTGTAGCCGTTTGAGCGTGAAGAAGTAAATATATATAGACACAAACTTTCGCCTTTATAATATTAGTAGGATTATTGATTTCCGCAAAGTAGCGCCTATCTCGATCTATAAACTTTCTTAAGACGAATTTCTTGTTTTGAAAATGTATAAATCAGCCCCCTGATTCAGAAATGTATAAATAACTTATAACCGACCTTTTTATGGAACAAAACGTCAAATGAACAAATCCATACGATAGCCTATATATTTCAATGATCCGTTAGATTTTCTAAATTCGAGCATATTAAAATTTTTGCAATTTAAAATGTATGAATAATTTTGAATCTAATCGATTTGGTTAGTTATCAAACGTTCTGAATCTGGCTGCAGTTTGTAGTTTATTGTCACTATCAAGGAATATTAGCTTGGCTCTAATCATCATATAGCAGTGTGGTGCGTTAAGATGGACCCACGCGCGTAATTACTCACGCGCGTGGGTCCATCTTATAATATTACGCTCGTTTCCTGGTGGGAAAGAAAGGGTTCTTATAATAATTATTAACGAATCAAATAATTGTATGCATAATCCCAGGAATTTTTGGTGGGTTTTATTATTTTCATCATCGTCATTTCAGGCATTGCTGGTCATAGAATTTCCTTTTTTGTGGATGGCCATTGGCCATCGGCACTGCTCAAACAAACAATGGCACCCAATCAAAATGTGAACATTTGTCAGCTTGCAACAATATAGCTAGCTCAATAATTCAACCAGATCTTCATCATTATCTCAGCCATAAGACGTCCACACAAGGACAGGTTGGAAACAGCCCGCATCCGGCATCTTCCTGATATCTTAGTCATCTGTCCACCATGTTGGTGGGCATCCGACGCTGCGCTTGCTGGTCCGTGGTCTCTAGGTCTCTAGGATCAGCGCTCCGAGATAAGTGCCCTGGCCTCTGGTACTTCAGCTTGCCAACCCTACAATAAGATTCTGATACTGAAGGTTAAGCGAGTATGGAATAAGTCTTGTGAGTTATTTTAATGTTTTTTTTTTATATTTCAGAGAGCTTCACTTAAAGTTGAACAGTGAAAGGAAAACCAAGGAGAAACTCGAAAACAAAGTTGTTCATTCCAATGAAACTCAAGGTATTTGGCCCATTTTGTATAATTTTTATTTTTTTATTTTAAGAGCACAAAACTGGAAATACATTACTTATAACAAACATTATTTATTTATAGCATAACAATATATCAAACAATATTAAAAACAATAAGAAAATATCTATACTATTTTAATCATCATACACCAATGGGTACAGTAACACAAAACCTGTCACTAAACTATTGTACTTTATATTATCCGTGAGGACCTATAGTTGGCCTTTTGTTAAATATTAAGTCGTTATATTGTATAGAAGGCCGTTGGTCTTCCATGTTAAAATAAATAAATAAATAAACACACAGTGCGTTCAGGCAGAACTCCTTGAGCGCCAATAAACATTCTAAGTGTAGCCCTATCACAACCTCGACCACATCTTCGCTGACCATCAAGGGTCAAAATTCTATAAAGTCCAGAGTATCCTGGCTGAGCAAATGTCTGCCACAGCTAGGGTACTCTATCAGTCTACACACAGGTTGATCAATCATATGTAATGAGACTGTGTGAACACTATGGGACTGACATAATCGGTGTACGACTCAAAGTCCCTAAATTAAATATAAAATTAAAAAAAAAAGGAAAAAAAAGTATATTACAAAATTAGTTGTTTTAAAATGATTTGAGTAATGAAGATACATCTGCTCGGACAGCGTCCCAGGCGGAGCTGCAGAAGCGCGTGCGCGACCTGAGCGGCAGCCTGGAGGCGACGCAGCGCAAGCTGCAGCGCTCAGAGGCGCGCGCCGTGGAGACGCCGGCGCTGCTCGTGCGCCTGCAGAACAAGCTGGCGCTCCTGGAGCAGTCGCACTCCGTCGCTATACGTGAAGTGAGAATCACCCAACCTAACCATCCTTCTAACATTTTTTTCACACCGCTTGCTCGAAAAGTTTGTCCTTGTAGCGTACCAGAGCGGGACTAAAATACGATACTTACACTAGTAGTAGCATTAGCATATTTTTCTAAATTTTATGCCTACAAAATTTAAACAGTCTTTATTACGTTTGAAACTCCGCCATTTTGCATCCAACCTAGTTTTCTCACCATTATAAAACGCACGGAAAACCGTAATCCACGCGGGTGAAACCGCAGAGCGCTACTACTTATGTATGAAGGCGTATGTTACTCGGAGTCTATAGATGTATGTTCTATATACTCAGAGTAACAGTAATAGTAGAGTAATAGTACAATAGTTAATTTTGAATGTATATTTTTCAGGAACAAATCAAAGCAAAACGCGCCGAAGAGTCAGCCCGTAAAGCCTGCGCCAGGCAAGAGGAGCGGGTCGCCCTGCTGGAGTCCAAACTGGCTGAGCTGTCGGAGACCGTCGGGCGGTACGACCTGCGTCGGAGGCGAGACCAGAAACTGATAGAGAAGCTGCAAGATGAGCTCAATGGAAAGCTGTTGGATGGGATCGCTACGGACAGAAATGAATCTAATGAAGGTAATCGCATCTTAAAGTTTGGCGTTTTTTATGATTGCAGATCTAGTGTTAGACCAGTAGGTCACTTGATTGTCAGTGACCATGTCAAAGGTACTGGTTAATAACGATGTCGTTGAATATCGAAACTGTAAAGTATAAAAAATAACCAGAAAGTAAATGAAATGTAAAGGTTACGTGCACTCTCTCTCTCTCTCTCTCCATGAGCCATGGGGCGTCCACTGCTGGACATGTGCCTCCCCCATATAGGGGGGATTTGCCAATGGACTCGCCACGCTTGGCAGGCGGGTTGGCGAGCGCAGTATGATTTTCAATCCTCAGAAGACCCTGCTGCTGGTACGTGATCCCTTAGTCGACTCTTACGGCACCCGTGGGAAGAGATGGGGGATTACTATTCTAGGCCGGTACCACCACCGCACTATATAATAGTCACTAAAGCGTTTTGAATTACAACAGTTCCTTTTATGAACTTAGTTTTGAAAACAATCCAGTTAATAAGAACATCCATTACGCTTGACAATCAAGTAACGTGAGACAGACAGCTCTTCTTACTGTACTTATTCTATCTCTTTCTTTCCGTTAGACTCACCACCCAAGATAAGCGAGACAGATAACGAGAAACTAGCTGACAGCGAATACCTACAAACGATGATCGATAAGATACACATATTGAAGAAAGAGTTCATCGCTGAAAACGACAAACTTGGCAACCCTATAGACATCACAACTATATTCAATGTGGACGGCTATGAGAATGTGCATTCCAAGTGCAAGGTAATATTGGATATGATTTTAGCTTATATAATGTACATAATAAATTTTTCAAGCAGACCGTTCTTAAGGTTTCGCCCAATGCCAAAATTACACAAAAGGAGTATCTTCAAATGCACTCTATTATGGTAATAAACGTATATATTGTAATATTTTTGACGTGATAACGTTTTATAAATTGATGAATACCAGCAACACTTATGAAAAATAGTAACGTTCCGCGTAACGTTCCACCTGAGTTTTGTATTACATAAAATAATCAAAGTCAAAGTCGAAGTCGAAGTCATAAATGATTATGACGTTATCACGTAAATCTATCGTCCGTAAACCGACTTTACAGACAACCAATTATTTTTTTATCACACTTAAACCCCCGCACAAGGATTCCCTGTATCGCGGGAGGCTTGGACACACACATTCACAGCACACAAACATCCAAGACCCGGGACAAACACCTACACTCATCGCACAAATGTTTGCCCCTGCCGGGATTCGAACCCAGGGTCCCGGAGACACAGTAGTCATGTCACTGACACTAACCACTGCGCTACGGCAATAATAAAAATATTGGAGGCAGTGGAAAATCTTGTAGAAGTACAGTTATCAAATAGAATTATGAAAAAACATTTGAGTTCTTTTTAAAAAAATAAACAGTTACCGCACTAAAAAAAACGTTTTTCTTCAAGTACTCTGAATTCTCAGCGACGACAACACTTTACTATTTATAAAATAGCCAGACTAATGTGTCAATTGAATTATATATATAAATATAGTATAATTATTAATTAGTATAATTATTAATTAGTATAATTATATATATAGTTAGATTTTTAATTTCTAGTTTATATTTTGAATAATTAATTAAAATCGTGGCGCGTCCGCCTGGCCGTGTTTGCTTTTCCTACTACAGTGGGTGGTTGGGGTGACAAGACGCACGAGTGAAATCTAGTATCTTTCTCTCTAGAATCTTTTTCCTAGCATTGGGCGCACTCTTAAGTATGTAGGACAGACCTTGCTGTCAAAAAGGGCTGCTATTTGGCAGGGGAAATGTAGAATACACTCTAACCGAGATGTCAGTGTAGGACTTATAGCTCCCATTCTCTTTTAAAAGAAATCAACGCTTTCACACTCACCGGCCTGCCCTAGGATGCCCTGAACCACGCGAGACATGGTAACAATCACAATACACAAGCATCCAAGACTCTTGCTTTTCTAACGTCTATTATTATTCGTATTAATGTTGGGGGTGATAAGTCCTGCACTGATGTCCCGCTTGGGGTGTATTGTGCATGACTAACTAACTAACCACCTTCCACCTTCTCCATTCTATCATCGGTCAACCAGACGTATGACTATGCGCCACCGCTACATGGTAGATATACCACCGTTACGCACGAAGCGTTTTGCTTCCACTTTTATAATGCGTACTGCCAGAGAGTGGAACTCACTGCCTCAGTCTGTGTTTCCCGATATGTACAACCCCGGAGTCTTCAAGTCGCGAGTGAATAGGTTCCTTCTAAGTTTGCGTGCTCCACCTTAGACCGCGTCGTCGCTTAACATCAGGTGAGACAGTGGTCAAACGCAAGCTTATAATCTTTAAACAAAAAAAAAAAAGTCTATACTCATCATAAATGTTTGCCCAAGTGTTAGCCCCAGGGCCCTAGGATTAGGAGTCAGGTCACTTATCACAGTCACAACGACTGTCGAATTACAGAATTGGTGTTGAAAAATGAACTATTATATATTTCAAGACTCTTGTACTGCTATACAAGGGTCGTGCTACACTTTTCAGTAGGATTGGTATCTCCTATAATTATTAAATACAGGAGATAGGCTCGAAAAAAAAAACCTACTTCAAAAGCTTATTTTCAGGAAAAATATGAAAAATTGAAAGCAGAATTCGAAACCTTTAAGATCCAAAATTCAAAAGCAAGCAATAGCGGCGATGAGGCGAAGAGCGAGATAGACAGCTTGAAGAGCGGAATGGCTGAACTTATGGAAAAGTTGGAGCATTATGAAATGATGCTAGACGAAGAGAGACAAGAAAAGATAGATACTTTAAAACTCTATGAAGAGGTGAGTTTCGTGTTAGATTTCGATCCTGTTTTCAGAGTCTTAAAATATTTAATTAATTAATGATATTGTCCTTTCTGTTCAAAATATAAAAATAGGAAAAAAATTTGAAATAATTAATGTTGTACTTCAAGTAGACTTCATTGTTCAAAATATAACATTTTAATGTGAAATTATGTATATTTATAAGTATGTGTTTGAATAATTTTGTTGTACCTAATTTAAGATTAATTTTATGACCCAATAATACCTGTAATTTGTACTTTGATATTTTTGTTTTATATGTACTCTTAATGACATTTGTTTTGACATAACTGTAGCATAATTAAATAATATACTTGACTAGTTGCATGCCTTGGCGTTGCTGTAAATGCAACTATCAGTTGAATTGACGGTCGCTGTGGCGCAGTGGTCGGTGACATTGACTTCTGTGTCGTCGGGACCCTGGGTTCGAATCCCGGCAGGGGCAAACATTTGTACGATGAGTGTAGATTTTTGTCCCGGGTCTTGGATGTTTGTGTGCTGTGATTGTGTGTGTCCATGCCTCCCGCGATACAGGGAATTCTAGTGCGGGGGTCTGAGTGTGATATAAAAAAAAAAAAAAAAAAATTGAATAAATAAATAAATATACGCCTAGTACGCTTCAGGGTTTGACAAACACCGTAAAACCTAGTTAGGCTTTAAGGTTGAATGAAAATTACTCTACGAATTGTAATTTTCAAGGTAAAAGAATAAGGGAAAGTCATAAGCATGATTTTAACTCTAAAGTAGATATCAGTGTCAACTTTAGTGACTTCTATATATTTTTGCCATTTTGTGATGCTGAATAATGAAGGACATCCTTTTCATAGTACAAGTATAAACACAAGTTTGTGGGGATAAATAAATATAAATAAAAATAAATAATATGGGACAACATTCACACAAGGTCTTCAGGTCCCAAACTAGGCAGAGCCTGTACTATGGTAACCTGATGACTGATATATATACTTATATACATATACACACCCAGACACAGATCAAACAGACATGTTCATGCACACAAATGTTTGACCTGTCCGGGAATCGAACCCGGGACCAGCGGCTCAGAAGGCAGAGTGCTACCAACTGAGCCAACCGGCCAGTCGGATGGATGTATGAATGTATGGATGTTTGTACTCTTCCACGCCAGAACGACTGATCAGGTCTGGATACAATTTGACTCAGAGACGGTCCCTCCGACGTGGTCTGACGACCCTGAAACAACAAGCGAGACAGACAGCTTAACCTGTAGGTCTAGACAAAGTGACATTCTACAAGCGTTAACGCTGAGAGACAACAAAAAAGTATGATTGACATTTCAAAGCGACATATTACGTGATCAACGAGAACTAGTATTCAGCGTTAGCGGTTAGAGAAAGAGATGCAATCCATCCTGTCTAGGCCCACTCGTGCGTGGCCACTAGTTAATCATTCAAGTTGTTCTTAGGGTATGTTGCTTCACTTAGTTGATCTGTTACGTTTGCAGGTATTTTTTTAATATGTCATGTTTTATGAATCTTACAGAAAATTAATAATGAAAAAGAATTCCACAAAGAAGTGACATCAGACCTCAAAACCCGTATTCTAAGTCTGGAGAAGCAGGTCGTCACTCAAAGAGACAGATATGCGGCCTTGTTGGAGGAAACCGATAACTTTATCAGGGCGAGGAACGAGAGAGCGAGACGGGTGAGCGCGGAAGAAGGGGGATGGAAAGATTCGCATGGGATATTGTCAGTGAGTATATTTTTAAATGTATCATCTCTTTTCTTTCTATCATCATTCTATCATCGGTCGACTCGACGTACGGCAATTCGCCATCGCTATATGGTAGATATACCACCTATACGCACGAAGCGTTATGCTTCCACTATCTTAATGCGTACTGCCAAGGAATGGAACTCGTTGCCCGAGTCTGTGTTTCCCGATATGTACAATCCTGGAGTCTTCAAGTCGCGAGTGAATAGGTACCTTCTAGGTTTGCGTGCTAAATCCTAGACAACGTCATCATTTAACATCAGGTGAGACAGTTGTGAAACGCAAACTTATAATATGAAAAAAAAAAAAAAAAGTATTATACGGATAGGATATTTAGTAATGATTTGTGCTAGGATCCCTTTTATTGTTTATATCTGGAAGACCAAGCTATACATTTCCAATAGTAATTTATAATTCGTTGATAAAATCTTAAACATCGGCTGACTAAAAATCCTTGAGGCATACCGCTGGGAATGGTAACCTAGCTAAAATTATAATAGCTGGCTACAACAGCCTGAATTCCTCTGTCTATTTAGAAAGAAAAGCAACGTTTTGCTGTAATCAGTATTAATTACATCTACTTAACTACCAGAGCCCATGGCTTCACTTATGTATTCATCTAAAAAAATGATCTAAAATAAGTTAGATACAATACATTAGCCTTTACAGAAACCATGCTTCAAGTTATGAAAAGGAATTCTAAGAGTTGCGTTGACTTTGGAGACTGTCCAGAGTTTCAAAATAAGTCGATAGTTGACCACCTCCATTCTCTTTTATGGACAGGGAATTAATATTATTATTATATAGGCACATTTCCAAATATTTGTAAATATACACTCATAAAGAATTATGAAATAGAAGTGAGATGGGAATTGCAATGCACAGTTGATTAGAAAGAAAGGAGTGACATGTTCAGGTCCTGGTTTAGTTGGATTGTATTTTAATTTTGTTAGTGGTCCAAAAATTTGAAAACCTTTTCTTCCTGCAACAAAAAAAGTCTGTATTTTGTTTTAATACTGGCTACGAACCATTTGTTGAATTTTGACAGGATTCATCGGCACCGCCGCATATGCTTCACTATGCGCACGAGTTGGCGAGGAAGGACTTGGATATAACGCAGCTAAGGAAAGAGAAACACATCTTGGAGGGACAATATCGGTAATAATAGGAAATATTTTGTAAAGCACTAACGTCTAAGCTGTAACCTAACGTCTTCAAATTCAGACGTGAATGAAAATCGGTCCCGCATTTTATGGGCTGCGTTCAGAAGCTTCGTCGGCCAAATTTCGAGCGATGTCTCACGAACGGCCATAGAACGTCATAGAAGAAGAAGAAGAAGACGAAGCAGAAGAAGAAGTCGCTTACATTGATATGGATCACGTGATAGTTACTACTGCATATGTCACTTGACAGCCGACCAATATTTGATCGATTTTAGAGGTAGAAAGAATATGGTCTCGAGCATAATTTGGTCTGCCAAGTTGACGTGAACGGCCATGATTAATGGGTGGAGCAAATAATGTTCCAATTGAGTTCGTAAACGCCGCACATCCGCTGTCAGAGCAAAATATGGCTTGGCCGATGGAGGTGACGAACGCACGCCTGTAAATGTGGTAACAATAACGGATGTGGCACTGGCAAACCCCCCTAAAAAGAAATGGGGGAGGCATATGTCCAGCAGTGGATTCTATGACTGAGAGGACGATGATGAAGTTCTCACTTAAGGGGTGTGATTTATTATTGATTGAATTATAAGCTAAATCCAAAATTCAGTAAATGACTAAGATAACAGCTCAGTTACTTAATTTAGTGAAAGTGTGGCGCTTAGCTGAGCTTTATTCTATATGCCTCAAGAATGCAATTAGAAACTTGACGATACAATACAATACACCATTTAATAAAATAAATCTGACAAGATACTAAAATACTAAATTAAAGTAGTACAGCACAATGGGCGGTCTTATCGCGTATAGCGATTTCTTTCAGACATTTTAAGGATGTATTTGGGGTACACTACTACACTTTCATGGTATTTTATGAGTTTTTTTTATTAATCGGTGTCATAATTATTTTCCAGAGATTGTCAACGTGAATCGACCATAGACAAAGAGCGCCATAAAGAAATCTTCAACACATTAAAAGAAGAAATTGATAGGTACGTATACTACTTACATACTCAACAGTGGCCCTAATTCTGTTAATCACACGAACTAGCTAAAATTAACTAAAATTCTTCAAATTGAAATAGCTCGTATTCTATTAACGCTAAAATTCAAATTCGTATAACTCCATACAACGCTCTCACTAATATTAGACGAGTTTTATTCCATTGCTGGTTAATTGTGGGTAGTTTTAGTAGGGACCAAATAAGTGGCGACATAATTTCGCTAAAACTACCCGCAAATTTAACAAATATATTTATTTTTTAGTGATGTTATTAATAAGTCTCATATTAATTTTAGACTTTATCGTAACCTTATAAGAATTGATTTAGTTTTTCAACATTTTAGTTTAGTTCAGTTAATTAAGCGAATCACTACCAGTTTATTGCATTCATATGGCGTTACATGCAGGTCTTAAAAACATTTTTTTTCAGCGTACATATGACCCTGGTAGGGTATAGCAATGTGGGGCGACCGATTTATTTATTAGTTTTCAAATTTATCATAGAAAAACTCATTCAAGCTGTAATAGCATTTCGTTAAAAGCAATTGTTTTAAATGTGTGATAAATTTCGACTCTTTTTCTTCATTAATTTTGTCAGGTAATTTGTTGAATATTTTTATGGCCATTAAGTATGGACCAGAACTGTGTATTTTAAGCTTAGAGCTCGGTAACACAAGTTTATGTTGAAATCTTGTCGGATAACGTCGTGGTTCACCTGTCACTTTTTTGAAAAACTTTGGATACTTTTCGACAAATTCACATATTTCTAATATATATATATACATACTAACGTCAACGCTTTATATTTTAAGAAGTATGGTTTGCAACTTTCCGTATTTTTTATGTTGGCTATTGTACGAATGCATTTTTTTGTGATATAAAAAGTTCTCCTGAATTGACATTATTTCCCCAGAGTATTATTCCATAGCTAAGCCAGGACAGTGCGTATGCCTTGTAGGTGAGTAAGGCAGTGTTTGGATCTGTCGCAAGACGTAATTAATTCCCTGAAGGCGTACGCGAATGATGATAATTTGGCTTTAATTTTAATAATATGGTTTATGACATATTGCTCCCACTCTTTCTCACGACATAGCCGCTACCAATATATATAATACCAAATTGCGTGCTCCATCTTAGACCGCGTCGACACTTAACATCGAGTGAAACAGTGGTTAAACGCAAGCTTATAATATTTTTTTAATAATATATATTTAAAAAAAAAAGTGTGGCACTCGGGGACTGCCGCGGTAAAGCTATTGCATAGCATTTTTTATCAACTTATGCAATTAATATATTAATAACTTATGCAGTAACGCCGATACAACCAATGCCACCTAGAGGCGAGTTGCTGAACTAAACAGACAAGTGTGATATTTCAAGTCATTAAAAGTTCTGCTATTCATCGATAGATGGCAAAACTAAAAAGTATCACCGCTGTGCCGGTCGGAGTTCGAGGAGCTCAAGGCCCGCGATAGAAGCTTTGCAATAGCTTAACACTTGTCGCAGTCTGTACCGTGGCCTATCTTACTGTAGCCAAAATACCCAACATTTTGGCAGCCATGTTAACTTTGGCCTCTCAAAGATGAGTAGTAGTCTCGGTAACACCGAGAAGTTACAGATGGTCGGTATTCTGTACTTGTGTTCCAGACGTTTCATTTAGACCACGGCCAAACAGTCCCGAAGCAATATACACATCACAAAATTATCTTATGTCTATTGAACTATAACAAAATGTATATTATATTTAATATGTATTTCTTAATATTTCAGACTTCGCAGGTTCCAGTCACGAGAGGGCGCTAATCTGGAATATCTGAAGAACGTAGTGATATCGTATTTGATGTCTACAGACGACGCCGGGCGGAGGCATATGTTAAACGCCATAGCAGCCGTATTACACTTCACCAGCGGTGAAAAGAACGCTGTTCTCTCGATTTTATAAAAAAATTCTAAAATCATAACTTCGGCTTCCAATGGGTGAACCAAAAAAGAACTTTAAAAAAATAAACTAGGCAACAGTGGATAAAGGATTTCAACTATATTGTTCAAATGGTAGCCTAGTGGTGTCACCATCGGCTGTCAATCTGACGGTCGTTGGTTCGATCCCGCTAACCAAATCACAAGTAGGGTACTTTCAAGTACCCGCGTGGCTAGCTGCCACCCTCAAGTTTGAAAAATCTGTGACAAAATACATGAAAGTTCAGGCAGGTATACTTGAGAACCATTAAAAATTGTAGGTCAGGTGTGATTCAGTCTTTGACCACCTGGTCACTGACCATTAAGCGAGAAAATGCTCGAACGCTATATTCTATAAAGTAAAAAGAAAATACAATATGGATTATTAATATTATTATGTATATACAAATCAATCAAATAATAATAAAAAAAAAAAAAAAAAAAAAAAAAAATTAAATGAAATATGGCTATATAATAACTTTTTAATAGATGGTAATGAAAATATCCACGGAACATTTAAGAAATATCAAAATAAAAAAATGTTTTATCCCGCTTATCTTCGAAATTACTAGACTGATTTTAACAAGACTCACATCCAGACAAGTGATATAAAGGAAAGATGGGCTACTTTTTTTAATGTAACTTGTGTAAGTGGACTAATTTTTTTTTTTATATTTTTTTTTAAAGATTATAAGCTTGCGTTTGACCACTGTCCACCTGATGTTAAGCGACGACGCGGTCTAAGGTGGAGCACGCAAACTTAGAAGGAACCTATTCACTCGCGACTTGAAGACTCCGGGGTTGTACATATCGGGAAACACAGTCTCAGGCAGTGAGTTCCACTCTCTGGCAGTACGCATTATAAAACTGGAAGCAAAACGCTTCGTGTTTAATGGTGGTATATCATATATAAATGCCGAATCAGATGATTTTAATTCATTAAAAAGATGTATAAGGTAACCGTTTCAAACTGCGTTCGCCATTTTTTATTGTAAACTGTTTATAGTTTATGGTAAAATTAGGCAACATGGGTATTAGTTGTCAGTTTCATTTATAGTTTGATTGATGGGACAAAATTATCTAATAATTATTGTTTCTGATCTTATTTGTTTAAGCGAGCTTATCGTCGATTCGAGATACTGCTCTACCAGACGGTAAAAGTTTTCAAAATCTTGATTATATAATAAAATGTTTGGAAGTATTGTCTGCTCTTGAAAATTTAGTGACTCCGAGCAACTAACTCAAGGTACTTGTTTACCTAACAACTTCACAATTAAATTTCACTTGTTAACACAGTATATATATTTATTTGAGGAAAGACAATTTTAACCAACATTGAATTGAACTCGACGCTGTAATGTTTACAAACCAAATGCTTGCGTGTTTTAAGAGCGTACAGCGCCATCTAGTGAACTCTTTTGCTACTAAATTGATGAAATGTTCAAAGTTTGTACTGTGATTAACTAGATGGCTTGCAATGTAATAATTATTTAATGTACCATCACATTTTATTTGGGTACATACTCTCATTAAAATTAGATGGCGTTACAATATTTTTTAATGACTACCTTTCTACTAAACAGTACATAATAATAATATTAAAACTGCTGTATTTTGAAATGTAAAATCCGAACAATAACATTGTAACGTGATTTTTGGGGAAATCTATGTCCAGGTGTGGACATCCCACAATTTCAATAATACCGTACATATTGCGGTATAGTACTGCCAACAACGTCAATTATTTTTTTTTTTATAATATGGGACAACATTCACAAGGTCTTCAGGTCCCTAACTAGGCAGAGCCTGTATTATGGTAACCTGATGACTGATATATATACTTATATACATATACACACCCAGACACAGGTCAAACAGACATGTTCATACGCACAAATGTTTGACCTGTCCGGGAATCGAACCCGGGACCAGCGGCTCAGAAGTCAGAGTGCTACCAACTGCGCCAACCGGCCAGTCAGTCATTTAAATTGAAACGATTTGTATCGTTAGTATATGTAGATATACCCGCATTCCTATAGTTATTTAAACTTTAATTATTGTACGTTATACACTTAAATTTATTACGAATAAAGAGTATTATATCATTACATGTTTTGTCTGGTTGAAATGCGTACCTACATTATATATCTTGACAGTTTAGATGGGCTTGTTTATTGTATTATACCAAGTAAGATGATATTATTTACAAATATGAAGAAATATTATATTCATGGGATTTTTATTACACATAATCTATTCTCTATAGTTTGTAATATAAGCTCGAAACTTATCGAGAATTACATTTTCGTAATGGAAATAGAAAATAGGAAACATTGCACAGGCGTAATTATCATGTTTGTTGAAATACTCACATTTGCTGTAACTGTCAATCTTTAAGATGTCAAAAACCGATCACAAAAGACCCAGATCTCGGAGGTGGGTCAAAAGTGGCAGATCACGGTGGCGTGTTTAACACTTTTCATGCATCTCAAACTGAACGAAAACAATTCAAAACGCTACCTGTGGCAAATCGAAGGCAAAACGTGATTATTTTTCTCAAGGCCCTTAAGTTAATTATGTACAATTTTTTTTCCAAATTTTTAGAGCCATATCTGAGAAAAACTATAGTAAGTACATATAAGATTGCCTGGTTTAATGTTAGTAGAGCATAAGATTCGCAGGCCAATTCCCCTAACAAATTAATGAACAAACCACAATTGAATCGAAAATGAATTGCGTTTAGCTGTTTTTCTATTCCACTGATTGATAACGATCCAACTTACAGTTCGTTTCAAGTTAACGATCGACTCAGATTGAAGGTAATTAAATAAGTAATACCGAACGTCTACTTTTGTTAAATAGAAGAATGCACCTCCCGAAGCCTACAGCATAGGGTACCTACATAACCTTAACCAGACTGGACCTCCAAGGCAGTAAGCCCTTATCATCATGTAAGTATACAGCTCAAAGCTTAAAAGAATCTGCAGATATTCTATGATGTTGACAAAGAAAAACATTTAATCCCTGCACGCCCCGCGAATGAAACGGTTTTTCCGTTACATCAGTCGTCATTGTTTTTTTAGTTTTGCCATCTGTCGATTAATAGCAGAACTTTTAATGACTTTTTTGAAATATTACATTTGTCTGCTTAGTTCAGCAACTCGCCTCTAGGTGGCATTGGTTGTATCGGCGTTACTGCAAAAATTAATAATATAATATTAATTGCATAAGTTGATAAAAAATGCTATGCAATAGCTTTACCGCGGCAGTCCCCGAGTGCCACACGTCTTTTTTTTATACCGTATAGATCTAGCGTGACCACTATTTCACTTGATAATCAGTGACGATGTGGTCGATCACGCTAGACCTAGAATGCTTACTGGTTTGGAGGATAGCCTCAACACACTATGTGGTGATAAACTTCAAGGTGGTAGTCAGCGGCTACTAGAAAGTACTCTACTACCATATTGGGAAATTAAACTTCCGGTGAAGGTTTACACCATTGGTGGGGATCGAACCAACGTCCGTTAGTTTGACATCCGACATCCACATCGCTGCGCTATCATCGCTCCAAAGTAAGTATAGTAAGATAATGATGATCCTTCCTATCATCATACCTACAATTTCAAACATTAAGTTCAAAACTAAACCCCAAATTGATATACCTAATTGAACCATATTCCGTATAGGTGGTAAGTATATGCAAGTACTACTTTGTTTAAAGCTGTACTTAGGTACCTACCTAAATATTAGTAGCCATGTAGAGCAAGCGTTTGTTTGTGCATAATATAGTGGAGCCGACGACGGGTCGTCTTTGGTTGAATACTTAATTTCTGCCGTGTAACTACACACTTATTCTCGGCGCTGTCACCAACTAGGGGATGGTGCAAGGCATAAGAGGCAAGATATTTAATCTTTTTGTCTTTGATCTCTTGCGATTAAACCTTCACTCAGTAATAATTTAAATCGAACGTTATCTTGTTCGTTAAGTTTTTACGCCTCACTATACAATTTTGGAGGCATTTAAACTAATGCAAGTAAATGCGAAGCTAGCTCTTCATAACAATAAACCTCCTAACTCATAAAGTAGGTCATTAGCTATTTATATGCAGTCCAAACTCATAAAGTAGGTCATTCACTATTTATATGCAGTCGTTACTTTTAAATTAAATTTTTAGTTCTTCTAGTGGCTTCATTTATTTTGGTACGCGGATGGTTGTATTGAATATGAGTATATTTTTGACGTTAATAATTGCGTACTGAATGTTTATTGAATACAATTTTAAAATTGAGTTTGAATCTACATTTCTTGCAGTCCAAAAGGTGTAGAATATTAGGTACATATCCAGAATTTTTAAAATCCGAATCTATCTATAAAGACGTGTTTTAGCTGCGAAGTTAAGAGGCTCAAGAATCCATCTGGCTCTACGCCTGACTAATCTCTAATACTAGTCTATGGGTACAAAAATGTTTTATCTTTTTTTTTTTTTTTTTTTTTTTAATTTCCAGTTATTTCGGCTGTGCTTACATTCATATAGAAAATAGAATAAAGTCCTTTGTTCAATGTAAGACAAACACCGACACCCGTCCTTACTCTCCCGTTCTCAAAAGCAACGGTAAAAATCGAACCCTCGGCTGAGTGAAGCCTCTCTAAATCCTGGATTCAACAAATTATTTTTTTAATACTTTATAGATCGTTTGACCACTCTCTCACTTGATGATCAGTAACGATGACCACATCTACTATTCACATACCGACAAATTATCTAATCCACATTCTACAACCTATCCTAACTCAGAGAAAACGCCACGAAACTTAATAAGGGGCCGTCCATATATTACGTCACACGAATGTCATGACTTTTTACCCCTCGCCCCTCTTTGTCACAGGTGGTAACATTTGTAAGACCCCCTCCCCCTGGTGTGACGTCACTATGTAATTTATGTGTTAAAATTATCCTTTTTTTAAGACATTTCCAGATTTAGTTCGACAAAGAAGAAACATTTGATAAATTACAGTTTCTCATTCTTTTCTAAAATACGATAATTCTAAGTTTGAATATTTTCGTCTTCTATCCTATTCATCGTCGCTTACCGACGCAACGCAAAATGCGGATTTGTAAGTGTTGAAGAGTTAAGATGAATTTGATATGTGACGTCACAAAGCTTAAGACTCCTCTTACCCCTTGTTACACGATGTCACACTTTGTTGATCCCCTCCCTCCCCCTTAAGGTGTGACGTAATTTATGGATGGTCCCTAAGTACAGGTAAGTGTAATAAATTTACCTATAATCTCATATGTTGGTACCATATTGGTAGCATTTTAGAAAGTAGGTATTTTGTGTGTGCCTGTGTACATACGCAACTCCGAATAACAACTACCTCTAAACGCCAACT
Source organism: Apeira syringaria (assembly GCA_934044485.1). Taxonomy (NCBI): domain Eukaryota; kingdom Metazoa; phylum Arthropoda; class Insecta; order Lepidoptera; family Geometridae; genus Apeira; species Apeira syringaria. The sequence goes on along the minus strand of OW203675.1, from coordinate 10,017,370 downwards.
TTCAAATCTTGTACCGATCATAATTTCAAAACAAATACACACACGGCATGCTCTTTAGTGTTTCCTCTAGCACCAACTCAAGTTTCCTCTAATTAAAATTAAGCAGTGTTATGTTTTTGCATAATGTCGAATGGATTATTTAACGTTGGTAGCAGAACTACGGGGTAACTATTATAAGATACACTTAGGTCTGACGACCTCTGCCTACAATGTTTGCAGTTTCAGATAATTTCATGTAGGCCCTACATGAAATTTAGGTCCATAGACGGCAACGCTTAGAACTTAATATTCAGATAGCTTGAGGGCAAAGTACTTGTCTGGACCCGGATGCGAGTTCAAGATCTGTGTAGTTTACAATTCAATTGAACTGCTAATTTGCTATTCTACTTGTAACGGCTACACAGATCTAATTTCTACCGCAATGAAATTACCTAAAATGCAATAGAAATGCGATTGTCATTTAAGCGGAATGCCAAGTTTTTTATGATTATGTTTGAATTACTGCTTATGAATTCCTTGCCTGAATAAATTTAAGAATTGGCACCCTGAGATTATGTTTTTTATTGTATTCTGAGCCATGTTTACAAGCTGTTTTCAAGAGTCATCGCGAATCGTCTCGAACGTAGGTTTGATGACATCCAGCCTCCCGAACAAGCCGGTTTCCGAAAAGGCTACAGCACCATAGACCACAGCCATACACTTCGGTAAGTTATACAGAAGACCGACGCGTAGGTATGTACAACCCCGGAGTCTTCATGTGGCGAGTGAATAGGTTCCTTCTAAGTTTGCGTGCTCCACCTTAGACCGCGTCGTCGCTTAACAGCAGGTGAGTCTGTGGTCAAACTCACCTGCAAGCTTACAATCTTAAAAAAAAAAAGTTATAACTTGCCCTTATGCTTAGCGGTTGTGGACAATGATTCGATCAAGACACGGGCGGTACTATACGCAATGTCTTTTGAAATATAAAAATAACAATTTACACAGTAGAACAAATCGTTTCACACTTTTGAGTGTTGAAGTCGGTTCCATATTGGTAAAATGTTTTTTTTCACCTTCAGGAATTCCATGTGCCGTGTAACGTGGTGGTACCGGGACAGAATAGTACTCCTCTATCTCTTCCCGGGGTGCCGCAATAGTCGGCTAAGGGACCACGCACCAGAAGGTGGGCAGCAGCGCCTTCTGAGGATCGGAAATCATACTGCGCTCGACAACCCGCCTGCGTGGCGAGAATTGGCAAATCTCTTCTATACGGTGGAGGCATATGTCCAGCAGTGGATGTCCAATTGCTGAAAAGAATTAGGTATTCGTCCAAGTAGACGTAACTCTTTTCAGTTATTGGAGTGTAACACAAAAACCGATTGTCAGATTTTGATGACATTGAAATGTGACCACTTCGGAGGTGCACTCTATCAAACAAAAAAATAATTTTAAGAATCGGTCCAAAAATGGGGAGGAAATCGGTAAACATACATAAACAAATACATACAGTCTAATCTCCTCCTCTTTGAAGCCGGTTAATAAAATATATATATAAACTCTAAGGCTTTCACGGCCGTCGTTGCATATAAAGTTGCAAGAGCGTAGAACTCTCCTCCGCGGCATCTTCTCTGATACTGATGATCATCAGTATCAGAGAAGACGCCGCGGAGGAGAGTTCTACGCTCTTGTCGCCGCTCGGACCTGAACCACTGAAGATGTCGTCCGCAGTGATCGACGAAACGTCTGGAACAAAAGTTGCACATAGACCACGGCCAAACAGCCCGGAAGCAATACATACAACAAAATATATATAAAATATATATATTTTCCCAGAGTTTCGCTCATAGCCTCAAAGTAGGAACCTAATTTTCTAATGGATATATATATTGCGGGATCAATCTACTGCGATCACTTTCATTTTTATATACAAGCGTCCGTATGTTAATAGACGCTTATTCACCCAAATGCTCGGCCCCGAAATAGCAGCATCTACATAACCAACGTCAGATTCTAGCCACAATTTCATTTATCAAAGTGCAGGTATCAAAGTGCAGGTACACTTTAACTAAGTTCGATATTTTTATTACACTAAAAAGATTAAGTCTACTCGTGGGCATGGCACAAGGAACTGTGTCAAAGTATCGAACATGATAAATATCGTGATAGTTGTGTCAATTATTTTATTAGTTATCATGTCGGTTTAAAAACTTTTGTTACAATAGAGATTTTTGCTGAGTACTAGAGACTAGTATTTACATATATATATATTACATATTATAAGTTTGCGTTTGACACCTGATGTTAAGTGAAGACGTTGTCTAGGATTTAGCACGCAAACCTAGAAAGTACCTATTCACTCGCGACTTGAAGACTCAAGGAATTTTACATAGCAAAACGCTTCGTACGTATAGGTGGCATATCTACCATATAGCGATGGCGAATTGCCGTACGTCGAGTCGACCGATGATAGAAAGGGGATGGTGGAATCAGATTGTGTAATTCCAGTGCACATTCTTCGAAATGCACCCGATAGAAAACCGATAGGCTTGCTACTCTACGCCGGTGTTCAAGGCTCTGAAGCCTACGTTCCACCAAAGAGTGGACCATCCCAAAGGTGGGAACAGTACTCCATGCACGACCGGACTTGTGCTTGATACAGATTAAGCAACTGCCCTTTTATAATGAACTAGTTGATCCACTCAGGACGGTGACAGGACACTTACAAATTTGTACTTCTATAATTTATATATAATTTGTATTTCTACTATATAAATATATATTTTGTTGTATAGTTGTATTTGTATTCGTGTATGTTTTTAGATCATTCATATTGTATCATTATATTTTTGGGTTAAGGTTCAAAATATGTTCAAATAACAAACTGTCGAGCACAAGAATCAACCGTCTCTCGGCAACACCGGCCATCGAGCTCTGATAAATCCCCAGATATTTGCTTAGTTTGCGGTGCTACCATGAACCAGAACTTTTCCGAATTGATGTAATAATAAGTTTAGATAGAAATTTGACTTGCGTACATACTTATGGAAAAAAGATTAATGTCTGAAAAGTCTCGAAATCGTCTATCTAGAAAATGGACAAGCCATAAGCTAGTTAAAAACGTAACATGAAGCATTGACTGGAAGGATTGGCTATTCATAGTTTTTGTGGTGGTGGGATTTAGTAGAGATATAACTCTTCAAATTATTTAAAAGCAATTTATATCCCTCGCTGTTGAAATATTCTGTTGTATCAACTGAGTAATTTTGACTGGTCGGTTGGCGCAGTTGGTAGCACTCTGCCTTCTGAGCCGCGGGTCCCGGGTTCGATTCCCGGACAGGTTAAACATTTGTGTGTATGAACACGTCTATTTGACCTGTGTCTGGGTGTATATATGTATATAAGTATATATATCAGTCAACAGGTTACCATAGTACAGGCTCTGTCTAGTTTGGGACCTGAAGACCTTGTGTGGATGTGAATATAAAAAAAACACTTATAAAATATTTTTATCTGCAACAGTTTAAGTTGTTGGGAAGATATCTTTCTAATTGATTGTATTTTTTCTAATAGTGTGCAAACAGCTATATAATATTCAAGGTGTGATTGAATATATTTTTTTTAATTTTAGCTGGCGTGATTTCAACTTCGTCCATTGACCATCAAGTGAAACAACGGTCTATATTTGAAACTGTCAATATACAAAGAAATACTTCTTCATTCATATTGTACAAACTACGAACTAAAATCAAAATGTATCCCCTGGGACATGTAACAGATTGTAAGGTTATTTCCAAACGATGCACTGCTTTTGTTACAGTTCTACATTTGCAATTTCTCAGTACCCCCCTGGGACGAAGTGTGTACTCAGCGTATGCATAAAAGTGCATTTCAGAACCTAGACAATGCGGGAATGGTCTGGGCTCTGGGCCGAGACACGGCGATGTCAGCTCTTTATATGTGTTTTGTAAGCTTTTATGGTATTGCTGTTCCGTAACTGGCTAGTGTAATTTTAGATTTCATCACTGCTTATGTTGATAGGTAATAACATTAATATCATTATCATCTCAGCCATAGGACGTCCGGTCTGGCTGGACATAGCTTCCCCTATTGATTTCTACAAGTACAGGTTGGAAGCGGCCTGCATCCAGTCCTTTTCTATCACTCAGGTCGTTTGTCCACCTGCTCGGTGGCCGTCCTATCTACGCTTGCCAGTCCGTGGTCTCCATCCGAGAAACTTTCAGCCCCAACGGTCATTCTTCGAGCTGTGTCAACTTTCGTTCTACTACGGGTCTCCTCATGTCTGATTCCTCTCCATAGCTCGGGTAGATAGTCAGAGACCACGTTACAGTTCCGTAAGTCATCACTGATAACATACACTGTATGGAGACCTTCGTTTTCAGGCATTGCTGTATTTTGGACGAGAAGACGTCGCGGAGCTTCCCGAACGCGATATTTATTGCCATTTGCATAGTATACAAAGAAACCTTTTCAACAGTAGGTATGATAGATAACAGATAATAAAAGATGATAAAACAGATCAGTTTTGACTGAGAGAAGGACTAAGACAGATAAATAACGGCCCCAATTTAGAACTAGCTAAAGTTCACTAAAATTCTACAAAATTAAATGGCTCGTATTCTGTTTACCACATAAGTGGTGACTTATTTTGCGTAAATATAACCGCAATTTTAGTACAAAGATCTAATTTTAGTGTTCTCATTAATTAGTGTCATACTAATTTGGACTTTATCATAACCGTATAAGAATATTGATATTTGACTGGCCGGTTGGCGCAGTTGGTAGCACTCTGCCTTCTGAGCCGCTGGTCCCGGGTTCGATTCCCGGGCAGGTCAAACATTTGTGTGTATGAACATGTCTGTTTGACCTGTGTCTGGGTGTGTATATGTATATAAGTATATATATCAGTCATCAGGTTACCATAGTACAGGCTCTGCCTAGTATTGTCTCATATTATTATATCATTATCAGCATAATGCTGCAAGCGCCTTGCAGTTAAAACACACTATTTATAAAATAAATATATATATATATATATATATAGCTCGCTTATCTTATTTTTCAGAATTTTAGTTTAGTTTGGTTTGTAATGCCTTATCTAATAAAGTCCTTTCAGGACGGTAACCTTAAAACTACCCTTCACTAAAATAAACTGTCAGGCATTCCTTACATACACCCTGCTAGAAAAAAACTTGAATAAAATCTTGGCACGAACGCAACACTTCGTCAAAACTCTTGGCTTTATTGTTAAGTAGCCAACTTTAATGTTGAAATTCGTTACCTGTCACCCAACGCGTAATGTTCCTTTCATAGACTTTATAAGTATCTTTGTATGGACATGTCTACGGGTACGTAAAAATGGTCAGCTTTTCAGTTCCAGAATAAATATTTTGGCACACACACAGAAGACAACTAATATAATTAACATACACAAAAGAACATTATAACACGATATACATTATTATTGTTATTTTTTTATTAAGTCTGATTTGTCCATGCATCCAGAGCAGACCTTAATCCGCAAACAGCACCCGTTCACGAGTTGACACGCGCGCGCGCGCCAGCCATCGCCTTCTTCAACCGTATTTGTGGGAAGATGGCGACCCGACACACGATGGCATGCCACCGTTTCATGAGCGCGTGCTCCGTTTGCACACACGAATTTGACAGTACTAAATATATAAAATAATGAATATTTAAAATAGATATAATTAATACTCAATACTCATTTATTGGCAACTTCAGTTACACGTCATTTAAATATAATAATAACTTATACACGAGTACTAAAAACTCGACACTTAAGTTAAACAATACAAAAAAAAATATCTAACCTAATAAAACCTAACTATAAAAAATAGCACATATGCGAGATCTTCTGTCATTATTTAACATTATCTTTCATCTATTTTAACTTTAAAAATTCGACAAAAGTGTAAACAGATTGCTCGATAAGCCAACGTTTAAGCTTGAATTTATAACATTGAAGACTGGGAGCTGATGTAACACTATTAGGCAGCCTATTATACACACTGGGACCCATCACATGAGTCAATTTATCGAATTTTGCAAAAGATCTAGAAACATATCAATAGATCAATTATAAGTATGTTATCAAAATTAGCTTCGTAGTTTCAGTGCTATATAAAATCTTTTTCCCGTTCGGTATAGAAATAGTACATTGAAAGGTGAATTGGTTTGTTCTTGCCGATTGCCATCTTGGAGGGGTTTCATAACTCATAATGCGTTTCTCCGACCAACGTCACTTCACACTCATTATCTAAGACTATGATTTTGTGTCGAGCCAATATTCGTTGCACATTATATGTTTGGATTAGCAAGTTGAAGTGGCAGTGGGCAGGGCACATAGCACGAAATCTGATAGCTGCTGGAGTCGAAAGGTTCTCGAATGGAGACCACGGTCTGGCAAGCGGCAGCATAGGACGGCCACCAACAAGGTGGACAGACGACCTGACTAAGATCGCAGGCAAAGGCTGGATTCAGGCGGCCTCCATCCGGCCCTTGTGGAAATTAATGGAGAAGGCGGATGTCCTATGGCTGAGATGTTGATGATGATGTTGATAATTAAATGAAATAAAAAAAACCGTTATTGTAACTACAGTAAATCAAAGTGAGGCAAATTATTGTGAAAGAGATTGAATGGTGAGATATGAAAAAACGACTCGATAAGCACATTGTTGTTATCTATTTGTTGGTTGTGTTATCTATCGCCGATACTTAACAGTCAAGACCTGATACTAAAGAGGTTTTTAAACATACGGTAAAGAAGTAAATATATGTACCTTATCAAACGGGGATATGGCGTATACATAATAAATGTTGTATATATAATACTATCTGTCCTTTTCGTATCGTTTTCAAATTTACGTTGGAGGATTGTTCTTCATTGATTGAGATCAGTAATTTAAGATAAGATTTAATCAATTACTGCACTTAAAATATTTAAAACTTGCATTATTTCATTTTTGCATAGAATTCAAGATAAATCTTAACTTCCATTTTATATGTTTTTTGTACATTGTGGACCAACCGTAAAAGAGTTTCAACGGCCATATCCTTACGGAATAATCTTGTATACTGGTTCATATTCCGTGGGCGTGCCAGGAGACGGGAACAATGGTAGAATGAATGTAACGTCATCGGTACAAGAGAATGACAAATGGACGCTTGACGTTTGGCCACTTTGAGGTCCATATGACTGATTGTGTGCAGTATTTTACGTAATGTTAAAGTGAAAATGATTATCTGCATTTTGTAGAAGAGTAGTAGAGTAGATATTAATCTTTATTTTACACTCATTAATCTAAATATATACCTATGTATTTATTATATTATATACATTCTATATATATGCATATATGTATGTATGAGAAGGTTTATTTATGTATGACTTCATACAAATTTTGTTATAATTAGCTAAGGAATTCTTTTTAATTCGTACTTTGTTGAACACATCCTGTAATTATTAGTTCTACAATATATTTCATTCATGGTTGCCTGGTAGAAATCGCTTTCAGCGATAAGGCCGCCTATTGTCTCACTATATTAATTGTTAAGTACTGTAATAACATGTACAAATGTGTTTGTGATACAATAAAGCATTATCTATCTATCTATCGTGAAGAAATATTATAGTAAGTTAAGTTGTTTGTAGCAGAAACGGTTTTTTAATAATGTTAGCGATGGTGTGGTCTGAGGTGTACCATGCAAATGTAATTTATAAGCAGATACTTTCACTTGGAAATTGTAAGCTCCATGGCTGTAGCAATGCTGAAACACAGACTCTTGCCATGCTTTCCACTCATTGACAGTGTGGAACATGAAAATGTGGTAACACTTTTTTCAGGCTGGTTTAATTTTTATTTTTAACCAACTTCAAAAAAAAGAGGAGGTTCTCAATACGACTTGTATGTCATTTTTTATTTATTTTTATTTGTGTTTGTTACCGCAAAACTTCTGACTGGGTGAACCGATTTTGATCGTTCTTTTTTTACTTATAAGCTGGTGCTTTCCGTGTGGTCCCATTTAAATTTCATAAAAATCGGAAGAGCACTTTTTGAGTTACAAGCAAAAACTGAAACATGCATGCTTATACTACACGATATTATAGTAGCGGGTGAAGACATCGGTGAACATACCTACACCACAATGACAATTGATCCCATCAGTAATAAAGGTCAGTGAAAAAAAAAAATTTACAAAAAAATGGAACCGACTTCAACACTCAAAAGCATGAACTAACTTGTCGAAGTCGGTACCATGAGCACAATATTTTGATATCAGTTACTTTTGAACTATCATAGTACCGACTTCAACAAGTTATTTCATACTTTTGAGTGTTGAAGCCGGTTCCATTTTTTTGTAAAAATTTTTTGTATACTATTGTATAAACATATAATGATTAAATAGAGCGTACGGTAAGAAATTATTACTTATTTCATAGTAAGAGAAAATGGCAAAATACCATCTTACCATCTTTTTAAGGGAATCCCTTGATTTTTTTAACCATTTCATAATTCATGGAATGTCTATAGACACAGATCTCAGAAATACTCTTGGACAGTGTTTTGATATCGAAGAGGATTTTTTTAAATCACTTATATAATTACTAGTAGTACCTCGCGGTTTCACCCGCGTGGATTACCTCAATTATCCCACGGGAACTATACTATACAAGTAGTCTCTGTGTTATTCCAGGGTCTAAACTATCTCCCTACCACATTTCATGGAAATTGGTGCAGCCGTTTGAGCGTGAAGGAGTAACAAACATACACACTTACATAAAAACTTTCAACTTTTTAATATTAGTGAGAAGTGGGATTCAGCCCCAAATTCTAACTAATCCCAGACGACAATCAATCTCAAAGTCGTATTGCAAAAGTCTGACGACAATATTTTTTCTAGTAACACTGACGTATTGTGAAAAATCCCTCCTATACGTGAGCTGTCGTCTGTCCCCGTATTATACGAAACAAAGAGTTATAGCATCTAGAGAGAGCGCTTCTATTGCATCTAATACCTTAAACGTAGAAGTCAACTCTATCCGTGATGTGTAAGGTTTATTTTACAATGTTGATATTCTAAGGATATGGTAAATTCTCCAAATAATTTGGTTTGTGACGCCTGCAAGTACCTTTATCTTGCACTTGTCTGGTTCGTTCGAATTATATGGTGTGGATTTTGTTTATTTTTTACGGTGCCATATAATGTATGCGCTTAGGGAAATGGATCGTTCGCATTTCTTGGAGACTTCAAAATAGGATTACACTCCTTTTGTAAACAGAAAAATAACAGGTTTCTCAATTCGACTGTATATATTTACTTTTATGTGTGATCGCGGATAACTTCGTCGTTTATAAACCGATTTTGATGATCCTTATGATGATCCCTGGAATAACACAGAGACTACTTGTATAGTATAGTTCCCGTGGGATAATTGAGGTATTCCACGCGGGTGAAAGCGCGGGGTACTACTAGTAATTATATAAGATGATTTTAAAAAACCCTCTTCGATATCAAAACACTGTCTAAGAGTATTTCTGAGATCTGTGTCCAAAGACCATACCATGAATTATGAAATGGTTAAAAAAATCAAAGGATTCCCTTAAAAAGATTGTAAGATGGTATTTTGCCATTTCCTCTTACTATGAAATAAATAATAATTTCTTACCGTACGCTCTATTTAATAATTAAATGTTCATACAATAGTAAACATATAGTATACAAAAAAATGGAACCGACTTCAACACTCAAAAGTATGAAATAACTTGTCGAAGTCGGTACCATGAGCACAATATTTTGATATCAGTTACTTTTGAACTATCATGGTACCGACTTCAACAAATTATTTCATACTTTTGAGTGTTGAAGTCGGTTCCATTTTTTTGTAAAATTTTTTTTTCACTGACCTTTGTTACTCATGTTTGATTCTTCACTTCCGAGGTCACATTTAAATTTCATCAAAATCTGTTGCTCAAAATTGGAGAATAATAATTAGATATAACATAAAAATTTGATTGCAATTGTATAGATAGTTAACAAGCCAAGTCCCCGAATAACTCATAAACCTATGTTACTCCTTCACAATCGAGCGACTGTACCGATTCCGATAGAATTTGCTATGAAGATGTTAGATCCTGGAATAACAAATAGGCTACTTTTATCTCAGAACAGTATAGCTCCCGTGGGATAATTGAGGTAGCGGGAAAACCGTAATCCACACGGGCGCTACGAGTTAAGATTATACATCTATTACCTAAAGTAAAATGAACACAAGTATTCTGACGCGGTTAATATATATATATATGCGAGCATGCAATACAAACGGCTATGCAGTCTGGAAGGCTGGCTGGGTTCTTGATACTTGAGGCAACGTCTCTGAGCATCCTTAACACGCTTAGGGACCGTTTGCTACGAGATTTGACGCTTCTTTAAGTTTTTAGGAGTTCGTATTCAAATGATGCAAACAAAACTATCGTTTCGCGACTTTAGACTAGAATTGTTGATAAAAGTTAGTCTGAAGACTGACTTCAATATCTCATAAATAATAATATTCGACACAGAATTAGATATAAACTCTGCTTGACACCGTAGTTGTTAAAGATAATCGTTAGGGCGTGTTTATTTTAAAATAGTTGAAAGCGTATGACTAGCCCTTTTAAACTTTATAGGTCTACGTTTGACTACTATCTCATTTGAGGCTGGGTGACGATGTGGTCGAAGGCGTAATCCCGTTAAATATCTAAATGTAATAGTGGCTCTTAAGGACTGCTATCTGAATACGCTATGGTTGTTGACAGTTTTTAAGCTTGAAGGTGGTGACTAGCCAGGCAGGTACAAGGAAGCACCCTACCACCATGCAGGGAAATTGATAACGGCCTTGACCAGAAGCTCAATGCATTGGTGGGGATGGAATCAGCAATCGACAGTTTCACAGCCAACGTACCCACCCCAAGGCTATCGTCGCTTCGAAAACGTCATCTTAAGGACTTCCTCTACGAATTTCTTATTATTTATGACAAGATGGTGACTGTCTAAAGACTCTAACTAAAGCATAAACAACCAACCCAGCTTTAGAGCTGGGTTTAAGTTAAAGTAGGCACGTTATAATTAAAAAAAAAAACAATATTATAATCCTATACTAGTAATATTATAAAGGCGAAAGTTTTTGTGTATGTTTGTTACTTCTTCAGGCTCAAACAGCTACACCGATTTCGATTAAATTTGGTACTTCAGATCCCGAAATAACACATAGGCTACTTTTCATCATCATCATTATCAACCATCACATCGCTGGTAAAATAGCGGGGCGCAGCTAGTTTCAAATACATTACATATAATGTACCGTTTTTTAAGATATCTTCCCAACAATTTCATTACACGGCTCTCTGTATGTTAGTCTTGAAAATTGAAGCAAATTGAAACATTACACAGAGTATAAAACGTTTGCAGAACCCTCCCACTCAATGGCGAGCTTATACACAGAAAATGAAAATTATTTTGTAATGCGGGTAGCCTTTGTCTACTGTTCTTACTAAACGCCTACCATGCACTTACATACGTATTTAATGAACATACATCAAGTGCTGGACATATGGTTAATCCATGATTACAACAGATTTTGGACCTTATTTTGTATTCTATTTGTTGGGAGACGAGACCTTGGCGAACATTTTCTGACAAAATTGAAAATATTCTGGGTAAATGTTAGTCATGAGTACTCTTATCAGATTGGAGTATTTATAGAATCAAAAATTTTTTAACAAAAAATGGAATCGAATTCAACACAAAACAATCTTAATCACCGACTGAAAATCAGTGACTGAGGCTTTTGCCTTAGTTTTTTGCTGAGTCGGGGCCCATATTCATGACACTCACAACATTATTAATAATTTGTTATTTCTTTAATGTTTTTGTATGTATTTCTTGTGTAATGTGTGTTGTGAGTGTCTTGAATAAATGTGATTACTTTCTTTCTTTCTTAACTTTTCTTATACCTTTTTCAGTGACCTTTGCTACTCACGGGATCAATTGTGATTGTGTATGTTCACCGATTTCTCCACCCGCAACCAAAAGGTCATCCACGTATGCGTAGCACTTTTCAGTTGTTGGAATGAAACTCAAAAACCGCTTGATCGATTTTGATGAAATTTAAATGGAACCACCTCGGAAGTATACTTTATCAAACAAAAGAACAACAAAAGAAACACATCAGAATCGTTGTTATTAAATCAAACGGGGCTTAATCGCGAGGAAAACATTTAGTAATTTATTTACCTCGACGTTTGAATGTTTTTCTCGCGAATAAACCCAGTTTGATTTAATAACAATGTGTTCGAATCGCGAAAGTCTAAAAATTACACATCAGAATCGATTTATAAATGACAAAGTTATCCGCGAACACACATAAACAAACGGTTGAATTCAGTAACCTCCTTCTATTTTTGAAGTGGGTTAAAAAGAAGTACCATGTTTGCAGCAAGTACAAATCCATGTTTTCTGCCCTCCCCAATGTGAGACAGATGTATTCTATCTGTCACTCTCTATTACAGTTGTAATGAGACATACGACATTATGAATGTATGTAGCGGTTTAGTTTCGATCTATATTGACATACTCCTTAAGCTGTATGTTCAAAACTGGTCTTTTAAACTAAGAAGACTTTGCAAGGTTTTGTTGATTTAAGAGTCCGAGATGAGCTTTTCTTATTTCCGTTGATATAATCATAAATATAAAAGACATGTTATAAATGTATAAAACACGGGAGTTACTCACGTAATAAGACCGCGACCGCGTCCGCGAGCGCCCCGTATTCTCCTTGAAAAAGACCACCGAATGGGGTTGAAACTATAGTCGGAACCCTCTGACTTATTACGTGAGTAACTCCCGTGTTTTATACATTTATAATGTGTCAAAACCACGTCAGTTTTAATAACAAAATAAAAGACATGCTTGCATACACATACCTAGATTTGCAAAAGTTTTTATTTTATTTCAGTGTGATTAGCATTTGCATCTAGAACAGACCGGTGTCCGCAAACAGCACCCGTTCACGAGTCGACACGCGCGCCAGCCGTCACCTTCCTCAACAGTATTCTTGGGAAGATGGCGCCCCGACACACTATGCCACCGTTCGCGTAGAGTAAGATAGAACCCGTAAAAAAATATTTTTTTTCTTTTTTTTATATATCACACTCAGACCCCCGCACTAGGATTCCCTGTATCGCGGGAGGCATGGACACACACAATCACAGCACACAACATCCAAGACCCGGGACAAACATCTACACTCATCGCACTAATGTTTGCCCCTGCCGGGATTCGAACCCAGGGTCCCGACGACACAGAAGTCAATGTCACTGACCACTGCGCCACGGCGACCGTCAACTCGTACGTCAAACGTACTCTTTGTTAGTTTTTTTATTTATCTGTAGATAGCTTGCGCATTGCTGGGTTCATATCCCTAAAATAATCTCAAAGTGCAGTTAGCTAACATTGTATTTTACAGCACGTAGGGGCTCCGAAGCTCAGTTAAATGTTTGTTTAATGTTCATCTTGTGGATAAATACAACATTGTAAACTGGGGGTATCGCGGAGCTTACTGGTTGTCGGTAAAGGTGGTTGATACATACGGGCCAGTAAACCGATCTTTTATGAATAAATTTCAAGTTATTTTCACGACTTAAGTATTAAAATACGTTTTTTGGGCTCGAGACCCACATCTTCAAGAAGCTTCACGACATGTGTGTAGCGACAGCTTCCGCTAGCGGGAGCACAGAAGTGCTAATCTTGGATGTTCTAGACTTTATTTTTTTATTTTTGTCCACGTAGCTTAACGTTTTCTCATTCCTGGCATAAGCGAACGACTCTTTTTAAGAAATCGATGTTTCGCACGCGAGACCGAAATGCGGGCACATATTTGCCTCAACGGATCAACATTGCAATTCAAAGTGGCAATGCTGCTAGTATTCTGTGCACGCTGCCAACTGGTAGGGGGTTAGAGCATTTAAGTTATCTATAGGCTAACAATAGCTAGTGGATTGCTCAAATGTTTTTGTAGTAGCTGTAGTGTTGTAATTATAATAATAATAATATAATATGGGACAACATTCACACAAGGTCTTCAGATCCCAAACTAGGCAGTGCCTGTACTATGGTAACCTGATGACTGATATACATACTTATATATACTTATATACATATACACACCCAAACAGACATGTTCATACACACAAATGTTTGACCTGTCCGGGAATCAAACCCGGGACCAGCGGCTCAGAAGGCAGAGTGCTACCAACTGCGCCAACCGGCCAGTCAATTAATTATTAGTATTTTATTTTAATAAAGGCATGGGCCTACTAACAACATCAAAAAAAGAAAAAAAATAAGAATAAGATCCAAATTGATATTTCTTGTTTATTGTATAATTGTTGATTATAATTATTGAATTGTTATTGTTTGTATCAAAAGGTACATCAGAAAAACCGGATTAAAGTAGAAAATGTCAAATGGTGCTGTAGAGTACTAAAAAGTTTTTTGCTCGGCATAAGATCGGTCCCGATAACCAGGGATCAGGGATGATTGCAGATACACACACGGATGAATTCTTTGCTATAATGCAAAAAAGTGTGCTTTTTTGGTGCATCGCCTGCGTGGAAGCTCCAACAGTATCCTGGCAGGAATCGTTGAAGATGTGAGCATCATGAGACATTGGTTGACGAGGTTCCAGCCAGTAGCTCGAGTGGTGTCTCAGCGAAGACTGGATACACATCCACTGAATGTTTAATACTAACAAAACTTTAATTTACCTACATATTTCCTACTAACACATTGTGGATCACTGGTCTGAAATAAAAGATTTTATTTTATTTATTTTATTTTTATAAGATAAGGTTCGCCTAGCTGACGGCCAACCTCCAGTAATGCAGATACACTTATTGATTATGAGGATAGATAGCCTCATTAAAATATAACCTTTGACTTTGGCGTAGTCTGTAAAAATTTACAAGTGCGACGCTATAACGCAAAGTAGCTAAGTATATGATAAAAAAAGACCAAGATGATTCCTACAGATGTACATATATATATGCCTCTGTAATAATAATTCGACGGTCGCCGCGCTGTGGCGTAGTGGTTAGTGTCATTGACTTGACTTCTGTGTCACCGGGACCCTGGGTTCGAATCCCGGCAGGGGCAAACGTTTGTGCGATGAGTGTAGATTTTTGTCTCGGGTCGTGTATGTTTGTGTGCTGTGATTGTGTATGTCCATGCCTCCCGCGATATAGGGAATCCTAGTGCGTGGGCCTGAGTGTGATAAAACAAAAAAAAATTGTGTGAAAAATGACAGCCAAATCCGTTCAGTGAAGTTATGTCTTGATAGATAAGCTATGATTTTTTAAAAATAAAAGATTATAAAATATTATTGAACCATAATAATTATTAATAGTCATTATTATTTTGTTATTCTTTTGAACAGTGTGTCCCAAACCACGAATACAAAATTTGAACCACCGAAGCACGTCATAAAACTGATATCAGGTTTGGACAAAGCACTGCGATAAACATCAGGCTATCCTTACACTCACTGGATATGTATGTTGTTCAGGAACGGGAAATTGGAAACATGTTACATTGTAACGTGTTAATTAATCATGACGTTCGTCATGGCTCAGTGACCAGCGACACTCACTTTGGAACCGCGACCAAATGATAACCAAAGATGTTGGTTGTGTGTGTATTGTGATTGTCTATGCCTCCCGCGATGCAGGGTATCCTGTGGTTTTGAAATAGTGTGCAAATAAAGAGTTTTCTATCTATCCTTTTAACCTACCCCACCGGAGTAGTAGTAAAGTTTGACTGGCTGGTTGGCGCAGTTGGTAGCACTCTGCCTTCTGAGCCGCTGGTCCCGGGTTCGATTCCTGGACAGGTCAAACATTTGTGTGCGTGAACATGTCTGTTTCACCTGTGTCTGGGTGTGTATATATATATATAAGTATATATATCAGTGATCAGGTTACCATAGTACAGGCTCTGCCTAGTTTGGGACCTGAAGACCTTGTGTAAATGTTAAAGAAAAAAAAAAGTAGGTCAAATCATTTTTCATTAGTTTTTTATGTTATCGGTGGCTAACAAGCAGACGGGCCGCCTGATGGAAAGTGATCATGTGTCGCCTATGGATATCTGTTACATATCCTGGAGTTTTCAAGTCGCGAGTGAATAGGTACCTTCTAGGTTTGCGTGCTAAATCCTAGACAACGTCATCACTTAACATCAGGTGAGACAGTTGTCAAACGCAAACTTATAATATGTAAAAAAAAAAAATCTGTAATACTGGGGGCATTACGATACGTTGTCAATCCTTTTTAAGACCCATAACTCTCAGTATTATGGAACCCGGTATAATGTGGACCTGTAAAGATATTGACGGAAATGGTTTGAAGGGATTTTGAATAGCTTTTAGGATTTAATTTACTCAAATATTAGAGATCTAGAAAGATAAATATTGAAGATATAGAAATGATGTCATAAAAACCGTATTATTTACAGAAGTATTTTAAGTAGCAGACGGTACGCACTAGTATTGTGTACCTATTTCCAAAAACCTGAGAACCTAACAATTTGGAACCGTTATACAATATGCGGGCTGCTAGCGAACAAAAGCAATAATAATAAGTCAGCACTTTTATTGCTCCAACCTAAATATTGCCAAAATATGAAATTGAATTTGAACAATAAACAGCGATTGGCCGATACATATTGTCGCCGGCAACAGTTGTCGCGATTGTTGTAAACTACAACGCATAAAAACAATACGGACTGCGATTTGGATGCTGCGGGCAGAAAGGGATGGAAACATAGGGGAGCGTATTTCAGGCGGCGCCGCTGCGTACAATTTGTCCCTAATAGACAAATGAATGTCTGCAACAAACGTTAATCTCTGATTCCGCGTACAACTGATTTCGTGGAAATTCAACACGCACACAGCCCGCTGTACACACTGTCAAACTGTCTATCTGTTGCATGTCAAGCTGGTATGTTTCATAGTTTTCGATCAAATAAAAATAAGAAAAACACAGCTTGGAAAGTATTAGAAAAATTTAGTCAGGTTTATCGACACCGATTTCTCAAATACTAAAATCAAAGGTTGCAGCGAGCTATAGACATTTTGTTATTAAAACTGACGTGGTTTTGACACATTATGAATGTATAAACACGGGAGTTACTCACGTAATAAGTCAGAGGGTTCCGACTATAGTTTCAACCACATTCGGTGGTCTTTTTTAAGGAAGACTACGGGGCGCTCGCGCCGGATCCGTTCGCGAACCGGACGCGGTCCCGGTTCGCCTAGTACAG